>CM017901.1:6612301-7892301 GCA_008369825.1 Triplophysa tibetana | reverse complement strand
AGTTAGATCTTGGATAGACTTTGCAATTATCTTTTCTGTGGTTTACCCTCAAAGCTTCTCCGTAAACTTCAATTAGTTCAGAATTCAGCTTCACAAATTATTTCCAGAATCTCTGTAGCTGAACATATTGTTCCCATATTGGAAGACTTGCAATGGCTCCCGGTTAAATATAGTATTATTTTAAAATCCTTATTTTTGAATACTAAGCTCCTAATAACCTTGCTCCTTCATATTTGTCAAAGCTACTTCATAATAACACCCCAACTAGCACTTTAAGATAATCGACTTCACTCACTCTTGTTCCTCCTCGAACTCCCACAACTTCTTTTGGGTCCTGAGCCTTTAGTTATTCTGCTCATTATCTGTGGAATTCACAACCTCAAGATGTACAAAACAGTGAAAATCTTTCTGTTTTTAAATCTCCTCAAAAACTCATCTATTTACAGGCTTTCGGTGATTGCCTTTGTGTGTCTAAAGTTATTTGAGATATTAATGTTTTAAGGATTGTGTGTTTATTTGAATGTAAGAAATCTTATGATTTTCCTTTGGTTGCCTCAATGTGTCTCAGGCTACATGTTATTTTAATGGTCTTAAGGACTTTGTTTAATTCTATTATATGGTGTCTATGAGTGTCTAAAGGAACCTATAAATAAAATGTATAACAATAATTACGAAATAAGCCAGGCTCATTTTGGTTAGTCTGACTTATTGTCGGACTATTCGGTTTCATAAAGCAAACTTAAAATAGTTCAAACTCAGTTACTATGGAAACTTATCGGGGCCTGGTCCGGGGCAGGCTAACTGTCAGGCCAAGCCTTAGTTGTTGCTTAACTAGAGCTCTGTTAACACTGACCTGTCGGTTATGTGATAATATGACCACAGATTCTCTGTCATGATGCAATATAATAGAATTTTTATTGTATATTATAAATAAAAATGTAAATAATTTAATAAATTAAATAAATTATAGACAACAATAATAAATTATTATAATTTCTGTTGTCATTTTTGTTGGATTATACTGATTTAATTTAAATGTTTAAAGGTGCCATAGAATGGGAACAGTTTTTACCTAGGCATAGATGAATAAAAAGAAGTCTGTCCATGGAAATTACATATCGTAATCCTCAAACACCATCATTTCCTCCTTCTTGTGTAAATCGTGTGGGTGCAAAAGATCTCTGAAAAACAGGCTAGTCCCAACATAAGACCAACTGTGACGTTAAAGTAGGGACGAACGCCCCCAACGTTGCATATAGCTGCCCATGTTCTAGGCCAGCCGGACATGCACAGCCGAATCATCGGAAGTTTTGCAGGTATTGTGAATAGGTTTGTGCGATGTCTACCAAATTGGCATAGGATGATGTCTACTCTCTACAGTGAAACCATTATGAAGTAAGGGGCGTCTAGGTGCGAGCTGCGCAGATTATACAGCGCGAGCTGTGCAGTTATCAAGTCAGACGTGTGTCAGTGCGAGCTTCTCAGTTAAAACTCATGTGTGTCTTCTTTAAACAACGCCAGCTGGGCAGTTATCAAGTCAGGCGGGTCGGATCTGTACTGTGCGAGTTTATATGCCCCTTAAGCCTTGTTTACATCTGTTTACAATGCAGCAAGAGTAAAGTAACGAAAGGGAAAGGGACAGTTTTTCAAACTGGTGACCACATCAAACAAGCTTCGCTAAGCGTTTTGTTACTGATTTAAGAAGGGGAAATTCCGACCATATTACCATTAGACCCCTGCTGCAAGCAGTAAGCAGTGATTTTATCCACTTCTTCCATTTTGCGTCTGACAGTAGCGATTTGTTTGCTGTGTGAGCTAATGGCATGAGCCGCGCAGCGAAACAGCCAATCAGAGCAGAGCTCAACATTAATATTCATGACCCTTCCAAATAAGGTAATAACAGACCCTTTCATTCTAGGGGAAAATCCTAGGGTTGTAAATTTACATGTAAATCCGTTTCTTTATCATTGTTACACTTAATAAAGCCACATACCTTCAATGTATATATCAGAGAAGAATATAACATATTGTTTCAATGAATTCTTTGGCACCTTTAAACTAATGTCAATAAAGTCTAATGTCTACAAAGTCCCCCGGACTTGGGACCACCAGACTTGGAACCACTGGCGTGGCGGCAATAACGGCTGGAGGCTCTGGGCTGACGGCGATCTTGGGGGCAGCCTCTGGACTGGCAGCCATCTTGTGAACGGGCTCTGGACTGGGAGCCATCTTGTGAGTGAGCTCTGAACTGGACGCCATCTTGCAAGCAGGCCCTGGTGATGCGGCCATGATGACTACTATACTACTATACCAAACTACTATAAGAGCTGCAAACCCTTGCACTATAACCTATGCTTAATATAAGTAACTCTTCTCCCAATCTAGGTAATGTCCCTAGACCGTTCAAATAATAGAAAAAGTAGTGTCAGTGCACTGTTTACATTAAAATGACAGGCATTAACAATTTCAGACAGGTATTAATGCCGCACCTGAGCACACAAACTCCACTTGTTAAAATCACTAAAGATTTGCTCCAGGCATCAGATCAAGGCTGCATCTCACTTCTAGTCCTAGAGCAGCATTCGACACTGTAGACCAGGGGTGTCAAACTCAGTTCCTAGAGGGCCGCAGCTCTGCACAGTTTAGCTCCAACCAGCTCTAAACCACACCAGCTTGGAAGTTTCTAGTATTCCTGAAGATGATGATTAGCTGAATCAGTTGTGTTTGATTAGGGTTGGAACTAAACTGTGCAGAGCTGCGGCCCTCCAAGAACTGAGTTTGACACCATGCCATACTTTTAGATCGACTGCAAAATTATACCAGTGTTCAGGTACAGGCATTAGAATGGTGAGCTCTCACTCTTCCTCGTGGATATTTGCTCGGTGGCTTTTGGTCGGTGTCACTGAGGCCCCCCCAGCTGAGCCTGGTTTCTCCCGAGTTTTTTTTTCTCCATTAATAAATCATTGTAGTTTGGGCTCCGCGCCACAGCAGGGCAGTGTTGCCTTGCTCACCGGGAGACTGCATTTATTTATTTATTCAGTTATTAATTATTAGAATGATCTTGCTCGTTCTATAAACACCATGCACTGTGCACATTGTGAAAAGCGCTATATAAATAAACTTCAATTGAATTGAATGATACCCATCTAACCGTTTTCAATTTGTTCATATAAATGGGGAATCTTCAGATCTAATTCAAGTGAAGTATGGATGACCACAGGGATCTGTTAAGGGCCCTTGCTATTTTCAATATACATGCTGCCTCTTGGTAATATCATGGGATTATTTTCCACTGCCATGCGGATGATGATCAGTTATATATTTCATCAAGACCATATAAAAACAGTAATTAATCCAAACTGGCAGAATGCATACAAGACATAAAACATTGGATGACCAGTAACTTCCTTATTTTAAACTCAGATAAGACGGAGATACTACTCATGGACCTAATAGCTGTAAGCAGAATTCTATTCTATGGCCATGTTTACACGATGAAAAACGAAAAAGAAAAATCCTTTGCGTTTTTCAAAAGTTTCACGTACTCAGGATAGCGTTTTCAAAATTGTCTACATTTACAAGGATCGAAGATAACGGATAAAGACAATTTAGTCTGCACGCCAGGCCAGTGGATGGCAATATTGTTCTGTAAAGAAACAGAATGTTTCTTGGTACATACACATGCAAAGTTAAAAGGCAAAAGTGCTTTTTGATACCGTTGGTGGACGAATTAAAGTCTGGCGGATGTAAAAAATGGGTCTCTCCAGGTCCATCGGTGAAGCATATCCACCTTTTGCTGGGGAAAAGTTAATATATAGTGAAGCAACGAAAACATCCCTTTCCCCACATTCCTTTAAGCCGCCTTATTGTTTTTGCTATACTCGCCCAACCGACCACCTAATACGCTTGCGTGTTACCACATTGGAAAGTTACATCTTGCAGTTTACATGTAAACGAAAAAGGCGGCGTTTTAAAATAGTTGCACTTTGAGACCCGTCTTCAAAATTTTGCATTTACGAACGGCCAAGACGCATCATTTTTGGGGGGTTTCATTTGAAACCAGTCTAGTGTAAATGGCCCCTAAATAAAAGGCATTTTGTATGTCTCCCTTAACTGACATGTTTACTTAAGTTCATGGAGCGATCTCCTAATGAACTAATGATTTGAGTCAGGTGTGTTAGATAAGGGAGCAAAATATGCAGAGCAGTGGGTCCCCGGGAAAATGTTTGGGAGTGACTAGCAAGGTATAAGGGCAATATTTAAGCCATGTTTTTTTAAATGTTGATTATACAATATGGGGGAAGGCCTGCGTTTCCATTAAATTGTGTAATGCGATTAAAGTGTATTTTGATTCTTCTTGCGATTAGTCATTCCGGCCGAACTTCTTTGTTCGTTTTATGGCAGGTTGCAAACAAACTTTAGTGCATATAGTGCCACCTACGGTGATGAAAGAGTGACGAAATATCTATATTTCTCTATATTATCATATATATAATGTTACCAATAAATATCATAATAATGCTGTTCCTAATAAATCTCCATAGTGCACTCACTCGCTTTCCTGCATTTGGGCCATCGTAAGATATTATTTAATGTGAATTCCTTACATCCTATCTTTCCAAATGTTCTGCCAAAGCATACCACAAAATATGCCTTTATTCTATTGCCTGAAAAAAACAAATTTCGCATTTTTGCGAAATTAGCCTGTTTCCTCATGGTCATGTTTTCAATGCGTTATTTCAATTTGCCCATTTTGAAGGGTAATGGAAACCTGGCTATTGATCTTTGTTGCGGGTCGCTGCTTTGCTAGTAGATGTTGCACTGCAGCAGATGTAAATAATAATCTTACATAGTTGAGTGAGGCTAATGATCTGTCAAGGACTGGAACAATCCATTTTATTTAAAACACTCGGCAATTTATACACCTTTTACACTGTAAACCACACAATGGTCGTGCAGTTCACATATCTGAATTTAAAAAGCTGCTGTGTGTCCACAACTGTGGGGACAGAAAAAGGACAGTTTAAAAGTATTATAAAATATTTATCAAACCCCATGGAGTATTTGCGTCTCATGTGGATCAGGGCCCGTATTCTTAAAGCTTCCAAGAATCCTCTACAGAAAACTCTTAATTAAGCTTAAAAACGTCTGCGTAGAAATGTTATCTTAAAGGTGATTCGGGATCAATCTGAGAGCAACTCTGAGCAAGGACAAGACAAAAACGTTTATCTTAGTGAGGAAGCGGGGCTGACCCCGTTGCTTTTGAAGACTGTGATTGGTTGGTTGGCCAAGAAGGAAAAAAGAGCGTTTTTAAGTATAGGGTCATTAGTTTGAAAATGCAGATGTATTTTTCTGTTTTTCCATACTCAAGCACACCCACATATATTCTTTATTTTTATGATGCTGTTAATGTCAATATATTTGATAGAAAATAGACAGTAAAACAGTAAGTTTCTGTAAGTGCTGTAATTGTTTTGGTTATCACCATAGGAGGCTGTGATAGTACCAAATCATCTCTGCTGAATTGCTCCAGTCGCAAAATATGTTATATGGTGATTTCTTCTTTTTCAGGTGCTATGGCATTTTGCAGATGTTAGCGTGTCTCTAATAGGATCGGTCACAAACATGAACCCTGAACAATCTAATTTGTTGTGTCTTAGTAACTTACTGTCATTCCATTCAATTTAAAATTAAGGGTTAAGATGCTTTATGAATTTATTTTTTC
The DNA here is from genome assembly GCA_008369825.1 of Triplophysa tibetana. NCBI lineage: Eukaryota > Metazoa > Chordata > Actinopteri > Cypriniformes > Nemacheilidae > Triplophysa > Triplophysa tibetana. Next base: position 7,886,576 of record CM017901.1, on the reverse strand, counting down.
TTTCTTAGGATGTTTTCTGTAATTTTAAGGGGAAACGCCCACATTTCTAAGAATTTTCTTAAAATTTGTACTTAAGAGCAACTCTTTGCGCTAAGATTTTTCATCAAATTTGTATGTCCCATGGCGCTCCCCTGTTTTCTGCAATATCTGATTTGGTTTCTTTGGCAATGACAGGGTGTGTGAAACTTCTTGCATCGCGGTGCAGACCGATAGTTGTATGTGTAGCATACCATCTTAACCGGATGCGTCATTGTCGGGAACGCACACCCGCAAACGAGCGGAGCATTGTCGTCCATTGGTGCTCTGACTGCCCTGTATTGTTGTGCACATGTAGCCGCATTCCTGTGTGGCGAGTGATGATGTGTTTTCCTGCAGCTCAGTGATAAGAGCGCAAGGTTGTGGGTTCGATCCCAGGGGAAATACCTATGTAAAATGTATAGGGTAAAGCAATGTAAGTCGCATTGGATAAAAGCGTCTGCCAAATGCCTAAATGTAAATGCATTGCGCTGCTGCCAGTGTTATTCATAAACATGATGGATCATGAACTTCTCTCACGGTCGGTTTTTTTGTTTTTGTTTTAATGTTTGTGTCAAGTTTTTATTAACTGGTAAGCTCCTGACCTACGACAGCGTTCTATACAACTTAAGACAAAACTATTGAACCGTAGGGCTAGGGCAAGAAATGCTTGCTTCCGAAGACGACGACGACGACGATGCTTGCGGCTACAAAAACAACAATAATCACATATATGGCAACACACCGTGCTGTGCGGAGGAGAAGCGTTTTTATTTCCGTGTCAATCCAGTTAGCAGTCATTTCGCTTTTTGTAAACAGTGCAGAGAAATCGCGTCATCTGCGTCAGAATGTTGTGATTGGGCCAAAGCAGTCAGCGCGTCATGCGTTGTGCGTGCTCTTACTGGAAATCTTCATTTCCCGTTCACACATCGCCACTCACTGGAATTCGACGGTAACGTTACTACTTTTATTACTGGAAAATTGGAAGTTCCCTTTCACCGTAAAGGTCCTGTTCACATATGATCTGTTAACTGCATTTTTCTCCCACATTACCAGTAAAGACTGTATGTGTGAAAGGCACTATTGACCCAGAACTATTTTTGTACCTACATTCTTTAAAAAATTTCAAATTGTGTTCAACAGAACTAAAAAATGTCCAATATTTTCCCCTATTGTGGTAATGGATGATGTCACAGAACTGAAATTGCTGACATTCTTACACATATCTTTCTTTGTGTTTAACAGAACAAATACATTCAGATAGGTTTGAAACAACCTGAGGAGTTGTTCCAAATGTGCATACATTTCTTTGTTCTGATGAACACAGAGAAAGATATTTAGAATAATGCATATGACCAAACAGATCTCAACACCCATTGACTAACGTAGTAGGAAAAATTCTATTATAATTTTTTTGTTCTGTTGAACACAAAACACTAAACAGGATAGGATAGCAAACAGTTCTGGGGAACTTTAGACTAACATTGTTTTTTCCTACAGTAGTCAATGGGTGTTGAGATCTGTTTGGTTTTAAGCATTATTCCAAATATCTTTCTCTGTAACCCTTATTATCTATAATTGATTTGATTCGAATGATCTGAGAAGTTGGTTTATATTCAGTAAGCATTTTTGCTGCAGCTGTCTGATGATTTTTAGGGCCAGTAAGGAGTTCATTACAGTATTATAGTCCTCCTTGCTGGTGATGAAAGCATGAACAAGTTTCTCTTAATCTTGGCTTGAAACATAACATCTGATTCTGGCTATATTTCTAATATTTAGTAGTGTCTATAGCTGCAATAAGCAATATGGTTCATTTTCATTATTTGGCCAACTGGAAGCCTGCACAATTTGAACTGGAGCGCTGCCAGAATTGTGCCCTGTGGAACTCTCCATATCATGGATGTCCATTCAGATTTATCCCGTTGAGATATGAACTGAAACCTTTTAATCTCTGGGACTGTTCGTTTAGGGGTCACACTTGGCTCGAATATTGTAATCGAATACTTAAAAAATGTAACTTTCTTTTTTCAGGAAAAATTTATGTAACACATTTTTGTTCAGTAATGTTTTTTCTTTTTTATTACGCATTTTTAGAGAATTTGGTTGTACTTATTAATATTTCTACAATAATATTACCCATATTTACCCACTGAAAACCATAAACATTTTTATATATTTTTGTAAAGCATTTTCAATTAATGCACTACCTTTCAATTAAGGTAAAAACAGAACAGCCTTTTAAAATTACTTTTTGTCAAAATTGTTAGAAAGATCATCGAGAAGAAACGCTAAGGAGGCACAGAAATATTAGGCCCTTCAGCCATACGCTGCAAAGTAAAGTAAAATAAAACAAATGTTTTATGCAGCAGCTGGACCTTCCTAAGCGTTTTGTGGCTGATGATGATGTTCATGATGTTCGTGGCCATAGAAGTGAGTGTACAGCCTATCCTGTGGTAAGCAGAACTGCTTTCAAAATACAAAATAGTTATACCGCTTGATAAAACTGAGGTAAACACGCGTGTGATACAGTTTAGCAAGAATATGAGACAGAGCTGCGTGTTTGTGTGAAGTGCGATTGTTGTTGCGCTTGTTCATGCTTATTTAATATTAACTATAGTAAGTTTAAAAAATACTATAGGAAATATGAGTTTTACTGCTGTATACTACAGTATTTGTATGGACAAATGTATTACTATTGAAAGCGTTGATACAAAGACCTCGGAAAAATAATGGGAACAAAAATATATATGGCAATAATTGATCTTTCCCTTTGAAACATTAAAGCTATCTATTTATGTGATGAACGGCACATGTGTAATTTTTTTTAAAGATTTTTGCATTTATACTTGTGCTAAAACCAGGGCCAGATTAAGAAGATATTGGGCCCTGGGGCTATAGCAAACCCAAGGGCCCCCTTCATTTTATTGCCACGCCACTGTGTCTTCTGCATTGTTTATTACATTTTATTGCTATTATAATTATTATATTTAATTTTCTAATTATTGCATCTAATTTTCCATCGTTTGAATTATTTTTTATATGTATTTCTTATATTAACATTTCTAAATATTTTATAGTCATTTAATACTTATATTGAATTTATATTTTATATAAGGTTTAAGAATGCAGCCCCTTTAGGAGCTGCCGCGTTGCGTTTTGCTGCGTTCCACAGCTAGAAACTGTCTGTTTACACTGAACTCGTCAAAGCAACTGTTTCAAATCGCGCTTAAGTGGTTGAAAAGCCTTTACATGAATTAGAGCTTGATGATATAATATAACCCTAGACAAAGGATGAAAAAAACTATTCTGCGTTAATTGCGTCAAATATTTTTCCTTAAAAACAACAAATGATGTACTTGTTGCATCAAAGAGTGCAGAACAGTACTCTACTCTCAGCCAGTCTTGTCTCTTTGTTCCAAGGTTACCGCAGGATGCAGTTCATGCCCAGACCCGATGGCAGAGCTGAGAATGGGAAGCGGTGACCTGACAAGAGCTAAGAGGATAGAGCTGGATAAAGGACGCCACAACTTTGATTTTCCTACAACATTTCAAATGTTATTAGATTGTGAATGATAATCTTAAATCTATCATTTACCTTATTAAGTTTATTTTTTATTTTTATTTAGCCTTGTTGTGCAAGCACTGTTGAGCTTGTGCAGAGGCAGCAGCTTTTGCCAGAGGGGAACTGGAATCCCCTGGTTGGGCATGGGTTCTCCTGAGTTTTTTTTTCTCGATGGGAGTTTTGGGTTCCTCACCACCGTTTGCATATTGTTTTGCACTATCTGCCTGGCCGGGGGGGCTGCTTTAGAATTCAGAAATTAGACATAATTAATATTGCATATAAGAATTTATATTCCGTTTAATATTTGACCTGTGGTTCTTTCTCCTTAATCGCCAATGTGTGCTTTCACTGTGTGTGTGTGCGTCTATGTCAATGTGTGTGTGTGTATGTATGTTTGCATATTGTGTGTGTGGAGCATTTGTATGTCTGTCTTTGTTGTTTTCACCTTTGTCTTGTTTTTACAGGTAAATGCCTTTAGTTTTTTTACTTGTATTCAATGCGTCTCATGTACAGCTGCTTTGTAACAATGAAAATTGTAAAAAGCGCTATATAAATAAAGTTGAGTTGAGTTGAGTTGAGTTAATAAAAAATGATTGCATGCTTCAACGCGTTAATATTGAAAGCCCTACTAATTTTCTATTATTGTAGAAAACGACCTTATATTCAATTTCTATAGCTCAAGTTTGCAAAGCCTACTTAACCTTTTAGGCTATTAAAAAAACAATAACATTAACTCCGGATATGACCTTCAAACAAACATGTTTCCAAAATCAGCAAAAACATTTGCAATCACTTCCTTAAAGAGTTCATATCAATACTTTGTATAGGGTCTTAACGTTAAAAAGTCTTCTTTCGAACGTTAGATGAGCACAACCCCTATAATGATATTGTTAAAATCCATGCTCATAACCATTTGACATGTCGCATTCCGGGAAAAGCTGTGTTAAATGGCTCATTCGTTCTAAAAGATAACTTTGACAAGGAGCGCTTCACTCAGTCGTATTTGTTACAGATCATGGGTGCGTTTCCCACAAGCATCGTAAGCCAATTTGGTCGCAAGTTCCATCGTTCCAGCATAGTTCGATGATTTAAGTATTTCACGAAACCATCGTTCCAACGATCAATCTCAAACAACATCCCAAAGTTGAGTGGTTGGAACTACAGGTCTTCAGTTCCTTTTTATTGAGACATGTAGACTTGCATGCATCATGCCTTAGAACAAACTAAGCAAGCAACATTAGGTGCATTCTATATCCATAATTCGAAATACAAACAAATTTAATTTTACATCTTTTAGTTTGTTAAGAAAATACAAGCACTGACTGAGAAACTTATGAATGAATGAAATATCGTGAAATATCACGTTGATCTGTGACGGTGTGATGCTAAATGTGTATTGCCGCTGCACCCTGGAATTTCCTCGGGCATGGAGCTTTTTTCCCAGAGAGAACTGAAGTAGTTACTTTTAGAATTTTAGCTTTGCGATTAACCTCACGGTTTTCCCTTTCTACTTTATTTCTCCTTTTTTTGCGCACCACTATCACTTTTATGAACACCAACGAACCAAACGGAATTCTCGACATACGAAAGCATAACGCAAAGAGACGTTTCCTGACGTAATGGGGCAAACTGTAAATTGATTTGACCTTGAATTATATCAGTCAGTAACATTTTCCAATAGTCACTTGTTATTTTTTAGTCAACCACCTATATGAATTGTCAATCAATGATGTAAGGACAGCTCCCATTTCCTCCAGCCAATCAATGTCCCGCTCCTTCAGCGGGCTCTGGAGATCCAGCCCTCGCTACAACTGTACACCGCTGTAGAAAAAGTGTAAAGAGCCCGGCTCTAATACGTTTCCTTACATAGATTGAAAACAGTATGTTGTTAACCACCATTCATCAACATTAACAATAAATCAGCTAGCAGTGATTTTAGGTTGAATAGTATATTTTCTGTCAAAAAATTATAATTAATAATTGAAACTTATTAGTAACATTTTTTGTGTCAGCTCTCTCACTGTTTACTTATTATATGGCTGTAGTTCTTTTATGGAATATAACACGTATTTAAGTGCTCGCAAAGAAGGGTGGTATTTGTGATTGCGAAGTACTGCATCTAACAAAATAACCAATAGAAAGTGATAATTCAAACACTTTATACAAATAATATTATAAATATATAGATTAACTAATTGGTATTCCATTCAATTTAATGGCCCTTTTGTTTAGGGGTCACACTTGGCTCCTGTAACTTTTTTTTTAAGGAAAATATATGCAATACATTTTTGACCTAAATATTTTAATAGATTATTATACATTTTTCTCCCCATTGAAAACTAAAAAATATTTTAGTTTTGTATTTTTTATTTTAAAAAATATATTTCGCTATATCTTTATCTAGCGCCAAAACGCGCTTCATTTGAACCCTTTCCGCTCCGCGAGCGATGCCTCTCTCCCGCCAAAGAAGAGCGTGAAGCGTGAATGGTGCGCAGCGTGAAGAGCAGCAGACACCTGCTCATTTTAGCAACATAGTGCAGACACGCAAAGCAGGTAAATAGACAAACAACAGTGAAACAGCAATATCAAGTAATTGTATCTGTCAGTCTGACTGTTTGGTCTGTCTCCAACCTTTCGACCAGATTTGTGATATCTTATTTACCATTACGTTTAAACTACATTTAGCATTAGCATTATTGATCAGCATGTAAAGATTTGTGACCCTATGAAAACCCAGGCTAAAGACTCATAATCTCATTAATTATAAGATAGATAACAAGCATCAAAGAGCATCCATTTCACCAAGATTTTAATATTTGAAATGGCATTATTCAGTCAATACAGAAGATGTTTTTAAATTTTCACAGAATATTCAGTAGGATGATTGTATGTAAACAACAGTTAATAGACTTCCTGGGTAAAGTTCTGGTATGAATGGCATGGAAAGAAAAGGCCAATTTAGTATACATTTGTTTTCTGTTTATGATGAAAGCATTTTAATTGTTACATTATATTTGCCGTTTGTGTGTTGTATTGTTTTTTATTTACAAATATTTATTTTTAGACTTCTATTAAGGGGGCATTCCCCCAATAGAACAGAACCTACAATACATACAATACATGCATACTGTAGGTGTCAAAATATAAAATAATTGGCCTGATAAAATATATTACCTTATATATATGTATATATAACTGGGCTAAATTTATTAAAAATGTATTCATTTAAAAAAAGATACTGTCCGGACCCAAGTAATACAAATTCAAGCAACACAAACAATTTCCTTATAGGTTTTGTTAAAACATACATTTGTGTTGTAAAAACATGTAAAGAGGGTACGTTAGGTTTTTATGACACTTTATATTTTACGACACATTGCATATTTTAGGACGCTTTTCTCTTGTACAAGTTAAGCATAAACGGCTGTGCTAATTGTTGTCCCTAAATTTTTTATCCACAGAAGGTGGGGCAGGTAAAATTACTTTCTAGAGATGAGTGTGGTTTGCTTTCCTGTAGCTCAGTGGTAAGAGCATTGCGTTTACAACGCAAGGTTGTGAGTTCGATCCCAGGGGATTGCAAATACCTATGTAAAAGGAATAGGATAAAGGAATGTAAGTCACTTTGGATAAAAGCATCTGCCAAATGCCTAAGTGTAAGTTATGTAACAGGTTAATGTCAATTGTTGTGATTAAGACTGTTGACATTGTTGACTATTTGGCCTTTAGAGCTTAATATTGTAAAATTTAGGGCATTCATTTTATTATTAGAGTGTATGTAAACACAAGAATTAGGAAGATAATGCTGCTGGCTATTTTTGTGTCTATAAATATAAAAAGATAATCTCCTCAACAAAACCTAAAACAAAACTAATAAACAAATAAAATGCTGTAGTTTGTGTTGCTCTCCTTGACAAGATTTTCAATAAAACCAACCTGGTCTCATAGGAAATACATACTTCTGTACACTTTTATGCAGCACCACAAAATACATTACCATCCTCAAACACCATCATTTCCTCCTTCTTGTGTAAATCGTGTGGGTGCAAAAGATCTCTGAAAAACAGGCTAGTCCCAACATAAGACCAACTGTGACGTTAAAGTAGGGACGAACGCCCCCAACGTTGCATATAGCTGCCCATGTTCTAGGCCAGCCGGACATGCACAGCCGAATCATCGGAAGTTTTGCAGGTATTGTGAATAGGTTTGTGCGATGTCTACCAAATTGGCATAGGATGATGTCTACTCTCTACAGTGAAACCATTATGAAGTAAGGGGCGTCTAGGTGCGAGCTGCGCAGATTATACAGCGCGAGCTGTGCAGTTATCAAGTCAGACGTGTGTCAGTGCGAGCTTCTCAGTTAAAACTCATGTGTGTCTTCTTTAAACAACGCCAGCTGGGCAGTTATCAAGTCAGGCGGGTCGGATCTGTACTGTGCGAGTTTATATGCCCCTTAAGCCTTGTTTACATCTGTTTACAATGCAGCAAGAGTAAAGTAACGAAAGGGAAAGGGACAGTTTTTCAAACTGGTGACCACATCAAACAAGCTTCGCTAAGCGTTTTGTTACTGATTTAAGAAGGGGAAATTCCGACCATATTACCATTAGACCCCTGCTGCAAGCAGTAAGCAGTGATTTTATCCACTTCTTCCATTTTGCGTCTGACAGTAGCGATTTGTTTGCTGTGTGAGCTAATGGCATGAGCCGCGCAGCGAAACAGCCAATCAGAGCAGAGCTCAACATTAATATTCATGACCCTTCCAAATAAGGTAATAACAGACCCTTTCATTCTAGGGGAAAATCCTAGGGTTGTAAATTTACATGTAAATCCGTTTCTTTATCATTGTTACACTTAATAAAGCCACATACCTTCAATGTATATATCAGAGAAGAATATAACATATTGTTTCAATGAATTCTTTGGCACCTTTAAACTAATGTCAATAAAGTCTAATGTCTACAAAGTCCCCCGGACTTGGGACCACCAGACTTGGAACCACTGGCGTGGCGGCAATAACGGCTGGAGGCTCTGGGCTGACGGCGATCTTGGGGGCAGCCTCTGGACTGGCAGCCATCTTGTGAACGGGCTCTGGACTGGGAGCCATCTTGTGAGTGAGCTCTGAACTGGACGCCATCTTGCAAGCAGGCCCTGGTGATGCGGCCATGATGACTACTATACTACTATACCAAACTACTATAAGAGCTGCAAACCCTTGCACTATAACCTATGCTTAATATAAGTAACTCTTCTCCCAATCTAGGTAATGTCCCTAGACCGTTCAAATAATAGAAAAAGTAGTGTCAGTGCACTGTTTACATTAAAATGACAGGCATTAACAATTTCAGACAGGTATTAATGCCGCACCTGAGCACACAAACTCCACTTGTTAAAATCACTAAAGATTTGCTCCAGGCATCAGATCAAGGCTGCATCTCACTTCTAGTCCTAGAGCAGCATTCGACACTGTAGACCAGGGGTGTCAAACTCAGTTCCTAGAGGGCCGCAGCTCTGCACAGTTTAGCTCCAACCAGCTCTAAACCACACCAGCTTGGAAGTTTCTAGTATTCCTGAAGATGATGATTAGCTGAATCAGTTGTGTTTGATTAGGGTTGGAACTAAACTGTGCAGAGCTGCGGCCCTCCAAGAACTGAGTTTGACACCATGCCATACTTTTAGATCGACTGCAAAATTATACCAGTGTTCAGGTACAGGCATTAGAATGGTGAGCTCTCACTCTTCCTCGTGGATATTTGCTCGGTGGCTTTTGGTCGGTGTCACTGAGGCCCCCCCAGCTGAGCCTGGTTTCTCCCGAGTTTTTTTTTCTCCATTAATAAATCATTGTAGTTTGGGCTCCGCGCCACAGCAGGGCAGTGTTGCCTTGCTCACCGGGAGACTGCATTTATTTATTTATTCAGTTATTAATTATTAGAATGATCTTGCTCGTTCTATAAACACCATGCACTGTGCACATTGTGAAAAGCGCTATATAAATAAACTTCAATTGAATTGAATGATACCCATCTAACCGTTTTCAATTTGTTCATATAAATGGGGAATCTTCAGATCTAATTCAAGTGAAGTATGGATGACCACAGGGATCTGTTAAGGGCCCTTGCTATTTTCAATATACATGCTGCCTCTTGGTAATATCATGGGATTATTTTCCACTGCCATGCGGATGATGATCAGTTATATATTTCATCAAGACCATATAAAAACAGTAATTAATCCAAACTGGCAGAATGCATACAAGACATAAAACATTGGATGACCAGTAACTTCCTTATTTTAAACTCAGATAAGACGGAGATACTACTCATGGACCTAATAGCTGTAAGCAGAATTCTATTCTATGGCCATGTTTACACGATGAAAAACGAAAAAGAAAAATCCTTTGCGTTTTTCAAAAGTTTCACGTACTCAGGATAGCGTTTTCAAAATTGTCTACATTTACAAGGATCGAAGATAACGGATAAAGACAATTTAGTCTGCACGCCAGGCCAGTGGATGGCAATATTGTTCTGTAAAGAAACAGAATGTTTCTTGGTACATACACATGCAAAGTTAAAAGGCAAAAGTGCTTTTTGATACCGTTGGTGGACGAATTAAAGTCTGGCGGATGTAAAAAATGGGTCTCTCCAGGTCCATCGGTGAAGCATATCCACCTTTTGCTGGGGAAAAGTTAATATATAGTGAAGCAACGAAAACATCCCTTTCCCCACATTCCTTTAAGCCGCCTTATTGTTTTTGCTATACTCGCCCAACCGACCACCTAATACGCTTGCGTGTTACCACATTGGAAAGTTACATCTTGCAGTTTACATGTAAACGAAAAAGGCGGCGTTTTAAAATAGTTGCACTTTGAGACCCGTCTTCAAAATTTTGCATTTACGAACGGCCAAGACGCATCATTTTTGGGGGGTTTCATTTGAAACCAGTCTAGTGTAAATGGCCCCTAAATAAAAGGCATTTTGTATGTCTCCCTTAACTGACATGTTTACTTAAGTTCATGGAGCGATCTCCTAATGAACTAATGATTTGAGTCAGGTGTGTTAGATAAGGGAGCAAAATATGCAGAGCAGTGGGTCCCCGGGAAAATGTTTGGGAGTGACTAGCAAGGTATAAGGGCAATATTTAAGCCATGTTTTTTTAAATGTTGATTATACAATATGGGGGAAGGCCTGCGTTTCCATTAAATTGTGTAATGCGATTAAAGTGTATTTTGATTCTTCTTGCGATTAGTCATTCCGGCCGAACTTCTTTGTTCGTTTTATGGCAGGTTGCAAACAAACTTTAGTGCATATAGTGCCACCTACGGTGATGAAAGAGTGACGAAATATCTATATTTCTCTATATTATCATATATATAATGTTACCAATAAATATCATAATAATGCTGTTCCTAATAAATCTCCATAGTGCACTCACTCGCTTTCCTGCATTTGGGCCATCGTAAGATATTATTTAATGTGAATTCCTTACATCCTATCTTTCCAAATGTTCTGCCAAAGCATACCACAAAATATGCCTTTATTCTATTGCCTGAAAAAAACAAATTTCGCATTTTTGCGAAATTAGCCTGTTTCCTCATGGTCATGTTTTCAATGCGTTATTTCAATTTGCCCATTTTGAAGGGTAATGGAAACCTGGCTATTGATCTTTGTTGCGGGTCGCTGCTTTGCTAGTAGATGTTGCACTGCAGCAGATGTAAATAATAATCTTACATAGTTGAGTGAGGCTAATGATCTGTCAAGGACTGGAACAATCCATTTTATTTAAAACACTCGGCAATTTATACACCTTTTACACTGTAAACCACACAATGGTCGTGCAGTTCACATATCTGAATTTAAAAAGCTGCTGTGTGTCCACAACTGTGGGGACAGAAAAAGGACAGTTTAAAAGTATTATAAAATATTTATCAAACCCCATGGAGTATTTGCGTCTCATGTGGATCAGGGCCCGTATTCTTAAAGCTTCCAAGAATCCTCTACAGAAAACTCTTAATTAAGCTTAAAAACGTCTGCGTAGAAATGTTATCTTAAAGGTGATTCGGGATCAATCTGAGAGCAACTCTGAGCAAGGACAAGACAAAAACGTTTATCTTAGTGAGGAAGCGGGGCTGACCCCGTTGCTTTTGAAGACTGTGATTGGTTGGTTGGCCAAGAAGGAAAAAAGAGCGTTTTTAAGTATAGGGTCATTAGTTTGAAAATGCAGATGTATTTTTCTGTTTTTCCATACTCAAGCACACCCACATATATTCTTTATTTTTATGATGCTGTTAATGTCAATATATTTGATAGAAAATAGACAGTAAAACAGTAAGTTTCTGTAAGTGCTGTAATTGTTTTGGTTATCACCATAGGAGGCTGTGATAGTACCAAATCATCTCTGCTGAATTGCTCCAGTCGCAAAATATGTTATATGGTGATTTCTTCTTTTTCAGGTGCTATGGCATTTTGCAGATGTTAGCGTGTCTCTAATAGGATCGGTCACAAACATGAACCCTGAACAATCTAATTTGTTGTGTCTTAGTAACTTACTGTCATTCCATTCAATTTAAAATTAAGGGTTAAGATGCTTTATGAATTTATTTTTTCTTTCTTAGGATGTTTTCTGTAATTTTAAGGGGAAACGCCCACATTTCTAAGAATTTTCTTAAAATTTGTACTTAAGAGCAACTCTTTGCGCTAAGATTTTTCATCAAATTTGTATGTCCCATGGCGCTCCCCTGTTTTCTGCAATATCTGATTTGGTTTCTTTGGCAATGACAGGGTGTGTGAAACTTCTTGCATCGCGGTGCAGACCGATAGTTGTATGTGTAGCATACCATCTTAACCGGATGCGTCATTGTCGGGAACGCACACCCGCAAACGAGCGGAGCATTGTCGTCCATTGGTGCTCTGACTGCCCTGTATTGTTGTGCACATGTAGCCGCATTCCTGTGTGGCGAGTGATGATGTGTTTTCCTGCAGCTCAGTGATAAGAGCGCAAGGTTGTGGGTTCGATCCCAGGGGAAATACCTATGTAAAATGTATAGGGTAAAGCAATGTAAGTCGCATTGGATAAAAGCGTCTGCCAAATGCCTAAATGTAAATGCATTGCGCTGCTGCCAGTGTTATTCATAAACATGATGGATCATGAACTTCTCTCACGGTCGGTTTTTTTGTTTTTGTTTTAATGTTTGTGTCAAGTTTTTATTAACTGGTAAGCTCCTGACCTACGACAGCGTTCTATACAACTTAAGACAAAACTATTGAACCGTAGGGCTAGGGCAAGAAATGCTTGCTTCCGAAGACGACGACGACGACGATGCTTGCGGCTACAAAAACAACAATAATCACATATATGGCAACACACCGTGCTGTGCGGAGGAGAAGCGTTTTTATTTCCGTGTCAATCCAGTTAGCAGTCATTTCGCTTTTTGTAAACAGTGCAGAGAAATCGCGTCATCTGCGTCAGAATGTTGTGATTGGGCCAAAGCAGTCAGCGCGTCATGCGTTGTGCGTGCTCTTACTGGAAATCTTCATTTCCCGTTCACACATCGCCACTCACTGGAATTCGACGGTAACGTTACTACTTTTATTACTGGAAAATTGGAAGTTCCCTTTCACCGTAAAGGTCCTGTTCACATATGATCTGTTAACTGCATTTTTCTCCCACATTACCAGTAAAGACTGTATGTGTGAAAGGCACTATTGACCCAGAACTATTTTTGTACCTACATTCTTTAAAAAATTTCAAATTGTGTTCAACAGAACTAAAAAATGTCCAATATTTTCCCCTATTGTGGTAATGGATGATGTCACAGAACTGAAATTGCTGACATTCTTACACATATCTTTCTTTGTGTTTAACAGAACAAATACATTCAGATAGGTTTGAAACAACCTGAGGAGTTGTTCCAAATGTGCATACATTTCTTTGTTCTGATGAACACAGAGAAAGATATTTAGAATAATGCATATGACCAAACAGATCTCAACACCCATTGACTAACGTAGTAGGAAAAATTCTATTATAATTTTTTTGTTCTGTTGAACACAAAACACTAAACAGGATAGGATAGCAAACAGTTCTGGGGAACTTTAGACTAACATTGTTTTTTCCTACAGTAGTCAATGGGTGTTGAGATCTGTTTGGTTTTAAGCATTATTCCAAATATCTTTCTCTGTAACCCTTATTATCTATAATTGATTTGATTCGAATGATCTGAGAAGTTGGTTTATATTCAGTAAGCATTTTTGCTGCAGCTGTCTGATGATTTTTAGGGCCAGTAAGGAGTTCATTACAGTATTATAGTCCTCCTTGCTGGTGATGAAAGCATGAACAAGTTTCTCTTAATCTTGGCTTGAAACATAACATCTGATTCTGGCTATATTTCTAATATTTAGTAGTGTCTATAGCTGCAATAAGCAATATGGTTCATTTTCATTATTTGGCCAACTGGAAGCCTGCACAATTTGAACTGGAGCGCTGCCAGAATTGTGCCCTGTGGAACTCTCCATATCATGGATGTCCATTCAGATTTATCCCGTTGAGATATGAACTGAAACCTTTTAATCTCTGGGACTGTTCGTTTAGGGGTCACACTTGGCTCGAATATTGTAATCGAATACTTAAAAAATGTAACTTTCTTTTTTCAGGAAAAATTTATGTAACACATTTTTGTTCAGTAATGTTTTTTCTTTTTTATTACGCATTTTTAGAGAATTTGGTTGTACTTATTAATATTTCTACAATAATATTACCCATATTTACCCACTGAAAACCATAAACATTTTTATATATTTTTGTAAAGCATTTTCAATTAATGCACTACCTTTCAATTAAGGTAAAAACAGAACAGCCTTTTAAAATTACTTTTTGTCAAAATTGTTAGAAAGATCATCGAGAAGAAACGCTAAGGAGGCACAGAAATATTAGGCCCTTCAGCCATACGCTGCAAAGTAAAGTAAAATAAAACAAATGTTTTATGCAGCAGCTGGACCTTCCTAAGCGTTTTGTGGCTGATGATGATGTTCATGATGTTCGTGGCCATAGAAGTGAGTGTACAGCCTATCCTGTGGTAAGCAGAACTGCTTTCAAAATACAAAATAGTTATACCGCTTGATAAAACTGAGGTAAACACGCGTGTGATACAGTTTAGCAAGAATATGAGACAGAGCTGCGTGTTTGTGTGAAGTGCGATTGTTGTTGCGCTTGTTCATGCTTATTTAATATTAACTATAGTAAGTTTAAAAAATACTATAGGAAATATGAGTTTTACTGCTGTATACTACAGTATTTGTATGGACAAATGTATTACTATTGAAAGCGTTGATACAAAGACCTCGGAAAAATAATGGGAACAAAAATATATATGGCAATAATTGATCTTTCCCTTTGAAACATTAAAGCTATCTATTTATGTGATGAACGGCACATGTGTAATTTTTTTTAAAGATTTTTGCATTTATACTTGTGCTAAAACCAGGGCCAGATTAAGAAGATATTGGGCCCTGGGGCTATAGCAAACCCAAGGGCCCCCTTCATTTTATTGCCACGCCACTGTGTCTTCTGCATTGTTTATTACATTTTATTGCTATTATAATTATTATATTTAATTTTCTAATTATTGCATCTAATTTTCCATCGTTTGAATTATTTTTTATATGTATTTCTTATATTAACATTTCTAAATATTTTATAGTCATTTAATACTTATATTGAATTTATATTTTATATAAGGTTTAAGAATGCAGCCCCTTTAGGAGCTGCCGCGTTGCGTTTTGCTGCGTTCCACAGCTAGAAACTGTCTGTTTACACTGAACTCGTCAAAGCAACTGTTTCAAATCGCGCTTAAGTGGTTGAAAAGCCTTTACATGAATTAGAGCTTGATGATATAATATAACCCTAGACAAAGGATGAAAAAAACTATTCTGCGTTAATTGCGTCAAATATTTTTCCTTAAAAACAACAAATGATGTACTTGTTGCATCAAAGAGTGCAGAACAGTACTCTACTCTCAGCCAGTCTTGTCTCTTTGTTCCAAGGTTACCGCAGGATGCAGTTCATGCCCAGACCCGATGGCAGAGCTGAGAATGGGAAGCGGTGACCTGACAAGAGCTAAGAGGATAGAGCTGGATAAAGGACGCCACAACTTTGATTTTCCTACAACATTTCAAATGTTATTAGATTGTGAATGATAATCTTAAATCTATCATTTACCTTATTAAGTTTATTTTTTATTTTTATTTAGCCTTGTTGTGCAAGCACTGTTGAGCTTGTGCAGAGGCAGCAGCTTTTGCCAGAGGGGAACTGGAATCCCCTGGTTGGGCATGGGTTCTCCTGAGTTTTTTTTTCTCGATGGGAGTTTTGGGTTCCTCACCACCGTTTGCATATTGTTTTGCACTATCTGCCTGGCCGGGGGGGCTGCTTTAGAATTCAGAAATTAGACATAATTAATATTGCATATAAGAATTTATATTCCGTTTAATATTTGACCTGTGGTTCTTTCTCCTTAATCGCCAATGTGTGCTTTCACTGTGTGTGTGTGCGTCTATGTCAATGTGTGTGTGTGTATGTATGTTTGCATATTGTGTGTGTGGAGCATTTGTATGTCTGTCTTTGTTGTTTTCACCTTTGTCTTGTTTTTACAGGTAAATGCCTTTAGTTTTTTTACTTGTATTCAATGCGTCTCATGTACAGCTGCTTTGTAACAATGAAAATTGTAAAAAGCGCTATATAAATAAAGTTGAGTTGAGTTGAGTTGAGTTAATAAAAAATGATTGCATGCTTCAACGCGTTAATATTGAAAGCCCTACTAATTTTCTATTATTGTAGAAAACGACCTTATATTCAATTTCTATAGCTCAAGTTTGCAAAGCCTACTTAACCTTTTAGGCTATTAAAAAAACAATAACATTAACTCCGGATATGACCTTCAAACAAACATGTTTCCAAAATCAGCAAAAACATTTGCAATCACTTCCTTAAAGAGTTCATATCAATACTTTGTATAGGGTCTTAACGTTAAAAAGTCTTCTTTCGAACGTTAGATGAGCACAACCCCTATAATGATATTGTTAAAATCCATGCTCATAACCATTTGACATGTCGCATTCCGGGAAAAGCTGTGTTAAATGGCTCATTCGTTCTAAAAGATAACTTTGACAAGGAGCGCTTCACTCAGTCGTATTTGTTACAGATCATGGGTGCGTTTCCCACAAGCATCGTAAGCCAATTTGGTCGCAAGTTCCATCGTTCCAGCATAGTTCGATGATTTAAGTATTTCACGAAACCATCGTTCCAACGATCAATCTCAAACAACATCCCAAAGTTGAGTGGTTGGAACTACAGGTCTTCAGTTCCTTTTTATTGAGACATGTAGACTTGCATGCATCATGCCTTAGAACAAACTAAGCAAGCAACATTAGGTGCATTCTATATCCATAATTCGAAATACAAACAAATTTAATTTTACATCTTTTAGTTTGTTAAGAAAATACAAGCACTGACTGAGAAACTTATGAATGAATGAAATATCGTGAAATATCACGTTGATCTGTGACGGTGTGATGCTAAATGTGTATTGCCGCTGCACCCTGGAATTTCCTCGGGCATGGAGCTTTTTTCCCAGAGAGAACTGAAGTAGTTACTTTTAGAATTTTAGCTTTGCGATTAACCTCACGGTTTTCCCTTTCTACTTTATTTCTCCTTTTTTTGCGCACCACTATCACTTTTATGAACACCAACGAACCAAACGGAATTCTCGACATACGAAAGCATAACGCAAAGAGACGTTTCCTGACGTAATGGGGCAAACTGTAAATTGATTTGACCTTGAATTATATCAGTCAGTAACATTTTCCAATAGTCACTTGTTATTTTTTAGTCAACCACCTATATGAATTGTCAATCAATGATGTAAGGACAGCTCCCATTTCCTCCAGCCAATCAATGTCCCGCTCCTTCAGCGGGCTCTGGAGATCCAGCCCTCGCTACAACTGTACACCGCTGTAGAAAAAGTGTAAAGAGCCCGGCTCTAATACGTTTCCTTACATAGATTGAAAACAGTATGTTGTTAACCACCATTCATCAACATTAACAATAAATCAGCTAGCAGTGATTTTAGGTTGAATAGTATATTTTCTGTCAAAAAATTATAATTAATAATTGAAACTTATTAGTAACATTTTTTGTGTCAGCTCTCTCACTGTTTACTTATTATATGGCTGTAGTTCTTTTATGGAATATAACACGTATTTAAGTGCTCGCAAAGAAGGGTGGTATTTGTGATTGCGAAGTACTGCATCTAACAAAATAACCAATAGAAAGTGATAATTCAAACACTTTATACAAATAATATTATAAATATATAGATTAACTAATTGGTATTCCATTCAATTTAATGGCCCTTTTGTTTAGGGGTCACACTTGGCTCCTGTAACTTTTTTTTTAAGGAAAATATATGCAATACATTTTTGACCTAAATATTTTAATAGATTATTATACATTTTTCTCCCCATTGAAAACTAAAAAATATTTTAGTTTTGTATTTTTTATTTTAAAAAATATATTTCGCTATATCTTTATCTAGCGCCAAAACGCGCTTCATTTGAACCCTTTCCGCTCCGCGAGCGATGCCTCTCTCCCGCCAAAGAAGAGCGTGAAGCGTGAATGGTGCGCAGCGTGAAGAGCAGCAGACACCTGCTCATTTTAGCAACATAGTGCAGACACGCAAAGCAGGTAAATAGACAAACAACAGTGAAACAGCAATATCAAGTAATTGTATCTGTCAGTCTGACTGTTTGGTCTGTCTCCAACCTTTCGACCAGATTTGTGATATCTTATTTACCATTACGTTTAAACTACATTTAGCATTAGCATTATTGATCAGCATGTAAAGATTTGTGACCCTATGAAAACCCAGGCTAAAGACTCATAATCTCATTAATTATAAGATAGATAACAAGCATCAAAGAGCATCCATTTCACCAAGATTTTAATATTTGAAATGGCATTATTCAGTCAATACAGAAGATGTTTTTAAATTTTCACAGAATATTCAGTAGGATGATTGTATGTAAACAACAGTTAATAGACTTCCTGGGTAAAGTTCTGGTATGAATGGCATGGAAAGAAAAGGCCAATTTAGTATACATTTGTTTTCTGTTTATGATGAAAGCATTTTAATTGTTACATTATATTTGCCGTTTGTGTGTTGTATTGTTTTTTATTTACAAATATTTATTTTTAGACTTCTATTAAGGGGGCATTCCCCCAATAGAACAGAACCTACAATACATACAATACATGCATACTGTAGGTGTCAAAATATAAAATAATTGGCCTGATAAAATATATTACCTTATATATATGTATATATAACTGGGCTAAATTTATTAAAAATGTATTCATTTAAAAAAAGATACTGTCCGGACCCAAGTAATACAAATTCAAGCAACACAAACAATTTCCTTATAGGTTTTGTTAAAACATACATTTGTGTTGTAAAAACATGTAAAGAGGGTACGTTAGGTTTTTATGACACTTTATATTTTACGACACATTGCATATTTTAGGACGCTTTTCTCTTGTACAAGTTAAGCATAAACGGCTGTGCTAATTGTTGTCCCTAAATTTTTTATCCACAGAAGGTGGGGCAGGTAAAATTACTTTCTAGAGATGAGTGTGGTTTGCTTTCCTGTAGCTCAGTGGTAAGAGCATTGCGTTTACAACGCAAGGTTGTGAGTTCGATCCCAGGGGATTGCAAATACCTATGTAAAAGGAATAGGATAAAGGAATGTAAGTCACTTTGGATAAAAGCATCTGCCAAATGCCTAAGTGTAAGTTATGTAACAGGTTAATGTCAATTGTTGTGATTAAGACTGTTGACATTGTTGACTATTTGGCCTTTAGAGCTTAATATTGTAAAATTTAGGGCATTCATTTTATTATTAGAGTGTATGTAAACACAAGAATTAGGAAGATAATGCTGCTGGCTATTTTTGTGTCTATAAATATAAAAAGATAATCTCCTCAACAAAACCTAAAACAAAACTAATAAACAAATAAAATGCTGTAGTTTGTGTTGCTCTCCTTGACAAGATTTTCAATAAAACCAACCTGGTCTCATAGGAAATACATACTTCTGTACACTTTTATGCAGCACCACAAAATACATTACCATCAGGTACATATTGCGACAGTTCTGAGACACAAAACACTACTGGGGATGCTAATGGTCCGCTAGAGTGTGCGTGTCATTGATCATGTTTACATGCACCCTCATAATGCGATTATAATGGGATTTTTGCAATACTGTGAATACACTACCTCATCTCAATGCAATCGTTTGATTTAAATAATGTGATTAAGCTCATGGTCGTAGTAAGCATAATCGAAGTAACATATACGTAGGTTTTAATCACAATTAGAAGGCATGTAAACACTTTAATCACATTTATGCTACTCGGATCAAGGTTTGCATGTGCTTCTGTCTTGAACCAAATTCATTGTAAACATGTAAACATTTTGAAACTGCAATTTTCAACTTTTGCATTTCTGTCAACATCTCAGTTTAAAAAATGAATATGCAGGTTACTTTATGTATTTATCTTCAAATGGGTTGATGTCAACCAATGTTAAACTTCACACAAAAGCACACAACTAAATATATTAATAACTATTATGAGCTCAACGTTGTTCATCAGGGGAAGGTAGGCAGACAGTTTTCAAAACTGATTTTTAAGTACATGCCCAATAACAAAATTTGGGTTAATTTTACCCAAATAAATTATGGATTGCAGCTAAATATACAGTATGAATTAAAATGAATGTTATGTCTGAATAAAGTAATGTCTTACTTTGTTGTACTGTAATTCAGTATTGAATAAATGGTGACATTCTGCTCTGACTTCACCCTTGCCGGATCCCTATTGGCTGATTCAATTTTTTGACACTTAAGTCAACGTTTAAGACTACTCTTAAGAGCATTTGTGAGAAGTTTTATACATACCGGTCTTGATTCCTATAGTCATAAGGTTGTCATAAGGATCACCGCCGAGTCCAGCTGCTTGTAATTTTAGCAACTCATTGTGTGTTTTAGTACTGGTTTCTTGTTTACCCTTGAAAGCAGCCATTTTGCTGAGTGCTTTAGCACTCAAGGTCAATGCAAACCCTCTACTGTGCTCACCCAATCTATCACAAGAGGAGAAAAACCTATGTTGGCCTAACAAACCTTGCAGCCTTTACGCATGTGACGGAGAAAAAAAAGTCTCTTTGTGAATTCAAATGCTTGTTTTTCACTCATTTCCAAGTTATAGTAAGTATATAACTCTATATTTATTAAGTAATGTAAGTTAAACTAAATGTATGTTCAGTCATTTTAACACAAAGACATCTTATAATGTAGTTTACCCCATACTTCTCTTTCGGTTAAAGTTGTCTAAAGTTTCCACGTTTCCGTTGAAACAGTGCTTTTTTCTCAATGTTAAGCTTTCTCAATGCACAACTTTTAGGTCTGAACTCACGAGGTTAAGGGAACTCTACGACTTTTAAAGTAGCTGCGTCTGAATTCGCTCACTCGATCACTCCTTCACTATAACCTATATTGCAAATGCTATTTATCGGATGTACACTCAAAATCAAAGGGCATTGTGTGATAAAAAAAAGTGAACAAATGAATGGAAGTAAGTAGTGCACCCAGGTTTGGACACCATTACAAAACCGATATAGTGCACTATATAGGAGATAGGGAGCGGTTTCAGACACACAGCTAGTGATGATTCTTAAGTATTTATTGCATGTCTGTGACACTGTTAGCTCTTATGATGTAATTTGCGCTGAGTTATCAAAAGCCACCATGAGACTGCTAAAACATGACACAATATCATATAAGTTAATGTTGGGTCATTTGTGTTAATGTCTAGGAACTTCTAGCACATGAGCACAGCTGGATCTAGGTCTGCTGGAAAACCTGAAAGGCTTTGCATTTATTGTCCACTTGGGCTTGCTGTACACATTGAACATTTAGTACAGGGACAGGAGTGACATCTAAATTCTAGCAACAGCAATGTGCAGAGCATGACAAGGCATTATTCCATAAAATATTAATTTTTGAACTGAAATACGTGTACAAACCACAGTATTGTGTTGTTTAAAAATTTATATTATCTTGTTTATTTTGCAGTATTTGAGGTCTTACAATATCTTTTCTGCTTTTTTTTACCTGCTATTCCTTTTCTGAAAATAAAAAAACAATATGTTTAATAGGAATTTGGCAGAAATGTTGTTAGGAGTTAACAGAATGAAACAAAAATGATAACTTTACCTAAAAAGCTACACTGTGCACAAAACTTGAATCTGTGATTTGTGTTCTCGCAACATTATTGTAGATTTAAGTAATGTTTTAAAGAATCTGGCATAAAACATGTAGCTTGATTTTTAAGTGTGACAATGAGAAATAAATAATTTAGTGAGGTTGCTTTAATAAATCATTTTATCAATTTATATTTTTAGATTAGGTAAAACAAAACAAAACAAAACAAAAAAAGAGTGCAATAATTTAAAGTGTTGGACTGGGCCAAATGCATGATGTTTTTCCTTCATCGGCACAACATATTTGAGCTAATGTTAACAGACTATTGACACAGTTGATAAAATTAAAATAACAGAAATTCAATTAGGCCAGCTAAAAATTTCTGATGTTACCAGTCATTAGAAATGTTTTAGTAGTGGAGGTCTGAATTCACTTACAGTGAAGAAATGTGAGTTCTGTCCAATATTTACCCAGCATGGGTCAAAAACAACCTTGCAACTTTAAGAGTGAATTATCACCATGGACAGAGGAAATTAAAATAATGATAACCTCAAAAGAAGAACTTTAAAAAAAGAGTGAATTATTTTTATTTTAGTCACTTTATTCCATTTAGTAAAATATTCTTAGAATGATAGTTGACTCTCTGAATGTTTACATGGTGTTTACAAGTAAATGATTTTTATTAAATTTGTGTTTATTGTGTGGCTTAATTTTTGTCCTCATCTCTCCTATGCAACACAACTAGGAACTCAAATCTCCTGAGCTATGACAATGCAACCTCTGGACAATGCCATTTCCTCAAGGCTATCTCAGTTTAGTTTAGTCTAGCTATCTTTACCCTATAGTTTACCCAAACATAAAAAAATTCATCATTTCCAGGATTCTGTCATCCAATCCTCCGTACATCCATACATCGACATATGCAGCATGTGGTATAAGATTTCATGTTTAATTAAGCTACATGTTATCGACAAGTCAATCCGCCACAGTAAGCATTTTCTGCTGCAGGATTCTAAGAGCTTAGTCCTTAGCTCAGCAGAAAGGTCTCCTGAAATGTGTCTGTGCTGCTGAGGTCAGTGATTTAGATTGCACTACTTATTCTGAGAAGAATATATTGCAGAAGTTAAGTTCTGCTATTTTAAATTTGTAGCTCCGACTGGTGAAAGTTGTAAACCATTGATGTCATGGACAGTGCAATCCCTTGGCTCAGTTGTGCTATCAAAACATTGCTATGTGACTTTGATCCAAGTGAGTCTATTGAACAAGGAGTATTCTTTTATGTAACATTCCCATTAATCTCAATAACAGTTTCTTGGCTGATACAACATGTGTTGTTGTCAGTGTAATGTTGGGGAAATAAAAAAATGTTGGGAAATAGAAGGGGCTAACTACTATAAATATGTTTATTTTCCCTTAACAATAATTTCTGCCATTTATGACACAATACTTCCGCACAATTAATATATTATAATTATATATAAGCATAAGCTAATGAGACCATCAAATATTAAACAGCATATAAATCAAAACGGTCTAACTTTACCAAATGTTGAGCCCACAAAGAGTTGCACAACTGCACAAGCTTTGACCGTGTTGATGGGCGTTGTCAATGCTTTAATCATCATTCTGAATTCAATCTTTCTTTGACAAAAAAAGCATTACTAATTTACAAAACACAAGGCAAACCCTGATCCCCTGGCTTGATATGCGCAGCATATAACATTTTGGCTGACCCATTTTATGACTTAAGAACTCGACACCTAAGAAATTGCGATCCTTAAATGACAGGTAAACAGTATGGAAATAAAAATGTTAAAGTAATCAAAAAGCATCAACATTTTGGGACATATGATCCGGGACAAGACATAAACGGTATAATATATAAAATACATGGGAAGAATGTTTTCCAAGGTGAGCAAAAAACATTAATTCTTCTCCACAGCCCATAAAACATTTTCTTAAGAAGAATGGGATTGTGCTGAATCTGCACCTTTAAATATAGGCTAACGGATTATATGAATATGAACATGTGCTTTTTGGTCAGAGAGAGTACAAGAATAGACTTCCATGCCGATCTAAAGCATAATGTAATGGCAATTGACACAAATAAGCCCTAAATTCACTATTGACAGAACACAAACTCCGCTGGTCAAAATATTAATTCCACTACCTTCCACTAGATGCCGACATAAAATATCCTGGTCCCCAAACAGAGCTTGATTAAAAACATTTAATATAAATCCAAAATAGGACATGTGATGCAGCCTGGAATCATAAATCATATCATGTACATTCATTTGACCAGAGAATTTTTTTTCTGTTACCAGAAAAGTTTGAGTTGCTGAGTACTCTCACTTTTGTCTCACTTTTGTAGATTAAACTACTAAATATTCAATAAAAATATATGAGAGCAGAACTTGAACTGAATTGAGCTGGATGATGACACCAATGTTCTCTACAAAGCTGTATAGATGATTCGATTCGAAAACAATTTTTTCAACATTAACACCGTTATTAAACTGAATTGAATCAACATTTGAGCTGATTCAAGGTGAATAACAATATTGTTTTTTAATACTGTATACTAAACGCAACATACTTCACCATCAGGTCAATGAATCTTATCAATATTATTTACAATTGTATCCTTATTACCATACATGTCCAATATTTGCACAACCCAGCACAACCTTTTGCCATTTCATTTCATTAACTTTCACTTTTTACTTCATTGAAAACTTCACCTGGGTTGTGAATACAAACAAAGATGTCCCATTAGTAATTTACCACTGTTATCCAAAAGAAATGTTATTGCAAAATATGCATGTGGCATAAAAAAAGGCGCTTTTAAAGCTAATGGGGCAAGTTTTACAATATCATTTTAAGACATTTGTCACACAAGTCTGTATAACACAAAGTCCGGATTGTTATGCTTAAACGTTATGTGGCAAGATGTTTTTTTTTCTTTCCCATTGCCATACAATAACATTTTCAGTCAAGCATTATATTTAACTTGAACATATTGAGGAGAACATAACAGAGGGAGACAAAGCACACAGAGAGAGAGGAAGCGAGAGACAGAGAGAGAGAGAGAGAGAGAGAGAGAGAGAGAGAGACAGAGAGAGAGAGAGAGAGAGAGAGATTACTGTTATGCATCCCACCACGGATCTGAGCACAGTATGATCTGCTGTAATTTGAAACTCTGCAGCAGAAATCATTTGGAAGTGTTAAAGGAATCCTACATACAGAACACATGGCCTACATAATAGATGCATCGTATACTGGTGCCATTATAGATTGTGTAAATATATTTAAATGGGGTCTTTTTGATTTGTATATATTTTATATGTTTTTATAGAACACAGTGTTAATTAATACGATGTTAAAGTTATAATAAAAAATATATAACAATTTAAATGATACAATTCCCCTTTTAACCTATGTTTCATGAGAATGAACATCACATTATAATTATTAACATATATAATTATTTTAAGAAAGGTGTATTAAAAAACATTTAAATCGAATACTTGTTAAACATGTAGGCTATTAATATCTACTTTTGAAACATGTTTAATGTAATGTGATTATTACAAACTCGTGTTGTCTTTTTCAGTCTTCACAGAGCACCTTTATAATGATGTACTTCTCTGTGGAATTACCTCACTTGTGTACGTATTAACAACAGCAGCTGCATGCCGTGTGTTATTCTTCTGTCAAGCATCCTGCCTTTAATACTGCTGCATGCTCACCCTTACTTTCTCCCGCTGTCAATTTATCTCTCTTTCCTACCTTGCGCTTTTTATCCCGTGAGCGGCTTCTTTTCTTTGCCTTTTCCTCTTCTTTTTCCTTTCTCTCTTGTTCAGCGAGAGCCTCTAGGTCCTTATTCTTGCGCAGATGTTTGGCGGCTTGTGCCATAGTGCCTTTACCAGCCTACGAGTGCCGGGATGGGTGAGATGGCTGTGTAGCTCCAAAGATCGATAGTGGTAGGAATATTGCGGAACAGCGTGCTTCGATGCGGTCCTGCAGCACTGGAGTCTTGCCCCGTCTCAGTCTCCCCTCCGCTGCAGCACTAGTCGGGCAGGCAGACTTGAGAACCCTTCATTAAGAGGGATACTGCTGCAGCACTGCGCACTCTCTCACTCTCTCTCTCTCCCTCTCTCTCTCTCTCTCTCTCTCTCTCTCTCTCCATATGTGCCTGTTCTATTGCACTCTTGTACGTTATATCGTGCAGAGCCTCGAAAATAAACCTTAATAATTTACTCCTGCATGCAGCTCATCGCATTGCATTCTCTCTCCTGTCTTTTAAACAAAACTGAACAGAAATCAAATAGAATACAATTGTATGGAACAGGGTGATAGATGGGCTTTTTTAACTTGCCACTAAATGTGGCAAAATAAAGGGAGAAGTAATTAATGCCAAGGTATATTCCCTCCACCCAACCTGATAGTTTGACATCAGAACATCAGATTTTTTACATTGAACTTGTAAAACATCATACATACAGTGCAAAATGAATGAAATTTAAAAGGTTAATAATTGTACTGAATAAATATTATTTTTGAATTCAAGTGATGTCAGCAGGAATGCAGCTGTAACTAGCACTTTAAACTGCACACTGGGCAACTTTTAAATTCAATGGACCCAAATGAACCATGTCCTTGTTCATGTAATTTTGTCCAGGTTTGTCTTGTTAACAATCATTAGCTGCCATGTTGATGAATTCACACTGCAAGATTTTCAAATGCAGTCCTCACGTTCTCGCTCTACATAATCATCAGTGTCTCCAAACTTCTCTCCAGCATTGCTCGCACACATCATTACCTCGTCCCTGCACATAGCACTTTAACCTTTGATGACCTTCACCGATAACATTGCAAAGATACCATGATCATGCAGATTTGTACTATACTAAATCAGGAAAACCTGGCCTCATCTAATTGTTAAGGTCCTTGTAACTTCTAGACTGGACTTTTGCAACGCTCTACTGGTCTTCCAGCACATTCAATCAACCCACTTCAAATGATGCATAATGCAGCAGCTCAGCTAATCTTCTAATAATATTGTTGCGTTTATTACGATAAGCAAGCTAACATTGCTTAACATTTTCTTTTTAAGTAAATATGTTTTATATTAATGAACAGAAGTTAATATTATAATGTGTACAATATAGACTATTATGGGGAAAAAACTTCAGCTTTACAATTTCTGATTTGCATTGTGATGCACTATGGATTACTGCAGTGGTTCCCAACCCTGGTCCTCGGGCCTCCCTCCCAGAATGTTTTAGATATCTCCTTACATAGAAAACCGTTGTACTATGAGTGATAATCTTGGTAAGTGTGATAATTAATTTCCCTACACTCTTAAAGATAAAGGTGCTTAAAATGTTATTCACCGAGTTGCCACAGAAGAACCATTTCTGGTTCCACAAAGAACCATTCAGTCAAAGATTTTTTAAAGAATCATCTCTTTCTTACTTTTTTATGAAGAACCTTTTTTCACCACAAAGAACCTTTTTTGACACAGAAGGTCTTCAGATGTTAAAGGTAATTTATGTAACCAAAAGGTTATTCAATGGTATCAAAGGACCAGGATGGGGAACCACTGGATTACACTATGTTACAGTTTTTCTCTGTCTATTTGACACTTTCCAGAAATGTATTTGCTTCAAAAACAATTACACAGCAATCTTAACCAAAGACTTAAACTTTACTGCAAAATGAAGCACTGTGTAACCCAAACTTATCATGTATAATATTGTAAATATCTATATACAACATTTATATAAATAGGAAATACATAAATATCAGAGTAGAGTACTGCTGGTAGAGACCGCCTACTTGCTGACCAGGCAGATTGCGCAATACCAGAGGAGAGAGAAGATAGGAGAAAGATTCACTATAGCTTTAGCGCTCAAAAGGAGATAAATATACTTGAGTATAACTAAAAAAGTAGTCTTTACACTGTTGAAAGAGAATTATATTGAGCTGATTCTGGTGTTTTTTTACTCCTATGACAATTGAAGGGTTATTATATTGTTTTGTTGATAATATGTAAATATCTGGATGTGGTGAGTCACGTTTTATTCTTGTATGCGGAATTCAATGTTCAAATGGCAGTCAACACTTCTGAAAACTTACAATATTATAATGATCTATAAATAAATTAAACAAAAGAGAGAAATGCAAAGAAAAACATTACTTTTTCTACTAAAAGGAGAGAGCAGGATTAACAAATCTGGAAAGGCCCTCAATTTTGGATAGTAAAACTCTTCCTAAAATAAGATCTCTTAGTAGCCAATTATAAAAAATACTTTTTGTTTTCTTAATTTTAGAAGAAAAAAAATAGTTCACATAACTGTCTATTTTTAGGCATATAATTACCTTGATATTTCACAGATTTTTATCCTTAAATCTAGAGAATAGTAAAGAAATAATATTTCAGATTCATTAAGATTCAGCAAGGTAGAATTTTGAAAACTTGGAAATACATTCTAGGGCTTTTTAAATTTGATGATTATCTCTAATAGATAATGTTTAGTGGTTAAAAAGAACAATTTGGTTTATGCAATGTCATACAATATTGTATGTGAGTGTATTGTTCTGCAGATGAACTGGGTAAATGACAAAGTGTAATTTAAAGAGTGTCCATTGGGGGACAATCAAAGGCTGGGGGGTAGGCAACACAAACTATGCTGTTCTTCAGTTCAAGGTGTCTACTCATTTATTGATGTCTATTTCCCCCTTTCTCAGGTATGAAATATGTATTCATGCACTTCTTTCATGAGTGAAGACTACACACCAGCGGTTGTGAATGTGAGAATGTGAAGTTGTATGCTTTCGACTAGCTAACCACGAGGAAAGTGTGGGTAAACTAGATGTATCCTATGTCGCTGCCAAAAGCTTACCTATCAACTGAAATGGTTAGGAGCAAATGTTATGTGTAATGTGATCCATGCTTTTTTTTATTTTATGATTCATTTGTTAATTGGTTATGGACTACTGAAAAAACTTTCCATTCGGACTGTAACGTTACCCTCAAAAAGTAATTTATTTGTTTTTTTGTGTCAAATAAGTCATACAAAAGTTTATAAAGCGATCTGAGGATTTAAAAATCCATTCACATTTATACTAATATAAAATTGAAAAGTT
The DNA here is from genome assembly GCA_008369825.1 of Triplophysa tibetana. Classification (NCBI taxonomy): domain Eukaryota; kingdom Metazoa; phylum Chordata; class Actinopteri; order Cypriniformes; family Nemacheilidae; genus Triplophysa; species Triplophysa tibetana. Next base: position 7,857,543 of record CM017901.1, on the reverse strand, counting down.
ACACGACTGTAAAAAAAATTATTTACATTACAATTTTATGATTTTTGTACAAATTTATGACTAGTCTGCATATGAATGTGAACCAATTTATTGATGTGTACTATCCATTATCTGTTACATGTTATGTGTTGAAGAAAGAAAATTACAGTGAGGTTCATACATTTTTGGACAGAAGCATTTTTTTGTTATTTTACCTGTGAATCAAAATGTATTCTTGTTCCTTTGTTGTTTGATTTATTTCTAATCGCTTTGTTTTCCCTTATGTATTTTGTTTTCATTTATGTTGATTTTGAACTTTGAGTTTGATTGTATGTTGATATATTGTTTTCTTTGTTTGAGTTTGTTTCTTGTTTTGGGTTTTGTTTTTGTTAATTATTTGATTTTTGCAGCCCTTTTTGGAATAGATTGCTTTAGTGTTTTGAGCGCCGGCATGCTAGCAGTGTTTTAACCTAGTGACAGTCTTTATTCATTCTGAGCTTGGCCCCCTGGGTTGCATTACAGATTATGTTGTCTGATTTTTTTTTGGGGGGGAAATTCTTTTTGTTTATTAGCTCAGTGAAGACTGATAAGGTCGCACATTCTTTCTTTATTTTAAAGATGGGGAAACATGCTATGTCATGCATTCTTACTTACACTGTTAAACGTGCTGGCTTCTCATTCTTAACATGGTCAACTTGATGTACGAGTTGTACGTATGACGTAGTATTTCTGTGCTTGATACGCTCCCCAAGCACTCCAACTTGTTTCGGTAAGTTTTTTATAAGTTTGGATCCCTGTTTATTAACAGGGACCCTATTCCTTTTGCTGGGCAATTCTGCGGGAAAAGCTTGGCGAGGTGAAAGAAATAGCCCGCCCACACGCCAACAGACGAGCGATAGTATGACCCGCCTTGCATCAAGATTGGCTGTGCTGTGGGCCTGGAGCTCATTACTCTTGAGATAGTGAGATAATTCAGATGTTTAAGGCATTGAAGTGATAGGTGTTATATAAACGGTGGATAAAATGTTGGATTTGGAGATCGTTTGAAACAGATAGATGCCGGAAATGAACCGCACACAGTGAGTGAATCTAAGTCATATCAACATCAGATGTTTTGTTGGCTATCGGAGCATACTGCGTAATGTAAAAACACAAAGTGATGAATGCGTAATGATGTAATGTTATTGTGGGCTCTTGCTAGGTCTGTGTGATATATTGATCAATTCTTATACTCTCAGTTTCTCAATGACTTACGGTTAAATGCCACGACCTCCGAAAGCCAGAGGGTGCTCCTTCGAAGAAACTCCGAATATGGGAAGCAGAAGAAGAAAAACTAGTTTCATGAAATGCCAGTGGTCATATTCTATAGCTGTTCGGGTATTTTCATGATCATAAAGTATTTTTATAGTGACGATGTTTGACGAGTGCTGCTTTTTCAAATATATGTTATAAACGACTCAAACTCGATTTCAGAATCGATTTAGACGTGTATAATTAGCTTGAACCACGGTATATATCACCCAGGCCTAGCTCGTGCTCTAGTTTTTCTTCCACCCTGCCTGCCTCCAGCAGCTCGTGTTTTTTTCTGAAAATAATCGTACAGCTGTATTTCTCTTTTATAAATGTGATCAAACATTTATACAAATATTTAGGGGTGATTTACCCTAATCAAGACTGCACCCTTTTGTAAGAACTAGCCGTATTCCCATAAGTTATAACAGTTTCTGAGATGAGTGTGACTACTTAAGTGTTTTAAATGGTCAATAAAGTTTAATTTTGAATGATGACCTAGGTCTCTGACTCTTCCGCTGATTCAAACCTGTGTGTGCCTTTAGAGATGTTTTCCTTATTCCTTGGGTGAGATTGCCACGGTGGTGTAGTCGGAAAGTGAGATTGTAACTATTATTATAAACATTTTAAAGCATATGTCTGATAATTTCACTTCGCAAATGCCCCTCTTGCCACACTAATTCTATTTTTGTTTTGTTTTTGACAAATTCATTTTTATCAGGTTGTAAAATTGATTTCATTCTAAATATAAAAAATCCACAGCTTCCATATTCCACAAGTATTTAACAGAACTTCTTTATTACTACGCAAGTGCATGCAGCCCTGTAATGAAAAGAGAATACGAATTGTAATATTGTAACATGCTTTACGCAGTTATTCCATAGTGGTCATCTTACATAACATTCACATTCACTGCCTAATGATAAACTACATCCCTTGAGTAGGCCTACACAAGTACCATTAAGGCAACTTGTTAAGTTCAGGATGTTTTGTAGTATCTTTGAGTAGCAACATGACAGACTTTCAGTGTCCTTACTTCTGTCACAAACAGTTTAAAACGCCAGCAGTTTAAGATCCCTGCATAAATCAGGAAAGGGGATTTTAAACTGTTCTAATATCATCAGTGTCGAATAATCAAAATAAAGTGATCATAGCTTATTTAATCATAATATTTTGATCAAGAAAATTAAATGTAGTTTAGCTTTAGAATGTTTAAATCATTGAACTTACTTTCATACAATTCTTTAATAATTTATTTTTGGATTGGTTTGTTTTTATTGCCAGTTCTTTGCATTCCATATTGTAAGGGGTAAACAGGTTCATTATAAATGAATGATTCTCGTTTTCTGAAAATATATGACCCTTTCTACATCCCCTCCAGTTTGCTTACTGATCAGTCAGTGTTGGACTGTAGTTTATTCTGTATCACCTAGACCAGTGGTTCTCAAACGTTATTTGCTTATGTATCCTTTTTATGATTTTTTCAAGCTAAATACTCCTTGACCAGACAGCAACATTTTGCAGTAAAATACAGTGAAATGAGAGTCAGACAGTTATTAGATCTGATGCCCCCAAGCAAGTTTATTGCTTTCTAAATATTTCTGTATGTAGATTTACGCAACTATGTAAATCTCTTAAATAAATCTGTAAATGAGATCCTGGAACAAAATCCATTTTAATAGCAATTTTAGTAATAAAATATACAAAAATACGTAAAAATTATTTATTTTTCTTTTATGCCCAAAATCACACGGATATTAAGTAAAGATCATGTTCCATGAAAATGTTTTGTAAATATCCTACTGTAAATGTATAAAACTTTATTTTGTGAGTGGATGTAGCTAAATCGCCGGAAAAATGGCTACAAACTTCGCTACCTAGTGCCCGCTCTTTGGGAATCCCCCACTCAAGTTTGGAATCTGTGTAAATCTTAGAATTTCTGCTTTCAGGTTCATCTAATCTCCACAACGTCACTAAACTTGATAAGTCAATTTTTAAATAGTTGTATCTCAGCCAGATGTTTTGTCCTAACAAACCATACTTTAAAAGAAAGCTTATTTATACAGTTTACAGATGATGTATAAATCTTAATTTTGAAAAATTGCCTCAAGACTTGTTTTGTTGTCTAGGGTCACAAACAATAATATTTACTGTACATAACATTGATTGTTTCTGCACAGCTTTATCCCTTTGTACAGGTGTACATAACTGTAAACATATAAATTAGAGGTCTCACACGGTTCCTGGATGGCCACTGTGCTGCAAAGTAGAGTCAACCCTAATTAAACACATGATCTAGATAAACCAGATAATAACACTACATGGTAAGAGCTGCGTCTGAATTCGCTGACTCGTTCACTTATTCACTATTCCCTATATAGTGAATGATTTATAGTCCACTATATGGGGAAGAAGTGAATGTAAAATGTGCGAAATATTTCAGACCCTGAAGTAAAATAGCCTAAGTTGTGTCTGACAGTACTGTCGTGGACATTCGTCATGACCTTTATATTACACCTGTGTGGCGTTATGGATTGTTCAATAAAATGGTAAAGTACATTGTTACCACATTTGTCAAAATTTGTATAATTTTTTAACAAAGAGATCAAAACAACAGTTTGCCACGTTATATTATTACATTTATTAAATTATTTAATATATTTAAAATAAAGCACCACTGTCTAAAACAATTCCATTTTATTTATATAGCGCTTTTCACAATATGTATTATTCAAAAAGCAGCTTTGCAGAAGAAAATTAGAAAAACACACAAAAGGTTTAAACACAGCGCATTCTGTTTATAGAGCGAGCAAGATCATTCTAATAAATATATATTACAAAAGCAGTCTCCCGGTGAGCAAGCCAACACGGGAACCCAAACTCGAATGATAAATAATTAGAGAAAAAACCTTTGGAGAAACCAGAAACCTAGTGAAAGGAGGTCAAGTGAAATATCTGAGTATATCAACCCTGACATGAGGGAAAGTCTGGGTAGCTTATACTCAGAGTCAGTAACCATAGTAACTTATTCTGTGAACCTTACCTGGTCGGGAGCAGGTTTTCTTTGGTGGACCCAAAGTTTCTTTCTGGAACAGTGTTGTAAATAAACTGAAACCATTCGTCTTTAGCTGTCTCATCTTTTGGCAGGGCAAACAAAAAGTATTTCTTTTCATAGCGAAACACAAAGCGTCTTCGCGACATGGCTGTGGCAGTGACGATACAATGAGATTTACAAGTACACCCACTTTACTTGCGTTTCGATTTTGGCGGTCTTAGACAAATCATGTTACAAAGTGACGTATATGGAGCCAATATAGGGTCCTATATATTTGCAACAGAAAAAAAAATTTGCAAACAAAACATAAGTTTTGCAAAAAAATTTGAGTATTAAGCAAAAAATTGCATCTTCGCAAGTAAAACTTAAGAATCTGCAAAAGAAAAGTAAAGCACAGAGAGAGAAAATCAAGTTTAGCAAATTTGCACTCTGTACTGCTCACTTGCACACCAGGTATATTATACTGAATGCTCATTTGCACTAATGGACTACTTCAATAACTGCATTACCTCATCTACTGCACTGTAACTTCAATAACTGTATTAGTAACTCTATTAACTGCATCTACTCATCTATTGCACCATAACTTCAATAACTGTATTAACTCATCTACTGCACTGTAACTCTATTAACTGCATCTACTCATCTATTGCATCATAACTTCAATAACTGTACTAACTCATCTACTGCACTGTAACCTTTATAGCTAATGTCTGTAATTAATGCACACTTAAGTCACTTGCACTATTGTATAGTCTAAATTGTTATCTATTCACAACCACCTGCACATTAATGTTCACAGTATATATCCTTCTGTATATATTGTCCATAGTACATACCGACTGTCATAGTGTCATAGAACATTTGTATAGTATTCCCCTGATATTGTATTCTGTATTTATTCACACTGTATATCCTGCACTTGCTAATTGCACTTCTGGTTAGACCTAAACTACATTTCGTTACACTGTACTTGTATATGTGTAATGACAATAAAGTTGAATCTAATCTAATCTAAAACATTCAGCAGCCATTATTTTGCAACACATCTTTTCCTTTGCATCACTCCTTTAAATCCGCGTTTCAGCCAATCGCTCCTTTGCGACACTGTTTTCTCTTTGGTCTTCACTTTTCTTTGCGCCTCGCTTTGTGTCCCTGATTTGACGTGGGGGAGGAGACAAGAGATTGGGGCGTGCACAAGCGACCAGAACCTGCCTCACCTTGTAGCGCGATGACGTCATGCATGCCTTAAGTGCGCATGCGCATCGTGACGTCCTGCATGCCTTTTTGTTTTCTTCCGTACACACGAACATGTTCTAACAATATTGTTTAGCTGTGCGTTCACAACCTGAGTACTGCTGGTTTGCATCAACTGCAAATCTATTTCTAATTAATTTTTATATTGTTCTTCTCTTTTTCTCACATTTTTAATCAATTTTATTGAAGTTTTATTCTTTCTTTAAATCTCATTTGTGATCTTAAACAATTGGCATTTTAAAGATACGTCTTATTTCTCTTTGTCAATCATTTTATGTAAAGCACTTTGAATTGCCATCGTCTATGAAATGTGCTACATAAATAAACTTGCCTTGCCTTGCGTAAGACGCACTTACTATTAACGAATTGTTCAAGACAACTCGGATTTCGGGAATTCTCAGCCTCAAGCCCAGAAGTAAATGTTTTACAACACTGAATGACATGGATAAAGTATCTTTGTCATCTTTTTTTATACATTAAAGTCAAATTGTTTTGGCTATCTTTAATATGCCCCGACGCCGCGTGATTGACAGGAATGCATTAATCTCGGACATAATATCCATAATATCCATTCATGAGAATACGTTAAAAATACGTGAAAACATCACCTTGTAAGGTAAACAGGACACACATGCGCAATAACGATTGCACTTAAGGCGCGCAGGCACAAAAGCATGCATGACGTCAACATACATTGCTTCACTGCGCTACAGTCTGCAGTGGGGACTACTTGAAGGTAAGGGGAGACAGGTTCAGTTCGCTTGTACACGCCCCAATCTCTTGTCTCCTCCCCCATGTCAAATCAGGGACACAAAGCGAGGCGCAAAGAAAAGTGAAGAGCAAAGAGAAAACAGTGTCGCAAAGGAGCGATTGGCTGAGACGCGGATTTAAAGGAGCGATGCAAAGGAAAAGATGCGTTGCAAAATTATTGCTGCTGAATGTTTACTTTGCTAAACTTGATTTTTTTTCTCTGTGCTTTACTTTTCTTTTGAAGATTCTTAAATTTTACTGGCGAGGATGCAATTTTTTGCTTAATACCCTATTTTTTTGCAAAACTTATGTTTTGCTTGCAATTTTTTTTTCTGTTGCAAATACATTGGACCCTATATTGGCTCCATAGACGTACATTCGCCGGGTTGGGGTTACACGAGGCGTTTCAGGCAGGTCTGGGTTCGCATTCGCTTTTAGATAGAATGCATCTTTTGTTCCGACCATTTAATTTGAGCAATGTTACGTGTCTAATACATGCATTGGCAATTTATAACACACCAAAGACAAAGAAAAACATGTATTCGTGTATATGATAACTTTAACTGTATTTGTTGTTGTAACAGCAAAAAAAATTCAATTTGAAGATTATAATCTGAAATATTCTGTTCTCTTTGGTTCAATAAGTAGGCCTAATATTTCTGTTTTATTGGAATTTAAAATAAGTAAACATTTAATCTGTTAATTCTCAAAAAGTAACAGTCTACTACAAGAACAAAGTATTATTTTTTTACTTTAAACGTGCATTCTTGGCATTAAGGGTCACTCTCCACCAGCTGATTTTAATTAGACGTTTGATTCGCACTGTAGCATGGGAAATAGTGAGTGAACTTCACCAGATGTACACTCAAAATCATAATGCATTGTTGGTAAAAGTTGTAAAGGAATGTAGGGCCCTCTCCCAAATGGTGCACGTCATGTGGACTTACGATCTCGTGGACTTAAATTGTGTGTCCGTAGAGTGTCCCATTTGGCTTTTTGCGCTCAGAGGTTTCCCTTGATGCGGTCTCTGGCAATGCCCACATTGAAACAGACTCTGCTGAAGTTACCTACCAATCCTTGCGAATTATCAATCAGAGAACGGATGGGAGGAGTTTTGTGGATATCAGCAGAGGCAAACCTACATTAAAGGCTGAGTTGGCAATCCTGTCCAGAAACGTTTTTTGTCACGCTGGTGGGAAGTCTCTTAACATCCTGATTGCAATAAATAAGTAAAGTAAAACATTGGTATTTTTATAATTATATATCTTCCATGAAAGGCGTAGGGTTGAAAAATGTTGGACCAATTGTTGTCCTCGATCCGAGGGCAAAAATAGGTCATATATACATTTTCAGTCAGCCTTTTGCATCCTACTCCACACCCTGTTTACACAGACATCCTACGTCATCAGCGCGCTCATGTGCGATGTGCAGGCAGCGGGACAATGGAGGACAGAGAGCAGGTACCTGGGGATGTTCGTTATTGTAGTAATGTAATTTACTTTGTACTGTAATGTTTTCTCACCAGTGAATGTGACATGAATTCACTGGAACTGATCCAACAGCTTCTGGTCTGTGCACGGGCTCATGTGTTTTGAAGGAGGCGTGGCTTTGGATGGTGATTCACGGGAGGGAGGGATCATATGATTGCACTGCTAGCAGGCAAACATTAGCATTTTCCAAATGATCTACTCTGCCTTTAAATGGGGGCACTTCTTACATTTTTTGTGTATATTTGTCCTAAAACTAGAATTATACAATGACCAAATAAAATTATAGTCAAAACACATGTGATACAACAAAATGTTTACTTTTAAAACATTTAATGTATAGCCCAAATATTTATCATATATGAAAGTGAAAGTGACCTATTTGTCAGATATGGTGACCCATACCCGAGATGTGACCTCTGCATTTAACCCATCCAGTGACTAGTGAACATACGCACAGCAAGTGGTGAACACGCGTACACCCGGAGCAGTGGGCAGCTATAACTGCAGCGCCCGGGGAGCGTGTAGGGGTTAGGTGCCTTGCTCAAGGGCACCGCAATCGTTACCTGCCGGTCCTGAGGATCGAACCGGCAACCTTCTGGTCACGAGTCCGACTCTCTGACCATTAGGCCACGATTGCCCCTATATGCGCCTACCATACATTGAAATACATTGAAATAAAGAAATGCTCCTATAAAGATAGCATTAATGTGAAAAAAATTAAGGTAGAGTAAATGCACATAACAGAACAGCCCTCATTCACTTTAAAATACTGGGCAAAATCATAACAATGCATCTTCACTTCATGACTATATACTGCTATTTCATACGTATAATGCACGGCAGTGTTATTTACTTTACTACATCATTTCTACAGTGAAAAACATTGTTTTTTTAACGTTTTTAATACGTATATGTAACTATATTACCTTGGGTGTTTTGTTCGTGATTCAAATAAATAAATAATAAAAGTAGGCTATAACCATGGGATATGATACAACTTTATATGATACAACTTGAACTTTATGTACATTGTAAACCATTGAAATACGTTTAGAAATGTAAACGTGATTGTGCTTTTAATGCCGAAAATGCGCCGCTCTCCCATCGGGTTTAGTGGGCTTTTAGTGAGCTGTGCCCTCACTAATATGGCAGCAATGTTGACGTATCGCAGTAGCAGGGAAAAGTGGCAGACACAGCTTCTAGGATGGTATTTATTATGTCTATGGTTTCAATGGTCAGGGGTCTATGCCTTGGGGCCTCCCTTAAAGCCGTACCCCAGGCAATTGCCTGCCCCATTCCAACACCTCTGATGTCAGACATTAAATGTATGTTTTGATAAAACTAAACATTATAATTGTTTCATTTTCACATTATTGCTTATTTATTTCGTATTACACCAACTATTAAAGTATAAAAAAATGTATGCAATGAGTTGTCTTAAGATAATAAGCTTCAGGTGGTTTGTTGTCGATTTATTATGAATAGTCTCTGGGCTCTGTAAAGCAGAACAACACAGCTTCTGTACTGTACAGAAATGTTAAGTAACAACATACTAAGAACACATTAAACACATAAGGTAAATAAACGAATATACATAAGCAGTTGCATTAAAACATCTACGGCTTAATGCTCAGCTGGCATGATCCACCTATGAAATACAGAACTTTGAAAACCAGTCCTGTCCCAAATAACAACAGTGGGACAATAGTGTGGTCAACTTAATGCTGTGCTGCCCAGACCGATCAGCGGATGAGATCAAAGTACCGTGAGAGCGATTAGAAAGCACTGCTACCTCTTTCCTGCACGACGACCTCAAGTCTGTCCAAAAAATGCGCTCCCATGTGCCCTTGTGGACTAGTGCCCTGTAGGTCTGGACTTCCTGACGTGACCAAGTGTGGATTCAGAGGAGGTCCAAAAGTCCAGAGTGTGCCATTCGTGACAGGGCCTATAGGTAATGAGTCGTTCACTCAGAATTCGGACAACACTACAACCTGCGGACAGCCGATATAGTGCACTATATAGGGGCGAATTCAGACACAGCTTAGGAATTCAGGATTGCTAGAAACTTCTAAGCAGCGTGGGTTGGAGCTGGTTGGACCTAAACCGAGCATAGCTGCGGACCCTCCAGGAATTGAGTTTGAAACACCCCTGTCCTAGTATGATTTTCCTTAGAAAATCAACCTCTAACTCTGTGTCTCTCAACTCATCATCTAGTTATTGTGTTAATTTGGGAGAGTAATTAAACTAAGAACCATAGGAGTGGGGGCTGATGAGGACCATGGTTGAGAAACACTGCTCTAACGGGAAAATAGCTCAAATGATAATATTCCAGAAAATAATAACAGATTAAAATGATTAGTTTTTACATTAGTGTCATCACTTTTACACTCTAAAATGTTTTTCTGGGTAGGACGCACCCACGTTTTCTATGATTCTGACACCCATGCTTAAACAAATTTTAATGAATCATTATTACTGCAATTTACTATAATAAAACCATGGTGATTTTAAAATATCAAAAGTGATGTTTTTTGTTAAGCAGATGTTGACTCAAAACTACGTCAAGCTTTGATAAAAAAATGCGTCTTCTGTTTTAGTAAGCTTTAATTTTAACATTTATTTTTATTTTGTACAGCGGATTTAGCTTGCCACAAGTTAATGCATCTTCATAGCCATACAACAAGATATCACGATAACTTTCTGATCAGGCATTACAACTAGCTACCTGAGGCAGTGGTTCTCAAACCTTCGCTGTAATGCCCTCTTTGTGTTTAGTACATCGCTTTGCGCCCCCCAAATAAAGAGTTTTAATGATGAACTTATAATTTTAATTAAACTAAAAACATTTTCATTTATACAATGCTTAAACATCAATTATTTTTTATGCTAGACTTATTTTTCTGATGTTTGATTGCATAAAATCTATTTCTATATTTCATAAAATGCGTTTCCCCGGTCATAAGATTTTGTTCAGGAGTGTGTTCTAACAAACAATACTGTCTATTTGTTAAATGGAATATAAAAAGATCTATGCTCTGTTAGATTATAGGTGTTCTTCTCAAAGTTCATATTTTAATTTAGTATTAATTAAAATTTGTTTAAATAATATGCAATTTAGTTATCCTTTATTATTGTTAGTTACCTTAGCATATCTAGTTTGAACAAATCCCTTGTAACTGTCTTTGTGCGAGTAATCAGAGGCTCTAACACCGTGTCTACACCAGACGTGGCACGAAACACCGTGACAAACACAGTAGCCATAACAACAAGCCGTGTGTCGCCACCGGTGTAGACACTGTGTTAGCTTACAAAATCCTTCAGATAAATAAGTTGATTATTTACCTCATCTTAAAATATGTTTTTTCAAATTGCATGATCCATATAGTTATGATTAAATGGTGAAATTGATACGGTCGATTTATCAATACTGCTACACATTAGTATATAAATACACTATTAGCCAAAGCATTAGAGTAGTTGGCCTTTTCTGACAATTTCTTTTTCAAAATGACATGCAATTTGTGTTTTCTCCATTTTGTACATTATTCTTCAGATTTTAAGTTTAATTTGGAAACTTCAAACATTTGCATGAGAAAATTTACCCATTAGTCAACGATGTTTAACAACCGGGTGCAAATGGACCTCCTACTATTTGCCTACGCAATGATTAAATTCAGGCAAACTTAAACATTTGACTTCTTTTGACAAACTAAAAAGATGAAACAAAATTTAATTCTGTGGAAATTGGCATTTAAGACTTTTAAGTGCCTTCATTTCCTCTAAATTTATTTATCAACTTTTTTTTTACTTTTTAAGACCCGCGGACACCATGTCTGAGCGCAATGGATATACAGTGCATGTTTTGCATATAATGTTCACATTGCATGTATTGCAAAAACAATGTTAGTAAACATCCAGTCCAAACACATGGACCCAAACATGGACAGGCTTTCTTTGCAATACAGAAGACACTAGGTGTGAGTTACAGACACAGAGCTCATGTATCCAGATATTTTTATTTAACTGATATTGCATCACAGTCGGTTATTCATTGCAAGCTATAAACTGAAAGTAATTTCACTTGAACAATGCCTTTTCGCTATGAAGCCCCTCCCAATGAACTGAATTCTATTACACAATAAGAATGATTCATTTAGACTTCTGGCTGGCAACTATGTGAAAATTTGTTATTTATATAGCTGGGGTCATAAGCATTTCACAATCTGATAAATGTTGATAATTTTATGAAAAACATTAATAGAAATGCATGTTGGTTTTTAATTTAGACCTACCCCAAACAACCTATTTCACATGACCAATGTTTACATATTGTACCCAACACTGAATAATAATGGTAATGATAAAAATTACCCAGTTCAAATGTTTGTAAAGGCTTGATTCTTGCCGTGTTATCTTACCTGGAAGATCATTGACTGTTTCAAGGTTTTATGATAGTTGTTCATGAGACTATTGTTTTTCTTGAGCCATTTAACAGCTCACTGGTCTGGCTGGACAAATAAGTGAACAACTATGTGTGAACCGAGAGCATGTATACATTGGAACGGATTCATTTTTGTAAATTCAGTTATTAGTAACATGTGTTGTAGGCTATATGTCATTGTTGTGTGAAGTAGCTTGTTCAGGACAGCAATAAAAACAAAAATTACATTTTTATAAATGCTCCTATAAATCAATATTTTTTCAGATTTTGAAAGGCATTTGTAAACTGATGACCAGCTCAACTATAATTTTCATTGGTGTGAATAGATGAGGGTAGGGTGCGTTACATTTGACGAAGTAAATGATTTCTTAAATGTTGCCGCCTTTGTTGTTTTCTGTTGTTCCGCAGATGAATACTGTACTGCTCTTCTTCGCCTTCCTGTGATCACCGTATGGCTATTAGCCCAACATCTATCAGTTTCTGAATTTTCTGAGCGATGCCAGGGTTCTTTAGATGACTAGAAAGGCAGAAAGCAAATAAGGGTAAACAGGTTGATTAATTAATAAATCAGAGCCAAACTTCATTAACTTCATTGATCTTTTTTTAAACATGTTAATATCATTTTATTACTGCCTTTTATTTTGAAAAATCAGCTTTACAAAATACAATTGATTTGAAGCAACTCTTTTTTTAAGAGTATATATATATATATACACACAGTGCCTTGCGAAAGTATTCGGCCCCCTTGAACTTTGCGACCTTTTGCCACATTTCAGGCTTCAAACATAAAGATATGAAACTGTAATTTTTTGTGAAGAATCAACAACAAGTGGGACAAAATCATGAAGTGGAACGAAATTTATTGGATATTTCAAACTTTTTTAACAAATAAAAAACTGAAAAATTGGGCGTGCAATATTATTCAGCCCCCTTAAGTTAATACTTTGTAGCGCCACCTTTTGCTGCGATTACAGCTGTAAGTCGCTTGGGGTAAGTCTCTATCAGTTTTGCACATCGAGAGACTGAAATCTTTGCCCATTCCTCCTTGCAAAACAGCTCGAGCTCAGTGAGGTTGGTTGGAGAGCATTTGTGAACAGCAGTTTTCAGTTCTTTCCACAGATTCTCGATTGGATTCAGGTCTGGACTTTGACTTGGCCATTCTAACACCTGGATATGTTTATTTGTGAACCATTCCATTGTAGATTTTGCTTTATGTTTTGGATCATTGTCTTGTTGGAAGACAAATCTCCGTCCTAGTCTCAGGTCTTTTGCAGACTCCATCAGGTTTTCTTCCAGAATGGTCCTGTATTTGGCTTCATCCATTTTCCCATCAATTTTAACCATCTTCCCTGTCCCTGCTGAAGAAAAGCAGGCCCAAACCATGATGCTGCCACCACCATGTTTGACAGTGGGGATGGTGTTTTCAGGGTGATGAGCTGTGTTGCTTTTACGGCAAACATAACGTTTTGCATTGTTGCCAAAAAGTTCGATTTTGGTTTCATCTGACCAGAGCACCTTCTTCCACATGTTTGGTGTGTCTCCCAGGTGGCTTGTGGCAAACTTTAAACGACACTTTTTATGGATATCTTTAAGAAATGGCTTTCTTCTTGCCACTCTTCCATAAAGGCCAGATTTGTGCAGTACACGACTGATTGTTGTCCTATGGACAGAGTCTCCCACCTCAGCTGTAGATCTCTGCAGTTCATCCAGAGTCATCATGGGCCTCTTGGCTGCCTCTCTGATCAGTCTTCTCCTTGTATGAGCTGAAAGTTTAGAGGGACGGCCAGGTCTTGGTAGATTTGCAGTGGTCTGATACTCCTTCCATTTCAATATTATTGCTTGCACAGTGCTCCTTGGGATGTTTAAAGCTTGGGAAATCTTTTTGTATCCAAATCCGGCTTTAAACTTCTCCACAACAGTATCTCGGACCTGCCTGGTGTGTTCCTTGTTCTTCATGATGCTCTCTGCGCTTTAAACGGACCTCTGAGACTATCACAGTTCAGGTGCATTTATACGGAGACTTGATTACACACAGGTGGATTCTATTTATCATCGTTAGTCATTTAGGTCAACATTGGATCATTCAGAGATCCTCACTGAACTTCTGGAGAGAGTTTGCTGCACTGAAAGTAAAGGGGCTAAATAATTTTGCACGCCCAATTTTTCAGTTTTTTATTTGTTAAAAAAGTTTGAAATATCCAACAAATTTCGTTCCACTTCATGATTGTGTCCCACTTGTTGTTGATTCTTCACAAAAAATTACAGTTTCAAATCTTTAGGTTTGAAGCCTGAAATGTTGCAAAAGGTCGCAAAGTTCAAGGGGGCCGAATACTTTCGCAAGGCACTGTATGTATATATATATATATATATATATATATATATATAGTAAACAACATAATATATATATATATATATATATACACATATTATTAAATCACTACATAATCTTACATAGATTAAAATATTTGAATATTTTGTATAATTGTGTCATACTCGCTGAGGGCCTGTGGATCTTTCTGCATCTGCTCCAAGATCATGCGCATTGCAGGATCACTCATGATCTGCTGCACCTCTGGGTCAGACATAGCCCTTCGTTTTACATCCTCAGGGCTGTCGTTACGCATCGTCTGGCTCACCATGCAACGCTGCAGACCCTCAGTGGCCTCCTGCAGGGTGGAGTAGGAAAACCAGTTAGTGAAACTAGCAAAATCTACCCAAGAGTTTTCTCCAACAGGGCAGTACTAGCAAACCTTCGAGTTTGAGTCGAGCTCAAGCGCTTTCTGATACACATCGATTGCTTTTGAGAAGTCCTTCATCGCCTCCAGTGCTGCTCCCTTGCGTGTGTAACCCTTTACTAAAAGTAAGAAATGATAAGGTAGAAAAATGTGTGCAAAGACAACATTGACTCCAACAAAACGTAAAGCACTTACTGAAGTTAGGGTCCAGTTTGATGCACTCCTCACAATCCTGAAAAATAGTTTAGGATTAGGGCTATGTTGACAATTACCCCCTCACAATCTCAGATACATTTTTAGAAATAATACAAGTACATGTGGTCCTCAGGAGTGGAAAGTTCTTGTGTTGTGCCATATGCGTGGTTACTGAATTGCATCGAGACAATGAATTGAGATCATAAAGACTATGAATTTTTGATTGTTAGTTCTTTATATGCTATTTTCATGTTCTGCGCATCACTTCAAGATCATGTTTATTTGTTTGTTAAAGTGAGCAGAGCATCAGCACTGTATCTCAATTTCATATACAGTTGTGGTCAAATAAATAGCAGCGAGTTCATTAAAGAAAATCTAGTCAAAAATATTCCCTTTAATCAAGTAAGTGTTTTCCTACACAGGAAGCCAAAAAAATAAATAATATTCAGATTGACAAAATGTGTGTACCGAGCAGCAATTTAGGGGATACACTCCCCCAATTTTGCATGTTGGTGCTTTCAAAAATAAAATGAAAGAAACCTTTCAGAAACTCCAGTGCAACCAAAGACGTAAGAGAAATGATGCTGTGATTTTATTTAGTCTCTAAAATGCTAAATGTTTTTTACTTTCATCTTTCTACACACCCATTCAGTCTATTGTGCCCATTCAGTCTACCATCTGTAATGCCTTGTTTAGCAAACTGGCTCATTGATATTCTGTCCCAGTTAAATACAATGTAACAATCACACTATGAAAAAATTCAAGCACAGTGAGACATCTCACCTCATTATTATGAGCATTAGTGATGTTCCCTTAATGCGGTTTAAAATAAGGATGTGTTATAAAATGCTCTGCTGTTGTTTGCTATTGGATAATGATGTATTTTAGGTTAACTGGAGCAACTATTTTTCTGTTGCACTTTATAAAGCCACTTTTCAAAAGGCGGGCAAGTGCGAGCCAGAGTTTTTATCGACCAGAGCTAATAACTGCTGACCTACAACAAGCCACCCTAAACACGCCTCTCTGGACCAAACATCGCACAAACCTGCCTACTTCAGCGGGAACAGGCACACAGGACAGGAGGAGCTGGAAAGAGAAATCTAAGGCGGCTGTTTGTTTCTTTCTTTTAATGTTCGCTTCGTAAAAGACGAGACAGAAAAGCAAGAAAAATAAGACGACGGAGGTTCAACGGTGTGTTTATGTAAATCGCTTCAGAGTAGGGCTGAAACGATGAGTCGACATTGTCAACAACGTCGACAATAAAAAATTGTCGACAAATATTCTTGTTGTCGAGTAGTCGTTTGATTACGTGACTTAATTTAAGGGCCTGCAATATCAGAATTTGACCACTACGGCACTGTAGCGCTAGAGCGTAATGCAGCCTTCCCGAATGCTATCGGAATAGAAGGACACGCAGCGAGAATTATGGCGGAGTACAAACGAATTCGAACACATTAAAGTGTGGGGAAGCTTTACCAAAATGAAAACAAAAAAATGCGGTTGTGTGCAATGCAAGCAAGGCGGAACTTGCCTTTCATGGCAGCAAAACCTGCATGCTGGAGCATTTAAAAAGGAAACATCCCGGAGAATGAGCAGAAGAGAGGCGAGTGTTCTCTATCTAGACCAAACTAACTAATTTAGCAGTAAATCTTTTTATGAGAGAATACAATAATAACAGTAATGATAATAACAACGATAATCATATAATTACGGTTATGTTATTATTTGTTTTGCAAAGTAAAAAGCTTTGAAAAGTCCAGCCTGTTTTGATTATTATAACACTATTAGGTATTACATGAGAGGAAAATGATTATAAGAGAGGGATGTTAAGTTATAGGAGTCTTATATCTTGACTTTATTTTTAAAATATTTTCTTCTGTTACCTGCCGTTTTTCATTAACTCTTTCACCGACATGATTGATGATTCAGCTCGTCATTTAAAAAAAAAAACGGTTCCTGCCAAACTAGTTATAGCAGCAATCAGTATTTATACTGTTGTACATCACGTGGCGCTGTAACACACCTTTGGGGAAAATACAGAAACCTAGAACGTTTATTTCTTATCGGTTTTTAATGATTGTTCTGAGTGTAATCTTTGCGGAATCTTTGACAAAAAAACCTATGATCGCAAAATTATCTTTTAATCAAAGTGATGCATATTTGAAGAAACCTACCCACATCTAAGGAGTGATAAAAAAGATCAAATCAAGATTGAAGAATACGGTTTCCTTTGATTAAAGCAGAGACTCTGTTCTTCCATTGGACATATTGTTTGTCCATATATTCTTTATAGAAAATGTAGTGTGAGCCATTGCATTTTGGTTAAAATATAAAAATTTTTTTTTAAAAGGCTGACAGGAAAGAGTTAAACTGAACTGTTGTCATAGCAATGCTGCTTAATGGTTATGTCAAGAGATTTGTTTACATTTAAAAAAAAATGGGCCTTTAATGTAGCTGATTTATTTATTTTTATTTGTATGTAAAAGTTTGTAGAGAGTATTTGTGTCATGCGAGTTGGACACAATCAGCAAACTTAAAGAAAGTAACCAGTTGGTTCAAGTTCATTAAAACAAATTTCAAAAGCTGAATTGATTTTATTCATTACGTAAATCATCTATAACTCAATGTTTTAAATAGTTGCAAAAGCTGAATGATCATTAAAAACGTACTGATTAGTCATTGAAATAATAGCCGATTAGTCGATTAATCGGTGGAATAATCGTTAGATTAGTCGACTATCAAAATAATCGTTTGTTGCAGCCCTACTTCAGAGTGTGCAGCAGCAATACTTGTAAGAAACTCCTACAAGTATAAATTATTTGATATAAGTTTTCAGTGTGCCCTTCGCTAACGTTCTTTAAAAATTAGACCAAAACGTTCTCATAACCTTATTTTAGTCAATATACATGCTCGTGATGTTGAGAAAAAAAAAAATCTTAGAACAATGTTCTTGGAAACGTCCTTGTGACATCATTCATACTTGATGAATGTTCTCATAATGATGAAACGAAACGTTCATTTTATTATTTTTATTTTTGGCATTTAAATGAATTCAGGTGACATTCCCCTCCCAGATAGCCTAGCAAACAGACATGGATTTAATGTCGATTTTTGGTTATAAATGTCAGTTTTGGTCGCCACTCAGATTTTGATGTTAAAGTGGCCCTGTAACCATGTGTCATGCATTTTGACTTCTTTACAATGTTAAACGTGCCGTCTTCTCATGCTTAACATGGTCAACTTGTCAAAAAACGAGTTGTGTGTATTACGTAGCATTTCTGTGCTCGATACACTCCCCTATCGATCGTACAGGTTTCGGAAAGTTTTTTTCAAACATAAAACTGTTTCGTAACAACCTTTCTTAGTCCCTTATTGCACAATTCCCCCGGAAAAGCACGCGGCACGGCCACAGGAGGAGCATGCGTAGACGTCACTTTAACTTGTGTGCAGGAGTGTGTTTGTTTGTTCACAGCATTTGGGTGATGAATGCTATATAAACTGTGGATATAATTCTGGATTTGGAGATCATTTGAAACTGATATATGGATCCGTCCCAGCGCTAAAAAATGCCCGACATGAACCGCATGGTGAGTGAAACTGATGTCTGTGTTTTGTTGGCAATAGGTGTTGGCTTTGGTTCAGCCTACCCCTCCCCCCGCAGGCGTAAATCGAAAAGCTGTATCTATCTTTTATAAATGTGATCAAACTAAATACTCTTCGAAGATATGAAGTGTACAATACTAGTCTATAGGTACTCAAGATTAATATGAGATTGTCAGAAACCCTGTGTGTTAAGCCCGCTTTAATATTTTATTCATTTAGGGAAGTGAGCAAGATTTTTAGCCCACATAGTAGCACTCCGACTATTTGGATGCTATTGATAGTGTTAAAACATCAACTTTAAGACAACATGATTGATGGATAAGCATTGCTCAATGTTACGTACTACCTTACAGTCAGCAACACTTTATTCCATTAAAGCAATAGTAAAAAAAAAAATATATACATTTCATTTAAATGGAACCGGGAATCGTTAAGTCAAAACCGGTACAGGACAATTTCTAACAATACCCAACCCTAATGACAACTGCCATGTTATTAAAGGGATAATTCACACAAACTTTTTGTCATGTACTCACACTCATGACATTTCAAACCAGCATGACTTTCTTTATTCAAAATATCTTCTTTTGTTCTGCCGAAAAATTTTGTTAACATAAACTGTTGGTCCCCATTGACTTGGCACGTTTTGTATGTCCATAGAGTAGAAGTCAACAGGCACCAACGGTGTCGTGTTAGAAACATTCTTCAAAATATATTACAGAAGAATGAAAGTCATACAGATATAAAAAAAGGGTGAGTAAATTATAAAAGGGGTTATATACTGCCTGCACCAGTTTTTTAAGTGTTAATCATGTCACCAGTGGAGCAGGAGCTTTTTTTTGACAACGATTTTGAGCAACAGGACAAATATGGATTTTGTTCGAATTTGGGATTCTCAGAAAAAATAAATACGTTGCCCTCTTCTCACGATCCCAATGTTCCAAGTCATAATTAAACATCTAAAATGATCTTCATTTGTTTTAGTGTTCTGAGAGGTGCACCTTGCCTAATACAAACGTTAAAAAAGAGTTTTAGTTTTAAAACATGAGGTTTTAGTTTTAAAACATGCAGGATGGAGAAAATAAACTGCGGGACTGATGTTAAGAGAGTTATTAAGAGAGATAAAGTGCAGAACCTGATTGATCAGAGTTCAAAGAGCATTCCTAAAAAAGAAAGGTCAAAGGTCTGCTTTTGGTTCCTGCTTTTGGTATATCCACAAGCAATACAAAAGTAAATCCCGCAGCTCCTGACAACATATTAACGTATTATGAAGCGAATTGATCGCTCTCGAAAATAATTATTAAATATCATCTGTAAACTACAGCTTCTGCTACTGAAACTTCGGATGAATTTGCATGCCTTACAAGTGCCTTACTCACTTAGAAGGGCAGAACCCTAGACGTGGAAATTCGAAAGGGAGACTAGCAACTGTTTTTCATAACATAGTTGTTTCCACCACACGGGTGACCATGAATAATAAATATCAACGAAGGTTTATCTTTGACAGATCCTTTGCAGTCGTCCCTTTCAGCACGGGCGCAAAATCTGACGTTTAAAACGCGATTCTGGTTGGCCCAAGGACCTGAAAAGATGACGGGGTCAGCTGTTATCTTGATTCTGGTTGGCCAAACGAATGTAGGTGTTGGACCAAAGAAATTTCAGACACTCAAGAGTAGATGTCCAAAACCCCACCACAGAAAAACAACTCTTCGGATTTACACGATTCACATAAATGACCTATTTCCCTGAAAAGCGAATGGTAGTAGGTATGCATGATACACGGAGCATGGTTCGTGTCCATATCTGAACACTGCAAATAATCTCATAAATACCAGACCCCTTCAAAGCAAACTGAACCGAGACCATCCAAGGAGGTTGTTAGAAACAACCTCGCTAGAGGTTCGCTAGAAACAACTTGCTCCCTAATAACAACAACGGTGTCAACATAAAAAGAACTTGGTCCTTTTTATTTCGTCGACCTCTTGGTCCATTTATAGGGGTCTGAATTTGGTTTTCAAAAGAGGACCCTAGTGTGAAAACACCCTAAAGCTTACCATGTGCCCATGGGGCTAAAGTAATTTCAGCTTGAATGGAATCCTTTAACTAATTAAGAAATTTAGTTGTGCATGGAATTGCCGGATTTAAAACCAGGAAATAGTGACACACTGGAGGTTTTTGGTGATAAAATATATATAGAGCTTCTAGAAATATGCATGGATAAAAATGATTGCTATTTAGCTAAAACAAACCTGAGGCATTTATTAACAATGTTAGCCTATCATTCACATTTTTTTAAGTTTTAACCGTGCTTTAGAGGAGACAGTCACACCAAAGCACAATTTGAGATTTGGCTCAAATAAGCATGCAAGACAAATAAATGTTTCATCCTTCTCAGCATTTTTTTTGGTGCAACAGTTAAAATGCCATGTCATGTCAACAACCCATGTATGCATACATGGATATATAGACAATTGATCCTTTCGTACACGGTCGAGTGTGTATGTGATTGTACCTTTAGAGCCAGCTGGAATTCCAGTAGTTTAGTATAACAAGCAGCTCTATTGCTGAATAGCTTGACATCAAAAGGGTTTCTCTTGATAGCCTCTGAATAATGCCTCATGGCCAACGGATAGTCACCTACACAAAAAGCAGCAACCATTCCATTAGTATATACACCACTTCTCTCCTTGAATTTAGTTGAAACATGTTTGCTCTCACACACACACACATATATATATATATATGCATAAAAACACACCCTTCTGAAAGGCATCATTGCCCATATTCTTCTCTTCCAGTGCCAAATCAGGATTGATGTAGGCATGTTTCTCCTGTTCTTTCAGGATCTTCTCTGCCTGCAAGTGAAAGAATTTTAAAAGGATGCTTCAACTCTTCAGTGGCACAAAATTTGGGACGGCCTTCAGGGCTGAAGGCATTATCACTCTTGTGGGCACTAATGTGAAGTCACAGGTGGTAGCAGAAAATGCTGGTAAAGTAAATCTTTGCATGATTTGCAATTTTTTCTGTGCCGTGTCGAGTTGGGCTAACGTGGCTTAAAGGAATAGTTCACCCAATAATTCAATACAAGTTTTATTTATATAGCGCTTTTCACAATGTGTATTGTTCCAAAGCAGCTTTACAGGGACAAACAGGAAAAACAGAAAAAGGTAAAACACAGCACAGTGCATGGTATTTATACAACGAGTAAGATCATTCTAATAAATTATATCTAATTTCTAGATAAATAAGTAAATGCAGTCTCCCAGTGAGTAGGCCAACACTGCCCTGCTGTGGCGAGGAACCCCAACTCCCATGATTGAACCAGGCTCACCCGGGAGGGTCAGATTCCCTTTGACGTGTCATAGCTGAACTCAAACTGCTGACATGTGATTTAAGTTTAGCATTTAATACCAAATATTGTAACTATACCAAATATTGTAACTATCACCATTTACTAACCCCTTAAGTTGCTCACAATCTGTAGCAATTTTCGGTTCTGGGACATCCATCACTACCATAGTAGAAAAAAGTGGTCAGCTGAACACAAAATGAGATGATTGCGAGAGAATTGTATGAGAATTTAGGAGAACAAACAGTCTGAGGGACATTTGACAAGCATTTTAATTCTTCCTACTTTGATGGTCAATGATGTTCCAGAACTGAAAATTGCTAACTTTCTTCCAAATACCTTTATCCGTGTTCATCAGAACAATGACATTTATACAGGTTTGAAACAACTTGAGGGTGAGTAAATAATGACAGAATTTTCATTTTTGGGTGAACTATCCCTTTTAAACACATTAACGTACTGCATTCCATTTCATATGACTGAGTGCAGCAATCATACAATCAAATTGGGTGCATCAGAGAAACTTCATCTCAACCGTAACTTGATTGTGGAGGTGCAACAGAGCCAGTTCTTTGACCACACGTACACTTAACCATTACGCACCTTATTTTTTTAACAGATTAGAAAGCATAACTAAAGGGCTTTGGCGCCTCTGTTGCAGCCCTCTAGAATCTGCACCTCTTGTTACTTGGGGTTTAATAACAACAGAGCTTTTGCACTTAAAATAAGTCACTTTTGATGGATAGTATGATTGAAGATTTCAACTCATAAAATACTATAAATATCAATGACCTGTTGGCATTTCTTTAGAACGTCAGGTGTGCGATGCTCTGTTAGACTCTTATTAAAGAACTGGACAGCTTCTTTATACTTCTCCTGCTTAAAGTAGGAGTTTCCAATCCTGGCATATGCCCTGCAACCAGACAGAGAAAATAAGTATTTAATTGTAAACACTAGAGCAAAACCAAAAATGAACATTTGTGGCTTTGTTTTGTTCTAGAGCTGCAGTGAGGTAGAACTAGACAATTAAGAGACATGAAACTTAATGCAAAAACACTCACTTGGCGATCTGCCTGTAGTCCTCTCGGTTCTCTCTTCCCACATCAATGGCCTTCTCACAGAGGTTTCTGCACTGATCAAACTCCCCCATTTCAAAATACACAGCTGAAATAGAGTAAATATACCGTTTCACTCCCTTCGGGGATTGGCCAATATCATGGTTTGAAACTCTGGAAGCTCTCCTCGTGATCCTTCGTCAAGCACATCACCTGAATGGCAAATATGATAAACCGCATGCCTCTGGTCCAAGAGGTTTAGGGTCGAATCTAGTGTTGTGCATTTCTGTACATTTAAATTTAAGTGTGCTTTATTGGCATGATAAAATTTACATTCGTATTGCCAAAGCATTTGCAGTTGGACTGACTAAAAATAGTGCAAGTGTGTAAATAAACGAAAAGAAAGATAATTATTAATTATTAATATTAATATAATTATAGTAATAAAATAAAATAAAAAAAAGTGTGATGTGTGTAGTGCAACTTAAAGTGCCCGACATGTAAACGGCAACAGCTTTTTGGGGAATTCAGTTCTTTGGGCATACACAGTACTGTATAAAACAAATCAGAAGGTAAACTCAAGTACGATGTTGTGGCATCACGAACATGTCAATTAATATGTAACGGACCTTGCGCCAGTCTCAAAAAACCCTGTCGGAAGAACTGCGATTCAGCAAATTATTCCTCACTCTTTTTAGTCTAAAAAACAGCACATACCTTCTAAAACTGTAGTTTAAAAGGATTTTCACATTTTTATTTGAATATTATAACCTTTCTGCAAAATATATCCGCTAATTACAGTTTACTCACGGGCAATTTTTTGTTAAAAATGTAAAGAATGGATAAAGAAATATCACAACCAATGTTTTCTTTAAGCTGCGCATGTGCACGGCCACGTCGACTCATTGAAGCTCCCGAGCATTGCAATTTTAACCTGCGCAAAAACATCCATTCAGGCAGCAAGCAATGGAATAAACGTTACATCTGCATCAAATATCGGTAGGGTTAGAATCAGTGCATTCTCTGTCTGCCTTCAGATAAAAATACGTATGAAAGGAGTTGCATGCAAATAAAGTGCATTGTCATATGTTTTCTGAACTTCTTTTCAAATTTGTTAAAGCTGTAAAGCGCCAATTTGACCGGCAAATGACACCACACCACTTCCGCATCATAAACTCCGACAGAAATCTCGTATGTGTTTAAAATCAAAGAAAAGTGCACTACTTAGTCGGAGATGATATTCTGCAGAAAAAAAACATTGCCGCGACAATGCTGATCCACGAGGAAGACAACGGAGCTCAGAATTATAAAATAGCGCTGTATTTTGCAACACACAGAGAGCGGAAGAAACATTCAAGAATGACACTTAATAAAACGGCCTGATTTTTTCATTTCTTTCGCATCCAGAGACAACCCCTGCCTGAGTATAGTGTTTATCAAGGCTTCAATGAGATGACTGACCCTGGTTAATTGCATAAACACCAAGGTTCAAATAAATGTTTAATTGTATAGTTCTTACCTGCTTGATTTGACAGATAGGTCATGTTGGTGGGATCATTCTTCAGAGCCTCTTCATAGTGTTTCAAAGCTGCCGCAAAATCCCTGTTCTTATATGCAGAGTTTCCCAGCTCCTTTTCCTTCGAGGCCTAGCCGAACACAGTTAGGGTTACACAACTTGGTTTAACTGCCTTAAGCCCTGTTTTAGAAACCGCCCCATAGTGTCTAAGCCTAGTCCTTGACTAAAATGCATGTGTGAGCTTTCTAAACTGGTATGTTGTAAGAGATCTCAGTTTTCAGTGTCGTTGTATTACAGACCTCAACGTACATTACGCTCTCAGGCGTCCTGTCAGTTGGTAATACCTAGAATTTCAAAATCAAGTGCAGGTGGTAGATCCTTTTCTTATCTAGCGCCTAAACTTTGGAATATTCTTCCCTGCACGGTCCGGGAGGCAGACACACTCTGTCAGTTTAAATCTAGACTAAAGACTCATCTTTTTAATCTTGCATACACTACACCTCCATAATATTAATCCTCAGAGGATTTAGGCTGCATTATTTAGATCAACCGGAACCAGGAACACATCCAACAACAAATGATGTACTTGTTGCATCAAAGAGTGCAGAACAGTTCTCTATTCACAGCCAGTCTTGTCTCTTTGTTCCAAGGTTACAGCAGGATGCAGTTCATGCCCAGACCTGATGGCAGAGCTGAGAATGGGAAGCGGTGACCTGACAAGAGCTAAGAGGATAGAGCTGGATAAAGGACGCGACAACTTTGATTTTCCTACAACATTTCAAATGTTATTAGATCTGCCTGGCCGGGGGGGCTGCTTTAGAATTCAGAAATTAGACATAATTAATATTGCATATAAGAATTTATAGTCTGTTTAATATTTGACCTGTGGTTCTTTCTCCTTTATCGCCAATGTGTGCTTTCACTGTGTGTGTGTGTGTGTGTGTGCGTCTATGTCAATGTGTGTGTGTATGTATGTTTGCATATTGTGTGTGTGGAGCATTTGTATGTCTGTCTTTGTTGTTTTCACCTTTTTCTTGTTTTTACAGGTATATGCCTTTAGTTTTTTTACTTGTATTCAATGTGTCTCATGTACAGCTGCTTTGTAACAATGAAAATTGTAAAAAGCGCTATATAAATAAAGTTGAGTTGAGTTGTTTTGGCCTCAAGATGCAAATCAGCAATGGTCATTTCCACGGCAAGAATTTATTAAAAGCTACTAAAAATATCCTAATGTAACAATGGGCTACTGCTGGGTTAATCTAAACTCTGTCTGGGAATAAATAGTGTATAAAATATTACATATACATTACATAAGATGCTAATCATACTATTGAATGATACTAAATACTAATACTAGTTTTGCAGCATTCCATATGTGTGGGAAAAAACACATAACTAGACAGTACACACTGCAACATATGCATCAAGCGATATAGTATTTCACTCCAAGCATGGTCCATGGCCAATTGGCAATCAGTACCTTTCTCTTGTTTTCAGGCAGATCTTCCTCTTTTGGAGGGGATGGACCAGTCTGCTTGGGTTTAGACGGAGGGGGCGGAGTTGCATCATCATCTTCATCCATGCCAGACAGATCCAGACCAAGCAGGACTGAGAGAGTGGTCATGACCCTGGGGTCTTGCAATTTCCTACCATCAATATAAATAAGGATAATAAAAGTTACAAGTAGTAATAAAATGTACCTGCTCTTGTGATCAGAATGTGATCAAAATGCATACAAATGATTTTTAATATATAGACTATGCTCAATAAGAATATTTTTTGTAGTCCCGACCAAATTTCAGACAACGCTTACCACATACACCAGGTGAGCCAAATAAACATACTATATCAAATAATTTGAATAAAATAATAAATATTAGAGCTGTGCAATTAACTTAATTATAATGAACACCTTAAAACAGACACAATTGTCTGATTTCTTTATTTTTTTAACAAAACTTATTCAGGAGAAGTGCTGTGCATCTCTGAAGAACATACAGCATGGTTTAATTTCTAAACTAATACGTTTCTTGAGTGAATCAATGATTCAGTTGCTCATTCATAAAGACTCAATTACTGCATTCCCGAATAAATGTAATGAATCCAATGACATTTACCGCCACCTACTGGCAGTTTTTTAATTCTTCAAATAATTTGAACAGTATTAAAATAAAGTTTAACAACAATACTAATAAATTTGAGATATTTGCCTATAAAAAGAAAATTCTGCTTATTTACATTTCCTTACCCTCATGTCGTTTCAAGCCAGAATTACTATTTCTTTCGGGTAAAGGAAGATGCGTCCAAAGAATGTTGCAACTGAAATTGCATTCATTCTGGTTGTTTAAACCAAGATTAATCTGCAAGATTTTTATTCAACTCTATTCAAGTTCCCCGTTAAAGGGGCAACCTGCTATTTTGTAAATTCCATGATTATTCCAATATATTCCTGTTAATTCCCATGGAAAGTTTCCATTCTTAAGAATTCCCAGAATTTTGCAACACTAATTGTAATGTCATTACACCTTCTTATTTTTGTTTAAACCATACATTTGTTAAATAGAACACCTTAATATTAACGTTATTGATAAGTATCGACCTCAACTGTATGGTATTGTAAGGACAAGCCTTGGCCGCCATAAGGTTGTGCATGTCATATTCATATTGATTATCAGTATTATCATGATTTTGTAAAAGAAAAAAGCTGGAGTAAACTAAATGAACACCATCAGTAGAGCTGCTCCGATTGATCGGTCGCCGATCATAATCGGCCGATAATCACCTTGGGAAGTATGATCGGCGGTCTCTAAAAGGCCGATCCAGAAAACCCGATCAGATGATGCAAAATTGACGAGACATTTATTTTACGCGCTATGAAAATGGCTTCACCGGTCTGGCAATTCTACAAGGTGTGTGAAATAGACCATACATTATCAATCTGATACGTGTGTACTATGCGAATTCCACGATGCGGGAAGCACCCAAAACATTTTTACACCAGTAACCTCTTTAGACGTTTGAGGGTTAGTCACGTAAAGGAGTGCGAGTAGTTTTCAAAGTTAGCCTCGCGCAGAGTGAGCGGGCAGTTCAGCAGCTCGAGCGACACTCAGATGCAGAGATCGCATCAACCGAAGATTCATTTTTTCTACCAGTGACAGAAAAATCTGAAGGCAATCTGTCATTTTGACGGACTACAATAAAGGCGACTTGTAATTCCCCTATTCATCATTTCATGTCATTAGAACGTGATCGTGAATGAACGTGATTGTGAGCGGAAGGAGGTAGACTATCGTGAAGGGACGTGTGTTTCCTATTCATGATCTTACTCTCAAATGTCTGCTCAGTTTTGCTAAACGCGCATGTGGTCAACAGAGACTCGAGCTGCATCTGCATCCATCACTCCCCGCATACACACAGGCGCGCTGTGGTGCCCTCTTTACAGAGTTTTTACCTCATAAAATAGCGTCTTTTTGTATTAATAATAGCTTTCAGTGAGTGAAAAATATCTCTAACTGCGTTTTCTCTGTTCAGTGAAGCAGTACATATATGTGAACCGGGACAACAAAAGAAGTCTTATGGGTACATTTTTCGAAATTAAGATTTTTACATAATTTGAAAGCTGAATAATTAAGCTTTCTATTGATGTATAAGTTGTCATGATATGATCATATCTGGCGGAGATATACCCGTTTACAACTCTGGAATCTGAGGGTGCAAAATATTCAAAATATTGAGAAAATTGCCTTTGAAGTTGTTAATAAAAGGCCCTGTTAATAGCCATCCACTCACAAAATAAAGTTTTGATATATTTAGCATATTGTATTTACAAAATATCTTCATGGAACATGATCTTTACTTAATATCCTAATGATTTTTGGCATATTCGATCATTTTGACCCTTACAATGTATTTTTGACTTTAACTAAAAATATTCCCGTGCTACTTAAGACTGGTTTCGTGATCCAGGGTCACATATGACCAAACCACAGCTTTCTTGTGAGTACAAAACACCTTTTACAGGCACCTGTCATTGTTATTGAATGGACATAAGAATATAAACATTTGCTTGTGATTAGATTATTATTTTATGTCCGACAACAGAAACATTGAAAATAAATGAAAAGTCTAAGTCTAGCGCAACCTCTCCTCAGCTGTCAGTAACAGAGACATTTTTAAAAGCTTCAACCCTAATGCAAGGACAGTAAGAAGCATAAAGAAATATCAGATTATCAGATAAAATAATGTAATAAATTTGCTCTGATCATGGCCACTTTATATTGTGGAAGACAAAGGGTTTCTGGGACTCATGTCACATGCTGCTATGTTTTATGAAAATATGTGGTAACACTTTCCTTGAAGCATGTATGTTTAATGCATTATAAAAGTAGTTTTCAAGCATTGTAATGCACATTTTAATGCATTGTTATGTCTAATAGATAATTGTTATTACAGTTAATACATTATAACACCAAGCAATTCATTGTAACACGACATTTTAAATTGGTTATAATTATTTACAACTACATATTATGCATTACAACACACATTATGAATATTAATAATGCATTTTACCCTTTAATAACTCTTTATAATGCATTATACATAAATGCTTCAAGGAAAGTGTTTCCAAATATGTTACTTTCTAATATTCATTTGTTAATTCATGACACTTTCTCTTCTGGTACTGAGAAAGCTTCAAATAGCTCCTATGATCGATGATCGGTATCGGCCGATACAGCTTTCAGTGATCGAGGATCGGTGATCGGCTCAAAAAACCCTGATCGGAGCACCCCTAACCATCAGAATGATAAAAGTGACCTGGTCTGTGTTTCCCGATAACGTTGTCTCTTAGCGCGCTATGAAGACTAAATGTACGCCTTAACTCAAGTTATACCTTTTCTAGGCGTGTTCCCCGAACTATACCTTTTGAGGTTACTTAAATAGCAGGTTTCATGAATCCAATAAAATGACCAGCATCGCAGTGTGTAACATAGCTTTCCTTCAATTTTAACGATCTGCAAAGTTGTTAATCCAAAAACTCCACGATAAATTAAGATATTGGCTTGCAAAGTAAGGAGTCGACTCCGAAACGCCCAAACAAATCGTTAGGCTTTCGAATCTTTTGAATGTAACAGATATGTCACAGTGTAACGCATCAGCACAATCCCTACCTTCCCGTGAAACAGGAACACTTTGACCCGTCGAAGAGACTCTGTGTTTTGTGCCTTGAATGCAAATGTACTTTGTTTTTGCTGCCAAAGGATGATGATATGGTTAAATTTAATTTTTCCACGATAACCCTGCAGTACAATTCCAACCTTGTCTTATGTCCTCGTCATTTACTGATGATTGCTTCTCAAATTTGGGCGGGATTTGCCAGCCGCTTGAGCCTTAAAGACAAGTCAATATCAACTTCATTTGGACCAACAAGCTTCCGTAAGTAGTATGAAAAATACGTTATGTGTACATGTTGAATTGAGGCATTACAATATAAATGAATTGTGCTAATCCCTGTTGTATATGTAGTACAGCTGTAGGTTTCCAGATAAACAATGTATAACAGTGTTACAGTTTTAATAATCCAACTCATACCTAATAATGTGGCGGTAGACTGTTGTCATTCTACGTGTCGTAGTATTGTATGCATGTTAACTGTATCCCTTTATCGTTTAGTCACGGTAGCACTTTGCTAACATCTCTCACATTATGGTTTTGTCAAGTGTGCAGAGTTTAGCTGAGGTCCCGATCCCCTTCAAACAAAACAGTTTGATTGTCATTATTTTAAAAACGGACTGCAGCACTATATATATATCTCTTATGTAAAGGTGCCCTCATTATCTTTGGAAGCTCTCGCTAACTTGCTCAGTTACTCCTTTCTGTATAATCGAAGTAATGGATAGTTTTGGATAGAGCCGTTGTTGTTCTCCCAAAACTATGACGAAAACGCTCAATAGAAAACAATAGTCTGAATGGTTTATGAAGATTGATGAGTACTTGTTATATGGTAATACTGATGCCATTTTTATACACTTACAGCGTCTTTGTTTACAAAACCTTCCTGAGATAAGAACTGGTAATGGGTGGTTCGTTTCTGACACGCAGTCAGTATCAAAAAAGACTAATCACAACTAATTGGGCCAGTTGGCCAATCGTAGCACACTGGACTGGCTGTAGGGAGGAGCTTAGAGAAGCGGAAAATTTGAACAACTCCAATACAACATTAGGAAATTTACACAAACCTTTAAACCTGCTCTTTATGGTTAACCATTCATTCACTTTATATAGACTATGTCTTTCCTGTCAAATGGTTTCCCAGCTGATGTGCCTTGGGATAATAGGCTGTAATTAAAAACGCTAACAACCATGAGTGTATTACAATGTTATTTATGATAACACTTCAATAGCCTACACTGAGTGTATTAAACTTTGTATAAAAATTGTATTTGTAAAATTATAACTAGGTTAAAGTACAAACGTAAACTTAATATAAAATTCTATGTTAAATTAAACTGTACTTAGAAAAGCTTTTTGCATAGCGGTATGAACAATGGTAGCATTGCAATGCTAAAGCTTCAAAATACCTGTGATGCCTCTCGATTTTTGAAACGTTAGTATCAGGTAGGGAGGAGCTTAGAGAAGCGGAAAATTTGAACAGCTTCAGAGGAATCGTTTAGGGATCAGTGAGAAATGGATAGATACTAAATGGATATTTTAAGAAAATAGCACCGTTTTTTACCTTTGATGCATTTGAACATGTTGTTGGGGACTCCAATACAACATTATGAAATTTACACAAATCTTTAAACCTGCTATTTATGGTAAACCTTCTTGAGTGTGACGCTAGCAGGTGCTGTCCATGGCGGTGGTGCTGAACAGATTGATATCGATGCCTCGAGAATCGATTGTTCGCTCTGCCTTGCGTTATAGAGTGGGTAACGTATTGAGAGAACGTTTAGAAATGATTATTAGAAAGAAACGCTTTAGAAATAGTAGAAATTGCATTTGTCAGGGCTCACTGAAAGAGAATAAAGAAAGAAATATGTGTGCGTGTGTTTGTGTATGCGTGTTTGTATTTATAATTTTTCAAGTTTCTAATCCCGCACCCTCACGGCCATACATTTTTTCTGCGTTGAGCAGCTACATTAACTGGATGTTTGGCTTCGCTTGTTTTTTAAAGGGTAATTTATATTCTCATAGTTTGACATTGTGTGTTAATGTTCTCCACGATCGTTGTACATTCACATTATTGGCGTAAATCACTCATGTGAATACCAATGTGATAAGTTATAGTAATTGTCCCATCCAGAATGCCAATCACTCGCGGGACACCCGCAATGGCATATAAGCCTTGATATCCCTCAATCACATCACGCCTGGCAAAAATCATACGTATGTAATCGATGGCATAACGAAGCAGGATGTTTGTCAATGAGTGAACGCACCGCCACACCCATATTCATCCCAAAACACCTCCAGAAAACTCCCTACAGTATAAAAACGAAGAGCCACCATGCAGCAACTGATTTTTCGGGTAGCTCCGTTGAGTTGGTGTCGACAAGGCTACAGAATTTGCTACCATGGCGGGCTAACTTTGTGAGGATTTTCTCTTCCGAGATAGTAGCCAGGGGATAAAAATTTTCTCTAATGAAATTGTGCAAACACACTAATTAACTGGCTCTGCGGATGGCGCCGTCTTTACTTAATGGCAGCGAGAGAGCGAATAGTTTACTTAGTTTGACCACACACCCTATAACATTCATTCAGTTTATATAGACTACGTCTTTCCAGTCAAATTGTTTGCCAGCTGATGTAATTAAAAACGTTAACAACCATGAGTGTATTACAATTTTATTCATGAAAACACTTCAATAGCCTACACTGAGTGTATTAAAATTATAACTAGCTTAAAGTACAAATGTAAACTTAACACTTAATATAAAATTCTATGTTAAATTAAACTGCGACTTAGAAAAGCTTTTTGCATAGCGGTATGAACTATGCACTGTAAAAAAAAAACGTTCTTTTACAGAATTTTTCTGTTTTATTTGACAGTTTTTTTCTGTGTTTTTGAAAAACAGGAAAAAAATGTCTAATTACAGAAATAAACTGTGGATTTGTTTTATTTTACGGATTTTCCCTGTATTTTTGAAATACGGGGAAAAAATGTCAAATTACAGAAATAGACTGTGAATTTTTTTTACAGATTTTTTCTGTATATTTAAAATATGGTTAAAACATAAAGAATGGAAAATCTACATTGTTTATTTAAAAAAGTATCTATTTTTACAAATACTTTTTATTATACAGCCTACAAATAAAACGGACATGTGACCTGGTATGACGTTAATTGATGAATATAATTAATGTTAATGTAAAAAAAAAATAGTATCTCAATTTGAAGGTTGTGCCCGTGAGCCAGCGGCTCTGATAAAAGCTGCATGATTAAAAAAACACAAAGCTGTCTCTTATTAAACACAAACGAACGAAATGAATGCTCTGGTGTTCAAATAGAAATGCGTCCATGACGCGATATGTTTTTAAAGTACTTCGTCTGAAAGAGCTGATTGGTCAGTTTTAAATCTGAAATCGTCAATTGAATTCATGGCGTGCATCAGAATCAGACATCACTACTGTGACTGACCAATATCATTCCGCTTGTTAAAGTTGTTCTGCTACGTTCAGTGTTTTGTCATGCATTTAATTTCATAATTTAGTACGATAACATCATAAAATACATTCTTTCTTTAACTAGCCTACGCGCATATTTAAATGACAGCTATGAAGATTTTATATTTTTTAAATGTTAGAAGGATACACCCTCACAAAGCACACAGTGGAGCAGCTGCGCGTGACCGTGACCTCACCTCAGAATTACCGCCAGTTTTTGGATTAGAGGCGAAGCAGGTAAGATGTATATTTCTAATTATATTAATACGTGTAAGTTCTAGCTTTTCATTTTTTAAATGTATTAATATTGACCACATTTGGGAGCAGACCAGTTATCGTTTCACGGTAACCTTGAAAATGTTTATCTTACAAACTAGGCCTCAGTTGATGGTAATGTTATTGTGTATTTTTTTCTCTTTGGTTGATTTTAACCAAGCTTTACTTTATGATTTGCTAGTTTGTGGTTTCATGCGTTCTATTGCATTTTAAGAGTTTGAAAATGATTTTGAGTATAGTTAACTGTTAAATGTAAACGCTTTCCACACATAGTAACTGTTAATGTATACGTTACCCAAATAATTTAGCTTCAAAATCTGGTAGTGTTACAAGTTAAATGAAAGATATTGGTGGAGCCTGATAAAAAGTGCTCGTTTAACGTACACAAATAGAAGTCTGACGGATTTAGAGGGTTTTGCATCCGACCTCTCCATTTTGTAACTGTAACGTTAACTTCTTCCTAACTCGCCAAATTAGCCGTTGACGAATATTGGATTCTTTAGACTACATTGAGAATTTCGGACGAATATAAATATCTGCGGATGTCGCCTAAATAGCGTTTAATACTTTAGTACGTTTCATATTTTAGACATTTCTTGGCATATTTCTTTGTTTTTTTGTAGATCTCTTAACATGTCCCTTACACTTATATGTTTGTTTTTATTCCTGCAGATAAGTTGCGTGAGCTGCCAAAATCAAGATCAGTGTGAAAAGGTTAGGCTCACCATTTGAAGATGTTTGCAAGTTACTCTTGTAATAGCTGTGGTGTTTCTGTAAAGACCTTAAAAGGTAATGTACAACATCAAGGGCTCCACAGAAATGAGGCACATTACCTATATCCATGTTGCATAGCATTGGCTGATGAAGTGGACTGTAGGCTACTGGACATCCAAGTACACCCTGCATAATTGTGTGTTGTATGTTTAAAAATGACAAAGTCAAGCTATATTTAATATTTGTTGGTTTTCCTTTTCTATTTTATCACAGTGTTATAGATCCCTTTTTTTCTTCATGTTACAATAAGATGTTCTCCTTTGACTGCTGACTAATTCGTTGTCTGTGGACCAGGTCATTGTTATCAGCCACATCACCATGTTCATTGATGCTGTCAGGTTGATGTTCGACTCATACTACTGCCTGAACATTTCCTATCCAGCTGACCAAGGAGCAACATTTGAATTTGTGAAGAGGTAAGACAGAAGCTAATATCAGTCAATATCCAAGCACATACCTTACACACCATCATCACATACTCTCACTATCAAACACACATCCTCACATACACAAACTCTCAAACACACGCATTCTCTCACACACTCACATCCTCACATACACTCACTCTCAAACACACACATCCTTACACACATTCACTGTCAAACATACACTCTCAAACATACACTCACTCTCAAACACACACATCCTTACATACATTCACTCTCAAACACACATATCCTCACATAAACTCACTCTCAAACACACACATCCTCACATACATTAACTCTCAAACATAAACTCACTCTCAAACACACACATCCTCACATACACTCACTCTCAAATACACACATCCTCACATACACTCACTCTCAAACACACACATCCTCACATACATTAACTCTCAAACATAAACTCACTCTCAAACACACACATCCTCACATACATTCACTCTCAAACACACATATCCTCACATAAACTCACTCTCAAACACACATATCCTCACATAAACTCACTCTCAAACACACACATCCTTACATACATTCACTCTCAAACATAAACTCACTCTCAAACACACACATCCTCACATACATTCACTCTCAAACACACATATCCTCACATAAACTCACTCTCAAACACACACATCCTTACATACATTCACTCTCAAACATAAACTCACTCTCAAACACACACATCCTCACATACATTCACTTTCAAACACACACATCCTTACATACATTCACTCTCAAACATAAACTCACTCTCAAACACACACATCCTCACATAAACTCACTCTCAAACACACACATCCTTACATACATTCACTCTCAAACATAAACTCACTCTCAAACACACACATCCTCACATACATTAACTCTCAAACATACACTCACTCTCAAACACACACATCCTCACATACATTCACTCTCAAACACACACATCCTCACATACACTCACTCTCAAATACACACATCCTCACATACACTCACTCTCAAACACACACATCCTCACATACATTCACTCTCAAACACACATATCCTCACATAAACTCACTCTCAAACACACACATCCTCACATACATTAACTCTCAAACATAAACTCACTCTCAAACACACACATCCTCACATACACTCACTCTCAAATACACACATCCTCACATACACTCACTCTCAAACACACACATCCTCACATACATTCACTCTCAAACACACATATCCTCACATAAACTCACTCTCAAACACACATATCCTCACATAAACTCACTCTCAAACACACACATCCTTACATACATTCACTCTCAAACATAAACTCACTCTCAAACACACACATCCTCACATACATTCACTCTCAAACACACATATCCTCACATAAACTCACTCTCAAACACACACATCCTTACATACATTCACTCTCAAACATAAACTCACTCTCAAACACACACATCCTCACATACATTCACTTTCAAACACACACATCCTTACATACATTCACTCTCAAACATAAACTCACTCTCAAACACACACATCCTCACATAAACTCACTCTCAAACACACACATCCTTACATACATTCACTCTCAAACATAAACTCACTCTCAAACACACACATCCTCACATACATTAACTCTCAAACATACACTCACTCTCAAACACACACATCCTCACATACATTAACTCTCAAACATACACTCACTCTCAAACACACACATCCTCACATACATTCACTCTCAAACACACACATCCTCACATACATTCACTCTCAAACACACACATCCTCACATACATTCACTCTCAAACATAAACTCACTCTCAAACACACACATCCTCACATACATTCACTCTCAAACACACATATCC
Source organism: Triplophysa tibetana (assembly GCA_008369825.1). Taxonomy (NCBI): domain Eukaryota; kingdom Metazoa; phylum Chordata; class Actinopteri; order Cypriniformes; family Nemacheilidae; genus Triplophysa; species Triplophysa tibetana. Next base: position 7,820,818 of record CM017901.1, on the reverse strand, counting down.
TCACATAAACTCACTCTTAAACACACACATCCTTACATACATTCACTCTCAAATATACACTCACTCTCAAACACACACATCCTCACATAAACTCACTCTCAAACACACACATCCTTACATATCATCACATAAACTCACTCTCAAACACACATCCTCACACATCATCACATAAACTCACTCTCAAACACACACATCCTTACATGCATTCACTCTCAAACACACACATCCTCACATATACTCACATCCTCACACAAACTCACTCTCAAACACACACATCCTCACATACACTCGCTGTTACCCAACCATTCCCTGTGCAAATCCCCACCATGTTGCTATTTTTATTGCTAATACATTAAAGTTATAGTTTACCTTCAAATTGCAAATTCTGTCATATACACACCCTTTTTTCATTTCAAGCCTTTGTGACTCTCTCTCTTCCGCAAAACACAAAAGAAGAAAATGTTGGTCCCCATTGACTTGCATTGGTTTTGTGTCTATATAATAGAAGTCAATGGGGCCAAAAGGTTTTTGGTAACCAACATTTTTCTAAATATCTTTTGTGTTTCGCAGAAGAATAAAAATCACACAGGTTTAAATGACAACAGGGTGAGTACATACAGCATTTTCATTTTGAAGGTAAACTATTACTTTGAGAATTATGTAACAGTTCTTTTTTTTTATTCAACAGATGCCTTTTCAAGATAAACCCAGAGAAGCGATCAAAAATTGAAAAGAGAACACCAAGAAACCAAAAGGCGGTCAGTCCAAAGGTTATTTCTCTGTTTAGTAAAATTGCAGACTACGAATGGATGGAGTAAAAATACTCACCCATTATACTCACCCATTATCTTCTCTTAAAATTATTGGCTGTGTTACTGACTTGAACTACATTTGGTTCTGTTGTTTAAAATTTCCCTTTTTCATTCATGTAGTTGTATGCAAGTTTACAACATTTGTAATTAAAACCGAAAAGTTTGTGATCCATGTTATTTTTTCCCTCTGATGAGTGTATTTTAATAGTTGAGCATCGGTTTTATTGCTTGAATGTATAAACCTGTCCATGATTTTGATCTATTGTACTGCTTCGTTGTTTTACTTATGTTATCAGTGAGATTTTGGTGAGTTGTAGCTTTTACAGACAAGTTTGAGATTATTGTTATTATTCTCCTGCAAGAAATAAAAGCGAGTCTGTTTAACAAGATTCATCATGTTTTGTCATGAAGTATTCCACACATCTCACGGAAAATTTTACTGCGGGTAAAACAGTAACGATTACAGCTCACAGAAGGTCTGTACACAAATCATGTGTATTCATAATAATATGTGTATTTATAATTCAAACACAAAATTAATTTTTAATTACTTAATATGTCTTTGCGGCTACGTGCGCATCCAGGATACTGCCGCGGCAGAAACTAGTGCCTTTGGAAAGCGGTTCCCTGCTTCATATAGGAACTTTTATATTGGTATACTCATGCATTTGATCAAAATTTCTATGGGTCCATAATTATTGTTTAAAAAGACTTGAAAACCTCAACTTGAGGCTTATTATTTGAATCTGTGATTTTATTTGTACTTTTATGGTACTTTTTCTACATCTTTAATCTTTAGATCTTAAATTGAACGTTTAGAAGCTCAAGAAGTAAAAAAAAATATTTTGTAGGAATTAGTTTAAAACTTGAAAATCTTGTGTAAAATTACAGATAAAACCTGTAAAATCGGGTGTGAAATTACAGATTAAAATTGTATTTATAACTACAGAAAAAAACTGTAAAATCTTGTGTAAAATTACAGATAAAAACTGTAAAATCGGGTGTGAAATTACAGATAAAAACTGTAAAATCGGGTGTGAAATTACAGATAAAAACTGTAAAACCGGGTGTGAAATTACAGATAAAAACTGTAAAATCTTGTGTGAAATTACAGATTAAAACTGTATCTATAACTACAGAAAAAAACTGTAATTTTAAGTAACGGATATTTTCTGTAGCTTTTACGGATTTTTTCCGGCGCCCCAGCTGCCGGAAAATTTCCGTTTTTTTACGGATTTTTTTTTTACAGTGTGGTAACATCGCAATGCTAAAGCTTTAAAATAGCTGTGTTGCCTCTCGATTTTTGAAAATTAGTATCGTAGTACCATAGTTAATGTTCCATAACCGAATTGATATTCATTTGATCACTTTTGGCGTTTGAAAGAGTTGGTTAAATGATTCACCAACTTGGTGGAAAATAGACGCCACCTACTGGCTGTCTTAGTTCTGCATTCAAAGTAAGCCTAGAATTTCCCATTATATATATATATATACACAACACTGATGTATCAATGAATTTTTGTCCCACATTTGAATTAGTTCCCACAAGAAAATGATCCTGTGTACGTTAGTATTTACTACTGTAAACTACTAAATTCCAAGATACTAGTGTTTTTGAGTCTTATCGTAAATATTGAAGTATACTACAGTATTTGCTACGATTTATCCAATTGCTACAGTTAATACAACAACATATTCTGGTGCAAAGTATAATAAAGTTTACTATAGTAAATACATTTTTTTTTATTCTATGTTTTTTGTATAGATTTGAATTTTATGGCACAGCATTGTGATACTACTTGGTGTCGAGATGCTTCAGCTGGTATAGTATCGCAAGACATGTTTATGGTACCGTGACAACCCTAGTAAGAACCATCATAGGGCGATAAGGTGTTGCTAAGAACGGTCCAGACCAACCTTACGAAAGTATGACTTACAGAGGGTACACTTAACTAAGAAGATTTCGGGAAACACGTATTAACGATAAGGTACAGCTTAAGGTATAACTTAAGAACGACGTAGCGTTAAGACGGTTTCGGGAAACGCAGCCCTGAACACCCAGTGAGGAATATTTTGCATTTATGACCAGCTGACTGTATCTTGTCTTAAAACAGCCAAAGAAACACAAGGACAATTACAGCTGCAGAGACAGACTTACGTCCCAAGATCCGAAGGTTTATTTCGGAGCTGTTCCAGCAGCTCCTTGTAGCTGGGGTCAGAAAGCATCCCCCGTGTTCGAGAGTCAGCCTCTAACTTCTCATACAAATTAGGAACAGAAAATGGGTTCATCATCTTCCTCTCTGCAGAACAAAACAATACAAGTGAACATTCAAAAAAAGATAATTTCCCACCATTTCCCATGGTTAATGTAGTAAAACAAAGTAAGGTTAATAAATAGTTAAATATTCCGATGGGTAAGTGGAATCCTATTGTCTGAACACACATTTAGAAAGAAGTTTTGTTTCAAAATAGGGCTACTAAAGCAAACATGACGATCAGGGATTTGTTCAAGTTTCACTGTATGAGGACATGAACACAAACTAATCAGAGCAGCACTTGAAAAGAGGTTCATTTTTAACCATTTCACTGTTTGAGAAAACCTATCGTCAAACACACACTGGAACTCAAACATCTGCACAACAAACCAGTTAACTTTAACACTCACATGAAAAAAAACTGTAGTACATATAATAACGGACATTTTATACTTGTGCTATGAACGGGCGAACGGGAACAGGGAACGATTAAGACAGTGTAAATATGCTGTCAATTGGGGCGAATTAAGTCTTGATTTCGCATCAACGTCACATCACATACTGGAAGCAGCTGCAGTGTGTAAAGTGTTTTGTTCTAGTCCAGAGACACAATATCACAGAGTGGATCATTTGCGCGAACTTGGAGAGAAAATAAAACCGACTCACAGACAACTGCTTACCTGCTAATCGTGCTTCGATATTCTGCAGTCCCTCTTTAAGCTGCTGATTTGCTGACTCCTGACGTAACCCCTCCTGATACGTTGTTTTGGCATCTTCAAGTCGCCCAAGAAACTCCAATGCAGCAGCTTTTCTTGAGTATCCCTTAAGATGTCAACAGATATTATAAATTAAGAGTTATTTTTTATACAACATCAATTACATTTTTAAACTAACTCACCTTCCCCCAGTCTGGTTTGATCTTTATGGTTTGGCAGGCATCTTTCAGGGCATTGTCGTAATCCCCCTTCTTGGCATAGGCAGCGGAGCGGTTGCTGAAGAGGACGTGACTCGAAGGGTCTAATGTCAGGGCCTCTGTGTAGCACTTTACTGCTTCATCCAAATTTCCTGCGCTGAGCGCCTTGTTTCCCTGATCTTTCAACTGGGAAGCCTTAAAAACATGGAGTCAGATGGAATTCTTTAAATACCATAGGCCCACATCGATAACCACTGAATGGACATAAAACCACGTAATCATTTCCCTTTATTTTTTTCTTTCACAGAGAAGGGCTTTTAACAATTGAAATGGTTAACCATGGGTTTTTCTAAACCCCGGGATAAAAATCCTGGGTTATCCGTTTCACACTACTTATAATTTACCAGCGGTTAAGAGATTCTGCCTGGGTATTCATAACTTGAAATTTTACACTGTACATTAGTAAACCCTTGGTTAGCACTCTTAAATCTCATTTTCGTGGTGTCGACAGTCATAGTTGTATAAATACTGAAGATTTCAAAATACAGAGCAAATACAGAGTTTTAACTAGGCCTGTAGCGACGCGTCGATGACGTCGACATCAAAAATTTGTCGACGTCATATTTTTGCGTCGACGCTTCACAGCAGCTCGCCACACACACTTGGGAGACCAAAACATGGGTATGGGAATACTTCAAAATTAGTCTCAAACGTAAAGGTGTCGTTATTTGCGCTCTTTGCCAAATGGAGTTGGCATACCACGCCAGCACAACAGCAATGTTGGAGAATCTGAAACGGAAGCACCCCATTGTCACTTGTGAAGGAGACAATAAGTAAGTACTAACGTTGGCTAAATTGATTACATGTTTGTGTTGTGTAGCTTAAGCTCTGCGCACTGTGGTGGTGCTAGCTCACTATCGTAGCTCTCCGTGCAGTTTGTTTGTTCTAGGTAACTACTGGCGCCTCGGCCACTGAGTTTAGCTAACGTTAGTTATCCTAATGTTGACTTGAATGGAAGCTAGCTTATGGCTGCAGAACACTGCTATCTATAGTAGCTGATGTTAGCTAACGTGAACGTTAGCTACTAACCTAGCACAAACAAACTGCACAGAGAGCCAAGATATGTTGGTTAATAGGTAAGCCTAGCACCACCAAATTGCACAGCTGTTAGATAGGCACGTTAGCATTCAAATAAACTAATCATAGCATACAATGAGGTTTAGTTTAGATTTAAAACGAACACAGTCATAGATGTTGTTCTAATATGCATTGCTTTCGTGTTTTCTAGGACAAAGCAAAGAACATTATCCTGTCCTGGGAAAGAGATGCAATGTACGCAAAATATACACAAAATATATGCACAGTGTTTTTTTTTTTGCACTACAACTTTAGAATTTTTTGAACGAGAGGGTTATGCTGGTACTGTAAAGAGAAAACAGCCTGGTCTTTCAATTTGTATAACAGTAAAATAATTTTGTTTATTTTATTTTGTGTAAAGCAGAATATTTTTTGCCGTGCAAAACTTGTTTAGTAAAGTATATTACTTCGATTTTTTGGGGATTTATTTGATACATGATACATTATGGTTTTTACCAATCGAGCAACAGAAAAATGAGCGTTAGATTGATTGTCCAATTAGTCATTAGATTAGTCGGTCAATCGATAAAATAATCGTTAGATTAATCGTTTCATAAATACTCATTTACCCCTCAGCCCTAGTTTTAAAATGAAGTGCGTTTGGTGTATACTAAAGATATTAGAAGATATAGCGGCAAAATATGATCCACTTACAATGCTGTGAAAAAGTATTTGCCCCTTCCTGATTTCTTGTTTTTTTGCATATTTGTCATGCTTAAATGTTTCAGATCATCAAACACATTTTAATATCATATAAAGAAACAGAGTTTCACAGCATTTCAAACGGATTTAATGCCAGACGTTGACTAGGCTACTCCAAAACTTTTATTTTGTTTTTTAAGCTATTCAGAAGTGGACATGCTGGTCTGTTTTGGATCATTGTCCTGCTGCATAACCCAAATGCATTTAAGCTTGAGGTCACAGACCGATTGCCTGACATTCTCGTTTATGATTTTCAGGTACAGAGCAGAATTCACGCTTCCATCAATTATGGCTAGTCGTCCAGGTCCTGAAGCTGTAAAGCAGCCCCAGACCATCAAGCTACTACCTCCACCATGTTTGACTGTTGGTATGAGGTTCTTTTTATGAAACGATGTGTTAGTTTTATGCCAGATGTAACGGGATGCAGACCTTCCAAAAACATCAATATTTGTCTCATCAGTCCACAGAACATTTGCCCAAATGTTTTAGGGATCATCAAGATGTTTTTTTTTGCAAATGTGAGACCTTCCTTTGTGTTCTTTATGGTCAGCAGTGGTTTTGGCCTTGGAATCTCCCATGGATGTCTTGTTCTTATTGTAGAATCATGAACTATGATCTTAACTGAAGCAAGAGAGGCCAGCAGTTCTTTAGATGTTGTTCTGGGACCTCTTATGACCTCCTGGACGAGTTGTTGCTGTGCTTTTGGAGTCATTTTGGTAGGCCACTCCAAGGATGGTTTACCAGTGTTCCATGCTTTCTCCATTTGTGACTAATGTCTCTCACTGTGGTTCGCTGGAGTCCTAAAGCCTTAGAAATTACTTTGTTTCTCGTTCGTTCTAAAATTTCTTTAGATCGCGGCATGATGTGTTGCTATTGGAAATCTTTAAGACTACTTCAGTTTGGCAAACAGGTTCTCTTTAAGTGATTTCTTGATTTAATAGGTCTGGCAGTAAAAATGTAACTCCGTCATTCAATTCATCACAGTTAATTCATAATTTACTAAGGGGAAATTACTTTTTAACATAGGGTCAGAAATGTTTGGATTGTTTTTTCCCTTACTAAATAAAAGCATCATTTAAAAACTGCATTTTGTATTTACTCTGGCTAAAACAAAAGTAGAAGGTAAATACGTATTCGCAATCAGTTTAGCAATTAAAATTTTAACCTAGCATATTTGGATATCTTACTCAGGACATGCCATGCTAAACAAATACCAAGCGTCATAACTAAACTGAATCTTAAGCAATTTGATGTGAGCAATCGCTATCAAGAACAATTCATAACATTAGCACTTGGTCAGATGTTAATTCGATCGTTTTTTATTTGTGACTCAACACAGCGAATCATCTTAAGTAGAGGTCGACCGATATGCATTTTTCAGGGCCGATACCGATTATTTCCATGTGAATTAGCCTGATTACCGATATTTTGAACCGATATATATATATGGTGTATAAACGTAAATTTATTAGTGGTGGGCATAGATTATTTTTTTTAATCTAGATTAATCTAGATTAAAATGGCTCATTTGAATTCTGCCGAAGGCATTCAGAATATGTGTGCTACCCAAATAATGACTAAAAGTAAGTCTTTGATAGGGGTCGACCGATTATCGAACTGGCCGATTATCGGCGTCGATATTAAGGATTTAGCCGATAATCGATATCGGTCATTTTCAAAGCTGATTTGCCGATAAAGTCATTTAATTTTAAAATGCGCTATTTTGCTCTGATGCAGCCAAGAATTTAGCGAGAGCAGGCCGAACACGTCTCTCTAGTAATGCCGCCCACTGCTCCTCTGATTTGTTGGAACTAAGTCACGAGTCCCGCAAATCAACGCGGGAGGCTGCGGAACAGAACGTTTTTTTCTTTCTCACACCGAAAGCTCTTACTAACTGTAGCTGCTTCGCGTTCATGCTCTCTGAGGTAAGGCAGCATCAGACGTCGAAATAAATTACAATCCACTATACTGAGAAGCAAAACACTTCAATATAATTAGTGCCTGAATTTCGGAGCAGCTTGCGGGTTTCCTGCAGGTTCCGCAGGAGTTACGCATTATTATCATGTCGATATAATTCACATCCTTAGTATAACAATGATTTTGCTCTGCAAGCGAGCAGCACACTGCACACGCGTTTCTTGTACTTGATCGAGCTGGCGTTTTGCATGTCATTTTAAGTTACGCCATTTCAAAAATACAAGCCATTTTAAAGCATAAAGAACTTGAATCGTCGGTCTTCAGTCAGATCGCTCTCGTGCACGCAGGCACACACACACTCCGTATCTCTAGCTGCTCGAATGTTAGATCGAGTTATTTTTCGCAACTTATTTATACACATAAATGTTCAGAGACACACATGGGTGTGATTAAATGCCCATCTTGCCGACAATACACTCAAGGAATAGGCTAATGTACTTACTAAGTGTGCCTAAAATTTGCTTTTAATGTTATAGCTTCATGAAAACATTTGCGGTCTTTTCAAGAACATACACAATAAAGCTATTAAGGCAATTCAATTATTTACACTTATTATATAAATGTAATTGTGCTAGTTAATCCAATGATGAGCAAAATGATTTATTGAATAGTTCTAGTATTTTATGCAATGTTTAAGTCATCAGAACATTTTTTTTTATATTAATAAATATAATGTATTCCATTCAATTTTTTTATTTATTTAGTGGTTTTTACAATGCATTTTTCTTTCCGAAAAGCTTTACATGAGAAAAGACAAATAAAACACAGAAAGAGGCAGAATACAGTGTGGTGCAATAAATAAAGCAATGGTCTAATAAACCAATGTTGATGAAATTTAGCAAACCATAATCTAATCTAAAAAAGAGAAAAATGAAAGATGTAATTACACATACTAAACATGGGATTAATCATAAAGCATACAGTCTGTGGGTTATTTAACTCTCTTCTTTTTTCCTTAACTGTAGTCGATTAGTAGATTCAAATGTTTCAGAGCCTGTGTTCTTAATTTTTATATAAATTTACGTTTTTATACCATATATATATCGGTTCAAAATATCGGTTATCGGTCTAAGTCACATGGAAATAATCGGTATCGGCCCTGAAAATGCACATCGGTCGACCTCTAGTCTTTGAGAACGGGTTTCTCAAGCCAGGTGGCGCATTAGACCAGGGGCTCATCTCCTGTTTCCAAAATGCATCACAAACTGCTTGAGAAAACTGTTCTACTATGATAATTGGTGATGAAATTTAAATTATGTTCAATTAGATGTACTTGTGTTTACTTCCTCATTAGCTAAGGGATGCTTTGCATTTAGGTGGTACTTGAGACTGGAAGAGCTCCTACAGTACATTTACATTTAGTCATTTAGCAGACGCTTTTATCCAAGGCGACTTACAAAGAGTAAGGGAGCAACAAGCGATATGTCATACAGGAGCCATAATACATTAGGTGCCAATACAAAGTTACTGGTTTCAACTAAAGCTAGACCTGTTGAGAGAAAGTTTTTTTTTTTAAACCAACTGTATGTAAACCAATTCCGTACAGTAAACCAATTCTACATTGCACAAGGTGCAAACAACCTTAGTCTTGTCGAGGTTTCCATTGGGAAGCTTCTTAAAAATAAATTTTTCCTGAAGCAAACCCGGCGGCTTCATACCGACATCCATGTTAGCACGTCATGCTTGATGTGGTCATTTCACAGTAACGTTATGTTGTGTTCAGACCAAACGCGAGGGCGCGTCAAGCGCGAGTGATTTACTTGTTAAATCAATGCAAGGACGCGATAGACCTACTTGCGGCGCGAATCGCGCGAGTGAAGCCCTGGTTATGACATGATGGGGCGGCGCGAATGATGCGAATGTAGCCCTGGTTATGAGATGATGAGGCGGCGCGAATGACGCGGATCATGCGAGTTGAAAACTCTTGTTCTCACCCCCTACAGTGCAATTAAGCTATGTATACATCCGCGCTAAAATATCAAGGTGAAAGTCATCATAGCTTGCGTAGTATAGACCCAGCTCCCAACCCAACTTTGAGAATAGATTAACGGCGACATTTTTTTTATCGCGCGATAAGAGTCTCACGTTAACGCAGCACGTTAACGCCGATAACGGCCCACCACTAGTTTTTACTCATGCTAGATATTTTTAGCAATTCAGGCAGATTATCAAGAAACGCATATTTGGTAGTTGAAGTAATCGATCTACCATATTCAGTGGCGGTTCTACATTGAATCACTCCCCGGGCGAGATCCCCTCTGGGTGCCCCTCCACCTATCCCACCCATCCGAGAAAAAAACCAAAAACAAAATTTTGCACAAACAGCCATGTTTTACCATAACAATATAATTGTAAGACAAGCTTATATTTCTCAATTGCACAAATCCTTCAACAGAACATTTTAAAAACACAATTCTGCACAAAACAGTATAAGTTATCAGAATCTGAACACAACGTAACGTTACTGTGAAATGACCAGATCAAACGTGACGTGCTAACATGGATGCAGCTATGAAGCCGCCGGGTTTGCTTCAGGGAAAATTATTTTTAAGAAGCTTCCCAATGGAAACCTCGACAAGACTAAGGTTGTTTGCACCTTGTTCAATGTGGAATTTGTTTTCTGTACGGAATTGGTTTACATTAGGGATGGGCATTTAAAGCAAAAATAATATTCGAAGATCGATGAGAACTATTCGAAAATTATTCGAAATTCGCACCCCTCCCCCACATGGACGCATTTACAGTATTACACACACACAAACGGAGAGAGAGAGAGAACATTTACGCTTCTAATCCGTATGACGACACACTGCTTTATGTATTATGGAATAATACGCGTAAAACATATCAATGACGGCATTTATTAACAGTTCGGAGCGATTTCATGAATTAACAGCTCAAAAGGCTTCAGTTTCTATTGTCATGAAAAAGTTTCTCCAGTCTGGCAGTGATCGTTTTTCTAGATGAACAGTAAACTCGGGCTGTAGAAACTCCATAAGATTTTTAAAACCCTCTCCTCCGACAAAGCCGATCGGAAGCATATCATTAGCGAACATCTTGCTAGTTAGAGCCGTTATTTGCTCCGCAAAAAAAATTGGTTGTTCTGACCATAAAGTAGCAACTGATTGCTGACCTGTGGATGGACCTGCTGGGTGATTCGCCCTCAAATGATTGTGCATCGTAGTTGTTGATCTATGATAAGCCAGCTTTGCATTGCAGAGTTTTCACTGCACTTTATTCTCATTCATTTTATTAAAGGACCCCCACACAGAACTCATTTTTGACATCATCTCAATTTACCGTTTCCGTTATGCCGCGCGGGTCTACAGTATGCGTAACTTCGTTACCAATTATTGTAGGAAAATGTTTTCCTCTACTGTCTCTTGATTGACAGCCTTTAGGTTTTAGGTGCATCGTTATTGGCAGCGCCACCCTTTGGTTACATGAACGCGTTACACGTGAAAAGACGGCGAGTTTTTTAAGATCGCACACACTATTATTCTATAATTTAATATACTATTCGAATATTCGAAATTCGTGACTCATCCCTAGTTTACATACAGTTGGTTTAAAAAAAATTTCTCTCAACAGGTAGTGGTCTAGCTTTAGTTGAAACAAGTAACTTTGTATTGGCACCTAATGTATTATGGCTCCTGTATGACATATAGCTTGTTGCTCCCTAACTCTTTGTAAATCGCTGTAATTTAGCGTCTGCTAAATGACTAAATGTAAATGTACTGTAAGAGCTCTTCCAGTCTCATGTACCACCTAAATGCAAAGCATCCCTTAGCTAATGCAAACACAAGTACATCTTATTGAACATAATTTAATTTTCATCACAAATTATCATAGTAGAACAGTTTTCTCAAGCAGTTTGGGATGCATTTTGGAAACAGGAGATGAGCCCCTGTTCTCAAAGACTTACTTTTAGTCATTATTTGGGTAGCACACATAATGAATGCCTTCGGCAGAATTGAAATGAGCAATTTTAATCTAGATTAAAAAAGGTTTTGTTTAAAATGCATTTTCCCGGAGACGGTACTCGCTGAGTGTAACGTTATTAGATTCAAGCACTGGAAACGGTCTATGCGTCATTCATACAGAATAAATTTTAATTTTAGTATGGATTCAATGTTCTAAGATTTAAACACATAACATATATCTTCTCTTTGTGTTATAACTGTTTGGAACTTGGGAAGCAAAGATCCCCGCGACATCAGGATCATCACTATCCGGGATGCTCGTGAGTGAAGCGGGTGCATTAAGCGCATGACTTTAAATAACGTAGAAGCGAATGTATGAACCGCATCATTTTGTGTCCAGGATGTGCATGAGCGAGTTTAGAGACTTTTATTTTGTGATAGCTTTGTGAAATAAACAGAGATTTATTTGTTAAACATTTTGTAAGTATCTGTGCTTTATGAGACCACATTTTTGTTTAAAGTTTAATACAGCACTTAATTACATTTAAAAAAATCATACTTTTAAGTAAAAATACTTAAGTAAAGGAAAATGGTAGATTTGAATGTACTCATGGATTTAAAGTAAAAAAAACTTTTATTTATGGACTGTAGTGGAGTAAGTATGATCTGCTTCATACTGTAGGGAAGTATTTTTTGTCCAATGTACTCTGAAAAAGTACAGATATTTAAAAATTTTTTAAATGTACTTGAAAGTAAACATGCTTAACTGTCCACCTCTGGCAATAAAAGTTAAAATATGCAAGTCTACTTTGATCATGAAAAACAGTGCTAGTATCGGATCAGAATCGGTATCGGCCGATACGCAGAATTCAGCTATCGGAATCGGATCGGAAAGGAAAAAGTAGTATCGGTGCATCCCTAGAACAAACTAGAGGGACGTGTTCCGACTGCTCTCGCTAAATTCTTGACTGCATCAGAGGAAAATAGCGCATTTTAAAATTAAATTACTTTATCGGCAAATCAGCTTTGAAAATGACCGATATCGATTATCGGCTAAATCCTTAATATCAACGCCGATAATCGAGCAGTTCGATAATCGGTCGACCACTAATCATAAGTAGTAAAATGTGAAAGTTAGAGTGTTATTCTTAACGTTAGGTTAAGTTAGTGTAGGAATATGTCGTTTAGATTCAGGAGTGAGGCAGAAAGAGCGCGGCGGCCATGCCACGGCGACTGTAAGTGTGAGGCGAATCTGAACTAAAAGGTGAAAACACCAACAAATTACATTAGTGCATTTTAACACGCTGGAGCTTAATTAACCGTTGCTCCAAATCATTTTGGATATTTTTCTGTTAGAAGAAAGCCCCATTTTGACTGAAGGACTTGTGAAGAAAGTTACGTGGTAAATAACTTGCCTATTTGCACTCTGCTTAGCAAGCAATGTTATGAAAGGATGCTGTGATTTTATATGTCCCCAATTTATGTCTTACTAGGGCCTTGCAGTAATTTGTGGCTAAAACAGCGGGTTATCGAGACATGTAGTGAAATAAAAAGGGCATTGCTTAAGATATTATTGTAAACGTTACGTTGAGTTAGGATTATGTCATTATTAACTTGAAAATTCTTATTTCAGGAGCGTGGCTGTACTGCAGGTGGTGCGAGACAAACGCCAATTGACCGATTGCAGAACAGCAGGCCGCTGAACCACTGAAATGAGGGTGAAAACTGAAAACACCAACAAAATTCACTGTACTTGGTACATGACCATAGGGTCAAACTAAATTCAAGTTTATTTTTCAAACCCCGGAGGCAGATTTTTTGCTTGTTTTTACCATAAACTTTCTTAATTCTTATATTATTTTTCAAAAAATCTAATTTTTCTTGTCAAGTAAATATATATTGATTTAAGAAGTTACAGATACTTTTAATAAAAACAAGACAAAAATGCTTAGTAAGAATGTAATTTTTCGTAATGAAACTGTTTGGATGTTTAATAGATGTTGTTTTAAATTGAATATTAAGTTTTAAGTGCAAGACAAGATTAAACTGTTACTGATTTTGAAAAGATTTTCTAATGAGCTGTGAAAATGGAAAGTCTTAAACATGTGAAGGTCTTGCATTGCTTTGCCTTGTCGGTTTGAATAAATTATTTTTATTACAACAGCTTTGACATGGATTGCATTATTTTTTAAAATTAAATTGTTTCATTCTTATTTATAAGATATAGTGGTAAATAATAGATTAATTTGACGGTAAAACTATACTTTACAGCATTTTAAATGTAAAATTGTTACAACATCATCTTGCCTTTTGAGGTATTTACAGGATTTTATTGGCAACTTTGTTGTCTATACTGCAAATCATTTTACAGCAATTAACAACAATTTTACAAGACTTTATTGGCAACTTTATTACCAGCTAATTCCAGTAAATTCTACAGTACATTTTTTACAGTGTAGGTTCTGATGCTTCTGATGGCCCTTCAGAATTATACACAAAAGCGTATTGCTGTTCGTGCAGGCAGCCTCGCTTCACCTCCAGACCACCACTCGCCACTAGATATTTATTGTGGGGATGCGTTTATCTAGCTCAGCATCCAGGCAAACACGGACAGAGCCGTACGTAATTTAAACGATAAACCGCAATTCACGTGCGCGTATGAATCGTGGAGGCCGTACCAATTCAATATTAAATTGAGAATTGTGGCATCCCTAATATGCATCATATCGAAATGTATTGCAATATATCGTGTGGTGACGCATCTATTCTGACGGATCTATTGTAAGCAAGGCCCTTGCCAATAAACAGCCCTATGAAGCAGCTTAGGCTAGTAAATGATTTCAGTGCGAGAGTCACAGTATGCGGTTTTGGATGGAGCCTAGATCTCCAGGAACAGGCACACCTGCTATGGAGTGCGTGATGGCTGCATCTTACAACACAGCTTCCTCAACAGAAAATTGGTTGCGCTTCGTTTCCCTAACCAAGAGATGGCGCCGTTTTCTACACTCTCGAAGGTTCGACTCTTCTCGCTAAAACCAGAGGAAAGCGTCAGAGTTTTGACCCCTCATTTCCCAATTCATAGAATTGTCTTTAAACTGTCTTGGAAAGTAAGAGAAAATAAATAAAGTTATAGAAGTTCTATTATTCTAAACATTCATGCAAGTCTCTTATTTTATGATATTCTGGATGTTTTATTGCATACTTTTTGAGGAAATACGAGTTCCAGAAAATCTAACTTTTCTTTAGCAAAACGTGGTTCCAAATTTTACTCCTTTACAGTTTATTTTCTGCCTCCTCAACTGACGTATTGCAATGACAATTTGCCGACCAACGAAGTCAGATCTCATCTTAAACAACTGAATACATGTCGTTGCGCCCATAACACACAGACTTCTCTAGATACAACATGAGCAAATGCTAACCCGCTAGCTGATTGTGTGAATCTGGTTAATAAAAAAAACTGTATTATTCACAGACTAAAATACAAATGCTTATTATTCCAGTCAGCAAGAGGCCACCACCCTGGATACAAAATATGTGTAGTGATCGGACGTTACACCACATCGTGTGTCACATTTAGCTGCTAACGTTATGAGCCAGTCAGCCTCTGCATGTTTCCCACCTCTAAGCTAAGCTAAACTAAGCTAAGCTAAAATAAGCTAAGCGTATAGCTTTAATATTAGCAATATTGAAAAGCTTAAAACTTGATAGTGTGCACGTTCATTTAAAGAAGCCTACCCTTTTTCATAACACGCCATTCCTTTTACTAAAGAGCTAATACTTACTTTCTCCATAACGCATGAGGTTCCAGAATCCACAAGACAGTAACGTTACTCCGCCTGAGAGCCTCTTTATCAATGTAGCCGAAGAGCTGGGTTGCCAAATATTTAAGGTTAAACTCATAAAAATAAGCATCACGTGTGACGTTTAATTATTCCCTTTATAATTAGCAATATATTTTTATAAAACATATTTTTATAATTACTGTTATCAATAAAAAATATTTACATGTTGTACATAAACGTAGTATTAATGGAAAGTTAATAAAGCAATTATGAATAAAAAATATACTTTCAGGGACTGTTCCTCCCAAAGTTGAATCATCATTTACTCAGCCTCAAGTTGTTGCAAACCTGAATGTGTACATTTTATTGTTCCACTAAAGACAAAAGAAGATATTTGGAAGAATGTTTGTAACCAAACATTTCTGAGCCTACAATAGCATACAAAGTAGGAAATAAAAACTACTATGGTAGTCAGTTATGCCCCGAATAAACAATCCTTTTAAGCCCTCTTAAAAATGCTGGCAAAAACAGCCACATTTACAGATAGAAGTCTAATTTATACACTTAAATCAAACTGCAACTTTTGCAAGATGTGTTATTTGTTTTGAATGATTGTGTCTGGTTTGCTGACACAGTTAGGAAAAGTTCAAATGTTTAATGGAGTGTTTTATTATGATATGGGCTGAACTTGTGCATTGCAATTGAAACTAACAATAAAAGCAAATCAATCACTACACAGATGCAACATTATAGTTTGATGAAAAATATATATTAATTTAAATGTATAAATATAAATGTATTATTATTGGTGATATTCATTTGACATAGGGGGTTAACATTATTAACTCAAATAATACCATGATACGTTTCCGGCAGGTCTAGCTGAGCATTTTTAGATTAATCGCGTCTTTTGTTCGGATACTTTAATTTTTTCATATTTACCTGTCTAATACATGCATGGGCAACTGATAACAAACCAAATACACAAAAACACACGTATTCGCACCATATGATCCCTTAAAAAAACAGGTTGTTGTGTTTAAAGCGGGCGTAACACACAAGGTTTCTGACAATCTCATATTAATCTTGAGTACTTATAGAGTTTTATTGCATACTTCGTATCTTACAATAGTATTTAGTTTGATCGCATTTATAAAAGATAGATACAGATTTACGATTGTTTCCGAAATCATACGGCGCTTGCGGGCTGAACCAAAGCACGTGGGTACCAATTGTCAACAAAACACAGATATCAGTTTCACTCACCATGCGGTTCATGTCCGGCATCTTTTAGAGCTGGGACGGCTCCATATATCAGTTTTAAACGATCTCCAAATCCAGCGTCATATCCACAGTTTATATGACTTTCATAAGCCAAATGCAGTGAACACCTGAATTTCTATTCTCTCTCTCTCTCTCTCTCTCTCTCTCTCTCCTGCTTACAAGTGAAAGTGCCTGCTCTACTGTGGCCGTGCCGCGTGGTGTTCTGTGAGAATTATCCAATAAGGGACTAAGAAAAGTTACAAAACCGTTTTATATGCTCGAAAAAACGAATGTTAAGCATTGGAACACAGCACGTTTTACATTGTTAAGAAGTCAGAATGCATAACATACCATTGCAGGACCGCTTTAATTAATTGTTCTACAAATACTGATTGTTTCCACTAGGGGGAACTATTTGTGCATGAGAAAAAACGGTGCGTTCCAAACGGGATGTATCGGCCTAAAAATTGGCCACCTCATAGGGCCTTTCGCATTGACAGACTTAGAAAGGAATAACGTATGGACACTTTACGCCATGATTCTTTGTGTGGCGATGGCGTCTCCTTATGGGCACAAGATAATGAAGTAGAAGGGCAGTTCAAGAAACAGTTGTTTGGTCCCATAAGGGCAAGCTTAGGAGGATGGGGCATAACTGTCAACAGACATTTTTTCACGGGACTGTTTTTTTTCACACCCATCTAACGCCAACCTCCCGTTTTGTTATTTCTCCCGTGAAACTCCCGTATTTCAATTATTTCTGCTTTGAAATTGCTGGACTGACCGGAAAGTCTGTCCCCACTGATTCCACTACCCCTCATAACTTTAGCTGTAATGCTGCTATTACACTATTTACATTGCACTACAGGGCTGCCATGCATGACTGGACTGTACACACCAGTACTTCATGTTATCTGCTCTAGCGGACTGTTTACACACACATAACATCATTTGCACTCTATACTGCTCACTTGCACACCAGGAATATTACACTGAATGCTCATTTGCACTAATGGACTTTCATAACTGCATTAACTCATCTACTGCACAGTAGCTTTAATAACTGTACTAACTCACCTACTGCACTGTAACCCATCTATTGCAGGGGTTTTCAACTGGTTCTGTGCCACGGACCACCATTCTTACTAGCAAGTAATTGGCGGCCCACTGTTGTGTGTGTGTGTATGTACCAGGGTTGCCAGGTCCAAGAAACATTTCCAGCCCATAGCCCTCAAAACCGCCCAAAAGGAATGAAAACTAGTCCAATTTTTTTCCTGTGTCGAATCAAAGTTGACAACTCCCTAAAGACGTTTCTATTGACAAATTTTTTTTATCTGAATGGTTTCCTGGGTATTGTATATATCGTTTTGTTCTGTTGAAAACAAAATAAGTTTGGGGATATTTAGGAAAGCAAACAATTCTGGGTCATGTTTGACATTATTTTTTATCTGCTATGGTAGTCAATGATGTCAAAGAATTTTCAGCAGCTAACATTCTACCAAATATCTTTGTGTTCAACCGAACAAATAAATGTATGCATGTTTGGAACCACTAGAGTAATTCATAACAGAATTTAAATTTTTGGGTGGAGTGTCCCTTTAAAAATATCCCACATCTGCCACGCACGCAAATGGACGAGAAACATGTTTTCTCTTCGTAAGACATTCAGAAACTTGCTTAAGAAATACGGATGGTTACATTTATTGCATAATGTATAATGTGTACAAGCAGGTCAATGTTTTTGTTGTTCTAGACTGAGTACATGCGGGTGAAAAAGAGCGTGGTCGTGCATGCGCTGGCTTAAAACAGCTGCTAGGTGGCAGTGTTTTACATTCTTTACTCACACAAACACTAGTGTCTAATTCAGTGAATGACAAACTTCGACTCTTTAAACATAATAGAAGTGTGTTATTTTGTATTATTTTCTAATGATTATACCTCGCTCTTGTCCTCAATATATTACTTTGTAAACGAATGTAAATAAAACAAAATTAAAAGGGACCAGTGCAACCTAAACCACTTTATTTTCTTTTGATCATTGTTTTTACCTTTATTTATAACAAAATCGTCCATTTATGTTTCTATTGTCCAAATGTTGCATTATAAACATTAATGTCTCACAATAAACAACTGTCTCACTCATTTGACAGGTCTCTCTAACATTTCATGAACCCTACATGTGATTTTCAGGTCCTCCCCATTTCTTTTACTTCTAATTACTCTGAGGTCTGCAGCAGTTCGTTTTTATTAAAAGAAAAATGATAAACAAAAGGCCTGCCCATAAAACACAACTATGTTTTTAATGCACAAATCCAACACATTCTCTTAAAACACAAGTTCATTATTTTTACACAAAACAAGATTGTAAATTAAATAATTAATTGTACAAATCATGAAACTAAATATGATAATTATTAGACTCGTTAAATTAAAGTTTTTTCAACAAAATGTTTACATATTACATTTGATATATAATACACTGAAACAATATATTTTGTTACATAACAATATTTATTCTCGCAGAAAATTGTTTCATGCATACAAATATTTTATATTGCACAACACATTTCTTTCCTGCACAAAATGAATTAGCAAACAATTAATATAATGAATAATATTTACAATTTGTAACAAGCTCGGTTAGATAAAAAATAAGATACTGAAACAAAACCTTCAGATACATAAACATTTTTTGATGCACAAAACATAAACTTAGAAATCAAGAAATTATGTACAAAATTTGTTGCATATGTTGCATTATTGTTGTTTCGTTTTGTTTGGGGGTTCTTTTTCACAAATTTGCTGCATCCCACTTGCTCTGTCACAGCTGCTGAAATCTCCTAGAAACACAGACAATCACTGATGAGTCACTAAACAAACACAATACATTAAATGTAGAACACCAAAGCTCACATCCAACTATTTCAGATCTTAAGATAATCTTCTCCAATAATTAAATGTTGATCTGATGACAGACAGCACGAGGACTGACCTCAGAGTGCAGAAGCGCAGGAGATCATTGGTGGTCGGGCAGTTTAGACCTCCCAGACTCCTACAACCGCTCAGCTTATTGAGCCAAAAACCACAAAGAGTTCTCCGTGACTGTTCAGAGGAGCTCACCTGCTGCAGTAGAGAAAATCATTTGTGAGGACACTTTCATAAAGTGCATCGGAGAATAAGACAATTCAATTATTTAAATCATTCTAACAATTATCACTAAACAGCTGTGGAATCTTTAACTACCTGCTGTCCATCAGCGCGTGTCACAATGGTCACTTCATCGGGTCTGACAGGTGAGATGTGCAGCGTTTGAGAGGCTGATTGAAAAGAAAACACACAACCATCAATAACTCACAAAACTGTACGTGTTAAACCACTGAATGAACCCAAACCCACCCATGTGCAGAACAGCCCACGTCTCCTTCAGGGTGGTCAACACTGGCTGGACTGTATCGGCCACAATTTGGTCACCTGACCGGGAGAAAGACATTGATTGGCTTATATGATCTGTTAAACTGTGTGAATGATGTCATGTGGAGAAAATTACCTGTGATTTCTGGTATAATAAGAATGGGGTTACTCACTCTCAGGAACAGCCTGTATTGCTAGGCGAGGGCTGGATGTGTCCTCAGAGGTCCTCCTCACTTGACACGCAATCATGTTAATAACGAGGAGCCGCTCACCTGTGGCAGATAAATGAGGAATGTGTCCGAATAATGCAGCAGATGTACAAAACTGAAGTGGAAGATGGATGGAGACTCACTGTAAAGAAGAAGATCCTCCTGGATTCTCATGATCACAGTTATGGTGTCATCAGAGGAGCAGCAGGACACAGACACAAAGGCACCATCCATAACCACCATCACCTGAGAAAAGAACAGATGTGTTTTTTGATTGCTTTTCAAAACCACAATTATTTCTAGAAGGTTACATGTGTCAATAAAAGTGAAATCCTTGACAAATGAAGAGATTTCTCCTACCTTGGAGGTGTTCATATTTCTAGTCATACCCAAACCGTTACCAAACCTGTTGTGAACCACAGCAACGGCACCGCAGGTCTCCGACACTCCAGGAGCATCAGTGGCTTGGTCAGGCGTCATCTTTGACAGTTGCAGCTTACCAGTCTAAAACAACAAGGTCATGAATTAAATATGACGCAACAACAAATACCGCAATAATTGAGATCGTTCAGGATCTGACAGAGGAATGAATGAGCAGCACTGACCAGCATGCATGGCAGCTCCGAGTCAAACGTGTCTGACAGCAGTGGAGAGACCCATTGGAGGAACCTCTCACCTGTGACAGTAGAAACACATTCTGTATGTCAGAGAAACTACTGAGAATATGAGCACAGAATGATTTTACTAATAACTATAAGAAATATAAAGACTGAATCTGACAGACCATTCAGAGAAGTAAAGAGAAGCTACTCACACTGTGGTAAAACACCATCAGCGTACCAGCGACTGCTGGACACAAGACAGGTGGAGAGATCTCCAAACAGCTGCTGACCGGCACTGTTACGAGTCTGTACAAAAAACACATCATTAAATATGTCCAGAAATTTCTTCTCTTCTAAAACCAGAATGACTATAAAACCATCAACATTTATTCCTTAAATACAATAACATTTATTCAGTGGACACTATGATACTGACTGCGACTTACAGTGAATTCAAGGAGTCAAACCCATGACATTTTGACTTTAGCTACAGGAACACCATGTATATAACTTCACATCTGACCTTTGGAACAACAGCACCAAAGTCTCCAGATAGCGGAGAGCTCAAGGTGTCTGATGTTCCAGAAGCATCAGACATGAATTCTGTCAGCTCCTGGTTCACACGCAGCATGTTGGGCACCACTGAGTCTAACAGCAGCGGACAGACCAGTGGGACCAGACTCTCACCTGCGACAGAAGAGACCAAAGAATGATGCCGACAGCAGTCGAAACATGACGGCTGAACCAACCCGCCATCATTTAAAAACGTTCTTACACTTAGGCAGGAGACCCGCTGCATCCCGTCGACAGCTGGACACAAGCCGAATGAGGCTGGCGAGCTGCTGACCAACATTGCTGATAGCCTGTCAAACACACAGAATTATGATCAAAATGTGCTTATGGATTTGATTTATTATACATTTATGCTTGATATGTTACTGCGGCACATCTGACCTGTGGAACAACCACAAAGTGTCCTGAAGGAAGCAGCGACTGGTTTTCAGGAGGTGATACACAGTCGCTGAAAGACACTGGCTTATCCAGGACCCGAGAGAGGGCAACATTCAGACGTCTGTTGGAAATGACACGTCCGTCCATTGCCGAAACCGCTTGAGCTGCAGCTTCAGGTCTCGTGAAAGACACAAAGCCGAACCCTCGGCTGCGCCCGCCGTTCCTCACCACCTGAATACACAAGAAAACATCTGTTAGTCGCATGATGTATTTTATCTGCTTTAAATATAAATCCTAGATAACAGTACTGAGTATAAACTCTGCTAAATGTCTCCTGTTCCTTTAAATAATAAGCATCGTACCCTAGCATTGGTGACAGACCCGAATGGGGAGAACACTCTATGCAGTTGGTGGTCCGTCAAGCCGTAGGGCAGATTGTTGACATAGAGATGCACTCCCTGAAAACACAAGTCAAATTAATCTATTGAGAAACATTTCACGTGCGCTAAAGATCTGATCACTAATAGAGGGTTTTGTGATTAATACCGGGAAGAGGCTTCTGTAGTCCATCTTCATGCGGCCAGGGTTTGATTCCCTCTCTGCCTGACGCTCCTGGAATGATCTGAAGTGGCTGATGGAACTGTAGACACAGACAAACACTGTTAGTCCATCACATTCAGTTGAAGACGTTTACAAATACTGTTTACATTACATTTGCCACTCAAACTTACACTACTTGATCAATCAGCATCATCCCATTGAGTTCCTGAATGGCCCTTCCAGCGGCTTCGTAGGACTCAAAATGAATGAAACCATATCCTCTGGAGCCATTCTCATCAGCAACCACCTTAAAGATAAGAGACATTTGTCCGGATAAGCATCAAACTTGGACGGTTAAATCAGAATAACAGAGGGAAATACAAGTCAGTTACCTTGCAGGATAAGATGGTGCCGTAATGAGAGAAGGTGTCGTGAAGTGCCAGGCTGTTGATGTCCTTTGCCAGGCCTTGAATGATAATGTTGCCAACGCCGGTGGTCCTCAGTGCAGGGTTTCTATCGGCCCACATGATGCGCATGGTCCGACCCATGAGGAGACTGAACATTAAGTTCTCAAATGCATGTTCAGCTAAAAGAAAACAAGCATATAATCCTGATTAGATCAGTTCAAACATGCTAAATATTGTAAAGCCGAATTATGTACATTTTTCTAACTTAACTTACCGTCCGAGCGGTTGACAAAATTGACATATCCGTAGCCCAGAGACCTGAATGTGTTTCTGTCTCTACACACTCGGGTGGAGTGGATCGGGCCAAACGGAATGAATCTGTCGTACAGCATGACCTCTGAAACCTCCAGGTGAAGATCACCGACGTACAGAGAGGCCACGCGAGCAGATGCCGATCTCATCTTCAGATGTCCGGTAGAAATGTAACGTTCACTGGAAATATGTCGATGGAAGAAATATTTCACAGAAACACTCAATTCAGATGAATAGATGGAGATTGATATTTAATTATTCGGTGACAATAATATAAATCAGGAGAGAAATCACACGACAAATATCTGCGAGCAGCTGATCGATCGATGCAATGTTTAAAAGTTTTTTTCGAATGTAAATAAAATGACGTCATCGCTGGCGCTAGTCCGATGCGCGCACCTAAAACAAAAATATATATTTTTTATTTAGGCCTCATTTAGATGTGTTTATGATCGATTCCGAACATTGCTGTCCCTTGTAACAATAATAAATATTGTAATGATAATAATATTGTTATTTTTACTCCATCTAGTATTTAACATTTGCTAAAACCAGGAAAGAACTACTGTGCACTTTCTCCTGTGAAATTAATTTTAACTTATGTAGTAAGGAGACAAAATGTTGCTGTAATTACAATCAATTAAATAAAGTTAAAAACTTTCAACAATAAAATCTGCAGATGTGGCCTTTTACATGCGGGTGAAAAAGAGCGTGGTCGTGCATGCGCTGGCTTAAAACAGCTTCTAGGTGGCAGTGTTTTACATTCTTTACTCACACAAACACTAGTGTCTAATTCAGTGAATGACAAACTTCGACTCTTTAAACATAATAGAAGTGTGTTATTTTGTATTATTTTCTAATGATTATACCTCGCTCTTGTCCTCAATATATTACTTTGTAAAAGAATGTAAATAAAACAAAATTAAAAGGGACCAGTGCAACCTAAACCACTTTATTTTCTTTTCTTTTGATCATTGTTTTTACCTTTATTTATAACAAAATCGTCCATTTATGTTTCTATTGTCCAAATGTTGCATTATAAACATTAATGTCTCACAATAAACAACTGTCTCACTCATTTGACAGGTCTCTCTAACATTTCATGAACCCTACATGTGATTTTCAGGTCCTCGCCATTTCTTTTACTTCTAATTACTCTGAGGTCTGCAGCAGTTCGTTTTTATTAAAAGAAAAATGATACACAAAAGGCCTGCCCATAAAACACAACTATGTT
This sequence comes from Triplophysa tibetana, assembly GCA_008369825.1. NCBI lineage: Eukaryota > Metazoa > Chordata > Actinopteri > Cypriniformes > Nemacheilidae > Triplophysa > Triplophysa tibetana. The sequence continues at coordinate 7,796,388 of CM017901.1, read as the reverse complement.
TTTAATGCACAAATCCAACACATTCTCTTAAAACACAAGTTCATTATTTTTACACAAAACAAGATTGTAAATTAAATAATTAATCGTACAAATCATGAAACTAAATATGATAATTATTAGACACGTTAAATTAAAGTTTTTTCAACAAAATGTTTACATATTACATTTGATATATAATACACTGAAACAATATATTTTGTTACATAACAATATTTATTCTCGCAGAAAATTTGTTTTATGCATACAAATATTTTATATTGCACAACACATTTCTTTCCTGCACAAAATGAATTAGCAAACAATTAATATAATGAATTATATTTACAATTTGTAACAAACTCGGTTAGATAAAAAATAAGATACTGAAACAAAACCTTCAGATACATAAACATTTTTTGATGCACAAAACATAAACTTAGAAATCAAGAAATTATGTACAAAATTTGTTGCATATGTTGCATTATTGTTGTTTCGTTTTGTTTGGGGGTTCTTTTTCACAAATTTGCTGCATCCCACTTGCTCTGTCACAGCTGCTGAAATCTCCTAGAAACACAGACAATCACTGATGAGTCACTAAACAAACACAATGCATTAAATGTAGAACACCGAAGCTCACATCCAACTATTTCAGATCTTAAGATAATCTTCTCCAATAATTAAATGTTGATCTGATGACAGACAGCACGAGGACTGACCTCAGAGTGCAGAAGCGCAGGAGATCATTGGTGGTCGGGCAGTTTAGACCTCCCAGACTCCTACAACCGCTCAGCTTATTGAGCCAAAAACCACAAAGAGTTCTCCGTGACTGTTCAGAGGAGCTCACCTGCTGCAGTAGAGAAAATCATTTGTGAGGACACTTTCATAAAGTGCATCGGAGAATAAGACAATTCAATTATTTAAATCATTCTAACAATTATCACTAAACAGCTGTGGAATCTTTAACTACCTGCTGTACATCAGCGCGTGTCACAATGGTCACTTCATCAGGTCTGACAGGTGAGATGTGCAGCGTTTGAGAGGCTGATTGAAAAGAAAACACACAACCATCAATAACTCACAAAACTGTACGTGTTAAACCACTGAATGAACCCAAACCCACCCATGTGCAGAACAGCCCACGTCTCCTTCAGGGTGGTCAACACTGGCTTGATGGTAAATGGTGCTGAGGGCTGGACTGTATCGGCCACAATTTGGTCACCTGACCGGGAGAAAGACATTGATTGGCTTATATGATCTGTTAAACTGTGTGAATGATGTCATGTGGAGAAAATTACCTGTGATTTCTGGTATAATAAGAATGGGGTTACTCACTCTCAGGAACAGCCTGTATTGCTAGGCGAGGGCTGGATGTGTCCTCAGAGGTCCTCCTCACTTGACACGCAATCATGTTAATAACGAGGAGCCGCTCACCTGTGGCAGATAAATGAGGAATGTGTCCGAATAATGCAGCAGATGTACAAAACTGAAGTGGAAGATGGATGGAGACTCACTGTAAAGAAGAAGATCCTCCTGGATTCTCATGATCACAGTTATGGTGTCATCAGAGGAGCAGCAGGACACAGACACAAAGGCACCATCCATAACCACCATCACCTGAGAAAAGAACAGATGTGTTTTTTGATTGCTTTTCAGAACCACAATTATTTCTAGAAGGTTACATGTGTCAATAAAAGTGAAATCCTTGACAAATGAAGAGATTTCTCCTACCTTGGAGGTGTTCATATTTCTAGTCATACCCAAACCGTTACCAAACCTGTTGTGAACCACAGCAACGGCACCGCAGGTCTCCGACACTCCAGGAGCATCAGTGGCTTGGTCAGGCGTCATCTCTGACAGTTGCAGCTTACCAGTCTAAAACAACAAGATCATGAATTAAATATGACGCAACAACAAATACCGCAATAATTGAGATCGTTCAGGATCTGACAGAGGAATGAATGAGCAGCACTGACCAGCATGCATGGCAGCTCCGAGTCAAACGTGTCTGACAGCAGTGGAGAGACCAATTGGGGGAACCTCTCACCTGTGACAGTAGAAACACATTCTGTATGTCAGAGAAACTACTGAGAATATGAGCACAGAATGATTTTACTAATAACTATAAGAAATATAAAGACTGAATCTGACAGACCATTCAGAGAAGTAAAGAGAAGCTACTCACACTGTGGTAAAACACCATGAGCGTACCAGCGACTGCTGGACACAAGACAGGTGGAGAGATCTCCAAACAGCTGCTGACCGGCACTGTTACGAGTCTGTACAAAAAACACATCATTAAATATGTCCAGAAATTTCTTCTCTTCTAAAACCAGAATGACTATAAAACCATTAACATTTATTCCTTAAATACAATAACATTTATTCAGTGGACACTATGATACTGACTGTGACTTACAGTGAATTCAAGGAGTCAAACCCATGACATTTTGACTTTAGCTACAGGAACACCATGTATATAACTTCACATCTGACCTTTGGAACAACAGCACCAAAGTCTCCAGATAGCGGAGAGCTCAAGGTGTCTGATGTTCCAGAAGCATCAGACATGAATTCTGTCAGCTCCTGGTTCACACGCAGCATGTTGGGCACCACTGAGTCTAACAGCAGCGGACAGACCAGTGGGACCAGACTCTCACCTGTGACAGAAGAGACCAAAGAATGATGCCAACAGCAGTCGAAACATGACGGCTGAACCAACCCGCCATCATTTAAAAACGTTCTTACACTTAGGCAGGAGACCCGCTGCATCCCGTCGACAGCTGGACACAAGCCGAATGAGGCTGGCGAGCTGCTGACCAACATTGCTGATAGCCTGTCAAACACACAGAATTATGATCAAAATGTGCTTATGGATTTGATTTATTATACATTTATGCTTGATATGTTACTGCGGCACATCTGACCTGTGGAACAACCCCAAAGTGTCCTGAAGGAAGCAGCGACTGGTTTTCAGGAGGTGACACACAGTCGCTGAAAGACACTGGCGTATCCAGGACCCGAGAGAAGGCAACATTCAGACGTCTGTTGGAAATGACACGTCCGTCCATTGCCGAAACCGCTTGAGCTGCAGCTTCAGGTCTCGTGAAAGACACAAAGCCGAACCCTCGGCTGCGCCCGCCGTTCCTCACCACCTGAATACACAAGAAAACATCTGTTAGTCGCATGATGTATTTTATCTGCTTTAAATATAAATCCCAGATAACAGTACTGAGTATAAACTCTGCTAAATGTCTCCTGTTCCTTTAAATAATAAGCATCGTACCCTAGCATTGGTGACAGACCCGAATGGGGAGAACACTCTATGCAGCTGGTGGTCCGTCCAGCCGTAGGGCAGATTGTTGACATAGAGATGCACTCCCTGAAAACACAAGTCAAATAAGTCTATTGAGAAACATTTCACGTGCGCTAAAGATCTGATCACTAATAGAGGGTTTTGTGATTAATACCGGGAAGAGGCTTCTGTAGTCCATCTTCATGCGGCCAGGGTTTGATTCCCTCTCTGCCTGACGCTCCTGGAATGATCTGAAGTGGCTGATGGAACTGTAGACACAGACAAACACTGTTAGTCCATCACATTCAGTTGAAGACGTTTACAAATACTGTTTACATTACATTTGCCACTCAAACTTACACTACTTGATCATTCAGCATCATCCCATTGAGTTCCTGAATGGCCCTTCCAGCGGCTTCGTAGGACTCAAAATGAATGAAACCATATCCTCTGGAGCCATTCTCATCAGCAACCACCTTAAAGATAAGAGACATTTGTCCGGATAAGCATCAAACTTGGACGGTTGACTCAGAATAACAGAGGGAAATACAAGTCAGTTACCTTGCAGGATAAGATGGTGCCGTAATGAGAGAAGGTGTCGTGAAGTGCCAGGCTGTTGATGTCCTTTGCCAGGCCTTGAATGATAATGTTGCCAACGCCGGTGGTCCTCAGTGCAGGGTTTCTATCGGCCCACATGATGCGCATGGTCCGACCCATGAGGAGACTGAACATTAAGTTCTCAAATGCATGTTCAGCTAAAAGAAAACAAGCATATAATCCTGATTAGATCAGTTCAAACATGCTAAATATTGTAAAGCCGAATTATGTACATTTTTCTAACTTAATTTACCGTCCGAGCGGTTGACAAAATTGACATATCCGTAGCCCAGAGACCTGAATGTGTTTCTGTCTCTACACACTCGGGTGGAGTGGATCTGGCCAAACGGAATGAATCTGTCGTACAGCATGACCTCTGAAACCTCCAGGTGAAGATCACCGACGTACAGAGAGGCCACGCGAGCAGATGCCGATCTCATCTTCAGATGTCCGGTAGAAATGTAACGTTCACTGGAAATATGTCGATGGAAGAAATATTTCACAGAAACACTCAATTCAGATGAATAGATGGAGATTGATATTTAATTATTCGGTGACAATAATATAAATCAGGAGAGAAATCACACGACAAATATCTGCGAGCAGCTGATCGATCGATGCAATGTTTAAAAGTTTATTTCGAATGTAAATAAAATGACGTCATCGCTGGCGCTAGTCCGATGCGCGCACCTAAAACAAAAATATATATTTTTTATTTAGGCCTCATTTAGATGTGTTTATGATCGATTCCGAACATTGCTGTCCCTTGTAACAATAATAAATATTGTAATGATAATAATATTGTTATTTTCACTCCATCTAGTATTTAACATTTGCTAAAACCAGGAAAAAACTACTGTGCACTTTCTCCTGTGAAATTAATTTTAACTTATGTAGTAAGGAGACAAAATATTGCTGTAATTACAATCAATTAAATAATGTTAAAAACTCTCAACAATAAAATGTGCAGATGTGGCCTTTTACATGCGGGTGAAAAAGAGCGTGGTCGTGCATGCGCTGGCTTAAAACAGCTGCTAGGTGGCAGTGTTTTACATTCTTTACTCACACAAACACTAGTGTCTAATTCAGTGAATGACAAACTTCGACTCTTTAAACATAATAGAAGTGTGTTATTTTGTATTATTTTCTAATGATTATACCTCGCTCTTGTCCTCAATATATTACTTTGTAAACGAATGTAAATAAAACAAAATTAAAAGGGACCAGTGCAACATAAACCACTTTATTTTCTTTTGATCATTGTTTTTACCTTTATTTATAACAAAATCGTCCATTTATGTTTCTATTGTCCAAATGTTGCATTATAAACATTAATGTCTCACAATAAACAACTGTCTCACTCATTTGACAGGTCTCTCTAACATTTCATGAACCCTACATGTGATTTTCAGGTCCTCGCCATTTCTTTTACTTCTAATTACTCTGAGGTCTGCAGCAGTTCGTTTTTATTAAAAGAAAAATGATACACAAAAGGCCTGCCCATAAAACACAACTATGTTTTTAATGCACAAATCCAACACATTATCTTAAAACACAAGTTCATTATTTTTACACAAAACAAGATTGTAAATTAAATAATTAATTGTACAAATCATGAAACTAAATATGATAATTATTAGACTCGTTAAATTGAAGTTTTTTCAACAAAATGTTTACATATTACATTTGATATATAATACACTGAAACAATATATTTTGTTACATAACAATATTTATTCTGGCAGAAAATTGTTTCATGCATACAAATATTTTATATTGCACAACACATTTCTTTCCTGCACAAAATGAATTAGCAAACAATTAATATAATGAATTATATTTACAATTTGTAACAAGCTCGGTTAGATAAAAAATAAGATACTGAAACAAAACCTTCAGATACATAAACATTTTTTGATGCACAAAACATAAACTTAGAAATCAAGAAATTATGTACAAAATTTGTTGCATATGTTGCATTATTGTTGTTTCGTTTTGTTTGGGGGTTCTTTTTCACAAATTTGCTGCATCCCACTTGCTCTGTCACAGCTGCTGAAATCTCCTAGAAACACAGACAATCACTGATGAGTCACTAAACAAACACAATGCATTAAATGTAGAACACCGAAGCTCACATCCAACTATTTCAGATCTTAAGATAATCTTCTCCAATAATTAAATGTTGATCTGATGACAGACAGCACGAGGACTGACCTCAGAGTGCAGAAGCGCAGGAGATCATTGGTGGTCGGGCAGTTTAGACCTCCCAGACTCCTACAACCGCTCAGCTTATTGAGCCAAAAACCACAAAGAGTTCTCCGTGACGGTTCAGAGGAGCTCACCTGCTGCAGTAGAGAAAATCATTTGTGAGGACACTTTCATAAAGTGCATCGGAGAATAAGACAATTCAATTATTTAAATCATTCTAACAATTATCACTAAACAGCTGTGGAATCTTTAACTACCTGCTGTACATCAGCGCGCGTCACAATGGTCACTTCATCAGGTCTGACAGGTGAGATGTGCAGCGTTTGAGAGGCTGATTGAAAAGAAAACACACAACCATCAATAACTCACAAAACTGTACGTGTTAAACCACTGAATGAACCCAAACCCACCCATGTGCAGAACAGCCCACGTCTCCTTCAGGGTGGTCAACACTGGCTTGATGGTAAATGGTGCTGAGGGCTGGACTGTATCGGCCACAATTTGGTCACCTGACCGGGAGAAAGACATTGATTGGCTTATATGATCTGTTAAACTGTGTGAATGATGTCATGTGGAGAAAATTACCTGTGATTTCTGGTATAATAAGAATGGGGTTACTCACTCTCAGGAACAGCCTGTATTGCTAGGCGAGGGCTGGATGTGTCCTCAGAGGTCCTCCTCACTTGACACGCAATCATGTTAATAACGAGGAGCCGCTCACCTGTGGCAGATAAATGAGGAATGTGTCCGAATAATGCAGCAGATGTACAAAACTGAAGTGGAAGATGGATGGAGACTCACTGTAAAGAAGAAGATCCTCCTGGATTCTCATGATCACAGTTATGGTGTCATCAGAGGAGCAGCAGGACACAGACACAAAGGCACCATCCATAACCACCATCACCTGAGAAAAGAACAGATGTGTTTTTTGATTGCTTTTCAGAACCACAATTATTTCTAGAAGGTTACATGTGTCAATAAAAGTGAAATCCTTGACAAATGAAGAGATTTCTCCTACCTTGGAGGTGTTCATATTTCTAGTCATACCCAAACCGTTACCAAACCTGTTGTGAACCACAGCAACGGCACCGCAGGTCTCCGACACTCCAGGAGCATCAGTGGCTTGGTCAGGCGTCATCTCTGACAGTTGCAGCTTACCAGTCTAAAACAACAAGATCATGAATTAAATATGACGCAACAACAAATACCGCAATAATTGAGATCGTTCAGGATCTGACAGAGGAATGAATGAGCAGCACTGACCAGCATGCATGGCAGCTCCGAGTCAAACGTGTCTGACAGCAGTGGAGAGACCAATTGGGGGAACCTCTCACCTGTGACAGTAGAAACACATTCTGTATGTCAGAGAAACTACTGAGAATATGAGCACAGAATGATTTTACTAATAACTATAAGAAATATAAAGACTAGTGGTGGGCATAGATTAATTTTTTTAATCTAGATTAATCTAGATTAATCTTGGAATTAATCTAGATTAATCTAGATTAAAATGGCTCATTTGAATTCTATATTCAGAATATATAGAATTCTATATTCAGATATTCAGAATATGTGTGTTACCCAAATAATGACTAAAAGTAAGTCTTTGAGAACGGGTTTCTCAAGCCAGGTGGCGCATTAGAGAAGGGGCTCATCTCCTGTTTCCAAAATGCATCACAAACTACTTGAGAAAGCTGTTTTACTATGATAATTTGTGATGAAAATTAAATTATGTTCAATCAGATGTACTTGTGTTTACTTCCGCATTAGCTAAGGGATGCTTTGCGTTTAGGTGGTACTTGAGACTGGAAGAGCTCCTACAGTACATTTACATTTAAATTCAGTCATTTAGCAGACGCTTTTATCCAAAGCGACTTACAAAGAGTTAGGGAGCAACAATCGATATGTCATACAGGAGCCATAATACATTAGGTGCCAATACAAAGTTATTGGTTTCAACTAAAGCTAGACCACTACCTGTTGAGAGAAAGGTTTTTTTTAAACTAACTGTATGTAAACCAATTTCGTACAGTAAACCAATTCCACATTGCACAAGGTGCAAACAAGCTTAGTCTTGTCGAGGTTTCCATTGGGAAGCGTCTTAAAAATAAATGTTCCCTGAAGCAAACCCGGCGGCTTCATAGCTGCATCCATGTTAGCACGTCACGTTTGATCTGGTCATTTCACAGTAACGTTCTGTTGTGTTCAGACCAAACACGAGTGATTTACATGTTAAGTCAATGCAAAGAGGCGATAGACCTACTTGCTGCGCGAATCGCGCGAATGAAGCCCTGGTTATGAGATGATGAGGCGGCGAGAATGACGCGAATGACGCGAATCACGCGAGTTGAAAAATCTCGTTCTCTTCCCCTACAGTGCAATTAATCTATGTATACATCCGCGCTAAAATATCAAAGTGAAAGTCATCATAGCTTGTGTAGTATAGACCCAGCTCCCAACCCGACTTTGAGAATAGATTAACGGCGACATTTTTTTTATCGCGCGATAAGAGTCTCACTGCGTTAACGCCGTTAACGCCGTTAACGGCCCACCACTAATAAAGACTGAATCTGACAGACCATTCAGAGAAGTAAAGAGAAGCTACTCACACTGTGGTAAAACACCATGAGCGTACCAGCGACTGCTGGACACAAGACAGGTGGAGAGATCTCCAAACAGCTGCTGACCGGCACTGTTACGAGTCTGTACAAAAAACACATCATTAGATATGTCCAGAAGTTTCTTTTCTTCTAAAACCAGAATGACTATAAAACCATTAACACTTATTCCTTAAATACAATAACATTTATTCAGTGGACACTATGATACTGACTGTGACTTACAGTGAATTCAAGGAGTCAAACCCATGACATTTTGACTTTAGCTACAGGAACACCATGTATATAACTTCACATCTGACCTTTGGAACAACAGCACCAAAGTCTCCAGATAGCGGAGAGCTCAAGGTGTCTGATGTTCCAGAAGCATCAGACATGAATTCTGTCAGCTCCTGGTTCACACGCAGCATGTTGGGCACCACTGAGTCTAACAGCAGCGGACAGACCAGTGGGACCAGACTCTCACCTGTGACAGAAGAGACCAAAGAATGATGCCAACAGCAGTCGAAACATGACGGCTGAACCAACCCGCCATCATTTAAAAACGTTCTTACACTTAGGCAGGAGACCCGCTGCATCCCGTCGACAGCTGGACACAAGCCGAATGAGGCTGGCGAGCTGCTGACCAACATTGCTGATAGCCTGTCAAACACACAGAATTATGATCAAAATGTGCTTATGGATTTGATTTATTATACATTTATGCTTGATATGTTACTGCGGCACATCTGACCTGTGGAACAACCCCAAAGTGTCCTGAAGGAAGCAGCGACTGGTTTTCAGGAGGTGACACACAGTCGCTGAAAGACACTGGCGTATCCAGGACCCGAGAGAAGGCAACATTCAGACGTCTGTTGGAAATGACACGTCCGTCCATTGCCGAAACCGCTTGAGCTGCAGCTTCAGGTCTCGTGAAAGACACAAAGCCGAACCCTCGGCTGCGCCCGCCGTTCCTCACCACCTGAATACACAAGAAAACATCTGTTAGTCGCATGATGTATTTTATCTGCTTTAAATATAAATCCCAGATAACAGTACTGAGTATAAACTCTGCTAAATGTCTCCTGTTCCTTTAAATAATAAGCATCGTACCCTAGCATTGGTGACAGACCCGAATGGGGAGAACACTCTATGCAGCTGGTGGTCCGTCCAGCCGTAGGGCAGATTGTTGACATAGAGATGCACTCCCTGAAAACACAAGTCAAATAAGTCTATTGAGAAACATTTCACGTGCGCTAAAGATCTGATCACTAATAGAGGGTTTTGTGATTAATACCGGGAAGAGGCTTCTGTAGTCCATCTTCATGCGGCCAGGGTTTGATTCCCTCTCTGCCTGACGCTCCTGGAATGATCTGAAGTGGCTGATGGAACTGTAGACACAGACAAACACTGTTAGTCCATCACATTCAGTTGAAGACGTTTACAAATACTGTTTACATTACATTTGCCACTCAAACTTACACTACTTGATCATTCAGCATCATCCCATTGAGTTCCTGAATGGCCCTTCCAGCGGCTTCGGAGGACTCAAAATGAATGAAACCATATCCTCTGGAGCCATTCTCATCAGCAACCACCTTAAAGATAAGAGACATTTGTCCGGATAAGCATCAAACTTGGACGGTTGACTCAGAATAACAGAGGGAAATACAAGTCAGTTACCTTGCAGGATAAGATGGTGCCGTAATGAGAGAAGGTGTCGTGAAGTGCCAGGCGGTTGATGTCCTTTGCCAGGCCTTGAATGATAATGTTGCCAACGCCGGTGGTCCTCAGTGCATGGTTTCTATCGGCCCACATGATGCGCATGGTCCGACCCATGAGGAGACTGAACATTAAGTTCTCAAATGCATGTTCAGCTAAAAGAAAACAAGCATATAATCCAGATAAGATCAGTTCAAACATGCTAAATATTGTAAAGCCGAATTATGTACATTTTTCTAACTTAACTTACCGTCCGAGCGGTTGACAAAATTGACATATCCGTAGCCCAGAGACCTGAATGTGTTTCTGTCTCTACACACTCGGGTGGAGTGGATCGGGCCAAACGGAATGAATCTGTCGTACAGCATGACCTCTGAAACCTCCAGGTGAAGATCACCGACGTACAGAGAGGCCACGCGAGCAGATGCCGATCTCATCTTCAGATGTCCGGTAGAAATGTAACGTTCACTGGAAATATGTCGATGGAAGAAATATTTCACAGAAACACTCAATTCAGATGAATAGATGGAGATTGATATTTAATTATTCGGTGACAATAATATAAATCAGGAGAGAAATCACACGACAAATATCTGCGAGCAGCTGATCGATCGATGCAATGTTTAAAAGTTTATTAATATATATTTTTTATTTAGGCCTCATTTAGATGTGTTTATGATCGATTCCGAACATTGCTGTCCCTTGTAACAATAATAAATATTGTAATGATAATAATATTGTTATTTTCACTCCATCTAGTATTTAACATTTGCTAAAACCAGGAAAAAACTACTGTGCACTTTCTCCTGTGAAATTAATTTTAACTTATGTAGTAAGGAGACAAAATATTGCTGTAATTACAATCAATTAAATAATGTTAAAAACTCTCAACAATAAAATCTGCAGATGTGGCCTTTTACATGCGGGTGAAAAAGAGCGTGGTCGTGCATGCGCTGGCTTAAAACAGCTGCTAGGTGGCAGTGTTTTACATTCTTTACTCACACAAACACTAGTGTCTAATTCAGTGAATGACAAACTTCGACTCTTTAAACATAATAGAAGTGTGTTATTTTGTATTATTTTCTAATGATTATACCTCGCTCTTGTCCTCAATATATTACTTTGTAAACGAATGTAAATAAAACAAAATTAAAAGGGACCAGTGCAACCTAAACCACTTTATTTTCTTTTGATCATTGTTTTTACCTTTATTTATAACAAAATCGTCCATTTATGTTTCTATTGTCCAAATGTTGCATTATAAACATTAATGTCTCACAATAAACAACTGTCTCACTCATTTGACAGGTCTCTCTAACATTTCATGAACCCTACATGTGATTTTCAGGTCCTCGCCATTTCTTTTACTTCTAATTACTCTGAGGTCTGCAGCAGTTCGTTTTTATTAAAAGAAAAATGATACACAAAAGGCCTGCCCATAAAACACAACTATGTTTTTAATGCACAAATCCAACACATTATCTTAAAACACAAGTTCATTATTTTTACACAAAACAAGATTGTAAATTAAATAATTAATTGTACAAATCATGAAACTAAATATGATAATTATTAGACTCGTTAAATTAAAGTTTTTTCAACAAAATGTTTACATATTACATTTGATATATAATACACTGAAACAATATATTTTGTTTCATAACAATATTTATTCTGGCAGAAAATTGTTTCATGCATACAAATATTTTATATTGCACAACACATTTCTTTCCTGCACAAAATGAATTAGCAAACAATTAATATAATGAATTATATTTACAATTTGTAACAAGCTCGGTTAGATAAAAATTAAGATACTGAAACAAAACCTTCAGATACATAAACATTTTTTGATGCACAAAACATAAACTTAGAAATCAAGAAATTATGTACAAAATTTGTTGCATATGTTGCATTATTGTTGTTTCGTTTTGTTTGGGGGTTCTTTTTCACAAATTTGCTGCATCCCACTTGCTCTGTCACAGCTGCTGAAATCTCCTAGAAACACAGACAATCACTGATGAGTCACTAAACAAACACAATACATTAAATGTAGAACACCGAAGCTCACATCCAACTATTTCAGATCTTAAGATAATCTTCTCCAATAATTAAATGTTGATCTGATGACAGACAGCACGAGGACTGACCTCAGAGTGCAGAAGCGCAGGAGATCATTGGTGGTCGGGCAGTTTAGACCTCCCAGACTCCTACAACCGCTCAGCTTATTGAGCCAAAAACCACAAAGAGTTCTCCGTGACTGTTCAGAGGAGCTCACCTGCTGCAGTAGAGAAAATCATTTGTGAGGACACTTTCATAAAGTGCATCGGAGAATAAGACAATTCAATTATTTAAATCATTCTAACAATTATCACTAAACAGCTGTGGAATCTTTAACTACCTGCTGTACATCAGCGCGTGTCACAATGGTCACTTCATCGGGTCTGACAGGTGAGATGTGCAGCGTTTGAGAGGCTGATTGAAAAGAAAACACACAACCATCAATAACTCACAAAACTGTACGTGTTAAACCACTGAATGAACCCAAACCCACCCATGTGCAGAACAGCCCACGTCTCCTTCAGGGTGGTCAACACTGGCTTGATGGTAAATGGTGCTGAGGGCTGGACTGTATCGGCCACAATTTGGTCACCTGACCGGGAGAAAGACATTGATTGGCTTATATGATCTGTTAAACTGTGTGAATGATGTCATGTGGAGAAAATTACCTGTGATTTCTGGTATAATAAGAATGGGGTTACTCACTCTCAGGAACAGCCTGTATTGCTAGGCGAGGGCTGGATGTGTCCTCAGAGGTCCTCCTCACTTGACACGCAATCATGTTAATAACGAGGAGCCGCTCACCTGTGGCAGATAAATGAGGAATGTGTCCGAATAATGCAGCAGATGTACAAAACTGAAGTGGAAGATGGATGGAGACTCACTGTAAAGAAGAAGATCCTCCTGGATTCTCATGATCACAGTTATGGTGTCATCAGAGGAGCAGCAGGACACAGACACAAAGGCACCATCCATAACCACCATCACCTGAGAAAAGAACAGATGTGTTTTTTGATTGCTTTTCAGAACCACAATTATTTCTAGAAGGTTACATGTGTCAATAAAAGTGAAATCCTTGACAAATGAAGAGATTTCTCCTACCTTGGAGGTGTTCATATTTCTAGTCATACCCAAACCGTTACCAAACCTGTTGTGAACCACAGCAACGGCACCGCAGGTCTCCGACACTCCAGGAGCATCAGTGGCTTGGTCAGGCGTCATCTCTGACAGTTGGAGCTTACCAGTCTAAAACAACAAGAACATGAATTAAATATGACGCAACAACAAATACCGCAATAATTGAGATCGTTCAGGATCTGACAGAGGAATGAATGAGCAGCACTGACCAGCATGCATGGCAGCTCCGAGTCAAACGTGTCTGACAGCAGTGGAGAGACCAATTGGGGGAACCTCTCACCTGTGACAGTAGAAACACATTCTGTATGTCAGAGAAACTACTGAGAATATGAGCACAGAATGATTTTACTAATAACTATAAGAAATATAAAGACTGAATCTGACAGACCATTCAGAGAAGTAAAGAGAAGCTACTCACACTGTGGTAAAACACCATGAGCGTACCAGCGACTGCTGGACACAAGACAGGTGGAGAGATCTCCAAACAGCTGCTGACCGGCACTGTTACGAGTCTGTACAAAAAACACATCATTAAATATGTCCAGAAATTTCTTCTCTTCTAAAACCAGAATGACTATAAAACCATTAACATTTATTCCTTAAATACAATAACATTTATTCAGTGGACACTATGATACTGACTGTGACTTACAGTGAATTCAAGGAGTCAAACCCATGACATTATGACTTTAGCTACAGGAACACCATGTATATAACTTCACATCTGACCTTTGGAACAACAGCACCAAAGTCTCCAGATAGCGGAGAGCTCAAGGTGTCTGATGTTCCAGAAGCATCAGACATGAATTCTGTCAGCTCCTGGTTCACACGCAGCATGTTGGGCACCACTGAGTCTAACAGCAGCGGACAGACCAGTGGGACCAGACTCTCACCTGTGACAGAAGAGACCAAAGAATGATGCCAACAGCAGTCGAAACATGACGGCTGAACCAACCCGCCATCATTTAAAAACGTTCTTACACTTAGGCAGGAGACCCGCTGCATCCCGTCGACAGCTGGACACAAGCCGAATGAGGCTGGCGAGCTGCTGACCAACATTGCTGATAGCCTGTCAAACACACAGAATTATGATCAAAATGTGCTTATGGATTTGATTTATTATACATTTATGCTTGATATGTTACTGCGGCACATCTGACCTGTGGAACAACCCCAAAGTGTCCTGAAGGAAGCAGCGACTGGTTTTCAGGAGGTGACACACAGTCGCTGAAAGACACTGGCGTATCCAGGACCCGAGAGAAGGCAACATTCAGACGTCTGTTGGAAATGACACGTCCGTCCATTGCCGAAACCGCTTGAGCTGCAGCTTCAGGTCTCGTGAAAGACACAAAGCCGAACCCTCGGCTGCGCCCGCCGTTCCTCACCACCTGAATACACAAGAAAACATCTGTTAGTCGCATGATGTATTTTATCTGCTTTAAATATAAATCCCAGATAACAGTACTGAGTATAAACTCTGCTAAATGTCTCCTGTTCCTTTAAATAATAAGCATCGTACCCTAGCATTGGTGACAGACCCGAATGTGGAGAACACTCTATGCAGCTGGTGGTCCGTCCAGCCGTAGGGCAGATTGTTGACATAGAGATGCACTCCCTGAAAACACAAGTCAAATAAGTCTATTGAGAAACATTTCACGTGCGCTAAAGATCTGATCACTAATAGAGGGTTTTGTGATTAATACCGGGAAGAGGCTTCTGTAGTCCATCTTCATGCGGCCAGGGTTTGATTCCCTCTCTGCCTGACGCTCCTGGAATGATCTGAAGTGGCTGATGGAACTGTAGACACAGACAAACACTGTTAGTCCATCACATTCAGTTGAAGACGTTTACAAATACTGTTTACATTACATTTGCCACTCAAACTTACACTACTTGATCATTCAGCATCATCCCATTGAGTTCCTGAATGGCCCTTCCAGCGGCTTCGTAGGACTCAAAATGAATGAAACCATATCCTCTGGAGCCATTCTCATCAGCAACCACCTTAAAGATAAGAGACATTTGTCCGGATAAGCATCAAACTTGGACGGTTGACTCAGAATAACAGAGGGAAATACAAGTCAGTTACCTTGCAGGATAAGATGGTGCCGTAATGAGAGAAGGTGTCGTGAAGTGCCAGGCTGTTGATGTCCTTTGCCAGGCCTTGAATGATAATGTTGCCAACGCCGGTGGTCCTCAGTGCAGGGTTTCTATCGGCCCACATGATGCGCATGGTCCGACCCATGAGGAGACTGAACATTAAGTTCTCAAATGCATGTTCAGCTAAAAGAAAACAAGCATATAATCCTGATTAGATCAGTTCAAACATGCTAAATATTGTAAAGCCGAATTATGTACATTTTTCTAACTTAATTTACCGTCCGAGCGGTTGACAAAATTGACATATCCGTAGCCCAGAGACCTGAATGTGTTTCTGTCTCTACACACTCGGGTGGAGTGGATCTGGCCAAACGGAATGAATCTGTCGTACAGCATGACCTCTGAAACCTCCAGGTGAAGATCACCGACGTACAGAGAGGCCACGCGAGCAGATGCCGATCTCATCTTCAGATGTCCGGTAGAAATGTAACGTTCACTGGAAATATGTCGATGGAAGAAATATTTCACAGAAACACTCAATTCAGATGAATAGATGGAGATTGATATTTAATTATTCGGTGACAATAATATAAATCAGGAGAGAAATCACACGACAAATATCTGCGAGCAGCTGATCGATCGATGCAATGTTTAAAAGTTTATTAATATATATTTTTTATTTAGGCCTCATTTAGATGTGTTTATGATCGATTCCGAACATTGCTGTCCCTTGTAACAATAATAAATATTGTAATGATAATAATATTGTTATTTTCACTCCATCTAGTATTTAACATTTGCTAAAACCAGGAAAAAACTACTGTGCACTTTCTCCTGTGAAATTAATTTTAACTTATGTAGTAAGGAGACAAAATATTGCTGTAATTACAATCAATTAAATAATGTTAAAAACTCTCAACAATAAAATCTGCAGATGTGGCCTTTTACATGCGGGTGAAAAAGAGCGTGGTCGTGCATGCGCTGGCTTAAAACAGCTGCTAGGTGGCAGTGTTTTACATTCTTTACTCACACAAACACTAGTGTCTAATTCAGTGAATGACAAACTTCGACTCTTTAAACATAATAGAAGTGTGTTATTTTGTATTATTTTCTAATGATTATACCTCGCTCTTGTCCTCAATATATTACTTTGTAAACGAATGTAAATAAAACAAAATTAAAAGGGACCAGTGCAACCTAAACCACTTTATTTTCTTTTGATCATTGTTTTTACCTTTATTTATAACAAAATCGTCCATTTATGTTTCTATTGTCCAAATGTTGCATTATAAACATTAATGTCTCACAATAAACAACTGTCTCACTCATTTGACAGGTCTCTCTAACATTTCATGAACCCTACATGTGATTTTCAGGTCCTCGCCATTTCTTTTACTTCTAATTACTCTGAGGTCTGCAGCAGTTCGTTTTTATTAAAAGAAAAATGATACACAAAAGGCCTGCCCATAAAACACAACTATGTTTTTAATGCACAAATCCAACACATTATCTTAAAACACAAGTTCATTATTTTTACACAAAACAAGATTGTAAATTAAATAATTAATTGTACAAATCATGAAACTAAATATGATAATTATTAGACTCGTTAAATTGAAGTTTTTTCAACAAAATGTTTACATATTACATTTGATATATAATACACTGAAACAATATATTTTGTTACATAACAATATTTATTCTGGCAGAAAATTGTTTCATGCATACAAATATTTTATATTGCACAACACATTTCTTTCCTGCACAAAATGAATTAGCAAACAATTAATATAATGAATTATATTTACAATTTGTAACAAGCTCGGTTAGATAAAAAATAAGATACTGAAACAAAACCTTCAGATACATAAACATTTTTTGATGCACAAAACATAAACTTAGAAATCAAGAAATTATGTACAAAATTTGTTGCATATGTTGCATTAGTGTTGTTTCGTTTTGTTTCGGGGTTCTTTTTCACAAATTTGCTGCATCCCACTTGCTCTGTCACAGCTGCTGAAATCTCCTAGAAACACAGACAATCACTGATGAGTCACTAAACAAACACAATACATTAAATGTAGAACACCAAAGCTCACATCCAACTATTTCAGATCTTAAGATAATCTTCTCCAATAATTAAATGTTGATCTGATGACAGACAGCACGAGGACTGACCTCAGAGTGCAGAAGCGCAGGAGATCATTGGTGGTCGGGCAGTTTAGACCTCCCAGACTCCTACAACCGCTCAGCTTATTGAGCCAAAAACCACAAAGAGTTCTCCGTGACTGTTCAGAGGAGCTCACCTGCTGCAGTAGAGAAAATCATTTGTGAGGACACTTTCATAAAGTGCATCGGAGAATAAGACAATTCAATTATTTAAATCATTCTAACAATTATCACTAAACAGCTGTGGAATCTTTAACTACCTGCTGTACATCAGCGCGTGTCACAATGGTCACTTCATCAGGTCTGACAGGTGAGATGTGCAGCGTTTGAGAGGCTGATTGAAAAGAAAACACACAACCATCAATAACTCACAAAACTGTACGTGTTAAACCACTGAATGAACCCAAACCCACCCATGTGCAGAACAGCCCACGTCTCCTTCAGGGTGGTCAACACTGGCTTGATGGTAAATGGTGCTGAGGGCTGGACTGTATCGGCCACAATTTGGTCACCTGACCGGGAGAAAGACATTGATTGGCTTATATGATCTGTTAAACTGTGTGAATGATGTCATGTGGAGAAAATTACCTGTGATTTCTGGTATAATAAGAATGGGGTTACTCACTCTCAGGAACAGCCTGTATTGCTAGGCGAGGGCTGGATGTGTCCTCAGAGGTCCTCCTCACTTGACACGCAATCATGTTAATAACGAGGAGCCGCTCACCTGTGGCAGATAAATGAGGAATGTGTCCGAATAATGCAGCAGATGTACAAAACTGAAGTGGAAGATGGATGGAGACTCACTGTAAAGAAGAAGATCCTCCTGGATTCTCATGATCACAGTTATGGTGTCATCAGAGGAGCAGCAGGACACAGACACAAAGGCACCATCCATAACCACCATCACCTGAGAAAAGAACAGATGTGTTTTTTGATTGCTTTTCAGAACCACAATTATTTCTAGAAGGTTACATGTGTCAATAAAAGTGAAATCCTTGACAAATGAAGAGATTTCTCCTACCTTGGAGGTGTTCATATTTCTAGTCATACCCAAACCGTTACCAAACCTGTTGTGAACCACAGCAACGGCACCGCAGGTCTCCGACACTCCAGGAGCATCAGTGGCTTGGTCAGGCGTCATCTCTGACAGTTGCAGCTTACCAGTCTAAAACAACAAGATCATGAATTAAATATGACGCAACAACAAATACCGCAATAATTGAGATCGTTCAGGATCTGACAGAGGAATGAATGAGCAGCACTGACCAGCATGCATGGCAGCTCCGAGTCAAACGTGTCTGACAGCAGTGGAGAGACCAATTGGGGGAACCTCTCACCTGTGACAGTAGAAACACATTCTGTATGTCAGAGAAACTACTGAGAATATGAGCACAGAATGATTTTACTAATAACTATAAGAAATATAAAGACTGAATCTGACAGACCATTCAGAGAAGTAAAGAGAAGCTACTCACACTGTGGTAAAACACCATGAGCGTACCAGCGACTGCTGGACACAAGACAGGTGGAGAGATCTCCAAACAGCTGCTGACCGGCACTGTTACGAGTCTGTACAAAAAACACATCATTAGATATGTCCAGAAGTTTCTTTTCTTCTAAAACCAGAATGACTATAAAACCATTAACACTTATTCCTTAAATACAATAACATTTATTCAGTGGACACTATGATACTGACTGTGACTTACAGTGAATTCAAGGAGTCAAACCCATGACATTTTGACTTTAGCTACAGGAACACCATGTATATAACTTCACATCTGACCTTTGGAACAACAGCACCAAAGTCTCCAGATAGCGGAGAGCTCAAGGTGTCTGATGTTCCAGAAGCATCAGACATGAATTCTGTCAGCTCCTGGTTCACACGCAGCATGTTGGGCACCACTGAGTCTAACAGCAGCGGACAGACCAGTGGGACCAGACTCTCACCTGTGACAGAAGAGACCAAAGAATGATGCCAACAGCAGTCGAAACATGACGGCTGAACCAACCCGCCATCATTTAAAAACGTTCTTACACTTAGGCAGGAGACCCGCTGCATCCCGTCGACAGCTGGACACAAGCCGAATGAGGCTGGCGAGCTGCTGACCAACATTGCTGATAGCCTGTCAAACACACAGAATTATGATCAAAATGTGCTTATGGATTTGATTTATTATACATTTATGCTTGATATGTTACTGCGGCACATCTGACCTGTGGAACAACCCCAAAGTGTCCTGAAGGAAGCAGCGACTGGTTTTCAGGAGGTGACACACAGTCGCTGAAAGACACTGGCGTATCCAGGACCCGAGAGAAGGCAACATTCAGACGTCTGTTGGAAATGACACGTCCGTCCATTGCCGAAACCGCTTGAGCTGCAGCTTCAGGTCTCGTGAAAGACACTAAGCCGAACCCTCGGCTGCGCCCGCCGTTCCTCACCACCTGAATACACAAGAAAACATCTGTTAGTCGCATGATGTATTTTATCTGCTTTAAATATAAATCCCAGATAACAGTACTGAGTATAAACTCTGCTAAATGTCTCCTCTTCCTTTAAATAATAAGCATCGTACCCTAGCATTGGTGACAGACCCGAAAGGGGAGAACACTCTATGCAGCTGGTGGTCCGTCCAGCCGTAGGGCAGATTGTTGACATAGAGATGCACTCCCTGAAAACACAAGTCAAATTAGTCTATTGAGAAACATTTCACGTGCGCTAAAGATCTGATCACTAATAGAGGGTTTTGTGATTAATACCGGGAAGAGGCTTCTGTAGTCCATCTTCATGCGGCCAGGGTTTGATTCCCTCTCTGCCTGACGTTCCTGGAATGATCTGAAGTGGCTGATGGAACTGTAGACACAGACAAACACTGTTAGTCCATCACATTCAGTTGAAGACGTTTACAAAAACTGTTTACATTACATTTGCCACTCAAACTTACACTACTTGATCATTCAGCATCATCCCATTGAGTTCCTGAATGGCCCTTCCAGCGGCTTCGTAGGACTCAAAATGAATGAAACCATATCCTCTGGAGCCATTCTCATCAGCAACCACCTTAAAGATAAGAGACATTTGTCCGGATAAGCATCAAACTTGGACGGTTGACTCAGAATAACAGAGGGAAATACAAGTCAGTTACCTTGCAGGATAAGATGGTGCCGTAATGAGAGAAGGTGTCGTGAAGTGCCAGGCTGTTGATGTCCTTTGCCAGGCCTTGAATGATAATGTTGCCAACGCCGGTGGTCCTCAGTGCAGGGTTTCTATCGGCCCACATGATGCGCATGGTCCGACCCATGAGGAGACTGAACATTAAGTTCTCAAATGCATGTTCAGCTAAAAGAAAACAAGCATATAATCCTGATTAGATCAGTTCAAACATGCTAAATATTGTAAAGCCGAATTATGTACATTTTTCTAACTTAACTTACCGTCCGAGCGGTTGACAAAATTGACATATCCGTAGCCCAGAGACCTGAATGTGTTTCTGTCTCTACACACTCGGGTGGAGTGGATCGGGCCAAACGGAATGAATCTGTCGTACAGCATGACCTCTGAAACCTCCAGGTGAAGATCACCGACGTACAGAGAGGCCACGCGAGCAGATGCCGATCTCATCTTCAGATGTCCGGTAGAAATGTAACGTTCACTGGAAATATGTCGATGGAAGAAATATTTCACAGAAACACTCAATTCAGATGAATAGATGGAGATTGATATTTAATTATTCGGTGACAATAATATAAATCAGGAGAGAAATCACACGACAAATATCTGCGAGCAGCTGATCGATCGATGCAATGTTTAAAAGTTTATTTCGAATGTAAATAAAATGACGTCATCGCTGGCGCTAGTCCGATGCGCGCACCTAAAACAAAAATATATATTTTTTATTTAGGCCTCATTTAGATGTGTTTATGATCGATTCCGAACTTTGCTGTCCCTTGTAACAATAATAAATATTGTAATGATAATAATATTGTTATTTTCACTCCATCTAGTATTTAACATTTGCTAAAACCAGGAAAAAACTACTGTGCACTTTCTCCTGTGAAATTAATTTTAACTTATGTAGTAAGGAGACAAAATATTGCTGTAATTACAATCAATTAAATAATGTTAAAAACTCTCAACAATAAAATCTGCAGATGTGGCCTTTTACATGCGGGTGAAAAAGAGCGTGGTCGTGCATGCGCTGGCTTAAAACAGCTGCTAGGTGGCAGTGTTTTACATTCTTTACTCACACAAACACTAGTGTCTAATTCAGTGAATGACAAACTTCGACTCTTTAAACATAATAGAAGTGTGTTATTTTGTATTATTTTCTAATGATTATACCTCGCTCTTGTCCTCAATATATTACTTTGTAAACGAATGTAAATAAAACAAAATTAAAAGGGACCAGTGCAACCTAAACCACTTTATTTTCTTTTGATCATTGTTTTTACCTTTATTTATAACAAAATCGTCCATTTATGTTTCTATTGTCCAAATATTGCATTATAAACATTAATGTCTCACAATAAACAACTGTCTCACTCATTTGACAGGTCTCTCTAACATTTCATGAACCCTACAAGTGATTTTCAGGTCCTCGCCATTTCTTTTACTTCTAATTACTCTGAGGTCTGCAGCAGTTCGTTTTTATTAAAAGAAAAATGATACACAAAAGGCCTGCCCATAAAACACAACTATGTTTTTAATGCACAATCTTAAAACACAAGTTCATTATTTTTACACAAAACAAGTTTGTAAATGAAATAATTAATTGTACAAATCATGAAACTAAATATGATAATTATTAGACACGTTAAATTAAAGTTTTTTCAACAAAATGTTTACATATTACATTTGATATATAATACACTGAAACAATATATTTTGTTACATAACAATATTTATTCTCGCAGAAAATTGTTTCATGCATACAAATATTTTATATTGCACAACACATTTCTTTCCTGCACAAAATGAATTAGCAAACAATTAATATAATGAATTATATTTACCATTTGTAACAAACTCGGTTAGATAAAAAATAAGATACTGAAACAAAACCTTCAGATACATAAACATTTTTTGATGCACAAAACATAAACTTAGAAATATGTACAAAATTTGTTGCATATGTTGCATTATTGTTGTTTCGTTTTGTTTGGGGGTTCTTTTTCACAAATTTGCTGCATCCCACTTGCTCTATCACAGCTGCTGAAATCTCCTAGAAACACAGACAATCACTGATGAGTCACTAAACAAACACAATACATTAAATGTAGAACACCAAAGCTCACTTCCAACTATTTCAGATCTTAAAATAATCTTCTCCAATAATTAAATGTTGATCTGATGACAGACAGCACGAGGACTGACCTCAGAGTGCAGAAGCGCAGGAGATCATTGGTGGTCGGGCAGTTTAGACCTCCCAGACTCCTACAACCGCTCAGCTTATTGAGCCAAAAACCACAAAGAGTTCTCCGTGACTGTTCAGAGGAGCTCACCTGCTGCAGTAGAGAAAATCATTTGTGAGGACACTTTCATAAAGTGCATCGGAGAATAAGACAATTCAATTATTTAAATCATTCTAACAATTATCACTAAACAGCTGTGGAATCTTTTACTACCTGCTGTACATCAGCGCGTGTCACAATGGTCACTTCATCGGGTCTGACAGGTGAGATGTGCAGCGTTTGAGAGGCTGATTGAAAAGAAAACACACAACAATCAATAATTCACAAAACTGTACGTGTTAAACCACTGAATGAACCCAAACCCACCCATGTGCAGAACAGCCCACGTCTCCTTCAGGGTGGTCAACACTGGCTTGATGGTAAATGGTGCTGAGGGCTGGACTGTATCGGCCACAATTTGGTCACCTGACCGGGAGAAAGACATTGATTGGCTTATATGATCTGTTAAACTGTGTGAATGATGTCATGTGGAGAAAATTACCTGTGATTTCTGGTATAATAAGAATGGGGTTACTCACTCTCAGGAACAGCCTGTATTGCTAGGCGAGGGCTGGATGTGTCCTCAGAGGTCCTCCTCACTTGACACGCAATCATGTTAATAACGAGGAGCCGCTCACCTGTGGCAGATAAATGAGGAATGTGTCCGAATAATGCAGCAGATGTACAAAACTGAAGTGGAAGATGGATGGAGACTCACTGTAAAGAAGAAGATCCTCCTGGATTCTCATGATCACAGTTATGGTGTCATCAGAGGAGCAGCAGGACACAGACACAAAGGCACCATCCATAACCACCATCACCTGAGAAAAGAACAGATGTGTTTTTTGATTGCTTTTCAAAACCACAATTATTTCTAGAAGGTTACATGTGTCAATAAAAGTGAAATCCTTGACAAATGAAGAGATTTCTCCTACCTTGGAGGTGTTCATATTTCTAGTCATACCCAAACCGTTACCAAACCTGTTGTGAACCACAGCAACGGCACCGCAGGTCTCCGACACTCCAGGAGCATCAGTGGCTTGGTCAGGCGTCATCTCTGACAGCTGCACCCGCCGTTCCTCACCACCTGAATACACAAGAAAACATCTGTTAGTCGCATGATGTATTTTATGTGCTTTAAATATAAATCCCAGATAACAGTACTGAGTATAAACTCTGCTAAATGTCTCCTGTTCCTTTAAATAATAAGCATCGTACCGTAGCATTGGTGACAGACCCGAATGGGGAGAACACTCTATGCAGCTGGTGGTCCGTCCAGCCGTAGGGCAGATTGTTGACATAGAGATGCACTCCCTGAAAACACAAGTCAAATTAGTCTATTGAGAAACATTTCACGTGCGCTAAAGATCTGATCACTAATAGAGGGTTTTGTGATTAATACCGGGAAGAGGCTTCTGTAGTCCATCCTCCAAACAACTGTCAAAATTGACCAAAAACAATACATTTTATTCCGTCACTAATTGATATATATATTCATCACAATCGAAAGTATTTTTGTGTTTAGAATTTTATTATTTATTAGTGATGCATGCAATGATTACAGAATAACCAAAAAAATGCAAAGAATGGCAATCACTGATTTTTGATATCCAAAACAAATCTAAATCCGAAATAGTGTCTAACTATTGAGTCCCTTGTTGCACGTCCTGTTTGCTCGTTCTGGCAGAATGCAGGAGGTTGGTTAGGGTCTCCAAGGGGCTCAGGTGCATCATTGTCAGCACAGAGAGGGACATTGCGCTTAGTAGCGATGTTGTGCAGGACAAGGCAGGCAAGGGTTATGTTGCATGCTTTCTGTGGTTCCGCTCTCAGGTAGTTAAGGCATGCAAAGCGCCTTTTAAGAACTTAATTGCACATCTTGCTCTACAATGAGCAGTGTTGAAGCGTGCCTGCGCCGGTGTATTTGCTGTTAGAAAAGGAGTCATCAGCCATGGTAGGAGTGGGTAGGCACTGTCTCCTAATATTATGCCATCCGGTCGGTTGGTTTGGAGGTCTCCATATAGAGCGCTCTTCCTCAGGATGCGTGCATCATGGACAGACACAGGCCACTTGACAACGCAGTTGGTGATGATGAGGTCAGCATCACACACAATTTGGACATTGATGCTGTGCCTCCCCTTTCTGTTTATAAACTCCCATTCATTCTCACGAGCTGCTTGTATATGCACATGTGTGCAGTCGATTGCTCCAATAGTATTGGGCATTATACAAGGCCAGACTTGAGATCCGCCTCCTAATGGCTACGCTCAGACAAGCTGGTCTCTCCACATCAGATGATGAAGTTTGAAATGATAGTCTTTTTTTTTAATTCAATATATCTATACTTGATACTTGTTATAAATATCCTCAATGTACGGTGTTTGTGTTGTAGGTCTCAGATGAGCGGACTGCTGGAAGAGGATATGGTGGGGTTTTTCTTGTTTTTAGTTTTTTTTAAATGTGTGTGTTTTCATTTCAAATAAAAATAAACTTATATTGATCCCACACTGGCTATTCTACTTGTTGCTCTTTACATATCTATAGTTCTACATTGTGATTTCCTATCCTGTTTGAGCACTGGTTATCCAGCACTGGTTATCCAGATTTGGTGATCCTGAAAAGTTCCTATCCGGATCAGATTGATCCAATCCGATGTTGCTTTAAAAAACTGGCTCCAAAAGTAAGCTGGATTACGTGATCACGGATCGCAAAAAAAGGATTACTAAATCCGGATCAATTTTATCCGGATTAAATCTTTTGAAAAACCGGGCCCAGGACTCCCACCGTGACATTAGCTCATTTGACAGTGGCTCATCCCAGTCGATTTTCTCATGACACATCTGTTGAAGTATTTGTTTCCCGAGTAGGACGAAAGGAGCCATAAAGCCAAGTGGATCAGAGATAGAGGCTACTGTGGACAAAACTCCTCTTCTGGAGTGAGGGCGCTCATTCACGACTACTCGAAACTGGAAATGGTCTGATGCGACACACCATTTGACGCCAAGACCTCTCTGAATCTGTTGTTCGCCAAGAGCTAGGTCTTGTTTAATTACTGTCTCTGTACAGTTTTTAAGAGCCTAGATGGCGGCGCGTGAACATCGCAAGGCTCAGCGTCTCTCCAGTTTTAGCAATTATATAGTGTTTTTCTAGCTCATCTCGGGCCTGTTCGTTCAGAACAGTCGTGCATTCACAACACCCGGCATGAGCTTTTGGATATCGGTTTGCGCATTCCCGGAAGTTATATCAGCAACATTCAACTCGTCCCTGAGATCGCCAAAACACCCGATGCTACGCACCCCACACGGCCGGGCGGAAGTGCTCGGCGGCGGCGTCGAGATCGTAAACAAAGGCGGGGGAAGCGCGGAGAGCTAAGAGTTAGGCTAAAGCTAACACCACACCGGCTCTCTTTACCCAGCATTTTCCTTGCTAATGTACGATCATTAGTGAACAAAATGGATGAGATTCGACTCCGCATCATCAACAACAAAAGACTTTTGAACTGCAATGTCATAATCTTCACAGAAACATGGCTACACAGCGGCATACCGGACAACGCTATTGAGTTAGCGGGATACAACACACACCAGGCGCATAGAACGGCAGAGGAATCCGGTAAGACAAGAGGAGGTGGAGTGTGCATTTATGTCAATAAAGCTTGGTGCACAAACTCTGTTATTGTCGGGAGACACTGCTCGGCTAACCTTGAGTTTCTCATGGTTAAATATAGACCGTTTTATCTGCCACGGGAATTCCCTTCCACCATTATAACGGCAGCTTACATTCCACCGGATGCTGATGCCAAGCTTGCTATGAAAGAACTTCATGCAGCCATCAGTTAACAACAGACTGCTCACCCGGAGGCTGCATTTATTGTTGCGGGAGACTTTAATCACTCTAACTTTAAGACAGTGCTCCCTAAATTTCACCAGCATATTCCTGCCACACAAGAGGAAACAAAACTTTGGATCATGTCTATACAAACATGGCTGAAGCTTACGCCGCGACCCACCTCCCCCACCTGGGTCAATCTGATCACCTTTCTTTGTTCCTCATCCCCAAGTATTCACCTCTCATTAATCGTGTGAAGCCATCAGTGAAGACCATCAAGGTGTGGCCTGCGGGGGCAGACTTTACACTCCAGGAAAGGTTTCTACACACAGACTGGAGTATGTTTGCTTCTCAGGCCACCAGTGGCTCTCACACGGACATAGACAGCTAAACCTCCTCTGTATTGGACTACATCAATACCACCATTGATAGTGTCACAGCTCAAAGCAAATCACCATATACCCTAATCAGAAGCCATGGATGAACAAGGAAGTGGGCCTCCTGTTGAAAGCACGCAACACCGCCTTCAGATCAGATGATGCACAGGCCTATAGTACTTCCAGGGCAAATCTGAAGAGGGGCATCAAAAAGGCCAAGCACTGCTACAAGTTGAACCTAGAGGAGTCAATTCTGACCCTCGACGCATGTGGCAGGGCATCCAGGCCATTAGTGAATACAAACCCAACCACTCCATCCCCATAGCCACAGATGCTGCCTTTCTGAACGAGCTTAATGACTTTTATGCACGCTTTGATAGAGACAATAAGGAACCCGCCACCAGGCTCACACCTTCTACTGTCCACCCAATCATCACACTAAACTCCACAGATGTTGCTGGCCCTGATGCCATCCCTGGTTCCAGCATGTTTCAAATCCACCTCCATTGTGCCCATTCCAAAACATTCCAGCCCGACATGCCTGAATGACTACCGCCCTGTAGCACTCACACCCATTGTTATGAAGTGCTTTGAGCGGCTGGTCCTGTTACACCTAAAAGACTCTTTACCATCCACACTGGACCCATACCAATTTGCCTACCGTAGCAATAGGACCCTCAACACTGGTGTACCACAGGGCTGCGGACTGAGCCCCTTTCTCTACTCCCTTTTCACACTCGACTGCATACCTGTGAATGGACCTAACTCCTTCATCAAGTTCGCAGACGATACAACAGTGATTGGTCTCATCAGCAACAACGATGAAACTGCTTACAGGGAGGAGGTACGGCACCTGGCCACATGGTGCTCAAACAACAACCTGCTCCTTAACACCTCCAAGACAAAGGAGATCATCGTGGACTTCAGGAAGGCGAAAGGAGGCACACACGACCCGATCCACATTAACGGGACGGCTGTTGAACGTGTTTCCAGTTTTAAGTTCCTGGGGACCCATATTTCGGAGGACCTGTCCTGGACCACCAACAACTCATGCCTGGTCAAGGAGGCTCAACAGCGTCTCTTCTTTCTGAGGACACTGAAGAAGAACCAACTGTCTTCAACTATCCTGGTGAACTTCTATCGCTGCACGATAGAGAGCATCCTGACCAACTGTGTCACAGTCTGGTACGGGAACTGTTCTGTTGCTGAGCGCAAGGCACTGCAGCGGATGGTGAAAACAGCCCAGCGCATCACAGGAACTACACTCCCTTCCATTGAGGACATCCAGAAGAAACGCTTTCTGCGTCGAGCTCGCAGCATTCTCAAGGATTCCTCTCACCCCACTCATAGACTGTTTACTCTCCTGCCTTCCGGTAGGCGCTTCAGTTGCCTCCAGAAAAGAACCAGCACACTTGGAAACAGCTTTCTTCCCAGAACTGTTTCATTATTGAACTCTGCTCCCAACTGATTACACTACCCCTCATAACTTTAACTTTAATGCTGCTATAACATTCTTTTACATTGCACTACAGGGCTGCCATGCATGACTGAACTGTACACACCAGTACTTCATGTTATCTGCTCTTCCGGACTGTTTACACACACATGGCATCATTTGCACTCTATACTGCTCACTTGCACACCAGGAATATTACACTGAATGCTCATTTGCACTAATCGACTACTTTCATAACTGCATTACCTCATCTACTGCACTGTAACTTCAGTAACTGCATTACCTCATCTACTGCACTGTAATTTCAATAACTGCACTAACTCACCTAATGCACTGTAACTCATCTATTGCATTACTGCATCTATTGCATAACTAACTGCATCTACTCATCTATTGCACTATAACTTCAATAACTGCATTAACTCATCTACTGCACTGTAACCTTAATTACCACATTAACGCATCTACTGCACTGTAACTTCAATAACTGCACCAACTCATCTACTGCACTGTAACTGTATTATCTGCATCTACTCATGTATTGCTCTATAAGGTCAATAACTGCATTAACTCATATACTGCACCGTACCTTTAATAACCGCATTAACTTATCTACTGCACTGTAACTTTAATAGCTAATGTCTGTAATTAATGCACACTCAAGTCACTTGCACTATTGTATAGTCTATATTGTTATCTGTTCATAACCACCTGTACATTAATGTTCACAGTATATAGCCTTCTGTATATATTGTTCATAGTACATACCGACTGTCATATTTTCATAGTACATGCCCATTGTAAAGTATTTTCCTAATATTGTATTCTGTATTTATTCACACTGTATATCCTGCACTTGCTAATTGCACTTCTGGTTAGACCTAAACTACATTTCGTTACACTGTACTTGTATATGTGTAATGACAATAAAGTTGAATCTAATCTAATCTAAAATCTAATCTTTGGGAGGGATTCCAATACCTGTTGGCTGTTGGATATGAACTTATGAAGTCGTAACGATTGACACACATACGGTAGATGGAGGGGTTGGAGTAGAAGTCCCCATTGTCCCACCACAGAAAGCGGAAGTAGTCTTGTTCTTCTGGCTTGACATGGAATTTATGAAAGATCCGTTCTATCTCACACATCACCGCTACTTGACCATTACGAAACCGG
This sequence comes from Triplophysa tibetana, assembly GCA_008369825.1. Taxonomy (NCBI): domain Eukaryota; kingdom Metazoa; phylum Chordata; class Actinopteri; order Cypriniformes; family Nemacheilidae; genus Triplophysa; species Triplophysa tibetana. Next base: position 7,766,241 of record CM017901.1, on the reverse strand, counting down.
GTGGTTTCCGGGTGAAATCGGGTGGTGACCAACCAAGGTGTTGGTCAACTCCGGCCCAGTGAGTAGAAAGTATTTAATGACACAACTTCGTACTTTGCCGAACAGTCGAACACGACTCTTATTTTTCCAGGTTTCTGGGGGTGGTAGACCCCATGGTGAGGAATGTACCAGGAGGGTCCTTTGTCCAGTTCGTCAGGTGTAACCTTTTCCGCATCTCCACTTGTTATTGTTTCATTCATAAATGATGCATAGTCTTTGTGATATTGCTTGTCTTTCTCAAATCTTTTCTTTAGACATTTGAGTCTGAGTTCGGCACAGATTTTGTTGTCTGGCAGATTTGGTTTGTCCTTCTTAAAGGGCAAAGGCAACTCACAGTGACCATTCACTTTAATTTTCACTCCTTCCTCCATTATGGAAATGAAACGCAGATCCACTTTGGAGAAGTGAGAGTCCTCCACGCTTCGTTCACTGAAATCGGACTCCAGTACCTTGATCACATCTAGAGGTGTGACTAGCTCTTTGACTTGTGTACGACAGACGCACATGAACTTAATTTGTTAAGGTTTTGGTTGAGTTAACAGAAGGTGACACTTCTTTGACTATGACTCTGTGGCTGCTTCCGATAGCGTAACCATAGTCCACACAGGGATCAGTACTGCCGACAGTAGTCCAGCCAAGGTCCGTTCTTAGAGCGAATGGTTCATTTTCCATCCCTGACACCACTTCTCTGGGTAGCAGAGCTTGCGATCAGTTGTGCCCTATAAGCAGGCCGACATCGCACTCTATCATAGGAGCGATCTCTTCAGTAAGGTTCTCTAGGTGAGGCCATGCTCTTGCTGTCTTCGGTGTAGGAATATGGCTTGGATTAGCAGGGATAGAGTCTCTTGTGTATGTCGTTGGGAGAGGTATTCTCTTGGATGTGGAGAAGCCTCTGACTTGTAGCCCAAATAGCTTTTGACTTGCAATAACTGTGTCTCTGGATGACAGTGTGGAAAGTTTTAATTGGACTTGTTTCTTTTCTGTGACTAAAGCGTCTGCCTTTTCTTGAAGAACGAATGTGGTGTCCCTCTGACTGTCTAGAAGGGCATAGACAAGAACCTGGTGTTCTGGATCAATTGTTGTTGACAATCAAACTGGAATGATTGTGGATGTGAGATCACTGTTAGTGTTTTGTACAACACAGTTGGATATTGCCTCGTTTGGTGTTTCTGTACTTGGTTGTGTGGTTTCCCATGTGTCCTTTTGTTCCTTGTCAGCATCCTTTGTCCTTTTGACTTCCTTGTTACGTTCCTGATGTAAGCATGTTCCTGATGTAAACACTTCTCCTTTCACATTTCTTGAATGGTGACCAGGGCTGAGACATCCAATGCAGGTAATTGACTTGTGCATGAACTTTCGGCAAACATGAATTCCATGGTTTGCCTTTTCACAGAAGATACACCTCTTAATGTCTGGTTTCTCTACTGAACTGCTAGCTAACACCTTTGAGTCAACACGTCGGGTCTTTGGGAACCTTGTTTTTTCAGAGTCACTTGCCTTTAGTGCATGAAGAGACGTTACTGGATTGGACGCTATCTTGGCCTCTCTTGTGACGTAGTCGACAAAGTTGCTAAATGTTGGAAATGACCCACTTTGCTCTTGTGTCTCAATCACTTTCCTATTTCATCTTGCCGTTAACCAATCAGGAAGCTTGCTGAGCATTTTCTGGTTTTCACTGCAATCGTTGAGAACGTCAAGATTCTTCATCTGGAACATTGCTGCTTCACAGCCTCTGAGAAAGTCTGAGATCTCTTGTAATTCAGCACTATCCTTCGGTCCAATCCTTGGTCATGATATGAGCTTACCCCTGAAGGCTTTGGCGATTACAAAAGAGCTTAAATACCTTTCCTCCAAAATGTCCTATGCTGCAAAATACGCTGTGTCTGTTCCCAAAAGGGAATAGCTCTTATTTGCCTTTCTTGCTGGCCCACCAACATACCTGTGGAGGTAGTAGAGCTTTTCATTTACTGGGATGTTCTTCCGGTCTATCAGGGTTTGAAAAGACATCATCCAATCATTGTACTTGAGTGGGTCTCCAAAAGACCAAAGGTTCTGGTACTGGTAGACGGCTTATGTTGATTGATTCCGCTAACACTCTGGCTAATGCAGCAGTGCTATCTTCTTGTGTAGCATTTGTTGCATATTGCCGGCTTGTTGCCTCTTGTGGCACAGTGCGTTGTTGCGGATTAGCAGGTTGTGTTAGGTGAAATTCAGCCAAACTAACCAGGTAAGGTGCAGCTTCTTTCGGCTTGGACATACTGTATAGAAGGTCTGATATTTCTTCCTCTGAAGTTGATTCTTTTTCGTAGACTTTCAGACACGCTTTGGCTGCTTCCATTTTCATGACAGTCTCCAAGCGTTCTATCTGCCTTCTCTTTTCTTCTAATGCCTTTTGTTTTTCAGCATTTTCTGCTTCTTGTTGTGCAAGTCCTTTTCTGTTTTCAACTTCAAGATTTTCAAGCTGCCTTTGCTCACGCTCCGTTTCTTGCATCACTTTCAAGGTGGCTTCAGTTGCTGCCAGTTCTGCTGCTGCTTCTTGTATCTTCGCAGATGACTTACTCAAATGGCTTGAACTTGTGATCGCACTTGGACCTGTGAGATGCTGCAGATTGGAAAACAGAGCCAGCCTCACTCCAATGAGTTGACCTTTTAGCTGTGTATTTAACACTTTCCTCTTCTTTGAGAATCTCAGCTGCATGTTCTATTATCCTTACAGAAACATTATGACATGTGTCTACTAGATGACGGGTATCACTGTCGGGAGTGTCGTAACTGCTAACCTCGTGATAAGTTTGCTTTACTTCTCCTGAAGCATTTTGAACCCTTCCAATGTGATCCTGATAACTTGTTTGGCAATAACTTTTTCCTTTGTCATAATTGGTCTTGAAGTGACACTGAAGCTTACTCACTCTATCTTCGTGTAGAGCTTGTCTCTTGATAACGAAGAAATGATGTTTGATAACTGTAACACGTTTCAAAGTATGGAAGGAAGGAGACGGGAACCGGCAAACATTTAATATAAATAATAACAGCCTGCGCCCCCTCACGGCCGACCGCCGGCGAACAAAACAAATCACATAACATAACCATAAATACCAACATAACACAAGTTCGGGCCCGGTCCTCTCTCTTCGACGGTCCGGTCGCCATTGTTCCTTTATATGCTCCCAATCTCCTAAGTGATGCGAGGCCAGTGCGCGCACCACTGGCGCTAATTAACAATTACTTACCGGCCTCGAACCAAGGTCTCGCCCCGCCTACTCTACTACAATAACATTTTGATTAGTGTTGAATACTTAAATTTTATTGGAAAGTTAATAATTCATTTATATATAGAACAATTAAATTATAAATAATTTATACAATGTATTGTTTAATGACAATTGCATTGTGTTTGTGATAAAAAAAAAATTCTACTTGAAACCTAGAATATATTATTTAATTAATTATAACTTAATTAATACCTAAATTAAATTTTCTACAGAATATTATAAACTACATACAGTATACATTAATATTACATTTATAGAGGTCAAGCCCAAAATTTGAATGGTTAGAATAGCTGGTGTGTCCCGTACAGCTATTATCTATAAGCTTATCTTCAGTGATGTGTGTGAAGTAAATAACTACCACAGTGCCCTTAGTTATCTGTAAAACATTGTGAAGCCTTTCTGACATAAATTAATATAAATCTTCTATTATAATCAATACAGTGAAACTGATTTGGGGAAAGGGAACTAATGACTGGTTAGAGACGTGAAGTTTAATGTTGAGGAGGATTAGGACTTGACTTGGACTTGATTGTCTTGACTCGGGACCTGACTTGGATTTATCAATCTTGACTCAGGACTTGACTCAAGACTTGCATATAAAGACTTGAGACTATTTTGTGACTTGCACAGCAATGACTTTGTCCCAACTCTGCATATCGCTTATTGCTCCCTGAACTCTCTGTAAGTCGCTTTGGATAAAAGCGTCCACTTAATGACTAAATGTAAATGTAAAGATTTTGTTTTTATAAAGATTTGTATTTTATATTGAACCTACGTCTCCTTTCCTTTTGGGGGACTGAACTTGGGTGTCTTATCTATGGTTGTGAATATTTTCCCTGGGTTTAATACCTGGGATGGCGTCATCAGATTGTTAAAAGCTCTGTCTCAATAGCTATGAGCAAGACAGACCTCTCGGGGTAGGAGATGGACTAAAAACAAATTCATTAAAAACGTATTCCCTGATTGTGGAAAATAAATTCTTCAAACACTGTGTAACAATTCAATGAAGAGGAAGAAAGGAGACAGGGTCGGCATGGTTGGGAAACGGAGAATCCTTTTTTAATAAATCATTAAACAATAAGATAGCGTCACTGCGCATTTATTCGATTATAACTCGGAAATAAAGTTAAGCCTCAGCTTTCAATATTTCCTCCCCGCTCCTGTCCGATTGAATCACCTCATAATTGAGATCTCCAATTCGCCATGTGACCTTAAAGGGTCCCTGCCACTTGGCGAGTAATTTAGAAATTGATGTTGGGAGTTATACAAGAACTTTCTCTCCCGGTGCAAATTTGCGTCAGCTGGGACCCCTGTTATATTGCCGGCTTTGTCTGTCCTGGGCCTGTAACAAATTCTCCATTGGGAGCTGCCTTTTTGCTCTCAGGTCCAGGACATAGACTACCATAGAGCAGCTCGAACGGGAAAAACCCTGTGGAGGCTTGGGGGACCTAGCATACCACAAATAACAGGAGTTCCAGCCATTTTTCCCAAATCTTGGCGTCTTCGCGGACGAACTTTGGAATCTTGGTTTTCAATGTGATGTTAAAACGTTCGACCAGCCCGTCCGTTTGTGGGTGGTAGACGCTGGTCCGAATCGCCTTAACGCCCAATATTCCGTACAGTTCGCGGAGGGTCCGTGACATGAAGGGCGTGTGGATATGTGAGAATCTCTTTTGGGATTCCCTGACACAATGTTTTTGGCCCTGAAATTGTATAGGCAACGACACTAAGGGGTAGTTCACCACGTCCCCGTGCACACACCGTACACATGCGGCCCGTATCCACTGCCATGGATTGAATCAGGCTTTAAGGAATTGAGGTTTGGCTACATCCTGAATCCACCAAAGCCTCATAGGGACCCCCCTTAATCCTCACAGTATGATCACGCCGCTTGCGCATCGGTTTTCCAAGAATTTGGAAATCTCTCGCCTAATCTCAGGCAAATGGCTTAAGTGGAAAAATGAAGGCGCAGTGAAATTCAACTACCTAGGTGGTGTTTCCTTCAGTGATGTTAATTTCGCTGTCACTATCATAATCATGGGAAAATAACACCCAAAAATCAACAGGGAAGATAAATCAGACTTTATAAATGCAACTGAACATCAGGACTGCCATCTGGGATATCTTCAAAGTCAACTCCAGCAGGGCAGAGAGATCAGGATAGCGTCAGTCCAGTTGACTACTGGGAAGTCCAGTCAGAACAGGGAACATTCCAAAGATTATGTATATAATGTATGTATAATGTAAAATGTATTATAATTTTACAGCAATATTACATTAACATTTCCAATCTCACCCATGGCAATTCAGCAATTACAACTAATTGTTCTGTTACTAATAAATGGATGTGAATAGTCAAGTATTTTAATTTGCATATCATTACTCTTGTCCACTTATTATACAATATTGATGCATTGGGTCAAAGATATTTTAGGCCTAATGGATAGAGAGCCAGATATAAAACGCGTAGATTGCAAGTTCGTTTCCCAGGCTGGCAGGTTTCTAAGGCTTTATTAGGTGACCCCCAATGGGATCACCCATGGCATACTGTTGCCACTGTTGCCATATATTTTTTTTACTATAATGTTATATCAATTTACATAAAAAATACACAAAAATTTTAATTAAGATCTTCATACTGACTGTATTGCTTAAAAATGTCTTTCTGATCCTCAGCCTCCTCCAACAGTTTATTATTGAAGGGCCTTTCTCCAAATTACAATTAGCCTTTCATGATTTACCGTTTCCACCTCTTTTAACATTTGGAAAACCATGGCCTTTTAGCAAAAATTTTAAAATAAGGGATGAAGCAGCCTACAAGAGGGAGGTGGCCAGTCATGTGACATGGTGTGAAGACAACAACCTTACCCTAAACACTGAAAAGACAAAAGAGATGATAGTGAACTTAAGGAAAAACTCATCAACCACTGTTTATCCGAGAGCTTGAAGTGGAGAGGGTGAGAAGCTTAAATACCTAGAGGTCCACATCAGCGTGGAACTCACCTGGACACTCAACAGTGAGAGACCGCAGACGTCTGCAGAGAGTGCTGAAGACTGGTGAGAAGATCATCAGGACTCCACTGCCCCTTTCTGGAGTCCATTTACCATCGCAGAGTCCACAGAAGAGCTTCATCATTTAAGACCCAACCCTCCCCCAACACAGACTGTTCAAACTCCTACCCACACGACAGAGGTACAGGAGTGTAAATTGCAGGACATCCGGATTAAGGAACTCATTTTTTCCCTCAGCTATTAAGAGTCTTAAACACCTAGCGAGCTCTTGGATTACCCATCTCGGGGAACAACCGGTCCAGCTGTTTCATCTCAATTGAACATTTGTAATGTTATTAATACTATTGTATATTTGCTAATATTACTCATGTAGCCTCATCTCACTTAGACATCTGTTACTATTACTGCTGCTATTGTTATCATGTAGTTGCACCAAATTTTCACATGATACTGCACTAAGGGTTTGCTAATTGATGTAACTGTGTAGTGTTTATGGTCTTCATATTGCATCAGTCAAGATCACAAATTTTCTGACTCTGTAAGTCTCACTGTGGTCTTTATGTAAGTGCCCTCCAGTGAATGAATGATTACATGAGCATGTTTACCTCTCCATAACGCTCAAAAATAGAAAAAACAATGGTCAAGTAATTAGGATCCACTTATCTCCCACTTGAGTCATATTATTTTTCAGTACTTGTACTTGAGTAAAATATTTCTTAAGAAACAATATGTTTACTCTAGTATAATTTGTCAGTACTCTTTCCACCAATGATGTAAACAAAGGAATTAGGAAGCTTGCGCTGCTGGATAGTGTTGTGTCTATTAATGTAAAAAATGATCTCTTAAACAAAACCTAAAGCAAAAAGACCTACCTTAATACTGCTCCTCTTGACAAGAATATCAATAAAACATTCAACCTTGAGGTTTCTTTAAAACATTGTTTGGCGTTTAACTATTTACTCAGATATTTCCAACTGTCACTGAGGAGCCTGGCCACATGACAAAGAAAACTGATCCTGATTGGTCCCCTTGTGTGCATTTAAAGTGCTGATTTGCTTGTAGATAAAACCTTATAGAACCTAATTATAATTCGATTTTGTAGATAGAACTATTTGTTCCCCTTCTGTCGGTCTCTCGACGTTGTGTCGAATCGAAAGATGAGGTTCGCCCTTGAGAACCAATCAACTCTGACTACTATAGAAAAGGCCAATGAAATTTGGCGAATTAAATTTGCATGCCAGTCTCCGCCCCCGTCCGGTATGAAAGGAAGCCAGCGTGCAGCATTCATTTACCTTTTGTTCTTCAGAGCCTTCGCTCATAACTATGAACAAAACGAATTCAACAAATTCTTCTTCTACATTGCCGGATCTGCGACGTAGAGCAACGGATCGTCCCAACCTGCAGCGACCTTCCCCTGGGCATCTCGGCGGTTCCAGAGGTGTTAGAGATATTTTTCAAAAAGGTCCTTTACAGGACTGAGCATTCTCCAGCGCGGCATGTCCTGCTGTTCTCTTGGGTGAAGTACACTCATCGAGAACGGGGATGGACACAATAGCTGCGTTGAGTGTCTGGGCGTCCAGCACACTGAGGCAGCTATTGTTGACAAATCTTGCCCGCACTGCGGCACGGGCCCTGGTTCGGACAATGTCCACGGTAGTGGTCCAGGAGAGACACCTCCAGATGAACCTTGCGCAGATACGTGACACAGAGAAAGTCCGCTTTCTTGATGCACCCGTCTCGCAGGGTGGGTTGTTGGTAACACCGTCTAGGACTGCGGCAGCAGTTTTTGACTGTGAAGAAGCAGACAGTGGCGATTAGCCCACATTTTCCCTCGCCGCGACTCGGCCGCCCAGAGGCCGCCGAGATCCCGTGTGATGTCTGTTTCCCGACAGCCCAGGACCCCTTTGACATCGGCTCCGGTTCCTGGGCCCTCACAGGCTGCACCCCTGGAAATCGAGGGGGGAAACCTCCACCCCGTCAGCATTCTTCTCGCAAGAAGTGACACTGACGGGAAGACCCCAGGGAGAACAACATCGGGCCCGACCTTCACAGCCACGGCTCTGATCGGTCGGTACTGGACGGCTCCTGCCTCCAAAGCCGGACCCCTTTCAGGGCCTGGCGCCCACTTACTCACAAAGAGAGTTTCCATTTTCCCGGGCGTACTTTGCAGCCAATAGCACACTCCACTGGACTCTGCCCGGCAACCCGACCTCACGCGAGGCGTGGGGTTGTACATACACGACAGCTGTCACTCTCAAAGGCAGGCAATAAGGCGGAGCCAACCTTCCCTCCGGGGACCCCCGCGACATAGGGTTAGCTCCACCAGCTGATGAACCACCCCCCGTTTCGGGGCATCCTCTTTCTCTCTGTCAGAGGCAGGGACGCCTCCGTACTTCGGGTAGAGGTCTCCACCCTTCTGGCGAAACATGCATCGAGTTCGTACCTCAAGCAAAGATGTTCAGTGGGTCACAGCACGCACTTCATCGTTCCCAAGAAAGACGGCGGGTCGCGCCCCATAGGTCTGTGCACCCTGAACAAAGCTCCTTCACAAGCTGCCGTTCAGGGTGCTCACGCAGAGGCGCATTCTGACATCCATCAGGTGTCAGGATTGGTTACTTGGCAATCAACATGTTTTCCCTCCCTGTCTTCATGAAGATCGTGGAAGCTGCCCTATCTCCCTCAGGGGAGTAAGGTGTGCGAGTACTAAACTATCTCGACGACTGACTTATCTTGGCACACTCAAGAGATCTGTTGTTTACACAAAGGGACCTTGTGCTACGGCACCTAGATCGATTGGGACTACAGGTCAACCGAGAGAAGGGCAAGCTCTCCCCAGTTCAGAGCATCCTCTTTCTCGGTATGGAACTCAACTCTGTCACCATGTCCGTAGTACGCGCCCAGTCGGTGTTGAACTGCCTGGAACACTTCAGGCAGCCAGCGGTCCCCCTGAAACAATTCAGAGGCTCCTGGGACACATGGCGTCCTCGCGGGGGTAATACCCCTCGGGTTGATGCATATGAGAACGCTCGAACACTGGCTTCACCGTCGAGTTCTGAGGAGAGCATGGCAAACTAGCAGGAGGCGCATGGTGATAACGCCCTGCTGCCGACTCACCATAACCACCTGGTCTTCCATGACCTTTCTACGGACTGAGGTCCGTGGTGTCGACAGACGCCTCCCTGCAGGGGTGCGGTGCAGTGTGTAATGGGCACGCAGTAGCGGGGCGTTGGACGAACTCCCGCCTGCGCTGGCATGTCAATTGCCAAGAGTTATGGGCTGTGCTACTTGCACTGAGGAGGCTACGGCCTCTTATGCAGGACAAGCACGTGCTGGTCCAAAGTCAGCACTACAGCTATGACGTACATCAATCGTCAGGGTGGCGTATGCTCACGGCGGCTAACACGACTTGCTCGACGCCTCCTCCTGTGGACTCAACAAGTTATCCGCTCCCTGCTGGCCACAAACATCCCTGGCAAACTGAACCAGATATCGACTCCAGCCTCACGCAGTCCAGCTCATTTGAATGCTGTTCGGGCAGGTCCAGGTACACCTGTTTGCCTCCCGCAACACCACCATTGCCCGCTTGGGTACTCCCTGTCCGAGGCCCCCTCGGCACGGATGCCCTTGCGCACAAGTACGCCTTCCCCCCCAAGGAGTGTCCTTGCACAGACACTGTGCAAGGTCAGGGAAGAGGAACACCAAGTGTTATTGGTTGCACCACACTGGCCCAACCGCAATTTGCTTTCAGAGCTGATGCTCTGGACAACGACTCCCCCTGGCCCATTCCCCTGACAGAGGACCTGCTCTCTCAGGGGAAGGGCACGTTCTGGCATCCCAGATCAGACCTCTGGAACACCCATGTCTGGTCTCTTGACGGAACGAGAAGATCCTGAGTTGGCTACTCCCCCTCTATGGCGGAGACCATCACCCAGGCTAATGCCCCATCTACTAGGCGGTTATACGCCTCTAGATGGCGCCTTTTCTCGTCCTGGTGTCTCTCTCAACAAGAAGACCCACTGAGGTGCTCGATCGTGTTGTCCTTCATAAGAGACTGGAGACTAACATCTCCCCTCCGCACTGAATGTGTATGTAGTCGCTATCGCCACTCATCACGACTCAGTTGATGGAAAGTTTCTAGGGCAGCACGACCTGGTCACCAGGTTCCTAAGGGGAGCGAGAGGGCGGAATTCGCCGTCTGGGCCCCCCAAGAGCCCTGGGCATTCTCAGTGTGCCCGGATTGCCTTGAATTTGGCCCTGGCAACACTCATGTTATCTTGAGACCCAGGCCCGGATACGTGCCCAAAGTTCCCACTACTCCCTACCGGGATTAAGTGGTGAACTTGCAGGCGCTCCCCGTCGGGGAGGAAGACCCAATCCCATCCATGTTGTGTCCAGTATGCGCACTGCGCCGCAACTTGGACAGCACACAGAGCTTCAGGAGCTCTGACCAGTTCTTTGTCTGTTTTGGAGGAAAGCAGAAGGGGAAAGGCTGTCTCCAAGCAGAGGCTGGCGCACTGGATCGTGGATGCCGTTACGACGGTATACTGATCTCAGAATCTCCCATGCCCATTGGCAGTGAGGACTCACTCCACACGGGGTATAGCCATCTCCTGGGCACTGGCCAGAGGCGCCTCTCTAGCACACATCTGTAGAGCCCAACACCTTCGTTAGGTTTTACAACCTTCGCGTAAACCCAGTGTCAGCCCACGTCCTGCGTGGCGACATGTAGGACTGGCATCCGGCGGGGCGTCTGCCTGCAAAAGCACCTTCCCACCCCCCAGCAGGTTGGGTCAGTGTGCTATCTACTTCTCTTCGTACCCAAACACATGGCTAAGAACAGGTATCTCACCAACCTTCCTTCTTACCCAAACACTGGTTAAGAACAGGAATTCCATCCATCAATAAGCAAGCACCCCCTGGGGGTTGGCGGACCAAAGCAGCCTTCCCCCTTAGGCCGGGACAACATATGAACTATCACAGATAGCTCTAACCGGACCTAGTGCTACCAGACGTCTGTAACACCCCCTCCGTGGGCTGTTCCGTCTGATGTATCCTCCTGAGATGGTTCCCACTCCTTGTAACCCACGATCTTCCCCAGGTGGACCTCCACCTCGCGGTTAACTACTCAGCCCGCACGTTCCATGCGTTCTCCTCCAAGGACGAGACCATACCTATGTCCACCATTTTCTTCCCCTCGGGTAGGAGGTGGCCTCTGCAGCGCATCCCTAATTAAGGAAGTTGCACTTCTGGCCTCACGCCAGTTGAGAGCTAAGGCCTCCGTCCGTGAAAGGTTACCGGTCAGGGCTGTACAAACATGTATCGTATTCTGCTGCAGTCGTGAGAGGCTCTTAGACTCTTCAGAACAAGAGGTTAATGAATGCTACACGCTGGCTTCGTTTTATAACGGACATCCGGGGGCGGAGACCGGCATGCAAATTTCATTCGCAAAATTTCATTGGCCTTTTCTATAGTAGTCAGAGTTGTTTGGTTCTCAAGGGCGAACTCCATCTGTCGGCTCGACACAACTTCTCGTTCCCTCCATCAGGAGACTGAGGTTACAGACGTAACCATTTATAATTCTATAGTTCTATAATAATTCTAAGGCGACGCAATGTCTGCCAAGTTTCAAATGGAAAAGCAAGGTCTATTTGCAAATGAATTACCCCGTCTTACAAGTTACGTCCCGGCCATATTTAAATCGCAATAGCAATTCCCCATATGCTATTTCACTTCCTCTGAGGATGCGTAGTAAGCCTGCCAAAACTCAAATTAAATGGCAAATCCATTTGCATTTGCTTTTTCTCTGACCTGTACAGAAACCTGTCAAACAATGGCGGGGTGGGCTTATGCAATGGGCATGTTTGCATGGGCTATTTTGATTTAAATATGGCATGGTTGTAACTTGTAAGACAGAGGTAATTCAATTGCAAATAGACTTTGCTTTTCCCTTTGAAATTTGGCAAACATTGTAGATTAGCGTGAATGCAAATGCCAATGGTTTTCATTTGCGTTAGAATTATGTCACAAGTTTTGCACAAACAAATTACAACAAAAACTCCAAATCACACAGGTTTCTCAAGATTATAAGGGAAAGTAAAAATTAATTCAATTTTCACTGCTTTTCATCTGTCTATCTATCTATCTATCTATCTATCTATCTATCTATCTATCTATCTATCTATCTACCTATCTACAGTATCTATCTATCTATCTATCTATCTATCTATCTATCTATCTATCTATCTATCTATCTATCTATCTATCTATCTATCTATCTATCTATCTATCTATCTATCTATCCATCCATCCATCCATCCATCCATCCATCCATCCATCCATCCATCCATCCATCCATCCATCCATCCATCCATCCATCCATCCATCCATCCATCTATCTATCTTTTTTTTCTATCTATCTATCTATCTATCTATCTATCTATCTATATATATATATATATATATATGTCATGGTTTCACCTCTCCCTGTCAGGTATTTCTTGGTTTAGAGGTGGAATCATACAGAATCCTCTGTTTCTTGTGGGGAGAGATGGTTTTGACACTTATGGCCTTCCATACTCTCCCCACAAGAAACAGAGGATTCTGTATGATTCCACCTCTAAACCAAGAAATACCTGACATATATATATATATATATATTATACTCAAATGCAAGGCAACATTTACATATGCAGAGTGATTTAAAATATGTAATATAGTTTTAATGCCATTGTGATATTTGTGTGGATCTCTGTTACAATCACCATGAAATACAGTAAAATAGAAAAAAGTTGAGGTGGATTTTAAGAAATAGTTCACTCATAAATACAATTCTGTGTGCTTTTTTGCAATAGGTTACAAATTAAGTAAGATTCAGTGGCACAGTGGCTCTATGATGTCAAACCCCTGCACCTGCACAAGTTGAAAGCCCAAAATTTGAAAGGTGATATTTGAGAAGTAAGGTTTGTGATTTCAGTGCAACAAAAACAAAGATTTGCTTCTTTTTCACACAAAACAAGAAATCTTAAGTCTTTGGGCAGTGGGAAAACACAATCCATGTTTACAGACGAAGAGCATGCAAACTTCACACAGAAGAGTTTCTTGGCATAGCCACAACTCAAACCAGGAACCTTCTTGTTGTGAGGAAACAGTGGGACTACTGTTATTGTGTTTTTGATAATTGTATGCTGTTGTTGAACAGAAAAGAGCAGCACAAAAATGAGGTGTTGTACAGAAGGAAGTCATGTGGGTTTGTAATGATATCAACGTATGTCATCAGTAAAACATGACAAAACATTTATTTTTTGGTGAATTCTTCCTTAAAAACTGGGGATACGGAAAATATGCAAACATCCAAACAGAAAAATAGCTGTTGGTTTATAGAATGCATCATTCTCTCTCTCTCTCTCTCTCTCTCTCTCTCTCTCTCTCTCTCTCTCTGCACTTAAAAATGGTCTTAAAATAACAAAATAAATAGAATTAAACACACAACACATAAATAACTGTGTTTAACATAAGTGAACCAAAAATATATTTAAACAGAAATAAGAACAAGATTAATTACCATTTATGAAATAGCAGTTAGGAATAATTCTTTGAGTAAAGGGAAAGAAGACATAGCAACAGCATACAGCAAGATGAAAAATGCTTTGTGCAAAGATGACTAAGGCGCTGCTTCAGTATAGACATATTTTATGTGTCTGTCCTCTTGCTGTTTTATAGTGTCCGATTCTATCCATCTTCCCTTTCTCTTTTTGTCAAGTACATAGCTAAACAGTACATTGCAATACACAAGGCAGTGTAAGCTGTTTATAATTTTCCACAGCCCCTCACATGTATAAACAACACGTACAGAATAACCAAACCGAAATTTCATAGAGACTCTGTGATCTTGTGCATATAACACGCAGACTCTTTCTATCTCTGTACCTTAGTACCACTGAGTAAATTGTCTAACAATTGTTTTGATTAGAAATGTATACTGCGGATATCTAACATAAACGGGGTAAGGACAGTGACAAACCTATTTACGTGCATGTAAGAAAATGAGGGAGGAAAAATCTTGAAAATCATATGCACTCTACAACAGTATGCAACATTCTAAAGCCCTCTTCATGTCCCACAGTGATGGTCCACAGTTTTACGGTTCAGATTTCCACTTTTCCTCTTCCAACCACCCTCTACCTCTCAGGTCAGAACTGCTCAGGTTAGCAGTGAGGACATCATCTTTAAAGTCCCATTTAGAGACAACAATAGAAATAGTTAGAATGTAGCGAAGACATCAACCATTTCTTATCTTAGCAGGTTATTGGATTAGCCTCATTGCAAAACAAAATAGGGGTTGGTGACTTTAGAAAAAGTCTTTCTGATATATGAGTGTAGTTTGCAAAATCCACCTTTTTATACACACATTTTTACATTTTAAAAGTGTTTTTTTATTTCTAAAGAGAATTTACTTGTATGTCATTCAAAACCTTTAAAACCATTAGTTAAAGAGGAAACCCAGTTGTTTTGATTATTACATTATCATTTCCATTGTGTGTTCTTTTATGTATCAACACACAAGGTGTGTATACAGTTTCAATCCCATTTTATATATCTATACCTTTCATCAGTCCATCAGTCATCATAATCCTCATTGAATGTCTTCATTGAAGCATCAGGAAGCCATATTGTTGATTCTGGCTGTCTTTGCCTGTTTCAGACACTCCACATTTAGTAATAGCAGTAATCATGTCTTGTGCAGCGCATTTCTTCAAAAACAGTGTCAACTCAGCTTACACAAAAGTTTCACTTGCTAAAACCATTACTGGTTCCCTAAGAAAAGAGAAGCTATCTGGGTTGACATTGGACTTGATACCATTTCTGATACCAAAAAAGCAGTCATCATTCAAATCCTTATGGACATTTTAACCTATAGGAGACAAATATAAAAAATATGCCAGGTTGGTTACTTATTGTGAGAAAACCACCATTCTTTCTGGTTATGAAATGAACTCTACAAAAAATGAGTTATTGAGCTACATGTGGTGTTTGCTGCCCTTGAATTGACGTTTGTGCGTTTCAGCCACAGATAAAACAGCAATTTCAGAAACACTAATCATTACACCAAGAGGTCAAAGAGTATTTGGTATCACCACCTGAAATTGCATCACTGGCTTCTGGCACCACACTTATAATGATGTTTCCTATAAACATCTGGAACAATTATGAATTTTATAGTGTCAGCAGTGATCAGCAGGCTAGGTTGCAATAGAGACCAGAAGGCACAAAGGAATTCTGCAGTGCCCATGCTGATTAAAAATTGTGTATCTATGCAGCACATGACTCATACTTGAAGGTTGCTATAGGGGTATCATGTGTAGGAGTAATCTATATCTGGAATGCCACCTTCTCTATAGCCACGGTTTATGCCGTAACCAGAATTGCTTGTGTTATCAGGTGGCTTGTATAGACCTGTGCCATTGGAAGGGAATATTGTATGTATGATGTAATCTTCTTGTACAGGTTTGGGTTGAAGGGGCTGTCTTGCTGCTATAGGTGTCATCTGAAATCCAGGGCCTCTGATCTCTAAAATTGTATTATCTTTCTTTGTGCCTGACTCAATGTAGTCATCAAAGTGTTTGCTTTTGCGAGAGGTGCTTTGGCTGTAGTGGTCTCTTGAGTTGAGGCGCCCTGCACGGTGCCTATACCAGCAAAAAATGGCAAAGATTAGAGCCAGGGAAACTATTGCTATAGCACCTCCAACAATTCCAACAAGTGGTATAGACGTCATTTGAACCAAGCTGTGATCCTCAGCTTGATCATCATTAGAGTGTTTGGGATCAGTTGTTTCAGTTCTGGCACAAACTGGAACCTCATTTGAGTCTGTATCCCCCCAAGACAAACTACTTCTGCTTCCACTGTAAGACACCAGAGGCACCATGCAGATGATGTAGCTGGAAGCGGGCTGCAGGGAGGTTAGCAGATACTCCCGCTGATCACCTCTAACCAAGGTCTCTGTGATAGACCCCATGGTAGAGCTGGTTCCCAAGCGAAGCCAGCTTAATCGAAAGGAAGATGTTGTTTGCGCCACACTCCAAGTAACTCGGATGCTGTCATGGGACAAAGGTTTCACATTTAGGGCCAGGTTCTTTCCCACACCACTACTGCTTAATGTGTAGTCCAACCCAGTTTCCGGGAGACCCAGGCCTGGACGTTTAGACCGAAGTGTGAATAGAGACCCTTGAGGTGGGGGGTGAGTGGTAGAAATGGCTCCAAAACTTGCCCCACTCACTCTGTTACCACCATTCCCTGTACCTACTCCACCACCTCCAGCAGCAGCTAATTCACATTCATCCATCTGATTTGTGAGGTCTCTTAGTGCCATGTCTCGAACTTTCTCTGGTGTTTGACAGATAAAGCCTCTTACTGTAATTGTGTTCCCCTTTGCCTCTAGCCAGTCATGCAGCCACCGCAAGTTACATCCACAATGCCAAGGGTTTCCTCGCACTAGCAGCTGTCCCAAACTCTCCAAGTCTCTGAACAAGCCTCTGGGAAGAGTTGTCAGATTGTTTCCAGAAAGATCCAAGCGCTGTAGTCGGCGCATACTATCAAGAGAGCCTCGAGGCATGTGTATAATAGCGTTGTCCTGAAGGGACAGTCTCTGCAAGTGGGCACTGGGCAGGTTTAGTGGGGGTGTCTGAAGAGAATTACGCACTAGGGAAAGTTCTGTTAAGTTTGACAGGCGTGAGAAAGTGTCATCAGCTATGCGCTGATTAGCTAAAAGATTACCATCCAAAACCAAGCGGCGTAAGGATGACAAACCACGGAAGGCATGAGTGGGAATGGTGGAGATTCGGTTGTCATCTAGACGAAGCTCCTCAAGTGCCGAAGGAAGACCTGATGGGATGCTGGAAAGGTGGTTTCTGGAAAGGAAGAGTAGACGTAGTCGAGGGTTGTCTGCAAAAGCTTGGTCCTCAATACTAACTGTAGAAACAGAGTTATCGTCCAGATGCAACTTTTGAAGGAGTGGAAGTCTGGCAAGTGCAGCCCGTGGCAACACTCTAATGTTGTTGTCCTGGAGGTGAAGCTCTCTTAATGAAGGTGGCAATTGCATTGGAAAGTCATCCAACTCGTTATCATAGAGATAGATTACACTGACTTTAATGTGATACTCCAAGGATTTAGGAAGTCCTGGATTATCAATCTGATTGTTCTGAAAATAAAGGACAGTTGCAGATGGTGGTAGTGGTGGGATTGCGCTCAGTCCACGGTCATTGCAGTAAATGAAGTCTTCATCACAGCGACAGACAGAAGGGCATTCTATGCCACCTTGACCATCCAATCCATGTGAAGAAGCTGTGGCCATCTCCAATAGCTCAGCCAGAAGTGTCAGGCACAGCACCAGTAAAAAGAACAAGTCTCGAAGCTCCCCTATGCCTTCAGGAGCCATTGTGCAACTAGGAAGGTCACCTCAAATCCGCGTTCCTTTTACTGCACAATTACACCGAGGTGATGTTTTTTTGTTTGTTTCCTTAAAATGGACCCCAAATTCTGACAGGTCTTGTGGTTTTCTTCACCCTGCAGAAACAGAAAAACAACAAGTTAATACCTGAATATTTTATATTAACAACAAAAGGCAATATAAAACAATATATACAGTACATGGCAGAGCATGGTGGAAAATATTAGAAAGCTTTGAAAAAGAAAACTGCTGAATGACAAACCCATTTAATGTGCTTGTGTTTAAACATCAACATGTAGGGAAAATACAAGTGCTCTTGCTGACTGTCAATGAATTCAAAACTTACCAGATGTGCAAAGCTGCATATTTCGTTTACATATATTTTTAGGAAAGTTCACAGACAGGATGAAGAAAGTTTTAAACCAACCCAGACCAGAAGAGCCGATATGACCAGCTTGGCATGGCATATCGGCCACAAAATTCCCAACCCATTTAAAGAATTTAAAAAGCATCTGTAGTAAATGTGATTTAAAATTTTTGCTTATCCTTACAAATATAGTTTAAAGAAGTGTGATTTACAGAATTTTATGGAATGTGACCTACCAGCTGGGACAAAATACATTTTATTTGGTGTGACTTTTCAGTAAAATTTCACTTGTTTCCCTTTTGTGAATATCAAGATTCTAATCTTATTTTTATTTCTGTGTAGTGTTGTTAATATGCTTTGGGGGTGTTTGGTTCATGTTTTTTTTTTGACTCGACTCTTATTCTCGACTCCCCTTTTTGGATTGCATCGATTTTGTAAAGTTTTACAAATTTAAATTTTTTGGTACTTTAAGACTTCCTGTTTCATTGTTTTGTATGAGGCTCTGTAATGTGTTAACTTTAACAAGCCTTAAACACATTTTTTTTTTCGTTTGAGAATTTATATTTACCCCCGGCATATTAGGTTCAACACTTTTTTAATCAAGAAAAGATGTTGAGCCTACCTTGTGTTCTTACTTTAACTCATTGTCTTACAAAAAAATAGGACTAGCTCTCCAACATGTTACATATATCCAGATGTACGGTAATTGATCCCCAAATTGGTTGACGTGGAAATCTTGCCGAGCTCGTCCATTCGCGCTTTTCTGCATACTTCCAAGTATGATTTGGAAGCTGCGAAACGCGTGTGCTCGGAAGACATGACAGACGTAGAAAGTGAAAGCAAACTTGTTTAAACTTGTCAATGACGACCTGAACTGGTCACGTCCACGATGGCAGCGGGAAACATCAGTGACGAATGCCCTGCGCAGTTGACTAATCTCACACACACACACAGCCTACACCGGTGGGCTCACGATCTACTCGTCTTTCCACGTAAATAATAACTGGAAGAATTTCAAAATGTGCAGG
Source organism: Triplophysa tibetana (assembly GCA_008369825.1). Taxonomy (NCBI): domain Eukaryota; kingdom Metazoa; phylum Chordata; class Actinopteri; order Cypriniformes; family Nemacheilidae; genus Triplophysa; species Triplophysa tibetana. The sequence goes on along the minus strand of CM017901.1, from coordinate 7,747,080 downwards.
TCGTACATGCGCAAATACTTTTTGAAGAGTAGGCTGTCTTGAAAACGGGTCGCAAAATTTGATTTGGTTGCAGTCTAGAGCCCGAATTTAATTGATTTTAATCTTTCGGCAGATGGCAATCCAACAAACTGATATAACTTTGCTATAACTCTGATTTTTATTCATGCGTCACTGAAAACATACATGCTTTCACATTTTTGTAGTCCCTATTAATGCATAGATGGCATATGGCAATTCAATTACATTTAGTAGCATATTTTAATACAATATATAATTTTCAGAAAAACATTTTTATAAGTATTGGTCATCACTTATCAATAATATTGTGCACAAGTGTAGGTGTGGGCTAGCTAGGGTACACTCATTTATAATCAATAATACTTATATGCCTTGACAATAAAATCAGCCGTATTCCCTAAGGGTAGATTGTCGAGCAGCTGCCCGACCTCTCCTTTGTGAGCCCATTACAAACATGTTGCAAATGCAGGGAGAACTCATGGAAGGTAAAGTTAGCCTCACTGATGTTAATGCAGCTTTCTCTCATAATTTAAGTTGTTACGCTTGTTATAACATTGCATGGTTAATCTCTGGTCCACTCAAGTAGGTGGCGGATATGCACCAAAAACGGAATTTGCTCCACTTCCATTGAAAGTAAACTTTGTAGAAATTGCGGTGCATGATCGAATCAACAACAATCGATTGATGACACTGTGTAGAAGCGTGGAATGATGGGATATGTTGTCTTCAACTCCACCGCTGATGGTGCCTAAGATACATCAATTAGACGTGAACGAGTGTTCAATATTAGCAGAATGTTAGCAGAAGAGGTAAAGTAATAAAGTTTTATAAATTTTGCGTTTGATGAAATCATGTTATTTTAATATTATGAATTAGACCCGAGTAATGTAAGGTTTAAAACTAAATTGTTGGTCATAGATGTTACAGTAATCGTCCAATTCGATGGTGCGATAACACTGCACAGTTTTTAGTGTTCAAATCAATCATAGTAAAAGTTATTTCGATCGTACCCACATCATTTGCAATAATGCTAGACGGACCAACACTACCAACTAAAGTGTTCTCCTTTATTGTTGTGATTTTAATGTGTGTAATTAATACAATTAAATAAAATATATTTCAAAACGTTTTTTAAACTAAGTTTCGGTGTCGGTTTTTCGGATGAGTGCATCCTAAATTGTGAGTATCAGTTTTGGCCCACAATTTTAATAATTTAATATAACTTCCTCATACATCGATCACATACAGTGGTGTGAAAAAATATTTGCCCCCTTTCCGGATATTAATTTTGCATATTTGTCATGCTTAAATGATTTAGATCATCAATTTTTTTTAATTACTCAAAGTAAACCAGAGTAAGTAAAAAATTCAGTTTTTAAATGATGGTTTTATTAAAAAACAATCCAAACATTTCTGACCCTATGTGAAAAAGTAATTGACCCCCTTGGTAAATCATGAATTAACTGTGATGACTTGAATAACTGAGTTAAATTTCGCTAGCCACACTCAAGCCTAATTACTGCCAGACCTATTGAATCAAGAAATCACGTCGGTAGAACCTGTCTGATACACTGAAGTAGTCTAAAAGATCTCAAACAGCAAGACATCATGCCGTGATCTAAAAAAAATCAAGAACAGATGAGAAACAAAGTAATTGAAATGTAGTAGTCTAGAAAGGGTTACAAAGCCAGTGGAGTGGCCGGCCTTCCAAAATTACTCCTAGAACACAGCGACGACTCGTCCAGGAAGTCATAAAATAACAACATCTAAAGAACTGCAGGTCTCTCTTGTATCAGTTAATGTCAGTGTTCCATTCTACAATAAGAAAGAGAAAAAATGGCATCTATGGGAGAGTTCTAAGGCGAAAACCACTGCTGATCAAAAAGAACAAAAAGGCTCGTCTCACATTTGCTAAAAAATATCTTGATGATCCCCAAAACATTTGATAAAATAATCTGGGGAGTGATGTGGACTTTTTGGAAGGTGTGCGTCCCGTTACATCTGGCATAAAACTAACACAGCACTTCATAAAAAGAACATAATACCAACAGTCCAACATGGTGGAGGTAGCGTGATGGTCTGGGGCTGCTTTGCATTGCTTTTTCTTGGACATTGCTTGGTATTCTGAATATCCAGACTATATATTAAGTGAACTGTTCTGCGACAGTATTAATGCTGTCTTCAAACATTGCATCTCCCGTTATGGTCCTCGAGGGTCCCTGGCTCAATTCGTAGATGATTCTCTTTTGTCGTGTGGCTCTCCCTTCACCGTGGGAGAGGAAGAGGCTGCAATAGCCAATGAGGCAGATCCAGCACGGCGACTGCATGCTCCATGCTGATGATGGTCCCAAGTCCGGTGGCGCACATTCCTGAGGAGTTGTCCGTGGATCAGCTCTGCCCTTTGTGGGAGCTGCTCTGCTGTGTGTCTGGGCTGTGCGCTGCTTGTCCCCGGCGGTGGCTGCTTCCTCCCTTGCCATCTGACCAGCCTGCCCCTCTGCACCGCGGCCCGGGTCATCCTCTGCTCCTCGCCCCAGGTCATCGTCTGCTCCTCCCCCCAGGCCCTGTTCCCCTTCATGGGCCTTGCAGTTGTTTTTTGTTTTGTATTAATTATTAATTTGGTTGTTTTGTTATTTTTATCTGATGTAAATATTTTGTTGCTTCTTCTTTTTGTTTATGTTGGATAAATGATCTGAAGCTAGAAGTTATTATTCAAAGATTTTAATATATATATATATATATGTGTAAACAGGTTCAAGAGTATGGAAGAAAGGAGGCGTGGTCGGCGTTGACTGGGAGACGAGAAACTCTATTTATTTGTAAAACAAAACGTAGCACCGTACGTACAACAAGGGCATTTGAAGCACTTGTTTCAGTTTTCCTACCATGTGTTCTACTCATGCCACATAACTTTACTTTTAAATTGAAAAGAAATATGAGAAAGCCATTGAAACTGTGAACTATTGCGATGTCTCAACCCAGCCAGAGAGGCTGCCTTTGAACTTTCATCATTTCCTGACCCAGCCGTGGAGGTTAATTGTGAACTTTTGTCTTGTCCCGTCCTAACCGGATACCTTTGAACTTTCAAACTGATCTGTCACAGTTGAGGAGACCATTTGTGAATACTCTGTCTTGTCAGTCCCTGTTGTCAGAGAGTTTAAATAGTAAAAATCTGATCTATTTCCACAAATATGTGTGTCGAACCATCTCTATTGCCAGTTCCAGTTAGTGAGCCTAAACATCACCTATTTACCTGTTCTGTCTCCATAAATATGTTTGTTAAACCACCCGCCTTGACAATCCGAGGCTGAGAGTTAAATTGTGTTTCTGTTAATGTGTTATTCATTGGGGGTGGGGCTCTGTCATAATTACCACTGTGGCTTCCTCTGCTGGTCACCAGAGGCTTCACTTTCCAAAGCCTCAGGACTCCATTTCCCACAGTGCATTTCATTAGGAACTTGATGACTTTTACACCTGTTTCCATTCAGGGAGGCTTTATAAGCAGTGGTGGAAAATAACTAATCACAAATACTCAAATTACTGTAATTGCGTAGTTTTTTCAGGAATTTGACTTTTTATGTAGTTTTTACTTAAGTACACTTTTAGTGCTGTATCCTTACTTTTACTGAGCTTTTTTTCCTCACATTGTCGTAGCTACTTTATATGTTTAAAAAGCATAAATCGTGGCCTATTGGTTAGAGAGTCGGACTCGTGACCAGAAGGTTGCCGTTTCGATCCTCAGGGCCGGTGGGTAGCGATTGCGGTGCCCTTGAGCAAGGCACCTAACCCCTGCTTGCTCCCCGGGCGCTGCAGTGATAGCTGCCCACTGCTACGGGTGTCCGTGTGTTCACCACTTACTGTGCCTGTGCTCACTAGTCACTGGATGGGTTAAAAGCATGCACACATTTTGGGTATCGGTCACCATACCTGACGAATCGGTCACTTTCACTTTCACTTTTCACTTTCACTTTAAGTCCAGTCACGTGACCCCGTTTGCTCAAATCGCACATAGAAAATTTGTGTCACATAGATTTAAAAAACATCTGCCAACTGCCACCAATATAGTTAAATCATGGAGGAGGACAAACGTGTGCGGGTAGGCAGGGCGCGTATCAAACGGCGGTTCCCTTTCTGTCGGTCTCTCGACGTTGTGTCGAGAACGACAGATGGGGCTGCCCTTGAGAACCAATCAAATCTGACTACTATAGAAAAGGCCAATGAAATTTGGCGAATGAAATTTGCATGCCGGGCTCCGCCCCCGGATATCCGGTATAAAAGGAAGCCAGCGTGCAGCATCTCAGAAAGTTGCGGTCACGGGTGACTGTCTTCCTACGGGAACCAGCCACCATTTCGTTTGCTACACGGGCTGTGACATTGGTGGCTACGGCCCCAAAGTCCACGACATCGGGGCTACGGCCTCGAGGTCTGCCTGTATTAGCAGCGTTAAGTGATATGGGGAACTCTGCGAACGTAAACCTGCCAGCCAAGTGCTCACGGGCCGATCGCACCCCGATTCGCTCTTCTGAACGTTCCCCAACCGGCGGTGGCATACCGTCCGGATCCTCAGCCATGCATTCGGAAACGATGTGTGACATAGATGAGATGTCGCTCGCAGCATCGGAGGGAGACTGGCATCCGACTCTGACGAATCCGAGCTCCACCCCCAGCGGTCGAGTTCAGGACGAAGCAGAAGTGATGTCATCCGTGCTAACCCGGGGATACGTGGTTCCTGAGGTCGGAGCGCGGTGCAAACCGCGCCCAGCCCGGGTGCTATGTTTTTCCCGGAGGTGCACGAGGAGCTGTGTAAAACTTGGAACGCTCCACTCACGGACCGTTTCAGTGAAACCAGCTCCGGCTCCCTTACTTCCCTCGATGGTGGGGCAGCCAAGGACTACGTCGAGATCCCCCGGGTGGAACGTCCGCCCGCGGTGCACATGTGCCGCGGACGGCTACCACCTGGGGGGAATCGGCCACGTCTACCGTCCAAAGCGCGTAAGACTTCGGCATCACTGGTGTCGAAGGCTTGCGATGCTGCGGGCCAGGCCTCCTCCTCTCTCTATGCCATGGCCATCCTGCGGGCGAAGGCTTGAGAGAGCCCCACGAGGGTAAGGCCGACCCGGGTATAATGCAGGATTTCCGTGCCGCCGCTGACAGCGCTCTACGGGCGACCAAGGCAGCGGCACGGGCCCTGGGTCGGACGATGTCCACGGTAGTGGTCCAGGAGAGACACCCCCGGCTATACCTTGTGCAGAAGAGTGACACCAAGGAAGTACGCTTTCTTGATGCACCCATCTCGCAGGGTGGGTTGTTGGTATCACCGTCGAGGACTGCGCTCAGCAGTTTTTGACGGTGAAGCAGACAGTGGCAATTAGCCACATTTTTTCACGCCGCGACTCGGCCGCCTACAGGCCTCCGAGATCTCACGTGACGTCTGCTTCCCTGCAACCCAGGACCCCTTCGACATCGGCTCCGGTTCCTGTGCCCCCACAGGCGGCACCCCGGAAGCGGAAATCGAGGGGGAAACCTCCACCCCGTCAGCAACCTTCTCGCGAGAAGGGACACTGACGGGAAGACCCCAGGGAGAACAACATCGGGCCCGAACCTTCACAGCCACGGCTCTGATTGGTCGGTACGGGACGGCTCCTGCCTCGTCACCAAAGCCGGACCCTTTTCAGGGCCTGGCGCCCACTTACTCACAGAGTTTTTCGGTTATTCCCGGGTGTACTTGCAGCCGATCGCACACTCCACTGGACTGTGCCCGGCAAACCCGACCTCACGCCCTGGCGAGGCGTAGGGTCGTATACACACGACAGCTGCTACCACTCTCAAACCGACAGTGTGTGCAGCTGTCCCGCTAGGCAGGTAAGTAGGCGGAGCCAACCTTTTCTCCGGGGACCCCCCGTGACAGATGGTTAGCTCCGCCAGCCGACGAACCACCCCCCGTGGGAATGATGAAGCAGACCGTCCCCTTGGTCACCCTGTACAGTCCCTGGGAGCTCGAGAGCTGCCCACACTGTCTCGCTGACTAATGAGGGCGGTCCGTCTTGGTTACTCGATCCAGTTCGCCAGAGACTCTCCAAAAGTTTGGGGCATCATCCCTCCCTCGGTCGAGGCAGGGACGCCTCCGTACTTCGGGTAGAGGTCACCACCCTTCTGGCAAACAGGCATCGAGCTCGTCCCTCAAAACCAAGATGTTCAGTGGGTCACGACCCGCACTTCATCGTTCCATAAAAGACGGTGGGTTGCGCCCAAAGGTCTGTGCACCCGGAACAGAGCACCTTCACAAGCTGCCGTTCAGGGTGCTCACACAGAGGCGCGTCCAGACATCTATCAGGTGTCAGGATTGGTTCGCGACAATCGACCTGAAGGACGCTTACTTTCATGTCTCGGTCCTCCTCGACACCAGCCGTTCCCACGGTTCTCGTGCGAGAGGCGGGCATATCAGTACACAGTCCTCCCTTTCGGTCTGTCCCTGACCGCCCTTTCTCCCTTAGGGGAAGAAGGTGAGCGGGTACTAAACTACCTCAGCGACTGGCCTACCCTGGCACACTCGCGAGATCTGTTGTGTACAGGAAGGGACCTGCTGCTCCGGCACCTAGATCGATTGGGACTCCAGGTCAACCAAGAGAGGGGCAAGCTCTCCTCAGTGCAGAGCATCCTCTCTCTTGGTATGGAACTCAACTCTGTCACCACGGCGGCGCTACTGTCCGCAGTTGCGCCCAACCAGTGTTGAACTGTCTGAAATGAACATTTTAGACAGACAGCGGTCCCCCTGAAACAATTCAGAGGCTCCTGGGACACATGGCGTCCTCGCGGGTTGATAACCCTCGGGTTGATGCACATGTGACCGCTCCAACACTGGTTTCAGAGTCGAGTTCCAAGGAGAGCGTGGCACACTGGCAGCAGGAGCATGGTGATGCCGCCCTGCTGCCAACGCACCATAACCCCTAGTCTTTATGACTTTTTTGACGGACTCAGGTCCCTCTGGGCAGGTTATGAGGCAGGTCGTGGTGACGGCTGACGTCTCCCTGTAGGGTTGCGGTGCAGTGTGCAACGAGCACGCAGGTGGGGTGTTGGACGAACCCCCGCCTGCGCTGGCATATCAATTGCCAAGAGTTGTGGGCTGTGCTACTTGCACTGAGCAGGCTACGGCCTCTCGTGTAAGACATGCACGTGCTGGTCCGAGGACAGCACTATAGCTGTAGCGAGCACAGATCGTCAGGGTGGCGTTCGCTCACAGCAGCTAACACAACTTGCTCGACACCTCCTCCGGTGAAGTCAACATGTGACCCGTTCCCTGCGGGCCACACACACCCCAGGCAAACTGAACTAGACAGCCGACGTGCTCTCTCGCCAGTTTATGCCTCGTGGAGAGTGGCGACTTCACCCCCGCGCACCAGCTCATTTGGAGGCTGTTCGGGTAGGCCCAGGTAAACCTGTTCGCCTCCCGAAAAACCACCATTTGCCCGCTTGATATTCCTGCCCTCGGCACGGATATCCTTGCGCACAGCTGACCGCGGGATGGGTGGAAGCACACCTTCCCCCCCCAGGAGCCTCCTTGCACAGACGCTGTGCAAGGTCAGGGAGCAGGAGCACCAGGTGTTATTGGTTACACCACACCGGTCTAACCGCACTTGGCTTCAGAGCTAATGGTCTGGACAGCGACTCCCCCTGAACCATTCCCCTGACAGAGGACCTGCTCTATCAGGGGACGGACACGTTCTGGCATCCCAGATCTGACCTCTGGAACACCCATGTCTGGTCTCTAGACGGGACGAGAAGATCCTGAGATGGCTACTCCCCCTCTCGGCGGAGACCATCACCCAGGCTAGGGCCCCATCTACTAGGCGGTTACACGCCTCTAGACGGCGCCTCTTCTCTTCCTGGTGTCTCTCTCAAGGAGAAAGACCCACTGAGGTGCTCGATCAGGATTGTGTTTTCCTTCTTACGAGACTGGAGACTAACATCTTCCCTCCACGCTGAATGTGTATGTAGTCGCTCCTGCCACTCATCACGACTCAGTCGGTGGAAAGTTTCTAGGGCAACACGACCTGGTCACCAGGTTCCTAAGGGGCGCGAGAGGGCGTAATCCGCCTCACCTCCGCTCCATACCCTCTTGGGACCCTAAGTGGTCCTGGGGAGCCTCAGGGCCCCCCAAGAGCCCCTCGGAGGTTCCGATCTTCCTCACTGAGTAAGACGGCCCTCCTGACGGCGCTCACTTCCTTCAAGAGGGTAGGGGACCACCGAGCAGTGTCCCAGGATTGCCTTAAATTCGGCCCTGGAAACTCTCACGTTAGCTTGAGACCCAGGACCGGATGCGTGCCCAAGAAGTTCCCACTACTCCCTCCGGGGCCAGGTGGTGAACTTGCAGGCGCTCCCCATAGGGGAGGAAGACCCAACCCGATCAGTGTTGTGTCCAGTACGTGCTGGACCGCACGCAGAGCTCTGAAGCTCTGACCAGCTCCGTGTCTGTTGGAGGACAGCAGAAGGGGAAGGCTGTCTCCAAACAGAGGCTGGCGCACTGGGTCGTGGACACCGTTACGACGGCATCCGGATCTCAGAGTCTCCCATGCCCATTGGTAGTGAGGGCTCACTCCACACGGAGTTTAGCCACCTCCTGGACACTGGCAGAAGCGCCTCTCTAGCAGACATCTGTAGAGCTGCGGGTTGGGCTACGCCCAAACACCTTTACAAGGGTTAACAACTTTTGTGTAAACCCGGTGTCAGCCCACGTCCTGCGTGGCGACATGTAGGACTGGCATCCGGGGGGGCGTATGCCTGCGAAAGCACCTTTCCACCCTCTAACAGGTTGGGTCAGTGTGCTATCTACCTTTTCTTCTTACCCAAACACATGGCTAAGAAACTGGTACCTCACCTACCTCCCTTCTTACCCAGACACTGGTTAAGAATAGGCATTCCATCCATCACCAAACAAGCACCACCTGGGGGCTGGCTGGGCAGAGCAGCCTTCCCCCTTAGGCCGGGATACCATGTGAGCTATCACAGATAGCTCTAACCGGACCTAGTGCTACCGGACGTATGTAACACCCCCTCCGTGGGCTGTTCCGTCTGATGTATCCTCATGAGTATGGTTCCCACTCCTGGTAACCCATGAGCTTCCCTAGGTGGACCTCCACCTCGCGGTTAACTACTCAGTCCGTACGTTCCATGCGTTCTCCTCCAAGGACGAGACCATACCTATATCCACCATTTTCCTCCCCACGGGCAGGAGGTGGCCTCTGCAGCGCATTCCTGATTAAGGAAGTGGCGCTAACCCGGTGTAAACCCGAGCCGGACGGCCTCTCGCCTGTAGAGAGCTAAGGCCCCGTCCGTGAAAGGTTACCGGTCAGGGCTGTACCCATCTTTCTCTTAGAAAGCTCTGGAACCCCCCGACCACCACACTGGAAGGTTACAGTTTCGCGAAAGCATCGAGCTGACACGCCCAGGCTTGTTACCGTCGCTTCGCTAGAGATTGTGACGCGATACAGCGTTGTGGCGTTTTCCATAGGCAACCCCATCTGTTGTTCTCGACACAACGTCGAGAGACCGACAGAAAGGGAACGTCTTGGTTACGTATGTAACCTCAGTTCCCTGATGGAGGGAACGAGACGTTGTGTCCCTTATGCCACAAACACGTATCGTATTCTGCTGCAGTCGTGAGAGGCTCTCAGGCTCTTCAGAACAAGAGGTAAATGAATGCTGCACGCCGGCTTCCTTTTATACCGGATATCCGGGGGCGGAGCCCGGCATGCAAATTTCATTCGCCAAATTTCATTGGCCTTTTCTATAGTAGTCAGAGTTGATTGGTTCTCAAGGGCGAACCCCATCTGTCGTTCTCGACACAACGTCTCGTTCCCTCCGTCAGGGAACTGAGGTTACATACGTAACCAAGACGTTTTGCGCACTTGAAAGTCACTGAGGGAAAGGGACACAAAATGAAGGCTCGTCCGAGATATGGAGAAAAATTGAGTTCCTGTAACACTCCATTTGTCAAGTATTATTCAAACAGCTAAATCATCAGATAAAATTCTCCATCTCTCTCCAAAGTCTCCACATCAAGTGCTCTGCCATTATAAGTAAGTAGGGAACATATGCGATTGGAACGCATGCAGAGCAGTTTCGCAAACTGTACATTACCAGTTATAATGTTGTAAATAAAGTTCAGTTTCTTTCACAGATTGATCGATTCGCTTAGATAACATGTAATTATATAGAAGAAGATGCAGGGATTACTTTTATGTTGCCTCTATCTGTATTGTTTGAACTTTTAAAGACATGAACAATAAAAAACCATGGACCACAACTCCAGGTAAATATCTTTATTGTTCTACCTAAGAAATAATGTTACACTGAGACAGACAGACAAACAGAACAACACATTGAGTTGTTATTTTGTCTGAGTTGTGTCCAGCTATAAGCTTTATCAGGAAGGTAAAGATGTGTTTTGGAAGTAGATATTTTCTATAAAAATCCCCAAATTTGATTATTAATAATTATTCTTAATTTATTAAATAACACTGCCTAAAAAGTACCGAGTAACTAGTACTCGGAGTAGTTTTTGAGAAGAGTAATTTTTACTTTAAATCAATAACATCTTCAACATCAGTACTTTTACTTTTAATTGAGTACAATTTCAACAATGTAACAGTACTTGTACTTAAGTACAAATATTCCAGTTCTCTTTTCACCACCGTTTATAAGCGGCACACTTCTACTTACTGGTGGCCGAATATTGTTTGCATTTATGGAAAAAGGCAGGTAGATGACCAAATGAACCAAGGTGGTAAGGACTGTGGTAAGAGCAAGGGTGGAGACAAAAGTGAGACGGAGCAGGAGGAGCCAGTTGAGACCCAGGCCGCAGCTAAAATGGTGACCCACGGAGAAGCCGATGGAGGGTGTAGCCATGGAGGAGGAGCAACTGACAACTTCAGGTGGACGACCTGCGGAGGCGACGCAGGTGGAGCCTGAGGCGGAGACCTGATGAGCCAGGGTGACGGCAAGGATCCAGAGGGCCAGGGTGAAACCAACGGCTCAGGCGACCGAGACAGAGACGGACATCCGGGAGTCCGCGGTGGAGCCGGAGCAACTGAGGACCCGAGTAAAATTTTAACCGAATACTTGTACACAAAAAAGTACTCTTTACACTTTTGCAGGTCTTAGCAGGATTGCATTATTGTCATTGTACAGGGAAGTATTATTAGATTTAGGCCAGATCTAGTACCAACGAGTAGGGCCACACTTTTGTCACAATTTAATTTCAAGAAATTATCTGAAAGCCAATCTTTAATTTCAGCTGGACAGAAAGGGTGGAGGAAAGTAATCAGTGGGATTAGCAGACAGGTACAATTGGGAGTCGTCCGCCTAACAGTGTAAAATAATACCATGCTTCATTAAAATGTAACCTAGAGGAAGTATATAAATAATGAACTAAAATGGGCCCAAAACAGATCCCTGGGGAACACCAGTGATAACTGTAGATTTTCTTGATATGAAACTTTTTAATTGAACAAGTGCGTTTGAAAAAATTACCTAAACCAAGACAGAGATGTGCCTCTAATCCCAATAGAAGCTAACTTTTCATAGAGTATCTCATGAGAGATGGTATCAAAGGCTGCGCTCAAGTAAAGAAGGACAAGTATAGTTAATAACCCAGAGTCTGCTGCCAGCAATAGATCATCGGTTATAACAAGAGCAGTCTCGGTACTATGTTGGGGACAAGATCCAGATTAGAATTGTTCAAACAAATTATTATTTGCCCATTTGTGTTCAGTTCATCATTCCTTGTAAAATGGCAGTATGCTTGATTCCAGACCCAACAATTTCAATCCCATCCCTGTGTTTCTCTCTCTTTTTCGCCAACCCTGTCATCTCCCTCTCTCCTTCTCTGAACGTGCCCTGCATGTGAAGCAAGCGGGTGACGGAGACTCAATTTATCTTGCTGTTTTCCGGCAACCCGCTCTGTTTCATCAGAAAAAAAATGTCCACCATTCCCTGTATATTTTACTCTTTACTTCAACGTTCACATCAAAAGAACATTTTAATTTCTTACTTATCCTTCAATCATTGCATTACCTAAATGGAATACTTTCAAAATAATGTGATTAAAAGCTCATTACTGTTGCAATGATTCGTAACTGTAAAATTTTAAACAGATATCAGATTGTTTTGTGAAAAGAGGGACACCGACACGGACTTGAAATATGTGAAATATAAAGCGTTTTTTTACTAGAAATATGAACATCAATTGTTAAACACCCAAAAACCATAATCAAAGCTTCAAAAATAGCCAAAGAACGGCTACTTTAAGAGTAGGTTTCAACTCCTAAAATATTGGAGTGTTGGAGAGGTATCGTAACCTTGTTCAGAGCAAAAAAATAGCTGCAGAGAGACAGATACTGTTCCATGGACTTGACAACAAAGAAACAATGTGATGGAATGATATGATGAAAGTGAGTTAATGAAATAATATAATAATATACAGTAATATAAAAACATTTTAAATCTGCTTTTTAAGGATTGGCAACTTTTGTCTTTTCTTACAGAAAAGCATGTGATTCAGCAGCTTATTCATTTAAATTACCATTAAAACTGGAGTCAAAATGAATACATATTTGTGCACATAATGCAAAGTAATTATTTTGGGCATCAAGGTTGCGCCATTCAGTTTGGTATAGAGAACCCAACAACAATGAAACATTTTTTATATTTGGGTCCCATAGCCTATACAAGGCCTCTGTGGATACCCTGTAAAAAATAAAATTATCAAGAAATCAATGCAATATATGTTTTTATGTGACCTTTAACTTATTAAATATTAACTTAATAATTTAATTACAGCACATTTAAGCAGCATTACTTGAATCTTTCGCTTGATGATCTGATGTTTTCAGACATGTGTCAAAGGGGAATTTTATGGTGAGAAATTTTCATTAATTTATGTGATGCCTTAAATATGTGTATATTTGTCAGTTAATTAAAGACGTGTGTTTCATACGCCTTAATTTGGTCCATTGTTGATTTTTCGCTGTGTAGCTAATACCAGACTTCTATATTCACTGTGCGGCCCTAAAGTCAAAATCCATCCCTTAGGACGATGCATCGTGATGCACATTAATTATACCTGTCTAGGTTGATTCTTAAATCGCAAAGGCTTCAACTCTGTGTTTAATGGACAGCTTTTCCGTGAACCACGGCTCTTTGATCTGCAGGAAGTCCTGCTTAATCTAAAATCACTACGATTTTAAATAAAAATCACAGCCGTTATTTTTATTTGAAAATAGCTGTGCATTTGAAAAAGCAAGAATCATCAACCACCATCATTATTATTAATATACTATTTTACCATAAAACTACCTGAAAAGGTTTGAAGTACAGCGATAAAATATGCTTTTTGACATGGAGCTACGTTGTAAATCGTACTTCTTCTGTGGGACTGTGTCACATATATGGAGTTCCTGCGCGAGAGCGCCCTCTAGCTTTCGGATATATAAAGGACTCCTATAAAAAGTCCTACTTGTAACTAAGACATTTTTGAAACTTTTCAAACATTAAGACTACTCTTACACCATGTCTACACTGTACATGGCGTGACACGACAAAAAACCCATTTTAATTTGACATTTTGTCCAGTCTGTATCCCAAGCAACTAGTGTTGTCACGATACTGGAATTTCTAACTTCGATACGATACCTTGAAAAATATCGATACTCGATACCATTTTCGATACCACAGAGAAAAAAACTGCCACAACATTAAGGGGGTAATTTTTTTTTATTATTATTTAAAGATAAATATAACATATATAATGTATTATAAAGAGTTATTAAAGGGTAAAACGTGTTGTAACACATTATGTACTGTTGCAGGTCGAGTCTCATCTTCTTTCTGGTGCTACAAGAGAATGCCAAACTTTATAAACATAATATATATTTTTTTGACCACACTTTTAAAATGAACTGAACTATGTAACTAATCTTAGAACTTAAGTTAATGGTAATAGATATTTGTTAACATGAATAAACAATGAAAAATACTTCCAAAACATGTATTAATCTTAGCTAAAAGTTAATTTAAACTAACATTTACTAATACATGTACTAATTAAAATCCAAAGTTCTATCTGTTAATATTTTTTTTCATTGGACCAGAGCAAACATGATCCATTGTATTTTATTACATACTGTCATCAAAGATTAAAATATACTGTAGCAAATGCATTGCTCATCGTTCATAAATGCTGGTTACTACATAACATTATTTGATGAACATATTTTAATGCCAGATTCACATATCACCGATCCACACACGCAAACTTGCGTGCATCACACGCGGAAACAATGCTCACTGGATAGACATGAAGACAAATTACAGAATTGAAGTAATCATTTTTTGAATTAAGTTAATTAAGCACAAGTTCATTTACATTTGACCACAGTTAACGTATTTAAAGATTCACAGTTAAAGATTCCTCAGTCGGATTATATTAATTTTAAGAATTACGGTGAAAAAACGAGACAACACTCATGTTGCTATATTAGAGGTGTTAGCGCCTTTTGTTAGCAGCGCTCTGTAGCAACTCTTGCAGATTGGCTTGTTTGTGTACTTCGGCTTTGCATGTTCATTTGATTCGTATCCAAAATATTTTCAGATAGAACTCCTGCTGTATTCTTTATCGACCAAAGCCGGCTGCGGAGGCGCCGCACACGCCATATTTATATTCACTTCACTTTTGCTATTAACCAGAGCGAATGAGACGAGACACGTGACAGGCACTGCGGTCACGTGTGGTGTTCGTCAACGCGCCTTTGGAGATAAGTGAAAGTGACAGCTCGGCTAGGATCGGAGTATCGATACTTCGGGAAATTAGTATTGGTATCGTTCAGATATTTCAGTATCGATATTTATCGAAGTATCGATATTTTTGACAACACTACAAGCAACATGACAAACCCATTAAAAACAAGCCGTTTGTCGTGTTGCGTCGCACCGGTCATGTCCAGTCTAGACACTGTGTTAAAAGCATTTTTGAGACATTTTATACAGACGGGCCAACTAACAATCACAATGTGTCTTTGACTACCTCGTGCCAAGTGGTTTACCCTTGTCTTTTCAATGTTTATGTGGACAACATCTGGATACAGTTTGCATGTTAATGCTAAGTGTAAATGCAGCATGCACAAACACAGGCAATGTACATTCACATATATTTTTATAATATTGTGTAAATTTTACTATGTAGAGGACAAAATTCCATTTTCCACATCTTTACAACAGACACTGTAAAAAAACACTCAGTCTAATTAAACCCCCGCAAATATCCACTCTTCAAAAAGACCCCCCACACACACTCAACCCATTGCACACACCAACAGCTATTACTTCCTATATAGGAAATGATGATATGGCTGGAAATAATCAGTCAATTTAAGTGCAGCACACTTCAGTGATCCCTCTTAAACACATACACACAGTATAGGTCTATGAGACGTGGCCTTCCCTCAAACACATATTTATTGCTAAAGGTAGAGTTTGTCGAGGTGGGAAGTGCTCAAGGTCAGTGCATTAAAAGGAAGGCGCGAGAGAGGGAGATAAAAAATGTTGATGTTAACTGTAGCAACCATTTAATTTTTCTAAATGACCATATCAATATCATTTATATATTTTGTACATGTTCTTGACAAATGTAAAAAAGTATATTATATTATGTGCTAATAAGGGCTATTGCATTAAGCAAAACCTAGGTTAAAGATATTTTAACAAACCAAAAAACTAATGTTTTTAAAGGATTGTTGTGAAACATCTTAAGAAACCAGGTAACAATGTGAACTGCAAAAAATATCAATAAAAGGATCACTCTCTACAACTAATGCAATAGTTTGCTTGTAGTTTGAACAACAACAAACAAAACTAAGTCTTTGCAAACTGCATGTTTTATTCATCATATGGAATTCTAGCGCACACAAACATAGCAATGTGAGAGTTGATTTTACCAAAACTGTGTTATGCTGAAATCAACTGTGTACTCATGCTCACAACAATATGACTTAAATAAAATGAACAAGAAGTTTTCCAGCTTTTATTTAGCTATGACTTTTGCTGTTTGTCCTAAAATAATCATATACTGTATGGTGAGTCTTCATCAGTCCTGCATCCAGATTCAAAATGAATATTAAATGACTGCAGTTATGACCAATTCTCTCTATAAGCTGCGCACGGCTGCGCAAACTCATTGGAGGTCCCTCGCAGTGCAGTAAGCTGAAAATCTAAAAAGCAGACAGACTTCCAATCAGGAAGCAGCAGCATTAACCTCTACATCACCTTTATAAACCGGTAGATCATAGTTAAGTATGTTAGTCTTTCAGACTGTAACATCAGGATAAACGCGAGTTGAGAGTGCGCGTGAAGGGAGTTGCGGGTAAATAAAGTACCTTTAATATATATTTCTGAACTTAGATGGCTATTCAAAGCTATTGACAATTATCAGAGATAAAATGCTAATTCGACAGGCAAATGACACCACACTGAGTCTGTATTCAAAGATCTAAGACTTTTTCTACGTACACAAAAGGCCTCTTTCTCTCAAATATTGTTCACAAATCTCAACAAAGTCTAAATCTGTGTTTGTGAGAACTTCTCCTTTGCCGAGATAAGCCATCCACCTCACAGGTGTGGCATATTATGATGCTGATTAGACAGCAGGATTATTGAACAGGTGTGTCTTAAGTTACCAGGTGTCTCCCATTTGTTTGTTTATCATGGAAACTCTCTTAACATTTGAGACCCGCGATCGCGGTGATCTTTTGTCCGGTTCGGGATCACTGGTCTCAAATGCTGATAGTTACGGTCACATATCATTAAACACAACACAACTATAGGCTATACAAACTATTCGCAAAGCCTTGCCATCACATCTGGGAAATAAGTCAGTAAATTCAAGTAAATTTTGCAAATGCGTCACATGAATTACTGATGTGGGGAGGTCATTTATAAATCACAGTAGTCTCCAGATTATACTAATGCCATGCGAAAACTGTGAATGGTGCTAACGTGTAACCTAACGTTACGTCCCAAACCAAATTCACAGAAGGCTCCAACTACGCAAACTGCTATCCAATCAAAGCAGTGGGCGTTTACTTATAAAGTCATCAATACGGAACATCATTAAAAACCGATCGTTTGTAGAACTGGCCTTAAAACCAGTGTAGAAAATAGCCTATTACTTCTTGGATTTGATGTTTTTGATTATAAAGATCACGCGAACGTCATAAATATACCTCAAACAACAGTATAAAACAATAAACAAGGCCATTTCATGAGACCTTTAAACGAGAAATTCACAAGCAGCTATGAAAACAGTCATTGATCGTTCAGGTAACAACAGACAATAAAGATTCAGGGGTATGTAGCATTTCAATTTGGCAGTTTGTATAAATTCAGTCAGTCTTGTGGAGTATGTGTAAACTTTTATCATGTAAAAAACCTTATTCAGGACAGTTTTTCAATCTTTATTATTTCAAATCTATTATTTTGTTAAAGTGTATCACAATTTTGCAAGGGGTTAGACATTTTTAAGCATAACTGTAGTTTATAATGCTTTTGCAGATTATAAGAATCTATTAAGGCCTGTTGCTGGCGCCTTCCCTCTCCGACTGAGGGCGCCATGTTGCTCAGTGTTTCTGCCTGTTTTGTAAGGACTGCACATCCCATCATGCCTTGTGTCTTGTGATTGTTAACTGGGTAGCTCTGTGTCTCATTTCCTGTTTGTCCCTTCATATGTGTATATATAGCCCGTTCGTTCAGTTGTCTGTTGTCAATCATTGTTTGATGTTACACCCTCGTGTCCCTAGTGTTTCCCTGATGTTTATGTTACAGTTTCGTGTTGTTAGACTACTCTAGTAATCCAAAAACTACTAAACAGCAGGTGGCAGCATTTCCTCTTGACACAAGCAAGCCTGCCTGCCATTAAAGAAGAATGCATTCAGTATCAGTCACTATACACTATGCACTTAAATTATGCACTCAACCATCTAGTATATGAATTTCAGAAGAGTAGTATCGTCCCAAATGGACTACTAAACGGTTTTATTCTAACCGGAAATATATTGGTTTCCCAGACCATCACCAATGATGTCAATCGCACGCCACAATGCGTTTGATCAAAATATACTTCTGCATTTTTCATGTAATGTAGTTTTCATCTGTTTTCCCCAGCAATGCTTCAGTCATCATAAGATTGAAGCGTTATCACTCTACAGGAGAGTTTTGATTGAGCAGCGTCTGATAGCCCCACCTCCCTTCCTCTATGTAAGCGAAACTGCGACCGTTGAGTGCGTGAAGTGTTCACAGTTCCACACTTCATATTTTTGATTGAAAAAGTGCATTATCCGGGTACTCACAGTGCACTTCTTTTTAGAGGATTTTCGGGCGACCCGGAGAGAGGTTGAGCAGGCTGGGAAACTTCTGATGAAGACACCCCCAATGACAAGGACCAGGGCCTGTTTCAGAAAGAACCCGAGAAAGTAGGGTAACTCTAAAAGAGAGGTAATTTACTATTTACTATTCAGTAACCATAGTAACTTACTATGTTTTCTTTGGTAAACCCAGAGTTTATTTCAATCTCCTCTCCCTTTTAAAGCACATGTGAACCTCATTCATTCATTCATACAGTCACTCATGGCACACATTTTGATCAGAAAGAGACCACCTCAGTGACTTATATATCATATGTGCTTTTATAGAGGATTCAGTATAAAGAGGTTGAATTCATTCATTGGGATTTACTTTGATTCAGGAGCAATTTAGGACCCGAGTGGAATTTTGTCATTTCCCTGTGCAATTTTATTAAAACGGTACAAGTTTTCTGTACAGTGAATTAGATATATCAAAATATTTCTCATCCATCCTTAACAATAACATCCTCAACATCCAATAACATCAGTCACCGTACGTGTATTACATCAGAGCAACATTTTCTATGGACGATGAGAAATGAGTGTATAAATTTCTGCTGTCATCCATCAAAACATATACATCTTCTTAATGCTACTGTGAATGCAAATGATCAACTAGAATCGTATTGTTACACCCGTAACCCAGAGTGATCCATCAGAATTCACCCCACACATCACCCGGACATTAATATAGATATATATTATTATCAAAAAGAGGCTAAATAGATAATAACACCTTTTTTTTTATACTTTTATTGTATTTGTATTATAGTCAGTCTGAAAAACAGACTCTATTGTGACAGTTTGGTGAAGTCCGGGAGAGAATTTGAAATTTTGGAGAGAGAAATTATTTGAAATTATTTGCCATAAATTTACATGAATTCTGAGGAAGTGTAAAATGCATTAAGGCTCAATGGGGATAGGGGACAACCCTGCAATTTAATCAGTAAAACACAGCTCAACTCTATTTCGTCAGGATAGGAATTATTGTTCAGCTCCTATGGATATTCATGAATAAATAAGATGGATATCTTCCAGCAAAATTAAAGGCAAGAGAGCAGTAAGACTTGGAGTATATGCCTTTTGTAGTTAAGTGTCAACGTGGGGCAGACTTCATTGATCCTAGCATATGGACTACTTTGGTGTGAGGTGTTGCATTAATCAAACAAGCAGTCTTACAATGGAATGCAATGGGAAGATAAGTATGTTTGTCCAATGCATTCTCTAGCTCATTTAAAATGTTTTTAGTTGGGTTTTGTTTTACCAGGGTTAGCCTAATCCTGTTTCCATGGTTACTGACGGTGGCTCTTGATTTGTATGTAGAGCATGTGTGCTTTGAGCTAGCAGCTGTACCATTTCACAGTTTTCTTCTAAATCCACTTTTATAATCCAGGCACACAATATGCTAACGATTTACCCACTTCTGATGTGATGGAAAATGCGTCATTTGATACGGTACAGAGGTGGAGTATGTGTGTGAATTCACTTGAATGCCCTACAGTGCTCAATGTGTGGTGCAATTCCACAGATGCCATAAAAATAGCATGCATTGAATTTGTAATTTGTTAAATTCAATAGCTCATGACAGAAAGCAGAATTACAAATGTCATTATTTAGCCTAGTATCTTTGCTAAAATGTTGCTGTTTCATGAATTATACCTGCAATAAAAAGCTGTAACACATAATAGTGCAATTGTAAAGCATAACAAAAAAAAATAAAAGTAGCAATTTTGTGTAATAAATATATACTACATCAATGTGTTTTTTGCATAATAGTGTATTTGTTGATTTTTAATACTGAAACTTTGTCATATTGCACCACTCTGTCTTTATGTACCATGGACAATACTTCCCACCACTTCCACCAATCATGACTAAAATGTATATTATAATTTTGTTTTGTATGTATCTTGCACTTGAGTAATATGCCATGGTGTAAGACTTCCATTGGCAAGGCCACTGTACCCTACTGCAAGCCAGCTGTCACCATGTGAGTGAGGGAGGATGTGTGGGGACAAAGACACACACTCTGAAGCTGTGTCTCTCTTCTGCAACTCACCCTCAATGCTTACTGTTTATTGCTCTCTTTGTGCTTTAATTGTTTCCGTTTTTTCCTCTTATGCCCTACATGGCTGCGTACAACAGAGTGGCAGAATATTTCTAAGCAATTCAGCCCTATGTTTTTTTACCTGGTAGATAATAAACACACACAAAACTATTTATCAGTCTTACAGTGATGTATGCACTGTGCATGTTGGAATACATACATGACCTTTTAACACAATCATATTCGTGGGGCCACATGTCTAGAATCATTTTCAGTGGGGGGAATCATAAAGACCTTCAGTACACTTCAGAGAGGCCATAAATGATGCACATACTCATGCACATCTACTCTGACAGTTGGAAGGTCTGAGAGTGAGCATGTTAACAGCCAGGATGGTCCCTTGACTCTAAAAGAGCTCATAACATGATAAATACCCCTGAGATAATCCTAGAGACATGTGGAAAACAGGGCCTTTAAAAATAAAACACAAATGCAAACAGAGAACACTGAATTTCTTAACTGCTTGCTTCAAGCACCATTATTCAGATTAGTTGATCTTTCAAATATTATTTTAATATGCTGTTAGACTTTGAGAGAGTACAATATGTATTGTCTCAATATTCATGCTTGAAAATACATTATATGTTTATGATAAATACTGTATATCCCAAGGTTAATTCACCAAAAAGTCCTGTAGTAGGTACAACATGGCGATCAATTTTTTTTACAGCCTGTCTTGCCCTGTTTCAGCTTAATCAGAAAAGATCAAGGCACTGATCCCTATCCTATCAGTTTTCAGAATAGAAATGTGCTAAAGGGTAGTTTTACCAATCAATCATGCATTTCATTTAAATTGTTAAGCAGACCCAAGCGAGAGAATTTGGTTGGAGTTTTATGTTCCAAGACACCCATAATACTTGTTATTTGTGATTTCAAATATTAGAACTTAGCATGTCAAAATTGGTTCAATGAGTCTGAATAGTGATGTCGGGTGTGTTTTACATAGTCACAATGGCTTCATGATTTCCTGAGATCGCTTTTTAAAGATGAGTGTATTTATTATAACGTAATGTGCACTTGCAATTGCTACACCTGTGTTACAGTTATCTGCTGTTCAGCCCAGCGGTGGCCGCTCTCATAGGCTAGTTGCGCGAAGCCGACATTTTAGATCAGCGAGTGTGGGCAGGATTATTTCCGGTCGTATTACACTGTATGGGAAAATAAGGATTTTGGGCAGGCAAACATGTCCGTTTTTTTGGATACAAATAAGAAACTGATATATCAGTGATATAACAGAAAAACCTTGCAAAGAAAATTTTTAACAAAGTTCATTTTTTTCCGATTTGCGCGTTACGCGGGTCAAACGCTCTAAATGTTCAATCCGCGCCGCAGCATGTCGTATCTGTGACGGGTTGCCCAAGGGTTTAAACCCAATCACAGAAGATCAGAGAATCAAGAGGCTTTAGTCATCAAAATTAAAAACTTTACTTTGTAGACAAAAAATAAAAGTTCAAAACAATCTTGGCAAGGCGTGCTTCAAATAAACAGAGTAATACAAAAGTAGATGTAGTAGAGTAGGCGGGGCGAGACCGTGGTTCGAGGCCGGTAAGTAATTGTTAATTAGCGCCAGTGGTGCGCGCACCGGCCTCGCATCACGTAGGAGATTGGGAGCATATAAAGAAACAATGGCGACCGGACCGTGGAGAGAGAGGACCGGGCCCGAACTTGTGTTACGTTTGTTTGTATTTGTATTTGTGTTATGTTATGTGTGTTGAAATGTTCAAAAGTGTGGGCTTAAATTACAAATCCAAGCAACACCAATGTAAGTGTCATTGCATGCAGTATATTAGGGAACAAAGGCAGCAACACTAGTTATATTATTAAACATTTACACACAAAACATACCATCTATCTCAGGCAACACGCTGTCCACTATATCTCCCGGCTCCATCTCAAACTGCAACTTCCCTGCCTCAGCCGTGATTCCCCGTGAAGATAATATTCATAACATTCAAAAATACATATTAAGTTAGTATAGCAGTCTTAGGGGACAACACGTAAGTTTTAAAATCTAAATCTTTTGATCGAGACCTGCAAGACTTGAAAAGGGTGACAGCCATTTACATTTAGCGTATGTACACTCTACATGTTTCCAAAGTCACTAACAAATTAGGTAAACAATAAAAGCAATTGGAACAACATAAGGTCAACAAAAATCATAAGTGCAGTAAAACTGGTCTGATAAAGCCTACAAAAGTATACAAAGCTACACTCTAAAAAGTGCTATATAGCAGGGGTTCCAAAAATGTTCAGCCCGTAACCCCCATAATAACAGTGTTAGTGACTCGTGACTCCCATTATCTTCGCAGATGGGTTAACTATAAATACAAAAATACAAATGTTCTGCGCAAATGCAATTATTCTACCCAAACGCGCATAATAACAACACAAAAGAGCACCGTCTAACATAATATTGTTTTATAGTAATTTACTCATTACTTTAATTGTTGTTATACATTAAATATGAACTATTACTACGGATGGTTAAACTGATTCGAGTGCTGATGGATAAAAATGAGTGGCAGGCAGCTGATTTACTGTGGATCAGAAACCTCTTCAATGAGAACATTGAAGCAAAGCTTCCAGATACTCTGCCATCAAAACTTCTGGAAGAGCTTATAGAAATATGCTCTGATGCCAGGCTGAAAGCCCATTTCAGTGAGGTTCCACAGGAATCATTCCGGTCTGAAATTGCAGAAGAACACCCAGTCTGTCACACAGCTGAAATGAAGGTGTTGATTCCCTTTAGCACCACCTACCTCTGTGAAGCTGGGTTTTCAACCATGACATCCCTTAAAACCAAATACAGGGCCAGACTGACCCTTGAGGATGATACAGTATGCGTCTTACCCTGTCAAAGATCTCTCCACGCATTGACCAAATTATACTCACTGCCAGCAGCAATCCTCACACTGATTGATAAAGCCCCACAAATAACATGCAAGTATTGAGGTGCCAGACAGCAGTCATTTTGTAATAGCCTTTATTCATTCTTTGTCATATTCATTCTTCTTACACCAGTATGAATACTTATATTTTTGATATTGCATTTCAAATAAAGCCAATTTATAGGCGACTCCTAAAGGCGTACAGTTTTAAATTACAAATTGCCTACTGTTGTTTTTGTTATTGTATTTTCAATATTATACATAGGCTATTATTTGTGCATAAACATATCTGGTTATAATAATAAACATACTGTTTGCTTAAAAACAAGAGCGATAATATCATTAAATGTGTTGTGGGGCCCTAAAATATTTTCTTGGGGAAAAAGGGGGTCTAAGACTGTGGCGAGGCGCAGGTCCAGGATCAGCGTCGCCTGGGAAACGGCTACGTGTTCCTAACACTCGGGGTTCTGGCTCTGACAACGCCTAACGCGGGGTATTCTCTTCCCCCGAGTGAGTGCGAGGAAGAGATCTGCGAGAGGAAGCACGGATCCAGAGATGGCAGCAGACGAGCACCCCGGATATTACCCTTTTGTACGAAGTACCTTTTTGTTTTGTAATAAATTTCCCACTGGGGTTGCTCGATACCTTGCTGTGTGCGTGTCGTGTCTCTTCACCCCGTCACACAGACAAAAAAAGGTTGGGAACCTAGAGTATGAATCTACAGGACCGGTTGGTGCTGGCAGCAAGATCCATGAAGTTTTGCAAGGTTCAGCTGCAGGTGTTGGTCCTTCATCCAGAGCGAAATGTCACTCAGGCATGAAGAAATGTGTGCAGAAACAGTCAGATCATAAGGCTAAAATGACAAGTGGAGTTGTGTGTCATCCGCATAGCAGTGATAGGAAAAGCCATGTGACACACATACAATTGATATCCCTGTTGGGGGCTTCCTCCCCCATAAGAATATTTTTGTTACTTTTTCATTAAATTTATGCATTCTGGTGCACTATGAGAAGAAAAAAGGACAATATTTGCTTTAAAGCAACACTTTAAAATAATGTCTCCAAAATCATTTTAGTGGTAGAAGAACTCTTAACCGGATGAATTATACTGCCGCTGCTACCTAAGCAGCCTCAGAGTGGCTAAAACCACACTCTGTAGGTTCTTTTTTTTAATATATATTTTCAATATCCACCCGCCCCCCCATTCTCTAGAAAAACTATATGGATCGTCAAAATTTATAGACGCCAATATTCGCAAACAGCAACTAGTTTACAGGTATGTATAATCGAATGGTCAAAATAAGCACACACAATAGCCATATAAACGAGACCTAAAATGGCAAAAAACAAACAGAGAGCAGTAGTTTTTTTACGCTTAATAACTGTAAGTGTGTGTTAGAAATCTTTCAACCCAAACTTTTAGGTCTTCAGCCCGAAAGTTTAAATCCTGTCAGGTTAGCAGGCTTGGTGTTCCCCGGTTTTACATATTATGTCCATAGGCAAAGATTAGGCGGTCTTTTGTAGCTATTCAAATGCAATCAACCACATAAACACACATTTACACCAAGAAAGAACGATATATTTATCGCCATTTCGTGCAAACTAATGTTAACACTATGAGTGAAATGTTATAATGTATTAGCACTGACATGCTGTTTGCCAAATTGGGTCGGAATACGGCGATCCTGAGAGCGGGACCAACATATTGTTTACAAATCCCAGCATCTGAACACTCGTGCCCCTTTGGCAGCGAGAAAGCATGCAGGCTGCAATCGCATCTAGGAACGAACAAGGTAATGAGCGTGTATATGACATACAGGTATGTGAAATAACTCCCCGAATCTGTGGGGAAGATAAATGTGAAAATGTTTGCTTGTACAGATTGGGCCTGCTGAGTGGCTGCAGCGCTTTAAATCAATTAGAATCCCTTTTAAATACCTTACATCCGCCCTGTACCTACGAAACCTTTATAAAGTTTAGTTTTCCCTTTAGGAATAGTTTGTCGAAACGAAAAACAACCGTGTGAAGCATACAAGCTGCTGTGTTTGCGTGTGAGCAGCTTATAAGCAGCTCTGTTGCGCGTATAGGCTGGGTCTCAAGTTTGATAAGGACCAAATTGCCTTGATACTATTGAGTATCAAAAGATGTCTTGTCGTTCGATTCCACGTTCCGATACCAATGGCGCCCATACATATTTTGTGGCAAGATAATTGTTGCCAAAATGGGCAACAAAACAAATGTGATGAAGTGCTGCCTGCTTGCCGAGGGCCTGCTACTGCAGCCTGATGACTGGAGGCCCGTTATTGTGAGGGCAGGAGCAGGGGTTTGATCAAGACTTGGTTGTGATCAAATGAAGTCTTGTGTTGCCGAACCTTTATATCGAAGATCTGGGGACTCTGACTGCTTTCTGGCCGGAGACCACCCAAGAGCCCAAATGACTGACAGGTAGTAATGGGCGATATAAACGATATAAACGATACAAAATTGGCCTACGATAGAGATTTTAATTCTATTGCACTATCGCGATAATGCATGTTGATGACGCAATCTACCCGCGAAATTTAGAGCCACGAGCTGCAGCCGGCTGCAAGGAATCATCATATTCGTCATCTTGAATAAGCATGGCTGAAAGCGTCAGCGAAACAGAGGAGCTCGTGAAAAAGACCGGTGCAACATCTATTATTTGGACTTGGTTCGGATTTAAGCCGTCCGACGAGCAGTAGAAAAATATACTCTGTAGAGTGTGTGGGGCAAAAGTTCCAGCTAAGAGCAGTAACACGACTAATCTGTTCTAGGGCTGCAATAACGAATCGATAAAATCGATAAAAATCGATTACTAAAAGAGTTGGCACCGAATTTCATAATCGATTCGTTGTGTCGCGCGACGCGGAGACGTTTGATTATTTAAAAAGAACTTTATTTGAGCGTGGAGCGGAGTGAACACACTCGGTCTCTCTTGCGCACTGATGCTAGCAGAGTTCGGCGCCTCATAGACGGGGCGGAGCACAAATAAGAATAAAATCTAGCGGAGGAAAGATACATGGCGGAGGCAGAGAAATCCGCGCGACCCAAGTCATCCACGGTGTGGGAGCATTTCACACTAAATAAACAGAAAAAGTGTGTTAACTGCAAAATATGCTAAAGTGACATGGCGGGAACAACACGGCAATGATCCAGCACCTGAAATGCAAACATGTTTGAGTCTTTGATGAGGAGGAAGGGAGTTCAACAGCAGGTTAACTCACCACAGAATCCTACTTTTGTTCCGTTTTGAAGTGAGGAACGTAATGTCTCTGTAGCGGGTGTTTACTCGTTATCCAGCTTGACAAGCATGACAAATTAGCGTTAGCTTGTTAATAACAGTAGTAAAGCAGGGGTGGTATAGTTACTTTGCACTTTGCATTGCAAGACTAAAGACACGTTTTTATTCAAAAAAAGCTTTTCTTAATTAGTAATTTTGTCTCGTTTCCAGTCCAAATATCTAAAAAATCTTAAATCAAGATTACTTGACAAGAAAAATGGCCTAATAAAATTAAGTGATGCTTAAAACTTCTGTTTGAGATTATATCTCATTAAGATTATTTTTCTTACCCCATTGGGGGATAATTTTGCTTGTTTTAAGCAAACAATCACTTCATTTTGAGGTGCTTTTTCAGAAAACAAGACATCATTTCTTATGTTATTTCATGTGTCTAGTAAATGTATCTTGAATTAAGATTTGTTTGATATTTGGACTGACAACAGGATGAAACTACTAAATTAGAAAAGCAATTTATGCAATGTATATTCTGTGCTTTGTCCCATATAGGTTATTTTTGACAAAATATGTGTGTGTGTTGTACATTTTAATTTAATTTTAAAGTTATTTTATAGCACTTGGTCATCTTAAGCTGTGTTTAAATGTGGTATATAAATGAACCTAAGCTTCAAGTGAACTTGAGAGAGAGAGAGAGAGAGAGCGAGTGTGTGTGTGTGTGTAAGTGTGAGAGTTTGTGCATCTGCTAGTGTGTGCGTCTGCAGTGTAGTTTAGAGAACAAGTTCTGACATTCAAACAAATCCTGCTAAATTTTCTGATTTGTATTGTTCTTTATTTTTTATAAATTATTAATTGTTCTGGCAGCTCAGGTGGCAGTTTATTAAAAAAAATGTTTTGGCAAACACGTGTTTGTTTTTTGTGTTAGTCAACACTATTATTTTATTTCATTATTATTATAACAGCTCAGGGATCATCAAGGAGCAACATGTTTGTGCACTTTCTGAAGATTTTAGTTCTGTTTTTGAATAAAGGGTTGAAAATGAATGCTTTTCTTGTTTTTGGTTTTTAATCAGATTATCGATTAATCGAAGAAAAGAATCAATAGATGAATCGATTATTAAAATAGTCGTTAGTTGCAGCCCTAATCTGTTCTACCACCTCAAAACTAAACATGTCGTTGAATACCAGCATTGCCAGGCAATGCAGCCAACCGCAAGATCCAGTACGAAGAACGCAGGAAAGAAAAAACAGGAACTGATCCAAACCTCAATCCAACAGTCATTTTCAAAAGGTACTCCTTATATTAGGAAGAGCCCGCGATGGATTGAAATTACCAGAGCCATAACTGTGTAAGGACATGGTCCCTTTTCAAACGGTAGAGAGAAGCGGATTTTTTTTTTTATTTATTTATTTATTTTGTGCTTTCATTTAGCACTTTATAATGTTTTCATTTGAAGTATATGTGCACTACACTTGGAAGAATTTTATTTATTTAAAATAGCCATGCCTAATACTGGAAGTATATCCCTAATTCACGGTGTCCGTTCCTTTATTAACAAGACACCAGTTTTAATTTCATTAGGAGAACAAAATGTTTAAAACCAAATGCGTTACCTCGGCTGCAGGTTTGAAATATGTTTTTATTTAAAGTATCTGTGCATTTACACAAAATAATTTTCTTTGCCTAATTAATACTGGAAGTATTTTCAGTACAGTGTATGTTCCTTAACTAAAAAGACACAAGTTTTTCTGTTCTCTGCAACTTGGGTGGCATTTAAGAACCAAGGACTTAAACTAAATATAGTGCCTTTTAGAAGGAAATACTTTTATATCATCTGCAACATTTTGTTGTATAATTAAAGTTTGCTTTTGTACAATAAATGTTCTCAAAACGACATACGTTTCTTTTTTTCTTTAAAAAAAAATACATTTAGCAGTTTGGCTTTCCTAAGGGTCTGTGTAACCTGTTCTGAAATGGTTCTATTATAATTTATATATCGCAATATATATGGATTTTAGGCCATTTCGCCCATCCCTACTGACAGGTATGCATTGATGTTTCGCTGTGTGATGTTTAATGACTAGCTGTAAGCCCGAGCAGAGAGACGCAGAGACTGAGCATGTCACCCAACGTTCTCAAGTATGCAAAAAAATGCGGTTATATCTTCAAATTGCTGCACGCATCGATATGTGTCGAACACATTTTACCTTTACAGAGTTATCATTTACGGCTGGGGTCATGTGTCCAAGATGGAGTTGTGTTCGGGTTGTGCAGACAAGAGACGACGGAGATCTTTCCTTTAAAACACTGGTCAGGTAATAATCCATTAGGCTGCTTACATTCACTTAGATGTATGTGTTATTTCGGCCAAGGCATGAGTGGGAACGGTATATAGAAAACTTATGCAGGCTGGATGATAACCAGCAGTCAGACTCGGAAGCGCCGTATATATTTACTATTCTCAAGTAAGCTTATGGTCGGCTCACTGTGTGTCACTGAACAGTATGGGCGCCAAGACAAGTGCAGCAGTGGCAACGCGAAGTGGAAAGAGGATAAATCTAAAGATATTTTACAGAAGTAGAGAGATTGTTCTCCTGCTTGCATATTATGTGTACGGCGGCTCAAACACGAATAAACGCAGTTTATGAATGACGAATAGTTACAGTATAGGTAAAATGGCATGGAATTTGACATGATTAAAGCAACTGAATGGAACGACTGAATGAATTGTTTCACACGAAATGATTTGTTTCACTTCACAGAACAATATATTTGCAGCCATTTTGTGAAAACTAATGTTTAAGTTATGAGTGAAATATTATAATATATTAGCGCTGACTACTGTTTGCCAAATTGGGTTGGAATACGGCGATCTTGCAATCGCGACCAAAATATTGTTAACAGATGCCAGCATCTGAACACTCGTGTCCCGTTACCAGCGTGCTAGCATGCAGGCAGCAATCGCATCTAGGAACGAACAAGGTAATGAGCGTGTACATATGACACACAGGTATGTGAAATAACTCACCGAATCTGTGGGGAAGATAAATGTGAAAATGTTTGCTTGTACGGATTGGGCCTGGTGAGTGGCTGCAGCGCTTTTAATCCATTAGAATCCCTTTTAAATAATTTACGTCCCTGTACGTACGAAAACCTTCTAGAGTTTAGTTTAACATTAAGGAATAGTTTGTTGAAACATAAAAACAACCGTGTAAAGCAAACAAGTTGCTGTGTTTTTGTCTCGTATGAGCAGCGCTGTTGTGAGTAGGGGTAGGGATTGAGATACTTTTTAGGCACCGACCGAGTTGCCTCGATTCTATCCAGTATCAAAAAATGTCTTGTCGTTCGATACCACATTTCAATACCAATAGCACCCATACAAAATCTGCGGCAAGATAATTGCTGCCAAAATTGGCAACACGACAAATGTGATATAGCGCTGCCTGTGCCGTCATCCTCCTAACTCTCTCTCTCCCTTTCTGCTCCACCTGGAGGTAGAGGTCTTCACGGATCCACTTAGATCCGAAAACCTGAGGGCTGACACGAGATCTGAGCAGGTTTGGATCTAAAAGATTCACAGGTGCCTCGGACACGGGTCGGGTATAATATATGTTTTTTGCTCAGTCGACCTGAGAAGACCCCAACTGTCCCATACATAAACAGTGCGTCGCCTGTGTATGCACCCAGTTGCCAACCCCCACTTGCGACTGTGTGTGGCTGTATAGTGAGCTAATTTATGTTGAGCCAGACCTGTCAATCAAGAAAACTGGAATAAACTGTGTCTACTGTTTTGCGTCTTTATCCTGAGTTTTCTGTTGCGCTATTTGCCAGAATTGCCAAATGCAACAAGAGGGGCAACTTATTGCCCTATCAATTTCATTTTTATTGACCCATTTAATTTTTCATATCCACTGGTTACAACTGAATGATGAATTCTGAAATCACAATAACACAAAATAAAATTAAATAAAACAGATTAGCAAACCGAACTGGTTACCAGGCCACTGGGATCTGTTTCTATAGCCTTCCTCTTGATGGTCAGGCTGGTGTGCAGGGCTGCAGACACAGATCGAAGACATTTACATTCGGATCCATTCTGAAAAAAATGTAGTCAGGGTCAGGGTCAGGTTCGGGTAAAAGTGATTCGAGTCATTTCGGGGAAGGTTAAGATCTTTGGACCCAAGAAGACCTCTACCTGGAGGCTACTTCCACAGAGCATCCTTCAACAACACATCTACCACACAGTGAAGGCAGCAGTGCTAAGAGTGGTACTCTGACAGGTGAGGTTTAATTTTAACAAACAAACAGAATCATATTTTTGTATTGGTCCATGCACGTACTACTTAAGTTCATGTTTCTGTGTGCAGTGATTAAGTCATGTGTAATGGGAACTAGGTAATTGTTTGAATGTATGGCTATAAAGAGTTAGCAGATTCAATGCTAAAATGCGAAAAAATAGCGGAGCTTTGACTGGGGCTCTGACAGGTACCTTTAGAGGCACTCACTGCAAGCAAATGTTTTCTGTAGCTCTCAATAAGACTTCTGCACCTTTTAACAGGTAGTTTGTCCCCCTCTTCCTGAGCAAACTGCTTCAGCTGTTTCAGGTTTGATGGGTGCCTTGCCTTCTTCAGACTGCAAGTTTCAGTCCTTTCCATAGATATAGGATTCAGAGAGAGACACATAGAAGGCCACTTCAGAATAGTGTTGTCACAATACCAAATTTTGGACTTCGATACAATACCTAAGAAAAGTATTTCCATCCCAATAATAAATCGATACCATGCAAAAAAAACAGGAAGTAATAAAAAAAACACATATATACTGTAACTTAAAAATTGTTATTTTATTTCTTAATTCTTATAACTTACACTGTGTTACACTTTGCTTTTTGAGCATGTCTCCCCCCTTAATTAAGAATAACATGTCACAACACATACCTACATATGAGTGTCAGGTATAAATCTATGATACAGTCCTAAACATGTACCTGTCTCAGTGTTTGCTGTCTGCTCATGTGAAACGAAAAAAAAACTGTTTTAACTTAAGACCTTAAAGCATGGTTTAATTCATTCACTTCAATACATTAAAAACATTACATAATGGATTCTGAACTAACAAAAAATCTCTTTTTACAGCATTTATAAATTTGTTTATCTTATTTAATACAAATCTAGTTGTTTATTCATATTAGTTCATTAATACATTTTAACAAATACAACTGTTAATGTTAAATTGATAGAAATATTTATAAAATAATTTAATATTTATTAAATCCGTTGAAACAAAACCATTAAGATGTGTAACTGCTGTAAAAGTCTTCCCCATTATTAGTTCATGTTGGCTAACTAATGTTTCGAAATGGAACCTAGTTGTAAAGCATTATCAATGCTGGTAATGTTGGCATGTCACAATCAAAAAGCATAATTCAGCTATTCAGAAATAGACTTTGACATGCTTTAACTCAGCAATAATGACATTTGCGCATCTGCTTCACTGACAAGCCGTGAAAAGACGAAAAAGTTACTATTGTTTGCCGCCGTGACTTTAATTTCGTCGCCCCCCCCCCCCCCCGAAATCTGCTGCGCAATTACGAGGAAGGAAAGTTGTATGCATCGCGCACACATACGGCTGCGACAAATAGACACATTTCAGAATACGTTTTCTGTGAAACGCACACATCATTAAAGTACCGGTAACAAATAAATGAGAAATTTTTATAGTTTAAACTGAAGGGTATCGCAGTACATTTTCTAGTACCGGTCTATCATGCAACACTACTTTAGAACAGTCCAATGTTTTGTTCTTATTCATTCTTAGGTGATTTTAGCTGTGTGTTGTGGGTCAGTATGCTGTTGGAGGACCCATGACCTGCGACTGAGACAGAGCTTTCTGACACTGGGCAGTACGTTTCGCTCCAGAATGTCTTGAGATTTCATTGGCCCTGCTCAGATTCAAGGCACCCTGTGCCAGAGGCAGCAAAGCTGCCCCAAAACATAACCGAGCCTCCTCCATGTTTCACTGTAGGTTTGCTGTTCTATATTCTATGAAAGCTTGTATTTTTCGTCTGTGAACATAGAGCAGATGTGACTTGCCAAAAAGCTCCAGTTTTGACTCATCTATCCAAAGGACTTTCTTACGGAAGCATTGTGGCTTTTTAATATGAATTTGGACGAATCCCAGTCTGGCATTTTTATGTTTTTCTTTCAAAAGTTGAGTCCTCCTGGGTCTTCTTCCATGCACAAAAATCGACGGATAGTGGGATCAGAAACTGCCGTACCTTAACCTTGGAGTTCAGCTTGTTCAGCTTTGGCAGTTATCCTTGGTTCTTTTTCTACCATTTGCACTATCCATCTGTTCAATCTGGGCTTGATTTGCCTCTTGCGACCGCCCCCAGGGAGG
Source organism: Triplophysa tibetana (assembly GCA_008369825.1). Lineage (NCBI taxonomy): Eukaryota > Metazoa > Chordata > Actinopteri > Cypriniformes > Nemacheilidae > Triplophysa > Triplophysa tibetana. Next base: position 7,713,966 of record CM017901.1, on the reverse strand, counting down.
CTTGCTACAATTCCATGGCCTTTAAACTTCTTAATAATATTTGCAACTGTTGTCACAGGAACGTCCAATTCGTGTGTCAAAAAAATTTTGGAATCTTCATTGAAGGTTTTGTATCGATGCTTGATTAGTTCTCTAAATATCACGTGGGCGGTGATGGCGGAAGCTTCATTCCACATGAATGCTTCGTAGTCCGATTCCGAGGTTTAAAAAAGCGCAACACAGGCGCGCTCTCGTGGGTTGTTGAGTACTGAATTTGCAGTTCTTTTTTTGGTGAAATTGCAATGTTTTTATGATTTGGTAAAGCGATGTATTAATAGAAATGCAACAAGATGTAGGGTTGGCGATAGCTGATTCCCTAAACGACAGTTGGCTGTTAGCCAAAATATGTTGCAAATCAATTTTACAAACATGCATTAGGCTTTTCCTCACGCCAGAGAGAGTGTATAATGTGCAGGCTTTGAGTTTTCATCGCACGAGAGAGCTAGTGATGCGCCAGAGAGAGTTTTATCTCGGGCTTTGCCACAAGCCAGATAGTTCATAATGTTGAGTTTTCAGTGCAAGAGAGAGCTTGTTTTCCTGGCAGGAAGTGCTATGCATGTTTAAAACCAGTGCACGAGTGGTTTCCCTTTGGCAATCAAGTAATAACAGCCCATGCGGGCATCAATGACGCATTTGGATGAATTATATTGACTTATGGCAATAGCTTACTTTCTCTCGTTTAAAAGGTTGAGGTGGTAAGTAAAAATTTGCACTGAACTTAAACTCTGGTAGAATGCTAATTTCAGTCACACATGAGCATTTCCTAGACACTTAAGCTTCTGTTTTTGTCAACAAATCCAGCTTGTCATGGATAAATGCGTGCCCCGCCCTCGATACTATCGTGTACCTGCGATCCACAGGCTGGCGATAGAAAACAATCTGATTATAGAGAATATCGCTCAACACTAATAAGGTGTTAAAAAATATATATATCATTTTCTTAATAATGATTAATATGCAATGCTTTATGTTCTTTTTCAGTTTGTGTGAATGTTTGTTCTTTTCAATGAAAGGTTTGCCAAATCATTCAGAAGAGTCATTTCAAATGATTTCCCATCAGTCTTTTTTAACTTCTCACAACAATTAGACAAATGTCTAGCTTGAACTATGTTTTTACTAGCTGAGTATTTGCAAATAAAGGACAAAGGAAACACACAGTGGCACTTTCTTTTCGTAGTATCACTGTTCTACCACTAGGTTTTCCGCGTAAGCATGCTCAGAGGTGTTCGTATATTTACGCACATTTCTATGTATAGGTACAAATTGGAAAATCCTACAACTTCGTGTGAAGCTGTTCCTACGCACACATCTGAGCGTACGCACTGTTGATAAATGAGGCCCCAGAATTTTTCATATTATTATCTGCCAGTGTAAAAAGTAAAATATTAAATTAATGATGACATGCATGATAATGTGGACATATAACACTGACATATACATAGACAAACTATGTATTGCTGTCGTCTGTCAGATATAGTGTGCTATCAGTGTTTCAGAGCCTAATGAAAAAGTCTAGCACAACCATAATGGACTCTGTCTGTCTCTCTCTCTCTCTCTCTCTCTCACACACACACACACACACACACACAACGATCTTACCAGAATGATCATAGTTGGTGTTATATTATTGGTATATTTCAAATGTAAAATAATTTCCTCACATACTTTTGACTCACAAAAGCAAGAAAATCATACGTGTTTGCAACCAAATGGGATTGATTAAGTAATCAAGCAATTTTCAGTTTTTAGGTAACAAGCAATGTTTATTAACAATTAATGTACTGACTGTTATCCAACCATCAACTGAAGCAATGTTTGTGCACTGGATGAGATCTTAAGAGCATTACTTTCAGGTCGAATCCTCATTTATACAACCGCCACCAAATTTCCAAAAGCTTAAAATCAACGGATTAGTCACCCAAAAGCACAACATTACAGCCGTTTCATACCGGTTATGCCTTAAAATGATCTCCCTTAGGCCCTATTAAAGGCAAATGCCTTGTGTTGCCATTAGACAGCAGAGCATTCTTCTCATATGTTCAGATCTGTGTAAAACGATGACAGCATCGTTCAGAATTTAATGATGCTTCAGCATCCGCTACCTGCTACCCTGACCGCGCTGACTACAGCTCATTGAGCACTAGGTGCCGCAAGCCGCATTAATGGGAGGAAAAAAATATTAAAACAGGCTATAGACAAAGACACCTAAGAGTGAAACACCTGTACATTAAGCTTTACTGTCAAACTGGTTACACGTGCACAAAATTATATTTACCCTGTCTGATATCCCTACACGGTTGTTCAATCCTACACCTTCAGACGCACAACATTAATTCCTCTTCAACTTATGTCTCTACAACAATTAAAAATCAATGGGGTAGTTCTTAAAGGACGCGTTGTTGCCTTCAGAAACAGCATGACGGAGAACAATGGCGAAAACGCATTTTAACCTGACAAGCCGCCTTTTGTCAGACGCGATAAAAACGTCCTCCTGAAGACCCTCTGCCATATAAAAAATAGATCACAACAGCGCAGATGTAATGCAAGAACGCGCACTTCGCATCGTTCTTTATGTGACGCTTTCCCAGCTAAGCGAATCTGATCTTGGTCATATTTCTGCAAAAACAGAGCTAACCTAGTGAAAAGTCGAAGCTTTACGCTGGACTTGCTCTGCTGAATTCTGACAACGTCTGTTTTCGATTCGCGTGAATTCACACAGCGAAGCGACTGCATGTGATGGGCAGCACTGTTTAAAAACAGCTCATACCCAATACATTGACTGACGAATTATACAATGACATCCTTACCTTTTTTGACTGTCTATCGGTCCATCCATGCTTACGAAAAACAGAAGGCTCTATATTTCCCCAGAATTCCAAAGCTCCATTCGTTTCCATCAAACCAGGAGAAAAAAAACAGTAATTTGAACCTACTGTCAGTCAGTCAGTCATGGTTAAAATGAAATACCCCTTATTGATCTCCCCCATTCACCGATCATCTGATATCCACTATCGTTTTTTCTTTGCTACAAAATCCGCCCCCTGCTACGTATCAAAAAACACCTCAGTTAATGAATCATGCGTGCGTACATATCGCGTCGATAAAAACACGTAATCGCCCTTAAATGCATATTTCCCGAATCTCTGTCCTCTTCTCACGGCATCACTTTTCCTTGTTAGTCTGAATGCATAATTCAGGCTCGGTTCAGAGCAACGTGATGACTGATTCTTGAACGAATCGTTCTTTTCAGTCGGTTCTTTTGAATGATTTCTTCGGACAAACGTGTATACTGGAAGAAAGACAACTAGTTTGTGGAATAAATATTGTCAGGTGGAGTCATCAACAACGTTTAAAACAAAAATACAATTTAAACAAACATAATACATGGTATGCAACTCAATAAAAGGGCCGTTAAACAATGTTAATCTCATTTCTAAAAAAAATGAACAAAAATATAAAATATTTAAACTTCAACATAATTTGCTACACAATAAATTACTCCACTCCTTGTGGGGACTGTGGGAACACACGAGAAATTAGTTGACTGACATCAGAGTTGACTCAAATGAATCGAATCTTTAAAACGAACAATCCGTAAAAGAATCAGATTTCTTAACATCACAGGCCATGCTGTATTGTCTCATTCCTGTCAGTTTGATTCGCCTGCCATTTCTCAGCGATGTCAAGTACAGTGTATAATGCCTGTTCCTCGGACTGGATAGAGCTGAAGAAAATAATGTGGTGTAAAAAATGTGAGGAATTTTTTTACGAACTTAGAACAGTAGGTGAAAGAGTCTTCCACAGAAAGGGATTTCTTTAATATGAACCTTAGTGTAGAAGTATTATCACAGTATAGTAATCTAGGTAAATCAATAGAGGCTAGTGGATGACAAAATATAATTAACAATGCAGTAAGGCTTTTTATTCAAATCATCAAAAAGGTTGTAATACAAATAGATGTATTACTACAAAACAGTAGGAACAAAACAGCAACAGTACATTATAATATTATTATTACTATTTTAATCAAATTAACAAAATAGGGGAGACCTGGTTTGCTTGTAACATGAGGAGAGTAACTTAAAGGGATAGTTCAGCCAAAAGGGATAGTTCAGCCAGTGTTTTCTGTTTCTGTTTTCCTCATCTGGCCAACGTCAAAGGATGTGAGGTGGCCGTCAGTGTCTCACTTTTATTCATGAGACTGTGTTTTCTTGACCGATGAGAAGACATTTCTCCTAATTATTCATGACAGCGCTTTGTGATTGGAGTGCCCGTCTCCCATTCTGGAACCATCACCGGTTTTTAACATCTCTTCTTCTCACAGCGTTCACGCCCATTTTAATTGCATTTTTCCAAAACAACAGGGAGGTAGAATGTAGCCCAAAGGGGAGGTTTCGTGACACTTTTAAGACGTTTTTTCATAAATGGCTAGCGAAAAATTTAGGAAATAAATAAATGAAAACAAATAAATTTTGCATTCTTCTAGATTTAAATAAATATGTGAAGCGAAGGGAAGTAGAGGAAGTGCTTACAATAGTTGAAATACAACATAATTATGTAATTTATATGCTAATTAGCATGTTACCTTTCTTCTTCTAAGGGCCATATTACAGAGAGATCAAAATTTTACGATTTGGTTTGGCTCTTATGTCAAAAGAAGGCAAAGGGTTAGGCAAGACAAGACAACACCTAATTTGTGTTAGTGGCAAAAAATTTAAATGTAGCTCACAGAGGATATTAACAAAGTGGTATTTTGCTTATTTTGGAAGACATGGTTAAGTATTTTTGTGTGCTCAACATTAGTGTTCCTGTTTTGATTTAAAAAGAAACTTTTATATTCCCTTTTAAACCTGTTTTCTACACTGCAGTCTCCATTTTTAATAAAGCGGCGATTGGATTTCTAGCTGATGCTATGAAGCCACTCCTACTAAAACCCTCTGATTGGCCAAGATGACCCTGTTGTGACTGCAGTCATCCACTCAGAGTTTGTGTCGATACTGTACTGCCTTACAATAAGAGTGAGCTTTACACTACCTTCGTGTGCTATCGGAAATGTTATAATTCTCACTTCTGAAACCATGATTACTGAGCTTGTTTAGGTGCTGTTTTTGTTGGAAAGAACAGAGGAAGCCAGATTCAGACTTGCGTCTCTTTGAAAAGATTTCAACCATACAGCAAACTACTGTTTAGTTTACTGCATCTATTTAGATAGCTTGCTAACTTTTCTTAAAAAATTTTTTTTTCACTGTGCTCAAAATTGAAAATATGTACTAATATAACGACAAGACAAAAGCTATGAAGCTGTTACAGAAAAACCTCCCATCCGTCATGTTTAAAGATGAAGGCCCACCAATCTTGGGTATTTTGGGTATCAAAAACAGTACCCAACTTGCCATTGGTAAACACTACATGAGATTAGATTAGATTCAACTTTATTGTCATTACACATATACAAGTACAGTGTAACGAAATGTAGTTTAGGTCTAACCAGAAGTGCAATTAGCAAGTGCAGGATATACAGTGTGTCATATTAGGGAAATACTTTACAATGGGCATGTACTATGAAAATATGACAGTCTGTATGTACTATGGACAATATATACAGAAGGATATATACTGTGAACATTAATGTACAGGTGGTTATGAACAGATAACAATTTAGACTATACAATAGTGCAAGTGACTTAAGTGTGCATTAATTACAGACATTAGCTATTAAAGTTACAGTGCAGTAGATGAGTTAATAAAGTTATTAAGGTTACAGTGCAGTAGATGAGTTAATGCGGTTATTAAAGGTACGGTGCAGTACATGAGTTAATTAAGTTATTGAAGTTATGGTGCAATAGATAAGTAGATGCCGTTAATAGAGTTACAGTGCAGTAGATGAGTTAGTGCAGTTAATAGAGTTACTAAGTTACTAAAACAGTTATTGAAGTTACAGTGCAGTAGATGAGTAGATGCAGTTAATAGAGTTACTAAGTTACTAATACAGTTATTGAAGTTATGGTGCAGTAGATGAGTAGATGCAGTTAATAGAGTAACAGTGCAGTAGATGATTTAGTGCAGTTATTGAAGTTACATTGCAGTAAATGAGGTAATGCAGTTATGAGAGTATTCCATTAGTGCAAATGAGCATTCAGTATAATATTCCTTGTGTGCAAGTGAGCAGTATAGAGTGCAAATGATGCTGTGTGTGTGTAAACAGTCCGGTAGAGCAGATACATGAAATACTGGTGTGTACAGTTCAGTCATGCATGGCAGCCCTGCAGTGCAATGTAAACAATGTAATAGCAGCATTAAAGTTAAAGTTATGAGGGTAGTGAAATCAGTGGGGGGCAGAGTTCAATAATGAAACAGTTCTGGGAAAAAAGCTGTTTCCTAGTCTGCTGGTTCTTGTCCGGAGGGACCTGAAGCGCCTACCGGAAGGCAGGAGAGTAAACAGTCTGTGAGCGGGGTGAGAGGAGTCCTTGAGAATGCTGCGAGCTCGACGCAGACAGCGTTTCTTCTGGATATCCTCAATGGAAGAGAGTGTAGTCCCTGTGATGCGCTGGGCTGTTTTCACCACCCGCTGCAGTGCCTTGCGCTCAGCAACAGAACAGTTCCCGTACCAGACTGTGACACAGTGGGTCAGGATGCTCTCTATCGTGCAGCGATAGAAGTTCACCAGGATAGTTGAAGACAGTTGGTTCTTCTTCAGTGTCCTCAGAAAGAAGAGACGCTGGAGAGCCTTCTTGACCAGGCATGAGGTGTTGGTGGTCCAGGACAGGTACTCCGAAATATGGGTCCCCAGGAACTTAAAACTGGAAACACGTTCAACAGCCATCCCATCAATGTGGATGGGGTCGTGTGTGCCTCCTTTCGCCTTCCTGAAGTCCACGATGATCTCCTTTGTCTTGGAGGTGTTAAGGAGCAGGTTGTTGTTTGAGCACCATGTGGCCAGGTGCCGTACCTCCTCCCTGTAAGCAGTCTCATCGTTGTTGCTGATGAGACCAATCACTGTTGTATCGTCTGCGAACTTGATGAAGGAGTTAGATCCATTCACAGGTCTGCAGTCGAGTGTGAAAAGGGAGTAGAGAAAGGGGCTCAGTACGCAGCCCTGTGGTACACCAGTGTTGAGGGTGATTGTGGTGGAGCAGATGTTGCCTAACCTAACAAGCTGAGGCCGGTTCGTCAAGAAATCCATAATCCAGTTGCAGGTTGAGTTGTTAATGCCTAGATTTCCAAGTTTGATGATTAGCTTGGAAGGGATGACGGTATTGAATGCAGAGCTGAAGTCTACAAACAGCATGCTTGCATAAGTGTCCTTATTGTCCAGATGTGTGATCACGGAGTGCAGCGCCATAGACACAGCATCATTTGTGCTCCTATTGCTACGGTAGGCAAATTGGTATGGGTCCAGTGTGGATGGTAGAGAGTCTTTTAGGTGTGACAGGACCAGCCGCTCGAAGCACTTCATAACAATGGGTGTGAGTGCTACAGGGCGGTAGTCATTCAGGCATGTTGGGCTGGAATTTTTTGGAATGGGCACAATGGAGGTGGATTTAAAACATGCTGGAACCACTGCTTGGGCGAGGGACAGGTTGAAGATGTCCGTGAAGACCCCAGCGAGCTGCTCCGCAAATGCCCTCAGTACGCGACCAGGGATGCCATCTGGGCCAGCAGCTTTGCGCGCGTTTATCCGGCTTAGTGCAGTGAAAACAGCTGTGGAATTTAGTGTGATGATTGGGTGGTCAGTAGAAGGTGTGCCTGGTGGCGGGTTCCTTATTGTCTCTCTCAAAGCGTGCATAAAAGTCATTAAGCTCACTCAGGAAAGCGGCATCTGTGGTTATGGGGATGGAGTGGTTGGGTTTGTAGTCACTTATGGCCTGGATGCCCTGCCACACGCGTCGAGGGTCAGAATCCTCTAGCTTCAACTTGTAGCAGTGCTTGGCCTTTCTGATGCCCCTCTTCAGATTTGCCCTGGAAGTACTGTAGGCATGTGCATCACCTGATCTGAAGGCAGTGTTGCGTGCTTTCAACAGGAGGCGCACTTCCTTGTTCATCCATGGCTTCTGATTGGGGTATATGGTGATCTGCTTCTGAGTTGTGACACTATCAATGGTGGCATTGATATAGTCCACTACAGAGGAGGTGTAGCTGTCTATGTCCGTGTGAGAGCCACTGGTGGCCTGAGAAGCAAACATACTCCAGTCTGTGTATAGAAACCTTTCCTGGAGTGTGAAGTCTGCCCCCGCAGGCCACACCTTGATGGTCTTCACTGATGGCTTCACACGATTAATGAGAGGTGAGTACTTGGGGGTGAGGAACAAAGAAAGGTGATCAGATTGACCCAGGTGGGGGAGGGGGGTCGCGCGTGAGCTTCAGCCATGTTTGTATAGACATGATCCAAAGTTTTGCTTCCTCTTGTGTGGCAGGAAACATGCTGGTGAAATTTAGGGAGCACTGTCTTTAAGTTAGAGATGCCCTTGTTGAGCAATTTTTACATAAACTACTATTTCTTATATATTCTGAGAGCATATAAGTATTAGGAATAAACGGTAACAATGCATTGCATCATTTCAATGCATGATTGTGCTTAAAACTTGAAGCAGCACAAATATTGTTCTGTCATGACATACCAGGTGACAGACTCAATTGCGGGAAAACCGATATTTATTAAAATGGAAGAATAAACAAGGCAGTCAATCGTGGCACCATGAGTAGCACGGAGATTGACACAGAGAGACTCGACCTGCCAAACAGCAGACATCCTCATACATGAGAGAACTCAAATCGCAGAAGTCCTGGAGCGGGAAGAATCCTCGACACGAAGACGCTCAGAGAAAGGGAAAATTGCTTCCGCAGAGATTCTGAGGTTTGGGGAATGCTCGACCCGGCAAAACATGAGGTGTAAGAATCAATAGTCCAACCCCGTCCGGGGACATCCAGTGTCCAGTCCGGAACGCCAACGGGTACTGAGGAGAGGGCAGAGAAATGAAACAAGAGAAGGCAAACCTAACTGAGACGGGCAAAGGAGGGAAAGCAATACTAGGCAAAGGCAATGGAAGACTGAGTGAGATACTTAATACACAAGACTATGACTGAGACTAAGGCTATAACAAGGATCTAAAAAGCAGGTTAAATCCACTGGCCTAAGGCAGTGTGAGGAGTCAAAAATAGGGAAACCTAACGAGATACAGGTGAACGGGATGAGGAGGTGATGAGAACCCGGTGATGGAAAAACCAGGCGGGAAGACACGAGGGCGGGGCAAATGATGACACCGACCGCATGACGAACTGTCAAAACAACGAGCACATGCGCTCGATAGATTACAACATACACAGTGCTCAGATCAACTAGCAAGTGACCAGGATCAGGACATTGTACAGTGATAGCGACATTTTGGTTTAAAAAAACACTATAGATTAATTTGAACCCGACGGTTGGGTTTGTCAATATTTTCCTTACCTTAGTTAACACAATTCATTTAGTTACTGTACTGCCTACCAATTTACCGAATATGACTCCTGCTTTTTATGTTAATTTATATGTATTCCCCCACATACACAAACAATACAGTTTTGAATTAGCCTTTTGGAAACTATGTGTAGGTAACACCTTTATCTTGTTCAGGTTTTCATGGACAAGATACAAACTATGATCACAACCTGAAGGACAATATCAACACCGGAACACATCCTCCATCATACAGGATTTACACCACATGATTGCAACAATGATTTCCTCGATCAGCAGCAACAATATTAAGACATCTGCGTACTATAACTCACTGGGGTATGCAAGCAGCATAGACTACCACACCTTTAACAAAAATCTGATTCATCCATAATTCATTCTCAAACACACCAGATTCACAAAACTGTTTTGCGGCCCTCATGGGAAGACCCCAGGGAGATGGAGAATACCTTCGGGACCGACCCCAGCCATTCCCTCGCTAGTTGGTCGTTCCGGGACGGTTCCTGTCCCGTCCCAGCAGCCCACTTCTCAGAGTTTCTTCTCTCGCTCTGGGTGTTTATCACAACAGCTCTCACCCTCTACACGACGGTGTTTGGCAACTTGACCTGAAGGAAGCTTACTTTCATATCTCGCTTTTCCCTAGTCATCGCCCGATGGTTGGGCTTATCAGTACAGAGTTCTCCCTTTCGGTCTGTCCCTGTCCCCACGAAGATCGTGGAAGCCCCTGAGGGAGCGAGGTGTGCGGGTACTAAACTATCTGGACGACTGGCTCATCTTGGCACATTCGTGAGATCTGTTGTGTACACACAGGGACCTAGTGCTCCGGCAACTAGATCGATTGGGACTACAGGTCAACCGAGAAAAGAGAAAGCTCTCCCCTGTGCAGTGCATCCTCTGATGCACACGAGATTGCTCCAACATTGGCTACAGACTCGAGTTCCCCTGAGAGCGTGGCACACGGGCAGTAGGCGTATCCCCATTACCCCTTGGGCTTCAATTACCTTTTTGCGGACAGGGGTCCCTCTCGAGCAGGTTACGAGGCACGTTGTGGTGGCGACAGACGGCTCCCTCCAGGGTTGGGGTGAAGTGTACTACGGGCACACAGTGTCGGTGTGATGGACGGGGCCCCACCTGCGATGGCATATCAACTGCCTTGTTGTTGAGTTGTTGACTGTGCTACTCTCACTAAAGAGGCTACCCCTTGACATGGATGCTCTAGCGCACAAATGGCCGTAGGACAAGCGGAAGTACGCCTTCCCCCAGTGAGCCTCATTGCACAGAAGGTCAGGGAAGAGGAGCATCAATTGTTTCTAGTTGTGCCGTACTGGCCCAACCGGACTTGGTTCTCGGAGCTAAATGCTCTTGACGACAACTCCCCCCTGGCCAATTCCCCTGACGAAGGACCTGCTTTCCCAGGGGAAGGGCACATTATGGCATTCCAGATCATACCTCTGGAACCTAGCCGCCTTCTGCGGGCACAAGTGCATCGCAATGGCACACTCCACCTGGGGGACAACCTCCCAGGTGGTGCTTCGATGGCTAGCAGTGCAGATTCCTCGCCGTTGGGAAGCCCCCCGGGAGGAGATTGGCTCTGCTGACTTACCTGCCTGGCGAGGACATAGCACAACACACCGTCGACTGAGAGTGCTGAGGGCTACTGATTATCCTCGACATTGGGTCTCGCCGCGAAGCAACATCGAGTTGCCGAAGACAGACCTGTACAGGGTGAGAGCGACTGTGATAAACAGGTTGTAGGTACGGGGCAGGAACCGTCCCGGAGCAACCGTCCAGCAATGGAATGGCTTGAAGACGGATGAGGAGAGTAAACTTAAAACAGCTGTAAGCAAGGTTTATTTTATTTTAATTATTTTTGTAATAAAATATTTGGTATTTGCCTGGGTGAGGGCTTTATATTGGGTGGGGGATTCTGTGTGTACCCGGAGATAAAATGTTGCAGGTGCCCCTGCTGGCCTATGTCACTGTTTTAAGAAGTTGACATTGTATATTTGCACTTGACACGTTTCGAAGCAAGACCTTTCTTATGGTGTTAACCCACTTCCAAATAAGCCCATTTGTGTCTGTGGTCTGAATAACTGTTAAAAGGAGTTTGGGGCTATTAGTTGTTTAATGTATTTCGTATACAGGAATTACAAGTATACTAAATATCAGAGGTGGGGACAAGTCACATATGGTCAAGTCCAAGCAAGTCTCAAGTCTTAACCATCAAGTCTCAAGTCAAGTCTCAAGTCACAGTTTTGACAAATCAAGCAAGTCAGGTCAAGTCAAGGGTTTACCTCAAGCAAGTCAAGTCGAGTCCTGATAAGTTTCAAGTCAAGTCAAGTCGCAGTACTAAAATAAACAGAGGTGGATTTTTACGATAGATGTTTATTTTTGAAAAAAATATGAACTTACATACATATGTTAAGGAAAATCAATTTTAAATATAATTTAATTGATCACTTGCCTATGTGTGTGCTTAAAGTTTGGTTCCAGCAGTCACACATTTTCATGTGTTTACATAGACACAGAAATGGAAATACTTGCATCTGACAGAATGTAAGACTTAAGCATTTATACAGGCTATGAAGCTTATAAACTAAGTATTGTGACTGATTGCGGTCGTCCGTGAGGGGCCGCCGGCTGTTATATTACTTTAATAAATGTTTTAAATGTCTTCCGGTTCCCGACTCCTTCCTTCCCTACTCTGAATCTCTTTACATTGGTGCCGAAACCCGGGAGGAAGGAGAGACATGCTGTCGGAGAGCCCTCGCTGCTGAGGGGCATCGCGGTGCTGAGGAGTTCGGGCAGCGCGGACGAAGGGCGTCCGCCAGTGGCTGCCCGAGGCGGTGGTTCTGGAGCGAGGATTCGGGTGGGACGGAGAGTTCGCTTCCGTGCTCCTGGGCCAAGGTGGGATGGCGGCAGTCCAAGAGGGAGCGGAGGAGTCAGCGCCGTTGGCCGTGAGCCGGAATCCTGCTACCAAGAGCCATGATGGTAAGGAGCAGGAAACGGCGGACTGACTCGCTACCCCGGTGGCCTCACACGGAGGAGCCATCGCCAACCGCCAGGAGGCGGAGGAGGATCGGGCACCACCGCATAGCACCGCGAGGAAGAGCCTCTCGGCTGATTGAGGAACGAGCGGCAGCATGTCAGGGAACTGGACTATATATTTTTTTCCCCTCTATCCTCTCTCTTTCCGGTCGCTCCGAGGGCTCCCGTCTCCGTTGTCTCGTCTCGTCGCTGCATACCCCCCACCCCACCCCCGAGGGAGGGGGAGGGAGCATGCACAGTCGCGGGGGTACCCCTCGGCCTGTGAGGGGTGATGGGGGTATGTAGTAGAGTCGGCGGAGCGAGACCGTGGTTTGAGGCCGGTAAGTAATTGTTAATTAGCGCCAGTGGTGCGCGCACCTCGCATCACGTAGGAGATTGGGAGCATATAAAGGAACAATGGCGACCGGACCGTCGAAGAGAGAGGTCCGGGCCCGAAGTGTTTGTATTGTATTTTCTTATGTTTTACTGTGTTGTTGTTCGCCGGCGGTCGTCCGTGAGGGGCCGCCGGCTGTTATATTGCTTTATTAAATGTTTTGAATGTCTTCCGGTTCCCGACTCCTTCCTTCCCAATCTTGAATCTTGTTACAGTATGTTAATATAGCCCAGTGATGAAGTCATGATGCTTTATCGTCATCTCTGCATTGGATGCAAAATGTGCACGTTTCATACGTAAAATATAATTTGAGAACATTTGTTTTCTATTTGAACTGGTTTCATTATTCTACGGCACAAAACGTTATATTGTGTGGCCGAAAAGGTTTTAAAGAGTATTTTAAGTAGAAGTGATCGCACCGTCGCGTCCATCGGCCTGTCATGCTAAGCGAGCTGCTTTTCAGTTTCCACACGCAGTCCACACCAAGAATTGAAAATACGCACATTTAATAAAGACATTAGCCTACGTGTAATATAGAGAAGCCCCTTCTTTTTAAAATGCCCCCCGACATTAAAATTCGGGCTACGCCACTGTTACAGCCAAATTCCCCAAGACATCTATAAGATGAGACGTAGGCTTATCAGTGATGATCGATGATCACGTTTCTAATACTAATGAAAAAACAACCAAAGCCAAATTATGACAAACATAAACAATTAATTCATTACATTAGTAATCGTTTAATTACATTGACTATAAATAAATTACTTTCTTATCTTTCCTTCTGGTTCTTGAAATGTCGGATGAAAATTGACGCTGTGGTTGTCGTGTCAGACATTCTTGCGTTGCATACTCTGCATCTGGCAAATCCGTTTTGATTGGCACGGTCCAATAAAGTTTAAAGTCCTTATAGCCGAACGTGACTATCTGTGGAGCTCGACTGTTGTCTGCCATGTTTGGCGCGGTTTGAGTTGTGCAGCGTTAAAGGCACAGGCTCTAGGTGCTGCGGAGTCACAATAATTATTTTAAATCGTATTGTATAACATTATTTTACTTTAAGTCATTGTCGAGTCTTCCACTTTAAGTCAAGTCTCAAGTCACTTGCTCTCAAGTCAAAGTCAAGTCAAGTCAAGTCAATTTCTTACATCAATCAAGCAAGTCGCAAGTCATACAAATTGTGACTCGAGTCAGACTCGAGTCAAGTCATGTGACTCGAGTCCCCCACCTCTGCTAAATATATTACAGTTTAATTAAGTTAACACTCAGTTACACCACAGTATTTTTCATTAGTCCAGTCTGACATAGTTAACAGGGAAAGTAACAAAACATTTTACATACACAACAAGCAGCATTCAATCATCATTGTATTAATAACAATAATAATAAACATTTATATTTTCACGTCCTGACATAAATACAAGGCAAGAGGCAGTTGTTTGGTCAAACTGAAACGTAAAGTCTGTATTTCAGATAAGGAGAGGGAAGGAAGGGGAGAACTGTAACTTAGCTGTGTTCTTCCTCATGGGGATTATTTTATCCTCACGTAAGGTCTGGAAGGGAAGCAGAAGAGAGGAATTAGTTGCGGAGTACAGGCTACTCACGATTCCTTCTCTTGCTGGTTTCTCCTTATTCTTGGGCTGTGGATTGGGCAATTCTTTCCTGCTACGGACTGTCCACTCTTGCTTACTCTGTCCCCAGCCTCATACTCTACTGTGTTTTCTTTGTTCTCTTTTATGCTCTGGCTGATTGCCTGACAGTCCACACCTGTGACTCCTCGTCTGAGGGAAGAGAGATTCCATCTGTCTTTCCCGGAGCTGTCCCTGGTCCTGAACAGCCTCCCTTGTGGCCTGTCCCTGGTGGTGCTCTCCACGGTGCTGAAGGTGATTCCACCAGATTGCCTAAAATTGACTGTGCGATTTTACTTACACCAAAGCGACACTGACTGCAATTGTAACACTCCAGTGTAGTAGAAAGGCATCAGTTTGTCAACGACGAGAGGCTCTTATCAACGGCCGTACCAGGGTTGGGCTTCCTACTCTAGAGATGAGAAAAGGAAGGAACACTGGGAAGCACTACATCCTCGACTATGGGGGGATGCTATAGAGACCACATCCTGCCGTAGGGAAATAATATGTGGAATACCTACACGGTCTTACCAGTGGGGAGATTTCATGGGAGTTGTAGTGGGGGCCCCAACCAGGGGTGCACAGAAGCGGTGGAGTCCACCGAGGAGAGGTCAAAGGTTTCCAACAGGGGAACCAAGAGTGAGGAAATGTCAGACGGGACGACCCAAGGGGGGAGTCACTATGTGTGGAGCATCAGCTCAGTTGTAGGGGTTCACCACGTGAGGGATAACTCTACCTATATTGGGCTTGGAATATGTGCCGCTCCGCCCGGCTCGTAAACCAAATAAGGGCTTAGTGATGAGTACTTTGCCCGCTGGGGGAAGTAGGGAAGCTGAAATAGCACAATGATGACTGATCAAGGGGAGAAAGTGCTTCTTTTTTATTTTAATTTAATCTATAAAGCACTTTCACACAATACTCAGTTGATCCAAATTGCTGTACAATACAGCTAACCAACCCATACAATTAGAAACACAAATACAAAATCAAAGATACAGATACAGATTCTCTCGGCTAATTAAAATGAACAGACAGTAAGTGTTTTTTAAGCAGGCATTTAAAAACTGGTAGGGAGGGTGCAGCTCTAACAGACAATAGAAATTGATT
The DNA here is from genome assembly GCA_008369825.1 of Triplophysa tibetana. Lineage (NCBI taxonomy): Eukaryota > Metazoa > Chordata > Actinopteri > Cypriniformes > Nemacheilidae > Triplophysa > Triplophysa tibetana. The sequence continues at coordinate 7,698,317 of CM017901.1, read as the reverse complement.
CCATAAATTAGGCCCAGCAACAGTGAAGGCATGATCACCTCTACAGTGGAACCTTGATCTAGGAACTGAGGGAGACCAAGATTACTAGATTTTGTCATGACTCACGACTAGGGAGACTCAAATGCAGAGGGTTTTAGAATATGCGTTTATTGAGGCTACACAAGGTAAATAGTCACAAGAGTTCAGGAGTACGCTGGACTCGTTCGATCCACGGGGAAATACTCAACCCGGAAGAATCCAGTCTTATCCGTATGTGCGGAGGAAGCCTCGGTGAAATGGCTGTTGTGAAGTCTCGGTGCAGGAAGGAAGTCCGGAGCGCCAGCGGGAACTGCGGGAAGCAGAGTGCTGATGAACAGGGTAAGGCAAGAATAGCTAAGAGCTATGACGATACAAAATTACTAGGACAAGGCTAGGACTAAGGGACAGACTAGACGCGCTAGTCTGTGGCAGTCAGTGCAGGCTCTAAACTAAGCAACGGTCTGACACAAGACGAGGAAACAAGAGGGATTAAATAGGAAAACCTAATGGGAAGCAAATGAGGCAACAGGGGAGAGCGATTAACTTAATCGCCGGTGATGACTACAGGTGGAAAGTTTGATGAGAAACTGGTGAGGGGAAAGCCTGAAGGGGAAACACAAGGGCGGGGTATGACGTAGACACCGAGCGCTATGAAAACAACCAGTTGCAGTTGCACGTGACACAAAACAAACACACCTCCGTGTCAGACAAAGGTCCGCCGTTTCCGGGGTCACATCAGATTTTATGTGCCTATTTGGTCTGTGACAAGAGATTGCTAAGAGAGAAAAGTATTTGATTGGTAACTAGTTTAATAGAATAAGGGTAGGCAGGATATGATAGAACCTCCGTCTGCCTGTCAGCAACCTAGCAGCAGCATTCTGGATTGTAAATTGAATTACCATAATCTAAACGAGATGAGATAAACAAGTGTATGAAAGGTTCATACTGTTTGTAACTAAGAAGAGATTAGATGTTTGATAAACATCGTAAGTGGAAGAAGCTTGATTTGACCACTGCACTGATTTTTTTTCTCAAAACCAAGATTGACATTGAGAAGAACAGATTTTTAGCACAAGATGTTAAATAAGAGGAGAGATGGCCAAATTGAGGGGCATAGTCTTAATATGCCAAACAAAATAAACAAAATGATTTCAGTTTTATTTTCATTAAGCACTAAGAAATGGTGCTTCAACCATATTTGTAGTTCATTCAAACAATGCAGCAGAGGTCCTCGGTATTCCTTGCCTTTATGTTGCCCGTAAGGGTAGAAAGACACTCCATATTTCTCGAAAATAGCACCCATTGGAAGCATAAATATTGAAAATAAAACGGTGTCAGGATTGAGCACTGAGGTACCCCACACGCAAGTGGGCATGAGAAGACACAAAAACTAATATTTTTTAACAAAGATTGAAACCACTTCAGGAGTAGTAGCGACCGGTGGTCTGTACAAAGGGCAGGGACTCTATGCCTGCTCGCGACCCGCGCCTACTGGGAATTCCTTGTTCGTGGGAAAACAGCTGCAATCCCCGGTCCCGATCACACGCAGGGTTCAGCGGGTGACTCGTGGCTAAACGCCACTTGTCCCTCTAAGAAGTTGGACGCCGACCGTGCGGGCAGTGTAACTATTTAGCTGGAGGGAATTTCATTTGTTATCGGAATAAACCAGACAAATCGCTCCACCAACTGAGAAATGCAATTCCCATGGTATCGAGAAAGAGCTTTTGATCGATCTGTCAATGCTTTTCACAGGCATACGCCCAGCCGGTCGCTGGTCTTACCTGTTGGTACCGTGCAAGACTAGGCAGACACCGCCGCTACATGGTTGTTGAACACTACCCAGGGTGGAGTGTGCTCTAATTGCCAGTGTGCACTGGAGATCTTGGGACCAGTATGCCAGAGTGATGGCGTCCACGATCCAGTGCACCACCATTCTGTTTGGAGACAGCTCTCCCCTTCTGCTGTCCTCCAAAGCTGACAAAGAGCTGCTCAGAGCTTCTAAAGTTGGAGTCTTTCTGCGTGCAGGGCACGTTCTAGACAAAAACATGGCGTCAGTTCGGTCTTCCAGGTGGGAGCGCCTGCAAGTTAAGGGTATGGTGTAAACTTTAGGGACATAGCCAGGCCGGGGTATCAGAACCACGTGGGAGTCGCCAGCTCAAACTCTAGCCCCCCCTTTGATACAGAGTGCATGCAGATCCCCTACCCTCTTGTTGGAGGTGAGTACCACTAGTAGAGCTTCTTCATTGTGATATGAGGTATAGCTATTCTCCAAGGGGCTCAAACAGGGCCCTTCCCATGCCCACTAGGACTCTGTGAGGTCCCAAAGAGGTACGGAGCGTGGACAGGGAGGATTCTGTCTCCTAGCACCCCTCAAAAAATCTGATGACCTGGTAAGCTGTCAAAGAGACTTACTGGCAACAAGTGTTTGATGTACGGCGATGGCAGCAACATACACCTTGAGGGTGAAGGGGGAGAGGTTGCTCTCCTCTCCTGGAAGAAGGACACCACGATACCAATCGCACAACTCTGCGGATCTTCCCCGCGGGAAGAACATCAGGACAAGAAGAGGCAACACTTGTAGACATGCATGCGCCTAGTGGCAGGAGGTCTTGCCGAGTTTTCGACTGTGGGAGGCAGGTCACACAGAATCTCCTTTTACAGTCTAGGAACCAGACGTGGAGGTTCCAGAGCTTTGGTCTCGGGTGCCCTTTCCCTGAAAAAGAAGGTCCTTCATCAGACGAATCGGCAAGGGGGGGAGTCGTCGTCAGAAATTAAATCTCTGAGAACCATGTCTGGTTGTGCCAATTGGGCGCAACTAACAGGATATGATAGTTACCTGGGAAGAACACACTGGAGCGGGTTTGCTGCGTTTTGATTTTCCTTTTAGCACCAATGTTAACAGATTATAGCAGCCACACTGGACGCGGCATCAGTCAAAAATAGACTAAGATCTATCTATAGCGAAGCTGCCTGGAGAGTCACTTCTCTGATGCTTTGGAAACGTGCTCCGGCGCGTATGATGTAAACACAGGCATAAACTAGATAACCGCGATCGGTTCCGGTAGCCCCGTCAGAGCCATAACGTGCTGCAGATGCATGCAGTCTAAACGAGGGGTAAGGCTTCGGTTGAAAACGGCAGGTGTTAGGCATGCAGAGGAATTTTAAATTTGATCAAGCGTGGAGCGATTTCACCGGAGTGTCACGTTTGTTCCTTGCCTGTTTTCACTTGTTTCATTGTTTTCACCTGTCCCTCATCTTTGTTAATCTCCCGTGCCAATCTCGTTATTAGTTCATTAGTTTCCACTTGTGTTTCATCTTTGTTAATTAGTTCCACACCTGATTCTGTTTTCCCTGAGTGTCTTCCTTTGTATTTAAGCCCTGTGTCTCCCTCTGTTCTTTGTCGAGTATTGTGAATGTTACGTGTTATTGTTTCCCGAGTTCCTGTTTGCCTTGTTGTCTTGTATTAAATTACTTGTTTTGGATTACCCTTTGTGTGGACGTTACCATCTGTCAGCATCATCCGTCATCAACCGTGACACGGAGCGTGGTGAAATTGTATGTGAACGGGGACCAGAATTGATCGGAGCGGTCTGGTGTGACCTTGAGCTAACAAACACATGAGCGGGGAGCGGAAATTCTCACCGCCCACCCCCACTCACATGCTCTGACGTCTGCAATGTATTGACCACTAGGGGGTTCTAAAACACCATTTAATTTAGTTAAACTTCTAATATCATGTAATACAACACTGTGAATAACAATAGAATTAATGTTCTTTTTAATTCTGTTACAGTTGCACAAAAGTGGACGAGTCTGCTGTTCTGCATCGTAGAATCCAGTAAAGAGATAAAGCTCAGCATGTGATGACTCGCTGGTTCCGAAGAACAAAAGGTGAATGAATTGGCACCTTGAACTTGGCATCTTCCTTTTATACCCGTATGCATGGGGCGGAGACTGGCATGCCATTCCATTCACCAATTTCATTGGCCTTTTAAAAGTACAATCAGACATGATAGGTTCTCAAGTTCAAACCCCATTCTGTCTCGACACAACGTCGATAGACCGACAGAAAGGGAACTTTGCAAAAAATTGCAAAAAATATATTTGTATGGGGATGTAAACAAAATCTCCATCATTCTTATTAAATGATTTATTATTGTGTTTTGGTAGTGAAAAAATGTAGGGAGAGGAAGAACATTTAAAAACTTTCTAAAATGATAATATGAAAACTGACTTTAAAATGACAAAAAATGTGTACCTTAGTGTAATACGATTCAAGTATGGAAGGAAGGAGGCGAGAACCGGAAGACAATAAAAAACATTTAATAAATAATATAACAGCCCTCACGGACGACCGCCGGCTAACAAACAACATAAACATAGATAGACAGCCGGCCGCCCCTCACGGACGACGGCCGGCAAATAAAACATAAATACAATACAAACACAAGCTCGGGCCCGGTCCTCTCTCCTCGACGGTCCGGTCGCGTGTTCCTTTTATATGCTCCCAATCTCCTACGTGATGCGAGGCCGGTGCGCGCACCACTGGCGCTAATTAACAATTACTTACCGGTCTCGAACCACGGTCTCGCCTCGCATACTCCACTACATACCCCCATCGCCCCTCACAGGCCGGGGGGTACCCCCGCGACTGTGCATGCTCCCTCCCCCTCCCTCGGGGGGGGGGGTGGGGCGGGGGGTATGCAGCGACGAGACGAGACAACGGAGACGGGAGCCCTCGGAGCGACCGGAAAGAGAGAGGGGAGAGAGGAAAAAATAAAATTATAGTCCGGTTCCCTGACATGCTGCCGCTCGTTCCTCAACCAGCCGAGAGGCTCTTCCTCGCGGTGCTATGCGGTGGTGCTGGACGTTCAGTGGACGGCCCGATCCTCCTCCGCCTCCTGGCGGTTGGCGATGGCTCCTCCGTGTGAGGGCACCGGGGTAGCGAGTCAGTCCGCCGTTTTCTGCTCCTCACCATCATGGCTGTTGGCAGCAGGATTCCGGCTCACGGCCAACGGCGCTGACTCCTCCGCTCCCTCTTGGACGGCCGCCATCCCACCTCGGCCCAGGAGCACGGCAGCGAGCTCTCCGTTCCACCCGAATCCTCGCTCCAGAACCACCGCCTCGGGCAGCCACTGGCGGACGCCCTTCGTCCGCGCTGCCCGAACTCCTCAGCACCGCCATGCCCCTCAGCAGCGAGGGCTCTCCGACAGCATGTCTCTCCTTCCTCCCGGGTTTCGGCACCAATGTAATATGATTCAAGTATGGAAGGAAGGAGGCGAGAACCGGAAGACAATAAAAAACATTTAATAAATAATATAACAGCCGACGGCCCCTCACGGACGACCGCCGGCTAACAAACAACATAAACATAGATAGACAGCTGGCCGCCCCTCACGGACGACGGCCGGCAAATAAAACATAAATACAATACAAACACAAGCTCGGGCCCGGTCCTCTCTCCTCGACGGTCCGGTCGCGTGTTCCTTTTATATGCTCCCAATCTCCTACGTGATGCGAGGCCGGTGCGCGCACCACTGGCGCTAATTAACAATTACTTACCGGCCTCGAACCACGGTCTCGCCTCGCATACTCCACTACACTTAGATATTATACAATTTTCATATAAATAAAATCTGGGAAAAAAACAAAAAATATTTCAAAATGTTTCCAACTCTGACTTTGCATCAATTCTGTAGAATGGCACATGCACAAACTACAAACACATACACGCCAGCAAATTGTATTGAGAGGGCTTTTAGCTTAAAATACGGTAAAGGTATGTGCACAGGCACATAGTTTTTCTTTACATCATCGGCATCCACTGCCCTGAAAATCATAATACAGCACTTTTCCTGTGTAAATGTAGATTGTTTTTATAACGCTGTCGTGTGTACATGAAACTTAAAAATAAGCAAAGTAAAAACTTTTCAGTTTTTCATTGTGTAAATTAACTAAAACACCAATGCACCAGTGAAGATAGCTGCTCATGGGTCAGAGTGGGCTTTGTGACTGGTGCACGCCATACATAGCAAACCATTTCTTTAAGAACTTAGATTTGGACCGAGGGGCAAATACATCTGAGATATCACAAAGCCATCATTTGGGAATTGTCTCTTAAATAAGCAGGTTCAATTGTAATGCATTAAAATCCCACTGTGACGGAAAATACAACCAGCTCTTGTGATTCCTCTTATCCTCTAACCTCCTCCCCCCTGCATCTGCTGTAAATGATGTTAATGTAGGGAATCCAGACTGTAATTAGATCACATAGACTGGGATAAGTATTAAAGACATTACAGTAAGTGAATGAGTCTGGGTCTGCAGGCTATTGCAGACATCCAATTGAAGATATTACCGTAAAACTATAATACTATGTACACAGGGGCGTATCCATAGACACAAAAATGTGACACAATATTTAGATTAGTGCTAAATGGCTCTTTGGGAACCAAAAACTGTTTGTCAATGGCACTTTGTGAAGAATCTTTTGTATTAGCTTCTTGATAAACATAATTAAAGCCAACATATCCCAGGCCTGGGCCTTTCCCATTGTCCATTGTCATCACTTCTACTTTAAGATTCAAGTCTTTAACAATCGTTCCACCAGACACGGTACACTTCCAAGTGCATGCAAAAGCAAAATTAACACAATATTTCAAAATGTATTTGCCACACTGCGACAGATCACATGAAAGATTAACTTGTTTAGTCTATGAAATAGGCTGGGGTAGCTGAAGTTACTTTTAACTTTACCAAAACTAGATACAATTACATAATTACATTAATATGCGAAAGATTAAAACCAATGGGTTCACATGAGCAATTCTTTTTCATGTTTCAAAGTATAAGTTGCTAAAACTAAACTAAAACTCTGAAATTGCCAACTTAGATAGTATATAGTGGGCAAAAATCAGTGTTACAAATGGTATTGTAGGATAATGGTCAATGACGTGAATCAAATTATCTAAAAACTGCATCATACATCGACAATAATAAAGCGGAAAGGCTTCAGGCAATCCGTTTTAAGCTACATCCACAAATATGAGAAAGCTAATTTTATGACAATGCAGCACAGTTTTTTTTAGTAAAGAAATCATTATTGCTTGGTTATGAATGACCTCAGCCCTATGAGAGCAGAAGTGTCTTAGACACTTTATCACCTCGCGTGCATATAGTCTATCGTTACAAGACAGTTTCAGTATCACACGTGCATGCTAAGCACATGTTCACTAATGACAAGCCAGAGCTCCAATCCACTTATTCTTTATTTTCTCTCTGTTCACCCCATCTTTTTGCTGTCTATTTGCATGTCTTCTTTTGTCTCTTCCATTCCAAAGAGTTGATGTATGGATTGGGTGACAGGTTAAACAAACACAGGCGCAATCAATGCTGTAAACAGGCAGTAAATAAACATAGACGTTGGCAGCTTTGGAAAGACAGATGAACGACAGAGAGAGTTCATTGCTTTATTTTCCATCCCAATATCCCATTTACCTGTCAGTGAAGCCCATAAAATGGTCTTACTTGGTGTGCAGTGGTATAATTGCAATGGACTGAAAACGGTTGGGGGGTTCAACCTGAATCGCGTTTCTAATCTAATCTGTCTAATCCATCTCTCCGCAATTGTGTTTCGGCCCATGCGTTTGCGATTCGTCCCGGTCCGCCCCTGCAGTAACATAGCTACACCGGCCCTCGTGGCCCAAAAACTGACTGGCCCACCAGGTCCTCCCGATTAGCCAATCCGGCCTTTCATGGGTTATAAAGCATATATATCTTACCCGTATCTTACCACCCGTAGCTCAGTGGTAAGAACATTGCGTTAACAACGCAAGGTTGTGGGTTCTATCCCAGGGCATTGCAAATACATATGTAAAATGTATACGATAAAGTAATGTAAGTCACTTTGGATAAAAGCCAAGGGGTCAGTTGTGGTTTAGTGGTTAGAGAGTTGGACTCGTAGCCAGAAGGTCACTGGTTCAAACCTCAGTACCACCAGAAAATGACTGAAGTGCCCTTGAGCAAGGCACTTCATGAACTTGAACCAACTGGTTATTCTCTTAATGTTTGCTGATTCTGTCCAACTCGAATCACACAAATACTCTCTACATACTTTTAAATACAAATAAAAGATTTTATCCGGTACATTACAGACCAATTCTTCTTTAAATGTAAACAAATCTCTTGACAGAAGCATTAAGCAGCATTTCAATGACAACAGTTCAGTTTAATGAAAAGGAGCAAATAACAGAAGAAAATATTTTTTAAATAAAGGCAAGATATAAGACTCCTATCACTTAGCCTCCCTCTTTTATAATCATGTTCCTATCATGTAATACCTGATAGTGTTATAATAATCAAAACAGGTTTGACTCCTAAGCTTGATCAAAGCTTTTTACCTTGCAAAACAAATAATTATATTACTGTTATTATATGATTATTGTTGTTATTATCATTACTAATATTATTGCATTCTCTCATAAAAAAGATTTACCTCTAAGTAAGTTAGTTAGCTCTCGATGGAGAACAGTCACCTCTCTCCTGTTCCGGGATGTTTCCTCGCATCCTTTGCACACAACCGCATGTTTTGTTTTCAATTTGGTAAAGCTTTCCCACACTTTACTTGTTCGCATTCGTTTGTAAACCTGCCATAATTCTCGTTGTGTGTCCTTCTACTGTGATGGCATTCGGGAAGGCTGCATTACATTCTAGAGCTCTAGTGCAGTAGCAGTGAAATTGTGATGTTGCAGGCCCTTAAATTAAGTCATGTAATCAAACGACACCTCGACAAGAATAATATCGTTGTCGACAATGTCGACCAATCATTTCAGCCTTACTCCACACTAACTAACATCGTCAACTGTGTTGTTATCGCCTCAGTCCAGAGATTCTGCCTTTGGTGATATATCAAAAGTATTCCTGGCTCGTGACTTACATTAAGTGCTACTTCTTGGCCTCTTAAAGCCGAAGTCCCTCAGGTCAAGCTGTCCATGTCGCTTGACGATGTTGCTGAAATCACTGGCACCAGCACCTTCGCTGCAATGTCGCTGACTGACGTGACGTCAATTAAAAAAATCGCCGTATAATATGTGGATGTTTCCCTCGTCCACTGTATTTTAGCTTATTCAATATTCGCAAAATCTAAATGTTGAAATAGTGCTAATATTTACACATTAATTGATCAAATTACAGGGGATGGAAAGGGAGGATGGCCGTTTTAGAACGGGGATAATTTTGACCATCTTTATTTCAAAGGGGGATGCCATTTACATTTAGTCATTTAGCAGACGCTTTTATCCAAAGCGACTTACAAAGAGTTAGGGAGCAACAAGCGTTATGTCATACAGGAACCATAATACATTAGGTGCAAAGTTATACAAAGTTACTGGTTTCAACAAAAGCTAGACCACTACCTGTTGAGAGAAAGGGTTATTGAGGTTTTTTTATTTTTATTTATTTATTTGTCTGTCAGGTATTCACAGAAGAGATGGGTTTTAAGTAGTTTTTTGAATGTTGTGAGAGATGTGGTTGACCGGACAGAGTTAGGAAGAATGTTTCACCAGAAAGGAGTTGCGATGGAGAATGAGCGGGAAAGTGATTTACTGTCCTTATGAGAGGGCAATACAAGACGTTGCTGGTTTGCCCTCCCCCCTTAACTCGAGTACTGACCTTATCCCTACTTGCAGTGATAGCTGCCCGCTTCTCCGGGTGTACGTGTGCAGACGACTTGCTGTGCCAGTGTTCACTACTTTCTGGATGGGTGAAATGCAGAGGTCATATTTCGGGTATGGGTCACCATATCTGACAAATAGTTTACTTTCATTTTCATCCGGCGTGGTCATTCTGGGCAATCTGGCTGGTTAAGAAGTCCTGGAAACCAGAATGCAAAACATAGTTAACTCAAACAAGTATGTAGATATGATTTGGATTCATTGTATAGGTTGACGATAGCCGAGTCTTAATCACAAACTGAAGCTACAGAAGCTGGTGTGAATTTCATCTCCGTGACCTCCAGAGACCTGTGAAATTACCAATCACACAAACCTTCTTTAGGACTCCCAATCAGTGGGCTCATTTTCCCCTCTGCTGGCTCATGATTCTGTCCTCCCTCACTCTGCTGATCACAGAGCAAAGGTGGGGTGCAATGAAGGAGTTGCCATAGATACATATGGTTGCAAATGCAGGATCCATCAGCTTTATTTGTGTGTGTGTGTGTCAGTGTCAGTGTGTGTGTGTGTAGGTGTGTGTATTTGTGTACAGGTTTAGCAGATTTTAAATATCCTCAATAATACAGGGAATTATCGTTAGAATCCATTTGTGAGGACATTTGACTGGTGCGTGCGAGCGTGCGTGCGTGTGTGTGCCCGTGTGTATGAATGAGTGAGCTGGAGTGTGGGTGACCTTAGCAATTTGTTTTTCGTTTGTAATTTTACTACAAAAAACAAACTTTCTTATACTGTAGATTCATTACACACAAGGTGAAATATTAAAAAAATTGTCTTAAGAAAATCATATCTTATACACCCTTATGTATATGTATATGTATAAGTATAAGTAGAATCATGTTACTGGAATTAAGCTAATCCTGAACCAGAATGAAACAACGTCAGAAACGTCTCACCTGGGATAAAGTATAAAATAAAAAATAACTGGACTAGACTTGCTGAGTGGTCCAAAGTTCTCTTTTTAGATGAAAGTAAATTTTGCATTAATTTGAAAATCAAGGTCCCAGAGTTTGGAGGAAAAGTGGAGTGGCAAGAATCCAAGTTGCTTGAAGTCCAGTGTAAAGTTTGTGATGATTTGGGATGCCATGTCATCTGCTGGTGTTGCTCCATTGTGCTTTATCAAGTCCAAAGTCAATGCAGCCGTCTACCAGGAGATTTTAGAGTACTTCATGCTTTCGTATGTTGATAAGCTTTTTTGAAGATTTCCTTTTGAAGCCAGACTTAGCACCTGCCCACAGTGCCAAATCTACTTCTAACTGGTTTGTTGACCATAATATTAAGGTGGTTTATTGGCCAGCCAACTCATCTGTCCTGAACCCTATAGAGAATCTATGGTGTATTGTCTACTCTAGGTTGACCATATGAGCCATTACACCAGGAAGCGTCCGATACAGGAATTTGGTTCTTCTTCCGGGAGTCGCATTTGTAAACCACATACGTCATCGAGGTTCTCAAATTTCAGTAAAAAAAGCATTAAAAGATTAATGTTTAACATCGCTAAAGACGTATAATCAGAGTAGTTCATAGTAGTCATTCTTACCTTGAAATAAAATGGCTGCCTTTTAAAAAAAAAACTGAAATAACATACCTCGATGACGTATGGGGTCAAGCACAAATACAAAGATGAAGCTGTTATGATTTGTTGAGAATTTTCCTGTGTTGTGTGGACTTTTTGTTTGTTTTCCTGAGTGCCTGTTTCCCCATGGTTATTGGTTCAGTGAGAATTATTGTCAGGTATTTCTTGTTTGCCCACTTGTTATCCCATGTAGATACACTGAACAAAGTTATAAACCCAACACTCAACACGCAAAGATCTAAGACTTTTTCTATGTACGCAAAAGGCCTATTTCTCTGAAATATTGTTAACAAATCTGTCTCAAACTGTGTTAGTGAGCACATCTCCTTTGCCAAGATATTCCATCCATCTCAGAGATGTGGCATATCAAGATGCTGATTAGACAGCATGATTATTGCACAGGTGTGCCTTAGGCTGGCCACAAAAAGGCCAGTCTAAAATGGGCCATTTTATCACACAGCACAATAACACAGATGTTACAAGTTTTGAGGGAGCGTGCAATGGGAATGCTGACTGCAGGAATGTCCATCAGAGCTGTTGCCTATGAATTGAATGTTAATTACTCTACCATAAGCCATCTTCAAAGGCGTTTCAGAGAATTTGGCAGTACATCCAACCGGCCTCACAACCGCAGACCACGTGTAACCACACCATCCCAGGACCTCCACATCCAGCATCTTCACCTCCACGATCGTCTGAGACAAGCCACCGGACAGCTGCTGCAAAAATCAGTTTGCATAACCAAAGAATTTCTGCACAAACTGTCAGAAACGGTTTCAGGGAAGCTCATCTGCATGCTCTACGTCCTCGTTGGGGTCTCGACCTGACTGCAGTTCGTCGTTGTAACCGACTTGAGTGGGAAAATACTCTAGCACTTTGGAGAGGTGTTCTGTTCACTAATGAATCCCAGATTTCACTGTGAAGGGCAGATGGCAGACAGCGTGTATGGGGTTGTGTGAGTGAGCGGTTTGCTGATGTCAACGTTGTTGATCAAGTGGCCCATTGTGGCGGTGGGGTTATGGTATGGGCAGGTTTATGTAATGAACAAAGAACACAGGTGCATTTTATTGGTGGAATTTTGAATGCACAGAGATAGCGTGACGAGATCCTGAGGGCCAATGTGGTGCCATTCATCTACGACCATCACCTCATGTTGAAGCATGATAATGCACGGACCCCTGCTGCAAGGATATGTGCACAATTCCTGGAAGCTGAAAACATCACAGTTCTTGCATGGCCAGCATACTCATCGGACATGTCATCCATTGAGCATGTCTGGGATGCTCTGGATTAATGTATACGACAGCTTGTTCCATTCCTGCCAATATCCAGCAACTTCGCACAGCTATTGAAGAGGAGTGGACAACATTCCACAATCAAAAACCTGATCAACTCTATGCTAATGAGATGTGTTGCACTGCGTGAGGCAAATGGTGGTCCCACCAGATACTGACTGGTTTTCGGACCCACCAAAAGAGTAAAACTGTACATTTTAGTGAGGCCTTTTATTGTGGCCAGCCTTATGCACACCTGTGCAATAATCATGCTGTCTTATCAGCATCTTGATATGCCACACAAGTGAAGTGGATGGATAATCTCGGCAAAGGAGAAGTACTCACTAACACAGATTTAGAAATAGGCCTATGAAAAATGGGGGCAAAAATAAAAGTGTTCCGTTTATAATTTTGGTCAGTGTAGATCAGGAGTCCTTCTCACAAAATCATTAAAACATCATGGCATTAATAATTATTAAATACATTAAAAAATTCATAAATACAGTGGGGTTAAAATGTATATGCCCCCTTCATGATTTTTTTTTTTTGTACATGCTTAAATGATCCAAATCATCAAACACATTTTAATATTACACAAATAAAACCAGAGTAAATAGAAAATGCGGTCTTTAAATGATGGTTTTATTTATTAAGGGAAATAATAATCCAAACATTTCTGACCCGATGTGAAAAAGTAATTGCTCCCTAAACCTAATAACTAGTTGTGCCACCCTTGGCGTCAACAACTGCAATCAAGCGTTTGCAAAAGTCTTTCACATTGCTTTGGAGGACTTTTGGCCCACTCTTCTTTGGAGAATAGTTTTAATTCAGCCACATTGGAGGGTCCTCTAGCATGAACAGCCTTTTTAAGGTCATGCCACAGCATTTCAATTGGATGTTAATCCAGAATCTGACTTCGCCACTCCAAAACCTATATTTTGATTTCTTCTTGACTTTTCAGAGGTGGAATTGCTGGTGTGTTTTGTATCATTGTCCTACTGCATAACCCAAGTGCGTTTAAGCTTGAGGTCACAGACCGATGGCCGGACATTCTCTTCTAGGATTTTCTGGTAGTGCGCTGAATTCATGGTTCCATTAATTATGGCTAGTCGTCCAAGTCCTGAAGCTGCAAAGCAGCCCTAGACCATCACGCTACTACCTTTACCATGTTTGACTGTTGGTATGAGCTTCTTTTTATGAAATGATGTGTTCATTTTACACCAGATGAAAAGCAGTGGTTTTCGCCTTGGAACTCACCCATGGATGCCATTTTTGCACAGTCTCTTTCCTATTGTAGAATCATCAACACTGACTTAACTAAAGCAAGAGAGGCCTTTAGTACTTTAGATGTTGTTCTGGGATCTTTTGTGATCTCCTGGACGGGTTGTCGCTGTGCTCTTGGAGTCATTTTGGTAGGCCAGCCACTCCTTGGATGGTTTACCACTGTTTCATGATTTCTCCATTTGTGGATAATGTCTCTCACTGTGGTTCACTTGAGTCCCAAAGCCTTAGAAATGGCTTTGTAACCCTTTCTAGGCTGATACATTTCAATTACTGTTTTTCATCTGTTCTTGAATTTCTTTAGATCGCGACATGATGTCTTGCTAGTTGAGATCTTTTAGACTACTTCAGTTTGTCAGACAGGTTCTTCTTAAGTGATGTCTTGATTCAACAGGTCTGACAGGGATTAGGCTTGAGTTTGGCTAGTGAAATTTATCTCACTAATAATTCTTATTCAAGTCATCACAGTTAATTCATAATTTACCAAGGGGGCAATTACTTTTTCACATAGGGTTATAAATATTTGGATAGATTTCCCTTAATTAATAATGCCATAATTTTAAAACTGCATTTTACTGAGTTATATGTCCGGAAGGGGGCAAATACTTTTTCATACCACTGTAATAGTGTTCTCTAGCTTGCACAACACAGGAATTCTTTATTTTGGTGTTTTAAAGCAGATTCTGGCGAATATCTAAGTGCTGAAATTAAAAAAATTAGATGTCAGCCATTTATTTTCTTTTCCTTCAAAAGAACTTGTATGATAGTTTTTTTTCATAGGTTTGTCAACCATAATTCTGGAAAAAGTGTACAGGAATAAATCATCTTTGTTTTCCAAAGAAGAATGTAAATAAAAGACAGGAGAGTAGATAAAGAAGTATAGAACTTTTATTTGTGGGTGAACAACAAACTCTGAATCTGCGTTTGCAAGCATAGAATGTAAATTCTAATAGTGCAGTAAAATAAAGTGAAAATGGATAATAACAGGAGAACGGATAAGTGTTGGATGAAGTGATAATTAGAATGTTTGGCTGTAAAATTGTAATGGCAGAGATGAGACGAAATGGCTTGACAGGGTCAGATCCCTGAAATGAACCAGAAATTAATGGATGAGAGAGATTAGAGGAGCCAGGGTGAAAACACAGATGTGAGATGAGAAGATGGGAACAAGGAATAGAACCAGTGAAACAAAGGTTAATGGAATTGAAGAATAGTGGGGGGAGGGGTGTGTTGGGGGTTGGATAAATGCACACTGAAACTGAAAATGGCTTTTTCCCCAGCCATCACTGAATCAATGCACCCAACTGAAAACCACAGCCACTCATCGCGGTGTGTGATCTGTGCTGGTTGAGAAGCTCAAGACATCAATAAAAGTTTTCCAGTTTTCCTTTCCTCTCAAGACCAACTGATCATTGAAACTATGCCATAGCTATAGCTTTTGGTCTTGTAACTTGATGGTCTCTTGAACGTTTTATAAACAGTCAATATGAAATCAATAATGATCCTTTACATTATTGCACTATTGTGTCTGAATCAAGTAGTGTGAAACCAGACCATAGCTGGTTCTATCGTTCTGTTTCACATAGTGCATTCAAGTTAAGTCTATAGATCGTATTTACTAGTAATCCCAATTAGGAGGTTCAGGATTTACTTCAAGTCCCAAATTCACGAGTTGAGGGCATTTCAGTAAAAAAGACAAAAATCTTTAGATGTTCTAGTGAAGAAACTTATCAAGTTACAGTTAAACATCTAACCTGAAACATCCCTGATGTTTCAAAATCCTTAAAGGGGTCATATGGTGCTTAAAATTTGTTTTTCTATGTCTTTTAGCTGTGCCAAAGGACCCCTTTAAAAAGAGAGATTGATGAAAAGGTTCTTTTTTCAAACTTATGATTTTATGACCGTAAAATAAGCTGCACAGTACAACACTGCAGTGAGATCAGGAAACTGTAATGTGTGTGCGCTTGTGCACACTGCAGCAGAGATAGATATCTTAGATCCACTCCCAGATGTTGACTGTTGCAATATTAAAGTATCTTGTGTAAATGTCACTGAGCGTGGTTAAGAGAGTGAGAAGAGGAACAGAGTGGGAGTGGTTGTTTAAGAGGAATACAGAGGTAGGTGAGATAGATGGTTATGTTCAGAATGGAATACTAATGTACAGCTGACTGCATGCTGTGCAGTATATTCTGCATAATGCTTATTTAAAGGCATATGTTTAATTATGACGGAACCAATAACAAATAATAAACATGATAAATTGTAGTCATGAAATCACATTTAATTCTCATTTGTTGAACACAATTCAGCAAACATGTATTTAGTTAGTTAGTTATGGGTTCAGATGTCCTTCCTTTTGTTAGTCCCGTCAAACAATGAACAATGAAGCAAAATCGATGTTTATAGTACATTTACACTCCCAGGCCACTTTATTAGGTACCTTGCTAGTACCGGGTTGGACCCCCTTTGCCTTCTTAACTGCCTTAAATCTTCATGGGATAAATTCAAAAAGGTGTTGGAACGGATTTTGGTCCTTACTGACAAGATTGCATCACACTTTTGCGGCAGATTTGTCTGCTGCACATCCATGATGCAAATCTCCCATTACACCACATCTCAAATGTGCTCAGTTGGAGTGAGATCTGGTAACTGTGGGAACCATTTGAGTACATTGAATTCATTGTCATTGTCAAGAAACCAGTTTGAGATTATTTGAGTTTTGTCACATGGTCCATTATCCTGCTAGAAAATGGCATCAGAAGATGGGTACACTGCTGGAGGGAAATGGTAAGCAACAATACTCATATAGGCCATGGTTATTAAACAATGCTGAGTTGGTACTAAGGGGCACGAAGTGTGACTATCTACCACACCATTACACTACCACCAGTAGCCTGAACCGTTGATAAAAGGCAGTATGAATCCATGCTTTGATGTTGTTGCAACTGAAATTGCAACTCTTCAGCAAGGCAACTTTTCCATTGTATTTTTGGGTAATACTGAAAATGGTCCCGTGCTAGTTAAGACTTGTAACTTCGCAGCTTGTACGAACAATAGTTTCAGATACTGTATGATTTTTACTACCCTTGCATCTCTGTGTTGACATTTTGTGATAATAAGCATAAGCAACTAACCATCAAAAACACATAAGCAACAATCTAAAACCATTGCACTAAAAACTACACAGCCGCATAGTACTGACCTGCCAACCATCATCAATCAAATAGTACTGCCCTGCCAATCAATCACATTTTAGAACAACTCAAAATTTAAATTCTAGTTTTATTATTATTTGTTAAATATAATTTTGGAGATAGAGATGAGGACCAGAGGGATTTTCCATAAAACAAGATTACGAAATAAACCGGGCTTATTTTGGTATGTCAGACTTATTGCCAGTAGATTCGGTTTCATGAAGGAAATTTTAAATAGTTAAAACTCGGTTACTATGGCAACTTATGTTGGGAAATTAGTCAGATCCGGGGCAGGCTAACTGTCAGGCTAAACTGTAATTGTTGCTTAACTAGAACCACTGATTCTCTGTCATGATGCAATATTACATCGCTTAAATAAAAATTATAAATAAAAATTTAAGGAAATCAATTAAATAATTATAGAACACAATAATAAATGAATATTTTGTCTGTTTTCATGCATCTGTGTTAGATTAAATCGATTTGATATTGTAAATGTTTAAACTAATGTCAATAAAGTTTGAATTTAAACATTACCCAATAAATTTATAATAACTATAACAGATTTAAACAATTTTATTGGATAAAAAGATGTAAATCCAAACAATTTATAGAGACATACAGTTTCAAAAAATGGCAAGATAAAATGGGATACCTTGTGTGTGTTGTACATTGTCTGCCTGATGAGAGAGAGGCTGCCAATGATGGTTGTAGAGAAAGACTAATGGGGCACTGAGCTGATTTTTGATGACAATTAAACTTTGAAACAATTTTATTGTTCTTATAAACAACCAGTTAGAAAGCAAGGGGTTTATGAATGTGTACTTTGCCCCTTTAGATGAAAACGACAGTAATAGTGCAGCGAAATATTAGACAGCTTATCTGATCGGTAAAAAATGTGATGGAGTGAAGAGAGCTCCTTGTCAAAGTAATCTTTTATTAAGTCTAATTTGCGGTCATCATGAAGGACTGAACCATTTAACACAGATTTTCCTGGAAATTAGACGTGTCACATGGTTAAAAGCATGGATTTTAACAATATCATTATAGGGGTTTGTGCTCAGCTGAAGTTCCAAAGAAGACCTTTTAACGTTAAGACCCTATATAAAGTATTTATTGCAAAATACTCTTTAAGGAAGTGATTGCAAATGTTTTTGCTGATTTTGGAAACGAGTTTGTTTGAAGTTCATATCTGGAGTTAATGTTGATGTTTTTTTCAATAGCCAAAAAAGTGTAGTAGGCTTTGCAAACTTGTACTTATAGAAAATATAAATTAAATATAAGGTCCTTTTCTTCAATAATTGAAAATTAGTAGGGCTTTCAATGTCAACGAGTTGAAGCATGCAATTCATTTTGTTAATGGAAAAATATTAAACGCAATTAATGGCAGAATGCATTTGTTTTGTCATCCTTTGTCTAAGGTTACATTATATAATCACACTCTTATTCATGTTAAGGCTTTTAAACCACATAAGCGCGATTTGAAACAGTTGCTTTGACGAGTTCAGTGTAGTTCCCTTTTGAGAGCGGTCTCTCGTCATTGCAGAGCTCAGCATATGAAGCTCCTCCATTTATCACTTTTCCTGAAGTCTTATTGGATATCGGCAGTACAAAAACTGGTCGCAAGACATGCAACATTATGCAAATACTGACTATCCCTTGGCAATATAAATACAGTGCATGGCGACCATACCTCAGAATCTTCTTTTTCACGCTGCCATCGTTGAAGAAGCAACTGGATACTTCTTTCACCGCATCCGATGGCTGCATTCTGTTGTCTTTGTGCGCACTGTGCGGACCTGCCGGCGTGTGTTTTGAGGACTCATCAGGTCTAGGCTCACTGCCGCAAGCGATCAGTTGCTGGGCCCACCCATTCCATGAGGTGGCGGCGACGACTCGTCCCTGATTCCCCAGTCCTCTACGTCAAAGAGGGCATCCGCCCCCTGCCTTCCATCATGGACTCCGTTTCTTTCGGCATCAAGTTGGACGATCTCGGCTTCGGACAAGAACTGGGCAGTGAAGGCCGTTTTACAAACTCAACCCCAATTGAAGTTCTCATAAGGAGCCGGCTTAAAGTAAGCTTTACTCCTGGTACTTCCAAGCAGGCCGTGCACCCTTTTACCCCGATATCACTCAAGCACTTCTGTCTGCATCATTCCCCCCCCCCCCCCCATTGCAGGCAATAACTGCAATAATCAAAGTGATCTTGGTGTAAATGCAATAAAAACACATACCTGCTCACAAAAAGAGCTGTCTCCCCCTCATCCAGCCGTACTGAGTTCCTTGCCCTGTCACGGTGCAGCGCGAAGCCGCAGTAAAGTCTGCTTACAAACGAGCCATTTACCCGCCAGTGCATTTAGACTCGCTGGGGCAGTGTGCTTCCCTAAGCAGTCCGCCGACTGTCACCCCCAAAAAGATTCGGCTGTTATGTCTGTTTCTGGACGCGTGGAAAGCCATTCCAGACATCTCTCCTTGGCTTCTGAATTTAATAAAACACGTGTACTCCCTGCTTCAGCAGTGTGATCCTGTCGCTTACATCACCGCAAAGCCCTCCTTGGCTGAGGCAGGAGATTCGCAGCCTGCTCGCGAAAGGAGAGAACGAGAGAGTTAGAAAGCAGGTTCTACAGCCGATATTTTGTAGTGCCCAAGAGAGATGGGGGTCTACATCCCATTCTACATCCCATTCAACCGAGCGGTTCACAAGCGAGCGTTCAGAATTATTACTCTAAAACAGATCCTGGCAAAAGAGCGTCCCGGGGACTGGTTTGCATCCGTGAATCTGAATGGATATGTCTTTTCATGTGTAGATAGCCCAGCGACACCGACGTTTCCTGCGATTCGCTTCCGAGGGCTCAGTGTACCAATTTGTGGCCCTCCCGTTCGGGCTGGCTTTAGCTCCGCGTACATTCTCGAAGTGCGTGGACGCGGCACTTTCCCCTACACATGCAACCACTACAGCTTTGGCTGAAGGCTCGAGTCCCATGGAGGGCATGGTCCTCGGGTCGGGCGCGCGTCCCAGTTACGCACAGCTGCCACAGTGCCTTGAGTCCGTTGTGCAACCCGAGCATGTTCAGTCGGGTAGTTCCCCTGGGGCTAGTGAAGAGGCGCACCGTGGTTACGAATGATGCATCATCCTCGTGATGGCGTCCAGTCTTTGGTCACCGTCACTGAGCAATGGCAGCGCATATCCCCGGTTGTCTTGGCGTATGAGAGTCAGGGACAGGATTGCCCTTTCGGTGTCAGAGCTCATTCCACTATGGCTATCGCCTCTTTGTGGGGCTGGTCTACACGTACATCTATTCAGGAAATATGCTGTGCGGCTGACTGGTCTTCGCAGAACACTTTTGCAAGGTTCTACAGATGGGACGTGTCCTCTTTGGCATCTCAAATCCTCTCGGTAAGTGCTGATCGCTCTTTTTCTTCTACCTCTTAATCACTTATGTTACACAGTTTTTACCGCATTGCAGTTGACTCTGTGCTCAGTGTACTTATATTCACTGTTACTTGGCCAAATTTAATTAGTAGCATTAAAGACTGTAAAGTCTTTGTGAACTTTTGAGAACATTCAACTTCTGTATATTTCCTTCCTGTCAGACATGTGTAACAAAGGTTCATTAAAAGGAAGGAAGGAGACGGGAACAGGAAAACATTTAAACATTTAATCAAACATAATCAAAGTAAAAAGACAGCCAGCCGCCCCTCACGGTCGACGGCCGATGAATAAAACATAAATACAAATACAAACATGTTCGGGCCCGGTCCTCTTTCATCGATGGTCCGGTTGCTCGTTCTCTTATATGCTCCCAATCTCCTACGTGATTCGAGACAGGGGCGCGCACAACTGGCGCTCATTGACAATTGCTCACCGGTCTCGACTCAACTCAACTTTATTTATATAGCGCTGTTTACAATTTTCATTGTTACAAAGCAGCTGTACATGAGACACATTGAATACAAGTAAAAAAAAAACTAAAGGCATATACCTGTAAAAACAAGAAAAAGGTGAAAACAACAAAGACAGACATACAAATGCTCCACACACACAATATGCAAACATACATACACACACACATTGACATAGACGCACACACACACAGTGAAAGCACACATTGGCCATAAAGGAGAAAGAACCACAGGTCAAATATTAAACGGACTATAAATTCTTATATGCAATATTAATTATGTCTTATTTCTGAATTCTAAAGCAGCCCCCCCGGCCAGGCAGATATAACAATATGCAAACGGTGGTGAGGAACCCAAAACTCCCATCGAGAAAAAAAACCTCAGGAGAACCCAGGCCCAACCAAGGGATTCCAGTTCCCCTCTGGCAAAAGCTGCTGCCTCTGCACAAGCTCAACAGTGCTTGCACAACAAGGCTAAATAAAAATAAAAAATGATAGATTTAAGATTATCATTCACAATCTAATAACATTTGAAATGTTGTAGGAGAATCAAAATTGTCGCGTCCTTTATCCAGCTCTATCCTATTAGCTCTTGTCAGGTCACCGCTTCCCATTCTCAGCTCTGCCATCAGGTCTGGGCATGAACTGCATCCTGCGGTAACCTTGGAACAAAGAGACAAGACTGGCTGAGAGTAGAGTACTGTTCTGCACTCTTTGATGCAACAAGTACATCATTTGTTGTTGGATGTGTTCCTGGTTCCGGTTGATCTAAATAATGCAGCCTAAATCCTCTGAGGATTAATATTATGGAGGTGTAGTGTATGCAAGATTAAAAAGATGAGTCTTTAGTCTAGATTTAAACTGACAGAGTGTGTCTGCCTCCTGGACCGTGCAGGGAAGAATATTCCAAAGTTTAGGCGCTAGATAAGAAAAGGATCTACCACCTGCACTTGATTTTGAAATTCTAGGTATTACCAACTGACAGGACGCCTGAGAGCGTAATGTACGTTGAGGTCTGTAATACAGTAGAAGTTAATTCAAATACTGCGGCGCTAGACCATGTAGGGCTTTATAGGTAATAAGCAAGATCTTAAAGTTAATGCGATGCTTTATAGGTAACCAGTGCATGGTTGACAGAACCGGGGTTATATGCTCATACTTTTTTGTACGTGTAAGAACTCGAGCTGCCGCGTTTTGAACAAGTTGCAGTTTTTGTAATAGGCCTGCAGGGCATCCACCTAGAAGTGCATTACAATAATCTAGTCTTGATGTCATGAATGCATGAATTAATTTCTCTGCATCTGACAGTGACAGCATATGACGTAGTTTAGATATATTCATAAGATGGAAAAATGCAATTTTACAGGTGTTGGCGACATGGCTTTCAAATGACAGAGTACTATCGAATACAACGCCAAGATTCTTAGCTGATGACGAGGATTTTATAGAGCATCCATCAATCGTTAAGCAGTATTCTTGGTTGTTACGTATAGCGGTTTTCGGTCCAGTAAGTAACACTTCTGTTTTGTCTCAAACCACGGTCTCGCCCCACCTACTCCGCTACAACACGATAGCTCTCAATTATACTGTTGAACGGCTATAATTAATGTAATTAGACATAATAATTAGAAAAGTAAATATATTAAATAAATATTGAGTTAATGTTGTGTTTCTTAAAAAGCCTGGAAAGTTTAGTATGCAAACATGTGCTTATATAAAATAGAAATTAAATATAAGTATTAAAAGTAAAATGAAATTATTTGGAAATATTAGAAAAGTAAATTTAAGAAATAAATATAAAATTAAATTCAAAAAGTAGAAAATTCGATGCAATAATTAAAAAATGAAATGTAATGAAAATTGCTATAAAATGTAATAAACACTGCAGAAGACACCGTGGTGTGGCAATAAAATGAAGGGGGCCCTTGGTTTTGCTAAAGCCCCAAGGCCCAATGTGTTCTTTATTCGGCCCTGCCTGTGTCACTGTGTTATGACAGTTTTTCTTGCATTTTTTTCCAATTGCTTTATTTTCAGGTTTAACTTTCAACTTTATTAACTTTTCAGCTATATTCCTTTTGGTGCGGAGGTATAGCTTGTACACGGTCTTTATCTTCTTTGCATTATTATGTAGGTACAGAAAACATGATTTGATGGGGTAATATTGCCATTTTGCTGTAATGACTCAGTATTCCATTTGTCACATGTGGTCCCAGTCTACTGTGTCCTGCAGACAATCATATTTGCAAAATACACAATGTAAGCACCTCTACATACAAGTGGGCATTCAAATCTAATGTGCAAACTGTGATTTCTGTACCTAGACTAACTTGTGAACATACAAACACATTATTCTGAATTGTAGATGGTTATCTGAAATCAAGTTTTAAACGAGACATTTTCACCGCACTGTATTGTTATTCATTTTACACAAAATAAAAACAAGTAATGTGGGTTTAACATTTTTGTACAAGATTTTTTAACAACCCTTTTCCTTGCTTACAATTTGAATAAATAGTAACAAAGATTATTATATAGTATTATTTAGTTGATTTGTATTAAAAAGGCTATATGAATATGTGAACATTTCATACTGCATTCATTGAGTCTTTTAGGAATTTCTTGCCAATCTTTCCCTCTGGTTTCGTTATTTGCAGCGGTAGTATCACAGTTTCCTACCTTTGAGGTTTAAATTCTTCACACGTTTTGCAGAAGGTGGTGGTAATGCACCAATACAGTGAATTTTAACAGCCATAACACACATAAGAAGTAAGCGGATCGATTTGATCAAGGCTTGACTTGTAGTGCTGCTTCATATTAGCATGCACAGGCAATTATCTGAACTAGGAGAATCTGACTCAATTTACCATTATGGAACCGAATTAAGCATGACTGATGAGTTTGATTCATTCAGTCCCCGCTTTTCTTTATGGAACAGCCTTCAGTTGGTGTTCATCAAAGATATCTGCTCTATATCAGCTCTGTTTTACCTAGTAATGTCTTGCTGGAAGTATTAGATAGCCTTTTATCCCCTTAAGACTTAGGCTTGAGAAGTCACTGGTGCCTTGATGGGCATTAGTGCTATTCTAATATTTGACTTTTTAATAATGAAACATTTTTGGAAAGGAGAGATGAAAAATTGATGCAGAAATCTGTAGATATGCCATGAAATCGAGCTCTGCGATCTTACCAGCACTAGTGGGGGAACACTTACTCGCACAGAGCTCAATAATTCAAAAGCACTTGTGAGAGAAGATACTAAGCCTGAAAGTGTGAGACACTTTAATGTACTACAGGTCAATCATACAGGTCACTCTCGTTTACTCTGGGCAGGGACTGATATGAACCCTTTTGTGTGTCTTTTTATGTTGGTACAGGTTTGGCTGTACTTAAAATAACAAATGTTAGAAAATGTCTAAAAGCATTGCATTTCCTAAGAAAAGAAATAGCAATCAGCCAAAACATATTTAGCATTACATCTAATAGAAACTACTCTTATTGTAAGAATTCTCTTTGAAACAATAAATAAAGTGTGATCGTAGTCGACACTTAGACCTTGGGTGTCAGCCAGAAGAGGCCAAATATAATTGATGGAATCTGTTTGATTAACTGTTTCATTCATATCCATTTGTGTCATGCTCGATATATCACAATGTGCTATGCAAATGATCCGCTTACACATCATTTTGATTAATGGCGCTTTGACAGTCACATCAGGGCCATTTTACACGTTGTGCACATTGTACAGCGGGCTGCTGAGAGGCAAAGGAGATTGCACTGACATCTGGTGCGCTTTACTGGCTAGTACAAGACCTTAATAATGTTTTGCCCCTATTTTTAGTTAGCCTTAAAAAAAGAAAAACAACTGTCAAAAGTCCATCTTGTGCAGTGCACCAACCCTATATGCTGTCAACCCTGTACTCACTAAAGAAATTCATTGTGAAAATGATTATTTAAGTTTGCCAAGTTACCTTAAAACAAAATTTGTAACCATATCTTAACCATGGCGCATTGATTAATGTTTGAAGAGTTTGGTTCCAAAATGAGATAACTAATCTTTTTTTTATGTATTATTGAGTTTCGTTGTGTTAGTTAGGTGTATTTTTAGTTATTATGGCTAAAATCAAAACAAACCAACTGCAGATTGATTGATATTAATTAAAATACACAATAAAAAACGTTTAAAAGGTTTAAACGTTTTAAAACGGCTACTTTGAGCTAACCATGATTTAACTCTTTTTTGTAGTAAAACATGGTTAATTTCCATTAGGGTTAGGGAGCTAAAAACATAATTGATCTACATAGAAAAAGAGAAATTTAAAATTAAATGCAAATTCATTTTTGGGTTATCTTTAAATGTGCTACAAAACAATGTAAAAAATCACCTCTAGTAGATATGAGCAGTCAAAATAGTCTCTTGTATGCATCAAAAATAACTTCATGACTGAAAATTAAATCAGAATTCAAAGTAGAAACACTTGTCTGATTTTTTTCGAAACTTGGGCTATTGTTGTTTACTTAATTTGTTTGTTTATTTAAAATGTAATTTGAATTTTCAATTCTTTTCTTTAAAAAAGTATTCAAAAAATAACAGAACAATGTCTACAAACTGCTGTGACAAGGTGTACTGCAAACAAGCTGTTTTTATAAGCTCTCCACCCGAAAAAAACGAGCATAGGAGGAAATGTGATTGGCAACAGCAAACATTCATTATTTAGGATCGTTTCACCACGCTTTGTGAACCTGAGAAGAGTAGATAAATAGAGAAACTAAATTGTGTAGTGCGTAGTGTTTCGAAAGGGAGGGGGAGGGGTGAAGTGAACGGTTTGAACCTTTCTGCCAGATTTCACTGACTTTTAAAAGAGGCATGAATCAAAATCACAATTTTAATCAGAGCTTTAGTTATATAACAGCTAATCGTATTCACACCATCATGTAAGTGTCAGAACTGAAAACGTCCTTGTTACTGAGATTACATCTGTTATTGACACCAGGACCAGCGAACCTTTCTATGATGACATTGATAGGTTGAGCACCGCCTCCACATAGAAAGAATATCAACGACGACTTCTGTCATGCGCGTAACCAGATAGAGCGAGCAAGAAAAAAAATAACATGCCGTCAAAGATATCTAAATATTGTGCCATCCATAGTGTGACCTTCCTTCGGATTCCAATTTTAGGAATATGGGGTTTAAGTTTATTTTAAAGATGTTTCAGCTTATGTGCGTTTGTTTGTTTAATTTCTCCGAGGATTCCTTCGTGAACAAGGGACAGGTCGACACTGAATTTGTGGAGAGTTTACAATTAAAAAGCAGTGCTGTGCCTTCAATCGGATCCGATTAGAATGGCGCAGCAATCTTATGTGAGTGAAACATTTTTGTACTATGCGTCACTATTGCTTGGTTGGAGATCGCATGATGTGCCCCAAGTAAAATTCGGACAACATAAATATTACCAGTAGACCCTTGTCATTTGAAATATTAAGCCTGTCATCTCTGTGATTTGGTGGGCTCATATATACTTTTTCAATGTTTTATACACCGTTTGAATAATGGGGGCTGCTTTGAAGTGTTTTGGTATTATTTCGGGTGCTGGGTGACATCCGTAAGCTACCAGGAGTCTCCTGTTTGTTTATTTATCATGGAAACTCTTGTAACATTTCACCCGCGATCGTGGTGATCTTTTGTCCGGTTCGGGATCACTGGTCTCAAATGGTGACAGGTATGGTCATATTAAACGCAATACAACTATAGGCTATACAAACTATACTTATAGCCATGCCATCACAGCCGGGAAATAAGTGAGTAAGTTTGAGTAAAATCATCCCGTGCGAATGCGTCACTTGAATTACTGATGTGGAGAGGTCATTTATAAATCACAGGAGGTCTCCAGATAATACTAATGCCCTGCGAAAACTGTGAATGGTGCTAATGTGTAACCTAACGTTACATCTCTGACCAAATTCACAGAAGGCTCCAACTACGCAGACTGCTATCCAATCAAAGCAGTGGCCCATTAAAACCGAGCGTTTGCAGAGCTGGCCTCAAAACCTGGGTAGAAAATAGCCTATTACTTATTAATTTTTGTCATTTTTGGATTTAAACCTCATATAACAGTACAAAACAATAAACATGCAGAGTCCATCACACCTTCAAAGGCTGGCTTTAACAGTTCGGTAGCTTATAAAATCATAGTTCTGGCTATGTAAGCTTGTTTGCGGTACGCCCTGTCCTACAGCAGATTTTATGCATTGTTCTGTTTTTTTGTTATAAATCAGAAATGACGGAGGCTGCTTCCTGCAAGAGAAAGTCAATGGAGAAGGTTGGATTGTTTTCCCTCCAGTGTGGGTGTGGCCTAAATGCGCTCAGTCTCTTATTGGTCCCAAACATAACTCCGGCACACTCAATTTGTTTTTCCTCATATCTGCTGTATGTGCATGTTGCTTTTTCACATGCATGACCACAAACTCGATCATAGTTATTTTGAATAAATTATTCTTGACACATATTTCGATTAATCATTAACATCCCTAATTCTATTAAACTATATAACGTTAAGGCACAGCATAATTGAAATGTATTTTAAGAGATTTAAAAAATACATTCTAAGCACCCCTGGCAAGCATCAAAGGTATACAGTAAAAGCAACAAAATGTAAACCTATGACAAAAACAAGTATCAAATAAGAGGTGTGGTACAATGTTGTATTTTTTGCTTTGGATTCAACAATGTTCAAAATGCAAAACAAGGCATACCGTACATCATCTTAAAATGATCATAACGTCTTCTTACATTTAATTTCATACCCAAATATTTTTCTTGAAAACTTTTTTTGCAGAGACATAACACTTAAACATTTAAAAAAAGAATGGAAAAGAAAATATCAAAACATGCAAGTCAGAACCCTTAACATAACATACACAGAAAGACCAAGTAATAAAAAGAGACAGGCTTACTCAACCTCAAACTGTAGAAATAAAATCTAATAAAACATTTCTCAATCAAAAATGTACATTTCTTTAACTTCCACTAAAATATGATGCAGTGCACAAGACAACTTATTACAACTTACAAATTCATTTGCCACATAAAAAAAAGAAAACCAGTCAAACACTAAATAAATGTAGCAGAAAGCCATAACACTGTGAAATCACTATTTTTAAGATATAGAGCGCAAATACAAATAAATAAAAATATTTCTAAAGCCAATAATACGCCGACATGACAAAACTTGTGCGACAGAATTGACAAAATTCGAATTTACATAAACTTAAAATGATAGTGTAAAATATGTGTGTTCCTTATTAAATTGTCCCTTAAAATCCCTAAACTCAAAATAATTGTCATCATACGGCTGGAATAACATTGCTGATCACCTCTGAAAGATACTTTGATCACAGACGGCAAGCAAAATGACACCTTTTCGTCCCTTGGAGTACATTATGCAAAGTTAAAAGATGTATCTCATGTGCATAATTTGTTCCAGTCTTTTCACGAATCGTTGCAATGAAAAGCATTGCTTGAGCACAAAAAAAATTACATTATAAAGAATAGTGCGTCTTTATCATAAAGAATATGTGCAAGTAATGCTGAAAACATTTTAAAACACAATATTATACTCAACTAGCAGATCATTTTGGCACAGAAAAAATATGAATGCTATATTATTTCAATAATCAATGCCTTTAACATAATTTGTCACCTGCCATATTCACACCTTTTAGAAGAGAAGTGCTGTTTATTTAAATGGAGGGATTTTACTGTGACTTTCCATCTGCTCACATCTTAATAAAACAATCAAGTCTGAATCCTAAGTGTTGCTTGGTTGTTTCATACACCACATAAAGCAGAAAGACAAAAATATTCTAAATCCAAACAAACCTCAAAAAACTATATTGAGGTTAAGATAGCTCACGAAATGTTCACGAATTACAATATTCTCTGTTGCAGTTCATTCCAAATTCATTTGACTTTCCCCCATGAAAAACATATAAGGAGTTATTGTATGGAGGAAAATGCAGAGAATAACAGACTTGATCTTAATTGATCTCTTCCACACACAAAGCTATCACTCTTGTGAAATAGCCCACAAGTCATATAAACTACAGTACATTTTGTTGTCTTTTACGGAGCTTGACATCCATATGCTTTTATAATGTAAATGCTATTATCAATATTCTGCCTAACAGTCTCCAGGGAATAAAGAAAACCATACACATTTGGAACGACACAAGGGTGATGAAATGAAAGAACTTATATTCTTTCCTTACTCTGGCTCTTGTAACAGTGCAAGAGGGTAGCTCAATTACAACACGGACAGTGTGACAAGCGTGTGATTGTGAAAGCCCTTGAAACTCTGAGGGATTGATTGCTGTCTTGTGAAGCTCAGCCCTTTAAAGTCAGTAGCAGAGTTGACCAGGCAGTAAATGCTTGGTTCCCTATAAGGTCAGTAGAAGAAATAAAGAGTGTGCTGACTATTAAAAAACACAACATTTCAAATACACTAAAATAGTCTTATAAAGGTGGCAAAAGCTGATGATTATGAAAGCCACCAATTAAAAATGTAAGCCATACCTATTAAATCAGTCAAGTAAAATGTTGACAGCATATAAATTAATCAGTACAAACATCACATGATAACTAACGATGGAAACACAAAAGGCAGCGTCATGACAAGGAGAATCGTATAAAATCGCATATTTTTACCCGGATAAAAAATATATGTTTAGGGGCAAAATGAAGATTTTTTGGTATTATTTACACAAGATTTGATTCCCAATATGAATATATCAAGGATTTTGTTTGAACAGGATCGAGTTTCATCACTGTTCTACAGAGAATAATTTCTTGTCACGTATATGCTATTATGCAGTTTCACTTCATTGGTTGGCTTTTGAAAATGCAAATGTTCAAAATACTAAAACCATGCATACGGTGGGGAAAATTCTGGAAGCAGTGAGACAAATGTATAGAGCCTGTACATGATTCACATAAAGCTTTTCTTAGAGCATCATTAAAACATTGAAATCCATTAAAATAGAAGTCCTCTCTACTGCTAACATATGGCTTTGCTCTTTTGTGGCCCCCTTGTCCACCCTACCAAAAAAATCTGCCGTTTCCTGATCTCAGTATCAGTATTTAAACATCTTTTTATATCTACCACCACATATAATTCTTCATTAAATTAAAATATCTTATTATGGAGATAATTTCCTTGGCATCAAGTTGACAGAGCCATCAAGATTAAAAACCATAATGTCATAATTTGACATTGTATATCTCTTTTAAAGAAGACTTCTACAGCTAATGCTGAATTTTTTTGCGTTACTCTTCCATCACAAGGTTATATTGTTTGGTTCAGTCTTTCTGTATTTCTTCTGCAAAACTGCGAAAGGCTTCCGCAACATATTCTCTCACCACAGTAATGCAACATCACAGTTTGGAGTCTTCAGGGGGAGTCAATGACTGGCAGTTTGGCTTCTTGGAAAGGGAAGCTGACGATGAAGAGGAAGATGATGAAGATGAGGACGAGCTTCGTCTGGTCTCCACGCCAGTGCTGGTCATTTTCATCTTTCGACGTTTTGCTAACGGAGCATTATCCACACTTTTAAGGAAAAACCCTTCACGCTTCCCCCGGTTAAATGCCTGGGTGTAAGAAAAAGGAATTTAAAATATTGTTTGGAAATACTGCGAAGCATAGCTACATGTAAATACTGCAACCAATGACAGCAAATTTCAGTGACATTTCCAGTGACCTTGTAGGTGGCATTGACGTAGGTCCGGACAGTTGGACCACAGGACTCCAAAACATCTGGGGTGCAGAGAGGGGTAGAAGACATGACGCCCCCTCCCTGAAGCCAAGCATTTTCTTTCAGAGCAGAGAGTTTCAGACGTCGCACAGGGTCAACGGTTAACAAACCTATGAATAGAGAGATAAAGCGAAGAATAGAAAAGAGAAAACTTAAGATAGGAAGCTAATTTGGGAGCTGCAAATACAAAAAATCCTTCATCCACTAAAAATATCCCCCAGGGCTTTACCCACTCTCCCTTTCTCTTCACCAGACCTCCAATCCTCATATATCTCAATTCAGATGATTAGATGACAGCTTGCACTTGTACTAAAATTGGACTGAAATGTGTTTGAGTGCCTGCAGATCCCTGAAGGCTGGGTCAGAAATCACTCATTAAAAGGGGGTGGGTGAAATGCTTATTCATGCATTCTGACATCTTCACACTGCTAAACGTGATGGCTTCTCATCCTTAACATGGTCAACTTGTCAAAAAAAACGAGTTGGATGTATGATGTAGTATTTCTGTGCTCGATACACTCCCCCAGGCTTCATACAGATTTTGAAAAGTTTTTTCGAACATTAATTTCCATTTAGTAAAAAGAAATCTTCTCCTAGACCCTTATTGGACGATTCTCCGGGACAAGCACGTCCACATCAATGTTCTTCGTTCGGGTTACGGAAGTTTAGCTGTGTTTGTTTGTTCACTGCATTTCTCTGATTCGCTTGATTTGCAGATCGTTTGAAAACTGAAGGATGGAGCGGCCCCAGCACTAAAAGATGCTGGTCATGAACAACAAGCGGTGTTTTGTTAGCAATCGGCGGGTACATGCATAATGAAAACAACACAAACTTATAGTGAATCAACAGATATGCGGAGATAATGAAATGATACATTGTGCGCTCTTGGTTTAGTTCTGCCCACTGCATGCCTCCATGAGCTTGACTGTTTTCGGAAATCGCACAGCTGTAACTTTCTTTTATAAATGTGATCAACTGAATACTCTTTGAAGATATGAAGTAATACTACTGTATAGGTACTCAAGAGAATATAAGATTGGCAGAAACTGCATTTTCCCTAAGGGTGCGTTCAAATTTGTAGTTCGGTTATTTTGGTTCGGACAGAAAAAAATGAATTTAGCCTAAAGATACCGAACCTAACAGCTTATGTGTAAAGTCGCAACGTGATTGGACAGCTTTTGTGATTTATATTTTAAAGGGCCACAATCCCATAAAATGCACTTTTAAATGTTTATCTACAGAAATTGAGACGCCAGCGTGTGTGTAGAAACACCCCGTTATTATACAAATCCATCTATTCTTCTTTTTGTAATCTCCTTTAAACCACAACAGTGACACAAAACAGGCTGTTGGGGATCCTCTAACAATCTGATGTCACATTGTTTACGCCTGCCCATGACTGCTTAGGGACTCCTCCTTATGAGCGCTTAGGTCCACCTTCCCCCAGAGACATGCTGTCAGCCATTTTCAGGCAAGAGCAGATGAAGCCACTAGCCAGAGACAAAAATGTCAACGCAACAAAAATTGTGTGCTGTTGTTGGATTGAAATGAAATATAAAAGGCCTTTCGGACAAGCCCTGGTTCGTCCCGCTGCAACCTCGTGGGCCAGAGTTATAAAGATCAAAAGTCTTTGGCGGGACGATGATGAAAGCGTTTGGGAAGAATTTACTTTCTTCGAAGCAACATTCACCGGTCAGTATCTCCGATCCAGAAAGTCCAGGACTCGTTGGAAATATCTCCGCCGGGGCATTCGAATGACGCTGACCGCGAGTCGATGCGACCCGTAGGTCGGGAGCTAGAGCTCCCGGTAAACGGAAATGTTGAAAAATCTAAGCATCGGGACCCGGTGACCTGTCAGTATAGCATTGGTTTCACCAACAAACAAAAAATCTCATGAGTGGATCAGCTGTTCGCGATCAAGCTTCATCTCCGGAAGAATTAAGTATTACACATCTTTTTTAAATCGCCTTTCTTAAATAATGTGTTTAGCATGTTAGCGGCTGTTGTTTACATATTCACGGTTAAACCTGAGGTTTACCCAAGACAGGTGTTGTGTTGTAATGTTAGTGGTAAAACGCATAGCGCACCTCGGTTCAGATGACTTGTGACCGTCAGAATTTCGGTAAAGCTTATTCATTACAATGAAAGACAGTTATAGCGGTGTCTTTCTCAGTGAGTTCAACGTTTTCTCGTATGTCCTAAGTGCGACAATACTTAGAACGGATGGAAACAGAGTTTGCCATTGACACTAGACAATGAGGTTACGGAGAAATTGCTATTCACAACGTAATATCACCTGGTTGCTGATCTTTACATACCTGTCTGACATACACAAGTAGTCTGAAATCATGTTTTTGCCTATATCCGTGTTTATGTCTGTTAGTAATATGCTTGCACATGATTAATCATCAATGACCAACATTTCATAAAGCAAATGATCAGCATATGTTGTTCCATCTATTGTTTTGTGTTTTCCATTTAATTCGTATTTAAGAACAAGGCATTAATGTGATTTTTATTGCAAAGAGTGTATGGTTTTGGTTGGGCAAGGCTTAACAGACGGAATTGCACTTTCAGCCATATCGCTTGTCTTGATGTCATCCAAAGCACACGTGTAAGCGCCTTCCTCATATTTTGCAGACAGGGAGGGGAGCGGATGCTCATTTGCACTTAAAGATACACACACGAAAACGGGGCGTTATCCATTGCAACCGCTAATGGCCATGTTCAACATATTGCAATGAAATACATGTGGAGTATTTTGAGCTGAAACTTTACGGGGACATTCTGGGGATACCACTGACTGTTTTTACATTGCAGAAAACACATGGATTAGCGGCGCTTTAAAACATGCTGCGTGCTGGGTTATATTATGCTCAGTGTATGCCTGCGTATTTGATGGTATTTTTGGCAAGCCGGTAACTCACAAAGACCTCATGAAGTGTTTAAAGCAGTCAAAACATCGCCAGCGATTCCACTGTTACATGGGCAAACACAGATCTAATAAACACTCCTTTTACATTACCAAATCACTTGATTTTAAGGTTGTATCTTATCACTTCTTGTTTTTGGTCCATATTTCAATCGAACCGCCCCAGAGTAGCGTGCCCAATTCACTGGTTGAGGCTACTGATACTCCACCTGGAAATGGCTCTTTGCATCACATTTCATATGTGCGTTTTTTTTATCTCAAGCAGCAAAATACAGATTTAAAGATATTGAGTTGATTAAGAATGTTACTGGAACATTACCTAACATGAAAAAAATAACTTGAGA
Organism: Triplophysa tibetana; assembly: GCA_008369825.1. NCBI lineage: Eukaryota > Metazoa > Chordata > Actinopteri > Cypriniformes > Nemacheilidae > Triplophysa > Triplophysa tibetana. The sequence continues at coordinate 7,664,264 of CM017901.1, read as the reverse complement.
GCCCGAGTGCATTTCCAATGTGGACCGCATAACAACTGACTTACATCAGTGCAAAACACTAATATGAACACATCTTATATTATGTAACATTTAAGAATATAAACAATTATAAAATATAAATGTCAGCAAAATTATTGTTAGTTATGCATTCTTCAGGAAAAATGTAAAGATAGAATCTTACCGCATACACTAAACCCATTAGGATTTCATTTCAATAATATCTTACAGAAGACTATACAGTCTTATTAGTAAGTGTTTTTAAGTAAATGTTCACTTGGAACCTAATTCTAAAACAATTAAAAATTCTACAGATTTATTTTTAAATCCACAACCTGATTTTCTTTCCAATTTGTGATTGTATTTACCCTCAGTCAATACATGTTCACCAGTTTTGATTCGTTCTTTTTTTTATCGGTACCTCTCACTAGATCTTTGGCCTCTTCTGACACACCCTTCCAGGCTTCTCCATCCAAAGAGAAATCTCCCTCTTTAATTTTGTGCATGATGTCAGCTGCATGTGATGATGTCATTCCTTTTTGGTCACTCTGGAATGGAACTTGGCCGGAGAGCATGGTGTACTACCAAAATAAAATCACAATATCAATTAATGCTTGTGACAGTGAAGGTCTGTGGAATGAATAAAGAGTCACAGCAAGACAACGATTTGGTAAAAAAATGATAGTCAGACATCATATCACCCCATCATTCAGCTAGGCACACCTTTAGTGAGAGAATTAACATGAGATCGGTCAAAGAAAACGTATTTTTGAAGGAAAAAGTGTCAACCGTGGGTTCAATTTGACTCTGTCAAACCCAACATGCTTTACGTGCTTTGTTATTGCTACTACACTAAATGTATTTATGATCCTCATCCTCCTCATCACTTTATAAATGAATAGAATTAACAATTGCAATGGCAAGCAAAGGAAGCATGAATTAAGTCAATACTCAATGTCGTTCCATACATTTGTAAAACATGCTTTGTTAAATTTAAATACATTTACAAACATAAATTGACTTGTAATTTCTGTTGCCGATTTGTCATCTGGAAAAGTGATTTATATATATTAATTTTTAAACAATAAACTGATAATTTACTTTATAATATAAGTGGAGATAATACTGTAGACCATTTGATACAATTGGCTGAGATTTAAATAAATAACTGAAATAAAATTAACACAAATGCATACGATTACTTTACAAGCTCAGGTGTCCCCTGCATTAAACCAGATTACTTTATGAAGTTAAGTGTTAAATTAATCCTGTTTTTATATAGATATATAGATTATTAATATCCATGTTTTAAAAAATCAGTGACGTACATTACTATTCTTTTTTTTATTTAGAGAGAAATGCAACTGCAACTTTCCTTCCTAATAATGTAGACATGTAGGCCTTTATTCATTAAACAAAGGTCTGTATAAAGTCTTTAAAAAATTAATACAATAAAAAACTGCCACATATGTAAAGATATAATATCGCAAAAAACTCCGCTGTCAGCTCTGAAGCTGTTTTGGGTTTTAATAAAATGATGATAAAAGCCTCAATCTTTACCAAAATCAGTACACGATAGGTCTTTTTGTTTTTATTTGTTGTTTATTAAAATGTTTTTGTAAATATACATTTGAGTGACGTGCATTGTCATCAAACTAATAACTTGTATGCATATGATAACTTTTAATGTTACAACTATTTTTGAAAAAAATATTACATGTATCGTGTACATTTCTATAGTATTAAGTGTAATTTAAGCAGCTAACCCTAAAGCTATCACTAACTTTATAGTAATGACCCTGCGCTTATTTGTACTCCTTTACAAGAACAAAGTTTTACCAAAATAATGCGTCTGATGCGTTTCATTAACACACATACATAGTCTCACACAGTCAGCATCACACTCGCAGACTTACCAAGATAACACCCAGGCTCCAGAGGTCACACGCTTGGTCATATCCGGAGCTGTGGAACAGCTCAGGTGCGGCGTACTGCAAAGTAAAGCAGGGGGTCTGCAGGGGGGCACTGCCACTCCCCGCGGGAAACAACCGTGCAAAGCCAAAATCAATAACCTTCAACACGGAGTCATCCGATTCATCAGCAAACAGCACGTTCTGCCGATAAAGGTGAAAGAGAAAGAAAAAAAGTCACGTCACATAAATTTAGGAGATGTGGCACCATGCTAAAAATTACTGTAATACATGGCACGGTAAGGCTATTAATTAATTAATTAATTAAATTTTCACTTCATATCATATATCAATGTTTTAATAATTATTAACAAAGGAACTGCTGTCCGGTCATCTGGGATTTCGTTTTGAACTATAGATTAGAATTGTGATTTTGGTAGGCTCAGAGTACGTCATGAGTGTATATTAGCATTTTTGCTGTTTGCCTTTGGCGTCTGGGAAGCGGTGGGAACCGGTGGTGCATGACGCCAGACTTAACAAGCAGATAGCAAAAACAACAAATTCTTGTGGCCGTGGTCACAATAGACTTTTAGAACGTATGCGTATGGGCATCGACAAGTTATGACATCATGTGATAAGGCATTGTTATTTTGTCAACACATGGATGTATTTGAACTATTATTGTCCTTGTTATTCTAAAAGTTGTATTATACGTTAGGTTCTATTGTCTCTCTGTGTACATAAAGTTGTATTGCTCTGTACATTTCTGTCTAATGAAAGTCAATGAACAAAAAGTGCAGTATGACCACCAAACTATATGTGATGTTGATACACCGTCACATGAATACTGGATTCATCTTAAGATCAGTTGCATGGGGCAATGATTTGGCTTTGAACACCATTCTTCCCTTAAGATTTCCGTTTTGCTGTCATATCTGGATAATAAACCCTTCTGGAAAACCTAAACAATCAAAAAAGCTTCCGAGTTTACTTCTCTACAGTATTTTTTTCTTGCTTATGGACTGGACATTTAGATTCCACTGCACAGTGAGAAATTCAGCACACGGGCAACCGAGCACAAAGCCAATGTTCAGTGCATAATATCACAGAAGTGAAATCAGTGGAAACTGTGAGGGGTAATCAGTGCTTACGTAAGATTTAAATGAGAGAACGAGAGACTGACGAAGCTTAATAAAAGCTGGCATGGCCAGTTACTGGTAGAACTGATGCGAGAAAAATGCATCTGTCGGCACATAATAGCATGCTTTTATACTATTAGAGAGCTGTTAGAATCAATAAAAAATGCACTGAAGCTGCACACTTATTTTCCAAACCTTCCAACCTTTCCTTTAAACTTCCGTAGCCACGTTTTGATCAGTGAAAGAGTGCCATCCTTGTTACTATTTACCTGTTTGCTGTTCAGTTGTTCACACAAATAGTGCTATACAAAGTCAAAATCGAATTTTTTTTAGGCTTTTGAAAGGTAGTCCAACAACTTTCACAAACAAGCAGCCCGATTTGAATTAGACACCATTCATGTATGTGGGACGAGTTTTCTTCTCTCCGTGTCTCTTTACCTCTGGTTTGAGGTCTCTGTGTACAACTCCAGCCTCATGCATGTAGCTGACAGAGGACACTAAGCTCTTCATTAGCTGGCTGGCCTCCCATTCCGCAAACATCTTCTTTTTCCTTATCCGCTCCAACAGCTCTCCGCCTCGCAACAGCTCCATGACCAGGTACGTGTGATACTGGTTAAGAAAGCATTTTTGTGTAAAAGAGTGAATGGAAAGCAGAAAAAAGCACCATGTAAAAACGCACCATCAAGGCAAAAAATTCTAGAAAGCTAGCTAAATGTATGTAGGGTGATCACTACCTGATCAGTATGGACCTCATGGAGTGTGACAATGTTAGGATGAGATTCACACTGTCTCAGTGCTGCAATCTCTCTCTGACTCATAGCCTCCATCCTAAAACGGAATAAAATAGACTCCTTTATAGGCATTCTGTTTCACAACAACTGAACACACATGCGTTAAAGTCTGTATATGACTCTTTTTTTCTGTGTAACACCAAAAATACAATTATATTACGTCTTTGAGGTTTTATGCTATAAAATGCAAGTCAATAGGGGACCAATGTTATTTTTTTTAAGGTTCTGCAAAATATCTTATATTGTGTTCTTTAGAAGACGAAAAATTCATACAGGTCTAAACTGATATGAGGGTGGGTAAAATTATTTCTCATTTTTGGGTGAACTATGCCCTTAAATTTACACTGGGTCCCCACAGTGTCAAAAATTCAGTAACATCTATGTGTGTTAGGGCCAGATTGTGAAATGATGTTGCCTCTACACAGGTTACAGGGTATTGTGCATAGACTGAACAATCTTTCAGGCCTGTTAATTCAATTTACAAGTGTAAAAGCCAAAATACAAGTAAAAATGTATGCCTACCATTCAGCCTACCCCTCCCCCCGCACACGGCGTATGTGTTCGGAAACAATCGTAAAGCTGTATCTATCTTTTATAAATGTGATCAAACTAAATACTCTTCGAAGATATGAAGTATGCAATACAACTCTTTAGGTACTCAAGATTAATATGAGATTGGCAGAAACCATGTGTGTTAGTGCTGCTTTCATAAGAGTTTTATTAATTGAAAGTGTCAAATAAATGAAGTGCATCCACACGTTGTAGTGCATAATTTTTTTTATTCCAGAACTAAAATGTGCTAAATCAAGCCTGGGTTATGCCTGACAGTGACAAATTCACTCGTGTTATTATTTAATTTGGGAACATATCCTAGAACAATTACATGTGATAAAGGCACTAATAGAAGATCAAATGGAGACCACAATGTTTTTTGCAGGTTATTTGTTTTTCCAAACAAAGCAAACTTTTTTTCAACAAATCATTCACATGTAATATTTTTTACCACATTTATTCACTTAATCTGCTCAGATGGCCATAGCGCTCTGCCCATTAGAGTTAGAATTGCTCAGATTGAAAAAAATTAAACAAGTGTATCTCTACCTTCGGCTGACAATTTTCACAGCATATTCTTGGCCACTCTGCCTGTGTCTGCACTTCCTGCATACAGAAAAACTGCCCTCCCCCAGTGGCGGCCCCTGCAGGCACAGCTCATAGAGCTGAAAAAACTGTGACTCCTGAAAAAATAAGGAAAGAGGCATTTGAACGTTTCACAAAACCAGCAAAAGATTTTTTTTTAAGTTTGATACTGTGTACCTTCAGCATAGCACTGCGCTGGACGGCAGCAGAACCGGGCCTGTCAATGTTCACCTCAGCATTTAGAACATCCCCCATTACAACATTTTTATTAAACAAGATAGAAGGAGCAACAAAAGAATATCCCTGAAACCAAGAGAATACAGAATTCATTTTAGTAAGTGTTTTGGTTGTACTGCCATTAGTAAGATGTGTCAAGATTGCAAGTGAGAACATTGCGGAACAGGATATACATGACTGAGAAGGTGTTACAATAACAAATGTGTGGAGCTGTGACTTGTTAAGGGTGACCTAGCATTATATTTTAACGCTATACATTGTGTTTGTGTGAGACCTTGCGGTAGGGACTTAAACCTGAATGCACACAAACCCATGGGTGGCCAAAAAAGCTTTTCAATCGACGAAACAATATTTTTTGAAAAGCAAAAAATTCAAAACCTTGTCCAAAACCAATGTCCTATGATGGTTTAGGGGATAAAAAATACAGTTCGTACAGTATACAATTCATTACGCCAATGGACTGTCCCCACGAATATTTCTGTGTGTTGATAAAGTGGAGTTGCAGGAAATTGGATTAAGGTCATAGTAGGCACATATGTATGCCTATCCAAGGCTAACTGGGGCAGGTGCATGAACGTACCTGAAACAGCCTGTCTGTACTAGGTGGTGTGCTGGCGGGGGAATATACTGGCTCCATTCCTGTAAACTCTTCAGCAAAGTTTCCCACATCCAACTCATTGCGTAGTTCTGGTCGAAATGGACTCGCAACTTTTTTCTCTGCCAAGTCGGACCAGTTTAACCCCTAAAACACAGAGCAGTCATTTTAAATGTGAGAATCAGACAAAATTACATTGAGCATTGAGCACAATAAATGTAACAAAAAAGGGCCTGACGAATTGCCATCAGGGGGCGAAACTTATTTTGTCTTCAAATTAATACTGTAAAAAATGGAATGCATTTACCCCTTTCAAACATTAATTATGTAGCCCTAGCAGGGCCGTAGCTACAGAATTGTGGGCCCCCTGAATTGTGGGCCCCCACTGCCCTCCAACCCATAGTGGGACATTTTATCAGTTTTTAGAAGTTTTAAAATATAAGAAATGAAATAGAAATGAATGCAGTCTTTTAAAGAAAATATAAGTGGTTTATTTGGTTTATTTTTTTTAAAGTCTCAATGTTTGATGAAAATAATATGGTACTGCAGAGCAGCTCTGGAGATGTTCATGTGTTTACGTCTTTATATAGTAAGATGTAGACATTAAAAACTCCATGAGTATCCCACATGTAGTGACGCATCTGCATTATACAGTTAATTCCGTTTTAATTCCGTATTAAAACAATAAAAGGAATTAAAATTGTAAAAAAGAAAAAAAAAGTTTTTACATTATTACAAATTACAATATTTAAAATTATTTAATTTGATGCAACTGTTCTTGCACCAAATATCATGTTTAAAGCATGCAGAACACTGCAGAGAGAGAAAAGATCAGACTAAGACAAATGGATTATACAAAATAAAAAAATGATTGCAAGAACCTTGAAGAAAGGATGAGACTTGATCTCTTCTGCTCCTCGAGGCCCAGAGCCTAGTCTCTTATGAGGGTCTTTAACCAGTAACTTCCGCAAAAGGTCCTGAGCCAAAGGGCCGATAATAGAGGGGAAAGGAGGTTCACAGCGCAGGATGCGTCTGAAAGAAAGACCCAAAGAGCTCATTTCATTCTGGTAAATGATTTAACTGATACAAACATAACAACAACTGTTATCACTGGGAGTTTGAACAGACTGCGAGAGTACACACTGCGTGTGAGAAAGTCATTAGAACAACTCAGGGTTCTCTGTGCAGAGTCAAAACTCACTTGGACACTTCACTCTGGGAATTTCTCTCTCCCTCCAGAGTGAATGGAGACGCTCCAGTCAGTAGCTCAAACATCAGAATTCCCAAACTCCACCAATCCACTACCTGCATTCAGACAGAAAGATCATACTTCATTTGTCAGTCTTTATGCCCATCAGTCATAGTGGTCTTCTTTCCTGAAGCATGTTAAAAACATGCAGAGGTCGTATTTCACCCCAAAATTAAAAGAAAAGGCAATCCTATTAAAAGTAAATCAATACTATTTTATTTTAGCATCTTAGTATTGTGACTTTTCAACTATAACAGTTAAGCATAAAAGTTTCATGCCTCACAAAATCTTATTTAAAAAATAAAAAAAAGTAAGAGTAACTGGTACAAAAAATGCAGATTTTGCTTTGCATTGGTTTTAAATAGTCTTTTTAGACTGTGCATTCTAAATCCAAGCAAAAAATATAATTTCTTTGTTTTTAGGGTGTACTATATCCCCAAAAATATTTGTTGTTAAATTCACCCAATAAATGATCTCTCTTCTCACCTTGCCATGACCAGCTTTACCTCTGATGATCTCTGGCGCCATGTACTCTATAGTGCCGCAGAATGAGTATGTTCTCCCCTTCTACAGGTGAACAAAGAAGCAGAGCACCATATAAGAACTGCACCCTGGACATAGTGTTGACACAGCAAATTCTAACTGAAGTTTATCGAAAAGCCTTTATTTTGTGAGCAGGAACAGCACTCTCATGCGGTTCGCTGAAAACTCAGCACTTATAACACAATCTAATCATTAGGCTACGTGTTAAAAGCAAGTTGGTATGGTGTCGACAATCTGAGCCAATCGCAGGTACACACCACTTTAGTCATTTTACATAGCCATTCGCTCAAGGTGTGGAGTGTGAACAGCTTGAAATGCATGTGTCTTATGTTGAATGAATGTGTGAGACTTAAAAGCCCTGCCATTAAGAACAGCAGCTTGTGACATCCCCTTGGTTCTCAAATCCCTAACATTTGATGGATGCTGAGGTTGGCAGCTTTGTCAAAAACATAAGCGATTACGAATATAGTTTTTATTTTCTCACCTCCTCTTCCAGAAACTCCTTACTCAGCCCAAAGTCTGTCAGGACCACATGACCATCACTGTCCAATAAAATGTTCTCCAGCTTAATGTCCCGATACACAATCCCAAGCTAAAACACAAAATCACATGTTAATATATTTATAGACCTCATTGAACTTAACACTATGCATATAAATGAAAAGTTATATAATAAAGTACGAGTATCATAAGTTTTTGAGCTCAGTTTGATGGAATAATATTTATCTTGGAAATAAAAACTAGAATTTTTCATCAGCAAAAGTTAATGTTTAATAAACACTTTACATTTAACTGCCTCTAGGGGTCAACCGACATACTGCCAAGGTAGATATACACGAATAAGCCAAAACATTATGATAACCTTTGCTGTTGGTACAACCAGCCAAGGCAAGGCCTCTGTTAGATCCCTGAATACACTTCAAGTACTGCAGACATCTGTGTGACTTGTATAAACCTTCTGTTGGCTTGGGCCAGGCGGCATAGTGTTTGTTGCCCAATGCTCTTATGCTTGGATGAGCCTTAAGCAAAGTTTATAGTCGAGCCGCTCACCCTCTGCGTACCCTACCCGCATGCGCTGTTGATTGGTCTGTTTGAACCCCTCCCTCAAGAAAAAAAATCTCTGCGATAGCATCATGTTTACTCAAAAGCATTTCTGAAAGAATTGTCTTAAGTAAGTTATTTGTTAATCTGTATTAAACATCTCAAGATGGACAAAAGTGACTGTTTAACTGCTGCTATCACTGCTAATGCTTCTCAAACAAGCCCTTTCTTCTTCGTTCTTGCTTACACAAGTAACACGGGCATTGGCACTGATGCATAGTGGTCATTGCCTGTCGACGCTGACAACGACACAGAAGTGTAAATGAAAACAGACACATAACCTACGGCATAGAGGCTATGGCGTAGGTCCTATGCAGGACTATTACTCGCGCTTTAAGGAGCAGGAATGGTCCACGTCCGCCCATATGAAGTAATTTTTGTCATCAGGAGGGTCTGCGGTCATCCGCACACCCCATCTGCGAACTGCCCATTTTTTGAGACCGCGCGGATGTAAGGCATACAACTGCGCATGCACAAGAAAAGAGCACTAGTCCACTAGAGGTCAATACACACACAGAAAGTGTGCAGAGTGTTGTTGTCGAAGAAGAACGATACAAAACCAACACGCTGAAACCAAGAACGGTAAGATAAGAAGCATGTCCTTCTCCATACGGTTTGGTTGTGGTTCTTGTTGTCTTGCTGTTCGCTCTGAATACTTGATATGGTGAATTACTTCCTCTATCATTCATTTGCAGTGGATCTGTGAATGAAGTGACTCATCACTGCCCTCTGGCGGTCTGGTAGAGCGCACATACTAATGTTTGGCTCAGTGTATTTTCTCTTAAAATAAGTTGAGATCAATTCTCCTGTTTGGCTGATTAGTTTTGTGTGACAACATGACTTTGTAGGCAATAACCTCATGCAGATTTGAAGGAGCTGTCTCACCAACAAGTAAAATGGCACTGTATTTAAAATCTCACCTTTGTATAAGAAAATATGATTGATGACATACTACAGTTATCAGAGCTGCTGTGCTCGGTTGTTGCTGTTTCTATCATTTTATTAAAGGTCTTTAATTATTTCTTATTAGGATGACTTAAGCTGGGGTTATAGTTGACGCAGTCGCTAGTTCGCCTGGGTGCGCGCGCCAAATATAACATCATCGCGGTGTTCGCGGAGTTCGCTTTGTGTCCGCACGAACTCATTTCGCGTGGCGGCGTGCACAACATTTTTTGTGACTCAAGCGAACAGTTCGCGCGGCGCCGCAGTCAACATGAAAGCGTTGAAGAGATTTCGGCTGAACAGGTTTGCCTGTACAGACATCTTTTATGATCAATGTGTCTGTTTTATATTGTATTCAGAATAAAACTATATTTATCAACATTGCTCTTTTGAACTGTTCTTATATCTTCTCATTTTATATAACATAAAGACATGCAATGGGTTAATCTATGGCAATGTACATTTAGCAGTCCCTAACCAACAATATGTAGAAATGTGTCTGCATTATGCACAGAAATGAAAGAGTGAACAAAAAGTTTGATATAAAAATTTATTAAATCAACAAACAATAGTTCGAAATGCATTTCCCAGTCCATCACACGCATCTGCTTCACAAGAGCAATAGATTCTATATTTCCACGTTTTTTGGCATGCAGTCTGCCTTTTAGCCCTTTTTTTATAGTAGCAACAACACAAAATCTCCTATGTTTCCTTGTCGAGCAGCCGCTCGCAAGACGCCATTCTGAATGATCTGACGTAATTCCGGTAAAATTCCTACTTTTCTTCTACACCCTGCGGATTTACAGGACGATTTCGTTTGTGCGCCCCCTGTCGGTTGAAAGAATACCTCAAAGGCGAACGCGTCAAGTATAAACGTCTCGTCCGTTTGGGGAGATGCGCGCGCGGTCAGCGGAGGCTCGCGAAGCGGAGCCAGGCTCGACTATAAACACAGCTTTAACAGCAGTAAGGAAACCTGGACTTTGTAAGATTTAAACACTGGTCAAGTAGCATTTCTGTTTTTAGTTTTAATATTATTTGTAATCTTATATAAATATTTAAGATATATGTTTATCATTTCAATAATAAGTATTGTGTTTGAAACAGGAAATTCATCTGAACCAGCATTGGACCAGCATCGTTTCCATCTGCCAAAATAGTCGGGAAAAGAGTATGAAAGAGTCTGAAATAGAGTGTGCATTACTGTTGCTCCCGATTTTTAACAAAGCTCATCGTTGTGAAAAGAGATTTGTGCTCTGATTGGCCAACTACCCAGTGCGTTGTGATTGGCTGAATACCTTAAGCATGTGGCGGAAATGTAATGCTGCTTACCACATTGGGAACATCAGCCATAAAATGCTAATTGACAGCTGATAATGTCACCAGTACCGTGTGAGTTCAAGCCCGAATACGATCCAGAAAATGCATTTCACAAAGCGGATTAATCAACTTTCCAAGCGCGACTTTGCTAAAACATAGTATATTTTATATATAGTCAAGTAAACGATATACTCCTTACTACTTATCAGATTGAGACCGACAGCGTTTCTGCTATATACATTTTGCCGTGGTACGCCGGCACACCAAAAATCCCCCCAATATATTAATTTTGCTGCGGTATGCCGGCACATCAAAAATTCCCCCACCACGGCTGCTGCTTCTTGGTGACGCAGTGTTTTCCATTCATTCCTTATACGTCCGGCCAGTATTGCTAAATTAGTGAGTGTTACTGAATGTTTGATATAAAATATGAGTACATTTAGTATATATATGCACATTGTTAGCCTGACGCTGTGTGAAAATCAACCAAAATCCATGCTCTTCAAGGTATGTGTGGTGATTTTGTCATACGATGTCAAGGTTATAGATCAGAAAATACGTACATGAGAAAGTCTTTATTGGGCAAATGAAAAAAGTTAGAAAGGAGCAGTAAAATGAGTCTGAAACTGCTACTCTAAAACTACGGAATGACATCAAGAAATTGTTAATTAGAGCGTGACGTCATTCAGCACCACAGTTATTATGTTATATGAAGTTTAGAGATAAAAAAAATGTGGCAGGTGCTGTAAGATCTTTGCTCTTCACTTAATATTACACTCACATTTACTGAGTGGCTCTTTTTCGTCTCGTCTTTTCAAATGCCTATTATGACCGAGACGTACTTCATTACATCGCTTAGTTTCACTGCTGAAAACTTTGGTTTTGCATCACATGTGGTAGTTTTGTAATAAATAATGCATAAGCAGTTCTGAGTCAACTGCGTGTTGTATTAAAAGCTTTAACTTTACACAAATTTCCCTTATTAGAAAACATTTAAGTGAATAATATACAAGAATACGCTTTCATTTATACCGCACTCATGGATGCAGAGAGAAGGTAAGAGATCAGAATTTTTGCTCCGTGATATTATCATATTGTGACCCATGTACTGTATGGTATCATGAGGTACCCTTTCATTCCCACCTCTACTATCAAGACGATTCTGGACCAACCTTTTTTCAGTACTTTTTTAAATCTACTGTCACAAAGATTTAATGCAGTTGAAACTATCAACCGGAGTTGATCCTACCCTTCGCTAGAAAGAAGTACCTAATAAAGTGGCCAGTATTGTATACACATTGTAGAGGCTGACAGCCTATTGTGTTCTTTAGATATCAGAACATGTCATGAAAATAGTATTGATCAACCACTAGTTGCCTCTGTCCTCTCTCAAGCTTAGACAGAATGTAACTTTCACAAAAAAAAACGGACATATATGACCTTTACTGTAATATATCTCAGTTTTATCCAATGTAAACATTATTAAAAGTCAAAAATGTTCTACCTTGTGCAAGTGCTCCAGGGCTAGGATGATTTCTCCAACATAGATCCTCACTTCATCTTCTAAGAAATGATCTCTCTGATATAAATGAGTAAACATCTCCCCTCCACTCACATAGTCTGCCAAAATAAAAATGGGTCAAAACACATGGACTTCCTGAGGCACACATACCTAAGAACTAGAGGTTGGATTTATTGACATTAGAAGACACTTTTATCAAATGGCAAAGATTTGGGTAGGGACGTGTCTAAAGGAAAACTAAATTGTCCCTACCTATAGTTTCAACCACACAAGTCATCAACACAATTCATATATTTATATATACAGTGGGGAAAATAAGTATTTGACACATCAGCATTTTTATCAGTAAAGGGATTTCTAAGTGGGCTATTGACACAAAATTTCCACCAGACGAAGCCATCAACCCAAATATTGAATTCGTACAAAGAAATCAAACATTTAAGTATACAAGTTCAGTCATAATAAACAAAGTGAAATGACACAGGGAATAAGTATTGAACACACTTTATTTAATACTTTGTAGAAAAGCCTTTGTTGGTGGTTACAGCTTCTGGACACCTCTTGTATGGAGAGACCAGTCGTCTGCATTGCTCAGGAGTGATTCTGGCCCATTCTTCCACACAAATGGTCTTTAAATCTTGAAGGTTCCTTGGGCCTCTTTTATGAACTTTGATCTTCGTTCTCTCAGTAAATTTTCTATGGGATTTAGGTCAGGTGATTGACTGGGCCATTCAAGCAGCTTAATTTTCTTTCTTTAAAAACCACTTCGTTGTGTCCTTGGCCTTGTGTTTGGGATCATTGTCTTGCTGAAATGTCCACCCTCTTTTCATTTTCAGCTTTCTGGTAGATGGCAGCAGATTTTTATCCAGAATGTTCCGGTACATTTCTCCATTCATCCTGCCTTCAATAACATGAAGTCTGCCAGTACCCCTTGCTAAAAAGCAGTCCCAAACCATGATGCTTCCACCCCCAAACTTAAATGTTGGTATGGTGTTGTTGGGGTGGTGGGCAGTGCCATTTCTTCTCCAAACATGGTGTGTAGAATGACTGCCAAAAAGTTCAATTTTGCTTTCATCTGACCATACTATAGTCTCCCAATAATCTACAGGCTTCTCCAAATGCTGTTTCGCAAACTTTAAACAAACCTCAAAATGCTTTTTGTTCAGCAATGGAGTCTTGCGTGGTTAGCATGCATGGATGCCATGGCGGTTCAGTGCACAGCTTATGGAATTCTTTGAAACAACAGTACCTGCTGATGCAAGGTCTTCCTGAAGTTCTGCCCGAGTGGTTCTTGGAGAACTCTCCTGATTATTCTTTGGACTCCTCGGACAGGGATCTTACGTGGAGCACCGGATCGTGGCCGGTTTATGGTGAACTGATGCTCTTTCCATTTCTGGATAATGGCCCCCACAGTGCTCACAGGAACATTCAGCATTCTGGAAATGCGCCTATAACCATTCCCATCACAATGCTTTTCATGATAAGATTACGAAGATCTACAGAGAGTTCTTTGCCTTTACCCATCATGAAGTCTTGAGTGTGCCTCTTAGGTAATGAGAAGCCTTTATAGGCCATCAATTAGGACTAAAGCAGCTGATATCAATTAGTACTGATAGGGGGCAGGGTTTCTCTCTCAATACTGACAGATTTCAGGTGATCTCCTGGCTTTCTATGCCATTTTGCACCTTGTTACCTTCATGTGTTCAATACTTATTCCCCGTGTCATTTCACTTTATTTATTATGACTGAACTTGTATACTTACATGTTCTGATTTCTTTGTATGAATTGAATATTAGGCTTGATGGCTACATCTGGCCTGTTCTGCGCCTGCATGACTGAAAGAGGTGCACTTGCTGGACGCGTGATGCTCATGGCTTGTCAGCCTCTCACTATACAAGAACATGAACACATGAACTTCATCTATTTCACCAGCTTATCACTGTTCGAGAAAAGCTATCGTCAAACATACTGTGAAATTCAAACCTCTGTGCGACGACCTGCCAAAATAAGTCTGGTTAACATGAACGCTCAGATGAAAAAATACTGTAGTGTACTATAGAATTAACTATAGCTCAATGTAGTGTTCTGGTAGTAAATTAATAAACTGTAGTAAATACAGTAGTGTACTTATATAATATTTACTATTGTAAGGTTCACAAACACAGTATTTAGGAATTTTACTGCAGTTTTATGATAGTAAAAAATGGAAAACACATAACTTAAAAATGAAGGAAGAAAAAAACTAAACAGAAAAAACCAACTTATGTAAACTAAAAATTATAAGGCCCTAATTTATTATTCTGTACGTATATTTCTAAAGTTATAAAAGTTGTGACCAGACAATAAAAACAATTATGCCTTCTTTTACCTAGTATAAGGTGCAGTTTGGTTTGGGTCTGAAAGGCGTAATGAAGGGTGACAAGAAAAGGTGACTGGCGAATGTGTTCTAGAACCTGCCGCTCTGTCCGAGTGTGCTCAGCAGTCTTTGCTTTCTGAACAATGGCTGCTTTCTTCAGAACCTAGAGGAGAAAAGATCATTAACCGATTAAAGATATGTACCTTCCTTGATTATTCTTTAAATATTCAATTTAAATATTACAAAATAGCTTAAAAACTGTAACTATTTTTAAACACCATTTCGAAAGACACAAAATACACTGGTCAAGATGGACTTCATTGCTCAGTTTGTTTAACACTAAACAACTGTTAGAACAAATACAACCATTTAGAACTGAATTGAAATGTTAAGTGAAGACCTTTAAAACGTATTTATGCAATGGGGCTGTCAAATGCTTCATTCTGATTGGCTGATAAATGCCTATAGGAGTGCATTACTTTACAGTAAAACGCACTCCTATGTAGTAGTTCCAGAGTGACCGAATTACAGTTCCATTTCACTGCGCCAATTATAACTCAATACGGTTATACTGCAGCCTATTGTCCACCACAGAATACAGATTTAACAACAAACAAAATGACAGGCAATTTCCATTGTTTGAGAAAAATAACTATTAATATTTATGGACAGCATGAAAATTTCAACAACAAGTTATTATCGAAAGCGATATCAAAGGTAACAGCCTGAAACAATATGCGGATTAAAGATAAAACACTAAAAAAACAAAAATTAGACAACATCTTAAAATTGTTTAATGATTGTTTACTAAGACAAGAATATGTCTGTGGAAGAGGTAAACTGGCTTTAAACTCACAGAAGCAAGCTTTTTATGGCACTGTTAAAAACGTGGCTGGTACAGAATACTCAAGTTTTTTCTCCTTATGCTTTTTGTAACTCCTTCCTCGCCAGCCTCTTTAAAAAAAGTTGCCAGACTACGGCAGCGATTTTTTACATTTTCACCAAATTTTAATGGCTCACAGTACATTTTCTGTAAATTATATATGGACCAAAAATATCTCTGCTTTTGAACTAAAGTATTTTTACGTTGTTTTGGAGATGTTAGCGTCACGTGTCTCTAATAGGATCGTTCACAAACATGACATGTGTTGTGTCTTATTAACTCACGGTCATGAAATTTAATTCTATAGTGTTTTAAAATTTGCATGGCATCAAAGCAGCTGTAAAAGAAAACCAAAACCAAGAAAAACTAAAGTTGAACACAAAAAAATATAAAAAATAAAAAAACCTGATAAACCTTTAAAGTAATATGGAAATTGTCATGCATTGCAACACACTTCTTCTCAGTTTCGTGTTTCTTCCATTTTCTATGCTGCTAAAGAAACTATTAAGTCTCCTGCAAGTCCTCCTCGCTACTCCAAACAATTTTGGACCTTAAGAGCTCTTCAAGGGTTAAGATCTTAATAAAAAAAAAAATTCTTTACTAGGATCTTTTCTGTAATTTTAAGGGGAAACGCCCACATTTCTAAGAATGTTCTATTTTGTCAATAGGAGCAACTCTTTGAATACTCTTTGAATTTCATGAATACAGGCCCTGAACAACGTCTTGTGGTATGGTAGACATGGTATAAGCAGAATAATTGACTCCGGTACGTTGAATTCTTCAAAAATGATGTATGTGTTATTTCGAAGAATTCAATGGCCCATCGTCTTTTAACCTTACTTATATATATGAAATAAAGAAATGTTTACAAAACTGAAACAGGAGGTGCTTTTGGACCAGTGATGTTTACATCTCTCGAAATGGTCTAGACAGTTTCAGCGGCAACAACATAAACAAACGTTATGTAGCCCAAACTTAACTTCCGGTAGACCTGCAAAATATCAATCAATTTTGAGTAGTTCAAATGTATTAAATACAATGAAAATACATATAATATCAAAAAAAAGTTATATTACTTGCCACTAGCCAGAATGATAGCAAACAAGACCGGAAGTTAACTTCGGGCCAGCCGAGTGCATCCGATGGTACTGTCTATAGGCTTTACAAAACTTGCCCACTCATCAACTGTATTTGTCTATAAATCAAATCTTATTCTAGATATTTTTTCGGAAAAACAAATAAAAAACACCAACCTTCATGGCATAGAGTTTGCCTTTATCATGACCACTTATTTTTCTGATCAGGAATACTTTTCCATAAGCTGGTGAAAAAAAGAGAGAGAGAAAAAAGCTTTAAAGAATCTCTTTATGGACATTCTGCCAATTTTTGTAAACCAGCTGTTAGGCTCCAAGTATGGTTCTAGTGTAGCAACAAAACCTTTAAGAACAAGTAATAATTAACAGTTACAGTACATTCTATTACCTCCGAGACCCGTGCAGTGCACATAATAGTGAAAGTGCATTTTCTATGCTTCTAGTATATAGAACAGAATCTGTTTGAGCAGCCCAACTGGGCACAATGACATTTAATGGGTTTTATGTACTGGAGTTTAATCAGAGTATGAACTTTCTCACCTCCAGTGCCAAGCACTTTGAGAAGTTCAAAGTTCTCCATGCCAACTTTCTCAGTGTATCCTGTAAGATTAGCTGAGAAAAGATGATCGATGAAATGAAGACAACAATTAACACTTCAAACAAGCATGTACATCAATTTCATTTTGAATTAATCATTCATTTTAAAATCATCCATTAATAGTACACTACATTTTAAACTGATACAACTTTTCTATCATGTTTCCACACCACAATACTTTTTGTGACACATATACAAGTATACATATTTTCACTACCAAAAAAGTACAACTGGGTTTTTAGGCAATACCTTAGTGTTGTACCGTATTCTTTAACTACCATGTTTATTTCATAATCAATATCAATGCCTGTATTGAGTTACCACCTAATAAAACCGAAGTTGTGAAATAATACAAACACAATAAGGTAACGTAAATGAATTAGTGTCTCGAGTATGCAGTCACCCACCATTAGTGATCTCGTGCTTAACGGTGCAGACTTTACGGTGGGTTTCTCGATCCGAGTCTTCACCGCTACCACTACTATCCCCTGACATAATGCGATCTGTTTAATGGCTATTTGTTCAGGAAAGTGAGTTTGACAGAATACACGTTCAACGAACAACCATTTACAGGAATCCAAAGAGTCCCACAAACTCCCCGGGAAATGGTAAGGATTTGTAAAGCAAAACTTTACAAACGCGTTATGACAATAAGGATGACATGTTTTTGTTATGCATCTCAGCTAACAAATCCCTTTGACATCCTGCCGTTGACACTAATCCTCATCAACGACCTAAATATTAACCTTACCTTTGGAAACAACAATATATTTAAACATGTTCTATATTTTCAAAGCACATTGCAAGTTATCGGGAACACTTCACCCGCAGTTAATTGTTTATAATGTCGGCCAAAAATGGCTGTTATTTCCGTATTACCAACTTCGACACAACTGTCGTGATCTTATACGCAACTGCGAAAAAGCTCGCCGATCTGTCAGATACCGTCGATCACAGCGCGGTTATCTCTTTACAGCTATAATACCTGCATCACACTGAAAGTATTGAGTATATCGATCCGTCAACGGAGCTATGCGCTAATAGCGTACTTGCTAACTATCAACCATGACAGAAAACATAAAAATATCCCTAGTAGCTAATTTTATAAAAGCTCGATGGGTATGTTTTAGTGTTGTCCTTTCCTCCTGTCTTCCGGATGTACTTATGTCTGACTCGCTTTAAAATATGCGTTTACTATGTAAAAGAGATTAATTTAACCATAACTGTTTGGAAGAAAGTGTAGGGATCACTTCGGCTACGGAAGCCGAAGGAGTGACGTCCGATAGCACGTGAAGCGTATTTTGAACCGGTTCTTTTTATTGATTCAATTATCGCAATGCATTTTACATCAGTCGATTGTATGATTATCCTTGAACTGATACGGAATACTAGATCGAGGTTTATGTAAAACACTTATTCATCTATATAGTAGAGTTTGCATTCTAATTATGAGTGTATTATTTTAGTGTACTGGTGGTTCCTTTACATCACTATCCGAAGGAACCGAATCACTCAAGTGAATCGGATCATTCAATGCCGTGGCTCTGTTGAAGTCGGATTTGAAGTATATCAGCTGTGGGTTGGTACTCCGTGTGTAGGTGGTAAAAGAGAACAAATGATGCAATACAACTTGACCAAGCCCGTTTTTAACTGACAACCTCTTAACCGCTCAAGTTGTATTTTGTTTGTTAACCACCCTTTGACTCTCACTGCAAAAGGAAAAGCTGTCTAACTGAATAGATAACCACTGTTAACCAGATGTTGGGTAATTAGGCAATTGTGTGGTTTCTGAGGCACATAGATGTTTGTACATTGGATTTTATTGCAGAACTATTAGAAAGAACGAAAATATATTGATCAACATACAGTATATTATGGTTTATCTAAAATCCCAGCTCAGGGTTAAGATTAATCGGATACAACGAGTGCAAGTGCTTGTACAGCAGTTTGTGAATTAACAGATTAGTGCAGATTGAGAGGTGTCAGGTCAGAGGACACAGGGCTTCCAGTGATATCCTTCATTATCTTGTACCTGCCTCTTTGTACCTAGGCTACCTATGTGTGCGTGTGTGTGGTCCTGGTGTGGGGGTCAAATGTCTCCACAAAGATAGTAAAACCAGACCTTGTGGGGGCCAAAAACACTATAAATCAAATTAAATCATATTTATTTGAATAGGTTAAATGCAGAAAGGTTAAATATTTGTATGGGTAGGTTGAGGGGTTAGGGGATAGAGTATACAGTTTGTACAGTAAAAAAATGTGTCTATAAAAAAACCCATAAAAGATAGAAACCAATCGTGTGTTTGTGTATGTTTGTGCGCTACCTGATTGTCTGATCATGTGAATATGTAGATGTGTACATCATAAATTGTGCAAGACAGTCAATACAAAGACCGAAGCAGGATACATACAGTATTCATCTATATACACAAATGGCACGTCACAACAAAGGTGTTTGAAACAACAGATTTATTAGATTTAGGTCAGATTTATCACAATTGCAATTTTGTGTATTTAGCAGAGCATTGAGGAATGTCTACATCATCTTGACATTTACTATACATTTATGCGGATACAATTTTTTTTGTTTAATATTGTGTCCTAGATGCAACATTTCATGGAGTTTGTATGACAATGAAGGTGAAAATGTTGTGCGATACAATCGCACCATCTCTGGAACGATTAGACGTGCAATGCCAATTACACGTGAAAAATAATAATAATTTTTTTGCTTGTTTTACAAATATCCAGTGGAAGTTCTACAAAACATCCTTTATTACACAATCAGACACTTTTTAAGATATGACGTAATTTGGGCATAAATGTAATGGGACCTTCATTCATGAAGATCACTTCTCACTTGTATATTAAAAGCATAAGGACATTAAGGATCAGGGGTGCCTAAATCCAGTCCTGAGGGGCCACTGGCACTATCGTACAGATTTTGGCTTCAATTTGATTCATCACCTCCCTGGAAACTATAAATTGAGACCTTAATAAGCTGGTTCATGTGTGTTTAATGAGGGTTGAAGCTAAACTCTGGAGGACAGTGGACCTCAAGGACTGAGTTTGGCCCCGCTTTAGATGCATGAACAAAATATAATTTACCCAACCCAAGTATAGCAATCGCACATATATACCTTGACCGATGTGGAGTGAGAGGTAATGTGCTTCAGAATTGATATCACTAAGACTGATATGCTGAAAATAACAAATTCACTAGGGTAAACAATATAGATTTTTTTTAAATATTCGGGTTTTGTTATGTAAGACTAAAACGTTATATAGTTGACAGCACAGAGGACTCATATCAGCTCCCACTTGAAAGAATTCGAGATGTATCTGGCTCTTTAGCTGTCGGCGGTTTTTGTTCCAGTGTCCTCAGGAGAGGTTGCCTGGTTCAGCCACATAAGTTTCAGCACAGGATCCAAGTACTCCATGAGGGTCTCCTTCACTCCCTTTTCTAGCAAGTAGCCTTCAGTTTCGATCTCTACATTCTCTTGTCCTGCAACAGCCTCCATAGAAGTCTGCAGTAGGCGTAAGCTAGCCAGAACTGAGCTCTGTTAACGAGAGGTCATTGAGGTGCTAAGACAATGATACTCAACAATGTAACTTTTAACATTCACAGATAAACAGATATACAGTTAGTAACACTTCACCAAGATTTTAAGGCTTTTTAAAGTTTAAATGGAACTTTTACACACCTATTACAAATGTATTTCAGCATGATTATCAGTATAGTTTAATGATTGAGGGTGTAGTATGAATTAAAAATTGTGCACCATTCGTTATAATGTACAAGTAATTCCAAAAAAAGCTAGTAAATAAAGTAAGAAAATACTATCTTGTTTCTCAGAATCAGCAATTCACCTGAATTAGAAAGACAGACAGTACTACACCACCAATTGTATTCATCAGCCCCATGTAATAGTTGACCAGGGCTTCTCTGCAACCACCAATGAAGATGTTGAGTTCCTCGGTCTGATGTTCATAGTTGTAGTGGGCGGTGTTGTTGGTGATTTTGTATTGGATACAAGGTCTGGGGGATCTAGGATCACAGCAACTGAAAGGCACACCATCAACCAAGTAGCGGCCATCCACATTGCTCTTAATGCGGCTGGGGAATAAAAAATAAAAAAATAAGATGAAAACAAATTTCAAACTATAAGTTGTATGGGTTGGTTCTATGTTAGGCAACTGCTCACAAAGTCATGAATGGAACCTTTAAAATCTCTACAGTTCCTTGTGATCACTTTAAAGATTAAATTTTATGGTGCTCTCACAAAATGTTGTGACAAACACTTGTAATAGTTTTAACAATAGGCACAGGAATCCCTGTGTACACTTGTATAACACCTGATATCCTAAATAATCAATCACAAATGGTCATCCTACCTCTGATTTTACAAATGCATCACAAATGTGTTTCCTATGAGCACTTACCCAAAGCACATACCCAAATCGGAAAATTTTATAAACTGAACTATGGATGTTAAGACAGATGACTTTTAACTGGAACTGCTTTTGACTCACTCCTTGACTTCCTTTGAGCTGAAGTCCAAGTAGCGGTTGCTTATCCACTGCACCTCAAACCAATCCTTATAGTCATTGTTACCACAGCACTGGAACTCCATTTGAAGGTGGTCAATGGTCTGCTTTTGGAAGCAGCGACCTGGGGTGTCAGTGTCCTTGTAGAAGCGGATGCCATTCTTTAACCCGATCTTCAGAGAGGACTCAAGGCTGCCCTTCATGACGTAACTCAGGATAACTGCTATCAACATAAGGGTGGTGAAGAATATTGAGCATCCATAAAAGGGCTTTAGGAAGGTCTTCCATCGTGGAAAGCGACCAGCATCTAGGGCATCCTGGCAAATCCGACCAGCAAAGTAATTAATGCCCATCGATGCCAGGCCCACAATCATTAAGGTGTTGGGTACACAGTGGATATCTGTGTTGTCCATTACCTAAAAGACATGAGTTTGTTGATGTCAAACTATTTGAAGTTTGCATTGTACCCAGTGTCTAAATGACTTCTGGCTTAATGAGTTTATTGACTTGTAAACTCAAACTTGTAAACTTGATAAATTATTTGATTAATTTAAGCTGAAAACATGCTAGATTTATTATATGGTGCAAACTGATCTTTAACCTGCATTTAAAAAGCCACCATCAGGGGGCCGGTTGTTTGAAAAGTTGATCTGGATCAGAATGATCAGGATTTGGAAATCCCATATATATATATATAAATATATACAGTATATAATAGGTATGTGTATTTATATATATAAAATAAACGCTTTATATTTATATTTTTGTGTATATTACATAATACAAATGTATGTTTTGAACAGTTTAAAGTTTTATAAAAACAATTTGGTTCCTGAAATCCGTCCTTCTGCTTGGATCAGTAAAGTGAATAATTTTTTTTGGCACAAAAATATCCTAATCTCAGTCAAAAGTTTTGAACAACGCAAACTAACAATTTGATCCAGATCAAAACCTAAATGGGTTTGGTGATCTAATTCAAATTCACAATAAAGCTTTTAAGATTTGATCCAATCCAATTGAAATTCACTTACAGACATGCTCAAATTTGTTGGTACCCTTACAGCTCATTGAAATAATGCTTAATTTCGTCTGAAGAGTGATACAATCAAAAGCTATTGTATCATGTATACTTGCATGCCTTTGGTTTGTCATAGAATGAAGCAAAGAAGCTGTGGAAAGAGTTTAATTATTGATTATTCTACAAAGATATTCTTAAATGGCCTGGACACATTTGTTGGTACCCCTTAGAAAAGATAATACACAATTGGATTATAGTGATATTTCAAACTAATGAGTTTCTTTAATTCTTTAATTTCTTTAATAGTATCACACATGTATCCAATCTTGTCATCAGTCAGTCAGCCTATTTAAACAGAGAAAAGTAGTCACTGTGCTGTTTAGTATCATTGTGTGCACCACACTGAACATCTACCACAGAAAGCAAAGGATAGAGTTGTCTGAGGAGCGCAGAGAGAAAATAATAGATAAGCCTGGTAATGTAAATGCTAAGAGCATCTCCAAGCAGCTCGATGTTCCTGTGACAACAGTTGCAAATATTTTAGGAAGTTTAAGGTCCATGGAAGAGTAGCCAACTTCCCTGTGCGCGGTTGCACGAGGAAAATTGACACCAGATTGAACAGAAGGATAGTGCGAATGGTAGAAGAACCAAGGAGAACTGCCAAAGAGATACAAGCTGAACTCCAATGTGAAGGTACGCCAGTTTCTGATCGCACCATCTGTCGCTTTTTGAGTATGGAAGAAGACCCAGAGGACACCACATTTGAAAGAAAAACATAAAAAAGCCAGACTGGAATTTTCTAAAATTCATATTGACAAGCCACAATCCTTCTGGGAAAATTAGTTTTCGCCAGATGAGTCAAACATGGAACTTTTTGTGAAGTCACATCAGTGCCTTGTTCACAGAAGTATGTTTTGGGGCTGCTTTGCTGCATCTGGCGCAGAGTGCCTTGAATCGGTGCAGGGCACAATGAAAACTCAAGACTGTCAAAGCATTATCGAGTGAAACGTACTGCCCAGTGTCAGAAAGCTCCGTCTCAGTTGCAGGTCATGGGTCCTCCAACAGGGAAATGACCCAAAACACACAGCCAAAATCATCCAAGAATGGATTAAAACAAAGCATTGGACTATTCTGGAATGGCCTTCTGATCTGAATCCATCGAACATCTATGGAAAGAGCTGAAACTTGCAGTCTCATTGAGAGCTACAGAAAACGTTTGCTTGCAGTGAGTGCCTCTAAAGGTTGTGCAACAAAATATTAGGTTAGGGGTCCCATCATTTTTGTCCATGACATTTTCATTTGTTTTATTATTTGCAATATAATGTTGAGTAAAAAATCAAAAGGAAAGTCTGATTTCTATTAAGTATGGAATAAACAATGGTGGATGCTAATTACTTTTGTCAGTTTCAAGTTGTTTCAGAGAAAATTGTGCAATCTTAGTTGTTTGTGGGGGGTACCAACAAATTTGAGCATTTCTGTAGATTACGTTTGAACAACTGGCTCGAGGATATAACAGCAATGAACAGCTAAGACTATTTAAAACCAGGTTAGTCTAAATTTTTCCGACATTTGTTACATTTGATTTAAAGTCACCATGAAATCATACAGGAAATTCTAACACCCATTTCGCAGCGCACACCTAAGCAGTGCGCCGGTGGAGTGGGAGCAGCGTGTAGGGATAGTGTCGACAGCGCGTGCCCATTGTCCTTTCACATCAGCAGCATATGCACCATGGTGCCTGGATACCAGAGTACAATAATGCAATTTCGCATTTAAATACATCAATGAGCAAAATATCTTCCAGGACTACATCAAAGCACTTTGGAATAACTATGATTTGTTTTAACCACCTGTTTCATTCTCCTTTAGATCCACGTAGTACAAGTTATAAATCAAAATCCATTGTGATTTGAAGGATACAAAGTCACTAAAGGGTTAACTTACCATAGGAAATAGTGGCTGACATGTGACGCAATAGCTTTTCTCTCACACATATGCAATATAAGCATTTAACATGATGTCTGTGTAATTTTATGTGTTTTTCAGAAGGTTATGATGATGGTGGGTTTTCGACAGTAAACTCATTCTTATAAACATAACATTTAAGATATACTCAGAGCCATTGAGAGAGAGAGTATGAGCTACTTGACTCCAATGGAACAGTTTTTTCACAGTTTCAATAGTTCCCAGAAGTTACTAGTAACGCATGGAGGTGCGTCTAAACAGACCAACTGAGGTAAACTTTTTACCCATTTAAAGACGAAAGCCATTTGAAATGAATAAAAAATGAAATGAAGCATTTGAAGAGAAAACATAATTTCCTGGAACTATCTGAAGGCTTCATGAATCACGTGACATGGACTCTCAATAGTTCCCGGAAGTTACTAGTTACGCATGGAGCTTGGACTAAACAGACCACCTGAGGTAAACTTTTTACCCATTTAAAGACGAAAGCCATTGAATGAATAAAAAAATTAATGAAATTAAGCATTTAAAGAGAAAACAACTTCCTGGAACTATCTGAAGGCTCCAAGAATCACGTGACGCTCCAACATTTTCTGACTTTCGTTGGCAGAACTTTCTCTCTCAATGGCTCTGGATATACTATACTCAATGGCCAGGCATTTTTAGCCCTCCCCTCCAGGCCCAACTTACAACAAACCAATAAAAAAAGGAAGGGCAAAAGAAAGCCCCGCCCTACTTTTTTTTCAAACCGGGACTAAAACACGCAATTGTTTGCTGAAAATACAAGAAGCTGGACTCTAAAGTGATCCTTGCAAATTCCCTACAACTTATAAAGGAATCTCAGGTGTTCCTGCACAGTTAAATGCGTTTCCTGAAATTGTAAGCAGTCATTTTGCTGAGTGTTTTGCCACCCAAACGGGCGCGCTCCGGCGTGTTCACATGGTATAGTGATGACAATATTTAATCTGACACTGCTATTATCAGGCGTACGTTTTGCCAACTGTTATGGCGCGAAATCTCTCCAGTTCAGACAGCCAGAGACTTTGTCGCTGTGTTTCGCTTAGTCCCAGCCTCAGACGTGACGCCCACGGACCGTTGGCTAAATGTCTGATGCATAAGGCACACTTTTCTGGAAACACTTCTGCACTTTCGAAGTCGTCTTCTGATTGGTTGAATTTCACAGGATTTCAGGGAGACATGCATGTTGCATTTTTTAACGGTCAGCCAGGAAACAACATGAAGCCGTCAGATCTAAAAAGGAAGCTGTCGTGTTTACAATGGTTCCTATAAGAGTTCATCACGATCGACTAAATGCTTAATTCAGAGGACACTGTGCTTTCCAGAGAGATGAGTTTTGATAAATTGACGCGTTTTACCCCTCGTTCTTATTACAAGCGACTTGTTCACTACAGGTCGCCAGGGGTTGGTGGTTAGATCGCTAGTGGGCATTCCCACTACTGGTGACGTTTACTGCAGGAGCTGAGAGTAGGAGAATCACTTTAGCTCCTATCTTCTCTCTTATTTGCTGTAGCTCCTGAAAGTTGCTCCTCATTTGCATTTTAAGATAAACATTTCTCAACTTTATTGCATCGCGAGACACACCCCATCCAGTCGGCAAGGGTTGCTAACTTGCTACTACTCCTATCACTGGAAGTCACCAGTTCTCCATTGTAATGAACGGGATCATGTCGCTTTATCGCTTGTAATGTGAACTGGGCTTTAGAAAGGCAGGGCATAGAGGAGCTTCAAAAATGTAGAGTATGACAATGATAATAATTATTTTCCTCCTTAAAATGTAAAAACACATAGTATTGCTTCAAAAACACAGTGTATTTAGTCTATACATGCCTTTATCACCGTGTAGTTTCCTGCAATTGATTTCACAACTTTGCGTTTCTAACCCAATGGTCTATCAAATGAGCTACAGGAAAGCAACATTTATTCAGAAGGTTGATGATGACACATCTAGAATGTTGAGGAGCTCAGTTCCAAAGAACAATTCCTTAAGCCTATTATGACCTACTTAGATGATATTTATATTCACTTAGGTTAATCCCTGTCAGATATTTCTACAGAATTATAACAGCCCTTGTAAAACATTTATTACATTTGTAGTACATATAGATTTTATGCTCACAATTTAGGTAAATATGAATGAATACCTCGCTTCTTCTTCGAAACTCAGTCTTTAGGAAGCATCCTAAAGTGAAGGTAATTGCTCCACACAGTGTTGCCAGCCATGACAGCAACCCCAAACCCTGGACCAGCTTAACCCTTTTCTGGAAAGTTAACTTCATCTTGCCCACGACCATGTTGAAAAAATATTTTGAAGGACAGTTGAAGTAAAGTAAGCTCTGAAAGTGAGGGAAAGAAGAACTCAAAGGCTTTCAAATGTGGTCAGACTGTAAAAGATGTCTTGAGATTGAGGCTGCTTGTAAAGAAATTGAAACTGTCAGAGCTTCAGATGTTCCTTGACAAAGGAAATAACGTTGTTCAGTCCGTGGATTTCCTTTTGCGAATATGAGATCGAAACGATTTCATCCAAACAACGCAGTCTTTATTGTGTTTAATTTTGCGGTCACTATAACCGTTAGCAAAGGTCAGTCCAGATGTTTGAATGGTGATTCCCGATGAGATGATAAATGTCAGATGGCCACTCAATGGTGAGAATGGTGCCCTTGTACCTCCATCTCCGTGGTTGGGTGATACACACTGGATTTGGCCAAAGTTTGAGGTCTTGGACGTCTTACCTGTAATCCCAACCTATCCTATTACAACTGCCCTCTCCAATGGGAAACAAGGCCACTGTCTGCTCAGCAAAGCAAGCATCCTTTCACTGCGTCACAGAAGTTAAGGAAAAGACGATTAACAAAAAGGAAGCTATTGCAAGGGTTATGATAGGCTGCCTCTGAGAAATATGGCAAAAATACTGGGCCTCATTCATGAAACAAGGGCTGATCAAATTTTTGTGTAAATCGTTCGTGAAGTTGTTTTAAGTAAATTGTCGGATTTATGAAAATGCTTAAAAATGTTAGTTGGTACAAAATACATTTTCACCTGCTCCTTCCCTCGTGTAAATGGTGCGTAAACTATTTAAGCCTTCAGTATTCTTTTAGAAAAACTGATGACACTGCATTTTGAAGCACTGTGTATCATAATGATATTTCACGAATTCTTTTGCCCAGTTTTTTTTCCAGTTTTTACTCTTTAACTTTGAGTAAAACGCAGAGCTCTTCACTGTCCTCTTTAGCACAGGTGTCAGTGGAGGAGAGGCGGGACAAACACTACATTACAACACCACATACCCCTGGCTGATACGCTGAGTACAATAAATTAATGTGAGAGATTAATTTTGAGTGACTGTAAAACTGACCAATCATATAATTTTCTAAATGGGCGGTATAATTTTTGCTAACTTTCCCCCATCTGGGGGGTTGTTCCCCACCAGTCTCGTAATGCCGAAGAAGCACACGAAGTTGGTTTGCACATCGCCAAAAAACTGCAAAATAAGCAGAAATGAGGAAAACGTCATTCAAAACAGCATGTAGATAAACTTTGTTATCAAGTAACAAGCTTTCCTGTAGCTCAGTGGTAAGAGCATTGCGTTAACAACGTATGTTTGTGGGTTTGATCCCAGGGGATTGCACATACCTATGCATAAATGTATAGGATTATGCAATGAAATTCGCTTTGGATAAAAGCGTCTGCCAAATGCATTAATGCAAATGTAAGTAATTTGATCGTTGTCAGTTATTTATGATTTATAAGGCCGCCATGCCTCAATTCATTCTAGTTGATGTGCACATTTCTTTACTTTGCTAAATGTTAACTTTATTTGAGATGAATGATTTTGACTGTGGTCAGTCTTAAATTTAACATATTGTGCATTGTGTTATTCTGCATAACAGTTTTATCAGATAAATGGTAAATTTACTTTGATCAGTTCCATACGCTTAGTTCACTGTAACGTAACCTTTTTAATAATAATATTTAATATAATCATAGTTTATTTGCTGGTGAATCTCTGTTTACTGTCTGCCAGTGTAGTACCGGTTTTCTTTGCTGAGAGCGCTCTCATGAGGTGTCGCTTTTTAAAATGTCATTTTGTACGTTAGTCTGTGTTTTATGATCAGACTGGGATGCAGTGTCTGTCATATGTTCCATTATTCCGTTGAAGAGCACATACGCTGATCATAATGCACATGTTTAATAATGATTTGTATTTGTATTGCGTGTTACTTTGGTGATAACTGTCTTGCTGTTTTCGGCTTTTTGCGTTTCAAGTCTGGACTAGCATTGTAAATGTATTATGTGGTACGTCTGATGGTATAATGATGTATTCTCACTTCTATAGGAAAGCACAGTAGGGCTCAAGCTCAAACGTCACGGTTCGCTACTGATGTGTGCGCTGTAAATGCTAGCATCTTTGGCGATCGTTTCTGTGAAGTCCCCTATTTAAATTGTGTTGAACTACAACTTTCGTCGTTTATTTGGCAATGGTGATGTGATAAATGTCAGATAAGAGCCTTCAATCTGTAGATTCTGGTACTAACACAGCAAGATGATATTTTAAACTCCTTATGTAGTCGACTCTGTGCTGATTTGTATTGTATCAAGTTTTCCCCTTGTTTTGCCTCCAGGTTAGGCCGTAATGTAAATCTTAACGTCTGCTCAAAGTGGGTCTATAGATGTGCTTTTCCACCATCAGGCAAAAGGTTTCAAAGCACAGTGAAGAATTTGTTTATTTCGACCAGAAAACTTTATAAGACATGCATACCACTTGTATTAATATGAATTGGAAATTGTCAGTTGTCACTGCTTGAGGTTGAAGGTTAATTATTCTATTATGTGATCGATAAGAGAACATCTTTCCAGAAACATCCAGTTTGTTGGCTGCAGCAACCAAGAATAAAAATACATGTGACTTTGTTAAATGAATTAATTAGATATTAATAGAAATTAGAATATATAGAAAATTGTAAAAGGCAACATGTCCTTATTCAGAGAAACTGTGCTACTTGTGTGTGTTTCCAAGATTTTTTCAAATTAAACATTTGATAAAATAGTGCTTGGTAAATTAAAAATGACTGAAATTGGTTTGTTGTACTTTTATTTATTATCAAGGAGATGAGAAATATATTTTTTGACCTTTACATTTATTTATATTAACAAAAAAATGTATACAGTCAAACAGGTAATACATGTTTATAAGAGGCATTCTACAGGTAATAAATACTAGTGTTCCATTTTATTCAATTAAACATACTGCAACACCAGGAAACTATTCCATATTGTTTACATTTCTCAGTGTTTAGAATTTTTCTATTATTAGTTAAACTACAACATAGCAATACATTTTACACAGGTTGCCATCCTACGGAAGCTGACATCCCATCCTTACATTTAATATTAAACTCAACTGATATTGGATCAAAAATTTAGCTTTTCTAACAGTTATATGTACAAGATTTGGCAGCGTTTAAAGTTTTTTTGTACGTAGTAAACTCCATAAATCTTCACCTCCACTAGTTTCCCACTATCTTTTCTTTATTTAAAATTTGTGTTACATATGTATCCCTTATTACTGTCTTTGTACTATAATGCATGCTGCATAAAGCTTTAGAATTCAGAGTATAACAACTGCCAACAGATTAGCACATACACTTAGCGAAGCAATAAAATATGAAAACACTAAATGTTGAAGAAATATAAGTTTACTCAAGCTTCAGTTATTTCTATCCTAAATTGATTTGATACTGGGCAAACTTGATTGATTTATGAATTTCGGCTTTCTGTTCCAAACACTGTCTGAATAGAGTTTTTTGAAAGCAAACATGTCAAGAACATTGTCATGTTTACTGTTGTTCTGGAATAGATTAAAGCAGATCTCCCTGCGGTGCTGGAGAAGGATCTTATTTTTATTATTATATAATATATATATAAAATATACAGCTGCGGAATAAATAAAGAGACCAATCTAAATTTTCATTTCAAATCAACATCTGATGAGTAAAACAAAATGATGATTTTACCTAAACACATACCTATAATAGTAAACTTTCAAATCCGATAAGGGGTCTCTGAAATGATCTCTTAAATATTTTTTATGACCTTAAATGAAGCCACCTACATACTATTTTTGTTATGGTTATACATAAAAAAGCAAGGTCAGACATTACTGCTCAACCTTGCTAATCATTAATAATTAGCATGTATATTAGAATAAATTTTGCTTAAAAAAAATGCATTAGTGTTGTATTTTCTGCGAACAGCAAAGCTGTCTAGCTAACATTGAAATATTCTTCACCTGAAGCAGCTTCATAACCCCAGTGTTCCACGGCCCCATATGCTCGTGTTACAAGCGTGTACTCTCTCCATCATGAATAAAGTGGTTCAGCATTTTTTGAGCAGACTCCAGACCTACCACACAATTAACATCTTCTCCAGAACTCTGGTTATTGGCATCTTTCCAATTGCAAGCAATGTTATCCTCATATGAGGCATGTCTGGTACTAACTTGTGATTGGTGGAGGTCCATCAAGGATTTATTGCTCCTCAGCTGACCATGATGATCTTCTTGATGCTGCTGCTTTAGTAATCCTATAGAATGAATCTCTTCTAGACTAGCAGAAAGGACGCGAATGGGGGAGCCCAGATTACACACATCTACTATCTGGTAGACCTCCGAAGCTGGGCCATCTGGGCTCTGCTTAAAGCGGGCTAGGCTGACGTCTGCAACAGGAACTGGTAGGGTTTCGGGGTGAACAGTAAACTTGAGATGTGGTATCCGTAGGGGATGTGAAGGATTGTGATCGTGGTTCTCCTCGCCACCAGATTCGCTCTCTGTGTCACCATTCCCCTTCTCAAACTGATGGGTCCCCTCCCAGCAGGCTTGCCGCTGCACCCACTGCACGTAAGATGCATTTTCATGAATTCCATGTGAGCCCCTCTGTAAATTGGTCTCAGCTTCCTCCCCCATTTCTGACCAATCAGATTCCTCTTCTTCTGGAAGCGTGCCCAATGATTGGTCATCCCCTGTCATTGAGACTTTGTCATATTGGTTATTATCAATGAACTGAGCTGGTGGGTGTGCAGCTGGGAGCGGAGTTATAGGAGCATCAGACTTCAAATGTTTCACCAGGGCGTCCTGTAGCATTGAAGTCACCTGGTATGGAGGAACACCACTGGATTAGGCATTAAACAATCTGATCCTCATGAACAGCAATCTTAGAAATCACAATCAATCCAAAACCAAGAGCACAATAAATGCAGGTTCAATTGCAATGATAAAAGCATGGTTTTCATTTAGTTTAAAAGAAAGTTCTCTCACATTAATAGTCTCTAGACTTTGGATGGTTGTCTTTGCAGCAGAGAGCTGTTCTGTGAGCTCTGAGATTCGCTGGTTCAGTCTTTCACGCTCTCCATCCATACGTGCCTGAATTAACATCAATAATACAATTTGAAAGAAAAAAATCGTACTTAAGTAAATCAATGTATGAGCTTTGTCTTCTTTGACTGAAACTTCTTTTCTCAAATGTGCTCAAAATGTCCTGTCAAAAAAATGGAATAAATTATTTAGGATAAAATACAATCCAGACTTTCTGAACTTTACCACACAATGCAATTCGTTCTCCAGAAGATGGTTGGTTTGTTGCGTGCAGGAGCACTTATCTTGAAGTCTGTTGAAATAGAATCAAAGAAGGCCACATAATGTAAAGATTTGTTTATATATCTATTTGAGTTCATCTGAATATTGAATGTTGAAGCACTTTTAATGATAAATGACACATTTGTGGTCGTTAATGTATGTGACAAGATGAAGGGACAAATGTTTTGTTTTGTCAGTAAAATAAATAGTAAACTGTCAAAAGCACAAGCGGGTTTTTTTTCCCACCAACAAAATGATTTATTGGTATAAAATTGATTGTCATCCCTAACATAAGGAAATCCTTAATTTCCATGCTGCAAATTACGGAAATCTTCAGCTAATAATTTAAATTGTACTGTATTATATGGCGCATTTATTATGATACACGGAACAGTCTAGTTCAAGTTAAAACATAATACTTCTGATCTAATGCTTTACCTAGTAAACCGGTCCATTAAGCTGGTAAGTTCTATGCGTGTTCTTTGTAACTCAGAGTCAAGGAGCTGATGGCCAGTTTTGAACTCAGCTCCCATACATTCCATTTCCATAGTGGTCTTCAGCAAGCTATGGTGGAGAACCTCATTATGTTCCTTTAGCATCCTAGACAGGAGCGGTTGTGAGACAAATAGATATCTATTAAGTCGACAATATTTATGAACGTATTTAACACTATACCAGCCTGTATGGATATTATCTGGCAAACAATTGTTTAAAGGGGTCATATGGCACAATATGTGTTTTTCTGTGTCTTTGGTGTGTTATAAGTTGCCCATGCATGTATAAGACACGTAAAATAGCAAAAATGAAATTGTCGGAACAAAACATGCATTCTACCTAAAACCAAACGCTCACCTAGTAGACCTGGCTTAAACGCCTCGTGTAACCACTACCCCACAAATCTACTTCAGTTCGTTTGGAACTTGATGTTCCAAATATGGTAAGAGGCGTTACATTTACGCCACACGCTTGCAGTACTTGACTGTAG
This sequence comes from Triplophysa tibetana, assembly GCA_008369825.1. NCBI lineage: Eukaryota > Metazoa > Chordata > Actinopteri > Cypriniformes > Nemacheilidae > Triplophysa > Triplophysa tibetana. Next base: position 7,630,688 of record CM017901.1, on the reverse strand, counting down.
CGAGAAGACGGGTTCGGGAACCGTGGGGCGGGGCCGGAAACGTGAGTGATAGTGGAAATCAGCTGTGCGTGCACCGGTCCTGCATCTCCCAGGGAGGAGTTCGGGAGCATAAAAGGACGAATCGAACTTTATTTGAATGTTTGCAGGTTCCCGCCTCCTTCCTTCCTTTTTATTGAACCGTATTACATTGACCAATCACTACGCACTGGTTAACTGGCCAATCATAGCACACCTCGCTCTGAAGAGCGATGAACTTTGTAAAAGATCTGTGCAATTCACATTTACATTTAGTCATTGAGCAGACACTTTTATCCAATGCGACTTACAGTGAGTTCAGCGAGCAATAAAGCTATATCTCATGCAGCAACAATAATACAATAGGTCCCAATACAAAGTTACTAGTTTCAACAACAACTCGACCAATATGTGTTGATCGAAAGAGAGAGTCAAATAGTCTTAACTACCAACAGTCTTGTCAACAGTTAAAACAAGGTAAACAGGGTAAATAGCAGACTTACGCACTACTGCAGACTTCTGCTGACAACTCGGTTCTCCTGAATGAATTCTAACTTAACCGATATTTTAAAAACATTAAAAATGTTTCCAGCATAAGGATATCAATATACACACAACAACAACAAACAAACAGAAAAAAACATGCACAACAGAACTCACATTAACCTCGCCAGTTCTGAATCCTTTTTCTGTGCAATAATGAAAACAAACACAAATAAAAGGAAACAGAATATAAGGATTAACTAGTGTGCTGACTAAAAATAAAGAAACTATACAAATAAGAGTAACTGCATGAACAGATGAGGTTGTACCGAAAACCTATGCATGGAAATGGTCTGGTCGTATGCTAAATATGTGCATACCCTCATTTACCTAATAATCAGTTTTCTTCAACATTAAAACAAGAGTAAAAACAACTGTTGTAGAATCTAAATTCTTTTGTGAAAATCTTTTCTACACACACCTGAATATGAAATTATTCGTGAATGTGATTTAATTTGGGTCTTATTTAACTATATAGTTCAATAATTTCAAAATAGGTTACAATACGATATGTTAAAGTAGTCTCTGGCTTTTCGATACTAAAATAAGTATATTTTAGATACCCACCTTTGGGAATGAGGATGATCCTTGAAAGTTCACTGGGGATGGGTCACCATGAGTAATGGAACTATCAGATGAATCAGACTCATTAGAATGTGGAGAAGTTGACCGCTGGCCAACTGGAGAGTGACGAAGAGGGGTTGGGTGATTGTTGTTGTGATTTCCTTCTTTAAAATGGGAATGACAGTTGTTCAATTCCGAATCTGAGTGGTGGACTGAATGGGAAAACTGACTATGGGTATCAGGATCATCATTGTCACAATGTTGATTTGGGGAATGGCGGTGAGAAAGATTAGATTCTGAATTTAAATGGTGATGGAAATCTGAAGGGCAATGATGATGTGTATCTTGAGGCTTGTGAAAAAGGTGATGACCAGATTCAACACAGTGATCATCATGAAACTCTGAGTGGAAATGGTTAGAGTCGAGGGGCTCGTGATCATTGTGTTGTCCGGGTTCCAAATGGGAGTGGTGGTGGCGGTGATGATGATAAGACTCTGTATGGTCAGAATTATTTTTGTGGTGGGACTGTGGGTCAGAATTGAAGTGGGATTCTGCATGGGAATGGTGAGGATGTCCTTTGGAATGTGATGGGCTGTGACCTTTGGAATCTGAGTGCAAAATACAGTGAGTTTCTTTATGATGGGGTGTTTGTGTGTTAGCATGGCTTTTTGGATAACTCTCGGACTTGTGATAGTGATGATGGTATGTTTCAGTCTGTGATAAATGATGATCTGGTGTAGGGTCATGAGACTGAGAGAGTTGGTGTGTTTCTGTGTGGGAGTTTTTATGTAAATGATGGTGGTGCTGTTCTGAAAGTGAAGTGTGATGTTGGTAATCAAGGAGGGATGAGTGATTATGAGAAGATTCTGGATGGGAATGATGAAGGTGAGAATTCTCATGGTGAAGTTGACAGTGTTGGCTGGGTGTAGGATGAGAGGATTCACATTCAGAATGATAATCATGCGGTTTTAAACAGGATTGATTATGGTGCGTTTCTGAGTGGGAAGAACGATTAGATCTGGTGCCATGTTTTTCACATTGGTTGTGTGATATGGGTGGTGAGAAATTTTGGAGAGATTCTGGATGGGAAGTTTGTGAATGGGTGAAATGGGGGTGAGGATGTGAGGTGTTGTGATCTCTATGGTGATGGGATGGTGAGGTGGAGTGAAGATGGTGTGAATCTACATGGGAAGAATGATGGGGGGTCCCTGGGTGATGGTTTGGAGATGGGCTGCGGTGAGTTCCATGACAGTGATGTGATGGAATGGGGGAATGTTGATGGGAATCTGAATGAAGGGAATGATGGTGTGGAGATGGGCTACGATGAGATACATGATGATGATGTGATGGAGGAGTGGACTGTTGATGGGAATCTGAATGAAGGGAATGATGGTGTGGAGATGGGCTACGATGAGATACATGATGATGATGTGATGGAGGAGTGGACTGTTGATGGGAATCTGAATGAAGAGAATGATGGTGTGGAGATGGGCTGTGGTGTCCTTCATGATGATGGTGTGATGGAAGGGGGTAATGTTGATGGGAATCTGAATGAAGGGAATGATGGGGTGGAGATGGGCTACGAACAGTTCCATGATGATGATGTGACAAGGGAGGGGAATGTGGATGGGAATTTGAATGAAGAGAATGATGGGGTGGAGATGGGCTGCGATAAGTTCCATGGTGGCTATGTGATGATGGTGAATGATGGTGATGTGTTTCATGATCGGTGTGTTGTTGGTGAGATTCTGATTGGAAATGATGATGGGCATTTTCTGATTCTGAAGAACAAGGACCTGAAGGTGGACTATGAGAATCTTCTTTGCAAAAGTGGTTTGATGAAAGGTGTGCGTGATGCGAATGTCTTTGAGCTGATGAGTGAAAATCTTGTTCATTGGGTGTAATGTGTTGCTTCTTCTGACTCATGTGAACTTGTTCTGTCCCAGATGAAAGACTTTTTGTGGAAGAGCTATTGCTTGTAGCACTATTGTGGTCAAGCTTTGGAACAGCCTGGTGCTGTTGTTCAATGACAAAGTCCTTTGCAGAATGAGACCGCTTGTGTGAGCGGGAAATCTTGCTTGAATGTGAGGGCCGTCTGCAATGGGAGTGCTTATGGGAATGAGAGCGCTTACTGGAATGGGAGTGCTTGCTGATTTGGGAATGTGCAGTCGATGTAACAGAACTGGAACCACTTCCTCGCCGGCTTGTGGTGCTTTTTGATTTCATGGCTTGTTTGTTTTCAGGCTTTGGAGATTTTCCTGAGGTCTGCCCAGGGCTGGATGGCCTGTGGACATTTGTTACCCCAAGGGATGTAAGTCTTGATGGGCTAAGCACTTGCCTTGTGATTTCATTTAAAAAGGCAGAAAACTTTGTCTTTTCCTTCGTAAAGTTTGTATGGGCCTCTTTTTTCTTTTTCTCCATCTCTTGCTCATTCAAGGCTCCGGAAAGATCAGTCTGTCTGGACAGAACTTCCATAGACTTGGTCTTTCTAATGTTTGGAGGCATTACCTGCCCTTCAACTTGACTTTGTTGCTTTTGAACCCCCTTTTCACATTGCTGGTGAGAATGTTTTGCTTTCCTTGCAGAACCACCTCTTTTTTCTTTTCCGGCCAAATTATCGTCCATGGCTGTGGATTTCTGGAATCTACCTTCAGATTCTAATAATGGCATACTGTCTGCCTCATCTTCATCATCCTCAAAAGCTTTCCTTTCTCTGGGGATATCCATACATGACTGTGTGTGCTGTGGCTGTTGAATACGTTGCCTGGACTGGGAATCAGCAGAGACTTTTTCCAGACTGGTTGATGACCCAGAAGAAGAGGAACAAGAGGAAGAGGAATAGCTAGAACTTGAAGAATATGATTTAGAGGAACAAGAGGAATTAGGGGATGACGACAAGGACTCAGAACTGGATGAGCTGAATGAGACTGAAGAACCAGCGGAAGACCCAGAGGAGTTTGAAGAATTGACAGAAGTTTTAGAATGGCATTTCTTTTTCTCTGTGTGCCTTTTAGCCTGACGTCTATCTTGATGGTGTGCAGAGGAATGACGGTGATTTCTTTGGGAGTCATGATGGTTATAATGGTCTTGAATGTGATGGCAAACACTGCTGCTCTCAGATGCACTATGGATGATAGTGAAGAAAACTATTAGTGGCTCTTGCTCTTTTAAAGCCCTAACTCTAAGATTCAAATGTCTGTGCACAACATGTCTGTGCTATGCAATGAATGATACCTCAAATTCTGTGGCTTGTTGATGAGATGTCTGCGATACATGCTATTCTATCTTCATATCTAAATTATGATTTTTTTGACGTAGAACACCATACAGCTGTTTATATTTGTGCATTCAGCTGCAGTAAAACAAATTTGTACTTAAATCTACACTTAAACACTTTCTAAAATAGTCTGTATATTATGAAATCTATTTAATGAATTTTCTATCCAAGCAATAATACGATAAGGCTGTTTGAAAGTGAATACTGTTCTTAGTAAAGTAAAAACATGTAGGCCTATTGTCTTGTGTACATTAATTATCATGTAATTAGCAAGTCTGAAAGTAGTTTAGAGATAACTGTCTTACATTTAAAAAAGCATATATTTGGGAGACAGAACAAATATTTTTAGTTATCATTTAACTTCACTAGATATATATATTTTTATCAATCACTATCCTGCCTGAATGTTCTCGTGTTGTTCACTGATTTATCTCAGAGCTATAGCAAAACATGTGTTTACATTGTAATTGTTTTTTGGGAAAATAACAAAATGGAGAACAAAAATATTCTAAAATAGGAGTTTTAAAAAAGAACTTTAAAAAAGGCAATAATGTATAATTGGACTCAACACCTAAAACCATGTCGCGACGCTGCGATGCAATAAAGGGTATCTTTTCCATGTTAATCAGAGGTTTTTTCCTAACCAGCCATGACAGCTCTGCCCACACAATGGTCTCATTCGATGTAAGCTCTGCACCTCATGAATATTAACCGTCAAACATGGGTGAGGACAGGCTACATAAGTTTGATTACATACGTTTAGATTCTGAAATTAGAGCATAGCTTCCGGTGAGGCATCACTGAAGTCATGAGAACAGGACTCTCTTTTTGCACTTTTCAGCTGCAGTGTGAGAGGATGCATGGACAGGGAAAAACTGTTCTGATTGGCTGTGTTTTGTGATTGTCGCATCCCATCAATTTTCCTAGTTCGGTATGGACAGACAAATTGCTTATCGCAGGAATCGCATTGTGTTTGGTTAGGATATGGTGTATTATATAATTTCTATAATTTCAGAATCTAAATGTATGTAAGCAAACGTACATCCCCTCATTCACATTACAAGCGACATGATCACATTCATTTCAATGGAGAGATGGCAAATTCCAGCAACACGAGCAGTTGCAACAGTTGGCGACCGGATGGGCGTGTCTAGCGACGCGACAAAGTTGAGAAATCTTCAAATTCATGCAAATGAAGAGCGACTTTCAGAAGCGACAGCTAATATGAAGAAGGTAAAGCTTACGTGATCAGTGGATGTCGTCACTCATGAAACCACTAGAGGGATCGCCCACTGGCGACATGCAGTGACTAATTCGCTTAAAATATGAAAGCAGCTATTAGCATTATCCATGTTTGTCGATTAATATGCACGATCGCATATCGTTTTGTGCGCGGAGCTGTCAGGCTGGTAAAGACAAAACGTCTCGGTTACGGATATAACCTCAGTTCCCTGATGGAGGGAACGAGATGTTGTGTCAAACCGACAGATGGGTTTGCCCTTGAGAACCTATCACTTCGACTAGTTTAGAAATGGCCAATGAAATTGGCGAATGAAATTTGCATGCCGGACTCCGCCCCCGGATATCCTGGTATATAAGGGAGACGGCATGCTGCATTTATTCAACTTTAGTTCTGAGGAGCCTGAGAGCCTCTCACGACTGCTGCAGTGGCGGCACGCCACTCCGAGAACGAAGTCTGGTTGGGCCAGTGCGGCAACAACTAGTAACACTTGATGCTCCTCTTCCCTGATCTTGCACTGGGTCTGTGCAATGAGGCTCACTGGGGGGAAGGTGTACTTCACCTTGTCCAACGGCCAGCTGAGCATTTGTGCCGAGGGGGACCTCGGATAGGGAGAACCAAACCGGGAAATGAGCTGGACTGCGGGGCGTCGACTGATGAGAGGGCGCATCAGCTGTCTGGTTCAGGTCGCCTGGGATATGTGTAGCTTGGAGGGAGGGGATCACCTGCGGACTCCACAGAAGGTGGCATCGGGCGAGTCGTGTTAACTGCCGTGAGTGAATGCCACCCTGGTGTTGATATACGCTCAGGCAGTTGTACTGTCCAACCAGATCAGCACGTACCTGTAATGCACGAGAGGTTGTAGCCTCTTCTTATCAAGTAGCACAGCCAACAACTCTAGGCAATTGATATGACAGCGCAGGCGGTGAGACATGAAAGTAAGTGTCGCTCAGTTCGATTGCCATGAACCAATCTTGACATCTGATAGACGCCAGGATGCGCTTCTGCATGAGCATCCTGAACGGCAGCTTGAGTATGCGACTGTTCAGGTTACGCAGATCTAGAGACCCCCCCTTTTCTTTTGGTGGACGATGAAGTACGGGCTGTGAACATCTCGGCTAGAGGGACAAGCAAGATCGCTTCTGTGGTGGAGTAGGCGGGGCGAGACCGTGGTTCAAGACCAGTGAGTAATTGTTAATGGGCGTCAGCAGTGCGCGCACCGGTCTCGAATAACGTAGGAGATTGGGAGCATATAAGAGAACGAACGACCGGACCGTCGAGGAGAGAGGACCGGGCCCGGACATGTTTTACGTTTGTATTTATGTTCTTGTTTTTTAGTTTTGTGATTTGTTTTGTTCGCCGGCGGTCGGCCGTGAGGGGCCGCCGGCTGTTATTTTTATATTAAATGTTTAAATGTATGCCGGTTCCCGCCTCCTTCCTTCCCTACTTTGAATCTTGTTACAGCTTCCTTCGCCAGAGGGGTGACGACCTCGGCCTGAAACACGTGAGCATCCTTGCCTCTGACTGAAGTTGAGAGGACGCCTCGAAACTTTGGGCACTTTCCTCATGCACTTCCGGGAAACACCGCACTGGGGGCCAAACCAGAGGGACAATGTATCCGGCCGCGAGCGCTGGGAGAGGCAGTGCAATGCAATACAACCCCATGCTCATGGCGGGCCGGGAAAGTATGGCTGACATTTCGACATCCACTTCTTCCTGAGCTCGACCTCCCCATAGGAGGGAGCTGCAAGGAATCATTGGAGTCAGATGCCAGTAAGTCACCCTCCTATGCTGCAAGGGACATCTCATCATCATCACGCACCGTTTCCGAATACGTAGCTGAGGAAAAAGACGTTGGGACCATCTGAATCCTGAACCGCCCGCAGTGCGGGCAGAACGTATCGACAATAGCTGCCCCTACATGCTGGAAACCCAACACTTGATCCAGACATCGTGTGCGTCCCCCTCCTCGACGAGTGTATTGCACCCATGAGAACAGCGGGAAATGGCACGCTGGAGAAATTTGCACTATTAGAGAAAAAAAACTCGAACACTTCTGGATCTGCCGAGACGCCCAGGGGAAGTCGCCGCAAGAAGGGACAGTTCGCTGCACCACGTCGTAAGAATCCAGCAGTAATTCAGTGTAAAGTCTGGAAATCGGAATGTGTGAAGGTTCCGAAGAACAAAAGGTGAATGAATGGAGCACGCCGTCTCTCTTAAATACCCGGATATCCGGGGGCGGAGTACGGCATGCAAATTTCATTCGCCAATTTCATCTGCCTTTTCAAAATTGGTCGAAGTTGATAGGTTCTCAACAGCAAACCCATCTGTCGATTCGACACAACGTTGAGAGACAGACAGAAAGGGAACTTCTGAATTGCTCCCCTTTCAGACAGCCAGAGACTTTGTCGCTGTGTGTCAGTTGTCTCTTGGTGTGAGATCCTATGAAGGCGTGACTAGCATGGTTGTCCTCATAACAGTTGAACGCACCCTCCAGTAACTGACTAGACATGGATGACTTGAACTCCACTGCTTTACTCCTATTGGTAGTCGCTCGCAAAAGTCGTTCATCATTTGCATAAAGTTGAATAATTCTCAACGTTGTGGCTGGACACGCCCAGTTCCTGTCGCCAACGGTCACTGTCGCCAGAAGTCTGCAGTTCTCATTTGAAATGAATGAGATTGGTCGCTCTGCTGCTGGTTATTTCTGGCGGTCTGAACGATGTGTAACATGGAAAGATACGTTTTATTGCATGTTGCGGCGTCGCATCGCGTTTAGTTAAGAGGACACAGTGTAATAGTAAAAGACATATGCTACTTTTGAAAATTAGGCCAATTCTCCCCTGTCTCTTAAAATGTTTAAAAATAACATACGTCATACATTTACATTAAACTTATTATGACCACACCATACCTGTGTTGCTCATGTTCCTCTGGTTGCTGTGTGGTGTGACAGTGATGATGATGATGATCATAAGATGGGTGCCGAACATGACGATGAGAATGATGATGAGCCATTGGTTCTGGTTTCTTCTTAAAAATATATTTTAATGTCCCTTAAATTTCTTCCGTAGTCCTGAAATGATCCAGATGGGTGGTACTGAGGAAATAACAGTGTAAGTGCATTTCTCTGTCACAAAGCTTGCTTTATACATATTGTACGGTTCAGCTGACTTTTATAAACATTTAAATACACATTGAAATTTTTCTTTAACATGTCAAAAATGTTACCAACATTACCAACTGTAGTGCAATATATCAGGACTTAAGATAAAAAAAAAAGCTTTGCCAAAATAAAATGGTAACACTTCCATAACTACGTCAGCTAGCACAGACTAACAAAGATTAATAAATGCTGTATAATTAATGATCAAAGACATTTTTAGAAAAATTAAAAGATCTAAATGCACAATATAACATGAACAAACAACCAGTATTGCTATGAACTAATATTTACAATTTAATTAATAATAGTGTATTGTTCATTGTTAGTTTATGCCAGCTAATTCATTATAACTAACGTTAATTAAGGGTTGGCAATACCATCAAACTACTTTAAAAATAATGATCCAATAAATGTAATTAAAACAAAAAATTGAATATACTTGTTTAACAATTTAATTACTTATCTACCAATATATTATGACCAAATATGTTGCAATATCTTACCCTTTTCATCGAACAAAATTATGAAAAACAGCCAAAAAAAGAAAGAAAATAAAGTGAGTCTTATTTAAGAACTTTAAAATAAATTGCGTTTCTACGTAATATCAATTCAAAATGCAATTTCAATTTAACACTAATTTAATTTAACACATTTTTGACACTAATGCACTAATAACTACATATGCAATATCAAACTAACGCTGAATGGTGGACGGGTTCAAGAGAAATGAATAGAACTCTGGTATGATCAACTTTTCTATCCATTTTTGTCCAGCCCCTTTATCTGACATAGCTGATTTTTCCAACACACATCACCAGAGTTAGCACAAAATGTCAATAAATGTAATTGTCTAAAGGGCCCATGGCATTTTGCTAAACTATGGCCACATCTATTCACAGCTGAAAGAACAAAGAGAAACTTTATTTTCCACGGGTGTCTGCCATTTTTGCAATCATTTAGTTTTGTTATATTATTAATTTAAATTTGAAGGTGCTTATGAATCTTATATAAAAGCATTTGGTATTATCACTAAATCATAGTAATGAGTAACAAACCATCTGGATTCTCCATCCTTTGATTTGACCTCATACGTTGTTATTTTGTTTTTGTCAAATACGTGAAGACATTAATTTGACATAAACTCTTAACCAGATGGTGGTGAAAGGTTTCCTCTGCTTAAGAGGTCGAGTTATGTCATCACTATTGAAGCGTCATGTGTTATGTTAATAAAACAGGGATGTTAATTCACTCTGAGAATGGAATTATTGAGAATCAATTTGAATTTACAAGAGCAGCATAATCCATGTTCAGAGGCACATGTTTGCCCTTACCAGCACCATGTCACTATTTATCAATATTAATCATCTTTATTTCTGGTGCACTGGTATCATAAACTTTATAAATGTCAAGCAAGCCTCATGAAACAATATATTTGTAATATGGCTTTTGTAGTCTGGCTTGAGAATATTATTTATATAACTTTTTGTTGTATATTATTTATAGAACAGTTAAATTACAATCAAACGATCTGAAACCTTTGAGCCATGTAATTAAAAATATGAACGTATTATATTAAATGAACAATATTTGCAAAGTACATCTAAATATCAATATGTAAGATGTGGCACCATTTCCACGTAAAACTAAGCAATGTAATTTAATAGAAAGGACAGGAAAGAATTGAAGTAAAGGTTAAGGGTTGAGACTGCTATGTTTGCATGTTTCAATGAGTTCATTCCATTCTAAAAAATCATTGTAAATTATGTAACACTCTTGAAGCAACAACTATAATCAATGTTAAATCAATCTAAATTTTAACCTCCAGAAAAGAGCACATGGACACAGACACACAAGGACATCCATTTCCTGTCAACTTCCTGTCATTATATAAAACTAAAATGCATGCAAGGACATTTGCTCAATTCACTGCCGATATGTCTTCCAAAGTAACCCCCCCTCATTGATTAGTTTTGGTCTGCTGCACTCTGCAGGCATATTAAAACAAGTTAGATGGATCTATTTTTATCCTTTCCTGTAGAAGTATAATGTTAAAATAAAGTGATTTTTTGTCCAAAAAAGTGTTTTTTGGTACATTGTTGGACTGTTGAATGTTAATCTTTTTTTTTTTAATCGAAATTGCACACATTTAATCAACTAGCCATACAATCTGATTTATCACTATCTATAACATACAGCGTTAGATGATGTTCTCACGAATTTAGCACAAGAGGTTTGTTCGAACCTAACACATAATACTAAGAGTTCTAAGAGTAAGAATAGCTTTAGAAAGCAATAGTTCAATGCATATAAAGGCACTGTTTATCATGTGTAAGCTCCAAAGATTCACAGAATTTACATTTAGAGAAGATATCTTCCCTCTCATTACATGATGACATCATTATAACTGCATTCCAGACCCTGTATTTACAAAATATTTTATTTTATCACCAAATTCTCTTAAATCGTTTTGAGTTAACAGTTCTCTCTTAACACCTATTTACAAAGATGAGAGCAAAGACATATAAAGAAATCTTAAGTTAAGAGAGAGGATGGCATTGAACTTGTTGCTAAGGATAATTTAAGCAAGCATACAAACTATGCCCAATGTGATTGGCTGACCTATGTTGCCATATTCAAATAAAGATTTATAAAGAAAAACTATTGCCATTTTTAAATAAAGATCAATAATCAATAAAAAGATAATCATGGCTGATAGTAATGATCTTTTTAAAAAAACTTTGGTGTGTTATAAATTGCCAAGGCATGTATTAGACACGTAAAATTGCAACAATTAAAATGTCTGAACAATAGATGCAATCTATCTAAAAGTAAATGGTCACCCTGACCTGCCTGAAACGCTTCGTGTAACCGAACCCCCACAAATTCGTCAGTTCGTGGTATGATTTGACTAAGACCGCCTAAATGTATACGCAAGTGAGGTGGGCGTAATTGTCAACACAATTGCTTTGGAACCTGAAGTTCCAGAGACATTACATTTCCATCACACACTTGCAGTATTCGACCAATCACTACGCACTGGTTATCTGGCCAATCATAGCACACCTCGCTTTTCAGCGCGATGAGCTTTGTTAAAAATCTGAACAATTCAGAGAGGTGGGGCAAAGAGGAGATACAAACATGCAGGGTGTGTGGAAAATACAGTGTTTTTGAACCATAAATCGTATACACATTGCATTACAACTTAAACAAACGATAATAATAGTTTTAGCCATGTCATATGAGCCCTTTAAAACGTGAACTCTGAGTTGATTCACACAGATGTGAAACTTTTGAGTTTTTGGTTTCAGAAAAGCTGATTTGAGTAAGTTCAATCATCATTATGTATCTAATCAATATTGTTTATGCTTGTATTTATTATTTGATAGAGGGAGCATTGATTATTTAAAACTCTACTGTTATGCAACATAAAATATCTTTAATTTGGTCAACTACAGTGTTGGATGTAGCTAGTTACTAAGTAATTAGTTACTGTAATTTAATTACTTTTCCCTTGTAAAAAAAGTAAGGGATTACTCTTTGTCTGTAATTTAATTACAGTTCTGATGTAATTAAACAAGAAAATGTTTGTAATATATGTGTGTGCAATAGTGGAATTGACATCAAAACTGTGATTTAATGTATGATTCTCACAATTGTAATACTTTTAATAATAAAGTTAATAATACTACTTTATGTAGCTTTATTTTATTAATTTTAATTAATTAAGAGTTGTTTCACATCCTCTCTGCTGGTTCAAATCCTACCTCTATGGCAGATCCTTCAGGGTGTCATTGGGGTGCTCGCTGTCTACTGCTCAACACATGATCACTGGGGTCCCTCAGGTATCAGGGCTTAGACCACTGATTTTTTCCATCTTCACAACATCCTTGGGACCCATCATACGGGCACATGGCTGCACTGTTATGCTGACGACACCCAGGTCTACATCTCGTTTCACCCAGACGATACCACTATAGCAGCTAGCATTACAGCCTGCCTAACTGGTTCAGAACGCAGCACGTCTCATCTTCAAACAGCCCAAAAAGGTTTATGTGACACCCCTTTTCATCTCTCTCCACTGGCTACCGGTTGAAGCCCGTATCAGATTCAAGTCATGAATGCTTGCCTACAGGACTATCACTGGATCTGCACCGGCATACTTTCACACCCTCCTACACCACATGAAGATTCCTGCGTTCAGCAAATGTGTGGCGTCTTTAACTGCCTTCCGTTAAGGGCAGTAAATCGCTTTCCCGCTCATTCTCATTCACAACTCCTTGCTGGTGGAACATTTTTCCTAGCTCGGTCACCACTATGTGGTGCAGCTGTAAACATTCATGAGGTAAATAACATAACATAATGAAAAAGAACCCGTTTCAATAAGGAGTTTCAACCAACACAGAGTAAAAATGTGAACTCTGAGTTTATTTACACCGAGATGCGAAACTTTAAGTTTCTGGTTATTTGAGTTAGTTCTCGCAATTCTGGGAAGGCTTACCTTGCGCTTGCACCACCACTACAACAAGCCATGATCAAGGGAGCTATGATATTATACAAATTGCCGGTTCGTGCCCTGCTCGGAGCAGTTTGGGTAGGAATGGCTGCGCATCTAAATTTATTGTTGATTACATGTATTGCTTCATTTCAGCATTTATGTCTGTATTTAATAATTTCTTATCCAACACAGAAACCAATATTTGTAAGAAAATGTAAGGGTAAGAATATGCTCTGATGTAATACACGGCCACGGTGGCTGATGTTATTGATGTAATGATGGATGGGATCTAATTCACTGTAGAGAACAATGGTGCAGCATTAATAAAAATGCAAAGGGAAATTAAAAAAATTCCAATCGGGTCCTAAATTGCTCTCCTGAAATCAAGGTAAATACCTATGAATGAATCCAGCCTCTCAACATATAGGATCCTCCATAAAAACTCATGACATTTTAGTAACTGAGAATATCTCTGTGTGATCAAAATGTTTGTGAGTGAATTAAATGAATGAATCAATGAGGTACACCACTTGGACTTTAAAAAGGTGGAGGAGATTGAAAAGAAACGTTTACCAAAGAAACCTGCTCCTGATCAGGGCTGCGTTTCCCGAACAACGACAAAACTCGCTGGTTAACCACCATAGTTGGTGAACCAAAGTAGGTTCAGCAATCTAGTTGATGACGCCACACAGGAGGAGGAGAAATGACGTATACTGATAAATACGTTCAGATTGAATGAATGTCAAATTCCTGCTGTAAAAACATACATTGCATTTAAGGACTACTTTGTTATCCTATTTTAGTTATCTGTTGTTTTAATTTAATGATATTTAATTCATTTGTGAGTGTCCTTCGATGTCGTTCCGCCCATTGATTCCCCAGGTTCCTAGCGCACGCAAGAGATACACACTTTTAAAAATCTGTGCTTCTATTTCCTTGACAAACTAAAAGATGTCCAATTAAATTTGTATATGGTAGTGGAGTAGGAGAGGCGAGACCGTAGTTCGAGGACGGTGAGTAATTGTTAATTAGCGCCAGTTGTGCGCGCTCCGGTCTCGCATCACGTAGGAGATTGGGAGCATATAAGAGAACGAGCGACCGGACCGTCGAAGAGAGATGACCGGGCCGAACATTTTTTTATTTGTATTTGTGTTATTTCGCCGGCGGTCGTCCGTGAGGGGCAGCCGGTTGTTTATGTTCTGTGTTATTTTAGATTAAATGTTTGAATGTTTGCCGGTTCCGCCTCCTTCCTTCCTTTTATTGAACCTTGTTAGATATATATTTCAAGTGATGTATATGGAATGCACTGCATGTTGCTTGCTTACTTTGATAAAAAGCTTGATGCATGAAAGTCCAGATGTCACAATAATATGGAACAATGCTTCTAACCTCAGCTCCAGACCTGTAGTTCTAACCACGCAGCTTTGAGATGCTGCTTGCGATTGATGGTTGGAACAATGGTTTTGGGAAACACTTATATCGTTGAACTATGCTGGAACGACGGAACTTGCGACCATAGTTGGCTAGTGATGCTTTTGGGAAACGCACCCCAGGTTAGGTTCACAGAGAAAATTACTACGGTTACTGACTCGGAGTATAAGTTACCGCTCTTTTAGAAACGGGCATGACTTACTCCGCTTTCTTGGGTTTGACATACCTCGCATTCTGAAACAAAAACCCCATAGTTTACCTCTTTTCAGGGTTAATATACTCAAAGTTTTCACTAAACCTACATTCTGAAACATGCCCCTGGTCATATTGGGATTGTTGTGATGTGGTCTTATTGGCGTAGTCATCATATGGACTACCTCTAACAGATTTGGGAGAAATTTAATGCTAAACAATTACGAGTCTTAAATAACTTTGTATTCAGACATCAATGATTAAGGGCTCACTCTAGTGGTGGGATTTGGTAAGACCAGTTATGGTAAAAACTCCTTCACAAAACCTCCAAACAATGCTGTATTTCAGTACTTTAGTGAAAACCGATAAAAATCCAAACGCATTTGTTATATATATGGTGAATCACACATTAAATATAAAAGTAGTTATAAATAAAATGTCACAGATTTAAGCAGATTGAATTAATGTAGGTGAATAATGTACTAACTTATTTGCTTCATAATGAACTTTCAAACTAGTTCACAGACTGTGAAATTTCCATTTATTAAATGAATAGGTCACTACAGGTATTTGGCAGTAGAGGAAAAACATATTCATGAAATATAGGAAAAATATGAAACAAACATTAAAAGAACACTAGAAGGATTTTGTAAAAAGTCCCTCTAAAGTTGAGGGCAAAAAAGATCTAGTCATCTATTAAAAAATATACAATGCAACACCACCTTCAAAGTTGTTTTTGTTTGTTTCTGAAAACCAATGAACAATTTTGTTGTATTTTATTTCCGGTTGTAGCATTGAAAATGACCTTATATAGTACAAGAACAACAAATATAGATTTGTTTGATCTCACAAAACATACTCATTATACTGGTTTTTGATTATTTAATCAAGACAGGGAGAATCAGGAGTAGTATTCAAGAGCACTGAACAATAGTTAAGCAATATATGTTCTCAAGTTAGATGTTAAAAAGTCCTGAATGAATGGAGCTTCTCAGTTGTTATTCCACCACAAGTTCAAAATTCTCAGCCTCGTCAAACTCTGCATTCATCTTTGCAGCAAGATGATCCAACTCTGACATCTGATGAAAAAGAAAGAATACGTGTAAATATCCTTAAAAAACTTTAAACAAACAATTAATGTTACAGTATAAAAGGAATAATGTGCTGTGTTAGGGGCCATTCACACAGACAATTTTTTTTCCATTCCAATTGCCCTACTTTTGTTTTGTTTTTATGCAAACACTTGCTTGACAGACGTTCTTGACCGCTCTACGCTCGTGTATTTCGCAGCACCTCACACAGGAGCACCGCGTTTTAAAGCAGCTGTGTCGAGGTATAATAATTTCAATTTTAACACACAGCGTTGCTCGACTATTTTACATGAACCCTCATAATGCTATTATAATAGGATTTTGGCAATACTGCAATTACACTTTACCTCATGTAAACGCAATCATTTGATTTAAATAATGTGATTTAGCTCATAGACGTCAGCATGATTGAAGTAACATATGGCATATGCGCGTTTTATAACCGTAATATGGCAGCCTCTAAACAACCTAAACGCATTTATGCTGCTCCGGCCAAAGTGTTCGCATGTGCTTTCTTAACGTACCTTAGCGCAAATTCATGGTAAACATCAAAGTTTGAATTTGCGCCGTTAATACAAAATGTACTTAAGAGTCTCTGCTCCTTATCTTCATACAGAAACAGCTTGAATGCAGTGACAGCGTACACAAACGCTGCAGAGTCATTTTCATCGTATTTCTGTATTTATTTCAGCCCTGAATAACCAAGCACATCCGGAGGATGGCAATTAGCATTTGACGCAAATATATTGAATTTGTAGTTTGTACCAGTCATGTTTTCAAGTCTCGGAGGTCCAAGTCAAGTCTCAAGTCTTTGAAGTCGAGTCAAGGCTTAAGTCTCTGAGATGGAGTCCAAGTCACATCTCCAGTCTCTGTTCTATTTATAGCAATAGTTCTCTCAGAGAGTTATTATAGCTCAGTGTATGAAGCTAAATCAGTTTTATTAAAACAATATTAAAATCAATATTAAAACAAATGAACTAATAAATAAAGCACAAAAGACTTTTACTGAAATCCTTCATTTGGTGCACGTTTACACTATGAAAAATGGAAAAGTTTCGTTTTTGAAAAGTTTCACGTACACACGACAACGATCTCAAAACAATCCGCGTTTACACAGATCCGCAAAAATGACTTAAATGTCCAGTAGTTGGGCGACATCTCGTCTTTTTATGGCATTTTTTTGTCAAAGTTGTCCCACCATCTACTCATTCTCCCGGGTCTGAACCAAAAATCGCCGTTTAAAAACCCTTCGTCGATGTGAATGACTGTTAGATTTTGCTGTTGATAAAGAATTTGTCTCCTCTGGTGGTTATAGGACTGGTGTAGTAAATCTACACTTTGTTGGAGAAGCGTTAACAAACTATTGAGCAGCACAAAAAAACCCATGTAATCCGCTATTGTTGTATTTGTTTCTTCTTCTTCCTTGGGTTGTTTGGGTGTACACGTACATACCACACCCCCACACCCATGTCGTTTTCTCAAACTTGCGTACTTCGGGGTATACACGGAAATGAGAACGCCGTGGTTTTCAGAAAATTGCGCTTTAAAACCCCTTATTTTTAAAGTTTGAGTTATCAGTCCCCTAAAACACCGTTTCCGTGTAAACTGACAGCCAAATCGCATAAATTGTTTTGCGCTTTAACTTGAAAACGGTGTCGTGTAAACGGCCCCTTAATTTGATACAGAATCATTCAAACTATTACTTCTGATCCAAAACATCACCCTTTAAATAAAAGGAAACAGTTATCAAAAAATTCAGGACATAACATTTTTGTCATTTAGTTCCATCGTTAGTGCATAGATAGTGCATTAATCAATTTATACTTAAATTCCTCTACATATTAATGAGAAATAAAGTATGCAAGGAGTATTTTCATTTAAAATTGTCCAAGAATTGTCGTTCAAAAGTTACAGAACATTACAGAACATATTACATAACTGATAATAATTACATTTAAAAACAAATCAATGCACTATAAATACATGCATATAAAACTAAAACCTACATTTAACTCAGTCCGGTTTTAGGTTGCAAACACTTATCCACCCTATTTAATGTTTGGTTAAGATATTATTAAGGCTATTTATTATCTTTTTAAACCTTTCATTTTATTATTAGTCCATTGGTATTTTAAACTATTTCTGAATGTAGCAAATTCATTTTTTAATCTTTTTTTTCTTTTTTATTAATTACTTTAATAGTATTTATTTTTGGGGAAAACATCAGTAACAGTAAATTAGGGTTAGTTTCAACGGTTATATTCACCAATACTGAATTTTAATTTGTGTAGCCTATTTCGCTTCAGAACAACATTAAACATTCTGTTAGCATTATAAACATTTTGATTTTATTGCACTTTAGATTTGGCTTCTGTGCTGCATTTGTTGTGTAAAGATGCCTTTAGACTTTAGTTTATTTACAATGCAGTGCCGAGGTATGTCACCTGTGTTAAATTTCTTTGGCGCCAGAGCTGCAACAGATCTTAATGTATCCAGCGATGTTAACTATTTAAAGTTAATCAACCATATCTGCTCTACTTACATGGTCTGGACAGGAGCTACTAAGGTAAGACTTGGCCACATTTTGTTTGTTTTTATAACTATACTCTTCACGAATCCAAATCAAGTTTTTTTTACAACTTAAAGTGGTGCAATGGTGTGTCATACATTCTGACTTCATTACAATGTTAAATGTTCGTCCCAGCAATGGTACAGGTTTCAGAAAGTTTTTATCGAACATATAAAACTGTTTCATAAAAGGAATTCTTCGTCACTAATTGAACAATTCTCCCATAAAAGCCCACGCGGCAGCTAGGAGAGCAGGAGAAAGTTGTGCAGACGTCACTTTCACTTGTGTGCAGGAGAGAGAGAGCATACGTTCGTGAAGTTCAGGTATTTGTTTGTTCACTGCATTTGGGTGATGAATGCTATATAAAATGTTCATCTAACGCTGGATTTGGAGAGTGCTTCAAACTTATATATGGAGCCGTCCCAGCGATGAACTACATGCCGTGAGTGAAACTGGGTGCACAAGTGCTTTAGTTCATAGTTTATTTAAAACCATTCCTGAGCCTCAAATTTTTAGAAGCAAAGACGCCTTCTGTGTGATTGGCCCCTTATGCTGTCGTTGCAGTATGTTAAAGTTTTTCAAATGTAAATAAATGGATTAATATGCAACAAATGTAAATAAGCTATTAGAACTGTAAAACGGAATAAGCTGATTTGATTCCCATAGTTTATTAATCTAATCTAATAATGTAGATAACATTCTGGCCTATAGGAATTTGCAAGTAAACAGAGTGATCCAAACTGAATCAAATAGGAAAACAGAAAAAAAATTATTTTGTGATACTAGCAGCACAAAATATTTTTTGTTAAATAGCTTTTGAGTTTTAGATTGCCACCTCATTTGCTCATTGCTCTCACCTTTATCTGTTGGACTCGCTTTCGCCTGGTCTTCTTCAGCAGACAGACACCAGGGATGTTTAGGTCTACTTCAGGAGGGTTGGTTGCGCTATCATCAGCCGCAGAGATGTTAAAAGAACCCACAATTAATGACATGGAGCCCTGAAGTGCTGATCTAGACCCTTCTGTTTTACGAATCACCTCTGGCGTCTGAAGCCTTTCGAACCCAAACATGGTCTGTCGGCTGTTGGGAGAGGAGGATGAGGCAGGCAGGGATTTGGGGCTTTCAAAGGACTTGTCCCCCACACTCAGGCGAGTGTACGAACGGCGAACCTTCTGGGACCAAACAAGGTCCTCTGCGGATTCTCTAGGCTGGGATGATGGAGATGAAGGGGGCAGACCAGGAGAGAGGATTGCTGTCTTGGGTGCAGCTGATGTATTTGGGGATGATGTTAATGTTTTGGACGTCTTCTTTAAAACTTCTGACAACCTTTCCACATTTTCCTTGTTACTGTCAGATGGTGCCTATAGGAACATTTCCAAATAAGCAAAAGAAGGCTGTGGTACATGATCAATATTCAGTATTTTTAATTTGTCAGATTTACCTGTGTTTTTCTGGGTGCAATTTTCCTAACAGTGATTGACCGTTTAACAGCCACTGGTGGTGCCTTAAAATTAGGAGACATCGCATTAGATATTCAGCACAAAATAATTTATGTTTATTTTTCATTGATTCTTTTGATCCAGGACAAAACAATAAGCACTATTTTTACAGAATTTTACAAAAACGTTAAGACACCTTTAAAACACTTAAATGTACATATGATTTAAGCTTAAAAAATACAGGTATATTTCTGTTGTATTCTAAGTATTCACAGAAGTATTAGTGCTTTGGATTTTATGTCCATTTCACATTATCAGACACAACCTCGGGAAGTCAAAGTCACCCAGACAGAACAGCAACAAATGCCTCATATCACTCCGAATTTAATTTATTCAATTAATTGGATATGGATAACACAAAAATGTTCAATAAAGATCACTTGAAACGATTTCTACGTATATTTATTTACAGATTTCTGTCTGTTTGATTTACTTTCTAGGTAACGTTAAACTTACCAAAACTTTAGATGGGAGGTTTTCATCATTTGCTGACAACCTGAAAGACCGTCTTCTAGGGGGACTTTCTCCGTTGGACTCTATGAAAAATAAACAAACAACAGACATTGTGTTTGTGCAATGAAATCATGCAACCAAGTAAAAAAAAAGAAATGTATAAGAAATCTTTGAATTTTACAATCACAACCTAGCTAATCGTGCATTCCCATCGATCTTTTCCTCTCCAACAAGGAGCAAACTGTACATAACGTAGGTAAACTGTAATGAATCAATGTATTAACACTCACTTCTGATAAGATCGCTGCTTTTACGGGACGTTAATCGTGGGGTTTTGTTGCTCATTTTGCAACAAGCTACAGTTCCAGAGAGAACCCGATCCTGCTAGCCAGTGAGCTAAGACAACGACTAAAAAACAATCACAAAAACAACAATCACAGCGACGACAACACTGCACGGCATCCTTTAAAAGTACATTATTGTTTTACTTACATTTCACAGTATTATATAGGATAATGTCAAAAGTAAGACAAATAATTCCGTCTTATTGAAACACGAATCTGCGCTGCTTTCAAATTCGCCCGCCTTTCCATGTAGAAAGCGCTGTAAACATGACTGGCGTGGCGTGCGTAAGGGGTGGAGCCATACCAGCCACAGAAGTACAAGACATTTAAATCAGAGATTTAAATCTCAAATGTGTAAAGCTTTGCTCTTAATATACGAATGAAAACCGATTCAAATAATCCCCGTAAAAAATTAAGAAACGTTTTAAACATAGTTATCGATCGCAGAGAAAAGAAACGGATATCACGTGACATCGAGCTTCCGCCTATCTACCTTTCCTCGCGTGCTCGCGCCTCCTAACGGTCACACGAGGATGCTGAAGAGCTCATTCATTCTTTCGAAGCTCTCACTCCGGAGGGTAAATCCTCACATTTAAACAGTAATAAAACATTGTAATGTTTGGTTCACAGTTGTGTTTTAGCTGTGTTTTACCAATAACTTTCACGTCACTTGACTAATGTCTCATAGTCTCAAATTATATGGCGTTTTTGATACTAATATAAGTACAAGGATTTGAATGTAATAATGTGTATTAATGATGCCTGTCCGTTTCTTGACCAGATTTTAATTTATGTATTTTTATGTAGTAAAATGTATGTGACATCTTGATGGGCAGAGTGGCTAAGGAGAAGCAGGCCTTGGAAGTTTCCAGAAAGTCCATGTTTTTGGGAAAGACGTAAACTGAGGAGAGAGCCTGCCAAGCTGAGCCCCAGCACCTGAAAGTCCACATTTAATGTGTGTATCATGTCCTCTCTAGTCAAAAAATCCCATCTCAAAATATTAGGTCCTGGTCAAGGAATGGGTTGTCATGCACAGTTCTGACCCAGGAGTGAGACCCCAACAATCTCTCAGACCTCTGTCAAGTGGGTTTAGCAAGAACCCAGAAGAGAAAAGCCACCAGGTGTACAACAAGCTGCTAAGAAAGCCTTACAAAAGCTGTGGTTTAAATAGAGTACCCTGTCACAATTCAAGGTCTGATCAGCCCAGGTTGGATCACACAGGCGAGGGTATGTTTGCAACACCCCAAGATAACGGTAACAATACTGATGATGTGTTTGAAAGATGTATCTTTAACCAAGTGTAGTACACACATAAGCACATCCGAACTTTGTTGTGATGTTTCCTATAAAAACGTGATATAAGGTGTCTAATGTGAATGTGAATAAACCACCTCTCCCCCACTCCCGTAAAATGACATTGAGATGATCCATGCTAATATGATTCTGTTTCTTTAAAAAAAGAATTGTCTGATCAACAACACTGATCAAGTTTTTCTCCCAAATGAAAATATGACTAGTATTCTTTTAAAGTAAAGGTTACAAAAACAATAACATTTCACCAAAAGTACACAAAATAGCAAATTGGAATCCTGAAAAATGTTAAGAAACATTAAATTACATTGATTATTAAATTTCTTACAGTATCAAAATATCATACTTAAAAAATGGCACAGACAATGAGACGCATTTATTTAATGTGTTCTTTGGCTAAAAAAGCAAATTTTTAATGGAGAAGTCCACATTGATTTCCTAAATATAGAACAATAGTACAACATACAGTGTACTCATCTCTAATTAATACAATAATTGTAGTGCTGAAGTTCTCCTGAACCCCTCCAAAATCATAAATTAATGTAATAACATTATTGGCATGTATGTCATTGCGGCATACCATTTTGTTCCCCTTTCTGGAGAAAAACAATCAACAGCCAACAACGAAACAAACAAGCAAAAAACTTTTGGTTTGAAAAGTAAGTCACTTGTTTTGTTGGCTCTCATATAAAAGTATTTTAACACTTGCCACAGCATGCTGATATACAATATTAAGGACTGGGATTGTTTGCATTGTATTGTTAGATGTCAGCATTAATTTAATGAATCCTTATTTTTAAGAAGCATTAAAATAGTTCCATGAGATGGAACTATGTGAGAAATGCTTTCTGAAGTCAGAACATGTACGCAAGTCAGGCTCATATTTTGTTGACTAAAGCGGATGATCTTGACTATAGTGCAGAATTAAGTCTCCAATTACAATTTGTGTAATTTATAGGCTAAACATTTTATAAAGGTAATCAAGCATTAATTGTTGAGCCCAAAAATGAAGGCTAAAAAATGTTCCCCATATTCTAGAAAGTGATGAGAAACCTTTAAATTTACTGCACGCCTTTTAAGAATGTCCACACGCATACATGAACTGTTATCTTCCTTCGATCCCAAAATACATTTGAAAGATATCAGCACATCCTTTGTCATTAAGAAACTGAAAAAGCTGTCCGAGGTCCATGTGATTTCCTCTGTTTCCACGAGGGTCAAAAATCGCTTCATTTAAGCTAGTAAACTTGCGGAAGGAGTTGATTCTGTCCTCTGTCCAGGTGTCATCCAGAGGGAAATCTTCTCTGTGACGAATCATAATTCTTTTCCATGTTAACACTTTCAACCTAGTGAAAAAAATTACTTTTAATGTTTAGAAATGAAAATGCATGAATATAACAATGACTACATATGAAGGTCTGATGTCAAAAGCAATTGGTTCTTGCACTGGTTGCAGAGCAAAAAGTCGTACAGTATAATAACATGAAGGTCGCTAAATAATAAAATGTTAATTTATCTTTATGTTATTCCTTTCCCTTATTTCATTAGTTTTGCATGTCAATCTGTACCTGGCCCAAAACTCTTCACAGGCAGACTGCAGCCCTTCCACACACACAATTCCAGGCTTTCCAGGCATACTGAACCCAGAGAGGTTTAGCTCCTTTGACCATTCCAAAATGTTCTTCCTCTTGATCTTGTTGTAAATGTGATGACTGTAGATCCAGAGTCTGGTGAAGGACTCTTTTGACTGTGTCAGGACACTTTCTTTCTTGGACTCACAGAGAGGGATACTTCTAGTGACGTATTTTTGTGCATTGTCTTTTACCCACTGTACAGCAGACAGAACACAGACGTCACCGAAGCAGTTTTCAGACAGGTAAGCGCTGAGATCACAGTGAAGCTGTGTTTGCTGCGCTCTAGTGAGCTCATGGCATCTGGAAGGGTGAACAATTACATTAACATTCATTAATTTAGCAGACTCTTCTATCCAAAGCAACTTACAATCAAGAAAGCATTTGCAACAGATTCAAGTATCTGTAAAATTGCAGGTCAAATCCGGTCTACATACATAAATAGAACAGAATATTAAATATATATGACAGTACTAACAGTGCATATTAGGTGTATACCTGTCGAAAAAATGCCCTTGTATTCCATAAAGGAAGGTTTCATTCAAGTATTTCGACCATGCACAGTATGAGAGTGCTTTCAGCACAATTTAAAATAAATTAATACCTGACATTAATTTCTGGCAACACGCGTGGGTAATCACTTGGGTAAGTGCAGGACAATGTAATGTTCACCTGACAAAGACAACAAATGAGCTTAGAAAAGCAAACTATTAGTGAACATTAATGTAAAATGTATTTCTTATACTAACTTCAGGGTTCTCCACCTTTAACATAACAGAAAATTGAGGTCTAGTGCTTGGAGGAGTGTAAGCTGAGCCATCAACGAAAGCTCCTAGCTCTGCGTGAGAGAGTTTGTCCACTTGTAACTCTTCTTCACTTGGAAACATACTTAATAGTAGTTCTATTTCTGCGAACTGAGCCTCGGCGTCCTCTGAGCAAGCCATACTTCAAGCTTTCTTCTTCCAAACTTCACACCTGTCAAAATATAGAAACATAGATAGAGAATAGGTAATAAAGTTTTTAATACTGTTGTGGGCCAGATACAATGCTTGTAACACTACTTTTCCAATTTTTGCTTTGTAAGTACATTCACACGTTTCTCGTGAATAGAAGTAAACCATTACATACGTACAAATGCCAACCAAAGGGGAAACTACATCCAAATTCGTAGGATGACGTTCAATTAAAAATGTGGCTTTCTGATCCAACAACATGCACTCCTTATAATAAGTGGGAACTAGTGCAAAACTTCTTGATAGCACACGCACATCGCGGAGACGTCCGTAAACCTCTTGTCCACTGTTCATACAAAGCTGCTCTCTACGACTTGTGGCTTTATTACTTGAACATTATATTGTTATGAGTTATGCTTGTCAAAAACAAAATCCTACATTCAACAAGCTTCTCTGTCAAGAACAGCATGAAGACGAAACGGAAACAAGAGTTTCAAAATAAAAGCCTTGATGTTGAAATCATTTTTAAAGTTTACATTTTCACATATATATGAAAGAATGTACATGTACAAATACATTTATTTAATCTATATAGGAATTGTAGGTATGCATTTAATATATTTAAAATAATATATTTATTTTGATTTTGAATTGCTGCTGGTGTGGCGTATAGTGAGTGATGTCATTGCCATGCGACGGTAGCGGAAGGGACGTGGCAAAAATAGTAAAATCCAAAGCAACGCTAACAAAATATAGAGAAAAATATCCGTTTTGACTTGATGTTCACGTTTACATCTTTGTGTGGTCATCCGGTATTTCTAGCGTTCGTGTCAGGTAAATACATTCTTGGTTCGCAAATATGTTGAGTGAATACAGGAAGTGTGTTTTGTAGATTTAAATGTAATGAACATCTGACGTTAATCCGCGTAGACTGTCACTGTCAGTTTAAAAAGTCTGCTTTATTTTTACGTTTACTTTGACTTTTAAAAATGTGCCTGTTGTTTAAGTCAGTTAGCTGAATAGGGAGTTGATGTTAAAGGGGTTAAGCTAGCAAGTTCAGGGTAAAGCAGGTGAACGTTACTGTAAATTTAGCATGTGTTTTATTCTACTGCAAGTAGATTTAGGCTACATGAGTTTATATATGAGTTCCACTTTGTGAAATTCATGAATCTTTAGCTTGACAGCAGGACGATGGGTTTGTGCAAGTGTCCCAAAAGGAAGGTGACGAACCTGTTCTGCTTTGAACATAGAGTTAACGTGTGTGAACATTGCCTTGTGTCCAACCATAATAAGGTAAGTGTCTACATTTTTTATTTAACTAATAGGCATGAGGTTTTGTGTTTATTGGCAGTTGGCTAAACCTTTTGGTTTTTTGTGTGTTTGTCACTTGTGTTTGTACAGTGTATTGTCCAGTCATACCTACAGTGGCTACAGGACAGTGATTACAATCCCAACTGCAGTCTGTGCAGTCAGCCCCTAGATTCTCAGGATACTGTCCGGCTGGTTTGTTATGGTAAGGAGCTACAGACATTATGCCTTACAGTGAACTTCAGGAGTTAAGAAAAAGAAAAGATTGAAATATTTACTCATAAGTGCATTTTCTTGAACATTTCAGATTTGTTTCACTGGTCATGTCTAAATGAGCTGGCATCCCGTCAGCCCCTTTGCACAGCGCCTGCTGGGTACCAGTGCCCGACATGCCAGGGTCCTGTTTTTCCACCCCCGAACCTGGCTAGTCCTGTAGCCGACACTCTCAGGGAACAGCTGTCCTCTGTCAACTGGGCAAGAGCAGGACTGGGCCTTCCAATGGTGAGGGCAGTAGCTCCTCACTGCAGAACTTGGGATCCAGGGGGAAAAATTGGATCCAGATCCAGTCTCCTCCTATTGCATTGTGATTTGTTGACCCTGGAACCAGTCTCTTCCCACTGCGTTTTGATTGGTAGAGAGATTTTTGCTGCAGTTTGGCATCATACTCGTGTTGTTAGTCTACCTTTTTTCGCATTGATTCGTAACTAAAGTTATTCTTTGATGGAAAAATTAACTTGCTGAAGAAGACAAAGCTTATTTATTAATGTTTTTTTAATAACATATTTTATTCGATTTACGGTACTTTTATAAACGTTTTATTACATTTAGGTGTAGGGTAAGGTTTAAGGAAGGTTTAACATAACCGTGATCATTACTTACAGGCTTACACTTAATTATGATTAAAATTACAAGAGCAAACGTTTGGCGTCCACGGATTGTAACTATAGAGGGTATAAAAGATGGACGTAGTGTCCGTGACATCATCCGTAGGTTTCTGAGGAGCTGTTTTGAAGCTTAAAGTGGACGGAGCGATCCGTCACCATCTTAGCAGGAGCCTGAGGCGTCTGGTTGCTGAAACCACCTGTCACTCAAGGCCACGTGCACAATTTGCAGAATTTTAATGCTTAATATAACTTAAACGGATGCAAAAAATCTCCCTCCTCACAGTTTTCAGGAAGTGTAAAAATGGCTATGTAGACCAAAATAGTTTTTGTATTAGTCTGTAAACATGTTTTTTTCTGCTGTAAAGTTGCCCATTTTAACATGGGGTTCAAAGAGATTCGGCTCTCTTTTGAAGCAAGTCTCTAGCGGCCAGTCGATGAATTGCAGTTTAAGGCACTTCCATGTTGGCTACACGAGAGAGATTGGATGGTGTTGCCTGGATGCAACTTAACTCTCCAAATTGAAGTCAAGTATATAAAGAGGGAGGAGTTGGATCTGGATCCAACCTTGCCCCCTTGATCTTGTACTCCGCAATCAGGACCATCTTGGTGAGAGTGGAACATTTGATGCTACAGATTTCTGGAACTTGATAATATTAATGAATTTTAAAACTTGCTTACCCATGATTTAAAGATGTGTTTTGATCTCAGTGGTTGGTTGACGTGGGCATCAACCATATCTCTTCTGCCACTAGTCGAGAGACGCTATATGCAGTTTTTCACAAAGTTTTTTAAAGTATGGGCTTTCATGACTTTATTATGATTGGCCAATCGTGACATTCCAAGATATTATATTCCCAGATAACAACCGCTCTTTACTATTAACATGGTAACTCAGATTCTGCAAATATTTTTGACATGCTCAGTTTACACAAAACTTTAATATAAATATGTTTTTATAACCTACATGACATGATATTTCAAATGATTATACCAAGTTGCCTGTTCCTGGCATTTGAACATTGTGTCTTGCCTTAAAACGAAATTAAACCGTTTTTTTTTGCAGAAGGTCTGCATTTGTTAGAAATATGGTAATGAAGTATATCAAATCAATATTTCATTTTCAATAACATACTTACGAGGTAATAAGTGGGATAATGCACAGACGGCTGGCTGTTATCGCAAAATAAACCCCTTTGGTGTTATCCTAATCAAAATGTCTGGGTTTATTCTTGGGATAACAGCCGGCTGCCTGTACATCATCCCTTAAGGCTTAACTTTAATTTGTTTTTGTAAGATGGATGTTGTCACAGATTTAAACAAGAGTTTGTGATCTTTTATTATTTCTTTCTAGATTGAGGATCCTCCAGAACAAGAAGAGCCCACAATAGATGATGTTTCACGTTATTCTGAATGGTCATCTTTTGAGAGTAAGCCTGTTAATATCTTATCACAGCAGCGATTATTTGTTACATTATATGTCTATAGCATTGTTTGTACACTGCCCGTCCAAAAAAAGTCACAAGCTCTAATATTTCATTGGACCGCCTTTAGCTTTGACTACAGCATGCATTCGCAATAAGCTTCTTCAATGTTCTGAACTTCCTACGTCCAGAGTTGCATTCATTTTTTGCCAAGATCTTGTTAATTCAGGTAGTCAGGCGACCTGATTCATTGGGCACATAATGTTGCTGAACCTAGACCTTCAATCCAATGTGAGGCTCTTACCTATTTGCTTTGTTAAATCCAGGTTGTGACTTTTTTTTTGGACGGGCATTGTAAAATACCTTAAAAGAAACATGAACTCAAAATAATATGTCGTCTCCACCCATGTCAGTGGCATGTGTTCTCAATCGTTTTTTTTTAGCTAAACCCCTGTAACCTTGAAGTAGTCCCTGAATTGCTCAAAATAAAGTAAATACTATTTGACCATATTTTAATCAACACTGCTTATACTGAAGTAACAAAGATTTCCATTTTGGAAGAGGTGGGGGGTAACTATATACCTATTTTTTTTTAAAAGAAAAAGCTGTTTATTCAGTTTTGGTTAATTCATTTTATCAAAAGAGCCATTGCAAAACAACTATTTTATATACAGTGAGGAAAATAAGTATTTGAACACCCTGCTTTTTGCATGTTCTCCCACTTAGAAATGATGGAGGGGTCTGAAATTGTCATCGTAGGTGCATGTCCACTGTGAGAGACATAATCTAAAAAAAAATCCAGAAATCCCAATGTATGATTTTTTAACTATTTATTTGTATGATACAGCTGCAAATAGGTATTTGAACACCAGTCTATCAGCTAGAATTCTGACCCTCAAAGACCTGTTAGTCTGCCTTTAAAATGTCCACCTCCACTCCATTTATTATCCTTAATTAGATGCATCTGTTTGAGGTCGTTAGCTGCATAAAGACACCTGTCCACCCCATACAATCAGTAAGAATCCAACTACTAACATGGCCAAGACCAAAGAGCTGTCCAAAGACACTAGAGACAAAATTGTACACCTCCACAAGGCTGGAAAGGGCTAGGGGGAAATTGCCAAGCAGCTTGCTGAAAAAAGGTCCACTGTTGGAGCAATCATTAGAAAATGGAAGAAGCTAAACATGACTGTCAATCTCCCTCGGACTGGGGCTCCATGCAAGATCTCACTTCGTGGGGTCTCAATGATGTTAAGAAAGGTGAGAAATCAGCCCAGAACTACACGGGAGGAGCTGGTCAATGACCTGAAAGAGCTGGGACCACCGTTTCCAAGGTTACTGTTGGTAATACACTAAGACTTCATGGTTTGAAATCATGCATGGCACGGAAGGTTCCCCTACTTAAACCAGCACATGTCCAGGCCCGTCTTAAGTTTGCCAATGACCATTTGGATGATCCAGAGGAGTCATGGGAGAAAGTCATGTGGTCAGATGAGACCAAAATAGAACTTTTTGGTCATAATTCCACTAAACGTGTTTGGAGGAAGAAGAATGATGAGTACCATCCCAAGAACACCA
Source organism: Triplophysa tibetana (assembly GCA_008369825.1). Lineage (NCBI taxonomy): Eukaryota > Metazoa > Chordata > Actinopteri > Cypriniformes > Nemacheilidae > Triplophysa > Triplophysa tibetana. The sequence goes on along the minus strand of CM017901.1, from coordinate 7,600,723 downwards.
TCCCTACTGTGAAGCATGGGGGTGGTAGCATCATGCTTTGGGGGTGTTTTTCTGCACATGGGACAGGGCGACTGCACTGTATTAAGGAGAGGATGACCGGGGCCATGTATTGCGAGATTTTGGGGAACAACCTCCTTCCCTCAGTTAGAGCATTGAAGATGGGTCGAGGCTGGGTCTTCCAACATGACAATGACCCGAAGCACACAGCCAGGATAACCAAGGAGTGTCTCTGTAAGAAGCATATCAAGGTTCTGGCGTGGCCTAGCCAGTCTCCAGACCTAAACCCAATAGAGAATCTTTGGAGCTCAAACTCGGTGTTTCTAAGCGACAGGCTAGAAACCTGACTGATCTAGAGAAGATCTGTGTGGAGGAGTGGGCCAAAATCCCTCCTGCAGTGTGTGCAAACCTGGTGATAAACTACAGGAAACGTTTGACTTCTGTAATTGCAAACAAAGGCTACTGTAACAAATATTAACATTGATTTTCTCAGGTGTTCAAATACTTATTTGCAGCTGTATCATACAAATAAATAGTTAAAAAAATCATACATTGTGATTTCTGGATTTATGTCTCTCACAGTGGACATGCACCTACGATGACAATTTCAGAATTTCTAAGTGGGAGAACATGCAAAATAGCAGGGTGTTCAAATACTCATTTTCCTCACTGTATATAACATCTTTCAATGACTTCAATACTGGTAACTTGATTTATGTCCACAGACCATAAATCAGTCTCAATTATGCTTCCTGTGGGAATTAATTGTTCTTTCCTGAATTTGCATTAGAAATACTGCAGACTGATTGGCGAATGTCTGACATTAGAAGGCGGCCGGTGCATGACATCATTGTGTCAGGAGAGCAGAGCTCTTCGCTGTCTATCGCGACCGGTCTGCACAACCTGCGCAACGCATCATGAAAGAGACATAACTAGCGTCTTGCTAATAGCGTTGTAGCTCGATTCGTACGTGGTCAAGAAGACACTTGCATACCGGCATTGAAACTCCTCTGTTAACCTTGACAGCTGTGTGTATGAACTTCATATGGTTCATATGCAAGAAAGACTTCTTACATGTATATGATGAGCTGAACACAGCACATCCATTCATCAATTGTGGAGCCGGGCCGGATTGGAATTATAACTTTCCCCCAAATTAATACATCTGATTGGCGAATTAGAGTAAACAATTATTTATAGAACTCTTGAAAACAATAATAAGTATAAATTAAATATGGGTAATAAATACGTTTGAATAGTATATGTTGTATGGCATCAATAACCCAAAAATTGACCATGGCAATAAGTGTCAGTGATAGGCGCACATTTAACCTTACAGATACTTTGTGTGTGATAAATATTTAAATATTTCTGTGTATGCTACAGCCCCTGCAGTGGATATGGCAATCTCAGACCCCTCCTCCACCAGTCAACCACCCCATCAGGATAAAGAGCTCATCCACAACATTCACAATAATGGAGAACTGTGTACCCAGAGCCACTCTGTCATTAATATGAGTACCACATCCACTACTGACACAATCACCATTAACACAGGTATACACTAACACTGACATATCATTTGTTACATAATCAAAGTTCTTAATAGCATGCTATTTAATAACTACAGGATAACTAAAGGATTATAGTGGTTTAACTTCACATATACATCGGCTGTGTTTAGGAAGTATTATTAGTTTGTTGCCTCTTTGTGTACTAGCGTATGCTGTATAGTTTCAAAATAGGATTTTCAGATTTTCAAAATTTGACAATTTTCAGACACACAACAATGTAGTATACTATGGGCTGAGACACTTTTTAGATGCACGTAAAATGCAAAATAAATCTGTGTGACATTAGTGTGCAAATGTTTTAACTTTGGCAGTACAATCAAATATGGACCGATAACAAAATGTCAAAATTTGCTGTAGACTTCCGGTTTCAATTTTAACGGGGAATTAAAAGTCATAGTGTCACCCTTGGTGAGTTCTGGTTGCGCACTGTTGCATACAGAACATTTGCATATTCTGCATAGTTTTACATGATACAATTGTAGAAGTAGTAGTATTTATCTAATTGTTCTTATGTTACAAGATGTGTAAGCCTTACCCTTGAATGTGACCCTTAATGCTAACAAAGTGCTAGTTTACTTTGTGACTCAATGTAGTCAAGAATTCAAACAAATTCCTTTCTTTGAACTCTCTAATCACTGATTTCTTGCTATTTGTCATCTCAGCTACTTCCCCAAGGAAGGTATATGACACACGCGACTCAGGCCAAGCTTCAGTGATGCAGATTGACTTTGATGATGATAAGTACCGCAGACGACCTGCCCTTAGCTGGTTTGCACAGGTCCTAAAGTGAGTGATCACTGTTGGCTGTTTTCCTCACAAGAGCAGTTTGAGTTGAACAGATCATTACATACCTTTGTACTGGTCAATAGTACAATTTTTGTTAGGCATGTTTACTGATACGCCTTTGTTCTTATAGAAATCGTACAGGCCCTAAGAGAAAGGCACTTACGCTGAAACAGCGGATCTTCATGCTGTTGTTAGTTGGAGTGATTGGATTCTTTACCCTCATCATCATCATGGCGAAATTGGGCCGGGCCTCTGCTGAGTCTGACCCAAACCTGGATCCCATGTTAAATCCCAACATCCGTGTAGGCAACATGTGATGGAACACCTCTCTGCTTGGACTCAATTTGTATCGGCCTGTAATTTGGCACTGTTGAAAAAATGACCTGTAAGTGCTGGAGAAAGTACGCACCTCAGAATGATGGGACCAGCATGAAGATGCCTCTGTGGAATAATGTGACTTAGAGAGAGGGTCAGAAAGGTGGAGCAAATGCCGTTGCACAACAAATATACCATGTGGGATGATACAGGCTTTATAAGACTTGCAGTGTGTTTCGTTCAGTTCGGACATCTTTCCTTTTAAATTTGTGTCCCCTTTTTGAAACTGGGAAAAAGAATTTGAAGTGGGTGTGGCTGTTTTCGCAATCTGTCCTTTAAATTATTTATAATAATATGCATATGGTTTCTTTGGGTTAACTCCGAGTTAATCAGTATAGGCATTGTTCTTCCATTTGAGACTTTGGTTATTTGGTTGCTTGAGTTTATGGTGTGATTGCTGATTCAGTTACTAAATCCCCACTACATGTAAAAAGTACATCTACATATTTATACTTGTGGGCAACTGACTATGTTTAGATTGTAAAACTTACTGAAGCATTACGATTTGGTTACTCTCTTACAAAATTGTAAATCTGACTAGTAGAAAAATGTTGACGTATGCCTAATGCTTTGGCCCTTTTACACAGGTTCCATATATAGGTCATACTGAAAATATATATTTTTTGCACTGTGACGTTCAATAATTATTGTATTATTACCGTCAAACGTTATTAAACGTTTTGGTCAAAAATAAATGTCTAGACTTAAAATCTGCATATTTTTTTGGCAGTGCAACAAATAATACTATGATGTAAACTGAGATACTAGTAGTATACGGTTTACAAAAAAAGAGCTCATCATATTCACACAGGCTATTGAATATTATGCTAGCTTATGCATGTATATCATGAAAACGTCACAATGCAAAAAGTACTAAAGACCTTCTTTCTGTTGGCATCGTTCATTAATTATAAAATACAGTTTTTGTCGGGTTTCTTGACTGATGACACTGAAGAATATATTATATTGATGGATTTGTATATTTAAAAGACATTCTCAAATATCCAAACCTGCATTTCCTTACTTAAGAGTGCTCATATTAAATTTTTCCTACAGGGTTTTTATCTGTTTCAGAGAAAGTGATAAACTAACTTTACTGAGATCCATTTGCGTTCTACAATACTAAAATGATCTGCGGTTGTCGCACACTTTTAACTTTGTCACTTCTTTGTAATATACACAATGACAAATGTCTAATTCCATCATATTTTCATTTCACAATAACAATTCTTTCCAAGGGTAATAGGGTTGGCATCCAGTAGAATGTCCTGAGCTGGCAATAACAAGTGAAGAGGGGGAGTGATATGTCAGTGGGTGAATAGTAGGAGAAAATCTGCCATGGGCATATGGAGGAGGTTATATGCCATGTGAAGATCATGCCAGGGGAATGTTCCCTCACAGACATCTCCATAGCAGGGAGAAATAGGAACACATAGATTCTTTGTTATGGACATTAGCTGTATGATGCATCCCTTTCAACATGTTTTACTGAAGGGTATCTTTAGGTATGGCCATGTGGTGACAGTACAAATCTGTGGACCTGATTAATATATTTAAATATAATGTGATTATAACTCCACATTGAATTAAATTAAATGTCAATTATAGAACCGCTCTCTGAAACATAATTTAAAGTGTCATTTTATTTCTTTACATAAACGACACTAATCCTAAATCATGCTTCCTTTTGGTACTACTGTGTCATTATTTTGTGATGATAGCTGTGATACCAAAGCTCAGATGCTTGTGTAAAAAAATAAAGCGATTTTCAGTGAAGCTTCGTATTATCTCATAATACTAACATATGAAGAGTTTGGTTCCTAAATGATATAACTAAATTAATTAAAAGTAATTTAATTAATAAAAAAAATCTTAATCATGTTTTGATTGTTATCATGTTTTTATTGTGATTTTTTTTTAATGATTATGGCTTAAATCAAAACAAACCAACTGCAGTTCGATTAATATTAATTGGAATAACCAATGCATCTTTTTTAAAAATGGAGTTATCTCATTTTGGATCAAAGCTCTTTATATATAATATAGTATGATATAATAATAATGCTTGATAAACATTCAAAGGTTTAAAAATTCACATCACAGGCCACGCCCCCATGGGTCGTTGTTACAGCTACAGATTAATTATACTCCTCAGAAAAGTGTTTTGTTGTGCATGTACCTGCATTTATTTACTTCCTCTATTCATGAGTTTGACTTGTTTACAAACAGGAAAAATGTCCACATCCACAATACAGATGTTATGTTTATTGTTTTGAGTAAGGAGTATGCGAAACAGAATGGTGTCATTAACATACGGATTTATTAATTTACTAATCTACCCATGCACACATTCATTCATTCATTATTGATTCTCAAATGAATGTGTTGGTCCATTGTGAAAGATTTAGCGACAAAAGGCTTTCCAATACTTTCACCAGGTCTTCGATCTCTGATTCAAAAAGCTTGAGTAATGAGCCTTTTTCTAAATTTGGAATTTTGTTGAAAGCTTCAGTTGTTCAGAAAGCTTCACTTCACAAACATTATTTAATTTACATAAGGTGAAAATGGTTGGATAAATAAGATAATAAGGAAACTGTGCCAATCCCCGACTTCAGATGCTGACATCGTGCTGCTTTTGAAATTATCATCCTGTTCTAATGGGTAGACTTGAAAAGATCCAAACATGCTAAAGAGAAATGCAGCCAAGAGCAGGTCATTTGTAATACTGCATGTTAGGATGGGACATAATCCAGATATTTAGAGGTAGTATTTAATAAAAAAAATTCAGTGTCAAATTGGGAGTTACAGTATATGTAGGTTCTACGACTACATTGGGGAAGTGTCAGCTGCATGTTTGGAATGGCCGCATACTTTCAGTGATCACGATAACACACAAACAGCTGAAAAATGACCCTTTTTAAATAAAATGTCAAGATTATAGCTTTAGTTCTGGCAGGTCACGTGAGTCAAGCTTGTATCAGCTGAATCTAACTATGGGAATATGATGCCATCACATCACAATTAATTCAGCTATCAGTAATTGTGTTGCTCAGGAGCAAATGACCCTCCTCTATCCCAAACTTCACCTCATGTTTACAATCAGTTCTCAACATTCTCCATTTTGTGTTACACATAAAATGTCATTAAGAACCAATGACATCTGTTTGTTATCAATGTCATTGTGCTTTTATTCATGTCGGCTGCATGGATGGGCAGGAAATATTTGTCCAGAAAAGAACCGTACCGCCAATCTAATATGTATGCTAACTGTCAATCATTTTTTGACAATAGTGATCCTCCTGACAGAAATTCTTTTCTTGCCACTTCTCCCGAAACATCCATTTTGTCTCAAAGTGCACACCAGTCATTTTTTTAAAAGCTACCTCAATTTTCTAATTTAAGGAAGGATAATACTGGCATAATCTAACCCCAGTCTGTGAATTAAAGCCCAAAATATTTAAGCACACAGAGAAACCATTTTAAAACAATAATATGCACTGTGCGAGATAAGGAGGTGCAAAAAAACACCACCGCCGTTTGAAAACACCAAAACCTGTAAAACAGGTTCCAAACTTTTCACTGAAGCCCATTCATCCCAGTGTCTTCCAAATGCATTTGCTATACAGTTGGTGAAATAACTGCATGTTTTACATTTTAACAAATTCGTAGTTGAAATTAAATGTTAAAATGAAACACAAAGACTTATCTTATAATCACATTACTACAAGACAAAATGCTGCTATAAACGTAGTCAACGTAGTAATTGTTCTCCACAATGTGCTAATATTTAGCAAAACTTATGCAAATACAATTTTAATAGGTTGAAAACATGGATTTGTTTGGAACTACTGAGGGCTCCATGAACCACCTGACCACATGGCGGCAAGGTCAAGGGTCGTAACTTTCATATTCAATGACAGTTCCTGCTATAGCGTGTCAACCTGGAATGGCTACAGCAGGGCTGCTTTTATGAAGTTAAAGCTAAAAAAAGTTTTACGTGTTTTATGACCGGAAATAAGTCTGCCCACGCTGCCATCCTAATAGTTAATCATAGTTTAATCATAGTTTTAGAACTCAGTTTCCCACTATGCCCTTCACCATGTTGATAGCGGTCATCAGCATGGTAAATCCTGCAAAGTTTATTTTATGTTTGAACATTTTTTATATTTTACTTTGTCTTATTACCTTTGCATCAAATTACAAAAAAGTTAACGTTGAGGGTGTTTCTTGTACAGCGTCTATGGAAGCCATGGTAAATTTGATATAACTCGGTCTTTTATCTGCTGTTATCAAACTCTCTGTTTTGTTGAAAGTAGTGAAAACACTGTCGTTTACGTTTTTTTTATTGAGATTTTGGTTAATAAGAATGCAAAAGGTTTATTTTTGGAAGTCTTGCAGCTCTTACTGCAATTCTGAACTGTATTTATTTTTACCTGTTGATTTTTTTTCTGCTTGCCTTGTACCTTGTTTGCCTGGATGTTACTCTGTGAATTTACGCCTTCTGCCCTGACCCTTGCCTGAATCTTTCACTACGTTTGTCGGATTACTACGTTTGTCTGCCCTGTTGACTCGATTATTGTTTGACTGCTTGTTGATCCAAATTTGCCTGAGGCTGTGTTACACTTAATGTATACCTTTATACACTAAAAGTGGGTCAATTAGTCCTAAATTAATACTACTAGTACATTAATATTAATATGCTTCCATTCTATACTTGCATTTTTTTAAGTACTTATAAAAATGAAATTGAAATATACGTATTTTCATGTAAGGAAGGGTAACATCCAGGGTAAAAAAGTCTTCTACTTTTAAATTGTTTTGTTTTTCATGTAAAAATCTTGCTAACATTACAAGTAGAACTCAGAGAACAATAAACATTTTAAAATTAGGAATATGTGTTTGTCAACAATAAGTGGTGTGTCAGTGCAATGAACTGGCATTGCAGACAGTATTGTGATTTAGACCATTGGATCGTGTCCTGTTTTTTCTTTGTTTTTATTATATTTTTTATATTTCAGTCCAGTTCCCAAACTGTAGCTTTTTCTTTGATTTTACACTCAAGACACAGCCATGCACAACTTAGAATTCAAAAAGTCTATTGCTTCAACCACAATTTAAAATAGCTTATCCAAAACAATAGTTCTCCACCTCACTAGAACATTTTTTCATACTCTTCTAATCCTTTCATTTTTCTTTCAAAGAGCGAGGTTAGGACTGGCTAAGATGTGCACAGGTCCACATCAGCAGTTTTCAAATGTCATCATTAGAATAATAATTTAAAAAGAAACCGTTTGAAAGCATTTCCAGTCTTTGTTTCATTCTCAAATTAGACATCAATAGAGGGATTTCATCACAGCACGTGTACAGGTTTCACACATTCAGAAGAAAAGGGAATTTACAAGAGACGAGAGGAATCCAGGAGTGAGCCATTGCGCTTTCCACATCCGTTTCGTTTTACATGTGCTCATAGTTCACTTCGGGTCCGAGCCCTGACTGAATACGAAGGGTCTTTCGATCAGAAAGTCCATGGGCTATAAATTAATTTGCATTGTGTACAAGAATGTGTTCCTCCTTGCATCTGCTCCAGTATTTCGGGGAAGGTTGCAGTGGTGGGTCGCTCTGTAATGGGTGCATTATCCTGGCAATGGTGATGTCTCTCTTACAGTCATGAGATCTGTGAGATATTTATCGCCATTTCCATCATACTTCTGATTTGTTGTATTACTTCAGACGAGGGTGCACAATATTTACAAATATATATCAAAGAGCAGCCTGAATATTACTGTTGTAAGATTTTCATTAAAAAAGAACAAAAAACATAACAATGTACATTAAATATCATCTTCAAATGTTTGTAATGCTAACTTATCAAAGGTTACCAGAGCTGGAGGAAAGTAATTCAGTTATGTCATGCATGAAACTGGTTTCGACTATAAAACAACACTCCCATTTGCCTGCTTTGATACTAGCCGTAGGTTGTGTTGTGAAATCCATTGCGGTATACACGCCGGCAGTAGCTCTATTTAGATATTGCTGTCCATGCCTTTAGATGCCTACGGTTGTCTGCTAAACTACTGTTCTACATCTACTTGTGTACATGTCTGTTTATGTTGGTGCAGTCTAGTGTAATATCCTGAATTTTCACAGTGATTTGAAAAACAGACTAAAAGCAGGCCAAGGTTATCGTAACTACGCACAAACATAGCACAACTTCCACACCAAACACTCATTTGTAAAGAAATATACAAAGTTGACATACGGTAATCTATCAGACACCTACATCCTCTACAAGGGCATACACTAAGACTCCTGTATTGTATGAATCTCTGTTCGTAAACCATAAGAGATTTTAAGGATGACCTCAGCAAAAATCTAACATTTGTAACTTGTGACCAATGTTTAAAAGGCATTAGAAATAGCACCTCATCAATGTGTGTTGCACCCCACGAGGTGCTCAAATGGTAGGGTTGGATTTACAGACCGTTCTCTTAAGGGCAATTCACACAGGACAAATGGTTGCAATAAAAAAATAACGTCTAAAAAGAGCGTAATACAGAGTTGAATACAATGGTTGGCCATTGCATTGCTAGTTCAGTCCCCATTTTACTCACTGTGGGAGACAACAAGTTCAACTATCTCTCAGCAAATTTGTTTTGATCTCGGGAATGTAGCTGACTTAAGAGAAAACGAATCACAGAAACCAGTTTTTATGTCAATGCCCTCTAAAGTACACAGCAAATGTGACGTGTTGCATTTTGTTGCATTAGAAATGTTTTCTGCCATATTTTAGTACACGACTAGAGGGCCTTTAAAATGAGAAAATACAGATGTAGTGACGAGACCAACAACAAAGCTGTGTCGTATGTGTACAGTTCTTTACCATGCAAAAATTGTCAACCAGTCACTGGTCTCTGAATGATTGTAAAGATTCGCACAATGTGTGGTTAACAAATGATGAAAAACCAGCAAGGATTTCCTGCTCTATAATGCCATCGAGATAACAAAAAAGCCCACTCTACTTTTGGCTCTTCATGGGTTGGTTTCTGCATTTTGCATTGGCTCTTAAAATGCATAGTATAACATAGATGCTGTGTCCTATGGCAAAGATATTGCACAAGAAAACAGTCTGTCAACCCATTGTGATAGAGAGAGAGAAAGAGAGAAAGGGTGGATTTTAGCAAATATGTCATCCTTCAAATTATTACATTTGTGTTAAAACAGTAACAAACTGAAAATCCATTTCTATGTGTATGAAACTCACAGAATTTACCAAAGGTCACCTTTACCCCCCCCCCCAAAAAGAAAAAATATATATATTGCCTATTGCAAACGTTAATGGGCCTAAAAGAAAGAATAAATAAATAAATATCTTTTGGTGTTGGAGTGAAATGTGACCATGTTTTCGCGAGATTCACACTTGCAGTGATTTTGCTCTCCATCTTTCTCTCTCTGATTTGCACTCACACACAGTGTATGAAGGAAAAGATTGCTGTGAACAGCTGCAGTAGACAGTCATGCGGATGTTTTAAGGATATCCAGAGATTTGCAGGTGCACATCTTTGGACATTTATTACAGGGAAACCCTGCTAAACCCGAAGATGGTCATTTGTAATCCAAGTCACTTCAGAATAGTTAAATAAGAGAATAGGTTGGTTGATTCTAGTGGTCTGCTGTAATCCACATCTTATATTCCAGAGAGAAGGACCAAAGGTGTTGTTTCCAATTTGTCGGTCTCCTCTCCAGGTGCACTGAGGTGTGGTTGCATGCTGATGTTCCAAACATCTGAGGGTCCGGGCAGCAGGGCCAACTCCATGCCAGAGACCTTGAAGAGCACCCCTTAGAAGGGGAGGTGCATGTGTAAGCATGTGCTTGTGTTTGTGTCCAAATTCAGATATTGTGTTATTGTGCCATGACACATATACACACATCAGCTCTGGAGCCTTAAGCAGCGTGTGTGCGTGTGTCTTTGTGATTGCGTATGTTTGCATGTGTTGGAACGTCCTAGGTGGTGTTGGTGGAACATCCTAACGGCTGCTGTTCTTGATGGCTTCTTTAGCGGCTACAATCAGTGGACTCAAGCTGGAGAGAGGCTTGGCAAGCTTCAGGAACGAGTGCTGGAAAGAGAAACGATGTTTAATAACCACTTTTAATCTCTATAATCTTTCACACTTTTACAGTTACCCAGATGTTTGTTACCTGTAGCAATTCTTTAGCTGACCCTCTTCGATCCACATCCATCTCAAGACAGCGGTTAAGAAAGTCTCTGAACACTGAGGATAGCCGCTCAGGATTTTGCAATTCTGGAGTGCCGTTAGTTGCGATTAAATACAGGGCCTACCATAAAACGAAATGGTTAATGCAGTGTTACTATCACGTTAAGAATCTTAACAGTGGACAGCTCTTTAAAAAGCCAATGTTGGGGCTTTGAGGGCATAGTTGCACTTCAGTTTTAGAAATGTGATATCTTAAGCAGTTCTAAGGGTTCCTACCCTGAGTGGGTTCTCATTCAGGTATGGTGGTTCTCCTTCTACCATTTCAATGGCCATGATGCCCAAGGACCAAATGTCCACTTTGGGACCGTAGGCTTTCCGGGTGACGACCTCTGGAGCCATCCAATAGGGCGTGCCAACCATGGTGCTACGTTTGTTTTGCTCTGGAGTGATCTGAGCACAGAACCCAAAATCCGCTATAGAAAGAAAGAGCGAGAGTGATAGAAAAGAGGGTTATGATGTTGGACTATGTTCAATGGATGGAAATGTTTTAACTACATTTTTTGGTATTTCTGGGCATTTGAGTCGTGGTTGCCTGCATGCGCAAAATATTTATAACATAAACTTAAAAGCAATATTAGACTAATAAAAAAAATCACTTTTGTGACTCACTGAGTTTCACTGATCCGTCCATGCCCAGCAAGATGTTGTCACTCTTAATATCTCTGTGAATCACTTGATTAGAATGAAGGAAGTCTAGAGCCTGTAGACACTATTAAAGAATACATATACAAAAGAGTAAGGTGAACGTGTGTATGGTGTGTGTATTTATGTCACGCAATTTGTGCATGTCTGCTTGTATGTACCTCTCTGCACACCGCTGCAATCTGTCCTTCGTCCATGCAGGTCTCAGTTACCACATCAGTAAGTGAACCACCAGCCAAGTATTCCATCACCACCCACAGCTCATCTCCTACTAGATAGCTTAAATACAAAAATAAAAATTATTTCACATATGTTGGTTCCTTTTTAGAGCTCTGATTATTGCAACCCAGGCTCACTGGAAATGACATTTCTGCATAACCTGAAATACTTATGGTAGCTCATGGAACAAGGGTATGTACGGAGTGGCTCAGAGATGGCGTATTTTTGTAGGCTAACTCGGACATAAGGGCCGCATTTGCTTGTTCGCTTTTATCAACTTGTTAGCACGCGTCATTTTAAAGACATAATAAAGGTTAAAAAAATTCCTCAGATTAAAACATTTTTGTCAGCCACAGACTTTATTTCAGGCGATTTTCCAAAAACCAAATAAAAAGACCCACAGTCTTAAAATCTCGCTTCCTGGGTTGGCATAATAAATATTTCTAACTCTGCGGTACACAGTTTGCAATGAGCCTTGGTTTGCTATATTTTAATGGTAGTTTTAATGATTTGATTATTTGAATGGCTTTTCAATTTTAATTTACGGATGTTTATCTATTGCAGAGCTTCAAAGCATTTTAACTATTAAATGTTCTAAACAAATATAGTATAGCAAATTGAACCATATTATATATATTAAACATATGGGCAGACATTTCACACTTCAGCTGAAGGTTGTACCTGTCCAGGTAGTTCACTATGTTGGGGTTTTTGTTTTCCCTCATCACAAGAATCTCATTAATAATGAGTTCTTTCTTTGGCTGCTGCTGCAGGTTCATCTGTTTGATGGCCACCTGAACAAAGAAAGGAGGATGGTTGGTGAACAAAAGGCATGATTAGTTCTCCCCTAATTTATTTCATCTGCACTGTACAAACCATGGATTGTAATTCATGCATGCCAACACTTTATTTTTGTGTATGGTTATACCATTTGACATCTTAATCAATAAATAAAAATTTGACAGGCATGAATGGACATCTATGTATGCATATACAATCTTGATGGGAATATTTCAATTTTTGTTTAAGTTAATAGTAATTTTAGTAATGAATTATTAATGTATTCCTGGGGTCATAGCATTTGACATATACCTGATACCTAAGAATACCTGACCATACGCTAAACATGTCAAATGATCTCACATTTAAAGGGATAGTTTTTTAATTTTAAAGAACAATTCTATCAATAATTACTCACTCTCTAGTTGTTACAAACCTTTACGAAATTTCTTTGTTTGGTTAATATTTGGACAAATGCAATCAGTTCTTGGACCCAAGTGATTACCATAGGAAAAATGACAATGGCAGTCAAAAGCGCCCCAGATCGGTTTGCTATCCTACATTCTTCAAAATACTGTATCTTCTTTTGTGTTTAACAGTTGGGGTCAAAGAAATGTTTGATCATAAGCATTTTTTCAAATATCTTCCTCTGTGTTCATTAGAACAGAAAAGAAATTTATACAGATTTAGAGCAACTCGAAGGACAGTAAATTATGTTTTTTTTAATTTTTTGGGTAAACTATTCCTGTAAAGAGACACTTCTGTGTGATTTCATCTCCTGTCACGTCTTCTTGCACAATTTGAACAAAATTGCCCCTTAAATGGTGGTTACACCGAACACATTTATCTGACTCCCCAAATTATTTATAATATTCAGAACAATGCTGTTCAATTTTTTTCATTTATTAAAATAGATCTAATCTAAGATAGTGTCAAACTACGTAGGTATTATATTGAGATTTTCACATTTTTAAATCAAGTTTTTACGGTTTCACCACAATGACATTTTTGCAATTATCCCCAAATTCTCTCAAAATGATTAAAAACCAGAAATTTCAGACTTCCTCCTCAGAAAAGAGAATGCATGCTAGTTATTTCAGAATGTGTTTTGAAATTTTAACCCTTTTAAAAATATAAAAAAAAATGATCAACCCATATGTAAACATGCTTACCTCTTGTCCTGTGGCAATGTCTATAGCGGTGTATACTGTCCCAGATGCCCTGAAAATACAAATCAGAGAAGCTGGTAAAAACTTAATTTAAATGCCTTGAACATGTACATTATGCAAATTCCGAAGTTCAAGGTTCAGAAATTAGAAATGACATATATAGTGGGCTATCTACTTTTCTCTTATCTTGTCAGGGCACCAGTCCACAGATCAGGGTGCATGAATAATAGAGCAAGAGCAAGGGTTTAACTAGATCAGGTTATAGCTAAATGAAAACAATCTTGGACTGATCCTAACACAGTTTTACTTTATACAGGAACCATCAGAAGCAAGTAAGCGGAAATCTGTCCTTCGTCTTTGTTCGTCCAATACTGTATTTACACATTTGTCAAATTGTACTGACCAAAAGAAGGTCTTTTAGACCAGTGGCTTTCAAACTGTGGTACGCATACCGAATGGTACTTGAAGAGACCCCTGGTGATACGTGACACGACAGAAAATTCAAAACTTTTAATTTACCTTTCGTGTTTTAAATACCATTTCACATGTTTAATACATAATAGATTAATACGGAATACGTATCAGCCTAAATGAAATTTCAATATTGTTATATGAAATATTGTTTATTTATCATTGGTCGGTGTATCTCAGGCACGTAACAGGGAGCTCAAACACAGAGCGGGAGCAGACAGACACTTTTGAGTCTCTCCCTATCTCTTCCGATGAGCTGAGTTTAAATTAAGCTTCTCATGTATTTCTGCAATTATACATTTTAATCATAATTGACATATTGCCTCACATTCTGATAATTCAAGTGATATTATAGGCAAATTTTCCCCATGTTTTACTCAACTCAAGGCATCCTAAATGAATATGATTTTCTTCTGGAAGGACAATGCAGTTGTTGTTATAATCCCGAGTATCATTTTACTTCCAAGCGGTAAAATGGGAGTGGATGGTCATTAACTTTTCAATGGTAATTCGCTTCTTTGACATTTCTTTCTTTCGTCCTCGCCTTTTCTGCTATAAAATCTTTCTCTCCATCTGTTTTATCCTACTAATATTGCTATTGCCTCTTGTAATCGCTTTGGAATAAAGCATCTGCAAAATGCCTAAATGTAATCAAAATTGTATTTTCTTGTTTCCTTTTCAACTTTGCAAGGTGCATCTGTGTGTGTGTGTGTGTGTGTGTGCATAGAGGAAGACCATGGATATACATACCCTTGCCCTATTTTCTCAAAACGTGTATATTTCTTCTTGGGATCTCCAACACTAACAATGCTTCCTAGAAGAAAACAGAGAGCCCTGTTATACTATATGCACGAAGGAGCAACACATTCACACACGCAGTTGTGGGACAGGTGACCGCAGAATAATGAGAGATGCTCAGAGTTTGGCTCACAGTCTAAATAACTGTTAATCCTTGTGAATGACATGGATCTGCACATGTCTGTGTGCATCTGTCGTGACTCGTGAGAATGACCGGCAATGCAGGAATAGTAATCTCTGTCATTTGTAAGAACTGTAATCTCTGTTTTGGTACTTAGTGCTGTCACTAATCTCCATCACATGTGTCGAGTCAAATGGAAAAAAGACTGAGATGATTCACAGAGTACACTCGGAAAATAACAGAGCTACATTCACAGTAAAAGAAAACCAAAGCAAAAACAGGTGAAAAGGAATGTGTACAGGAATCCTGTCCATTTTTGTTTGTGTAAAACAAATAAATTGATGTACACAAATACTTAGACGCTGTTATCATATCAAACATATTGTAGTTTATTAAGTACGATAAAGTAAATTCTGGGAGGGGCGTCCCGAGGATTGTATTTGGGGACCACTGATTTTGGTGATTGTAATCCCTTCTACACAATGTTTACTTGTGTATAATTGATGAAATCCTAAAGTGTATAACAAACGCATGTCCACATACTTAATTTTTCCAGTATTTCTTCATCGGTCATCTTGGATTTTTTCCTTTGTCGGTCAGTGTTACGATACAGTGTGCTGGACGTGTTCTCTGGCTGGACCAGGGACTCTGGAGGGGTTGTGACCTCTTTGACAGGAGCAAGAGGTGCAACCGGCTCAATAACAGAACGTGTAAAGATCTAGAATTACATAGATAGAGGGAAAATAGTAAGAGATTCTTTGACCATGTCTGTTTTAGAAGAACAACAAAGCAAAATATATAACTTCAAAAGATTTAAAGTTAAAACATGACTCTTTCAAGCATACAAAACAGATATCTTAATTAGTAAACAAATAAAACAGAAAAAAAAAAATAGAACGGAATGGAAAAGATATGATGATGTAATGTGCCTCAGCGATCTACAAAATCAAATCATACTCACAGATTTGGTGTGTTCTGGTCGTGGAGCAATGATAGGGGGGACATCATCATCTTCGTCATCATCTTCCTCCTCGTCTTCCTCCTCCTCGTCTTCCTCTTCAGACACCGGTGGTGCAATAGGAGGTTCAGACGCTGTCTTAGCACTCTGCTGCAAACACAAACAACCAAAGAATGCAAAGAGGGCTGTTCAACATCACACATGTCACAAAGGCAACATTTTCCACTTATTATGTGTGTTTTTATTCAAAACATGTTTTATAATGTATGCATGGGTAGCCTAGTTGACGAATAAATCGAACACGTGTCTTCTGGTGTGACAGCAAAATGTATAATACAAACATTGTTTCGTATTATTTATATTTATAATATAATTTGGCATAAGAGAGATTTATCTTTATTGTTATTTTTTTAACTAAATTTTACACAATTCAAGCATGCCAAGTGCCAGCTGCGAACATTTAAACCTCTAGAGGGCAGTACAATATTTGTAGAATATCTGTATGATTTGTTGGATTGTTCACTTAATTCAAATAGTTTCAAGTCATTTCTAAGCTCTTATAAAGCTGCTTCCATGTCCATGGATCAATGGCCACCTTAAAACAAATGTATTTATTTCGCACGTATTCCCAGTATGCTACAAAAACAGGACTAAATCTTGTACAAAATCAGCAGCCTTATTTGTGTAAAGGTCACACTCACAAGATTAAGCATCACATGGATTTTGATATTTGTCTTTGCCAGATAGAAACTGGCAATGAGCCCACAAAGTACTCTAAACCTAAAATATAAGAGATTGGGTATTCGGAGGTGTGCAGCACCTGGAGGTGTGTGATGAATGGCAAAAAGATAACACACACACACACACTGGCACTGTTCATATGGCTGTGTACTTTATGTTTTAATGGTGAACTCCAGTACAGGAAGAATCTGATAAGGGAAGCAAGTCCAACAATAAAATCTCATCAGACATGACTAACACCTTGAAGTTTGGGTGGGATGACCCATCTTTTTAAGCCCCAAATAATTTAGAGTTATGTCTCTTGGCTTTGAGACCAAAAATCAGAGTACATCTATATTGTAGTTGATAGCAAGTGTACACCGTTTGTGGGGACAGTTAGTCGCAAATGTAAAGTCATAGTTTTGTTAGATCTTCCATGGGGTCTTTAAACATAACATGTTTATGTATTATGATCTACCTTTGTTGTGAAACTAAGAAGCCTTTTTTTATTAATATTTCTTCTGGTGAGTAACCAGACATCATCTGTAACCCTGGACAACAAAACCAGACTTTAAAAGCACGGGAACATTTTTAGTAATCGCAAAAAAATACATTGTAGGGGTCAAAATTGCTGATTTTTCTTTTTGCCAAAAATCTTTAAGATATTAAGTAAAGATCATGTTCCATGAAGATATTTTATAAATTTCTAACTGTAAATGTATAAAAATTTAAAAGCTGCAGTGCCTCAGATTAACAACATCAAAGACGATTTTCTCAATATGTTGCTTTTTTTGCACCTCCAGATTCCAGCTCTGTTAACGCTAAGCGTTGTTGTTCCACCAGATATTGTCCTATCCTAACAAACCATGTATCAATAGAAAGCTTATTTCTCCAGCCTTCAGATGATGCAAAAATCTCAATTTTGAAAAAAATACCCTTAAGACTAGCTTTGTCGTCCAGGGTCACAATTATTCTGTGCAATTGTGCTGAGGCTCATTCAAGCCAAAAGTGTGTAAAGCCAACTTTTTATCAATACATGCTTGGAAAATCCAAGAAGAGATTTCTGAGAAAATTGTTTATTATGCGATGTGCAGCAATCCAGAAGTAGTTTCAAGTTTTAGTTTCAGTGTTGCTATATATATATATATACAGTGTATTTTGTGCAGTAAAAAACTAGACTAGTGCGGGAACATTTCAGGAAGTAGCCTTGCCAAATATTAAGATCTATTTTCAGTGCAGTACAGTAAAAAGTGTAAAGTTTTACCTTGTCAAATAACGCGCTGCAGGTTCTAAGGCTGACAGGTGGCCCGGAAGACAGGAGGCGGTTCTGAATAATGATAAGGTTGAGAACGGGAGGACATTTTACTTGACACAGTAAATCACTATTTAAACACTACAAATGGATTGCAGAGAACAATGGTTTGCAGGGAAAGGTGTGAGGAAGGAAAACAGAGGTAAAAGGTGGTTCTGAGTATGGATCTATATGTGAGAAAAATCAATAAGGGAAATATATAACTGTTTGGAGGGATATGAGCTGTTTCATATATCATATTCATAAACTTGGATCATCTGTTCAGGCAGTCTGTCACATTTGTCCGTTAAGTGCCATGTAAAGAGCGAGCTTTTCCTCTAAAAATACCTAAACAACAACCTGCATTTATATGTGAAGCAATGTTGCATAGGATTTTGAGTAACCTGTATGTCTTTTGTCTTGTTCTGTTGAGAGAGTCATTTATTTTAAACCAAAACTTCAGAAAATTAAGCTTAATCTTCACAGCTTCCAGTGTCAGTCAGCCATGTTACAGTAGACAACCTGTTAACCTATGGCATGACTTTTGAGAGAACTCCAAAGGGACCATAAGTCAGATGCTGAGTAAAATGGAAAAAGGGATCTTTTTACGTTTGCACTATAAACAATATGTTGCCTACACATAACATTATCCACCTTCATTTATTGCAAGAAACATGTCAATATTTTCTCTTTGATCTTTGATGACAACTTGCTATTTTTGAACACTACAACACTAGCAAGTGGTTGCCGGCCGCTAAAACAATCTAGCTAAAGCTAAATGGTGTTATAGATGGTTCATAATGTTTTTAAACCCCACGTTTCATCATCCACATTACAACGTGAAAACGGCATTTTGGAAATCTCCGTTTTCATTAACAAAACGGCATCTAAGTGTGGACGAAAGGCCAAAACGGAGAATAAAAGATGCTTTTTCAAATTCTTCAGTATCGATAGGTTTGTTTACAAGCATTCATCAAATATCTTTCTCTGTGTTCATCAGGACAAACATTGTGTACAGATTTTGAACTCCAGAGTGTAAATGAGGACAGAATTTTATTTTTGGGTGAACTGTACCTTTAAGCTCTTCTTACAGTTTTTCTTTCAGCATTTGTGTTAACTGTGACTTGAACTGAAAACAATATCATTGACTAAATGAATGGCCAAAGAAAATATAATTTGAAGGATTGTTATTACTTATAAATTTGATTGATCTCTGTTGTTCAAAGTCACCACTGTAAAAATTATGAAAATGGGTCCCTTTATTGATAGACAAACATGATCATATGGGCTGTGAACATTTTATAGCATGTCTGGTATATTATTCATGGGGATATGGAAATACTGAAAGGTGCTTTGAATCATGAATCATTTGATTCATGAAGGTGAACGGGACATTTATGTTACATCGGAAAGAATAAGAAAAAACAAACTCACCAGAGTATTGGTTGCAATGTAGCCATGAGCAGATTTATCTGAAAGCATGAAACAGAATTCTGTTAGAGCATAAATAGAATAAAAATGTTGCCTTTTTTATTCTTTTATGAGACTTGTAGTTAAAGGAATTGGTTAAAAGCAGTGTCCTTCATCATTTCAATTATTTTTTTATTTTTTTAGGGTCAGGTAACATTTTCTTTACCAAGCAACTTTTATACATTTATAAACAATTTATTATTACAAACAATGTATAAGTGAGTAAGAGACACAAATAAAAAGGCTTCGAACCCAAGACTAAAACAAGATAAAAATCATCAATTAGACACAATTTAAAATAAGAACAATTTACCCTTTAAACTAATTTATGATCTTTAAGATGAAGAAATGTTGCCTTTATTGAAATGGGTGTGTATGTGGGCGTGTCTCACCTCCTGATGTAAAGCTCATGTATTTCTGGTTGTTGACGGTCTCTTTGGAGTCATAGAACTTGAGAACATCTATAACAGCCTGGGGATTTTTCTTCTGTTCAAGCTTAGTAATATTAGACGTTTGCAATAACCTGGCCCACTGCTCTGGAATGCCCTGTGTTCGTAAAAGACACAAAAAGTGCAGATATAGTAAGTAAATCAAAATATTTTTCATGCCTCAACCAAATTAGTAATATCAAATGCATACGATTTTTTATTTCTAGTATTGGCCAATGTTCTGCACATTATCCATATGGTCTCAAATACTCATGACTAATATCTAATGTCCAAGCAAGCACAACAGGCACACCAACAATAATAGATATCCATTCCAAACACACACATTCTCAACCCCGTGAGATGTTTGGGTGAACTCACAGTGAACTCCCCAGTAACTGCGTCAAAGCCGACGTGGATGGTGTGCTCGAAATCAGAGGGCAGGGATATCTCAGGACGCTCTTTCTCCTTCTTCTTATTGGCTGTGGCATAGAAAAAAGCACATACTTTTGATGGTCTGATGGAAACCCTTGCCGTTCTTTCAGATACATGCAATGATCTTGTAAACATTACTGGAGATGGTGGTCTAGTGGGTTAAACCACTGAACTGGTAAATCAAAAGGTTGCTGGTTCGATACCAGCATCCACCACCAGTGTGTCCTTGAGCAAGACACTTTACTCCATGTTGCTCCAGGGGGATTGTCCCTGTAATAAGTGCACTGTAAGTCGCTTTGGATAAAAGCGTCTGCCAAATGACTAAATGTAAATGTACTGAGGTGCGCCAGTGTTACAGAAAATTGATTATGACAGTAAGGGGATCTAGCTTCTCATTCTAGCTTTTTTAAATACACAAAGTCACCTTTGTAAATGCCTAGATATGAAAACAATGAATATAAATTGGGTATTATAGCAGATGTGGTTTGGTAACCTCTTGGGAAAGTCCAGTGAAGTAAATTTAAAATTCATGAGCCAGGTTGTTAATTCACCAGCTGATTATTACACACCTATCAGAGTCTGCCTTTTAGACCTCGGAAATGCATTTAAAGTATGCCTGGTCTAGTACACCACTTTTTTGTTACTACATGGTACACCACTGAGTGACACACAGCTTGCAAACACACAATTATGTGTATAAACAGTTATTTCCTATATTATTACTTATTTTCATGACTATGTAAAGCTGTTGAACCATGATATGTGGATCCAAGCAACAGATTATGTAGGCCAGGGGTCCAGTTATGGAGCCCCCTTTACTGTTGTGTTTGGCTTCAACAAACCCTAGAGGTTAAAAGACAAAGATATTACTACAAAAACTGAAAACATGGAAGATTTCTTTAATACAAAAGCAAGGGATCATAATATTTTGAGGAATGCCTTTATGTTTTTGTAAGGCGGGCAGTTGAGAAGAGAATCTATGCTGATGTGTTTTGCTCCTTGCACCCTCAGGGCTGAGGGGCGGAAAGAATAACCACAGCTCATGTTACAGTACATGACCCTGAGAATCAAGGATGGGTCCTTATATTGTTGATACTGGTGTGCATGCCCGTGTACGCATCTAATGGATTCTTTTATGTTGTAGTGAAAAGTAGATGATGTCTTTGAAACCAACATGGACATTTTTGTTTGAGTCTACCAACCAGTCCAGCATACAGTAGCTCTTGGCCCAACAAAATTACAAGGCAGACAGACATCCACTTATTTTTCTTCACATTCAATGCTTAATACAACATATGAAAGAAATGTGAAATAGAGTGTGTTGTAACATCAGCTCCATCCTCGTCTACCACGCCCCCCGCACCAGAGTCATCTACCCGCTTCATCCGGACCTTTAACCCCAGGACTACATTTCCCATCATGCACTGCACCCCTCTGTCATCATTGATCATCCCACACCTGACTCTCATTGCACTCCACCTGAACACCATCCCATGGACTATATTTTAATCTTTTGTTTTGTCAGATGTCTAGTATTGATGTATTTTGCTCAGCTCATACATGATCTTGGACTCTCCCGTACTTTAATCTTCTCCGTGGATGTTTTTCTGTTGGATTCTGTTTTACCTGTTCAACTCTGTGGATTATCAGTTGGATATTTGCTTTCCCCCATAAGATATTTGTCTCGTTTACCCGGATTCATTTAATTATATCATTGACATTTTTGTTTTCTTTGTGGCATCATTATTCTTTTGATGGAAGTGTTACATGTGTAAATTATGCATGGACCTTGTGACTACAAATAGATATGAGATAGCACTGGATCATATAATGTTTGAGTCACATTGAAGGGATACTTACTTTTGTCTCCCCCTGGGAAAATGGACCTGAGACGGGCTTTTTTGTTTTTCTCTTCTGGAGCCATTGGAAGTGGTTTAGAACTGTGCACTGAGGAAGGGTCGCGTGAACTACTGTTCATTCTCAAGGGGGGGGCAGGTGGTTTCTCTTCAATATCGACACTATCGGACATCTTTAGCTGCACTCACTATGACCTGCAAATAGAGAGAGAATCAACGTAAGGTGACGGTCTTGCAAGGTCTATGAAATGATTTACAAAAGTCTTGTGTGGAGCCACATCAACCTGTGCAAAGCCCAGACCCGAATCCCATTTAACATCTCTGTGATGATTAGACTGAACTTCATGAACTCTACCACATACATGAACTCTTGTATGGGAGCAAAATTAATGTTGTTTTTCTAATGTAGTACTGGATTTTCTAATATAGAATGAAACAATAAGTTAGTTACAGGTCTCATGTATTTTTCTGATACAATGTGGACTTTGGGCCATATGTATGAGTTCGAGTACTTGTACACCTGCAAGCACACCAAATATTTTATCACACTAAGAGAGGAACTGCATATACACCAAACATACTTTTGTAGACATGTCTAATTTATCGCACACATTCATGGACACTGGGTTGCTCATTATGACATTAAACCATGAGCTCATTATTACATTAAATCATGTGCAAGAGTAAAACTAAAAGTAATGGTAAATCGTGTGTCGTCCGAAAGGCCCGGAAAGAAGTTCAGAAAAGTGTAGGTTAAAAAGCACATTATGATATGTGTTTTTCTTTAGAAAATTATAAGAGGCGCTCGACAGGATTAAATTCTTATAAAGTAAGCCGGAACGTAACTCACGCTGTGGTTAAAACCTAATTAGGTGAGCCGGAAACATGTGGCGAGGCCAGGTGGGCCTGATTGAAATATAATAGTGGCAAAGAAGAAGGGGACGGGCTAACAAAAAGATGATTTCATGTGAAACATGATTGGTAAACATTGTGAAAAACAACTTGAGATTTCTGTATAAAGTATGGAGTTTTTGTTAGATTACTTCAGATGAACTCTGAATATCTCTCTTTGTTGGCTCGAGCAAATAAAGTTGAGCTTTAAAGAAGTTAAAGAAGTTTGGCATCTGGAACTCT
The DNA here is from genome assembly GCA_008369825.1 of Triplophysa tibetana. Taxonomy (NCBI): domain Eukaryota; kingdom Metazoa; phylum Chordata; class Actinopteri; order Cypriniformes; family Nemacheilidae; genus Triplophysa; species Triplophysa tibetana. Next base: position 7,577,226 of record CM017901.1, on the reverse strand, counting down.
TTTCTGTTCGATTTCTTGTTCGAACTCTGCACCCCTGTTCAGACATCAAGTCATCACTGTTATGTTATTTTATATGATAAATATGAATAATATAAAACAGTGTAATATTAACAGTTTTTTTCTAAATTTAATTGACAAAGAAATTGACGATTTATTTATCAACTACTGTCGTGGCGAATCGGCCTTCCATCGCAGAAAGAAATCTCAGAGACAAGGGTTCCAGGTGCCAAGAGTTTAAACTTTATTTGCCCGGGCAAGCAAAGTGGGATATTCAGAGTTCAGCTGAAGTGATCCAACGAATACATATCTGACTCCATCTTTTATACATTGTTTTCAAGTTGTTATCACAGTTTAAACCAATCATGTGTGCATGACATCGTCTTCTTCCAATCAGTTTTCATATGACATCACTTTTTCATTAGCCCGTCCCTCTGCGCTCATAGTTCCGGCCTACCATATTAAGATTTAATGGTTGCGTGCGCCCCTCAAAAACAGGTGCCTCTTTATCTTGACACTTTCCTGGGGGTTTCGGACGATACATGATTTAACCATGTTTCTATCCAAGATGAGCTCATGGTTTAGCGATAATGAGCTTCCCAGTGTCCTTGGTTGTATGTGATTTAATTAGACTTCCCTACAAAAGTGTGTGGGGTGTACGTCTTAGTTCTAAAAGATATTTGGTGTGTGTGCAGATGTTCAAGTTCTCAGACTCATAACATTAACTTTGTTAAAATGAGCTCAATGTTTAAAAATACCAGCGTCCTTGACTCTATGCAACTACCCAAACTTCCTTATTAAAAATGATGTGTGGTGTCCGTGCAGCTAAGATAAGATGCTTGTTGTTCATGCAGGTGTTCATGAGCTCATACTTATACACGAGGCCCAATATTGTTTCATAAGAATACATGAAACCTATTACTAACTAAATGTATTATTTTATATAAGAAAACTCAACACTATAATAGAAAAACCACCATACTACCCACATACAATTTTTGTATCATATCTGTGACATTTATCCATATAAAAATAGCAGCTAGTATAATGTATGCACTGAAGAGTCAAACAGTAAGGGTAGTGTGTTCAGAACATAGCCAGAATGTTTACAATGAGGCTTTTTAACATATTTGCTCTTCCTGTGAATTTGTTATTCATAAACCCAAGCACACACACAGACACACATACTGCCTCTGTGCATCAGGAAACAGTAGATTCATGTCACTTTATGATATAACCTCATGTAAATAAGGCACTGCTTCTCAGTTTCAGTGTGGCCAAAAATGTTGTGTCCCATAATATTCTTAAACATGTTTTTCAATATACGCATCAAACTAACAAAAAGTTGCCCTGCCCTTGCCTGCCACAGAGTCACAGAGAGTCTCCGTCAACCAATAAATTGCTTAGAGGGTTTTATTTTAACACTAAAAATCTTTAAGATCTACCGATTAAACAAGGAACTGTGCATATGTTTGGAAGCCACTGAACATAAAATTCATCAGAAGGAAACACAAATACACACAACCCACACAAATAAACACGGACACCATGTCACCTTTCTGGCGCAATCAATTGTAATTAGACTGTGACCCTCTAGCATGGATTTTTGCCATTATGCAACCATTATGTATATACCATGCATAACATCCATCCAACAGCCTGTCAGTGTGTCTTTTTACAGTATTCAGGCTAGTACCAAACATGTGGCACACACATACATACTCTCTTCCATGTAAAAATTATTTCTATTTGCCCACTGCTTTTCAGGATTTTGATCTTGTTTTCTAATAGAGAAACTGAAGAATTCAACAATAGTAATGTGCAAATGGATGGTAATGTAATGTCAACATGACAGCGCCCATGTGGGGATTATCCATTTCCTAGTTGAATAAAAATTATGTTCCTTTAAACTCACATTTTATACACACAAAATTACAATTCACATAATTTAGCCAAGCTTGTTATGAATTTCCTTATGTATAAAAGCTTTGTTAACACTTTAGTATAGGGACCAATTCTCACTATTAAAGTTACTTATAAGATGTCTATTTTTAGCATATTGGTTGTTTATTAATACTTATAAAGCACATATTCAACATGACCATATTCAACTTCCCTTATCCTAACCTAACAACTACCTTACTAACTATTAATAAGCAACAAGTTAGTAGTTTACTGAGGCAAAAGTCATAGTTAATGGTTTATTAATACCGAGAATTGGACCTTAAAATAAAGTGTGACCAATGTTTGAATTATCTTAAAATGAATGCACCGTTCAGCATGGATCTAAAACAACTTTTCCAATGGGGTATAATTTTCGGAAAAAAGTTATTTCCTTGTAAACAAAACAAGATATGAAAATTGTTTTTGCATTGCAGTGGTTTAGCTAAAAAGCAAATTCAGGACAAAGCCTACAATCATTTTGGTTCATGTTTAGGCATGGTGTCTAGGTAATACCATGTTTATACTGTCAGTACTGCTTTGTAAGGTTAGTGAAGTGTTGCCTGACTCATGTCACCAATGGCTGCTGGGAATAGAGCCAGTAGCTTGTGTCTTGTTAACCATATATGCATAAATGTCACATTTTTCCTATACCAATACACTTGTGTATTTCAGTTTGGAGAGGAAAGATGTGTTTATATAAAGGGATCTTTTCTCTCCAAACTTAAATAAATACACAAGTGCTTCTTACAGAATTGTGTAAGTATTTATTTGATATTGGCATGATTTTTTTATTTTTGGTTGGTTTCGCTGACAAGCTCTTAACTAGCACCTCAAACTAATAACATTATTCCTCTGTCTGCGGTTAATTCTGTCTGCTGTGAGAATCTAGGTGTGGCACGGACTCTTCAACTGTCGTTTTTCTGGCCCAACCGGAACTCCCAAAGAACGAGAATTCCCCGTGTGGGGAGACAGAGAAAGCCATAAACCACCTCTAACACCTCTAATTTTCTCCTTGACATTTCTGTAACTGCTGAAGCCATTGCTGCTAGTTCTAATGTGGCGTTTCCAAATTAGTAACAGGGCATGGACACATCTTTCAAAATGGCAATGGTAGATTCAGAATCAATAATGTAACGCTCTACTATGGACATTTCAGAGGCAGAAACATTAACGTAATGTGGCCCAAACCGAACTTCCGGTAGACCTGCAGAAGAAATCAATAAGTAGTAAAGTAATTTTGTTGTAATTTAATACTTTTAATATACATCAAAAAGTTAATTTAAATTAAATATTAACAAATTATATTATAACCAAACACAGATCGAAAGTTACCTTCGGGCCAGGCTCATTGGTCCAATTAAACCATCTAAAAGTGATATCACGCTCCCAATACTGTTATTGTTGAATAAGAGTTTTTTGTATTATGAAAACATGCAAACTTAAAAGCTCAAATCGCCGGTATCAGTATAACTATCACGCTGCAAAATCAGCTTCTATTTTTAGAGTGCATAGTTGTTAGGATGAGCATCAAGTTCAAATAAGTTCGACTTTTCAGAAAGATTTTGAGGCCTCTGCATTCTGCGCAGTCCTCTGCACTGCATCTAAATATTGTGGGAAAAGCAGAGGCATACTTTGCCATATACTAATCCTCACATCCTCTGAGAAGTGAAGGCTATATAAAATATCTCTCAGCATAGTCAGAATAGATTTTTTAGATCAGCTATGTGTCTGCTTACATGTCTTTTCTTGACTAAGAATAAACTAATTTAAAAAACTGTCTTTGTTATGTGTGAATCATGCTATGTTTTGCCATTTAAAAATAAAGGACATTAAGATGTTAAATATAACTGCTTGGGTTAACCGACCTAGTCTTTCCTGAGGCAAACACTTAAAAATTATTGAGGTGCGCTTCAAAGACTAAATTAAATGTAAGCCATACAGATGCTAGTAAGAGTTTAGGTAAATCAGTAGCTTACAATTACCTGTAACTAACTATAACAATTTACAGGTTTGTTACAACACACAAAAAACTGTCATCAATAGTGCTGCCAGTAAAATACATTACATTTACATTTTATTTAAGCATTTGTAACGCTTTTATCCAAAGCAACTTACATTGCATTAACCTGTACATTTATACTTAGGTACAGTATCTGTAACCCCCTGGGATCGAACCCATAACCTCTTACCACTGAGCTACAGGAAGGCATAATAGCTTGTTTGTTCATTTTGATAAAGCAGCCACTTAACAATCTTTATTTAAAAACGTGAAAAGTAAAATGCAAATATAAATATCTGAACCAAGGCAATCCTCAATATAACTAATAGAGTTATTTTGTTCAGTAAACTGTTGACATGATTTGGCAAAGCAACGATGAAAGGCGGCCCTAATCCTGTCCCTAAACCTAACGTCACAGGGGAAAAGTCAAATAGGAAATAGGAATTCTCATAAATGAACCACCTTGTTAAAAAGGTATAAATTCCTGTCTGATTGCGTTGATATACAGTGTATTTATACATATATAAGATATTGCATATTAAAATACTTTGGATTGAAAGTCATGCTGGGTGACACAGAATATTTTTTGATAAATGACACGGAAAAAACTTTGACACAAATTAATAGATTACAGTTTTTGACAATGTCCCAAAATTCCCTTGAGACTGTGCTGTCTCTAAAGTACCCTTGATCACCCTTTACATTGGAGGTTTTGAGCCCTTTTTCTAATGGACATGGTTTGGAACTATTTAATATAAACACTATCGAATACGATTCAACATTGTATAATTCCCATCAAAGTTCCATGATATTTTTATCTGAAACCAGGAGGTGCATCATCGTACTACAGTACATTGAATGTTTTTTCATAAATTTTTATTTAGATTCTGCATTTATTTAAGGAAAGTGTATAAACTCAAATTTGAGCCTTATCTGTTTACAAATAGTATTTTGTAGCTGATGAACTCTTTCCAACTCTTTCTCGTTAAAGAGTGGGGAGACTTAAAGATGGCTGCTGTAGTGCTTACTTATCCTCCACTGTAGCATTTAAAACTCTGACCTAGTTAAAGAGACCAGTAAAGAGATATGAGAGAAAATCCCTGGATCTCCCATTACATTCCTCCTCTGTTCATCTCTCTTTTAGAGCAAAATATGCATTAAACAAGGCATACTTCCCCTCTTTGTTTTGCCTGTTGTTTACATTAAAATGATTGTGCCCCATATATAATCTTATTTTACTAGCAAGAGCTGCTGAGTTTCACAATCAATTCTTATGCATATAATAATCTTATAATACTTTTATAACTACAATGTTTAGATAATTGGTAATAAAAGTTATATTTGATTGTGTTGCAGTGACCAAGGAAGAATTTTTAAAAAATTTTCTCTTTAATGTTTGTGGTTTAAGTGTGTGTAATTAAAAGATCATATAAAAACTATTTTAAAAAGCAGCAATAAAAAATGGCGATTTTAGGTTTCGGTTTTCGGCCAAGTGCACCCTGAAATTTCAGTATTGGTTTCGGCCCAGAATTTTAATGTCGGTGCATCACAGGTATATTCAATATTCTTTATTTTTTCAGAGCTTGTTACAATGCATTTTCATAGTATCTTCCCTGTAAATGACACAGGCAAAACTGCTTTAGACTTTGGGCTTAAAGATATGTTTAAAAGCAGATATTTAGAAACCCTTGGCTATTTGGGAAACCTTTAAAGTCAGAGTATACCTGCTTTAAATGCTTTCTGTGTTGGTAGCTTACTAGGCTTCAGAACAAAGATTCTGATAAATAGCAGAACACAACACAACATAAGATATCTGTATCACAAAATATCAGGTGTCATTAAGAGTGTCAAAGTAAGAAAAATGAATTTGATCAACAGAGCTATTAACTGGCAGGATGTGCTATATTTTATCATGAAAGGTATAACGTGTCACTTGGCACAACTTTTTTTCGTGTCACTCAGTAAGACAATCCAAACCCTAAAATCACAAGCGCAAAGGCTAATTTTGATAAAATGCACACATTTTATGAGGAGGCAACGCAGCAATGAAGGCCCTAACCAAGCCCCTAAACCAAATTTCACAGGGTCAAAGTCAAATCATCCATACGTTTATACGTTTTCTGCCACCTATCCAGAATCGGGCTGGGAAGGCAGCAGACTGGTAGAGTACAGTAGTCCGTACGATATGTCTGCATGACATATTAGAGCAATGTCAAACACGCGTTCATGCAACAGCCTGCCAGAGCTCAATCTGTGGATTCTTTTACATGCCATCACATTTATTGTCATCTCAGATTTTGAGCTTTTACGTTTTGATTTGAAAAGAAATAATCATCACATCTATAAACATACATCCTGTTGCATCCCACAAAGACACTCATTTTGATTACCATTTATCTAAAGGTTAGTTGGGAATTGTGAAAATCAACCAGTTTCCTTCCTTCTAAACTAGGAAAAAATGGAAAAATCGTCTTTATAGAAAGATCAGAAAATATCATTAGGTGCAATGGTTGAAGTGCATACAGCACTTAACAAATATGAAAAGAAACAATGCTACACAAAATTCATGAGATAACATCTAAACTTGACCCATACATTTGCTTACACCAAAATAGGCGTTGTTATATTATGTGTTACATGTGTATACATGCTCTTGTGAATATAGTCATGGTTAAAAAGCCTTTATAGATGCAACATGAGTTCTATGGGCCTATAGTATTCCCTTGAGCGTTTGCTTTTACAAAACAGATAGGCCTACTACACAATAATGTTAAGGACGTCCATATAGCCTATCTAGATAATAGTCCCTAGAAAGCAGACCTACCTATAGTTGAGGTGAATAGTTGAGTCCCCCTGTGTGCAAGTGTGTTGTTCATATTTTGATTTTATTTTGTTTATTAGCAAAGCTGGGTGATGATCACTTCACAATCACATCATGGACAAGAGTTATGTGTTCATAATCATTGCTAATAACAATACAGGGAAGTCCACAAGTATTCCTGCAGGAACTGAAATAGAGGTACTTAGTTCAGGTATTGCAGAATTTGAAATGCTTTCGTTATTTACTCATCTTCATGTTGTTGTAAACGTGTGTCTCCCATAGAACACAAATAAGCTGTAAGTTTAAGTATTAAGCCTCAATTTCATCAGATAGACTAACTATTGGTTGGACTCGAAATTGCCTCATCAAGCTTAATACTCAGTCTCAGACATCACACTCAGTCTCAGACATCAGAGTATTTTAAAATAGATTATCAGCATTCAGGGATGCAAACTTTTCAGTGTTTATTCGATGGATATGTTTAAGCATTAAGCCCATTAGACACAATGGTTATCCTAAGAAGTCATTCAAATACAACTGTGGGAAACTTGTACTGTTTTATCAATGCGATATGACAAAAAGCCACTATTAGCAGTACAGAAAAGTCATTAATATTGCAAAGAATGAAATCAGAAAGAAGTAATAAATTCTTTCTGTGCTGCCACAATTGGAATTAAGCTGCAAGGCGCTTTGAGCCATGACATTACTGTCCCAATTTAACCTCATATTAATTCATTTTCTTTACTGCCCATTTTAGTTTTGCTAGAACTTCTTCCCATACAATGGTTACATGTTCCTTAACTGACACAAGGGCAGTGGTTTTAAACTCCTATGTCATGATAAATTAAAAAGAAATATTTTGCAAAATAACTATCTGGGCCCAAATGGAGATTATGAAACTGACACAACAGATTTGTTTCACCAAAATGAGGTGGCAGGGATGAACACCTCCATACAGGTAAAACACATTTTAAGTGTGGTGACCATAGTGTTGCCATGAACCCATAATGGATACTGTTATTAGAGTTGAACTTAAACAAACCCTCAAGCATTAACTGAATAATTCAACCAGCACTGCTTGTGCTACAGGCATGAATAAATTATAAATAAATAACGCTTCCTTATCAAAAAGAAAAAGTGATGTACAATTTTTCACCTCTTGTTAAGTTCACCTTTTAGTTTAGTTTAGAACCAACTAAAAAAAATATAAAATGTTTAGTTAAAGCGAAATTGTTCAAAAAATGAATTCCAAGTGGTAAATGTTTCATGGTTGAAATATGGACATAAAAATTAAATGTAGCCTGGCAGACAGTATTGATGGCTAAGGTCAGTTTTGTGTGTGCATATGATTCCCTGCTGAGATGGCTTTGATACCGACCAACACTTCACCCACAAATGAGTCTTCTGATGCATCAGCCTTAGGCTAATGAAAGCCTTCCTCTTCAAACATGCTGTTATTGTTATCTACCACACACTCACTCTGATGGACAAAAAATTAAGCATTTAAAAAAAAATTGGCATACATATAAACTCTCTTGCACACACAAAGTAACAGATGGAACATGATCCTTCATTAACCCCATACTGGCCATACTTAGGCTAACATTACTCGTCTCACTGATCTCGCTATGAACCCAACAGATTTCCCAAAACAGACACACACATGCCTGTATCTTCCACTTTGAAGTTTGAGTTTAATGTTTTATGTCTTTAAATACTCAAGTGTTTTAAGAGAGTACTAAAAGTTCAAAAGGCAAAATGTCTCAGCTGAGGAAACATGGTGTGTGCTTATGTTGTGTGAATAAGCAAGTGTCATAGGCCATAGTGATATTTTTCAGTCGAACATACATACAGCCACACAATCATACATGGTTAAGGTTAGAACTGAGTATAAGGGGAATAAATCAAAAGGGTACTTTATGATAAACAGGTAGAGTATGTTGGGGTTTCTGAAAGTGAGACAAACACGCACGCACACACAAACACACGCACTCACACAAACACTGCAGGCAATTGCCAGATGGCATTCAATCCTCTATGCTAATCCAGAATAGGGACTGGGGCTCTACTTGCACCTTACAATGCCACACAGACACACATGTCCTAAATGTGTCAATATGACTGTAGGAAAACGGGGAGATAACTGTTTTTTTTGTGTGTGTTTTTCTGTTTACATGTGTGCCTGTGTGTGTGTGTGTGTGTGTGTGTGTGTGTGTGTGTGTGTGTGTAATCATGTGTGTGATTATTTTGTAGCCTTAGAATAAGGTGCTATCTGACATTTTGGTCAAAATTGAGTTACTCACACATCCTTATTATGTGACACTTTATTTAAATTATGACATGTTTGTTTTTTATAATGTGTACTTTTGGGGATTTTTTAGGAGAACAAAAAGGTTCTATAAGTTTCTATCAGGAATCAGGAAGTGGCAACCTTCCGATCTCTCTTGGGAAGCCAACATGGAAGTGACTTAAACCGCAATTCATCAACTGGCTCCAAAAGAGAGCAGAATCCCATTGAGCTCCATGTTTAAACTTAACGGCATAAAAAAAAACATGTTAAAAGCCTGGTACAAAGTAATGATTTGGTTCTATATAGCTAATTTAACCCTTCAGGACAACGGTGAATAATTTTTATATCTCACTCGTTTAACATATATTAACCCTTAAAATTCTGCAAATGAATTTGGCCACTTGAGTGACACATGGTTTCAGCAACCAGGCTCCAACCACGTCCCACTTCTTTGCCTATTTTCGATTATCTGGGAACGAAACACTGCTAAGATGGCGATGATCGGCTCCGCCCAATTTAAGCTTCAAAACAGCTTATTAGAAACCAAAGGGTGACTTCGTCCATATTTTATACAGTCTATGGAAATAGCAGTCGAAACAGTGCAATTTTTTTTTGAAGAAATCTCAGGAAGAGCAGCTCAAAGAACAGTATTTTTTCATTTTTGTATTGTTTTAGGTTTTGTTGAGGAGATTTTTTGGGGATATACACAACTCTAGTCAGTAGCGCTATCTTACTAATTCGTTTGATAAAATACACTCTCATAATGCGATTAATGCCGTTTATTTTAATTTTACAACATACTGCCAAATAGTCGAGAATGTCAAAAGTCTTTATTACAACAATTAACATTATCATGTTATTTCAGCAAAAGTCATCAGGTAAAGTAATCTTACCTGTCCCACCTCCTGTAGATTAAACATTTAGATACAACAATTAGCATCGCCTTTTATGCTTAACTCGAACAAGAAAAAAAGCATCCTAAAATATGAAATAAGTGTCATAAATACATATAAATATAAATGTATGTTTTTTACACATTATTACACAATAATTGAAAGCATTAAAAAGCATTAAAAACTTTTTTTTAAGTAAATTGATTGTTGCTTAAAAATAGATTGCTTGAACTAATGTTTTGTAGTTAGAACATTATACTGTGGTTTTAAAGCGAAAGTGATTTTTCAGAATTAGAATTTTCTTTCTGCGTTTGACCTGTTCCGAAAATCCCCATTTACAAATTTCAGAAAATGTTGATATTGTACATTTAGAATACATTAAGGGTCTCATTTCACAAATGAAAGAGATTTGTTCCTCATATAATTTTTGCTACATTACATGCAAAAAATCGTTGAAGCTCAATATTGCAAAACTACTCGGAACCCAGATAGAACCTTAGAATTCCAAGGCAACGATTTTCCATAGATAATTTCAGGTGTGAATCGTTTCTCTAATATAGATTTTGCATTTGTATGTACAAACAAATGGACTCCTCGTAACCTAAATGTGCCTGCATCCTTACCAGAATGTAGTAATCTCTTTTTCTCTTGCAGTTCCAAACTCAATCCGTAGATCTTATTAACATCACTGCACCGTAGAAAAAGCAAGGAGAGCAATTTGAGCCAGTGTGTTCCATAATTACATTTGCACTTGGCACTTTGGCTGTTTAAATCATGCCGAAGGACTTAAACATCATTCTCAACTTCCTAATAAGAATATTTTCAATTACCTTCAATCCTTTCCTTAGAAGAAAATAGACAGAAAACAAAAAAAAGATCATAAGGCAAAACAGAACATCTGAAAATGCTATGGATTGCAATGAATCTATAACAATGACAAAAATACAGAGGACTGATAGAATATTGTACTCTAGACATGTAACTTCACGTGAAAAAGTACTAAATGAGCACTGCCTTTACCGGGGTACCCTGATCATCTATCATATAATATTATATTATATAATCATGTATCTACATCTTCTTTGCTGACTGATTTCAAAGTCGACTTCACCATAAAATTGAATGAAATTTATTTTTTACTTAGAAACTTTCTGCAAAAGAACTGAAAAGTGCCTAGAACAGAGCCTTGATGAACACCCACACCTAGTTACCATTGTGATAAAATCGCAGTCTTTGTGTTCATTTTTTCAGCAGTTTAAACCTAATCTGTGAAGTTCAGGCTAAAGACACTTTGCATGCACACAAACCCATACAGGCTTGCAAAGAGAAAGAAGCAAAAAAGTTCTATAACCAGTTCATAACTGTTGCCACCCCCTACCACTCTCAACTGAGCCACACATCAGACATATATGCAAATACGCTCATGCCCCAGCTACTGAAGCACTCCAGAGTCATACTTTGTAGTTTTTCCAAGGTACATCCTTCTGTTTGTAAAACAGTCACACTTAACCCACAAGTCTCAAATCACTCACGCTACATAATCTGCATCTATCATAAGATTCTTAAAATCCGAAAATTAACCATTGCAAACGAAAGACACTTACAGACACATCAAGATGTGGAAAAACCATTAAAAGCCTTTATCCTAAACAAATCAACAATTATCATGAAAAATTACAATAAAACATATGTTGTTTTGATCTAAACCAATCATATAAAAGAGGTAGCATTGTGTCAAGTATTGTTCATGAAAAATCTGTATTTTACACATTCATGTGGAGCCTAAAATTGCTCACTCATTCACTTTCCACTATATAGCAAATAGCACATAATTCTTTTAATTTGAAACTGCTCATGTTGTATAATATGACCTACATGTTACATCCGAAAAACAACTAAATCGGATCAGATTTTGTCTGAGATATTTCAAAAAATCGAACTTCAGTTTGAACTATCATTTAATTGAAATACCTGATTTACAGTGACTTTGCTTGTCCTATGTAAAACAAACTGCAGTTCAGTCATGTGCCATCAATTTACAAGAGTGGTCATATTATTGTGTGTTTGCATAATTTGAAGGATGTATGTGTAAGAATGACAATGTCATTTAAAATGCTGATGCTTGACATACAGTATACGTTTATATATGCAATAAATTCACATTAAATAAAAGGACCGAAAATCAGGGATTGTGATGCAGTCCTCTAGCAGTCAATGTAAGATAAGGTCTCACGTCAACAGGGCCAGTGTCTCTGGTTGTCACTGTTAAGTATGTTAAACAATAATTGTCACAAAATATAAATATTGTTATTTTATATCTTAAAACCTATATGAATATTTTTCATATATTAGTTGAGAAATGTAAATTTGTAATAGCAATATGTGAAGCTAAAATTGTATGTTTTCATTTTTGTCATAAATACATAAAAAATGTTAAAAGTTAAAAAAAAAAATGTAATCCCTGGCAAAAATTGGTCCATCAAAAAGTGGCCCCCAGGCCCTACCAAGACATAATCCATTTGTGCTGCCAGCATGTTGGAAATGAACATTTTGGGCACTTTTATCAATTCTGATAAACCAACATTTAATCAGTTGATGGGCCTGAATGTCAACCGAGTGGACTTTTCTTACCTCGGCTCCTTGTTGTATGATTGTGCTGACCTGGCTTGTTTTTTAACATCAAAACTCAAAACTTTTGTTGTTTAAATGGGAGGATAAAGAAACAAGAGAAACAAGAGAAAATGAAGGTAGAAGAATACATAGATCAGTAGTAAACACACATATGTAGTGTAAACAGATGGAACCCACATACATCAACCCATGTACTGTTCTCCCTCCCTTAATGAATGTTTCCTTGAAGAGGTGTGTTGAGGCATGCTAGGGATACATACAGTAAATGATATGTCAATAGTATCAGTCAATAAAGGCTTCTAGATTAAGCTTAACAGTTTATGTATACAAAATTAGCACATCTTCATGCCATAATCAAGAAATAAATACCAGGGATAACCAAAATTAAGTGTATCTCGATTCTTTACCCTGTACGTTTAACTGTCAGGTTTCCATTGTGTACAAGCCCCCAAACGTCATTATATACTCCACCCCTCACAGACTCCACGAACACCCCATCCCACAGGACACATATGCAAATGAATTAAATCCCACCTTTCTTCTAGTCAAAAACATCAATTGTTCTTTGTTCATGCCACTCTATATCTAATAACAGTTCAATAAAAAGATGGGTGATAGCTTTAGCTCTAACTCCTAAAGTGTATGTGTCTGCATGGCCTGTTATGCGTCTGCAAAAGCATGGTAGAGTTAAAAAATCAATCATTCAGAAGCGTTCCCTATAAAAGGCCCAAAACAGACATGAGCAGTCTAACAAAAGATTGCATCCCAACACCAGTGCCATAAATCTGTCCTTCTAATCAGGCAACCATCCATCCATTCATCCTTTCCTCCATCTCTGCATCTATCCAGCTGTAGCACCAATGAAACAAGGACCAAGATTCATCAGTCAAAATGGACACAGACACAAATGCAGCTTTGAATCTCGGTGCCCCGATATAGCACTGCTTTTTGTTACAGATTGCTCTGCAGCTGCAGCGATTCTACCACCACAGACCCACACATACATTTTTTTGTGATATCATGAGAGTTGTTTTTGTGGATGTGCCGCTGTAATGGGGCACAGGCAACTGACAGTGGCAGCATCCCCCAGAATGCAACAGCATCTTATCCATATGACACAATGCTTCAACAAATCTGCTCTTTCATTTCCTCCTTAATTTCTCTATGTTCTGTTATTCTACTTCTCTCTATTCCTTAATAGGGCTGAATACTGAAAGCTGGGGTAAAAAGCATCCCCCCGCCCTCCATCCACCCCTCCCCCTTCTCTTCTTCATCCATATTCGAGTCATCGCAGATGGAAAAGAGCCATTGAGAAAGAGCTCACCTGAAACATGTCTTGACAGTCCCTGGCTGGATCTGTGAGAGTCTTAGTGCGTTTAACTGGTACATCCTCCACGGCACATATTCCTGAAAGCTAGTGTCCTTACAGGCTCTCCATTCTTTGGTCAGACCGGTTCCTGACCCCAAAACCTGGACTCACTGCCTGTAGTCGGCAGCCTGCCTGCCTGCTTCACTGCCTGCCTACTGTTCCCTAGCCAGTGATGTCATAAAGCCCTCGCAACCCTATTGGCTATGGGGCTGCATGTTAAGGTAGCTGCTTGGAGAGAGGGGGAGGGCAGCAGCCAGACAGACTGGATCTGCTGTTTCACATATTGGTGGATGCGAAGTAGGGTTCTCATTTCATCCAGTTTCAACATACAGCAAGTACAAAGTGTTATTTATTTTCATGTAAGAAGTATCTTTTTTGGGACTTTTACTATTTAGAAGACTTTTATTATATATTTATCTATTTGTTTTGTTTTTAGTGTGCTGCCATGATAGCAACACCTGCTTTAAATCACCCTGGATTCCTTAGTAAATAACAATTAATTTCATAATTATGATCGAAATATTGTTGTATTATCTCAATATTATGGCAAATCATTAAACATTATTTTCTGGCATGTTTCTGCATTATTTGAAGAAAACAAATCACACATGAACAAAGTTCGGGTTTATAGCCTACATATTATTTTAAGGGCTAATTTATAGATAATAGTTGCTAATTCAATTTTAGCTGTTGAAATATGCTTGTGGAGGTCACTAACTCTTTTATCTCAATTTACCATAATTCCGCTGTGAGCAGAAACACCAAACAAAGTCCTGTTGCAACTTGCCCTAATTTGCCTATGATGTCATCTTTTTTCTCTTGCTCAATCGTGATTGGCTGGTGACTGAAGCAGCTGCCTTCTTGAGGCGGAGTCTTGTTTTAGCTGTTTAGAATCAGAATCACATTGGTTGTCGTGACAACCTCACAGTCCTGGGGGAAAACAGGTCTGATATATGTGATGCTGATTTAGGGAATGAGCAATGTCAGACACTGATGAGGATTACACTTTTTTTATGTTTCCCCCACACGTTTGACAAATACAACTCTAATCTTTACAACAGAAATGATACATTACCAAGACTGAAATATACTTGTTATTTTAATTAATAGAAAATATTTACTAGGCTTTAGACTTTACAAAATGATTCCGTTTGTAAAGCATTAATAAAGGCGTTTACTAACGAGTAAACTTATTTACAAATGCATTATAAGCCACTGATAAGCAGTTATAAATGGATACATAAGAAGGGTGACTCTCATGAAATTCTCATGAAATTGTTGTAATATAACAATTTATGGTAACACTTTCCTTAAAGTATGTATGTATAATGCATTTAAAAGAATTATTAAAGGGTAAAATGCATTATAATTCTTCATAATGTAGTTGTAAAGAATTATAGCCTATTTAAAATTTGTAGTGTAACAATGAATTGCTAAGTGTCATAATTTATTAACTGTAATGACAATTATAAATAAGATATCACAATGCATTAAAAGGTGCATTACAATGCTTTAAAACGACTTTTATGATGCATTACACATACATGATTCAAGGAAAGTGTTACCCAATTTATTTTATATTTAATTTAAATCTATATAATTTAAAAAATATATTTTATTGTATAGTTATTGGATTAAATTGTTTCTTTGTGGAGGTATACCGGAAGTTAACTTTGGGCCACATAATGTTGGTTGAGCATGAGCTGCGTACAGGCAGACTGGAAGCAGCGCATGAACATCGTAATTTCAGACTGGCAGTGTTGATAGCATGCATCTTAACCTTGGTTGTCTGTTTAATGGCAGTACAACAATTGCAAACTAACATTGATTTAAATACATTTAGGGACAACACCTCTTCAGGACTGTAACTTAATCTATAATTTATGTAATTTTATGATCCTCTGGGACCACACTTTAAAAAAATGTGGATTATTATCAACCCAGCATTAGGTCAAAAAGGGACGAACCAAACCTGTGATGGGTTTTTGAAAAATCAAGTGCAAGAGCTAGGCCATTGACAAAGAAAGCTGGCTTGCTGGATTTATCTCAGGGCGGCACAGTGGCTCCGTGGTAACTGTTGCCTCACAGTAAGAAGGTCCCCGGTATAAGCCTTTTTGTGTGAAGTTTGCATGGTCTCCCTGTGACAGCGTGGGTTTACTCGGGTTATCCGGTTTCCTCCCAAAGATAGCAGGTTAGGTTGATTGAGGATTTCAAATTGCCCCCCAACCTTTGTATGGATTGACTTGTGTACAGAACAGATTTGTGGATGGATTGACTGATTCTCGCCATGAATAGCCCAAAATGCGGGAATGGCTTTAAGAATGAATTAAACAAACATCACAGGTCTGAATTTTCTGTTATGAATGAGGCAATATGGAAAAATACAGGTGAAAACCAGTTGTTTAATTTTAACAGTGTTTCATGCATTCTGACTTCTTTACAATGTTAAATGTGCTGGCTTTTATCCTTAGCATGGTTAAGTTGTTCTGTGCTCAATAAACTCCACAAGCGTTTGTATAGGTTTTGAAAAAAAAATTTCGAACATGAAATTCCGTTTCGTAACAACTTTTAACACATTAACCCATAGTGAAACAGTTATGCAGGGATAATGCAATGATGTATAGAGATAGAGAGTGACGTGTCATTATCTTAAAACAACTGGGGGCGAAACAATCCAACCCTATACATTGACTTTGTAATTGGGGAAGCTTGCTATGGAAAACAGAACAATGTTCAAAACTGCAATGTGACAAGGTGTACGGAATACAAGCTAAAAAACACAGAACTATGTTTTTATAAGCTGTCAACACCAAAAAACGAGCCAAACACAAAAGTGGAACGCAACGTGTCATATTGTAATTTTTTAACTAAAACGATGGTGGGACAAGCTGTTCGAAACCTATTATCTATATTAGCAATCGTAAATATAACTTTACTGCATAATTTCTGCTTTGTCCACATTCTGACAAGTTGCATGCTGTCAAAATGCTACAACTTAGACCTTAGCTTACAGAAATATTATATGTTAAACTGACATTTGGATATTTGATGCACCAGCCCTGTTGAAAAAAAACAGCATCTGCTGATTTAGTATGTTTTGATGCTGGTTTGCTGGTTTGTGCTGTTCATGTGCTGGTCCTTAGCTGTTCATGTGCTGGTCCATAGCTGGTTGAATGTGGTCAAACCAGCATCGGAACATACCTAACCCATGCTGTCTTTTTCATTTTATTTCAACAGGGAGTGACAAAATGTTTACTGCACACGTATCGTTAGGCATACTGAGTGTGTCAGGATCCCGCTATTGACCCATTCTAACTACTAATGCTTCCCATGTTTATGCCTGTATCCTCTTTTTTCTCCTTAAAGTCTGTCTTCTATGGTTTGGTAGCTTATAAAAACTTTTTTTGCATGATTACTGTGCACCTTGTCACACATCAGCATTTAGACATTGTTCTGTTTTTGTTTTAAGTCAGAAATGACAAGGAAGCAGCTTCCGACAATGGGGTATATGCATACGGGCATACACCCCCCCCCCTGGTGTTGGCGTGGCCTGAATGCGCCATGTCTCTATTGTGTGCTCGTGCTTTGGTTCCGCCACAACCTCCCCCCCAACTCACCCCCCCCCCCCCACCGGCACGCTTTCAGGAGATTACCTGTTTTCAGAAATAACTGAAGTATGCAATACTACTCTATAGGAACTCAAGAATAATATGATATTGGCATAAACTGCATATTACATCTGGTTTAAAGAAAAACACATTTTGTGTTCAGTTAAAGACTAAACTAATTCTTTTAAATTAACACATCCATTTGAAGTGTGTGGAAGATATGCTAAATCTGAGTTGTCTTTAACACAACATTAATGTGGATTAGGTTTCTAAGTTCCTAAGAGGTTCCATTAAGAAGAGAACCTTCAACATCCACAGGACGTTTCTGTTTCACAGAAGATTCCGTTTTTCGCACCTTTATTAATCACATCCTTTAAACATTTAGAATGTGACTGTTTATTACTAATCTAATATCATATCTTTTCAAATCTATGGTCCATCTATGGTCCAAATGAATTAATATCAAAAATATTTTAACTAAAATTTTTGATGTGACACTACAGATATATTCAGTGAACCAAACAATAAGGCACACAGAGACACACATCCAAATGTAGGCACACATTCAATACCGGTCACGCCTTTTTTCGACAGCTTCATAGCACCTTAGATGTGCTAAGCATCTTGGGACACAGGCCAGTGTGATACACTGATTGGAGTTGGCCTACCGTCTATCTCACTCCCTCCCCCCTCCTTTGCAGACTCTTCTTTTTCACGGATGCCTAGTGCTGCAGTACAGCAATGAATCAGTGTTTGTCGTCATGGCAACCCATCCGCTTTTGCTTCCACCCACCTAGCGGCCATGTTAGCTGAAGATGTATAGCCTCAATCATAAAATGATGGGGAGAGAGAGTAAGAAAGCTCTGACCAAAGTAACAGTAAGTATATTCTAGAAACAATACAATCATCAACAAAATATTGAATGGTACTGACATTCCCTCCTCGTACATGTATTATTTATTTATTATTTACACGTAAAGTTGCTCATGTATTTATTTGTATTTCTGTATGTATGTATAGGTAAGTTTTACTGTGCACACCATAAACACATAGATCCCCACAGACATACATGTAGGCAATATGTTATATAGCTGTTTCATATCAAATCCACCAGACCCTAATACCTTGCAGAACCCTCTGAATGCTCATCCGTGTGTCAATTTACTGTCCGTTTCCCTTGGTTCCTAGATTTTCACAGAATATTATAGATTACGTATATGTGAATGTTGCAGGATGCATGTGAGAAAGAGAGGTAAACAGAGAGTGAAAATTTGCTTGTGTGATTATCTATGTATGCTTTGACCGCTCCGCTGAGAAAATCAACAACTTCATAGTAAAAATGTTATGGTTGCCATGGCAGAGTAAAACAAACCAGGAAAGCACACAGTGTTTCTTTTTTTGTGTTCTTAAACGAGAGTTTATGAGATGTGTTTAAGCCATATCAAATCATCTGACAGTGGGCTTAATGGATAAAGTCCAAATATCTTTCACGAGAAGCTTCGCGCCACATTTGTGCAATTTTCACAATCTCTCCACCAGTTGTGAGCTAAAAATGATGGTATTCTTTGGAATGCACTCACATATAGTAAAATGTGTTAAATGGAGCTGAGAATAATACACTCTGAAGCTAGCCATAAAATTAGCCAAGATGCACAGAAATATAACTTTGTATTTAACACAGTCAAATTCTGTGGAGGATTCTGCATAATTCCACAGGCACAGATCTCATGTTGGCTGGTGGCTAGGACTAGATCAAAGAAAAATGACAGTTTGTCACAATATTAAAGATAGTTACATAAACATTAAGTCAATATTTTCAACCGTCTGGCTTCTGAAACGAGCTTGTTTGTCTGTGTGTTTCTGTTTGAGCTTCTCTGTCACGAGGTTTGGCCATGACATCATGCCAGTAATCTCCTGCTCATCTTTATAGACACAACAGGGACTCTTTCATCACACATGCCTTTAGCTTCCCACATTTTGACTATGAGCTCTTTCAATTTAGCCTAAGTTGATACGGAGAACCAGTGAGAGCCCTGGGCAAAGCCAGAATGTGCAGTGCTCATTAAGAGTAATCATTTGCATGCTCACAAGGGACAGGTGCACTGGGGGTGGGGAGGAAAAAGACAGGTATTCATACTAGCTGCGTTCCATTTAACAGTAAGTGAACGGCAAAGTGGACTTCACAGGATATTCCGTATCTGATGGTGTCGGATTCTGACTAGGAGCTGAGAAAATACTATTGGCCTAGTATTAATGATTTGCAAATCACACTGGTAACATAACATTATGAGGTTAGTGAGAACATTAAAGGACTCATTAAATGAGCTCTTTGAACAATTGGTATGATTTATTAGGGTCTTCATGAAATGTCTGGAACATATTTTGCATAAAAACACTCAACGTCTGTGTAAATAAAACCCTTTTTGCCTCGACAAAAACAGCAATGCTCACAGCAACCTGTTTTGGTGCATGTCTCTTTAAATGATTATGAGTTACAGCACACCCTTCCTCCCTACCGTACGGCGTGTCAACACAACACATGTGTAGTACTGCCATGGCAATGGTTTATCTAAATTATGTTTCCTGAACTCCTCTGCGGTTAGTTTCGTTTTAAGCGTCTCAAATCGTTTGTCCGGAGACTAAAAATCCATCACAACAAACGTTGTGCTCACGTTGTGCGTGTATGCTTGCCTACAATCAGCGGAATTTACCTGGATTTTAGAGCTTGTCGTTGACAAGTTATAACGTTACACACACAACGTGAGAGCATAACTTGCATGCTGTGACAGATTTTTCAGCCTAAGAATGATTTGAGACGCTTCTCCCCTGTTCATCAGCAAAACACACAGGTTGGCGCAGCTGAACATATTAACGCATATAATGTGTTAACATACATACAGCTAAACTCCAAGTGCCCAATTGCCAAATAACATATAAATCTAGAGTAAGTATAACACTGGCTTTGAATGTTTTATTGAGCCCGTGATTGACTAAGCTTCCTTCACTATCATATCCTAATGTTATCCTCCTATATATACTGTACATGTTCGTTAATTTAGACTGTTTATAAATATTACTTACATCGGCAGCTTTGTCTAGTTCAGCTGGTCTCGATCCCTCTTGAGGAACAACTTTGAAGCTAATCCTGCTTGTACTGTCCCAGGTTGATAAAGCACTGCAACTTGAAGTGATTTGCGCAAACAAGCAGGTTTTTTAATTATGGTTTCTGAGGGATTTTCACAAAAAATTTAATAAATCCTCTCCTGTTTCTTCCGAGGTTAGGATCCCTTGCAGCGACTTCGTTGCATGTTGTCAACGAACATTAGCCAAGGCATCCTCACTGTTGCTTGTGAAAATATCAATGACTGCAGCGCCGTGGGTGGAATTGTGTAGATTAAGGGGCGGTAATATTATAATAAAAGCCTGCTTTATCAAAGTATGTTATAATAATGATAACTTAAATGTGACCCTGGAAAACAAAACTCTGGTCTTAAAGGGACATTTTTTGAAATTAAGATTTTTCACATTATCCGAAAGCTGAATAAATAAGATTTCTATTGGTATTTGGGTTGTAGTGAGTTTTAGAATAGGACAATATCTGGCTGAGATACAACAATTTAAAAGTCGGGAATCTGAGAGTGCAAAAAAATCTAAATATTGAGAAAATCGCCTTTGAAGTTGTTAATCAGGGTCACTGTGGCAGGCCATCCACACACGAAAATAACGTTTTTATATATTTAAGGTAGGAAATTTACAAAATATCTTCATGGAACATGATCTTTACTTAATATCCTAATGATTTTTGGCATAAAAGGATCATTTTGACCCATACAATGTATTCTTGTCTCTACTAAAATTGTCCCTTGCTACTTAAGACCGGTTTTGTTATCCAGGGTCACAAATGTGCAGTTATTTAATAATAGAGATTTCTTGTGTAACGTAACAATGATGAACTGGACTAGACATTATAAACATTGCTTTTACTAGTGTTGCCTATTAATATTTTGCCTGCAATGTTTTTACGCAAAGGAGTTATTTAGATAAATAAAAATCACACAGATCCACAAGAAACATTTATTAAATGGTTTAATGGCTTGTAGTACCAAATATTGTCTTATGATAGGGAGATGGGTCTCTAGGATTTACAATTGAAGCATAGTGGGGTAACATTGAGGCACCTCAGCCAATCATATAATAGCATCTAGTCTCCTTGCATGCATTCCGCCCAATCCACTAAAGCCGCTGCGATACCATAAGCCGTTGCGAGTTTAAGTTTAAGGTGGCGGGCTGTCCATGGAGTGGCTTTGGTAGTACTTTCCGTGCGGGTGTTATAGGTCTCAGTTCGATGATGTTGTGGGTGCGGTAGACAGGCATCCAGACTTTGAAAAAGCTTTTTCTCTTTGGACAATATAAATGATAAAACACTGCATTCTGTCAACAACAATGTAATGCAGCAGTAACTAATAGTTACCTGGACTTAGAACTATGATCTAATTACTATTTTTGAAGTAAAGCGATCATGCCCTACACCATACATTACTGACTGATGATCCGGCAGCCAGTCACGTAAGGTCTTAGGAGATAAACTATTAATTTTTCTTTTTGGGACAGACAGCATGCCATGTTATTTAAAGACAAAATCTGGAAGACTAGTGGTGGGCATCTGGGACGAGGTATGGAATTTCGAAGTAGCGATCTTGGATGAGGTAGGGAACTCACTGGGTTCAGAAAAACCCTCTGGTTTGGATGAACAGCGCACAGCCCAGACACACAGCAGGGCAGCAGCCACCAGCATCAGAGAAGACTCCAAGGGTAGAACCTCTGGAACGGAAACCTCCGGGACCACTGGACTGGATCAGACCTGGGACCACCAGACCTGGGAACACTGGCTTGTCAACCATCTTGTGAACGGACTTTGGGCTTGTGGCCATCTTGTGAATGGGCTCTGGGCTGGCAGCAAACTTGTAAGTGGGCTCTGGACTGGGGGCCATCTTGCGAGCGGGCTGTGATGAAACGGCCATGATGGCGGGGCTGGCGACCATTAATATGGAGCATACAGGCTGCCGTGCTTTGCATGGCTCTTTGGCCAACGGAGCCAACTGCCCCCTCCCCAAAGATGTTTGGGGTAGCCTCCTCCTCCACTTCGTCCACAATGAAGGGGGAGCCACAAGATAAAAGTTCATAGTCTATAAACTGTGCCAAGGACCCTCGAGGACCATAATGTTTCAAACAACATTTGTATAGTATTTCCCTAAAATTGTATTCTGTATTTATTCACACTGTATATCTGCACTTGCGAATTGCACTTCTGGTTAGACCTAAACTACATTTCGTTACACTGTACTTGTATATGTGTAATGACAATAAAGTTGAATCATCTAAAAGGAGAAAATGTGTTGATAATGATAATTAAGACTATCAAGAAACAGTTCTATTAATACACAGTCCAGATATTTTGAATAACAGGCAAATGTCCAAGAAATTCTGTACATGGTCCTCGAGGGAATTTTTACCCTGGTAGAGTCGGGCCAAACTAACTGCTGGATCCATGGTGGGCGAAGTCTACTGTCACGGACTGCACGAATTCACACGGATTAGAGAGGGCACCACAGCTGGTGACCAAACCAGCTGGTCACAGCTGATTCCAACTATCAATCACGCCACCGACCCCGCTTCACGGCTCGCGTCACGTCTTCCTGACCACAATAACATTCAAGACAAAGAGAATATATAGTACTGTCATAGATATGTAGGTGAATCAATGGTTATTTCCTCCTTGGATGTCGTCTTGGCTACGTCTGTAACCTTAGTTCCCTGATGGAGGGAACGAGACGTTGTTTCGAGAACGACAGATGGGGTTCGCCCTTGAGAACCAATCAACTCTGAATACTATAGAAGAGGCCAATGAAATTTGGCGAATGAAATGTGCATGCCGGTCTCCACCCCCGGATGTCCGGTATAAAAGGAAGCTGGCATGCAGCATTCATTTACCTCTTGTTCTGAAGAGCCTTAGAGCCTCTCACAACTGCAGCAGAATACGATACGTGTTTATGGCATAAGGGACACACCGTCTCGTTCCCTCCAAGACGTTCTCTTTCTGTAGGTCTCTCGACGTTGTGTCGAGAACGACAGATGGGGTTTCCTAGAGAAAACGTCACAACGCTGTATCGCTTCACAATCTCTAGCGAAGCGACGGTAATAGGCCTGGGCATGTCAGTTCGAAGCTTTCTCAAAACTGTAACCTTCCAGTGTGGTGGTCGGGGGTCCCAGTGCTTTCTTGGAGAAAGATGGGTACAGCCCTGACAGGGTAACCTTTCACGGACGGAGGCCTTAGCTCTCTACTGGCTCAGGTTTACACCGGGAAAGCGCAACTTCCTTAATTAGGGATGCGCTGCAGAGGCCACCTCCTACCCGTGGGGAGGAATATGGTGGACATAGGTATGGTCTCGTCCTTGGAGGAGAACGCATGGATAGTGCGGACTGAGTAGTTAACCGCGAGGTGGAGGTCCACCTGGGGAAGCTCATGGGAGTAGGAACCATTCTCATGAGGATAGATCAGACGGAACAGCCCACGGAGGGGGTGTTACAGACGTCCGGTAGCACTAGTTCCGGTTAGAGCTATCTGTGATTGTTCATATGGTGTCCCTGCCAAAGGGGGTGGGCTGCTCTGCCCAGCCAACCCCCAGGGGGTGCTTGCTTAGTGATGGATGGAATGCCTCTTCTTAACCAGTGTTTGGGTAAGAAGGAAGGTTGGTGAGATACCAATTCTTAGCCATGTGTTTGGGTAAGATAAAAAGGTAGATAGCACACTGACCCAACCAGCTGGAGGGTGCAAAGGTGCTTTCGCAGGCATACGCCCCGCCGGATGCCAGTTCTACACGTCGCCACGCAGGACATGGGCTGACACCAGGTTACGCGTAGGTTGTAAAACCTTGCGAAGGTGTTGGGCGTAGCCCAACCCACAACTCTACAGATGTCTGCTAGAGAGGCGCCTCTGGCCAGGGCCCAGGAGGTGGCTATACCCCGTGTGGAGTGAGCCCTCACTGCCAATGGGCACGGGAGATTCTGAGATCGGTATACCGTCGTAACGGCATCCACGATTCAGTGCGCCAAACTCTGCTTGGAGACAGCCTTGCCGTTCTGCTGTCTTCCAAAACAGACAAAGAGCTGGTCAGAGCTCCTGAAGCTCTGCGAGTGGTCCAAGTAGAGGCGCAGTGCGCGTACTGGACACAACACGGGTCAAGGTTGGGTCTTCTCCCCCGATGGGGAGCGCCTGTAAGTTCACCACCTGGTCCCGGAAGGGAGTAGTGGGAACTTTGGGCACGTATCCGGGCCTGGGTCTCAAGATAACGTGAGAGTTTCCAGGGTCGAATTCAAGGCAATCCGGGCACAGAGAGAATGCTTGGAGGTCCCCTACCCTCTTGAAGGAAGCGAGCGCCATCAGGAGGGCCGTCTTACTCGTTAGGTGCGGAAGATCGGATAGGCCCCCCAGGACCACATTAAGGTCCCAAGAGGGCATGGAGCGGAGATGAGGCGGATTAACTGCCTAGTGGATGGGGCCCTGGCCTGTTCAATAGTTTCCGCCACGGAGGGGGGTAACCACCTCAGGATCTCCTCATCCCGTCCAGAGACCAGACATGGAGGTTCCAGAGGTCTGGCCTAGGATGCCAGAACGTGCCCATCCCCTGAGAGAGCAGGTTCTCTGTCAGGGAAATGGGTCAGGGGGAGTCGTTGTCACGAGCATTAGCTCCGAGAACCTAGGGCGGTTGGACAAGTGTGGCGCAATCAGTAACACTTGTTGTAACTCTTCCCTGACCTTGCACAGTGTCTGTGCAAGGAGGCTCACTGGGGGGAAGGCGTACTTCCGCTTGTCCCTCGGCCAGCTATGCGCCAGGGCATCCGTGCCAAGGGGGGCCTCGGTCAGGGAGTACCAAAGCGGGCAATGGGTGGTGTCGTGGTAGGCAAACAGGTCTACCTGTGCCTGCCCGAACAGCACCCAAATGAGCTGGACTGCGCGGGGGTGGAGTCGCCACTCTCCGGAAAGGCGTATACTGACGAGAGAGTGCGTTGGCTGTCTGGTTCAGTTCGCCTGGGATGTGTGTGGCCTGCAGGGAGCGGATCACCTGCTGACTCCACAGGAGGAGGTGTCGGGCAAGTCTTGTTAGCTGCCGTGAGCGTACGCCACCCTGGCGATTGATGTACGCTACGGCTGTCGTGCTGTCCAGGCATACCAGCACGTGCTGGCCCTGCACGAGAGGCCGTAGCCTTCTCAGTGCAAGCAGCACAGCCCACAACTTCAGGCAATTGATATTGATACTGCGTGCCCGTGGCATACTGCACCCCACTCCTGCAGTGAGGCATCCGTAGTCACCACAACGTGCCTGGTAACCTGCCCGAGGGGAACCCCCGCTCGGTGAAAAGTCATGGAAGACCAAGGGGTTAGGGTGCGTCGGCAGAGGGTTGTCACCACCATGCGCCTGCTGCCGGTGTGCAATACTGTCCTCGGAACTCGGCTCTGTAGCCAGTGTTGAAGCGGTCTCATGTGCATCAACCCGAGGGGTATTGCCCCCACCGAGGACGCCATGTGTCCCAGGAGCCCCTGAAATTGTTTCAGGGGAACCACTGGCTGCCTGAAGTGTTCCAGGCAGTTCAACACCGACTTGGCGCGTGCTGTGGACAGCTGCGCCGTCATGGTGACAGAGTTTAGTTCCATACCAAGAAAGAGGATGCTCTGCACTGGGGAGAGCTTGCTCTTCTCTCGGTTGATCTGTAATCCCGATCGATCTAGATGCCGGAGTTCCAGGTCCCTTCGTGTACACAACAGATCTTGCGAATGTGCCAAGATAAGCCAGTGGTCGAGATGGTTTAGTACCTGCACACCTTTTTCCCAAAGGGGAGACAGGGACAGACCGAAAGGAACTGGCGGTGTCGAGGAAGCATCGAGACATGAAAGTTAGAGTCCTTCAGGTTGATTGCCACGAACCAATCCTGACACCTGAGAGATGTCAGGATGCGCCTCTGCGTGAGCATACTGAATGGCAGCTTGTGATGGTGCTTGTTCAGGGTACGCAGATCTAGAATGGGGCGCAACCCGCCGTCTTTTTTGGGAACGATGAAGTAAGGGCTGTAAGACCCGGTGAACATCTTGGCTTGAGGGACGGACTCGATTGCCTGTTTCGCCCGAAGTACGGAGGCGTCCCTGCCTCTGAGAGAGGGAGAGATGATGCCCCCGGAAGCTTGGGAGGGGGTTCTGGCAAACAGGATCGAGTAGCCAAGACGGACAATCCGCATTAGCCACCGAGGCAGTGTGGGCAACTTTTGCCATGGGTTGTATGTCGCGGGGGTTGGGAAGGTAGGCTCCGCCTTATTGACTGCCTGGCGGGACAGCTGAACAGACTGTCGGCTTGAGAGTGGTGGCAGCTGTCCTGTGTGTACAACCCCCTCTTGGCTGCCCCACCATCGAGGAAAGTGAGGGAGCCGGAGCTGGTCTGACTGGAGCGAGCCGTGAGTGGCGCTCTCCAAGTCTTGCACGTCTTGCACCTGGCTCCTCATGCACCTCCGGGAATAATGGAACTGGGGGTGGGCACGGTTTTGCACCGCGCTCCGACCCCAGGAACCAAGTATCCAACCGCGAGCGTTGGGGAGGGGCAGTGGCGTACACTGCAGCCCAATATTCACGGCAGCCCGGGTTAGCATGGCCGACATCTCAACCTCTGTTCCCCATGAGCTCGACCCCCTGGAGGGGGAGCTCGGATTGGTCATGGTTGGATGCCAGCAACTCTCCCTCCGATGCTGCGAGCGACATCTCATCCTCACCACGCATCGTTTCCGAGTCGGCAGTTGAGGATCCGGACGGTGTGCCACCACCGGTTGGGGATCATTCAGAGGAGCGAATCGGGGTAGGAACGGCCTGTGAGCACTTGGCTGGCGGGTTTACGTTCGCAGAGGTCCCCATATCACTAACACTGCTAACACAGGTGGACCTCGGGTCATTAGTCACCGACGCCACTGCCCGGGTAGCAGACGAAATGGTGGCTGGTTCCCGTAGGAAGACAGCCACCCGTGACCGCAACTTCATTTTATACCAGACATCCAGGGGGCGGAGACCGGCATGCAAATTTCACTCACCAAATTTCATTGGCCTTTTGTATAGTAGTCAGAGTTGATTGGTTCTCAGGGGAAAACCCCATCTGCCGTTCTCGACACAACATCGAGAGACCGACAGAAAGGGAACTCTCTGTTAATGTTGCTGCTTGGAAGCTCTTGGAAGAGAGATATGGAAATAATTGTATAATCACAAAATCATACAGAGATAAGCTCCAATCATGGCCTAAAAGCTGACCCAAAGACAGTTTTGAGTTAAGTGAGTTTGTTGATTTCCTCTGTGCGTGTTTAGCTGCCATGGTTCATATTAAATAATTTGAAGTTTTAAATGATAGTACTGAAAACTGGAATATTCTTTCAAAACTACCAGACTGGATAGTGGTGATATGGAAGCGGAAGGTTGTTGAATTAGAAGAGGAGAGTGATCAACTCCCTTCAAATGTTTGAGGACGAGTTGATACCGAGCCAAAATGCACACAAGTCCATGACAAGACCAAGACCATTTAGGGTCTCGAGACAATGTTCAAGACAGAGTGACATATGTGACATTGAAAGAATGTTCCACCAGTTTCATGTGAAAAAAAGAAGATCAAGATTTACAGAGGTTTAGAGAATGAAAGTTCAAGAAAAGCATCTTCATCTCCTGGTTGCTCTAACTTTGGCTTAATGTATCTTTCAACACAAGGACATGGTCAGTATAGTGAAGAGACTATGCGGTTCATTCAAAGAAAAGTTTTTGTTGATGCTGGCCCTAATAAGCGTACAAACTGAGAACAAAGCTATTCAATGAGTTAAAGAATCAAGACGACTTTGCCGTCCTGGTGGTTTAAGACTTCATAAGTTTGTTTTCAACAGTGAAAATGTGATTGCAACCATCTACTTTTGCAATGCGCTACTAGCTGGACTTCCAGCTTGCACAATCAAACCTCTACAGATGATCCAGAATGCAGTGGTAAGAGTGGTCTTCAATGAACCGAAGAGAGCACACATCACTCCTCGCTTCTTTAAGTTACATTGGCTCCCTAAAGTGGCTCGCATCAAATTCAAGACTCTGCTCCTGGCCTAAAAGACCACCACTGGTTTTGCACCCCCTTATCTTCAATGGCTAATGCAGATGATGCAAAAAATTATGTCTTGTGGTGCTATCCCTAAAAGGTAAAAAATCTCTCTCACGTACCTTCTCTGGATCGGTTCCACTTATGTGGAATGATCTGTCCGCTGCTACAAGATCTGCAGATTCTGTAACCCTCTTTAAGAATCGTCTGAAAATGCATCTCTTCCTTCAACACCTGACCGATCAGTTCTGACTTCTATACCTTTTCATCTCTTTCAAAAAAAATAAACTTCCAACTTGGCTCTGTATAATGTGGTAGGCTATATGAGACCAGGTTTTTTATTGTACGTATGCTTTTTGTAATCTTTATGTTGTCCCAATTGCTTCCATTGTTTACCCCATCTGTAAGTCGCTTTGAATAAAAGCGTCTAATAAAAAACGTAATGTAAATGTAAACCGTCCCAGTAGAAGAAAGTGCCTCAGTAAATGATTAAAGAATGGCCCTGAGTTTACTCGACATGGAAAGAGCTCTTGGAGTAGAGTGGCGTATGACATTTTATTAGTTTCGAGTACAGGTAAAACCCAAACCCTTTACACAAAGAGGGGTGCTTTCAATTGTGGCCTCTATGTATGAACCCCTGTAGTTCATGACACCATTTGTGCTTCTATGAAAACAAATACTCCAGCAGATGCAAAGAGAAAATTCACAGCTTTTTCTGTGGCTTCTTTCTTAACCAAAAGAAGTCCACAAACTCCTTCAGAAAATCAGTGTAGGTCCCAGGGGGTCCTTACGCAGTGGCCAATGCAAGAAAAAGCAATGTTTTTTACTTTTGTTTGGAACAATTCTGTTCATTGCAAGTACTTCAAATGATTTTGATTCATGTTCTGTTCTCTGAGTTACAGTAAGAAAGTCTCTAAGCGTTGTTGCTTCCATCTTGTGCTCTGCTGCAGCATACACCACAACTCAAGAAGCCTGTATCGCACCTGTGACTGCCCTCTAGGGGCCCGAGCTTACACCTCTCTCTGCTGCAACAGACTCTCCTCCTGAAGCCTGTATCACCGCAGCGACTGCCCCCCAGGGGCCCATGCTTTCACCTTTGATGCACCAGACACCTCTACTCTCTGCCGCAGCAGACACCACAACTCCAGAAGCCTGAATCGCTGAAGCGAACGTCCCCCCCCAGGGGCCCTTGTTTGCATCTCTCTCCACCGCAACAAGACACCTCCACCCTCTGTCGCAGAAAACACCGCTACTCCAGAAGCCTGTATCGCCACAGTGACTGCCCACCGGGGCCCGTGCTTCCACCTATGATGCAGTAGACACCACCATTCCAGAAGCCTGTATCATCGCAGCAACCATCCCCCAGGGGGCCATGCTTGCATCCCTCTCGAATGCATCAAGATGCCTCTATCCTCTGCCACAGCAGAAATCACCACTCTCGAAGCCAGCATCGCCGCAGTGACCGCTCCCCAGGGGCCTGTGCTTCATTCTCTCTCTTTAATGCATGGGACACCACTCTCGAAGCCAGCATCCCAGGCGAGCCTTATATCTTCCTTCTTCACTGCCGCAGCAGCGCTCGCTTCAGTTGAGCCCAGTCCTCTCCTCCGAGACAGCTGCATCTCCCCTTACCTTCGCTCCCCCAGGAGCCCCATAGTTTATTCAGCACTGTTGCAGCAGTGTCGCTCCCGCAGAAACCTTTTCTTTATTCTGCACTGCCACAGTAGTGCAGCTCCTAGACAAGCCTTCAATCTTCCTTCATTTTTGCCGCACCTGCGCTCACCACAATGGAGCCCAGTCCTCTTCCCTGAGTCAGCTTCTCCTTCCTTCTCTACCTCATGAGCATTTCAATTCATTTCCCACTGCAGCTGTACTACCTGCTCCCCCAGTAGCTTAACCCTCTCCTCAGAGGGCAGAACAGCATCTCTCCCATTCACTCCCACGGAGCCCTATCTGCACTCAGCACTACCTCAGAAGTGTCGCTCCTGCAGGAGCCTTTTCCAGACTCTGCATGGCCGCAGTAATGCCTAGCTCCATGTCTTCCTTCCTCACTGCCACTGCAGTGCTCGCTTACGCCTCACAGACTAACAAAGGGCCATCAACCTCCAGGCAGCCTCTTTTGGGGATCCCGTTGTTCCAGCTGCGGTCCCACGGCAATTGCATTTTTGGGGGGAACGTCCTGAGTCCGGGCACACACCGGACCCGGGGGCCATCTCTGCGGACAAGGGGCGGGAGCTCCTAGTACGACGGAACCCCCAAGCTCGAGGCCCTCTCCCCGGGAAAGCACGCCAAATATGCATACCATCCATCCCCCATGTGTAGTTATTATATGCTAGGTGAACACGTGTAATTATGTTTTATTAACAAAGTTTGGTAGGAGCATGTGCAGATAACTAACCCGGCTGGTTTGCTTTGACCGATCTCACCATTCAGATAATTAACCCGACTGGTTTTCCATGACCAATCTCACAATCAGAAAACTAACCCGGCTGGCTTCCTATAACCAATCTCTGTCAGGATCGGGAATCGAACTCGGGTCTCTTGCGTGACGAGTTCCCGACTACACCACTGAGCCGCAGGAAGGTAAAAAGACAATGTGGGAGAACCCAGTTGCAGGCAGAACTCAAGGATGACGGGGTTAACAGATATTTATTACAAAACAAAGAACACTACAAAAAAGGCAAAACAAATACATACAATGGGGAAAACAAGACAGGATAATATATAAATAAACAAGGGCAGTGACTAACTAAACTACAAAACAAACACTTGAAACAAACACAAAACTAAAACTTACTAGAAACTCGAGGAAACAAGGTACAAGCATAAAGCTGTGGAACTGGAAAACATCAAACAGACCAGGTAGACCGTACAACGTACACGTACAATGAACCAGCACAGGACAATGAATATGAGGATGTTTTAAAGGGGAGTAAATCAAGAGGGAACAGGTGCAAGGGATTAAACTAATTAACACAAACTAGGAAACAGGAGGGTAGGAACGATGACGCAGACCAGAGAGAGAGAGAGAGTACGGTGACAAATGGTCTCTCTCTCACATGACAATCTCACCAACCATCTTTTAGCCTGGGAGAAAAAGCCCTACAAATAGACAAGATGCCTCACCCTCATTCTCTCTACATTTTCGCAATATCCCTCCTCCAGCCAACTCACCATCAGCCTATTTTTTGCGCAGAATAACAGGGGGATACACCAGACCCGGGTGTGTGTGTTATAAGTAGCTAGTTAACATTACTGGAAGATTTAACTCTATTTCATAACCTTCATCTCGAATTTCCCCAATATAATCCATCTGTGAAATGCTGCTCTTTGGTAGAAAATAAAATAATGCTTTACAGACACAATAATAAACAGAACGAAAGAGAATGAGGAATTGTGTGATAATTTGGGGGATTTTAAAGGGATAGTCCACCATACCTTTACAAAGTTTGTTATTTAACAGAATGTCCAAACTGCTCATCCATACAATAGGATGAGGTGATGTGACTGGGCCCCTTGACCGACAGACAACATAACTGTGTCATCACTCTCACTGTAAAAGGGCGTGGTGGTCACTTTTATTAAACATGCAGTGTCACATAAAGAAAGCAAAATGTGGCAATGTTTCAAAGAATTTTGAAGACACCTGCAAATCTACTGTGAAGTATCTCTTTCTCAATGTAATAATAGATGGACTCTATGATGGTGAGACCAGATCTCTGTGTGGATCTTGAGAGCTGATGTCAGACTACCTGTGCATTGAAAAATCTCCCTGGATTACTACGATTAATGGCAAAGTAAATGTTTGGAAATGTGAACTGATATTTTTAAAAATCCTTTACATATTTTTTCCTCTCATGTTTTATGTATTGTGATATCAAGTTTCAGTAAAAATGAAAAGAGAATGATTAGACCTGCTATTTTTTCTAAACTGTCAAACCCATGTTGTGTCATATAGTTGTGCAATAACTACAGCTATGTCTAGAGCTATAGCACACTTTTGCATTATAATCATAAACTGATACAGTATTTGCTGAATCAGTTGTTATGAAAGATACAGACGTTTAAAGATTGCAAGTGCAGTTTAACACCCACAAATATTTAAAAACAAAAACCTTAAAAAATCATTTGAGAACAAAACTACACTGTGTTTTGTCTCATCTTTCTTTAAGAGTGCTGTGCTATTCTTTAAATAAAGACTCATAAAAAAAGCATATAATTCGCAAGGGTTTCCCAACCCAATACCAAAAAGTGTTTAGCTGTACCCCACACCTTTCTCCTAATCCACCCTGAATCTTTTCTAGGAACTCCCGCTTCTGTGTCGTTATTAATCACTGCTTCATGTTACTGCTCACACAGATGCGCATACATTTATTCTGAGAGCCAATCAGGTTTTAGTCCAGCTAAAAAGACCAATCAAAGGAAGGCTCTACTCTGGCCTCTAACACCCAACCCCCTGACAGCTGTCCCTATTGTATGGCAAGACCAGTTATGTGACATGTGGTGCGTCTTTGATGTTGGCCTGTTCAATAACTAATCAGGATGCAAACAGTCACATCACACCCTGACACACTGAAACACGCACACATTGAGAAGAGGATGGATGACAGCAGGAGTTCAGTTTGTGTGTTTGGAGAAGGGTGTGTTCTGCTTTCCACCGGCAAAACAGCTGCCATCCTTAACTGTCCCTTCCCTCTTTTTCTTTTTCTATCAGCAAGGTAACTCACTAGTGAAACAGATGGAATCCTTGAAAATAACACTGGAAGAAGCTTTTTCAAACAAACCTTTCTGTAACAAGCCAATGGGAGTATTCTGGTTGAGCTGGCCTGTGGCGTGAACAGAGATGGTCTATAGAGCAAAAGCAAGGTCCTTTCTGTTATGCAGTTCATTCTCATGTTCCCATTATTTGTGTCTTAATATACTGGATTAAATACTTAAATAATATTTTTTTTATATGACTCAAAAATCATCATAAAACATAGTCGCTCTTAGAGAAAATGTATTGCTCAGAGGTTGCTCTTTCATGGCTCATGAGATTTGATATAGTGATCTGTTGTGTTTCGTTTAGGTCTCTACTTTGTCTGAAATTTTTCTTCTAAAATGACTTAGGAGAAATATGAACAGAAAAACAAATACACGAAGAGTATGGAGATGTAAAGTCAAAGTAGATGAAGACTTCGGGTAGGCTACTTTTTAAGTAATAAGCTACTTTGCGACAAGCATTGGCATTGTGTTTTTTAAAATGTCTATAAGAGGCTCTAGTATAGATGTTTTTTAGAACAACAAAAAAGGAAAACAACCTCAGATCAGGGTCTCTGTTAGCGCCCTAACACAGGCTGCCCACGGAGGGCATTATGTTGAAATGACCTCTATTTTTTCCCTCCTTAATCATTCCCTCACCCAGTTTCACCCATCACATGAGCAGCTATTTTCTATGGCTTGGAGCTCATATGGCTAATTGTTGCGAACGTGCAGGGGTCCTCGGGTAAGGGATTGGTGTCCTTGTGTTCTGCTTGGGCACACACTGACAAAGCAAGGGAGCGTCTGGCCTGCTCAGTAACCCACATAAGCTACCGCTGGCCCTTAGGGCCAACAGATGGTGGCTAGGGGCTGTGGTGGGCCAACATTAGCACAAGAATTGAAGCACAAGTAAAGATTAAAAAAGGGGGCAGTGGGTTCATATTTATTTCAAAATATAAGGCTTCATTGAATTAGATGTCATACGATCCAGCGATATGTCAATACAAATAATGAACTTACACTCACCTTAAGGTTTATTAGGAACATCTGTTCAATTTCTCATTAATGCAATTATGGTGTGTTGCAATGGTGTGGGGGATGTTTTCTTGGTACACTTTAGGCCCTTTAGTGCCTATTGGGCATCTTTTAAATGCCACGGCCTTCCTGAGCATTTTTACTGACCATGTCCATGCCTTTATCACCACCATGTACCCATCCTCTGATGGCTACTTCCAGCAGGATAATGAACCATTTCACAAAGCTCGAATCATTTGCAATTTTTTTTCTTGAAGATGACAATGAGTTCACTGTTATAATATGGCCCCCACAGTCACCAGATCTCAACCCAATAGAGCATCTTTGGGATGTGGTGGAACGGGAGCTTCGTGCATCCCACAAATCTCCATCAACTTCAAGATGCTATCCTATCAATATGGGCCAAGATTTCTAAAGAATGCTTTCAGCACCTTTTTGAATCAATGCCACGTAGAATTAAGGCAGTTCTGATGGCGAAAGGGGGTCAAACACAGTATTAGTATGGTGTTCCTAATAATCCTTTAGGTGAGTGTATATACCTGATATTACTTTTCACAGATTATGCTTGTTATTACAAATTATAACACAACATGAGACTCTAAATCACTTCATGAGTGCTGTAGTGTGTCACTGTTCCTCCTGAAAGTAGTCATGTCACTGCCATTTTTAACTATAAGAAATACACCGCCTATACAGTAGATGGCTAATAGACAAGGACTGAAAACGTGGACTTAAAAGTTCGAATTTTTTGGCTGTAAGGTTCAATCCACAACGAAGCAGTTTGCACCATCTAGTGCCCAAAGGTGAAATCATCTGAGAGTGGAAGTGTAAATGTGTTTGTATGTGTTTCAGATGAACTGACTTCAGATGAACCAGCAGTGGGATTTTACATCACAATTTTAAACCAACAAAATATCAACACCAGTTGTCAGTTTTCTATGTCAAAATAATTTTAGAAGTTGTCATGACATTGAGTTTTATCCACCCGATGTCACAACCGATATATTCAAGTCAATATAAACACTTTCTGATGATGATAGTTGGTAGAAAATGACTAGTGCTGCAACTGTGAAATATTTCTGAAGTTGAAGAATTTGTTGTGACATACAGAAGAATAGAAATGTGACTTTTAAACAACAGATAGCTATTAGAATAGCTATAGGAAGCATGACTGTACAACTGAGTGACGCTGTAAGCTGTTTCCCCACAAATGCAGTACACCACTAAAAGTGGATTGTAAATGTATTCATGGGATAGCTCCCTAGTCGGGAATAGGCATGATAGATTCAGACACATTTTACAGTGTAAAATGAACCGATGCCTTTAGGGGAGAGAGACACTGGCAAAGTAACCAACAAAGCTTCCTTTTTTAGGAGCACTGTGGGAATTTTTAGAAAGAAAGTTCTTCAGTGTGCTGAACCGTTAAACATTTTGGACGAGATCCAGTCCCTGACTCCATGGTTAGTGCACCTTCCGTTGAACTATAAAGAGTTGACTGAGATGTTCTCAAAGTGCTGTAGTTACTACTAAAATATAACTTTTGTGACAACTACGGAATGTATTTACTCCAAATCAGTGCTCTTTACATTGAATGTGCACAAACAACACACAAAACAGGAATAACTTCTCTGTCCACATTTTTGTCACTCATCTCTTAAGGGTTTGAAGAACTTGACTGACCAGTGAGCACTTACTAAACAAAGAAACGGAAAGAGAAATGCAATGAGAAATGCAATGAGCAGCCATAAAAGCAAGGCAGATGAGCAAACACTGAAATAAAAATCCGGATGTAAAAAACATTATAGGTAATGCAAATGTGTTATCAGTGTAACAACATGTGTGAATTTTATAATGAAAATTAGACACCCAACTATTCAATTCATTTATTGTAATAGAGTTAGTGAACAAAAATATGCTAATTCATTTTCATTGTTTATTCATTTCACTGTAACATTTTTTACCGTAGTGCAACATGTTTACATTTTGTGATTTTACAGTGGAATAACAAAAATTAATAATATTTACATAAATGTCTTTTTAAAAAACTCCCTATAGTCGCTCGCATCAAATTCAAGATTCTTCTCCTGGCCTACAAGACCACCACTGGTTTGGCACGCCCTTATCTTCACTCACTAATGCAGACGTATGTACCCGCCAGATCCTTACGCTCTGCAAGCGAAAGACGACTTGTGGTGCCATCCCAAAAAGGTATAAACTCTCTCACGAACCTTCTCTGGATTGGTTTCACATTTGTGGAATGATCTGGCTGCTGCTACAAGATCAGCAGATTCTTTGGCAACCTTTAAGAATCAGCTGAAAACACAACTGTCCGTCAGCACCTGTCTGATGATTTCTGATTTCTATATCCTTTCTACTCTATCTATAAAAAAATTACTCTGTCCACTGTAGTAGGCTTTGTGAGACATGTTGTCATTGCACTGATGCTTTTTGTTGTCCTAATGTTGACCCAATTACTTCCATTGTAAGTTGTTTTGGCTAAAAGAAATATAAATGTAAATATAAAAAAAATGTGGCTGCAATGTTTGCACAAAAAGAAAATGTTCACAGTATACACTTCACTATTTGATATCTGTTGTAAACTATAGGCCTACTGGTCATATTTATTAGCTCAACTTTAACTTCACTAATGAATGGTCACCATTTTTATTATTTTATAGTGATGATATGTAATTATAATATTTGTCCACTATAATTTGATAGTCTGGATATGGTTTGCCTAAACAATCACTTTTTAAGGGGAACTTGTCAGCCCATCAGGTGGCAGCTTGTTGATAGTTTTGGTTATATCTGAGTATTAAATAAGGTACTTTCACACTATACACAGATATCACATATATTAAAATGCCTGAGGTTGCCAAGTCACTGTACTTTTGGTCGCTAGAAGAGCTTTCATATTTCAATATCCATCTGTATCATGAGAGCTCCACTTTCTGCACTTGAATTTCCATCACTGTACATTTGCTCATGTTCCTAAGTTAAAATGACAAACTAAGTTGTGATGTTTCCTCATTTATAAGGTAAATGTAAACTGTCAGTCACTAATAAAATCACATAGATATCAGTTCTCTCGATGTGATGATTCTGAGGTTTATGGTACCAGGCATCTCATCAGCCATTCCCCTGCCACGTTTCCTTAGCTGTAGTTTCTGGGGTTTCGATGAGTCCTCTGGAGAGGCTGTGAGGACCACCTGACCCATGAACTCATCCTTCACAGCATCACTGTTCCACACCTATAAGTCAACCAGCAGATGCCAATATAAATATTTTTACGGCAATTCTTACCAATTAACAAACATAACCAATTATAAACCAAGTGCAGACAAAAGGTGATCATATTGTTTAAAATAGCCAGAGGAAGAGGTGCAGTTTATCAAACAAGTTGTGTTTCCACTGTGAGAAGTTCTGCTAATTTATTTGATGTCATTAACCTTCCTTAATAAGAATTTTACAAAATGTTTGAAAAAAAGATTTGTGAGATGCATAAATAAACAATTACTGAACCTGAACCGTGATTGGTTTGCTTGGTTTTTTCCTATAGAAGATGGCCCTGGTGTCAAACGTAGGGTTCAGTGTGTCTTTTCTTACTGCGCTTCGGACTGTGGAGCCTTCACAGGATATTAGAAGGTAGGGGTCAGCACCTGAACCAAAGATAAGGATGATTTCATTATTCACATATTATAAATTATATAATCATGAAGTTGCACTGCAAAAAAATACTTTTTTATTACTAGTCTTTTTCTTGTTTTCCAGTAAAAATGTCTAGAAATTCTTGAATTAAGATGCATTTTCTTTATGAGCAAAATGACCTAAGAAAGTCTTGTTTTTAATAAAAAATATGAAATTTCAGTTAATTGTGCAGATTTTTTGCTTTTTTTTTTTTACAGAAATTTCATATTTTTTTACTTATTTTCTTAACTCAGTTTGCTCATCTAGAAAATGCTTCTTGATTCAAGAATGTTAAGACATTTTTACTAGAAAACAAGAGAAAAAGACTAAGTGAGAAAGTAATTTTTTGATCTTTTTATATTTATATTTATGGATTTTCTTGTATTATGCATTGAATGGAAAAGAACAAAACTGTATATTCTGTGGTCCACAAAATAATACAGGTCTGTAATGGCATGCAAATATACATTTTTATATTGTATTGATGCTTGGATCCCACGTTTACCTCCGTTGCGGTCTTGACTTTGGAGCCCATCTGCATTGTGCACATAAATTTGAGTGACTGTCTGGGGATAACCCAAGAATGATGTCCAGCATTGTACACCGGGTTTATCAAGGACGAGTTCCCTGAGAAATAAATATGAAGTAAACAAACATATGTTCAATGGTACATTTTTATAATGAGAGATAGGATATGTTATATAATATTATATGAGCTGTGGCAATAATGTAAGCAACTGTATAACACAGATCATGTAAATTGTGAGCAAGAATTCAAAATAAAAGCGTTGTGTGGTTTCATACTTTTTTTAAACAGTATCACACGCTGTCAGTTTTAAGACACTGCATAGTTCTTTTAGATAAAAAACATGAAAAGTGTTATTAGACCTGTACCTGCAGTCAGAATTCACATCTGTGAAGACTCTGATCATGAAATCACCCAGGACTTCGGGCCTAAACGTGGAAGGAATGATGATGTATCGACCCTCTTGTAGCACATTCCTCATAAACACAGTCCGTGCATTAATGTAAGTTGACGTGGCAACATTCTGCTGGGTAAGGATGTCATGCATGCGGTATTTTCTGTTCGACTCAACCTGCGTGCAAAACATGTTTATTATGTGACATTTTTAAATAGATAAGGGTAATACTGTAGGCATGGTAAATATATGAATATTAACAAAAGCATGATACAAAAATCTTCATGTTTTGTGTGTGATGCACGAAAAGAGTGAAGGGAAGATTTTATTTCTCTTCATAAAGGAAATAATATTCACCCCATTCGTTATAAGTTGACATATACATTGTGTTAATATCAGGTCTGCATATCTTAATCTCTAAACATACATGTCCTGGTCATATTTCACCTCAAACAATCTATTTCTTGAAAATAAAGAAAATTACCAAGAAGAATATTACAAATTTAAACAATCTTAAACATCAGGCTACATTATCGTAGTCAAAATTTGCGCATCATTTTCTGAAGGATTAAATATGCAATATGCTAAATATGCATGAAAATGGTGAAAAATATTTTTTTGGGTTCACTCCAACATTTGAAAAATAGTGAGACTATTAAATATAACTGGAACTTTGTAATGGTTGTTCTTGTGTAATTATATAATTATCTAGGACTGTAAAAACACAATGGAAAACATACACAATGAAAAAGGTTGACAACTTTATTTAGACTGAATATAATCAGGCTGATTTATTATCATAATATTAAAATGACTGTAGTGTCCATTTATTCACCCTTGTCATACAGTACATTTCTTGTGTATACCTTGAAAACAGCGAACCCGATGGTCAGATTCTCTCCCATTCCTTGAGGTTTGTGGATCTTCATGTCTTTCTGCTGCAGAGATATCAGCACCTCATCTTCCTCTTTAGTCACATCAAACATGTACTGGGGGGGGTACATAACAACATTAAGTGTTTCTCTGCATTTTAAGGGAACTAAATGTTATTTCATGGTGTTGGTATTTTTTTACAAAAGTCAACCCTTCTGCTGGATTCTTTGTTTTGACTGAACCCAAATATTGTTTTGGACAATGTTTTTAAAAAGTAAAAGTGACCTATTTGTCAGGTATGGTGACCCACACCCGAAATGTGACCTCTGCTTTTAACCCATCCAGTGATTAGTAAACACACACACAGCAAGTAGTCATATGTACACCCAGAGCAGTGGGCAGCTATCACTGCAGCGCCTGGGGAGCAAGTAGAGGTAAGGTGCCTTGCTAAAGGGCACCTCAATCGTTACCTGCCGGCCCTGAGGATCAAACCAGCAACCTTCTGGTCATGAGTCCGACTCTCTAACCATTAGGCCATGATTTCTTTGCTAGGTTGAGCTCCATGGAATATTCCATCACAGAGAATCCTTCAATCTTAGGTGCGTGGATTGGAAATTGGTCGGAAAAGGAAACACACATGAAGTACCTGTGGGTTCTGAAGGAAGGTCTGCTTGTGGTTCATGCAGCCTCCACAGCGGTTTTGCAGTGGATCTGTATGCTTTGACCAGGCTCCGAAATGAACCACCTCATCCCAAGTCTTCTGGACACTCAAAACTGATGTATTTATCAGCCGACACACATCAGAATCTGTGAAATTCTTACACCAATCCTCAAATGACATCCTGCAAAGAGAATGATACAAATCAACGTCATTAAAGAAGTTCACCCAAAAATGTGGTGCTATTGTGACTACCACAGGACACAATTTTACCACAATAAACGTATATTTGAAAAGTGAATGTTGTCTCTTTGTGTGTATTAACTGCTTCTTTGAATGAATATCCAATCATCACTCACCAAAATTCTCCATCGTCCATTACAGTGATGCCTAGATTTTTCCTCTCCTTATCACCAACCTTCTTCCATTCTTCAGAGCTGTAGAGGTGCAAGTAAAAATCAAGTTTAGCCACTTCTACAAAAGTATATAGTTGCTTAACAACCTTTGAGCTTATGGTAGGCCTGGCTTGAAAGGTATGCTAGCAACAATCTCCAATGAGATGTTTTTTTACAATACCTTCAGAACATTGTGCTTCCTTGTTGCTGGAAATAACCATCACACTCACCTGTCGCCCCAAGCTCCATTCCACTCATGTTTGCCCCACGGGTTTCTCATACAGATCAGAGGGAGGGTTTCATTCTTGAAGTAGGCTGTAAGACCATTTCCCAGACGTACTCTCTTAACGGCTGTGACCGAGTAAGCATGACCCTTGACCAGACCATTCGCTAAGCGCAGCTCTCGCTCATTAGCCGATGCCTGTTGAACACAGAAATTAAGATAGAAGATAAGATTCTAAACTGAAAATTTGTGACATTGACCATAACAAAAAACAGCTACATATTTTTTACTTTGTGCAAAAAGAATGCACATTTATTTATAAAGTACATTTCTTGTTTGTCAAGGTAAACAAGGGCAAGTATTTGTTTATGCTTGATGTAATTGTTTGTTAATATACT
Source organism: Triplophysa tibetana (assembly GCA_008369825.1). Classification (NCBI taxonomy): domain Eukaryota; kingdom Metazoa; phylum Chordata; class Actinopteri; order Cypriniformes; family Nemacheilidae; genus Triplophysa; species Triplophysa tibetana. The sequence continues at coordinate 7,535,589 of CM017901.1, read as the reverse complement.
GCACAAGGGTTCACTCAACACGTAGTCATATTCTTTCCCTGTCAAATCAAAAATAGCTTTGACAGAGCTCAATTTTTATTCCAGATTTTCAAATTTAAATGGCAAGACTTGCCAGCATTCACAATAATTGTGACATTACAGCCATTTAATGTTTATTCTTCAGAATGATTACAAACTCTCTCTCTGCCTCCATAAACTCATACTTTAAGTGCGATTCATCAGCCAAAAAAAGAGAGAACATGCACGTAAACACATAAAAATAAAGATGAATTTGACTTATAGACTCGTCGAACCAGGCGACTTTATTCCACTGCTGCAAAATTGAATTCTGCCAAAACTTTTTAATTGTTTTCTTATCTTTTTTTCAACTGTGTCAGGCATCGAAAAACTTGGCTTGGTCACAAGGTGACAGTTCCCACAGACAGTCAGAAGTTCCCATAAAGGAGACTCATACAAATATGTGCGGTTGCAAATATAAAAATACAAAATACTGTTCGTAATGTTCTGGATCACCACTACACTATAAAAAGCACACGGTATGATGTGTTGAAGTGTGCAGCAAAATAATCGCACGGCCATCAACTATTTTACAATGTGGCAAATTTGGGCTAATTCGTATGAATTTGTACGATCTCTTTCGTGTACATTTTCGTTAGATGTGTAGCATATCCTAACGCTGCATTTGCCATTGATGGCTAAGGACGTAATATAAGCTTAGCTTAGTTCAGTTACGCTCTAAATAAGTCAATTTACAGCTTACAGTCTGTTGAATATCTAATTTGTGACTTGATATTGTACTGAACCATCAACAGACTACTTGAAAGATTTTGTACTACTAGTAATCGTGCAGTGAAGCAGATGTGAAATTCCCCCCTTACTTCTAATATTTTTTTGTGTATCAGCAATTTGGAGCAACTATTGCCGAGAGCAAATTTGGAGCAGCTATTGCCGAGAGCAACTCCCATAAACTTTGAAGTGGGAAAAGGAACTGTGTTGCTCTAGGACAGATGAGTCACTCTTTCAACAACGCAAGTTCTGAATTATACAAGCTGTTTTTCTATTTAAGGGGCAAATACTGTCCCGAAAACCCATGTGGCATCCCCCACTACATACAATTACCTAGATTCACCAAAATTGGCAACATGCAACCAGTGCTTACTAGCTTAACTCCTTTTTTACAATCCAATCCACTGCATTTGTGTAATGCTTCTTAACACACTTAATGACTACGGTAAGCTTTCAAAACATGACTTTATGTTGTCATGTTGTAAAACTGGCCTAGACATTTCTTTTCCATTTACACCTCTCCAAATCATTTGGAAAGAGAGAACGCACATTTCATTGAAATACAAAGTAGTGCAGAGCAGCATTTTTTTCACTAGCATTGTACTTACCCGTATTGAACAGCTGATTATGCCCCCTCTGTCATTCACTTTCAACAGATCTGAGAACAGTTTGTTTTGGGCTGTAGGATTAGTGCAATAATCACCCGCTTGCAGGTCAATTGCCTCTGCCACTGCACCACTAAAATCCACCACTGCATCTCCGGTGTTCCCTCCATTCAGAGACTCATAACAACCAGACAGTCTGTAGAAACAAAGTTGAAAGCTTAATAAGTATAACACAATTTAGTTCAAAAACGTGAATCCTTGTCAACCATCTGATTAATTCAGTACTATGTTTGAATATTATTTAAAAGTATAGTTTGTAATTTGTCTGATGTTGATGCTCGTTGAGATTAGGTTGTGCAAAGGCAACAAGTATGCCGAGTGATCAAGAGTTGCGTATTTGGAAACAACCAGCCCTTCTTCTGATTTCAGCTCTCATCATTTTAAGAGTCCTAATTACTACAACACTTCACTGACTAGTCTCTAGTCGAGCAAACTTACTATTTACCAGAAAACTGAGTAGTGTCTGACTAACCCTAAGCACAAAATGCTTTAAAAAGTTCAGTATCATCAAATACCACGGCTAGTTCACAAATTCTAGGGCTCCTTTCAAAGGTAAAACACAAATCAGTTGGCTGGGATTCCACTTTACTCACATCAGTTTCACAGGGTCTTCCAATGCACTAAGTTGCATAAGCAACACAAACATTGATCCTAAGAGCATTGTTGCAATGTTATTAATGGAAAAACTAACCAGTTACCTTAGACTCCATTTGGTGCCACTATTTGCAGAGAAATTACATACTTCACTTTTAAAAAGGATGACTATGGAAGTTTCATATTTATTCAACCATGTGTGCTAAAAGAGAACTAACTTTGCATATGCCTTCTCAAGTAGAGGACTCCAAAACTCATTTCTGACTTTTGAGTGGCAGTATATGAGTTTCCCGTTGAGTGTGGGCAGACGATCATCCACCACCACATCGGTCCATTTTCCGAAAATCCAGAATCGAAAGTGAAAAATTCCGGCATAGTTCTCTGGATGTTTGGAATTCCACTCCTGCTCTTTCCAATTTGGAATCACCTCAAATGAAATGGAAGGAATTTATTTAATTATTTAAGTTCTGTATGTCGTTCATATATTTGGAATTTTACACAATCTTACACACTAACACCAGCAGACAACTAAATATACACAGGGAGAACAAAGGCATTATTGTGGAAATAATATACAATATCAAAAAAAAACAAATCAGATACAACAAGAGAGATAATAAACCCACAAACCTTCTGCCAGAGATCTGGTTTGAGTGCCAAACAGGAGCAGGCTGCTACAAACCAGCAGTTTCCCACCTCTCCCTGATTGAGATCATGCGAACTGATCCCATCTACAAATAAACTTGGGTTTTCACTTATTTCCTGTAGAGAGAATGAAGAGACACTTAAAGGGAGACATTCTGTTATCATTTACTCCCCCTTAGGTTGGTCCAAACCTGTAAAAATGTCATTGTTCTGATGTACATAAAGGGAGATATTTGGAAGAATGTCAGTAGGCAAACAGATCTAATCCCCCATTTATTGCCATAGTAGGGAAATGAAATACTATGTGAGACAATGGGGGATTAGATCTGTTTGGTTACTGACATTTTTAGAAGCAGTCATGTGTGGATGTATAAACATCCAAACTGGTATACATGTGGACAAAGATTTTCTTGTACTTTAAGCATTGTATAGGCCAACCTAACCTAAAAATGCAGTGTTGGGTCAAAACTTAACAAAACATTCACTCTAAAAAAGTGCTCAATTGTTTTTGACCTCTGCTGGGTAAATATTGGACAGAACACACGGCTGGGTTAAGATGACTCAATGTTGGGTTATTTTTTACCCACTTGCTGAGTTGTCTTAACCCAACCAGCAGCTGTGAAGAACAAACTAACGTAAAAAAAAGAACGCCTTTGTCTTTATTATTGATTAATAAATATTGATTAAAAATTATTGAGTGGTCACTTACACTTGGTCGCTTCCATTCAACTCTTCCAGACAGATGTGTTTTGAAGACTAGGGATGCATTAGTGCAAGGAAACTCTGGATCTTCAAACAACTTCTTACTCTCCAAACATGCTTTCTTCAGTGCATCATAGTGCTGGTTCTTGTGAGGTATCACTTCAGAGGACATAATTCTGCCTTTCCTTTGATGCAAACTGAGAATGACATAAAAGAAATGAGTAAAAATGAATATACTTGACGAATGAGTACCTGTTGGTTAATTGACAATCACCAATGGCCATAATGATGTATTATGGCCAATATACGCATTAACATTTATTCATGTAAATGATGCTTTTATCCAAAGTGACACAAATAATGGAGCATTTAGCATTCTGACCTACATGTTTACAGGCAGAAATAATAGTGATCCAGTAGATTCTATTACACATACAGTTGGGATCATAAGTTTACATACCGCTTTCAGAATCTATAACATATTGATAGGATTTTGTTTTTTAAAAGCTCATCAGCTTTGTTCATGTCATCATATTGATTAAAAAATCACAGAGCTCACTAAAAATGTATTACCCTATGGAGATTATAAATAGGATTTATTTATTTATACAATACTGTGCTTTATTCCACGCCAAGCTCACAGAACTCCAAGAAATTAAAACCTCCAATGTTTCTAATTGACAATGACGAACTGTGCATTCATCTACAGTTTCTGATTTTGACCCCAAGGACCTTCTAGAAAACTATTCTATTCTTTTATTCCGACCACTCTTTAAATGACCTAGATGGAACTCCAGAAACCTTAATTTATGTTTCATCCACATTTAGCATTTACAATTATTAAAAAAAAATAATCAAACAGTTTTATCAAAATGCAATTGAGAGCCCAAGCATTTAATGCCTGAAGTATCACAGTTTTTCAACAATAGATTAGTACAAAAGCTGGGATAGAAAAGTACAATGTTCTGTGATATAAAAAAATGTACAGTATAAATCTCGACAAGCCCAACAATGCACAACAACAATCCCATGATCTTGTAGGAAACTCACACATTAAAGCGATACTTCGCTCAATTATACAATATTTGTCATCATTTATTCACCTTCAGGTTGTTCAAAATCTGTGTTTTTCTTTTTTCTGATGAAGACGAGAAAGTTATTTGGAAGAATGTTTGTAACCAAAATGTTCTTGGACCCCATTTACTACCATAGTAGGAAAAATTACTTTATCATTTTCTTTTATTCTGTAGAACACAAAATAAGATATTTTGAAGAGTGTAGAAGAGCAAACAGTTCTGGGGCACTTTTGACAGCCATTGTCATTGTTCCTACTTTGGTAATCAGTGGGGTCAAAGAACTGTTTGGTTACAATCATTTGTCCAAATATCTTTCTTTTTGTTTAACCAAACAAGGAAATGTGTACAGGTTTGGAACAACTGGAGTGTGAGTTAGTCTTGAGAGAATTTTCATTTTTGAGTGAACTATCCCTTTAAAAACAACAAAACATCTATAATAAGTCAACATTTTATAGAAAAATAAGTAAATAAGCCAAATGGTCGGTCTCAAAAATTGAGAGACCATTTCAAATCCCTTTTCAGTTTTTCTGAATTTAATATTTATGGGTATGTGTTTAGGTAAATTATTATTTTTGTTTTATTCTGTGACTACTAGCAATATTCAACCCAAATTCCAAGCAAAAATATTGTTTTCATGTACATTTATTTGCAGAAAACGAAAAGGAGAAAAAGGTCAAAATAACAGAAAAGATGTTTTGTATTTTTTATGTGATAACCTAAATTTTTGTCACAGTTTTCATGTGTCTTGTCATGCTGTCAGTCTTTCACATTGCTTTTGGATGTCCGAGGTCAACAGACACTGCACTGAAATAGCCATCCAGAAATTCTGACTGAATGAAAAGAAAAGTCTGCGGTTTATATAGCAGTACAACACCATGTTCAGAATGCTGATTCATTTGACACTGCCTTGTGTTTTGTTGATTTGTCTTCCTTGTAAAAGATTGCATATGATGTCATGCAATGATAGGAATGTGTCTTAACTCTTATGTGTTCATACTGTGTGTTATTAAACTCTAGTAAAAACTAGCATGTGTGTTCCTTTAAGGAACAGAAGACCATGCCAGTTCTAGACAGATCTTCAAGTCTTATTAAGAGTCATAAACTTATTTATGAAAAAAATATTTTTGCAGTACTGTGTGGGATATGGAATGATTATAAAATAAAAGTACATTTTAAGGCAATTTCATATAAAAAAAAATATTTCCTCACATTAGATTGAAGTCTGTACTATAGTATATCCTCATTTAGATGTAAGGTCAGTGTAACAAAATTTTGTTCTGTGTTCTTATATATTGAATCACAATAAAAGTGGTCTAAGTCTACTGCATTACTGCCTCAAAGATAATTCTTACATACACCACACATTGATTTCATTGGTAGAGATCAACCCTGCCGAAAAACCTTAAACCTCAACTGGTTTGAAAACAGTTTTTATCTCATCTTCAGTTGTATAATCCACATGCAAGCAGCTGCAAAGCATCTATGATAAAATGGCATTTCCTTGACTATCTCTCTCTCTCTCTCTCAAAGCAGAAAAATGTTGTTTGATTTGTGTACATCAAAAACATGCTTATTCAAAACAGTTTTAAAAACGTAGATGATTTACAGTAAACAGTCCTTTCATATCTTACTGTACAACGAAACAAAGTCACACATACTGTACATACTTCTAAAATAAATTGTTAAAGTACAAAACACTGGTGTCTCTTACCTGAATAAAAAAATCCAAGACTTGTTGTGTTGAATTCATAGGACTTATGTACGTGAATATATGTGTATTCAATCCCATCTCTATTTCACATGTAACAAGAGGAAAACCCCTGTAACAGTCCCACGCCCACAGTGGAGGCGGGTGGTTTCAAGAGACTTGCAAATCTGCATTTTTTCTTGCATGCCAAGATCAGATCTCCTATAGTCCTGAGGCAATGAAACCTGTTGAGCCTTGTTTGAAATGCAGGTGACGTAAACACACATGTTTACCAAACACAGCATTGTTTCGCTACAATAGAGACAATTGGTGGAAGCATAGACCTCTACTGTGAAATGTTTGTAATGCATTCCAGGATAAAATGAAAGGTTAAGATTTGTTATCTTTATCCCTCGTACTGATATCAGTTGAGTTTTTTTAGTTAGGCAATGCAAACCTTGTGATGTAATGACATGACAAGAACATGCCTTATATTTACTTTTTTTAGGGTGTAATTGTAATGTAGAGTTAGATGTTTTAGACCCATACAGATTTGCATGAGGTGTGTGTGTGTGTGGGGGGGGGGGGTTGTGACTATTTTACATTTGGGATAGAAGTTATTTTCGTTACTTTATACTGACAGCTTTCAATTAATTTGCATCTTTAAAGAGGACCGAAGGTTAACAACAACTATTTTGAAATCTCTGTTGGAAAAATAGTATCAGTGTGTGACTCCTTCAAAGTTCTTGTTTTCATCAGCTGACAAGAGCGCCTGTGCTATTAATACAGTGCGTTTATCAGTAGAGTTTTAATGAGCCTCAGGGAAAGAATGAAGTTTTGAAATGGCTGAATCCTTATAAGTATATTTCAAAATATTGGCACAATGTTCAGACATACACAAGCTGCAGAATTGACCCACACTCCCCAATTTCTGGACTAAATATTTATCCTCAAGCACTAGGGGGAGGCAGAAACCTACATAACTATACCTGCATTACTGGAAGCTGCCTCCACGTGTCAATACAGACCTTTATCCTCACTGCTGTCTTTGGTGTCAAATTTAGGTCTTTCAAAGGAAAAGGATTTAAAAACGTTTGTATCGTTATCAGTGTCATGATGTATAGTGTTGCAACACAATTTCTGCTCACACATTTTGTTTAAAGTTCGTATAGCAGAAAATGCTCAAAGTTTAAATAGCAGTAAATGCAAATAACGAGATAAACATACATACAAGTGGTTGATTTAAAACAAATGTTTTTTTATTTAACACAGACGGAAACATAGTAGCAGAACAACTTTTATACTTTACAGAATCAAAGGGTCAACACTGACAGTATAGGGGTGTTCCAGCTATCAACCAAGCTATCAAGAGCATGCAATGAAACCACAGGAAGAACATTGGGACCTATGTTACAATGAGAGTGCTTTTATTAAAATACAGCAGAAAGAAAACTTAGTATAAAAAGTTCTAGATATAGACGTTTAAACGTTTTCTTATTCTAATCAGCAAATTTTTTCTTGGAAGTCAAGCGTTCTACAACTTTAATAAAATGGGATTTAAAACAGAATGACAGAATCACTTTATAGTTCCCCTGTTTTATTGAAGATACAGGGCAGATGCTAAACCCTTGATGCATATCATGTTTACTGTCTGACTATGAATGAATCTTTCTGAAAGCTGTTCTGAGCTGCCGCAGCACGTCTTCAAACCTTTTAAATATTTTATAAAGATGTAGAGTATAAGTTCTATCGACGATTGATATCTGTGATTTATGTCAAAGAGAACTTCTTTAAAATTGTTCATTACTTTCTGCTCTCCATGGTTTCTGGAAATGTTGTTTTACATTATTGTACATACATTCTTTATCCTAACACAACAATGTACTTAGAACACAAAAAATGATGGCTTATGAGGAGCACCAACTGGGAGTACCAGTATTTAAATATGAAAACCCAAAATTAGCCACCGTGGTTGAGACCAGTTAAAACTCCTTAGCAAGTTATGATTTTTAAAGTATTTTGCTTGAATATTGTAATGTATTGAAGAATTAATGATTCCTTTTTTTGACTGGTTGTGAAGACCAATGGTAACAGGAGACAACAGTGTTGCCACAGCAACCAAAAGCAAGTAGAAGGACTGACCCATTCTGCTCATACATAGTATCTCACTAATCACCTATTTAATTCACTGGCTGCTTTTCCACTCAACAGATACTCCATCCTCTCCAGCTTTCTTTTTTTAAATGTGTTCCCTCTGATAGGAGTTGAGGCAGATTCCAGGTGGGAACCAATTGGGGGATTATTGAGTTGCCATAGCAACCAAATACCAAAACCACAAGGTTGTTGCTGTGGTAACATTTCTTTTAACTCTGGACAAATGAGAATTCCTTCTAATGTTAGTGGCTGCTCCGTAAAATTTAGCTGGCAACAATAGACCTTAAGATTTTATCTTAGGGTGCTTTAAAACACCTTACATTTTTCATTGGGACTGGGTAGTATTGGCAATGTGTGTGTTAAAAGCACAGTTATATGGATCTATATTTTAATAGAATGTTTTGGTTCAAGGTCTAACACCAGTATCTGTGTGACATGCTTACCACAGAAAATAATTGTGATTGCACAAGTGCTTGTATAATAAACTATACTTTTAGACAGAAGCAAATTACTTAGTGTGGTAACTAAGAGAACACACAGATAGACCTTGACCTGTAACACCAAGCATTCCTTTAAAATAGATGTTGTAAATTATATAAATTATTAATTGCAGGCCATGAATGCCAGGCATGTAAAAAAAGTGTGGTGGCCACTGAGAAGATAAAATGTTAAACAAACAGACAATTCAAATAAAAAAAACATTGCGGTAAAACAGGGTGTTGAATAGCATCTCATTTTAATAGTAAAGTGAGAAGTTTAATACACAGTATGATATCACTAAAACATGTCACAATGATACAGCAGAAATACTTGATAAGCAGAAAGTCTGATTGATGTCCCAAAAATCCATGAAAATTAGCAAGTGTGTTAACAGCACTATAGGAGAAAAGAGAGCATTTGCACCATGTCTGAAGAATTACCCTGATAAACTACTAAAACAGTGTTCAAAACTATCAGTAACAGATTACAGAATGTTTAGTTATAGTAATAGTTATAGTGTTTGATCCCCACTTCAAATCAAACAATGCAAAAGATTACAAAACAGTACAAAACTGACGGATGATTGTTTGTATATATTCAATGGATGACTTTAAAAAAGGCACAATGGAAGGTACAAAATCGGCCGGAGACATTAATGGTGGTAAAATATACACTGAAATAAAGGGAATAAATGGGAATTCTATAAAATTCAAAAGATCAGTTTTTGCAGTTTTGTTATGGTAACGTTCATATTATAGAGATGATCTAGAGATACCACAATACCATCACAGTGCTCTGTGAAAATGCTAGGTCAGAAATGACTGCATTTTGCTACCACACGTTGAATTCCATCACCTTCCTATTGTACATAAAACTCCCTAAAATGTAAATGATCAGGTCTGATATTCTGTTTATTTTAAAATCAGAGATTAAATGAGACATTTCGTTAACACTTTACAATAGGGTTCCATTTATAAACATTGGTTAATGCATTTGGTTACATGAACTAACAATGAATAATATATTTTCCAGCCATTATTAATGCAATTAAATTGAATGCATTTTTTTAATTAAAGTTAACAAACAGACCCCTCCTGTAAAGTGATATCCAACTAAATGTACACCATCACTGAAGGAAATATAGATTGCCAACCTTCCTCTATACAACATACCTTTGGCTTTCTGAAAATGACACTGTGCCTTACATTTTCAAACTTATTCATGCAACCAAAACCCTCAGAAAAGAATTCTTATTCATTTCCTAAGATTTTTATTAAACAGTGATTGCTTTTGAAAAAAAACCTTATATGGCTTTTGCCCCCCCCCCCCTCAGTTTGCAAAAGTTACCTTCAGAGCCACGAACAATAAACAGCTGTTTTTTTTTACATTGTTAGAATGCAAAGACACGTATGATGGTGTTTTGGAGTAGGCTGTACTGTACATGGTATATTTACAGTGGTATGGAGTGAGTTTAATGGGTACTGTCCCAACAGTTTGGGGCTTTAAAACATAATGAACCATTGCACGATGAGAGAGAGAGAGAGAAAGAAAGAGAGAGAGAGAGAGAGAGAGAGAGAGACAAAGAGAGAAAGCATGGGTTAAAATGGATTAATAAAGAGCAATGATGGTGCAACAAGTTTTTTTCTTCGTTTTTTTCTTTTTCTTTTTTTATATTTGATTTTTTACAAGTCAGACTATCACACCCTTGTAAAAAACAACTATTTGCTGCTTAGAATTCCCCAGACCAAGCATCTTAAAAAGTCAGTATGAAAAATTGAAAATTATTGTATTAAAAAAAGGATGGTTCAATGTCTAAATGTCTGATCTGACCTGCTGTGTGATAACATTTCAGTATGCTTCAAGTTCTTCATGTATAAAAAATGAATTTTAACAGCAGACCACATACAGATTTGAGTGTTTGTCATCATAATACAAGAGTAAACTGCAGTATATGCCCTGCATATACTTAACATTTTTATTAGACACTACAAATAGGTTATCAAAAAATAGGAAGAAAACACAGAAAATGAATGCAACAAATTCTCAAGCAGCAAATAGTGCACAGACCATTGCTGCAAAACCCGACGGTCAAGGGCAGCCATGGTGATGTTTTCAATCACCCTGGACACTAGGGTGGCGATGTTGATGTTTCCAAGACAAGGGAGCACCAGAGATACCTCTGTGACTGGCCAATCATGTTGATTGACAGAGAGAGGAGAGTCTACATCGACTCCCCCTGTGAATCTTCATCTTCCAGCGACAGGGGCAAGTAGAGATCCTAGAGATCAAAGGTTCAGTGTAAAACAGAGTGAAAAAAGTTACCAAGTTACATATATAATGTTCAAGATTTTAAAGGGTGTAGAATCAGCTACACTGTAAAAAAAATTTTACAGAACTGTAATTTTACTAAATGTTTGTGTTTTATAACATATTTTTCACATATTTTTGAGATACAATCAAAACCCGTCAAATTAGAGATAAGACCGTAAATTTAAAAGAAAACTTAGAAAACAGGTAATTTTACATGGAAAATTATATATTACGATACATTACGGTATATTTCTACCAACCAGCACTTGGAAAATTTCATTTATTTATATGTTGGATTTTTTAAAAATATGCTCTAAAGCCAACAAATAACAGAAAAATACCGCAAATTTGCACGAAAACCCCACATAATTTTACAGGGAAAACATATTATTCAGAATATTTCTGGCAACCTAGAATTTTTCTCAACTTCTGGCACATACAGTAGGTGCTTTTGTAAGCGCGTTTTAAACTAATTGAGCAATCGGATATATGTACTTTTTGCAGTGCACTATGGGTAATTGTTGTTTTCTACAGGATTTTTTTTACACTGTATATATTATTGCTTAATTTCAAAAAAAGCGATCGTCGCTGAAATCACCACTCTGGCTTGTTTTGCAAGAAAGGTCAGCTGAGTGAACATCATCCCATCTAATACATGGCAGCTTACCAAAAATTTTGAAAAAATTAGAGAAAAGATTTAAAAAATTGTTTGGCTGTACAGCATGTACTGAGAATATTGCAAAATGTATACATGAACATATAGAAAACACAAGTATATATATCCAATTGCTCAATTAGTTTGAAACACGCTACAAAAGCACCAACTGTATGTGCCCTAAGCTGACAAAACAACAATTACCCCTAGTGCACTGCAAAATGAGCAGCCAATAAACAACTTTTTGCAGTTACTATCTGGTGTGTCAGCAATAATTTATCATTGCAAGTCTCCAACATTAATTGACTGCTTGTTGTCAAATAAATTCAAAATAACAAAACTATACTTTTTCTTGGCAGTTTTTTGTCAGATTGCAACAGTGTACTTTAAGGGTTGCTTTGGTTTTATTTATTTGTATTGGTTTTATAAAATTAATTTCACTCAACTATGGTACAACTGTGTTGACTGAACACTTGGTAAATGAATCTGATAAGACACATATAAAGCAACTGAGGTGTACAGAGTTTACAAAGTTGAAACGTGCACTTCTGAGAAATGAAAAGGTTTAAAGAAAACTACTGATGTATTTTTGAGTAAACAAATTGAAATTGCAGTAAAAAAGAAGGAATGGTTGTGGTGTTGGGAAGTGGTAGAATGTTACCTTCTGTTTGCGGGTGTTGCCAGGGCTGGTCGGGGTCGAGATAGGAGACTGCTTAGAGATGGGGGTAGAAAGCTGACTACTGGAGCCGGTTCCATTGGCTACAGAGCAAGACAGAGGGAAAAAGGAATAGCAATAAAGTGCAAATGTAGAACGCAGGGATAGAACGAGAGCCACAGAATAAGACAGATGGAAATAAAAGACAAATTGTGGGGTTAGACAGTGCATTAAACTAGTGTCCCCTCCTCTCGTGTGCAAATGGAAGGCTAATGCTTGTGTATAATCATGCTGTCAACTGTCGTCTAGCCAGCTGCAACCGAGTGTGTTTCATCTCTCCGTGAATAGACGTGGTTGCTACGATACACTTGAGCTGTGTTTACATGTGAGAGTGGTGTGATGCAGCATCATGGCCAGAGGGCATGGTGGGTACTAAAGGCTGTTTCGAGAAACTTTAAGGCCAAACAAAAACCTATGGACGAGACGCCAGGACTTTAAACTGACCTAGGTAATGAATAGAAAAAACAAAGAGAGCCGAAGCTCAGAAGAGAAGCCAAATGCTTGGACAAGCTACAGAGAGTTTGGATCAGGGGCTGCAGATATAAAACTTGTCAAAAGGTTCTGATCTCAGTCTTTTATGTTCTAATTAAATGCAAGATTGTCCAGATTATGGCAGTGTTTTTGCTCAGTCCTAAAAGATGTTTCCATTTAAAACCAAAAAGGTTTTTCCTCATCTGCTTATTAAAGGGAAACCAATTAAATGAACATGTTACTGTGAATGCATGAAGGTTAATAATCGATTTAATCACATCCTGGTGTCACAGATAGTTTGACTTATTATGTGAGGTTATACTTTTGAAACACAATTGTAAATGTAACAATTATCCCGGTGCAATGTTTTTCAAAGTAAAACTTTACAATAGCGTTCTGTTTGTTAACCTTAGCAAATGGATTAGCTTACAAACTAACTTTGAGCAATATCGTTTCACAGCATTTATTAAACAAAAGCAACAACATTTAAAAGGAATGGAAAAAGCTAAAAACAGAAAACAATAGAGGAGTGAACATTAAACAAAACAAGAGCCAAATTTGAAATGCACAGAAATGTTATTTTTCCTTTATTTTAAAAGAAAGGCTGTGCAATAATCCTATAATTTACAAGCAGGACTTTAAAACAAGAGGAAAAGATAAAAGAAATAAAACAGATAAAAAACACATTGAAATATTAATCCAACCACCAGTGCACAGTGATACAGTAAACTGTAATAATTTAATACATACAAGAAAAGTTAACATCTACAAATCTATCTATTTTTTATAAAAAAAACTTCTTTATGAAATAAACCCTTAGTCTTGATATGAGAGCCCATAAAATTTAAAATCAATGGTGTGTGTTAAGTGGATCTCTATTGTATTAGTATGGAAAACTGACAAAATAAAGCCATTTGATATGTCATTTAAGCTCCTGTTTCACTGGGAAATGTTTCCGTGGAGAAAAGAAAATTGTGTTTGTTATGGGGTTTTCAACTAAATGATTTAGGAAATTGCAAAGTGCACCACAAGATGGCAGTCATGACATGATACCATTTGCTGTGGCGAGGTCAATGAGGACATATTATTGTTTTATTTCTATCACTGAAAATCTCATCACCATCCCAGCCTCAGTTTCTCTGTCTCTTTCTCAGAAATTGAAACATTTCTAAGATAAATAACAGTTCCTGTAACTTATGTGATTTATCTGATAAATGTGTGAACTACCGTTTTGTGTATCATTCAATTAAACAATGAAACAGGTCTAATAGGATTGGTTAAACAAGCAGTAATCTGCTTATGTTATTGTTTTATATTATTGCACAGGCTGATGCAAAAACACACACAAACACTGGTGATTATGAGATTATGACAGAATAACACAGTAAAAAAAAATGACAGGGTGTTAAAAATAAATCCTAAAAGAACAGAACATTGATAATCATGGATTTAACTGCATAAGCGAATATAAATGGATAGCTGTGGACAAATCATTGTGCCAACACAATTTATTAATGGACAAAGCGGTTCAATGATCCAGGCAAGCAATCAGAGCACGCAAGGTTCAGTTTTGATATGGAATTGATGTGGAGTTAGTAAAGATTCATTATGGAGTTAAAGGTGTGTTAAGTTGGCATGAGTCACATAATTATTGGCTCACTGGAATCAGCTGGAGACTTGCAGCGCCTCACAGGGCCGGGGCTCCTAGTCGAGCCTCTGTGTCCTTTGGGGGTCTTCATCACCCGACATTCTACAGCAAGAGTAATACAGAGAGAATAGTACAGTAAAAGATAGAGACATATGCAGTATGAAATAATGACAAATCACGTAATGATTAAAATGTTTACAATTTAGAACATTTCAAGGACTATCAGTTTAAAGAAAAATGTAAGATAGTTTAAAGAATACGGTCTAGACTCATTAGCTAAAATCCCCAAGGAGAGGAAATCGCACAATCTACAATAACTGAACATCATCTCTCATTAGACTTTTGAAGTGGACAGCGGCAGCCTAACACGTGGATGTTAAGTGCTGTCTGCAGTACATTTAACAAAGAGACATTACTGATGCTCAAAATATAAATCTCCTAATAGACACTAATTGAGTATTTAACATGAATTAGCAATCAAGACCTCATCTGTTTTTCAGTAAATGCTTTGAATGCAGTTTTTATCACTTCAAATAGTCAGGGGACATAATGGGCATGATTTTTATGTGTTATGTATTATTTATGGCCAACTGTACTGTATTTTATCTGAGGATGGCCAATTATGCAGGTCATTTTCACTTTAACGACTTCAATGAATCACATGCAGGCTACAATTCAAATGCAATTTCTAATCAATTATATATAATAGTGTTAGGTTTATTTTGGTGCTAATGCTGAACCAGGTTTTCACCAGGTGGACTTTTCTGCGTGTTTTTTGAAGACACACAAATACTGTACGTTTCTCCTCGGTGTGACCCTAAACCTTGATTAAAATACCATGTAAATCATAAATGAAATAATGCCTTAAGTGCATTTGAAAACCTCATAGTGAGATGTTAAATTAATAGCCCCCTGTGGAATGCAACTTCCTCTTGCTCTCACTTTCAGAAAGACACATACAGAATGTGTGAGTGTTACTGAAAAACTACTGAATGGATTAAACTGAACTGCTTCATCAATCAGCATAGTAAATGCATGCACACAATAATGATTTATAATACATATTTATATGCCAGGCATATTAAATATTGCCTGACATTATATAAGAAATTACAGGTAACCACAAGATGGGTGACACATGCTTTTTCCGAATGTTCTAAATTCATTTAACTTGGTCATCTTCAAAGCAGATTTAAAGAGCATTGCAATGATCGTTAGTCTCCTTATTACTGTTTTTGCATTAAAATACATTAATTTAATGTCTTTTGAATAATATAATTATATATAGTAGTTATAGATTCTAATTAGACCAGTTTGAACCAAGATGTGCTTTTTCTGTATAAAAGTTAGAATCAAAATTTGACAAAAAAATCTCTAAAAAGATTTTTTGAGAACTCTACTAACAGAATGATCACAAAAGTATTTCTAAAATTGCACCTTTTAAATGAAACAGAAGGAGCTAATGACAGTTTTACTTTTTATGTCCTCCGTAGTAATGTTGGATTTTGGCTGGGAAAATACAGTCATATTCTTCTTTTAAACATGCAGCTTTTAAACACATGAGATTTTATTTAAAAATAATTTTCAATGAACTTTCAATCAGATTTTTTATTTATAATTCTATTCGTTGAGCCTACCATTTTGGTCCAGAGAGAAGTCATCCTGCGCGTAGCGAAATTTTTCTGGTCCACAGGCAATAAAAACATCATCGTCGCCAAAGAAATCTTGCAAGCAGGTCACCTACCAATTAAAAAGAGACATGATGAGGAAGACTTAATCAGAAGTACACAAAACTATAATCTATAATGATTATATAGATGGATTTAAAGCACCAACATAAACAAAAGTTACTGCACATGTGTGCGTTCGTGGATTGCCCTAAACATTCGCTACACATTCGCAAATACGCAAATAATAGAGTACCTGTGGATTATTTCTTACAACAAGCAAAAGAAACGGAGAAGAACCCTTACTCGGCTAAACTTGCCTCTCCAATATTTTTAATTTGGACTGCGATAACAAGCTCAACCGCTAGATATCAATGTCCCATGGTTTGTTTACCGTAAATGACAGGACTGCAGGATCCATTCAACATAAATGAAATAAAATAGTTAAACACTGGACAGACTGGAAGTTTGGTGCGCACGTCCAATAAAACGGTCTTAAACAAATATTTCTTAGGTCAAGTTTGCTGTTTCTGTATTAAAATACTTTTATTCGATATTTTTAAACATTTCTATGATGAGATGAAACAAAATATTATATAAAGAAATCATAACTGCAAAAGGGGTCCACAGCATTATAATCATGTAGGCCATTAAAGTTATATTCTAGGATTGCCGCTATGATAATCCTTTATAATAATACTGAGGATAATGCCAACAGCAGGTATTTTGTTTGCCATTTAAATCAGCAGAAACACTTGTTTGACATCATTTAGCTGTATCTGAGTGATGCTCACACACAGGCACATACAGTACACACAACAGGCATTCACACACAGAGAATGTATTACAGATCCTACAGCTGTTCATAAGCCTGACACTTGAAAATATTTTAAATGTTTTTAGAGTCTGCCATTCTGCATTCTCTGCTAAAATTGGGTCATCAAAAGCCAATAAGAGAGTCCCACCCCAGCCTACCGTTTAACACGCACCCAGACACACACAGACAGTGATATATGACAAAGCAAATCTATACCGCCCTTGCTATAAACAGCTGGCCAGGGAGGTTGGGGGATGTCTGCATAGTGGTTTGTGTGTGAGTGTGTCTGTGAAACATTGCTAAAAATGGAGAAGTGGGCCATTAACAATGACGACGGCCAGCTGTGTCCATCCACCCATTATTCTGACACCCAAAGTAGAGCTGGGGCTGGTGGGGCTGACATCTTGATGTATCACCCTTTACTCATTCAATATCAAAACAAACCATAAATAACCCTCATAGGCTTCACAGCTACAGACTACCCTACCATAGTATCGCAAATAATTTGACAATAAAGCATCGATGACCTAAATGAGATGAAGCTTTACAACATATTCTTTGGTGTACAACATGTAGTATAGCCTAATAATGGCGAAGCTTATATTCATAAATGATTTTTTTATATATATATGTAACTATGCGTAATATGTAGTCGTTCAAAACATAATCTTTGATGAAGGCACATCTAGCTAAAATCTAGTATAACAAAAAGTCAGACTGTGTGTCAAAGAAAATGCTGCAACATCTTGCTGTCCCTCCTACCATCCTAAATAGCACTTCACTGATATTTACTTCACACTACTGGCTTTGACAGTTATCCGAGCTGACATTCAAAGCAGTCAATCGGCCTGTCAATCATGTGTCAGTCCTGCCTTGTGCACCTGCTGCCCCCGTCCTCCTTTCTGTGTTGTGCTTAATAGATGGAAATTGGGATTTCTCAAGAGGCAGGGTGACTAGAGACACCCGAAACGCAGGGTGTGTGTGTGTGTGTGTGTGTGTGTGTGTGTGTGTGCGTGTCTGCACGTGTGTGCATAAAACTGATTAAAAATTGGGCCATTAAAAATATCTCATGGGACAAATAACCTGTAAACTATACCCAGACACACCCAGTCCAACCGAAAATAGAAATCTGAAAAGTCTCATTCCCAAATCTATTTGAAAAATCAATATTTCCTTGAGTCTCTATAGAATAACCTTGGGGTCAAAAAAAGGCCAAAGGTCAACAATTGGAGTAGTCTGAAGAGCGTGACAAAACCAAGGAAACAGTGCAAAGGACAATACTAGGGCACCGTTTCTTACAGTTTCTCAGTATAACCAATCCTAGCCAGAATAAATCTAGAAGTGAATCCACAAAAGCATTCTGGGATTGCCTAATTTATGAGTAAAGTATCTATATAATCTCTATGTGTGTGTGAGACTTACATTCTCTCATGCAAGCACGGTGCATACACGGTCCTGTGTTTCCTGTTTGTTCTTTGGTGTCCCCTGCCCAAAAAATGTCTGAGAAAGATGAATAATATTTTTTTCTGGGAACAGGCAAGACTGCATCTTTTATGTCTTTATTGTTTCTGCATGCATGTTTTGTATTTTTTGTGTCTAAATGCATCAACGCTGTAAGCAGCTCTGTGTAAGCTGAGATTCAGGGTGTGAATGTGTACTGTATGTCTGCACGTCTGCCCTCATCTGTCACCTCATATCACCCTCATCGAGATGTTCCCGTAAACCAGTGTGACAGATCAATCTCTAAAGTCTACTGCGAAAAAGAGAGAACATGAAGCACTTGTGACTGTGTGCGTGTCTGTCTAAAAAGCCTGAAGAGGGAATTACTAAACATGAATAAGCAGTGAGTCTCCGACCATAAAGCGTTATATTGGCGGAATATAAGAACTGATGTCATTAAAGGAATTGTTCACAAAAAAAAAGAATCCACAGTTTACTATCCCTCATGCCATCCTGGAAGTATACGATTTTACAATTTCAATCGTTTTGAAAAAAGTATACAGGCTCTTTCTAGCTTTGTAAAAGCATGCAATTATGACCCACAAAGCACATAAACCCATCTTAATGAATGGTAATAAATGTCTTCTGATGTTAAACGATACATTTGTGAGTAAAAATGATAAATATTTTGATCATATTTAGCCAAGATTAGCCACACTTTAAACATGTACAAATAAAAAAAACGACATAAGTAATCTGTGCCGACTCTATTCATCTGAAAAACGAATCCCATTGGTTCACGCATGTCTCCAAAATTAAAATTCACTTTTGGGTGAAATGTTCATTTTAAAAACAGTTTTATTGCACAGAAGTGACCTTAAATGCTTTGGCAATATGACTGTACAAATTTGTTATGCCAAAAAAGCACATGAAAACTGAAAGAAAGAGCAACAACTTAAAAGACGTTCACATAAAACATTCTATTGAGCTCAATCATAATTACACAGATGAATGAGAGAATAAAGCCACATTGTGTTCACATCACTTTGATGAGGTCAGTGACAAACCACTATTGACTGTCACATTCGGCCACATTCACATGTGCCTGTTTGTCTAGAGACAGTGGCTTAGTTCAAAGACATTGGAAACAAAAAAATGAACTTTTGCATGTTGCTTTTTGTTATTGAACCAGCATTGCTTCTTGTTTTAAGAGAACCTTGAATTTCAATATCATTCATGCATCTGGGTGTATTGTAAAACAAAAGGAAGGTTCAGTCATTTCACTTATACTGTTGCGTAATAGTTTTAATATAAAATAATAAATGATCCTCAGATTTTGTTGTGATAGTTGATTTACCAAGTTTCGTATCTGCAGACATATCCTGTATATCAATATGTTAATAAGGTTAAATGACCAATTTATCAAGTTTAGCTCCAACCTCCAACAGTTTGACACAATAGTGCCGACTCTCTTTGCCAGCTATGATGTCAGATAGTATGGGCGCTGAGGTGTGAACGGTGAGTCTTCTAAGATGCACGTAGCCACCGATTTTTCTGAAAGGGACAGTTTTTCCTACCCTTGTTGCCCAGCATGGTCAATTGTTTTGAATGCATCGCATAACTGCTCAGCTGGCACTTCAGAAATGAAAGGTGTCTGCTGTTCATCTAGGCATCAACGAAACGTTATTCAAAACTGGCTAATAGTTTTACAGTCAGCTGACAGACAGCAACAAATACTTGGCCTTTTTAGTAATACATCATGAATAATAAATCATGTTTGCAATCTGATAAAAACACACTTAATGCATATTGATATTATTGAATCAAGATTAGCTTTGCTTAGTTCTTTGCCTTTTGAGAGGCTGTGCATGCAGATACACTATGTGTGTGTATTCATAACCAAAACAAACGGCATGTATTTCAAAATCAAGCTTAAAAAGCCATAATAAATGCACAGTAATGTACAGTAGATAGGCTACTTTGAATACTGAACATAAAAATAGCTAGAACTGTATCATTAAGACAAGATGTAATCTGATTGGCTGATGCAATGTAGGGGGCATAAGGTATGTAGTCCAGCAGAAAAATGTTGGTGTAGTGTCGATAATCTATATCAATAAACCTCCTTAGAGATTGGGAAAACAACTATTTATTAATATTTTCCCATAGTATCAGAAGCTTTTAGTGTAGTGCTTATGTGATTCTTGTCTGTGACAAGAATATCATTATTTTATATGAGAATGTCTTATACGTCCCTGAAGAGGATATTTTCAATTAGTTTTTATAGCTAAGAAGCCAAGCATGTACAAAAAATGAAACACTCTACACAACCCATCCCTGCTTTGCCAGCTGCCATGAACACGTGACTCCTTTTGTCCAATAACCCCTCCCGCACCCACAAAGGTCATACAGGTCACACAGGAGTCCATATATATGAAGACTCACACACACCTCCAACACGCTGCCAATCTGCAACATGTTAATTATTAAAGTTTCCTTGCTCATTGCTAGAAAGAATAGGCAGTGTTTACAGACACTACCTTAAGTATTGTTAGCCTAAAAGGTGTGGGGTTACAAGCAGCCTGAATTTGACCATGATGACGCATGACTAGTCACA
Organism: Triplophysa tibetana; assembly: GCA_008369825.1. NCBI lineage: Eukaryota > Metazoa > Chordata > Actinopteri > Cypriniformes > Nemacheilidae > Triplophysa > Triplophysa tibetana. The sequence continues at coordinate 7,514,460 of CM017901.1, read as the reverse complement.
CTGTGTGTGTGTGTGTGTGTGTGTGTGTGTGTGTGTCTGTGTGTGTGTGTGTGAAACCAGTTACAGTATTAACCAGAATTAATCAGAATCGATCATTTAACAATCCAGACATTCCAATGTGTTTATTCATTTTCTATAACTGAAATTTACGCAGCAGTTCAAGGTTTGTTGATCACATTAGTTCAAAGTCATCAAGCTTAGAGACACTAAAAATAACATTTACTGTATTGTAGTATGAATGGTACTTTAATATCCATGACGACGCTCTACTATTACAGATCCCCAGATACTCCAGCTAGCTTTTGACATCTAGAATATGTGTCTCAAAATATGTTCTCGCTCCTTATCTTCTGCAAAGGCATTTTATTACGCAACCGTCCATCTGATACCCAAGGAGGTTTTATTTTTTTTCATAAAGAAAAAACAACAGAAGAAAACTGGTAAAGCACATATATTAAAAAGAACCTACAGTAGATTATTATTGTTCTGGACTTATGTTGATACCAAAGCTCTGCTATCTGCATTCACATTTCACGTCTTTTCATTCTTTTTCTCAGATCAATTTGTGGAGAGGTGGGTTGGATCAATTGAGTATGATTATGGTTGATTAAATCTTATTGAATTGTAAACAACTTTAATGCCAACTCTACAGCTACCAATGAAGCTTCCACAGGTAAAAGAAATCTGTTCAGTTGTTGGTGCGTTAAAGAGATACTTCACCCAAAAATAAAACTTCCTTAAGTTGTTCCAAAGCTGTATACATTACTTTGTTCTAATAAATACAAAGACAGATATCTGGAAAAATGTTAGCAACTGACATTTATGGGACACTATTGAATACCATAAAAGGAAAAATGAAATCTCTCTTTTTATATTTTGAAGAATTTATGAAAGCAAACAGTTCTAGGGCACCTTTGACTACCATTTGCATTTTCCCTGCTATGGTATTCAATGAGTCCCAGAAATGTAAGTTGCTAACATTTTCCAAATATCTTTCAGGATATTACAGGTTTGAATCAACTTGAGGCTTCATTTTTTCATTTTTGGATGAACTATCGCTTTAAGGTTTACTACTAGAACTACTAAATTGGTTGTGATTTCATTGTTTAATTAAGATCTGGGTGTTAAAAAGTTAAAAAGGTTGAATATTTTGAGGAAGGTTTCTTAAACACCTTGTCAAATACCGTAGACATGTGTTGTGAAGCTAAGACAAAAGAACAGAATAATAATTTGTTCGTTAAATGGGTGGCGTCTCTGTGTGCATGCAAACTGCTTTACGTTTTGTGAAAAGACAAAAGATAATTTTCCCCCTTTCTTACTCTCAAATGTGGTTTCGCCTCCAGGAATCATGCTAATTAATGTCTGCCCTCTCATAAAAGGGAACAATTTAGATGAAACTGTGGAAGCAGCTAGCCCAGTAACCCAGTAGCTGTGTCTGTGTGTTCGTGTGTATGCGCGCATGCACTCGTGTGTGTGTGTGCCCGTGTGTGTTTGTATGCCCGCTTTTATGCAAAGCACATGCCAAAAAAAAATCAGACAGGAAAGGTGATAGACACACAGATAAGGGGAGGGTGAGAAAGACAAAGACCCTTACAGAAGACAAAGAGAACGAATGCATGAACTAGTTTATACAGAAGCATACAAGGAGGGGAAAAGACAGTACTCTTAAGTGGTTTAGGTGTAAGCGCAGGTCAAATGATTTAAATTTTCGGAAGAAAATGTGAGGGGTGCTGGACTATGCATAACAGCTCACGCTAATATGTGGTTAACAGGCTGTTGCAATTAGGTTGCTAAGGTATTCTTGCTATATGTGGATGCAAGGTAGTAGTTACAGCATGTGGTTGTAAAACACACTCAATTATACTACAGTATTTTTCACGAGGGTGTAGTTTGAGATAGTAAACAAGGAAAACATAAGACCTTCAGTACACACCACACACAATTCAGTGTAGACATCAACATGGCGGAAAATGGATTCCATCTGTTGTTGTCGCATTGCTCATATGATGCATATAGTGTAAACCAAGTGTACAGGGGACGAGTAAATAGAGTCCTAAATCACTTTACTGCAGCTGAGATTTAGCAAATTGGCTCAATCTTGTTTCAGAATTGAATAAAATTCTGTTCACTAATCTCAAAAACACCTGAAACTTGGCCGGTTTATCTTAACTTCATAGTCTCTAGTCATACCGGGGGTAATGAATCCTCCGATCACATCACCAGTCACTGCACAAGGTTATATGTACTACATATTAAGACAAGGTTACATATGATGATGAAATCCTAGGTAAGTAGGGCTGTAAATAACCAGTCAGACTGCTTCTGATGAAAACCATTATGCAAAGCACAAAATAGAGAAACACTCACACACACACATCATTTTGAATTACTCAAAAATAAGTAAAGACATATTGTCTAAATACAATCTGAAAGTACTTGTCCTTTTCCTTTTGTGTTCCAGTTCAGTAATTACTTACAAATATGAAATGACTATGATAGATATATGTTTAAGTAATGATGAGATTGGCCATTATATTAATTAAATGACAGAATGAGGAGTGTGCTGCTAACCACAATATAGTAAAGTTACAATATCGGGTGAAAGGTAAAGCCATCAAAAGAACCTATCAAAGGACATAGAGTATACAGAAAATGAATGTATCAGTCTGTACTCACTAATGACCTGCTAAATGATGTCTTTTGTTTGTTGGGTTTCTGGGGAGTGATGCCTGTTTAATGTGATGCCAACATTAAGACCTGTGACACCGTCCAGAGCTTCCTTTGACAAGAACAGTAGCTCACAAACAATACATGAATGACACAGCATTTTTACACAACAGTACATTCTATGATCTGGTCGAAAGGATTTTACTTTAATTTTGTGCCATACCTTACCTAAAGCTTTTTGTGTGGCCAATAACTATACAATAATTTACTGGTATAGAGAAGCTATTATGAAATATGGGTACTCCTAAAAATATATATATCTTGCCAAAACACACAGTACAACATACTTGCCTATACATTTTAAAGGAGCAATGTGGAGATTTTAGCGGCATCTAGTTGTGAGGTTGAGAATTGCAACCAATGGCTCACTCCACCCCTCCCTTTCAAAGCACAATGACAAAGATGTCATTTTATTTTTGCTTCCTTACACATGTACATAATGTATTTTCGAAACGTGCACTGTAAACCAATTTGTCTGTTTAGGGATACAAATTCCTCATGTAGATAGAAATAGCTCATTCTAAGGTAATAAAATCATAATGCTTCATTATGTAAGGTCTTGATATACCTCTGAAGTCATAATCATGTTTTTTATTTTGCATTTCTTTCAGTAGATCCTCTTAAATATTACACACAGTACCTTTAAGTAAACGGTAGGATAGAAGGAGATGGAACCAATTATGCTCATGCTGCTAATGCAAGGCTCTACCAAATGAGCTACCCGAATGCCCAAATGAACCCTACAAACATAAAGGCAGGAGTTTCTGTGACATCGCCTGCTGCTCCTATTTAAGGACGCGACAAAGTGGTTGTATGGGATGGAGTATAGGTTGTTAACTTACCATGCAACTGGTAGTCACCATTTCCATTTGTGAAGACACGATTGTATAGTGTCAGATATACCTGCTACAAATGCCTAGTGCTGAAAAAGATATAGTAATAAAGTAATGATAACCACACACAGAGCAGTGTAGGAAAAAGCAATTGAAGGAGATCGCGAAAGAGAGAGATAGGCTGAGATCATTATATAAACAGGGTGGTCTTGACCTCTTTCTTCTCCATGTCTCTCTGCCTTCGTAAAACGAAATAAAACACAGTGCTGGGCTACAAAATAAACATACCATTAGACAAATAAAAAATAAAAGGCTCAACAAAGCATGCTTGATTCGACAAAGAATCATCATCTTTTCACTGGAAATGGTGCACAGCTGTCCATATAGAAATCCTATAGAAAACGATAAAAACAATAAACATAAAAATTGCTTTTTTCTGTAATGAATTATATTGCACTGAACACTATTTGTTTCTATCCTATTACTTCAACCAATTTCTTGTTATCATACTGTATAAAGACAGTTTGGTTTTGAAAAAATATATTTTTTTAACGGTTAAACAAGTGACATGTTTAATGCTATATTGCAAAACTTTTTGTTTGTATTTTTTATATTTTTTATGATTTATTTATTTATTTATTCACTTTTATTACAGCATTGTAAACTGTGCCAAACTGTGGGATGAGTTTAAGTGATTTTCTGTGGTAATTATACCATAATTTTCACAAGATGTCAAGCCAATCGAGAAGAATCAAGATAAATAAAAAATAACAATACATCTTTAAACTTATCTCAAGAGAGAAGTTGACTGACAAAACCAGTTTGTATTCGGTTATTTGATTCTAAATAGCTTTCTGAACTAATAAAATCAACAAAAATTCAGAATGAAAATGAATAAAGTAATTCCCCATGTTCCTGCAGAGTTATGTTGTTTTCGTCCTGTCCTATAATCGTCCTTTTCAGATCTTTGTGAGGTCAGACTCAAAAATGATGTCATAAACTGTCCAGTCTTATATGACGCTGCTGCCATGACAACTGTCTGGCCACCTGGTCCAAGCAGCTGACTGATGTTAACAGGATTCACATAGCATTAGTCACACTATAGCCTTTCAATAAAACTGTTGGAGAACTGTCTTCTGATGAAACTTTACCTACCAAAACTCAAACATCATCATCTGTCCTTTAATTTATGACGATTCAAATATTTAAACCTTTTAATAACCTTTCAATATATGAATTAATTATAGAGATATTTGCAAACCAAAGGAGAATGGGGGAGATGAATAACCAGTAGCAACATACTTTTATCACTTTCTATCAATTCTATCACACAAAGACCATGCAGTTCTATCAACGTTATGATGCTGATAATTGTGCCATTTGCAGTCGTAGAATACAGAAAGGATATATATATATGTCTGCAGTATAAGGGAGGTTGGGTGTAGTTTGGCTGAGGTACATGCTTCATTTGCTTTCTGCCGCAGTATGTGCAGATTGAACACACTGCAGTTTGTTATCTGAGAGGACTGGGTGTACAGTACAGTGGATTTTGAGATGTCCTTGCCCCACCAAATATCTGTCCTTGTCAAGCTGAACATAAAGCGTCCACTCAGCGTATTGTCACTGCTACGGCTAAGGTCCATCACTTGCCTTGCAGATTCGTTGTCGCCATAGCAACAACCTCAGTGATTACTAGCAGTCTATTGCCCGCTCACTCAGCAAAACAGGGAGAGAGAAAGGAGAGAAAAAACTCCTCTTGAATGGCTAGATAAGGTGATGTGTGGTGAAATGACAGAACCTGATTGGCCAAGAGTGATATCATCCGCATATTAATGAGATTCTAGCGTAGTTTTGTTTCTAACAGCACAAAGACTGTGCTGAATTTTAATACTGAATGTTTCGCATCCCCACCGCTCTTAACCCTGCCCACAGCATTGATGGAGAGAGAGAGAGAGAGAGAGACTGTAGCTTTGTACTGCATCACTAGTTACAAAATGATCAAATTAAGTAAAAACCGAGCAGGGTAAGAAACAGATTCTGTTGCATAAAAACGTCTCCATTTAGAATTTTAAGACAAATATAAAAGCAAACCAGAGAACATATTACAGGTCACTCAATGTCACAGACCGTATATAATCCAAATTTTTCTGCATCTATTCAAACCACCTGCATTCACATTGCCAAGTCGCAATAGTAAATAATTTGAACTTTACCTCTAGTTGAATGAATAAATGAAAAGGTGTGATACTCTACACATGTTTCAGCACTAAGGTGTGATATAGTGAGTCCGATATTGTACTAGGGGCAGGAGATTTATGGTGTGGAGCACAAGCACAAGACTGCAGAGAGGAAGCAAACAAAATGGCTTCTTGTCTTTGTCTCTGTCTCTTCCTTTATCTATGACTTTATTATTTAAAAGAGAGGAACAATGCATGTTTATAATTACATTACATGTTCATTTCTGCATAGGTATATAATTATAAGTGGTGCATATACCACAAAAGCATCCTTATTACTATTTCCCATATTCAGGGACCATTGATATTTTTTGCTATTAATAAAACCTGTTCACATTTGTTGAGGACCAATATGCTATTACTTCTGCTGTAGATAATAAAACAAAAAAAATCTCACAGACTTAGATTAAGACAGAAAAGCAAGTTATATCCAGGGACCTGCATATCGTAGCTTTTGACCAATGAACAACCACCTAGAAAAACACAAAAAAAACGAAACAGCGACGCCCGCCCATGACACCCTGGCACCCATAACCTTCACATTTTTGTAGATGTAAAAATCTTGTTTTTAAAAACATTAAAATGCTGATGTTTATAAACACACACATGTTGCAGATTAAAGCTTTTTAGGAGTGACTAGTAGCATAAAAAACCAACAAGGAGCTGCAAGCATAGTAGCTCATGCATACTGTAAACTCAATAACCCCACACACACATTCCGAATCACACCTCCGGAAGGACGTGCCGACTGGCAGACTACCCCACCCCAGCTGGGATCCGTCTTTGTGCAGAGATGTGGTTGCCTGGCAACCAGCTATAGCAGCTGCTGATACGGAAAGAAGAGAGAGGAATAGATAACAAATAGGTATTAAACCTTTGAGATTCTGGTTTTGCATATCTAACACATTCCTTTACCCTAAAGCGTCTTTCATGTGACTCGAACCAGAGGTTTAATGCATCTCTCAACACAAGCAAAATAAAAATGAGGTATAAAGATTTCATTCTGTCTTTTTTGGTTGGAATAAAATAGAATATTAACATCTAGATATGCAGTTTCTATACTATGTCATTTAGATTTTTGTGCTGACACGCTGCCTATGTAATGATGGAATTCTGCAATAAATTTGCAGGGACAATGTAGCCATTCAGAAGTAAGTAAATATCTGAATTTTAATCGGATGTGAATTTTGACAGCCAAAAGAATTCAGAATTTGAATTTCAATACAGGAAGTCAAATTAAAAATTCAAAGAAATGAAATAATCTCCTGTTAATTTATGTAGTCTGGAGGGTAACGTACAAATGCATATGCAACAAGTGCAGCCACAAAACAACCGTATCCATGCTTTGTGACATTTGTGCAAGCTGTTAGTATATTTAGTCCCAAACAGTTTTATCCAAAATACTACCTATAGAATTATGTATGTTATTTTGTAGCATTTTTGTTAAAAATTTAACACATAAAGGAAAAAATGACAAAATTTTGTGAAAGGCCAAAAATCTCAGACTTGACTTTGATACTGCTCAGTCGTTTCTGGTTCCGTCATCTATCATGCGCATTTCACTCCACTACACTTTCATCCGTACATGATTCCAACACCTCAAATCAACGCAGTAATGGGCAATGCTGGCTCCGTCTTTGCACAATGCTGCTGTATGGTGGCAGGTGGGCGTGGTCAGCTCAAAATGCAATTTCAAATCCACATTGAATTTTGCTATACTATGTAAATGAAAATACAGCCCAAATGTTCAACCAGTTCATGTTAATGAATTTTAGCGAAATTGCATTTTATCATCTATAATCAGCCCGGGAATGCATTTTAATTTTGCAACAAGCGTTAAAATATCTATTCAAAATACATAAAACTAACACTGTCTGAAAAAAAGGTTGCCGGGGTTGATCTTTTTGTACCTTTACAATTATACAAAACATAACATAATGTTGTACCTTTTGGTACCTATTGTGTATCTTTAAATGTACAGTATAGTAGGTGTACCATAGCCTGTTAACTGTCACCCGTTCCGTATACGGGACACCTAAGTTTGAATTATTATTAAATTATTATTATTAAATTATGTCAATATTGTGCATGTAATTTCTAATCGAATCATGACAAACTACATGTCATTGGAAAGGTCTAAGACTCTTAAATACAGATTTCTTTGTTTTTTTAAATAATTTATGTAGGGAGAGTGATTGATTCTTTTCTATAAAGAGTGTGTTTAGATTTTTTGTTACCCTTTTGCGACCCGTATATTTTAAATTATTTTTTTTAATCAAAGAAAAACATATTCTTTTTTATTTATTTTTAACAATAAACCTAACAACATACCTTTGTTAATTTTTTTGTGTGTATGTGATTTCATTTTTAAAGGAATTTATAGAGAATGGTCCGTAAAAAAGAAAATATCCAGGGAGTGACAGTTGTTTGGACTGTGGCTCAGTTGTTAGAGCATAGCACTAGCAATGCCAAGCTTCTGGGTTTGATCCCAGGGGATTGCATATAGTCAGAAACAAATGTATAATACAATACAATGTAAGTCGCTTTGGATAAAAGCATCGGCCAAATGCATAAATGTAAATGTTTATGACCACAGTGTACCTTCTTCTGACTTCCAGCAGGATAATGTACCATTCCCCAAAGCTCAAATCATCTTTAACTGGTTTCTCGGACATTGACAATGAGCTCTCTTTACCTCGATTGCTTCCAAAGTCACCAGATCTCAATCCAATAGAGCACCTTCTGAGTGTGGTGAAATGCAAGATTCACATCATGGATGTGCAGCCAACAAATCTGCAGCAACTGCGCGATGCTATCGTGTCAATATGGTCCAGAATTATTTTCAGGAATGTTTCCAACACTTTGTTTCATCTATGCCACAACTCTTAATTTAGGCAGTTCTTAATGAAAAAGGGCGGTCCAAGCCTGGTGTAAAAGCCTTTGTCAACCATGTCATTATAAAATTTAAAACAAGCTTGTTTTTGTTAAATGCTTTGGTTGAATTCTGAATTCTCTTGCTTTGATATGTGTACATCAACATCCCTCTGTTTTTAAGTGTTGCCCAAGGTCCCTATTTTGGAGGCAGTGGATATTACACCTGCTGTGAGGTATGGGGTCCAAACAGAGCTTGACCTTGAATGCCTCACCCGGAAGCTGAGATTTCACTGTTGTCAGCGTTTAAGTGTGTGAGACATATGTGACTCCAGTGGGACCATATTAAATGCAGCAATTACACATATCAAAGAGTGGGCAGGATAGAAACAGCTTGATGTTAACTCTGCAGAACACACTAATCCTACAATCTCCATCTGTTAGCATGTGTGTGCATTCACACTGCTCTGAGACTAGCAAATCCTCAGAGACTCAAACCTTAGAGAAAAGCAAGAATTTTAAATGCTTATGCCGCACTGCAAATAGAGACTTAAATCATTTTAGTCTTCCTTTCTTTTCTCCCTCTCTGTTTTTGATTTTTCCAAGGAGGTTTTGTCTATTCTTGGTCTAGTAAATCATATCAGGAAAAAGGCAATTCAAAATTAAATTCTACATTTTCTATTTCTCTTTTCACAATGCATTGTCATAAAGCAGCTTTTGCAAGAGAAAACTGGGTTGGAACTATAGGTAGACCAACCGTCCCACTTTGCATTGTACCGCACAGCATTTTCACCCCTTGTCCCGCAGGTCGCCTACTGAGAAAATGTCCCGCATTTTCATCAGTCTGTTTGTTTTTAGTCATCACATTAAGAAACACATTCTTTAACCTTTGCAAATAGCTATAAAATGCAATATTTAACAATAATATAGAAACTCTTTTATATCTTTTGTTTGTTCTTTATTATTTAATTTTTCTCTTTTTGAGAAGATCTTCAAAGAGTACAACATGATAACTCTGCGTATGATCTTTGCTCAAAATTGAAAGAGACAGTTAAAGAGTACCTTCCATGAGATCATGAAAATGAGATTTCATGCAGTCTGTTATGTTGCCGTGTTTGAAAGTAAGCTGTCTGCCAAGTTGTAAGTCCGAAGGAGAATAAATAACAAAGTTATTTGCTTGTTAAAATGGGAGTCGACTCATAATCAGACAAACGAGACGTGGAATAGTTCACCTGCATATCTACATCCCTATACATAGTCCCCGCCTACGTTTTGCTGAGACTGACGCGAAAACGTATTTCTCCTCCCCCAAACACTGTCGCTTCTTCGTGATGCGTGTGTATCATGTCTAGAGCCTGTGTTCTACGGTGTGACACTAAGTCTGCCTTATTTCAACTACCATAGGAAGAACGTCTGAGGGAAAAATGGTTACAATTCATTTTTCAAACGATACCAAAGGAGTATAACCCCAGGGATTAACTGTGCGCGCGTCATTTCACCGAAGATTGGTTTAATAATCTTGGCGCGTTCACTGCTGGGTATGTGAAACGACTAACCTTGAAAGATGTGGCAATACCAACTCTATTTGGACCTGTTAGCTCCACCGAATCCGAACCTGTAAGTGTGACTATTCATTTTTGTCTTAACTTCAAGAAATATTTTTGTACCTTATGTCTGTGTTTAGCTAATGCATATAATGCTAACATTAGCATGTACCGTTATTTCTGGGGTGTTACAGTTTGTATATCTGGCTATTAACTTTGCATTTTGACACATTTGCCGCACATGCACCTATATAGATATATTTGGGTTACATATATATAATTTTTCATAACTCCAACTTTCTGAAATGCTCTATGCACCATGACAAAGGACAGTTAAGACGAAAAAAAAGTATTACTAACGTATTAACAGTTTTTAAGAAAAAATATATATTTTATTTCATTGATGAGCAAAAGCAAAACATGCATGTTTTTTACACTGGGAGTTTTTATGACTAGAGTTGTCACTTGCCACGGACAAAAATCCTGCGCCAGTCGTGTTGGAGTTTGCTGTGGATTAGCGTCTTCTGATGCTTTCTCGTCAGACTCGGGCTCAAATTGGTACGGTAAAATCGCCGCCATCTCTAGCTCGACATCTAATTACTGTAAGTCGCTTTGGATAAAAGCGTCTGCCAAAAGACTAAATGTAAATGTAAATATACAGTGGTGTCCAACCATAGACTGTATAAAATATGGACGTAGTGTCCGTGAAGCATAAATAGGCAGAGGCGCTCTTCGCCATCTTGGCATCAAGTCATCGCGCGTCAATCCCGGATAATCGAAAATGGGCAAACGGCAGTGGTGAAAAAGTTCGCCCTCCAAACAGTTGTCATGAAGGGTAAAATAAGCTATCTAGACCTAAGTATTTTTTGGTACCAGGCTTTTAACAGGTTTTTTTCTGCTGTAAAATTGCCCATTTTAACATGGGGCTCCATGAGACTGCTCTCTTTTGGAGCCAGTCTTTAGCGGCACGTCGATGAATTGCAATTAAAGTGACTTCCGTTTTGGCTAAACGAGAGAGACTGGAATGTTGCCCCTCGTGTCCAACATTATCCCACACAATTGGATAACCTGTCCCATATTTGGTTCGTTGAGCAGTGGCCACCTAGTTGGAACACATCAAAGGCTAATAACAAGTAGCCACTAGCCTTTAGTTTATGCCATGACCCAGCACAGCTACTTTGTGTTTGCCAATTGATGGCAGTTGGAATTGGGGAAAAGACATTCTTATTCTAGAAGTTTTCAACAAAATTTGCAGAGTATGTCAAATGTTGCCACACCTGTGGACAACATGAGTTGTCAATATACTTCTGTTCATTTTTCATGACAATAATTTGATGTTGTAAAGATAAAATTAAACTTTGTTTCTTATAAAGAGTGGTCTACCAGCTCGTGTTGCCAAGCACTTTTGTGTGTGTCTCACAGAGAAGTAGGGGTCGACCGATTATCGAACTTGCCGATTATCGGCGTCGGTATTAAGGATTTAGCCGATAATCGATATCGGTCATTTTCAAAGCTGATTTGCCGATAAAGTCATTTAATTTTAAAATGCGCTATTTTACTCTGATGCAGCCAAGAATTTAGCGAGAGCAGTCCGAACACGTCTCTCTAGTTTGTGGCGTAGAGTAATGCCGCCCACTGCTCCTCTGATTTGTTGGAACTAAGTCACGAGTCCCGCAAATCAACGCGGGGGCTGCGGAACAGAACGTTTTTTTCTTTCTCACACCGAAAGCTCTTACTAACTGGAGCTGCTTCGCGTTCATGCTCTCTGAGGTAAGGCAGCATCAGACGTCGAAATAAATTACAATCCACTATACTGAGAAGCAAAACACTTCAATATAATTAGTGCCTGAATTTCGGAGCAGCTTTGCGTGTTTCCTGCAGGTTCCGCAGGAGTTACGCATTATTATCATGTCGATATAATTCACATCCTTAGTATAACAACGATTTTGCTCTGCAAGCGAGCAGCACACTGCACACGCGTTTCTCGAGCTGGCGTTTTGCATGTCATTTTAAGTTACGCCATTTCAAAAATACAAGCCATTTTAAAGCATAAAGAACTTGAATCGTCGGTCTTCAGTCAGATCGCTCTCGTGCACGCAGGCACACACACACTCCGTATCTCTAGCTGCTCGAATGTTAGATCGAGTTATTTTTCGCAACTTATTTATACACATAAATGTTCAGAGACACACATGGGTGTGATTAAATGCCCATCTTGCCGACAATACACTCAAGGAATAGGCTAATGTACTTACTAAGTGTGCCTAAAATTTGCTTTTAATGTTATAGCTTCATGAAAACATTTGCGGTCTTTTCAACAACATAACAATAAAGCTATTAAGGCAATTCAATTATTTACACTTATTATATAAATTTAATTGTGCTAGTTAATCCAATGATGAGCAAAATGATTTATTGAATAGTTCTAGTATTTTATGCAATGTTTAAGTCATCAGAACATATTTTTTATATAAATAAATATAATGTATTCCATTCAATTTTTTATTTATTTAGTGGTTTTTACAATGCATTTTTCTTTCCAAAAAGCTTTACATGAGAAAAGACAAATAAAACACAGAAAGAGGCAGAATACAGTGTGGTGCAATAAATAAAGCAATGGTCTAATAAACCAATGTTGATGAAATTTAGCAAACCATAATCTAATCTAAAAAAGAGAAATATGAAAGATGTAATTACACATACTAAACATGGGATTAATCATAAAGCATACAGTCTGTGGGTTATTTTAACTCTCTTCTTTTTTCCTTAATTGTAGTCGATTAGTAGATTCAAATGTTTCAGAGCCTGTGTTCTTAATTTTTATATAAATTTACGTTTTTATACCATATATATATCGGTTCAAAATATCGGTGTTGGTCTAATTCACATGGAAATAATCGGTATCGGCCCTGAAAATGCATATCGGTCGACCTCTACAGAGAAGACAAAGAAGTTTCTTTTGCATTTCTGTGAAAGCTACTCGAGCACGGGATCAAACAGAAAGACTTGCACACAGACTACAAATAAATCGTAAACCATTGAAATAAGTCAGTTATATGGCATTGAATGTTTTTTTGGCAGTTGTTAACACCAGAAAAAAATGTGCTAGTTTTCATTCCATTTGGGCAGGTTTAGAGGGGTCATTGGTCTGGAAATACTTCTAGGAGCACCTGGCAAACCTTCTTATCAGACTGCCATTGGTCCTACCAGATGGTGATCCAGTTGATTAACCAACTAGACTAGACTAGGACTACTTACAAAAATTGACCATCTTGAAAAACCTACTGAAGAAACTCAGAATAAGCAATAATCAGATGTTTAAATTGAATATTTCAGCTGTGTATCCAGAACTGATCTTGAATTTACTCTACATTCCAAGTGACCTGCAAGGTTTGTCATTTATGAAAGACATGCTGCTTGATGATCATACTTAAAGAGAATCTGTCAAATGTATTGGTTGACTTAATCCCACCAATGAAGGGAAAGCTCAGCCTTTCTTTATTGACTTTTTGCATCGACAAAGAGTTACTTGGAAAAATTGCATAAGTCGTCCATACTTAGTGAATAAGATTATGTTTTACATAACTGTCAATCTGGTGCTGAACAAATACATGGATAAATAAGAGAACACCAATAAATAAGGCATTACGTTTTTTTACCCTGTGGCATATCAGGTTTCAAACTAAGTATGAATGTGGTCCAGTTTGGCTGCTGAAAAAATCTTGGATCTTGGTGTGTATGGGATTTTCAGACTGAATAAACTGGATTTCATGAATCTTTTTCACAACATGCATCTATGTTTATGTTAAAAACATTCTTACTTTTTAAGGGAAATTTTATGAAACTGCTTTTGTCACATTGCTGTTGTCAAGTACTGTAGATAAAATGTTGTCAATTCGGGTGGAAAAAACAGAGGGCATTGTCTCAATTTTGCAATCCAGAATTCTTCAATCCTCATCTCTTAGGATCTTATTAGAAGTCATTCATGGAGTTACGCATGAGAGAGCATGTACATGCTTTACACTGGAAGGACATGGCAAGACAATTGAAGGAAAGATATGTATAAAGGTTAATAAAAAGAATGTGTGATACGGTTGATAAGCAATGGTCAGTGTATGAACAGAGGGTCTAAAGGTTAAATGTGAAGGATCAGACCCCTCCTGCTCTCCAAATGCCCACTGCTGCTGTGATGACAATGATGTTATCACTATATAACAGACACAAAGGATTAAAATCCAGTGATCCATATCAAAAAGTATGCATACAAAATAATATGCATACAGAGCAGCAACTAATAGCTGATAACTGGTTTTCACATATGCAACATCAGATCTAAAATGGAATCAGTCCAGCTGATAAATGAAGCTGAATCTTACTTTGCTAAAAGATCAATTATACTTCCAAAAAGCTTTGTATAGAGGTATCATAGATGACAAAGTGGCGACAGCATTACATTATGTACTAGTGGTATATTCTATACTCCAAGATAAAATTGATGACTAAACAAACTGAACGATGCTTTTCATTTTTTTTTAAATGTGTTAAGTTGATAGAATATACTGTTTGTACAGTTTGAAAATGTTAATATCTATGAAAAGGTGCCATCAAACATGGAAACTCAACAGAGGTTGCAGCAAAGGATAATGCACAAAGTGGTTTGTGCTTGTATGGATGTATATTGTTTTACTTATTTAAGAGTTACAGTATTTTTAAAATAGTTTAGAATATTTTAAGTGAGACAACAAAAAAAAAGATTGACTTTCATGGGAGTAAGGATGTGCTGAAGGCTCTACTTTCCATGCTATTATGAATTGAATAGTAGAAATAACACAGTAATACAGTGACAACAAATAGCAGTGTTTCATTTTTGTGTATGTTTTTTAAATAGTCCAGTAAGTAAAAAAAGTTGGTTTAACTGGCCACCATTTCACAAAAATACTTTTAAATCTGTATTTTATCATGTAAGTGTGTGTTTGGCAGAAGGCTTTAAAATCCATTTAGAAGACTTACCATTGTAATTTACAGGAACACAAATGTAAAAGCATAAAAACAACATCTAATGATGCCAGATGCTGTGATCTACACTGTGGACCAAAGCCTTCCATTAGTGAGAAGGTGAATAAGTGAATAATTGATATTTGGCCTGATACACAGACTCCCACAGGAAACATACTGTTAAACTAATGATGAGCTGAATTAGATTTTTGCCATGATGTGCTGCATGCGTGGGTTGCGTTTGCTGCATTTACCTGTTAGGATATAAATGACAGTTCGTTTTCAAATGTGTCATATTAAACAAAAGAGTCTCTTCACAGACACTGATATAGACAAAGTTGCATGTCTGGTGTTGTGGTTTGTGTTTGGAATTTATGTTAGGAATGGCATACTACCACAGTACTCAAGCTATTTTTGTAGTACCTACCTGGAAATTCATACCTTCCCTTTCCAGTGAAAAGACGCAATATCAACTGTAACATATCTTATTCTTATAAATCCTGATTTGACTGAAGCAACCAAAATGATGAATTTTGAATACAAAAATGGATTAAAATGCAAAATAACTATCGGTTCAAGATATATTAGGCTACCTAGGAGCCCCTCAATACCTACTACTGCATGAAATGTTTATCGTTGCTTATATGCCGTTATATTAAGATTCAGACATCATTTTATGCAGCATACAGTTTGCTGTAAGCAGAATGCAAGTATCCATTGAGAACATACAGTGTACTATCAAAGTGTACTTGTGTACTCTCCTCACATACCTGTTTACCGTCCAGCGTGTAAATCCTCTTCACCGCTCCACTTTCTAGTTTGATGGCCTCTGTGATGTCAGTGAGCACCTGCTCGAATGAGTGTGCGGTCTTCTTATTGAGCAGAATGCGGACGGCCTTGCGTGGCTTCACCCCGCTTCTCATCACCGTCACCAATTTGGGTCTCACAAAATCCTTGCCCTCCCTGGCCTCACTGGCTGCGCGGTTGGCCATCATGTTCTTCTGGCTGGCAGATGCTTTCACGTTGACAGACCAGTTGGGGTTCACATTTCTGGTGTAGTCGACTTTTTTGTAGAAGTTCTCGGAGGCACACACATAGCTCTCACCTGGAGGGGCAAAACAGCACAGGAGAAACAAAATGACTCAAGGTTCCTTTGCAAGAAGATGTTGATGTGCATCTTCCAGGACTTTTGAGTACTCTTCACATATTTCAGTGTGGAGACACTATTCGCACAAAAATGCCAAAAGCAAAACACAAGCCCACAAAACAGAATCATTTAGTATATGGATTAGGATGCTCCTCTGTTTTTGTATTATCATTCTAGTTATCCTTCCACAGCATACCTTATCCCTATCCTGACTCTTTCATCCATCACATGGACTCTCTTTCCTGGAGATTCTCGACATGCTGGAGGATTTACTAAATGATATCAATCATGTTCAGGGCTTGCTTGCGATGGATGAAAAAGGCGTTTATCTTAAGGTTGGGTAGGGGCCAAAATGCACACATGCACAGACTCCCACACAAACATTAGCAGTCAGGAAGGACATCCATCACTTGAGGGCAGTTACTGCAACATTTGGAAGGAGATAATGAAGACTGGGATCCCATGGGATCCTATAAATAAAACATATTGGTTGCAGTTGGGCTGAATTGCTTCCTCCGAACATATGCACCACACCTACGCTAGGTGCATATATATTCTACATACATTTTGAACCCATTCACACAGTCCAGTGGATACATCTCTAAGGAGTGGGATAAAGGAAGTACATTCAGCCTAATGTAAGGTGCTCTAAACATTAATTATCAGCTGGAAGGCAAATTAATAATCTAATAGATCTGCATAATCTTATTTTTGCCCATTCGGGAGCTTTTATGAATGTGGACCATGGAGTACCCTTCCACCTTACATCAGATCTGCACCCTCAGTTGATGTTTTTAAATCACGCGTGAAAACTACGGCTTTTAATTGTTGACTTTTGGAAGATGAAATTGATTTAATTGTTTTTCCGTTATGTTGATCTTGTTTTTATTTTCTCATTTTGTTATGGCTGTTCAGTCCTTTGGTCACCTTTGTAGTGAAAAGGGCTCTATAAATAAAGTAGACTTGAGACTATAATTCATGTGTGTGTGTGTGTGTGTGTGTGTGTGTGTGTGTGTGGGTGTGCGTGTGTGTTTGTATTCATACAAGAAGCATATCCCCTAAGATATATCCACACACCAGCTAAACAAACAGAATGGTTCAGTTCCAGACACACATACATACACAAACACACGCACACACTTAAATGAGTGTGCAACAGATTTTGAACATATTCCTCAAGGCTGCATTAAATCCTGTATGATTCATCTCTCACATTCAGCTTTTTGATTCGTCTCTTAACTCCAGAGTTTACTGCTCACACAGATCTGCTCTGTTATAAATCATGTCTTATACATGAGCTCTTTTCTCTTCTCTTCATCTCCAAATTGGTTTCCCCATATGATCCAACCAAAAAGTACACTTGTTCAGTACTGACTATGTATCAAAGTAAATTACTTTTTGTTATTTTATGGATTAAAGTAATTATATTGTAACACTGTATAAGTGCTACATAACTCCTAACCGTTGACATGTGACTCCATTGAGATGGGTGGAAAATCAGTTGTACACAAAATGGTTATTAAAGAGGCTTTTCAAACTACATATGCCATTCATGCTTAGTTTACATTGCCATGTAGTCTTAGTAGTATATGTAAGAAGAGTTTTACACCTGCAATTTTTATGAACTCCTCTAATAGAACATGTACAGTCCATTTCCACAGTGTCTCTTCTATCATTAGTAGGTATGTATCGGATTAGAAGTTGGTTAATGAGATGATTACTGTAGGTATGGCAACCAGACAAATCTAGCAGCAGACTATGTCCTGGCCGACCAATAGCCTCTCACAGCTTAGGACATGCAAGTGGCTCATGTGCATGTTATTAACAACTAGTTTGCTATCTTGACCCAGACTAATTATTGTCACAACATGCCTATTATTTCTGTTATAACCTCATCATTATGTCTTCAAGTTATTATCAATAATAATTCAAAGGGATAGTTCACCCAAATAAAAATTATTTCACAGTTTCCTCACTCTCATGTCATTCTAAACATATCTGACTTTTTTCAGATGTTTTTTCATAAATCTCTAGCAGTAAGTTTATCTGAACATGCAGTTATATATTTAGATGTATCAGTTTTAAATCCTAAAATATTTAGTTTGACCATTCTACCAGTTCATTCACAAAGATTCTAAACATTTTTGATACTAAAGGTTTTTGATACAAATATTTACCTTCCTCCAGTTCTTCAAGAGTGGAGATCTTTTGTGTCCCGTCGATGGTGAATAGGTACCTGACCCCTTGTGGCAGGTTGATGTGATCAGACAGAGATCGCGTCAGGTCAGCCAGCAGTGCGTCAAATGTGCGGAAACGATCATTGGCCACTGCGTACACAATGCCTTTGAAGTACCGGTCGCCATTGCGGTAGAATCGCACCTTCTTAGCTTTCTTCTCATTGGTCAGAGCCTGAAGGGTGCGTGTCCGATAGAAACTGCAGTGTGCGCTGTGGGTAGGGCTGGGGAGGCCGTTTGCCCGTCCACCCCGTGGGGTCCGAGATGTCTTGTCCCGCTCATCAAAATGGCCGAAGTCCAGCTCCATGGCAACAGTATCAGAGGGGGCGTCCATAGCGGTAGTGAGAAGTCTTGTACTAAGGAGTTATGGATCTGTGCAGGGTAAGAAACAAGACACAAATGAAAGACATAATTATTTTTTAACATTGTTCAGGAAGCTTCACAATCCACTTAAAGTTCAAAATGTCACTAATGGTCATTAAAGATGCTTCTACAAGATGCTTTTTCTGAGTATATACTTTAAATAGCACATCCCACACTACATAGTAGATGTACACATGCTCATTGGGAAACACACATACACTCGGCACTGGCCTACATACAGCAGACCCACACACATTTCAATGTCATTCATGAACTATTATTAAATATTCCTTGGGGAGACACAAAAGCCGTTCAAACAAAAGGAAAATGGAGGTGTATATGGTCATTGAGACAGCTATCCGGAAAGGTTTTTTAGGAGCAACACTTCAGATACATATAGAGGCACACAGGTTTATTGAATATACACAATAAAGCATTGATAAAAACATATTTCACATGTAAATGTCTGAATTGTTCCTCAGTAACTATAGATTCCATGGCAACAGCTACACATGCCTCATCATGACCCATAAAAAGAAGCATCCTTGAAGCATGAGAACCACTTCACAAGTCAGCAACAAATCACACACTGGCACACAATTTCTCTTTATCTGAGTCCCCACGGAACATTAATATTGTATTCACCACGTTTTCTCTAGGAATTGTAATGAAAGAGATAAACTTACTATATCTAGAAACAACCAGTTGTATTGGTTAGATTGGATTGAAAATTAATTTACATTGCAGTTACAGGAAAAGTGAGCAGGACAACAATACTTTAATTAACGAATATTAACTCGATGGGAATAGACTGTTATTGTGCGTGGACAATAGATGCGCAAGTAGCCGCGTACATGGCTTGAAGGAAGCATGCGTTTATTTTGCTTTTAAGGGTGCGTAATCAGCGCGTTCACAAACATTCTTGTAGTTACAAATGAGCTATTCCACAGTTTTGATGAGTTTTATGTGTAAAATGTCAACCCTTTGAGACGATAAAACAGTAGTATTTCAGGAGCAGAACATTCTATATGAAGAATACGGCGTGCAGTTGCCTCACATAGTTTTAAAATATTTTAAAACAATTTAAACAACATTATATATCACAATTACAATATCATGGGGAAGAGCAATAAGGTATTTGCCATAATCACGCAGACCTATCAGGTATTTTAGTTTGATTTTAATTTAAACGTATTAAAGGTCCAGTGTGTAATTTTTTGGAGGGTTTATTGATAGAAATGCAATATAATATACATGACTATGTCTTCAGAGGTGTATAAAGAGCCTAGACATTTAAGACTATTTCTATCTACACAAACTGCCATGTTCTGTTAGCCGTTATAGTGTTTTCAAACGGGAGGGGGAGGTGAAGGGTGGAGTGAGAGGTTGGCTGCAACCTTGAAACTAGATTTCACATACTGGACCTTTAATTCGTAATATAATAAAAATAACTGATACAAATGTGTGTGTTTTCTCCATGTTAAAACAATAGTGTGTCTATAACAGATTAGGAACGTTTAGGAACCCCCTGCTAATTATTGACAAACATGAATTATCAAGTACGCAGGGGAAACATGAAAAATTCTTATTGCCAGATAGACTACAAATATACAGTATAATGAATTTTCTAATTTTTGTTTTCAACTAAACATTTCATGAACTACAAAGTTGTGACTTTTTCCATTTATTTTAGATAAGTTTTCTATCAAAAACAATTCCATTAATCTTGCAAAAGACGATAGCAACCGCATATGGAGAACAATAGGGACGAATATAGCAATAGACTGCAATTAAGCGCTTAACATTTGGTACATGTATAATTTGAATAGACACTTATCAAATATTTTCATAATTTTATTGAAAACAAATGCCTTTACCATCTGATATGTGTTTGGGAAAAAGTTTGGCAAACAGCAGATCCGAACCCACGATGACAAGAAGTAAGTAACACGCGCTTTATGCTCTACGCCATTGGAGCCCCCAGTTTGCTTATGAAATTCTTACATTTTCTCTATTCCAATCTATAACTGGTGGGCGGAGTTAGTGTGAACAGCCTCTGCTTACAAGGTGGGCTATTTTCACTGTATAGACACTCTGTATATTTTAATTCTTGCAAAAAGTGGTGGGGATATGTCCCCCCTGTCCCATCTGCAAATTACGCCTACCACCGAGAACATACTGTATGTCATTGTGTAAAATGTAATTATTAAATTAAATTAATAAATGCAAAAACAATTATTGTTACAAAATGTTAACCCAATACACCTGCCTTCCGCCCCATCCTAAAGTCTGTGGGTTTGACCACAGAGTCTTACAGTTTAAAAATAGCAGACAAATAACAGCAGATGATTTGGTTATCATTTTCCTGTCAGCTAGGTCATGGCATATCCACAGGATATCCTAAGAATATATGTGACATACATAAATAGATATATCACTTAAAATATTAAGAGGCTGCATAATCTGCATCTTATTATATGAGAGACCACTCCATTAGAAAGTATACCTATAATTATGTATGATGCCTATATATTATGTTGTACAGTATAGGCATACAAGTATTGTATATTTCAAATTTGGATTCAGGTCTAACTTTTTTGTAATATTAATAATTATTTATCATGGCCCAAACAATAACAAAAAGAGATTAATCCTGCAGAATATACCAAACAATACCAGATTGTTTGGAAATGGTACTGTAGCTGGTTAGTTCCAATGGTAATTGCTCCGGGGTGGTCCCTTTCCAGTAAAATC
This sequence comes from Triplophysa tibetana, assembly GCA_008369825.1. NCBI lineage: Eukaryota > Metazoa > Chordata > Actinopteri > Cypriniformes > Nemacheilidae > Triplophysa > Triplophysa tibetana. Next base: position 7,492,755 of record CM017901.1, on the reverse strand, counting down.
AACAATTGTCTACCCGTTTTAAACTGTGACTCTGATCCATTAGTATGGAAGGTAAATCAGTTGTGCAAAGCAAAAATGTGTCTAAAAATTCCACGATAAGAAGACTCTGACCATCCAATCATCCTAAATGACAAATTTCGAAGAGCTAGACTCAAGCAAAACCAGTTAAAACTGAATATCTGTCCCAATGTTCCTGTTCTCCCTATGATTAAAGTTCACTGGAAAGCAGTTAGTTCCTGGGCACAGCATTCTCGTGGACCAGCGCCAGACCTTCTAAAACACAGCTGCTCTTTTTAAACAGAACTCTCTCTACTCCTTCACAAAAGGAAAGAGAAAGACTAGAAAGTGAAAGAAGCAGAGTGTAATACGAGTTCAACTGTCTCTTCAGCCGTTCAAACTGTATCTTTTCCCATCAACCGTTTTTGAAGGACAAAGTGATCAAGCAAGTGAAAGGACATGAAACTCTTGGCTAACACACGCAGTCTGAAACAATACTAACAGAATTCTATAGGATACATTTAAATGTAGTAAAATGTGTTCACAATATGATTCAATATATTCACAGCAAATATGGAAGGCATTGGGGATTTTGCCAGTAGATGGTATTTGAATATTTTTTGTTTTACACAGATCCTGGATATAAGACTGATTTGAAATTTGTTGTAGCATCATTGACTTATCAGGTTTTGTCTCATATTTGTGCAAACTTCACAACTGGAGCACTTATTTTGGGGACATAATTGTATGTAACGGACATGTCAAACAGTGGGTGTCAAAGAGCTTTAGTGGCTTAAATTCTCTCTCTCTCGAGTTGAAATTTTCTGGCTCAAATGACGTGCGAATGCGCATCAAAAGCACCGCCAGACTTGCGTCATTCAATCCCCCGGTGCAAATCGCATAAGTTATAGCTGGGTGCTACAGAAATTTTACCATGGGTAAGATTTAATGAATTATTTATAAGCAAGCAGTATGGTAGGAGAAGCTGTGCTTTATACAATACAAATATCATAGCCCAAAAATATGGGTCTATGTTAATGATGTAAAATCACATAAAGCCTTCCTTCGGCAGTAAAAATATTCCCTGATCAACTGTGAACGACAACAGAATGTTTTTCAAAATGGTCAAAATGTTGAATTGTTAGGTGCAGTGTATTATCGTGAATAAAGCACATCTGTTGCCAAATAATAATCATTTTAATATATATTTTTGTATGATCCAATAGAACTTATAACTAATACTCAGACGTTTCTATAAACAGTGAGTGTGCGAGTTTGCATGTGTGTGTGTCTTTTTGAGACCAATCTATACCCCATTCCACTTCATAAACACTGATCATCTGGCATCTCTTTGTCACTTAGGCCTCCCACCCCCGACAAGACTTTTACAAGTCAAACATGCCCCTCCTACCCACCTTCTGCTGCCCTAGAATTAGTCAATATTCTCATTCTGTTACCCCATTCTCCATCTGAGCACACATTCCCTTATAATACTCCCCCATAACCCCCTAAACTAACACTGGATCTATAAAATACTGCTCACACAGTTCTGCCTCATATTACACACGGTTCTATTCAAAGCCAAATCAATATCCACTCATCAATGTCCTGATATGTGTTAAACTACTTTTGTCTCGGGAACGCTCTGATTGTCGATAGCACTTGTCCCCAGTACCTGTCTGGAAAATAGCATGTCATGTCCTGGATTTGGGTGATTAAAGGTTCTGTTTTAAATTCTGCCTGGAAAGGGACAGTCATTTAACAACACAACCCCTGTGATGAGAGAGACTAACAGTTTAACTCAGCACCAGCCATTTGGGTGTTTCAATTTGTCCTAAACCTAGTGTTTCCATGTCTTTATGTGTGTGTGTGGACTTGTTTTTTATATGTTAGTGGGGACCTAAACATGAAGGCACACCAACTCACGGGGACCCGTGTCACTGTGAGGACCAAAATTGAGTTCCCAAAACCTCATAAATTGTACAGAACTATCATTTTTGAAAATCTAAATTAAGTAATCTTTAGGTTTAGGGGTTGGATTAGGGGTATGGGATAAAATATACAGTTTGGACAGTATAAAACTCATAATGCCTATGGACTGCCCCGCGGAGATAGTAAAACATTGTGCGATAGTAACAGTAGAGTTACTGATAGTTAATGACAGAGAACTTTGGCGGTATGTTTACATTTAGTGATTAACCTACTTAATTTTCCATAGCTAAAAACTGACCTCGATCAAAAATCAAAGTAATTGTACTCTTAGTAAGCACACACACATTTTGAAGACATCTGTGAAGGGGCTTACCATAAAAGTATTGAGATCTATTTTAAGCACCACATTTGTGCATGGACAACTGATAAACTCTTACTGACATTTGTTGCTGTTTGCTGGTATTCCTTTTGGCTGTTTGAGTTTATTTCAAAATCTCTCACAGTTGTAGACTTGGTGCAATCTTTTCCAATACTGCAGAGAACACACACGTAATAAAACTAGATATATAAAATAAGGCTGTCAAATGAATCGCATCCAGAATAAACGTTTGTGTTTACATAAGATTTGTCTGTGTACTGTGCGTATTACTTTTGAAGTTAGAGACACAAATAAATACATGCATATATTTAAGAAAAATATAAAGGTGACATTAAAATCCACTAGGACTGGTCAAAATTAGTTTAAGGTATCTATATTGATTTATTTCTAGGAATCCTATTAACACTTGTCAGTGCTACCTAGCCTGAAGACACCCAATTAGCTCTTTAATCAGCACCTAAAACCTGACCTCCTCTATCTTTAGCCTGTAATGATGGGATTTCTGAGGGATAGATTGTTACTAGTCAGCGCTTATTTGACTTCCGTCCAAAATCTACAAAAGCTGGACTAAAGAGAGTGGAGGAAAAAGAGGTTTGTTTTTTATACTGTCTATTAACACAATGCTACTCTCAAACAAAGGACGATCACATGATCTTGCCTCAAAGTAAAAATGCAAAACAGATTTTTCCTTTTATGAAGAAGTCCTTGAACTGGCAAGGATGAGTCAAAAAGCAAAAAAAGTTCTTCCTTTTCATTTAGGCATTTGGGAGACGCTTTTATCCAAAGCGACTTGCTTTGCTTTATCCTATACATTTTACATAGGTATTTGCAATCCCCTGGGATGGAACCCACAACCTTGCGTTGTTAACGCAGTGATCTTACTACTGAGATACAGGAAAGCTTTTCATGATTCGCGATGTTAAATGATTCAAATGTTCATTCTTTATAAAACAAGTATTGCATTCTTTAACAAAGCTACAAGATTTGACTAACCATTTATTGAAAGTTAGGCTAGGAGTTTGTTCAAATGCCAAAAATGTCTGAACAACAGTTAAAAAAATAGCTTGTAGCAAGCACCAGAATTATTAATAATTAAATTTGTATGTTAGATTTTAAAATGTTTTCAACATCAGCGATTTTTATTGCATAGAAGCTATTATGCATTTGTGGTAAGCGGTTAGCACAATGATGCTCTGCGGTTGTCTTGCCAACAGGGCGATCTGTGGCTTTTAGACCTGGGCCTGTGTCCAGTGTGACTGCCAGAGGGGATCAGAGCAGCTTTTCCAATTAAGGCCTGGCTACTACCTCTCATCGTCTCACCTTAGAACACACACAATACACACGCTTGCAATAATTCTGAAAAAGCAGTAAACAAACTCAAGGGGCAAGGAAAACACATAAAGCTGTAAGAATTTTAAAAGGGACGTACACTCAAGCATAAAGGCAAATTTTTAAAAAGCGTATCTAATGTGTTGAGACAACGCCCCATTTGTGTGTGTGTGTGAGGTGGCCATCCCCGTTCTGCATCACTGCAGATTTATAGGTCTGTTAATGTCTAATCCTGCCACACATGTCCCTCTGTAATAGCAAAAAAGAGGGATTACATCTTAATTGTAGCCAGACTGCACACCTTGAGTGCTTTTTATTACCATCAGTGATGCAGAGGGGAATTGGGTCTGCTCCACAGCTGACACAAAGGCTACACACACCCACCCATGACGGGCAGAGATGAATCAAACATTCACACAACACAACTGAAGCCCACTGACTCAGCAAGACGTGTAGCATCATCTAGGTGTGTTTCTAGTTCATGACAGTTATTAGAGACACCAACCCTACTGCTATTAAATTCCTATAACCATATGTTGTCATCATTTACTTATGTTGTTGCAAACCAGTAGGGCATCATTTCATCCATAGAACACAAAGGAGATTTTTACTGAATAAGTTAACAGCTATTTTCAGTATAGCAAAATTGCACAAGGACTGCTACTGTCAAGCTCAAATGCGACATAAAAAAGTGTATTTTGCACCGTAAATGGTAGCACAGAGTAGCACATATTGGGCATAGTTCAACCAAAAATGAGAATTCTGTTATCATTTACTCACCCTCAAATTGTTCTAATATAAACAGTTCTGGGGCACCATTGACTAGCATTGTAGTTAATATCAATGGAAGTCAATAGTGCCCCTGAACTGTTTGGTTACAAACATTTTTTCAAATATCTTTTTCTGTGTTCAGCAGAACAACAGCAAGTTAACACAAAAGGTAAGGAACAACTTGAATGTGAATAAATTAAAACAGATTTTCTTTATTTTTAAGGTGTACTATCCCTTTTATTGTCTTGATTACTTTTTGTGGTGCTTTTTTATTTATACTTGTCATATTTGGAACTTGACATCTCCCAGTCCCAGTCCCCATCCACATTTATTTACTGGAAAATAGAAGATTAGACATTTTCAGTAAAAAAGCTCAAATAAAACGGCATACTCTTACTTAAATGAATTTGTATTGTATTGTTGATATACCATGATATACCATCCACAGTAATAATGAACCACAGTGTTTATTTTAAGGTGAACACCAAAAAAGTAAGTACAGATGCACAAATATGAACTATTGTTGAGTTTTAGGGTGGTCGAAAATGATGATGTCACACACCTCCCTTAGCTGCATTGTGTGGAGTTCACTACCACATCACACAGTAAATCACACACTGTGACTGGAATGAAATCAGTCATAATAAACAGCAAATGGTCTCCAAGGGCAAGTCAGTATGCCCCTCTCTCCCTCATACAACGACCCATCTACCCAGAGTCAGCCTGTTCCATTGTGTCCCTTTGGCACATGCTGCACTACAGCAAATTCAGGATGGGTCTACTACTACACACATAGACCGCAACCCACTGAGTGTAAAGTAGTAATCTACCATTTTACCATTTACTATCTCAGCTACGGTAAAATATACTGAGATAAAATTATACTCCGATAAATAATTCTGAGCTACATAATTTGGAAAAAATGAGGATCTTAAAACTATCAGTTTATCACATGTGATTTCCTTTAGGTAGTAGATTGGCATTATTCCAAAACTATACCAATAGGGCTACGATAAAGGTCACAGTTACACAAATTATAATTTGAATGAATAGACATTCTAATAGGCAAGAATTCCTATAGGATTTTTAGTATGACAAATTGTTTCACATAAATAACTTGAAAATAAAACTTTACATCTCATTTATTTAAAGAATAAATGAATTCAGTGACAAACTGCCTTTATATACAACATTATTTTTATATGTCAGAGTTGTCTTCAACCACCTACGCTTATCTACCAACATTCCCAATCTAATCTTACCCAGTCAAATACTTGTATACATAAACTAACTCATTAAACGCCAGAATAATATCATCATAAACTAGAACAAATGTGTTCTTTATAACATGCTGTCTTCTAAAATAAAAGTATACCGGTCTTTGACTTACCAGCGCAGCGGTGCTGTGTGTAGTGTATGTGGGTGGGTGTGGATGCTGCAGGATCGAGCTGTGCTCCGTGTCTTTGTCTGCCGCTACAGCTGCTGTTCTGCCTGCGATGTTTCCCTACCGTCGTTCTGCGCGGTCCTAACGCCGCCCTATTCCACACCCACTGAGTACAGTCAACGCCCAGTGCAGGTTGCATCCAGAAAAATCTCCTTTTATGAGTTAATTTACTGGTAATGAGTCGTGAACGTACCCTATTTGAATCTACCACAGTCAAAGGCGTGTATAAGATAAAAGATGACTGCACAATGAGGTAGCCTAACAGAAGCTATTCGGCTATTCAACTCATTTATTATGGGACCCAAAGGTAAACGCTTAATGTGTGCAGTAATAGGTTGCCATAAAAAAATGTCTACAAAACATTTGTTTTGAGCATAATTCTCTCACCAGAGAGGAATCTGGATGTCGCGAGCCTTATGATCTGCATCCATTATTCATTAATTTAGCCTACAGGGTGCCCTTTCTCCTGGACAATTCACCTTCTTGACTACAATGGCTAATAAAAATCGTTCAAAAGCAGGCATTTACGTGGAGAGAGTCAACAAATGTAGAAAATTATCATTGTATATCATAGATTACAAATAAACAAATTATATGAAGAGTTTGGTTCCAAAATTATATAATCATGTTTTAATTGTGCATTCCAATTAATATCAATCAAACTGCAGTTGGTTGTTTTGATTTGATCCATTATACCTAAAAACAGCCAACTCACACAATGAAAACAAGATAACATAATAAAAACATGATTTTAGATTTTTTTTAAACAGTATTATTTCATTTTGGAACCAAACTCTTCATATTTGGCACAACTAAATGAACAGTATACATTTAGTGGTATATTAATATGAGCGGAAGTTAAAACTAAGCTGTCAGCATTTTTATATGTATTTAGATATTCGCAGACGCAGGGCTTTCCCCGTCATTACATAAAAATTTTCATATTTTTGAAGACGCTTTATCATAAGCACATTTAAAGGGGTCATATGGTGGAAATACTTGTTTTTCTGTGTCTTTGGTGTGCTATAAGAAGCCCATGCACGTATAAGACACGTAAAATTTCAAAGATGTAAGTCTAGGAACAAAAGATGCATTCTATCTAAACGCGAATGCAAACCTAGACGTGCCTGAAACGCCTTGTGTAACCACAACCCCACGCATGTACGTCACTGTGGGGTACGATTTGACTAAGACTGACCAAATGTATATGCAAATAAGGTGGGCGGTCTTGCAAATCTAATTGTACCGTCGGCAGCGCAGCATGATGTTCATCACACCTCATAGCATACCTCACTTTTCAGAGTGATGAGCTTCGTAAAGTATCTTCGCGTTTCATAGAGGCGGAGCAAAGAGGAGATACAAACATTCACGGTATGTTGAAAATACAGCGATTTTTAACCTTAAATCGTGTATACACATTGTATTACATCTAAGGTAAACATTAAAATTAGTTTTAGCCAAGTCAAATGACCCCTTTATAAATTTTCAACACGCTGGACAGTAACATTACTGATAGGCAGTTTACCATGTCATGTAAATTAAAGAGATTTAAAGCTGAAGTAAGCAAGGGAGAGAATGAATAACATGAACCATTTTTTATTTAATAGGCATGTAAACAGACAGTTATTGGTTAGTATGTTCTTAGAAAGTTTTGTGGGATGCTGCAACTCGGTGGAGACCTGCGAAGAGCGACCAGCCGTCTCAATTCTTCATTATTAGTTGTAAGGATGCAGGAATGTTTGCTCCACTTTGACTGGGACATCTGCTTTAGAAAAGCGAATTTGTGGTCTGTCGAGTACAAATTTTGACCGACGTAAAGTTACGTCTCTGTGATTTAATAACTTAGCTGCGCATCGAAGACCCATCAACTCCGAAATAATTTAATTTATCTTCATAAGCTACTTCCCCCTCCCACTGTAAAATACATTGCGGGTGTGAAAAATATTCATAGCTGTTTTAATGGTGTTTTCAGAGTCCTCCCGTGACACCATTACCATTGTTTTCCACCTGGCGGTGACATGAGGTATCGTGTCCCCACTCGAATTCGGTCCTAAAGGTTTTTGTGAATGTTCGGTAAGTGAGCGAGTTTTTTTTCGCAAGCCCTAGCTAACCAGGCACTTCTATGCTAGTTGATACGTAAGTTAACTAAAACAGTAAGAAAGAGATTTGTTTGATTTCACTATAGCCTTATATACATACTAGCATACCCTGATAGCACGCATACATCTGGTTTACGTCTATTTGACGTCTGCATTTACATCTTACAGACATCTACAATGCATAGTTTGCTCATCTGCAATACTTCTCAGAGATGTCTGCTGTCAGACGTTATATAGACATCTTGAAGTTGTCTGTAAGATGTTTATGATTTAGAATGGATGTAAATCTGCTCTTTCTAAGATGTTTAGCAGATGTTTTTACGCAGCAAATCTCAAGATCTTTAGCAGACGTATTACAGACATTCAAACGTCTCCGAGACGTATTGCAGATGAGCAAACTACGTATTGCAGATGTCTGTAAGATGTAAATGCAGACATCAAATAGACGTAAGCCATATGGATTGTGCTATCTAGGGAGCAAGCTCATTATGTAAAAGACTTTAATGGTAATTTTAGCAAAGTTCTAGAGACATGTATAATAATGTAATTTTGTAAGAATTTGAATCAGTCACTAAAAGAGTACCCAAATAGACGTTCTTTCAGCCAAATGAGCCAATAGAATCACTCTGTGTCCTAAAGGGGACCGAATTCGAGGGGGGACTCAATACCTCATAACATCTGTTACTAAAACGGAAGTATCAAGACTAAAAGGAAGTACGTCACATCGTTTATTTTCACGTTCAAAAATAAGGTGAATAGGCCTTCTATAAAAATCAAAGTAATCGTTGGCGTCTCATTGCCTCTTTGCATGAATGTTTACCTTTAACATTATGTTGTTGTTTTGTACTTTTGATCTAATTATATTAAAACTTCAGCTGAGAAAGAAATTTTGTACATAAGCCTAGATTTAAGTTGTAAATATTGATATTGCTTATGATTCCTTAATTAATGGAAAGACACTGAAAGTATGTTAGGCATAATTGTGTACTGCACAAATGTAGAAGGTCACATCCTACTACAGACTTTGACACCGTTAACCACCACATCCTCCTGTCGATCCCCAGGGCTATAGGTGTCTTTGGAACTGTGCTACAATGGAACAAGTCTTACCTCTCAGATTTTTAGAGTATTCTGGAAAGGTAAGTCCCAACATCTTGACACAGGGATGCCTCAGGGATCAGTGCTTGGTCTGTGCTATTTTCTGTGTACATGACATCCCTATGCTCAGATCCCTACGTTCCGCAAACAAACGACATCTTGTGGTGCCATCCCAAAAAGGCAAAAAATCTCACTCACATACCTTCTCTGGATTGGTTCCACATCTGTGGAATGATCTGTCCGCTGCTACAAGATCAGCAGATTCTGTAGCAATCTCTAAGAATCGCATGAAAACACATCTTCTTTCTACACTTTAAAAAAAAACGTAGCTTTGTATACAGTGGTAGGCTATTTGAGACTGTATTTTTATTACACTTATGCTTTTTGTTGTCCTTTTGTTTTTCTAATTGCTTCCATTGTTTATCTCATCTGTAAGTCCCTTTGGATAAAGGCTTCTGCTAAATGACTAAATGTAAATGTACTATATGTTGCAGAATATACAAAAGTATAGAGGTACTGAATTTATATCCATAACCTCAATTTTCCTTCTTTTCAATGCCAGAATGTACAAGGTCAGTCAGTATCTTTATATCCTTCATAACGACACATTACATACATGAACACAATTAATGTGTAAGCTTTTCAGTTATTAGATATATATGTTTCATTAAAAATATAATCATGTTGGTTCTTGATGCTGATTGGTCAATAGCGGTACTTTTTTCACAATAAGGCAGAACTATGACATTCTCTGTAGGCTGACCATTTTTTCGGAGCTAATTTTCTACTTTATTCAAAAAAATCTAAAATCATTTTTTATAAAGAAATGTATATTATGTCCTACCTGTTGTAAAAATTAAATAATATAAAGACAATAAAGCACCAAAGGTGAATTTATAGTCATATGTAATATGGCTTACTGTTCCTTTAAATGTGCCATATAAATATGGAATGTCTTATCTTATTACAGCTAGTGTTTGGAAATGTTGTTACTTGTTAAATACTGTATATTCTTTTACCTTCCAAGTAAAGTTTCCCTTTCAATTAAGTAGATTCAAAAACACAGCACTTCCGTAAAACTAATCCCTGTTTGCTTGTTTGAGTTATGTTTGACAAATTTAGTTTATTATTACTTTCAGGTGACACTTTACAATAATAATAACTGTGCATTAAATTATGTTAACAATTGTTACAACCTTTAAATTTATAATAAAATAAAATAATAAAATAAAAATGTATTAGTAAATGCTTAAATTGACAAGTAAGAATAGTTATAACTGCAGCAAATTATAGCTCATTTCTATAGTTTATATTAGCTAATGCATTCATTAATGTTATGAAATACAACCTTATTGTAAATGTAAAGTTTTACCCACTTTTAAATTAGTATCAAAGTTAAATTCTTTTACAAAAATATCTGACTGTCCACCACATTTTACAACCCATTTAAAGAATTTGACTCAGCAACATGGCATGAATAACAAGAGGTTGGTGTGCAACAACAAAAGTTACCTTGTGCTATTACATTTATGACAATTGATTTTACAATTGACAGTTCTTTCATAGGCAATTTTAAATGCAAATTGCTGCCTATCCTTTTGTATGGTTGAGTTTGAAATTCATAGGTGATGAGAAATTGAATAACCCTTTAACAATTACTAGTAATTATACAATAAAAAAAAGTAATTTGTAATTAGTAACCGGTGACATTTTTTGACTACCAACTCAACCATGGCTGGGACATACAAAACACAAAGTAACACAAATGCACACAATGCAAACACATCTCTGTTCATTTATTTTCCTTTGAAGATTGTGTTTAACTGTGAAAGCTGCTATGGGTCAAGGGACACATTCATTCATTGCGTGTTGTATAGATTCATGACCTCTGCAAAGAATCAAAGATTTGGACCATTGCATTGAGTGAACACAAGTCCTATGATGTGAGACTTGTGTCAAAAAGATAATGTAAAGGATTATCCATCTATATGTGATGTTACAACCTTTCTATATTACACAAACACTTTAGTGACAACAATTGTTTTTGTATTAGATAAAACAATTGGTTTCCTCCCACAGCTGGAACAGTCACTAGGAATTCTATACTGTTGAAGCATTTCACAGTAACACCTGATTAACATTAATGGCAGCATACTTCAACAGAACCCGTGACATAAGTTTGAGTCAATAGAATGCATTGTTAAATGGGAGGAGAGTAATGTTATGTTGGTGAGATTTATGGCCCCAAAGCACCAAGGCCAGGTTTGTGTCTGTAAAAGGCCTACTTTAGATGGAAGTGAACTGGTTTGTCATGAGAAAATCTGACTGCATCAGTTCCTGACTTTTTAAATGGGCTGTTTGCCTTTATTGTGTGGAGAGATGACAGGAAAGTGCTGAGAAGAGATAGGGGAGCAGGATTGGCAAAGTACCACACGATACGGGAATGGAACTCGGGTCACCGTGAGCATATTAGGGCTATATGTCAGCGCACTAACCACCAGGCTATTGAAGCTGACTCAGTTATTGACTTTTACAACCTATCAATGATTCAGAATTGGGTCATGCACTTACACACCACAAGGACAAAAATATTCAAAAGAAAAGGGATTTGCCGTTGGCTAACACATGAAAGCCGTCATCCCCATCCCTTCTAATGACGCTCAATTATTTAATCTTTCTCGTTTTGCCTGTAATGGTACAAAAGGAAAACAATAAGAACATAATGCACACATCCTCTGGACATATTCAAGCATTTATGCATGCAAATTATTTTGTGACATCTCAATGTCTAAATTTATAATTGTTTAAGATTTGTCACTTTTTGTCATCGAGACCCTATGGAAGGCTACTTTATACATGTACATTTTGTCATTTAGCTGACGCTTTTATCCAAAGCGACTTACAGAGAGTTCAGGGAGCAATAAGCTATACGTCATATGAGCAATAACACAATAGGTGCTTATACAAAATTACCAGTTTCAGCAAAAGCTAGACCAATACACGTTGAGAGAAAGAGAGAGGGTTAGTGTTTTTTTCTTCTCAATTGTCTCCCAAGTATTCACAGAGGAGATGGGTTTTAAGTAGTTTTTTGAATGTTGTCAGAGATGTGGCTGACCAGACTGAGCTAGGAAGAACGTTCCACCAGGAAGGAGTTGTGAAGAAGAATGAGCGGGAAAGCAATTTACTGCCCTTATGAGAAGGCAATACAAGACTCCACTGGTTTACTGAACGCAGGGATCTTGATGGGGTGTAGGATTGTAGGAGGGTGTGATAGTATGCGGTTACAGATCCAGTGGTAGTCCTGTAGGCAAGCATTAGTGACTTGAATCTTATACGGGCTTCAACCGGTAGCAAGTAGAGAGAGATGAAAAGGGGTGTCACAAGAGCCATTTTATACATTTTCAGGAGTCATAATTGCAATGTGCATTCAAGGGGGTTAAATGGAATTGTATGGTAATTTCCTGCTAACTTCATCTTTTTGTCCTTCATCACATGAAAGCAATTTGAAGTTATGGATGCACTCAGTTACATTATGCCATTACTATTTTCCCTGCTTATAATATTCCTTTGTTGTCTGATATTGATCACAAAATAAGACAAAATTAGACCTAAACAGTTTCAATAAATACATTTCATAAATCACAACTAATAAGCTCTCCCTATTTTTCATAAACATTGACTTAGTAACTAATAATCAATGTCTCTGAGTGCAGCTGTGACATGTCAGAGGGGACCTGGCCCTCCCGGCAGAGATTGGTTTCTCCCTAGGTTTTTTCTCCTTTTATTTATCATTGGAGTTTGGGTTCCTCGCCACAGGGCCGTGCTGGCTTGCTCACCGCGAGACTATGCCGTAATGATCTTTCTTGTTCTATAATCTCCGTGCGCTGTGCTGTGCAGTGTTTTACATTTTCTGTGTTTTTCTGTTTTTCGTATTTTCTCCTGTAAAGCTGCTTTGGAACAATGCACATTGTGAAAGCGCTATATAAATATAAATAAAATTACAAATAAAAATGTTATTGTCTTCTTCCATTACTTACAAAAACAGAAAGCTTTACAGCAAGAAAAATCAAGAGCTCTTGAATGGATCCAAAGGGTTTCTGTTGGTGCTTCCGGGTGGGGCAGCCTGTGTTTGGATGCCTCTCTGCCTCTTCAATCCTCAGCTGTCTTCACATTCTCTGCTGATATCACACATTACTATGATTCAAACTGACCACAATCTCAATTACACTTCTACAGCTGTTGCCTTCTAAAAGAGAAAGAAGACTTTTATAGTTAAAACCCAGAGTCCACCCCAAGGTCTTATTTATATTCTATTCTATTCTCAAGATATGGCTTGAGTTCCCCAATAGGGTTAATAATGTGACATGCAGAAACCGGAAAACAAGCCTCATTTTTTAAATGTGCGCTTCAATAAAGAGCCGTTTTACACAAAATGTATTTTATTTTAGCCACCAAAGATTATTAAAATCGATGCCCATCACATAAACAGGTTGATACTGTATATAAACTATTTTTTATTCTCACATACATGTACTTTTGCATATTAAAATAGTACAAAACGCCTAAACCTATAGATATCGTTGATACTTAATACTGTTATTAGACTATTTCCTACGAGTGGTGTAATGTACCGGTTTAGTCACGTGACATTCGACATATACCCTATAAGAAAGATAAAAATTCAGAAATAGAATTAAATGTAAAGCAAATGAAAACTTATACCTCAAGGCATACCTTCTCTGGATCTGTTCCACTATTATGGAATGATCTGCCTGTTGCTACAAGTTCAGCAGATTCTGTACACGTCTTGAGGAATCAGCTAAATACATATCTCTTCTGCAAACACCTGACCCTTCACCGTAATACAGACTTCTAGTTCTTTTCGACTTTTTCTTTCCTTAAAACATTTTTTTTCAACACCGACTACTGAGACCAGTTTGATTGCACTTATGGATTGTTGTCCTTGTGTTGTTTCTAATTGCTTCTGTTGTTCAACTCATTTGTAAGTCGATAAAAGCGTCTGCTAAATGTAATGTAAATGTAAAGTGCATTTAGCAATGTTGATATTTGAAATCAAACTGGTAAAGGAATTTTTATAAACAGGTGATAAGAGACAGTAGCAGATGTCTGGGGGCAAGAAAGAGGAAGGGAAGAAACTTAGCGAGAATGGAAGACAAAAAGGGGGGGGGCAAACGGGAAATAGGAAGACATCCAAAGTGACATGGCACTCACACAGACCAGCTGACCCAGACACAGTGGTGCTCAGTCAGGTATACACAACTCGCTGCAGGGCCTGTGGAACCCCCATATGGCAGACAGGACAAGTGATGCCACTTAAAATCAATTTAATATTCCATCTGCACATGGTATTATAAAAACCTCATATATAATGCATGTTACACATGTAGTGATTTCCATCATATTAGGTGAAAGATTTGAGAACAGTAGTGGCAAGAAGTTACACCGACATTTCACAGTCCACATGGTGGAAAAGAAAGTGCCTCCTAATGTGAAGTGTTCATTGAAACAAATGCATAGTGTCATTTTTGGCAAGCAGAGGGGGGCTATGTCAGAATGTATTATAATTATTAATTTGCACAATACCCAATGCTGTTACTAAATGTTTGATGTTCAATTCTGAAATATATATTAAATAACACCATATTTAACGCGTTGTAAAGTCGGAAGGTTTATTATTATTATTTAACCAAATATGAAACCAAGAAGTGTGTTCACTTTAGAAACAAACCAATTTAGAAAAAAAGCAAGTTTCTTGTTTATGTTGCCTTAATATGCTAAAACAAAATATAAGAATATTCAAATAAAATAAAATAGATAACGTTCAAATTTAAGTTAAACATGCCTGATTGGGACACCATATGAGTGTCAAGGGTTAGTAGAAAATGTCTGTATTTAATGTTCTGCAACTTACAAATGATGCAAACAATGTTCCCTAAGGAACTAACATCATATAAACATTATTAAATAGACGATATTAGTCTAAGTCGGCTGCATAACTTTCTTATTTTTATATTTTGAAATGTTGAAAAACTCTTAACTATCATATTCTTTGTCCAGCTTACACTTTACCGCTTATACACGTATGCACATGGACATGCTGTCAGATGAGTACAATGAGTCATATTTTTAAATGATGACCAGCTCATGCTGACAGGATAGATTAGAAAATACCATTTACAGTATATGTGAGTGGTCAGATTAGCTGATGTGTACACCGTGTGTAATGACCAAAAGTCTCTTCACACATGATTATTTAAACTCTTTGTCTAAGCACAACGTCACATCTCTGATGCATCTTCATTCCAGTTAATTAATATGTTGCTACTGTGGTATAAGGGATTTTATAATGTTGCTAAAATTGTAGGTGGATGCACAAGTGAAAAATTCTCGGCATTCTGTCCACTCAATAGTATGAGATCTGGTCCTAAGATACCTTGGCTCTCCTTTAATGGCACTCTACGGAATTGTTTTCCCGGCATTGTATATAAGAACAGGAAAAGCATGTGTCTTCTAAACAAGGGGCATGAGGTATCACTCCTAGCCTAACCTATATGAGCAATAATTATAATAAACCATAGACATATCAACGGTTCTGCACACTTATTATGCCTATTTGCATCTTGAGTCAGAGTTGCACTATGGGTAATATGGGTATGTCTGTGATTCTTCTGAACTATGTCATTCTGTTTAAATTTATAAAAGCAATAAAACACTCAAGGTCACACGTTATAGCGTTCGTATACCACTTTTCATCACGCCCTATACACCTTTAACCACATTAGCTGATGGGTTCAAGTGCTTTATTGCTTTAAATTATGACCAGGGTAATTTGTCTTGTGTGGTCTTACTCTACATTTGAAAAACTTGTCCTGTACGTACTTTTTTCATTTACTGAAGGGAGGCATTATTAATAAACACTTTTCAATGAAAGGTATAAAATACTCAGGGTTGAATGTGTTTCTTTGTGTGTGTTCTGCAGGCCAGGATGTTGATGATGTCAAAAATGAAAAAGAAAGTGATGAAAACATTAACAAAAAGACATTAGCTGAATTTCCTTTCATCTTCTATTGTATTGTAGCAGTGTATTTTGTTTGGATTGGAATGAAAAGGGCAATTGTTTCATTTCATTCCTTTTGTTTTATTTGAATAGGGTCAGATACCATAAACATAGACTGAACTGAAACAACTGCCATCCGATACATGTATCATAGTGCAATATTTTTGGAACTAGGTTTTACAGTTGTACCACAATGCAAAAACCTATGATATCACAATATTCCCTTGTAGTTCCAGGATACTTTTCAAAACTTTTATATAAGTATTGTAACACATCTGAACCGCATCTTTTTCCAGACTCCTTGATGTGTTATAACTTGTGCTGGTATTGATGGGAACAGTGCCCTGTAGCTACCCTCTTCTGTGCCCATGCTGCGTGGCTGGCATTATCACAAATGTATCCTTTGTGTGTGCGCGAGTGTGCACATGTGTGTGTGTGTCTGTGTGCGTCTGTGTGCGTGCGTGTGTGAGACGGGCCGACTGCATGTCAGGTCTGTCTAAGAGACTCTAATTTAGCCCAGAATAAAAGCTCCTCACTGAGATTAAAGGCAATTAGCATGGCAAAAGAAACCATCCCTCATTTAAACACTTGCTGCCATTGTTAACGCAGGTGTTTACCAGCTTCACTAGTCATGAATGGCTCTTAACTCTTGTTTTAGTTGATGATGAACATTTATGCATCACTTAGAAGAAATGTTAGCCGCCCCATAGTTATGTATAAAAATACCAGCACTTTGTTGCCTGCATGGTAGGTGAAGAAAGCAGTCAGTAGTCCCCAGGAAATCAGAAGGTACTTTATTAGTGCATGGCGAACAATTCATCTGTACAAGTCATTTCAGAAAATTTGAAGTTGAAACAAGTTTTATCTAAATTAGTTTGAAAAAAAAACATCCATTGACCCCTATTTTCCACCTGTCTATCTGTTATCAAACCAAAAACAAGCCACAACTTTTATTTTTCTCATTCAATATTCATCTTTAATTGTAACTATATCCTCATATGAAAGTTGATCACATCTGGTTCACACAGACATGTTTATCCGGTTTAGCTTAAGCCAGTTCTACTCCTTTGTTGAATTAAGATATTTATGTCGCTTTTATAAAAAATGCCGTAGTAGAATATATTACCCCTGTGCATCTAGAGACAAATCAATGTCACTGATATGTTTTAAGACATTTCTGGGCAAGTTATATTCAGTTAAGACAGGGCAAACATTCAGTTTAGTCTGGGACTATAGGCTTAAGCCTTGTCTGTGAAACCGGGCCTAAACCTAAAGAAAAGATATGTATCAAAAAAATATAATGTCTCTTCTGATAAAACTCAGACAATACAACTTTTGTTTCATGTTTTGTGGATTGAGCATATCGTCTCCATTAGATTTTATTTATTCAGCAACTATGGGCTGTCAATTAATAGATATGAAAGAATTAAAAGATGAGTCAGGGTTGACTGGTTAACACTGGCCAGTAAGCCCCTGATGGTACATGCTGTAATTTCACCCGTCTCCAACTAGAATGCCAACAGATTTTTCAAGCAATAATAGAACATCCTGGCAACAGCATGTAGCAAATCATTTGAGCTAAAAAGCAGTATGACTCACCATAACACATGTACACTCACAAACACACAGAAAAAATACAGATCAAGAAAACTTCAAGACAAGTGTAATTTAGATAAGTTGTATTTGTGGATTGTTAACGAACTGTAGGAACACACAATTTTGGAAAATTTGGGGCAACACATCTAAACATCCACAGACATTACAGCAATCATAAAGTTGAATACTTTGATTAGTTTGTGCCGGTTTTTCATGGTATGTACAGTATTATTTTTTTAAACCTCCATTACCATGTTTGTCCCTCCAAAGAGGAAGCATCTTTGTAGACATAGACATTTCCTTTAAAAAAAATCAGACACAAATACGCGATGTGTACATGAAAGAACGCTTACAAAATCTGTGTAGGTGAGTCTGTGCTGACGTCATCACCTCAGCAAACATGCTTTGTAAAAAGTGCATTGAAACTTCAGAGACACCAAACCTGACAGGGTCATACATTTACTTTGAAGTTGTATTAAAATTGACATAGATGGATTACAAAAGAATACAGCAAAGTGTTCGTGGTCCACTGGGATTGTTTAAACATCAGGATCAAACAGACCACATAGAAATTGTGCTGGACTGCTCAGTAAAATGTACCTTTTCATGTGTTCAAACACAACATCATTTTTATGTAACACTGGCTCTATAAATGCAAATTCAGCTGGGACTTTTAAAAAATGTGGAACTTTCTGAGGTGCCAGGAACCTTTCAACATAGTATAGTCAAAATTTTAGCGGTTTGGTTACATGGTGGCTGAACATCCTAAAAAATGTAAACAGCATTGGAACTTCTACAATATCAGGCATATATCTTATATAATCTTTAAAAGACCTCTTGAATTAATTTTTATTTTCTCTGAAAATCATAATTAGATCTTTGATCTTTGGGATAAAAGATATTGGATCAAGATTCTAGATCAAGATCAAAGTTTTTAATCTTTTAAAAAAAACAAAGTATTTAAGTACCGGTTTTAATTAGGAAGTAATTTATTTAATATTAAATACAATTAAATACACGTAATGCTCTCCACCTATGTCTGTCCTGTGAAGAATAAGAAAGATCACACTCTGCAATTGTTAATCAAACATGACCCCTTGTGGGTAGCAGTGGTATTGGCGTGAATTGTGAATTTGAACATGTGAACCTGAATCACATTGTGCATTTTATTCCACTTTTCATTTATTGAAAAACTCTTTTGTGGCAAAAGGGTTCAAATTAGAACCTTTTCCGTCACCAATGTTCCTTTTTAACCTTTTCTCAGATGGACTAGGGTGCCCTAGATAATCATGCTATTTTGTTGTTGCTGTTATAATAATTCTTATTAATATCATTTTATTATCATAATTTTAGCCTACTTTATTTTACATTTACATTTGCTATATGTGAAGATTTATATATGTACAATTAAAATCCACCTCAAACAATAAACATGTCATTTCCCCATGTAAAACACAGAGAAAGATCCCCAATCGTTTAACTTTTTTCAAACACCTAAATATAGAGACTTATGATCTCGAGAGCCAGTGGTACATTCAAGAAAATTCAGAATGCTTCTTTCCATATAAGTTACTACTTGGAAAAACATCGGAATCCGGAGTTAAGAATATTTACTTGACAAGACTGAATATTTAAGTGAAACCAATCTATTGATTTCTTCAAAATTTACTGTGGTATATTACTGTATAGCTTTTAATCATCAATTTGACTGTTTTCTTTCTCTCAGGTGTCAGAGAAGCCTACATCAGTGTGATGTGGCAGCTGTTTTTTTTAAGTTTTGTTTAGTGTTGTATTTGTATAACTATCAGTATTATTGCACTGTTATAAACAGACTGTGGTCCTGAACGGTTACCCCTGCAGTACTGAAGGATCATACAAATGGGATTTACACAGCTCTACATTGCATACATCAGTTTATGGACTTTCTCTCTTTTTGTGTGTGATGTTAGGAAGAAATGTTACTAATTGACAAAGTCATGTTTCACTTACATACAAAAACATTTGTCAAAAAGCAAAATTTTCTCGCTTGTGCTCTACTACGGAAAGAAAGTCAGGAGGGTTTGGAATATGATGTGAGTAAATGATCATATATGACAGGTTAAAATGTCATTTGTTTTAATAAATGTACAGGGCGGAAATGCTTTATTTCATAATTATTTTACTTAGTTAATGTCATTTATATCACAATCAGATGTTAAATAGAATGTATTGTAAATTTGTGTTTTCTGGAATGTTTGCATGTACACAATAAATATTCAATGGACAAGCATGTGTTATGAAATGATGTTATAGAATAATGTGTTACATAATCATTATAATAATAATAACAATAGTGATAATAATGCTACTGAAATGGTGACTAGAAAAGGGTTGCAAAAGGAACTCTGCTATGTATTTATTGCACCTTTAAGAGAGGGTTCCAATTGGAACCTGTTTAAAATGTTAAAAAATGAACCTTTAAGGTTCCCCCACAGTTGCAATCTCCAGGAACTTCAAAAGGTTCATTTTTGAAGCTTTCTTCTTAGAGTGCAATGTATTTTTGTTTCATAATGCACGTTAAAACTGTTTTGATGCAGTTCTATGTATAATTATATACGCGCTTTAAATGCAGTGTATATTTATGCACTTAACCTGTCTTGTAAGATGGCACATTTCATGACAAGATAAAACTCATACAACTATCAGATACTGGACTTGGTGCATTTTTGTAATGTCTGTAACATGACTCCAAATTATGTTTCAAATTTTTATAATTTTAATAGTTCTTTATAATGCATGAATTGTGCTATATTTGGTTGATTCTCTTTTTCTGATTTGCACCTGAATATGTCTTGCTTTGGCTATGTTTGAGTCTACTTGGCATCTTGTGTAGTCTTCTACTAAGAGGATTCTTTCCTGCTTCCTGCTCAAGCAGCGACTAAAGCTTTTCAGCTTAGACACTCTGTGCTTTTAACACGCACACACACAAGCAGCAGCTGTTCTGTGAAAGTACAAACAAGCAACTGATGCCCAACGGGAGCTCTTGGGGTTCCATGTTTTGAAACAAGAAGGTGTGAATAACTCCATTTTAACAAGGAGACTGAGTCGAGATAACTCGTTCAATGGCTCCCATGTCATTCACTTCAGATAGACTTACAAATTTCAAACGCTTCTTGGATCACATAAGCGTTTGTGATGATTCACACATTATATTTATAAATGTCGCAGTTGTTTTGTTCCTGTATTCCATTTTCCTGTTTATAATTTGTCTCTATAGTTACAAATTGCCCATCACCTGTTTCAATCTAACCATATTGTGCATAGATGCAACGACTGCATAGATAAGCCATCCCCATGAACCTGGGTTTGGGTCTGACTTTGTTTGCTTTGTTATTGTTGCAAGGGTATTGTGATAAACCTTGTTATTGCAAGTCTAAAGAAACCTATGTTATCTATGTAAAAAATCGAAATTATAATAATAATAAATTTTATTTATTGCACACTTCATATTTACTTCATCTTTACAGAAATCTCAAAGTGCTTCAAAATAGAGGATTCAATCAATTAAAAGCTTGTGTAAAAAGATAAGTCTTAAGACCACATCATGCACTCAATGACTCTTGTGCCCTCAGATGATCAGGGAGACCATTCCACAGTTTGGTAGCAGCTGCAAAAGGACCGATCTCCCATAGTATGAAGTTTAGCTCTAGTGGGTTTAAGAAGACATGAGATATGCTGTGGCAGAGCAGAGGCTACGTGTTGAGCTTTGTGAAGTGAGAAGTTACTTGAGGCAGAGAGGGGCATCGCCATAGAAACACTGGTGGGTAAGGAGAGAGACGTTATACTGATATATTTGTTACATAGTTAATATGAGACTTTTGAGCCAACAGGTTTTAAAAAAGCAGATGCGCCTCCTCTTCCTACCATAATGTCACCTCTTTATTGATCTTACAATAGCAGAAAAAGAAGCCGACTAATGGAAAACCAAAAAACAAGTATATCCCCAAGGAAGTTCCTTCTAAACAAAAGTGAGTAGTATTCATTTTCTTATAGACCCCAGAAAACTTATGGTTTGTGTTTGGCTAGTGTCTAATCATATAACTATTTATATTTGATTTAATTTATGTTAATACGTATCAGTATTTTACTGTATAATCATTGGATTGAATAGATGATTTGTTTAATTTTGTTGTATCTTTATTTGATTAAATACGATTTGTTGAATGGGTCCTGTATTTGGTTACGTTTAAACAAACCATATGGTACATAGACATGGTTGAGCTTGGTATTGGAGTCTGGCTTCTAAATATTGGAGAGACGTGTGTAGCCAAGCCACGTTTCTGCTGGGTTTCTTTTGATTGTTATCAGAAATAATCTACAGGCACTCTATTGTTTGTGAATGCGTACCAAAGTGCTCAAGCGCAATAACGTTTGTTCACGTTCTTAAGATAAAACATCTGTAAAGATAAATAGAAAATATTTGAGTGATGTTTTGCTGTAATTGCTCTCATTAGAAACCTTAAAATGTTAAATAGAGCAGATGACGATTTCGGATTCATGCATTTTCGGCTGCAAAAACAAAAAAATGTACAGTGTGCCTTTAAATAGTTTTAATGATACTGTGTTTGGGTTACAAAACGTTGAAGAACAATACAATAGAGAATAGAGAAACGTCACCGTCTGAACCCGAGAGAGAGTGACTGCATTATTCTCTTCCATTCGAATATTCTTCTGGGCTGGTTTAGGTGACTGACGCTGTGCTGTCAGACAGTGACATGACAGCAGCAAGTGTACTATAGATTTAATCTCCAAATATGTCATTTAATGAGTTTACAAACCGTCCCAGTGGATGCAGTTGACAGGGCAGATCATTAAGTTGCACTGTGAATTACAATTTCAGAGAACTAAAAATTGAGGAACTTCTTGTCCATCCTCTCAGGATAAGACCAAGATGGCGGCGCGTGAACATCGCGAGGCTCAGCGTCTCTCCAGATTTAGCAATTATATAGTGTTTTTCTTGCTCATCTCGGGCCTGTTCGTACAGAACAGTTGTGCCTTCACATCGTACACCCGGCAGGAGCTTTTGGATATCGGTTTGCGCATTCCCGGAAGTTATATCAGCAACATTCAACTCGTCCCTGAGATCATCAAAACATCCGATGCTACGCACCCCACACGGCCGGGCGGAAGTGCTCGTCGGCGGCGTCGAGATCGTAAACAAAGGCGGGGAACGCGCGGAGGGCTAAGAGCTAAGCTAAAGCTAACACCACACCGGCTCTCTTTACCCAGCATTTTCCTTGCTAATGTACGATCATTAGTGAACAAAATGGATGAGATTCGACTCCGCATCATCAACAACAAAAGACTTTTAAACTGCAATGTCATAATCTTCACGGAAACATGGCTACACAGCGGCATACCGGACAACGCTATTGAGTTAGCGGGCTACAACACACACCGGGCGGATAGAACGGCAGAGGAATCCGGTAAGACTAGAGGAGGTGGACTGTGCATTTATGTCAATAAAGCTTGGTGCACGAACTCTGTTATTGTCGGGAGACACTGCTCGGCTAACCTTGAGTTTCTCATGGTTAAATGTAGACCGTTTTATCTGCCACGGGAATTCACTTCCACCATTATAACGGCAGCTTATATTCCACCGGATGCTGATGCCAAGCTTGCTATGAAAGAACTTCATGCAGCCATCAGTAAACAACAGACTGCTCACCCGGAGGCTGCATTTATTGTTGCGGGAGATTTTAATCACTCTAACTTAAAGACAGTGCTCCCTAAATTTCATCAGCATGTTTCCTGCCACACAAGAGGAAACAAAACTTTGGATCATGTCTACACAAACATGGCTGAAGCTTACGCCGCGACACCCCTCCCCCACCTGGGTCAATCTGATCACCTTTCTTTGTTCCTCACCCCCAAGTACTCACCTCTCATTAATCGTGTGAAGCCATCAGTGAAGACCATCAAGGTGTGGCCTGCGGGGGCAGACTTCACACTCCAGGAAAGGTTTCTACACACAGACTGGAGTATGTTTGCTTCTCAGGCCACCAGTGGCTCTCACACGGACATAGACAGCTACACCTCTTCTGTATTGGACTACATCAATACCACCATTGATAGTGTCACAACTCAGAAGCAGATCACCATATACCCTAATCAGAAGCCATGGATGAACAAGGAAGTGCGCCTCCTGTTGAAAGCACGCAACACCGCCTTCAGATCAGGTGATGCACAGGCCTATAGTACTTCCAGGGCAAATCTGAAGAGGGGCATCAGAAAGGCCAAGCACTGCTACAAGTTGAAGCTAGAGGAGCATTTTACCAACTCTGACCCTCGACGCATGTGGCAGGGCATCCAGGCCATAAGTGACTACAAACCCAACCACTCCATCCCCATAGCCACAGATGCTGCCTTTCTGAACGAGCTTAATGACTTTTATGCACGCTTTGAGAGAGACAATAAGGAACCCGCCACCAGGCTCACACCTTTTACTGACCACCCAATCATCACACTTAACTCCACAGATGTTTACACTGCACTAAGCCGGATAAACGCACGTAAGGCTGCTGGCCCTGATGGCATCCCTGGTCGCGTACTCCGGGCATGTGCGGAGCAGCTCGCTGGGGTCTTCACGGATATCTTCAACCTGTCCCTCGCCCAAGCAGTTGTTCCAGCATGTTTCAAATCCACCTCCATTGTTCCCATTCCAAAACATTCCAGCCCGACATGCCTGAACGACTACCGCCCTGTAGCACTCACACCCATTGTTATGAAGTGCTTCGAGCGGCTGGTCTTGTCACACCTAAAAGACTCTCTACCATCCACACTGGACCCATACCAATTTGCCTACCGCAGCAATAGGAGCGTAGATGATGCAGTGTCAATGGCGCTGCACTCCGTGCTCACACATCTGGATAATAAGGACACTTATGCACGCATGCTGTTTGTAGACTTCAGCTCTGCATTCAATACCGTCATCCCTTCCAAGCTAATCAGCAAACTTGGAAACCTAGGCATTAACAACTCAACCTGCAACTGGATTATGGATTTCTTGACGAACAGGCCTCAGCTTGTTAGGTTAGGCCACATCTGCTCCACCACCATCACCCTCAACACTGGTGTACCACAGGGCTGCGTACTGAGCCCCTTTCTCTACTCCCTTTTCACACTCGACTGCAGGCCTGTGAATGGATCTAACTCCTTCATCAAGTTCGCAGACGATACAACAGTGATTGGTCTCATCAGCAACAACGATGAGACTGCTTACAGGGAGGAGGTACGGCACCTGGCCACATGGTGCTCAGACAACAACCTGCTCCTTAACACCTCCAAGACAAAGGAGATCATCGTGGACTTCAGGAAGGCGAAAGGAGGCACACACGACCCCATCCACATTAACGGGATGGCTGTTGAACGTGTTTCCAGTTTTAAGTTCCTGGGGACCCATATTTCGGAGGACCTGTTCTGGACCACCAACACCTCATGCCTGGTCAAGAAGGCTCACCAGCGTCTCTTCTTTCTGAGGACACTGAAGAAGAACCAACTGTCTTCAACTATCCTGGTGAACTTCTATCGCTGCACGATAGAGAGCATCCTGACCAACTGTGTCACAGTCTGGTACGGGAACTGTTCTGTTGCTGAGCGCAAGGTACTGCAGCGGGTGGTGAAAACAGCCCAGCGCATCACAGGGACTACACTCCCTTCCATTGAGGACATCCAGAGGAAACGCTGTCTGCGTCGAGCTCGCAGCATTCTCAAGGACTCCTCTCACCCCGCTCATAGACTGTTTACTCTCCTGCCTTCCGGTAGGCGCTTCAGGTGCCTCCGGACAAGAACCAGCAGACTAGGAAACAGCTTTTTTCCCAGAGCTGTTTCATTATTGAACTCTGCTCCCCACTGATTCCACTAACCCTCATAACTTTAACTTTAATGCTGCTACTACATTGTTTACATTGCATAACAGGGCTGCATCCATGACTGAACTGTACACACCAGTACTTCATGTTATCTGCTCTACCGGACTGTTTACACACACATAGCATCATTTCCACTCTATACTGCTCACTTGCACACCAGGAATATTACACTGAATGCTCATTTGCACTAATAAACTACTTCCATAACTGCATTAACTCATCTACTGCACTGTAACTCATCTATTGCATTTATTGCATAACTAACTGCATCTACTCATCTATTGCACTGTAACTTCAATAACTGCATTAACTCATCTACTGCACTGTAACCTTAATAACCGCATTAACGCATATACTGCACTGTAACTTCAATAACTGCACTAACTCATCTAATACACTGTAACTGTATTATCTGCATCTACTCATGTATTGCACTATAACTTCAACAACTGCATTAACTCATGTACTGCACTGTACCTTTAATAACCGCATTAACTCATCTACTGCACTGTAACTTTAATAGCTAATGTCTGTAACTATTGCACACTTAAGTCACTTGCACTATTGTATTGTCTATATTGTTATCTGTTCATAACCACCTGTACATTAATGTTCACAGTATATAGCCTTCTGTATATATTGTTCATAGTACATACCGACTGTCATATTTTCATACAACATTTGTATAGTATTTTCCTAATATTGTATTCTGTATTTATTCACACTGTATATCTGCACTTGCTAATTGCACTTCTGGTTAGACCTAAACTACATTTCGTTACACTGTACTTGTATATGTGTAATGACAATAAAGTTGAATCTAATCTAATCTAATCTAAAATTCTAAGAAGAAATCTGGGAGCCATTTGCAACCCTGAGTATATAAACATATTTAAGCCAATTAATTTCTTATTATAATTTTAAGGGGATTTGCCAGAAGTTGTCCACAATTCTGTCACCTTTATGTTGTTTTAATCCGTATGGATATCTGTGTTTGCAACTGTACCCAGGGGTACCTTCTCTCCCCACTGCTCTTCTCCATGTAGACCAGTGACTGCACTGCCCAGGACCCTTCTGTTAAACTTCTGAAGTAAGCAGACGACAACACACTCATTGGCCTCATCCAGGCTGGTGATGAGTCTGCGTACAGACAGGAGGTTGAGCAGCTGGCTGTCTGGTGCAGTCATAACATCTTGGAGCTGGACACGCTTCAAACAGTGGAGATGATTGTGGACTTCAGTAGAAACCCCTCTGCACTCCTCCCTCTCACCATCAGGAACAGCACTGTGGCAGCAGTGGAGTCATTCAGGTTCCTGGGCACCACATGCTCCTGTGTGGCAGTCACATTGTCTCCATTGCTAAAAAGACCCAGCAGAGGTTGTACTTTTAACATCAGCTGAAGAAGTTCAACCTACCACAAAGTCTATTAAACAGTTTTACTCAGCAGTCATAGAGTCTGTCCTCTGCAAATCCATCACTGTCTGGTTTGGCTCAGCCACAAAGTCAGACATCAGATAAGCAGAGGACAGTTCGGAATGATGATAAGATCATTGGTGCTCCCCTGCCCACCCTCCAAGAACTGTTTACAACCATAGTGAGGAACAGGACTCAGAAAATCACCCTGGAACTCTCACATCCAAGCCATCATCTCTTCACAATGCTGCCGTCTGGTCAGCACTGCGCACCAAAACAACCAGACACAAAAACAGCTTCTTCCCTCAGGCCATCTACCTCTTGAACAGTTATATGTTTTTTATTACCGTGCAATGAGTAACTCTGAATAATGAATAATAATTAAGTGCAATATTAATTATTTCCTCCAGATGATACACTATCCATTTCTTATACAACTTTTTCTGTAAATTATATTTCATTCTTCTGTATAGACTGCATACCTTGTACTACAATAATCTATTCTTATTCTTATTTTTACTTGTACATATTTACATACACACATAGCTTTACTCTATATATCTTTATCTTATGTTTATTGTATTGTATTTCTTCCTTTTTTATACCCATAGGCCCTTATTTAAATCATATGTGTATTGTATTCTATTGTGTAATGTGTTCTGTGTACGGTTGTTGCTGTTTCTGTGTACTGGATAGTCCTGTCACTAAAACAAATTCCTTGTATGTGCAAACATACTTGCAAATAAATCTTTTTCTAATTCTGATTTTTCTGACTTGCCCATTTAAGACCAATTTTGAGAATTCTAAAAGATTCCCATGATCCTCGAATAAAACCTTTATTTTTTAATCGTCAGTTTTCCATGTTGGCCGATTAATGATCAAATTATTCCTCCAATAAAGTTCTGTCAGTGTAGGAAATTTTTTAAAATCATTAATGACAACTGAGATTCCATTTACATTCTACATTGCTTTCTTTAGTGAAAAAACAAAAAGTTGTTAGAATTCTCCTTTGCACACAAAGTGGGAATCACGCCAGTTTAAACATTAGCATGTAGTTCAGCAGTATAAAAGTACAATAAACGACTGAAGTATAGCTTGTTAATTTGACTTTTGTATGCAGAAGAAATAAAATCTTACAGGTTAGAAATTAAATTAAATAACCTTTTATTGCACAGCTGAAATCCAGGCTTGGACATCTTATTCAAATAGCCATGAAGACAATGGGTAGCAGAGAACCGCTTTGTCTCCAGACCCTGTGTGAAAAGTCTATGCAGATTTTGGATGATATAACACACAATTTGAACTGTGAGATTGAAATTGCCATCAGGTCGGAGACTAAGAATTCTAAGATGCAGATTAAACCTGTTGAAAAACTAATTTATTCCTTCCGCAACCAAGCTATTAAAAAACACCATGTAAGGCTTTTTTATGATTCTGATGTGAATGATCTGTTTTTATTCTAGATTATTATTTATGAATATGTCATGTGTTTACGTGGAGGTTTTTTTATGTGATGCAGTTGTGTATTGTTGAGCCCAAGACAAATTTAGTATACCTTACCTTACCTTAATAAGGATATTGATGAACAAAAAAAAAAAAGTTCAGGGATATTTTGATATAAAGCTTTTAAACTGAATGAAAATGAGGAACTAGATTATGTTCCAATAAAACCAATATATAACTTAAACAGAGGCACACAGAAATATAGAACACAAAAAAGTTAAACACAAACATAAAAATATGAATACAGCAGGAAAAGTAACGAAAAAGAAAATTACGCTATAAAATAAAACATCATGAGAAGAATATCAGGGTATCACAAAAAGTCTTACAAGGTTTCAAACAGGCATCTAACAAGAATCCATAACAAAGCGACTTTGTATGAACAACCTATTTTACAGTCAACATAACAATGTAAAATGTAACAATAAATCCAAACCCCTACACCTAACTGTTAGTGGGGTATAAACAGATTCTACAAATCTTAAATTAAATAATGCAAGTGAGGTTATATACACATTCTTACAGGTTTACCAACTTATAGCCAAATTGTAAATTGTTTTGAATTGTCAAGACAGTACGCTGGTTTGCTCAAATACTTAAACCTTTTTTCATAAATCTCAATTTTCAAGTGGAGGAAATTTCTATGAAAGTTTAGAAATAACTGTTTTTAAGTATCTTTGACAACTATCACGGTTCTTCTATGGCACCATTTTTATCATTTTTGTGAACCTACAGGCTCCTATACAACAATAACATCTCTTTAGAGTAAAGCATAGACAAGACTTCCTTATACAGATTTAACACACTACATTCAAATCACTTAAAAAGCTTTTCAATCAAATAAAGATGGAATATAATAAACTGTATCAGACGCTAATCCACACTTCTTGGTAAAGGCATATGATTTACGCTGAAGAATAGAATCTCTTTCTCAGCTTCTGTGTCTTTATCTTTGTATCCGTGTCCTTGTAGCCTCAGTGACACTTAAAGCTCTATAATGATAATGTAACCTTTAAAATTCCCTCCTACCACCATCTTCTTACAGCTACTAGATCTTATAGAAATAAAGAGCTCTGTCATCCTTTGTTTCATCTTTCTCTCTCTTCTGTTCATGGATACACCCACACATCTTTAATTTCTTAGCCATACGAGACGTTAAGATACAACTATTTTTTATTTATTTATAAGTATTTCAGGTTTAAATTATTTTTCATAACCTTATTTGGAAAAGTTAGAGGTCTACTAAGGCAGCTTTTAATGCATAATTAGGTGAATCTCAATTGTCAGGAAATGTCCAAAAAATATCTGTGGCATAATTTGATATATCAAAAAAATCTATATTTTAGAAATTACACTAGGTAGTATATTATTTAAACTGTTTATTATTACATATACAATATAAAGACAATATACCATAATATAATAAATATATTATATATTGTGTGTGCAAAATTAAATTAATATGCACAAACAGCTCTTCATTTGTTTAACATTGTATTACAACACATGTATTCTTTCAAACGCAATAACCAGACCTTCTACACATTAGTGGCAAATGAGAAGTGGATGAGATCAGTCTGCAGAACAGCTGGATATTTCGCTCCCATCCTGAGAAAGGGAAAGAAAAAGAGGGATGCTAAACCAGGCACACTCTCAATCAATTAGCTTTCATGCTCTGAAGAGCACCAAGGGCAGTTCCATTAGCTCGGACCACTTAAGCCCCTACAAACACACGCCAAACATTATAACAACATGCTTGTTTGAATATTAATCTCACCCAGGCTTGTTTCAATTAAGCATTTCATTAGCACATAAGAGTTATTCAACATTATACCGGGATACACCTGCGCTCTCAACGCCTCTCAGATTTAGCATGTTGAGTGTAGTATCAGGTTTTCCACCTTTGTTTCTTGATCTCTGAACATTGCTCAAAAACATGTAACTGACTTAAATCTGCTGTTACCTAAATGAGCTTATTTCAAAATGTATTGGTAGTTAGTTTAACCCATGTCTTTTAGTTGACTCGGTATGAAATCATATTTTTATGTGAAACTAAATAATAACTGCTCAGGTTGCTACATGAATCGCACATGTTTAGAAAAAGATGTTTCTGTTTATACAAATATTTTTCCTGTAGGCTTGTGATTAATATATGTTAGTAGGTAGTATTGAATTAAAAAGTGTAAAACCACAACAGTGACGCAAATGTAAGGAGTTGGAAATAATAGCTTAATCCCCCTGTATGCAAACTCTTGCAAATGTTCTGCAGTGGATTTAAAGCCTTTCCCAATGCTATTTATTTTATATATTTAATTGTTATATTGTATTGAAAGAAGTCCCAATGTATCCATTCCGGCGATTTTCTCATTTGCTGATAATATCTCCCTGCTTCATATATGCTGTTATCACCACATGTTATAGGTTAGGCTACTGGATAAATTCCATAGTCTTGAAATATGGTTAGTTTAATCATTCTATACAGTCCATAAATAACACTCCCAATGATGTGACTCTAACAGTACTGCATGTCATATTCACTGGTAAAGTATCATCTCATTAGTTTAACCAAAGCACTAGGAAGTCATTGGTTGAACTCAAAGGGGGTTTTAACATGAGTAAAATTCATAGATCAAAACAATATCAATACATTATGTTACGTCATCAGTACGTTATGTGCAGCATGTGCCAAATGATTTGGTCAACAATAAAACAAACAAATACATTGTCAGGTAGTTTGTGCCTAAACACAAGCTGTCACGAGTTAAAAACTGTCCACTTCATCAGACCGCGCGTAACTCTACCTCTGGAAACATCTCCGTTTGCCCCGCGGTCTCCACATCTGATGGCAACGGTGCGATGGTGTGTTTCATCCGGTAAAGCATCACAATCACCAGGGCTAAAAGAAACAGCAGCAAACACACAAAAAGTCCAAGATATGTGGATAAACTTGGCAGTCTGGGGTCCGGACGTCCTATGTGCGCAACGGTGGTGGTCCAAATCGGTTCTTCGGTTGACCTATTTTGCAGAAGTCTAGGCAAATCTTCAGGGGTGGGCGTGAAAAAGTTCCTCCATATGATTCGCTCGTCTATCATTTTGAAAGAAAGATGCTTGTCGTATTCCGCGTAAGGAGCCGTTAAGGATTTAAAAATGTACTGAAATCAGTTCGGAATTATTTTCAGCTCGTTGCACAGAAAAACGCATTTCCTCGCAAACCCAGCACTGCCTCCAGCTCTCAATCCTTCATCTTCGGGTGTCCACGTAGAAACGGCGTGTGGCCACAAAAAAAGAGCGCCTGTTTGTCACGCGAGATAGTGACAGCGCCCGAGTCTTTGCAGCGAACGCGTTATAGACATCACCAATATATTACAATAACCTTTCTTTGTCAAATTTTAATTCGTTTCGCGGTTAAACGTGAATTGGTGAGTGGTTGATGCGAAATTGATAATCTGTTGCTATCAGTTCTCCAAAACCAGCGTGTTTTCTCTATGGCTGTATCACACCTTTAACCATTCGCTGTTTGATGAAAAATGTCATAGATGACCTTGCGCGTTGGTGATACAGCGGGCTTGTCTTATGCATCTTCATTAATGATGGTTTAATGTCTCTCAGAGACGAGAGTAGACTAAATCACATCGCCAGCAGCGGTTTAAATCTTTATTTTTTTCTCAGCTCTTTGCTTCTGTTAAAAAACGAATGTAGTCTAATATTTGTGTAGGAACTTCGTAAACTAATGAAGAATATAGTCTTTATATAAGACTATATGCCCTTTATGCGATTTAAAAATGTAATGTCAAAATATAAATATATACATTTGCAAAAACTGGAAACAATTACATTAAATGGTTATTTAATATGACTGAAATGGAAATACCCTAAATATAGATTAGACCAACTGGATCAGATTACGTAGAAAAGTGTATTTTATGATCGAAAATTTTTACTACAGTGTGGGAAAGCAGACATGATAAATCGCTATTTTTAATTGTCAATGCATTTCAATAAATACATTATTTATAGAATACAAAAAAGACACATTCTTACTATTTACAATTATTATTTAAATTAGGCTACAGTGATTAAGCCCCAGTGAGATACTTATTGCCTTTACACCATTTTCGTTTTTAAACGAAATCCGTTATGAAATCAGTTACCTGCAGTACACAAAGCTGTAGAGAAAGAATCTCACTTTAGGTCACTAATGCACATCTGTTCAATAAATACAGACAATAACTTTTATCAGTTTATCAAAAAACAACAGCACAACATCCGGTGAGAACCATATCCCTTGTCCCAAATAACACAATAAATAAGTTTAAAAGCATCAATGACCCACTGTATTGCTGTTTATCTCAAAGTGATCAGCCAAAATTGAAAATTCTGTCATCATTTCCTCTCCTTCTTGTTATTTCAAACCTTTATGAAGTTCTTTCTTCTGCAGAACACAAAATAAGATATTTTGAAGAAAATTGATAACCGAACAGCACTGGCCCCCCTATTCACATCTATTGTATAAACACAAAACCAATGCTAGTGAATGGGGGACAGTAAACAACATTCTTTAAATATCTTCCTTTGTGTTCTACTGAAAAAAACTCATACTGTCGTGATCCCGATCACGTGGGTTCTCTTTTTGTCTGCTCCACGCACCATCCACTAAACACGTCTACATGGACAAAGGTCAGCATCTCGTGCGGGGTCGTCTCCTCCGAGGGTCCGAAGCCGTCCTACGGCTGGACATCCGATCTCCCGACTAGAGAAACTACTCTAGTTCTCCACCTCTCCGGTGGCGCTTCCCATCTCCAGCTGACGCTGCCATACACTGCGATCTGGAATCGCTGGGACCTTCACTCACGGAAGGTGGTGTTATCTTCTGATCGTGCTACTGACTGTACCTGTGTTCGTGCTTAAAAGGACCTTTTGTGACCTGTTGTGTGTGCTGAATAAAGTTTTGGATTTTTCCCCTGCAATTGAGTCTCCTCTGTTGGTTTATCATGACAGAATGGTCCGACCCGTTAAAAGACTCAGTAGGGATTGATCCCTTGAGAACAGCACTACAACAACAAGGCACCATGTTAGGACACCAGGCTTCTCGTCACAATGCCGCCACACAGGACGTCGAGGTACTCAACGCCCAAGTTGCGGAGCTGCCACTCCAAGTCTTTGATCTCCGCCGCGTGGCCGCCAACCAAATTAATCTTACCCCGTCCTCTTCTCGTGGTTTCTCCTCCGAGCCAGAGCCATACGCCAACAGCCCACCACCTTTTGATGGCAATTCCAGTTCTTGTCGAGCATTCCAATAGCAAAGCACTCTAGATTTCTACCTCCAGCCTCGCCGTTATGCCACAGAGAAAGCACGGGTGCCATTTGTACTGACCTTTCTCACGGGTCGAGCACGCAAGTGGGGCGTGGCGGTCTGGGAGGCTTGTGCTCCCTGTTATCGATCCTTCAGGGCTTTCCGCGTCAAGGTGACAAATCTTTTTGATCGGCCGGCTCGAGGACATGAAGCGGCGGTGCAACTTTCAATTCTGTCTCAAGGAACAAGATCGATAACGGAGTATTCGATCACTTTTCAAACGTTGGCTGCCGTGTGTGACTGGAACGAGGGGGCGTTACGGTCAAGTTTCCTGGATGGGCTCAACAACGCCATTTCAGATGAGATCGCTACCTTTGACCCTCCCCGAGACCTGGAGGGAATCCCCAACATGTGTCTCAGAGAAGAGAGCCGTTTGAATGCTCGCCGCTGCCGACGTTCTTCACATCCATCTTGGCGGGTCCGGGAGGCCAACACTTTCCGTACCACAAGCAATGTTACATCGGAGGCAGACTTTATAGACGCCACCATGGCTCACAAATGGGGAATAGTACCTGCCATTCCCCTCTCCCATTCCATCTCCGTCTGGATGTAGCCGGGAAGCCATTCACCTCTATCACTCACGTCACTCCTCACGTAAGTCTTTATCTGTCTGGTAACCATTGTGAGCGGTTAAAGCTGTACATCCTCGATTCCCCAAATACTCCCATCATATTAGGGCATCCTTGGTTGTCTCAGCATAATCCTCACATGGATTGGGTCACTAATTCTGTTTTAGCTTGGAGTTTTTATTGTCTTGTGTCATGTCTTGGTCCTGCTCCCTCTCCTGTTTCTGTGTCTCCTATGTCTTAGGTTGAGGTCATAGATTTGGTCGGGGTCCCGGAGGAGTACCATGATCTTCAGGCACTTCTCTGCCCCGTGGCCGGCTTTTCTCCATTTCTACTCCTGAAAGAGAGGCGATGGAGAAATATATCAATGATTCCTTGCACACTGGCCTCATCCGCCATTCTTCTTCGCCGGCCAGTGCTGGTTTCTTCTTTGTTCAAAAGAAGGATGGCTCCCTGAGCCACTGTATATATTATCGAGGTTTTAATGAGATTACGGTAAAGAATAAATACCCCCTACCGCTCATGTCTTCTGGCTTTGAACTGTTACAGGGAGCCCGGGTCTTTACCAAACTAGAACTTCGCAATGCCTATTAGCTGGCCCGCATCCACAAAGAGGACGAGTGTAAGACGGCATTTAATACACCTTAAGATTAGGGCCGTCGCCGAATGGTCCCCTACCGACTCTCGCAAAGCTCTTCAGCGGTTCCTGGGCTTCGCCAATTTTTATTGGCGATTCATCCGGGGCTTTGGTCAGGTGGCTGTGCCGCTCACAGCATTGGTCTCAATAAAGGTCCCGTTCAAAGGGAATCTTCAAGCACAGGTAGCCTTTGATAACCTCAAGTCCCATTTTTCTCTCTGCCCTTGTTCTTTGTCTTCCAGATCCTGAACGGCAATTTATTGTTGAGGTTGATGCTTCCGATGTCGGGATAGGCACGTCAGACAGTTTGTGTTGGCTTGCCCAGTGTGTGCTCAGTGTAAGTCGTCCCACCGCCCTCTGGCTGGTCTACTTTATCCTCTTCCCATCCCCTCCCGCCCATGGTCACACATAGCTATGGACTTTGTTACTGGCCTTCCCCCGTCGGGTGGTATCACCGTCATCCTCACGCTGGTGGATCACTTCTCCAAGGCAGTCCATTTTGTTCCTTTGCCCAAACTTCCCTCCACCCGGGAGATGTCTCAACTGTTGGTGGACCACGTCTTTCGTCTCCACTGTCTCCCAGTTGACATCGTTTCCGATAGGGGTCCTCAGTTCACCTCCCGGTTCTGGAGAGAGTTCTGCAGACAGATCAGGGCCTCTGTGAGTCTGTCTTCGGGTTTTCACCCCCATTCCAATGGGCAGTGCGAGCGAGCCAACCAGGATCTCGAACGGAGACTCCGATGTCTGATGTCCCATAATCCTCGTTCCTGGAGCCAACAGCTCTCGTGGGTCGAGTACGCCCACAACTCTTCACCCGTCTCTCCGTCAGGTATGTCCCCTTTTGAATCCTCATTAGGTTATCAACCCCCCTTGTTTCCCGTGCAGGAAATCGACGCTGCAGTCCATTCTGTTCTGGCATTCGTCCGGCGTTGCCTTCGCACCTGGACGCGAGCCAGAAAGGTTCTGGCCCGGGCCTCAGAAAGGACCAAGACTGCGGCTGATCGCCATCATCATTGATATTCCCTGCCACCTGTGGCTTTTTAGGTTTTCCTATTTAGTGCCCCTCATAGTCTCGTCTTATGTCGGACCGATTCAGTGTAAATCTCCTGACCCGCTACCTTTGCCCATTCGGCATATTCTAGTTCCATAGTTTTCGTGTCGTGTATTGTATGTCCCGGGTTTTCTCCCGTTGCCCCTGTTTAACCTGTTTTTGGAATTGTTTAGTTCCTGTTGGCGCCCCGGCTTCCTCCACGCACCATCCACTAAACACGTCTAAAGGCACAAAAGTCTGCATCTCCTGCGGGGTTGTCTCCTCCGAGGGTTCGAAGCCGACCTACGGCTGGACTCCCGATCTTCCGACTAGAGAAACTACTCTAGTTCTCCGCCTCTCCGGTGGCGCTTCCCGTCTCAGGCTGACGCTGCCGTACACTGGGGTATCCCAGTTGGCCTTGCAGTCTACTACCTCCATCTGGAATCGCTGGGACCTTCACTTACGGAAGGCATTGTTATCTTCTGATCCAGCTACTGACTGTACCTGTGTTCGTGCTTAAAAGGACCTTTTGTGACCTATTTTGCGTGCTGAATAATAACGCTGGATCTAGGAGTCTATGACTGGTTTTTAAGTGTGTTTCGAAATGACGCAGGTGCTTTAAGGTCAGAAGGGAGTCTGTGCATAGAGTGCAATTACAAAGTCCACTCACATCTGCAGACACTGTTACAGCTCCTGTGGAGTGTGCAAAGAACAGAGAACTAAGCACAGCATCAATTTAGACATGAGTTGTGTGCATGTCACTGTTTGTTGTGTGTGGATACAAATATGCCACAGATTTTTACCACCTGAAATATCCCCTTTTGAGACATCCTGTTTCCTAGGTGCTGGGTAGTTTATGGAAACATCCCCCTAGTTATAAAACTGAAAGTTTGGGTCCGAAGTGATGTGAGTTAATGTGCATGCTTTAATCACTTAGCTATTATTAGTATTGCTGTGCAACACCCATAGTTTTTCTTGTTGCATAGCAACATTTTGGTACTGTTAGATGTCACTTGTTAGGGACTATGTCTTAAAAAATAACAAACCGTGTCTTTAATTATTTTAATTATATGGAACTGCAATACAGTAATCAAAGCTGTACCATAATGTGAATGCATCCATGGCTGTAAGGGGATGCAGGCACTCTGTGTCACATCGATTATCCCTCAGTTGTGATATATTCACAATACGGCACAGCCTTGATTGCAATTTTTTTAAATAACAGGTGATGCTGCAACACAGTGAAGGGTATATTCCTTTTGTAAGTAGCCTTATAATTTACATTACCACTGTTTAACTGGTATTGCCTGTCTGTTTCATGATGATTTATTCTCATTCATAACCCACAGTATTCCAAAGACCATTTAATAGCAAAAAATATTTGCAATCTTTGATGTGGCTATTAAAATCACAATCAATAAAAGTAGTTTTCTCTATATTAGAAAATAGTTTTGGTTGGATAATAATGAAAAATAGAAAACTCAGACTCAAGAATAGGAAATCTTAATTATCTGCACTATAAACAAGTAAAATTTTCCGAATTCAAACATCAGAAAATAATATACAAAGTAAATGACAGAGTATGATCATTCTAAACAAGAGTTAAGACAAAGAGGGAAAAGTTTGTGCAGACACGAAGGAGCCAGATGAGATCATTTTAGATAGCTATCAGACACGGACTAGAAACCACAATACTTTAAATCTTATTTTTTTAATAAAATGTTTATTTACTTAATTTAACCACCTCACTATTTATTGTATGTTTGCCGTTATTGGCCGTTGGGTGGCGCGTTTTCATCTACGTGCTGAGCGTTTGCTGGTTAACGCGTAGGAAAGTATTACAGGCACGCAGGGCTCAACTCCTCACAGACCTTCAAACTTTCGCAGCTGAAGTGCGAGACTTACATCTCTGCCCCTGACCACAACGCGAACGAGCGAATCCAGAGAGGGCCTGCTATGAGAATATGTCCGTAAATGAGGTGTACGTGTTCCGGCCGTTTAAACTAATCGCTCTCCTCTGTGTGTTCCTCGCACTTTGCCTGGACGTTGTTGCGCTGTTGAGCCCCGCATGGGTGACGGCAGAGGGCTATGCTCTGTCGCTATGGGAGTCATGTAGCGAAATAGAGACCGGCTGGAACTGCATTTCCACCCTCAAGTCTGGTAGGCATCACGTCTATACTACATTATGTTGAAACGCTGTTTATAGGATGGATTATGGGGTAGTTATAAGTAACGGTGGGTAAATTTGGTGAGTGGAAAATTGTTCTGCACTAAAGGTATGAGAAGAAAACATTAGGAACTTGCAAGAGTAACAGTGGTAGCCGTAGGAGAATTCTACATTGTTTATCTACAGTAACGGCTTTTTTTATTTTTAGGGAAACAATAGTAGCCACAGATTTACCGTGGTCCCACAAACCGTAATTTGACCACGATATTTGTTGGATTACACCAATAGTGATCAACCCGTACGTCAAAAAAACTGTTTTAGTACTTATAACTTCCACTAAAATAAAAAACAGTTTATTTTCTAAAGGGTGTACGCATGCTTACAATAACAACAGTCGATTTCAGGATATTTAAAGCGATGTTTGTATTTGTTTACCTGCTACACGTGAAAACTTGTCAACATACATTGTTGAACAGCAGAAAAGCAACAGCTGTGAAAAAAATGTATTTCCAGAAACTCCAAATACGGCCAATAACAAGTCCATTTTGTTTGTGAGAAATGTGTCGAATTTACGGTATTTTTCTGTTAACATTACGGAAACTGTACCCCAACAAACAGTGGGTCATTTTTGACTCTCCGCCTTTTCTCTCGCACACACCTTTCCAAACTATTGTGAAAATGCTTCTAGATTCGTCTTGACTTTGTGTCTTTAAAACGAGTGATAGCGTTTTCATTATTTGAATCCGTCGTGATCCTTTCGGAAGGACAGATGTGTATCCATGCCGCTATATAACACACCCTTCTGAGCCTACACGGTTCGTCCATTCATACATTTATTTTCGTATTGATGAGCGATTATTAGCCATCTGTGCTCCCCCACGACCCTGGTGAGCTTTGTGATGGGGGGTGGGCGTGTTCTTCACTATTGTTTTCTAGCGTGCAGGAATGCTTTTGTTTTCAATCATTTGTTTTAGGGAGGGTGGTTTTGTTTTGGACTGGAACCTAAACGCTATATTATGATTAACTATTGGTGTCATTATTAGGAGATACTTTGTAGGCTGATGTTTTCCATACTGTAAATGGGATTGGGGACACAATCACAGTCTAGAAGCAGTCTACGTGATTAATGATCTGTATTCAAAGTCTTCTGGAGCCTTATAATAGCTTATTGTAAGAAACAGACTGCCACAAATTTCTTTCACAGTTGCGCTCAATTAAAATCAGCTTGATTCTCATTGACGAACACAAGCGAGACACGTAGGTAGATTTTCATTTTCACATTTATCATTAAAAACGTATTGTTTCTGACGGTTCCTCACTGAAAGCTTTATAGCTTTCCCCCTTTTCAGATTAGAAGCAGGTTTTGATTTTTTTCCTCAACCAAGGCGCCTCAGACAAACTTGGTCTGACCTTAAATAGGACAAAACAAGCATTAACATAAATTGATTATGATATGCCAAGATTTAGAATGTTTAATTTATTGAGTAAAGATTGAAGGTTATGTTTCCCAAATTTTCCATGCAAACATAACTTCGAATCACGACAATGCATTTCGGTGGACCCACACGGTCAATCAAATACTGTATGCATAAACCAACATCAGTGAATATTTTTGTAAGCAGTGTAGCAAGAGGCAAGAGGCTTTTCTGTTTTTGTACTGCTGTGGTGCAGTTTGTTCCCTGGCAAGTCTTACAACAGTTCTGTGAAGTCTCTGTTAAATTCTCTCTATCTGGCTCTCTTGTTGTCCTGCTGGCACACTATGCTAAGAGAGATGGCAATCTCTAAAGAATCACACAGCAGCTTCTGATA
The DNA here is from genome assembly GCA_008369825.1 of Triplophysa tibetana. Classification (NCBI taxonomy): domain Eukaryota; kingdom Metazoa; phylum Chordata; class Actinopteri; order Cypriniformes; family Nemacheilidae; genus Triplophysa; species Triplophysa tibetana. The sequence goes on along the minus strand of CM017901.1, from coordinate 7,452,644 downwards.
ATAATGAGGCTAGCTCACTCCACCCTGGAGATGTTTTCTGTGGGAATACAAGAGTATGGCTTTATACTATATATATTCTCTCTATCATTTTCTATCATTTACGTATCTCTCTTTACAGATCTGTCCTAAGGGAGAGCTGGAAGAAAGGCTCTCAGACTGATAGCGTTGTGTGTATTGTGAGACAGAGATAAGAGGCTTCCACACACTCTCTGCTGATGCTTATTAAGGCCTCAATATATACTTCAAGTCAAATAATAGAACAAATGTGTGTGATGTCATTTCAGCAAAATATGGACAAAGCAGAGGGTTTTTTGAACCTCTGTGTTTTAAAAATTACAATTCACTTTGTGATTGGTTTTAACCACTAACGTTTCATCCCGAAGAGAAAAACTAAGAAATTCACAATCACTTTATTGAGGCCTATAAACTAAAACTATATCTGTGAAAATGTTTTCAGTGACTAAAATAAGGATTGTGTGGTCTGTGAGATGTGAAGTCTGATATAATTATTCTCATTGGCTATTTGACTATATGTCAGAAATGAGCATCATGTAGACATGTAAACGTCGAATCAAAATTGCTTTTTGAACGCATTGTTTTTTTGTCAGGTGAAATGAAGAAGGAAATCATTGACTTCACACTGATTGAATACACAAACAACAAAGTGATTACAACAAGTTATGAGACAGCTGGTTTTTTTTGACAGCCATAAAGAGATAACTCTAGTAGTGCATATTTCATATTTTTAGTTAATAAAGTTTGCCTCAAACAAAAGACATGAATATACTGTATTTAAACATGCAAAAGAACGGCCCATCTGGTCCAAGGCCTAAGTAGGTATGGTTCTAAATCATAAATGCTTCGGATTGTTAAAATGAGTCACAATTTGATGCTAAATGTTGCATTAATGGCACCTTTACATTTCATTTTCAGCAAGTATCGAAGCCCTGTCATTATGAATTTGACAAATAAAACCAACTTTGCTGGGATTAGTTATCTAAAATGTGTCATTACATGCATAGCAGTTTAGGTATGTTAAGATGAATTGTAAACTATTATTTTTAAACAATTATTAAAATTATATGTCCTGATTAATCTGGAGGGGCCATTCTGTATGTTTGCTTGTTCTTCCCCTATTGCTGTGAGTTTTCAGATTTTTCAGTAAAAGGACACAGTCAGGTGTATCAGAGACCTATAGATAGGCCTGCACGATTAATCGTTTTTAAACCGAAATCGCAATTTGAACGAGTGCGATGTTCAAATCGCAAAAGCTGCGATTATTTCGATTAAAAGAGCTTTAAATCTGATAAAATTCTGCTACGTATTATTTGACAGTTTGCTTTTGCAATTTTACGTTAAACCAATAGGGAGCATTTTAACACTTTAGTGATGCGCGGATAGCAGTTAAATGAGCGGGCACAGATCATCCGCAGTGCCCGCGGATTTAACTGCCATTCGCTCATCACCAAAGTGTTTTATTGCCCGGGTCGGGTAATAAAAAATTCATTCAGATTAATTGCGGGTGGGTCGCGGGTGGATGATAACATTTACAATATTAAACAATTTCTCAAAAAATACGAATATGTTTTAAATGCATTTTTAATCAGGCGCTAATTTGTAGTAATTTAAAAGAAATGTGCGCGTGGCGGCGGTAGAGGAAGGTCTATTTCATTAAGCAGAAATGGAGGCAAAACAGATCCGAGAGAAATTTAAAAAGGGAGAATATATATATCATAGAATATTATACGTGCGGATAATTTATTTGAAGCAGCGGATGCGGGTGACATTTTAGCTTATCCGCGCATCTCTACTGTACATGCTTTTGAATTAGCAAAGAACGTAATTTGTTAAAGATGAGCGCGACAGGGAGCAGCAGTTCAAATTCGCAACAAAGTAAGGTCAAGTCGCGCAACGTCCTGCAGTAGCAGATGACTTGGTACCTAAAAGCATCGCTTATGTTTTGGAATTATTTTGAAAGTCTGTGTCGACCTCGCGAGGCAACACAACCAATCTCTATCAACACCGGCAGTGGTATCAAAGACTGTTCTATGATGAATGTAAGGCCAACAAGTCCACAGATAAACCCACTTCGTCGCAACAACCACTACAACTGACATCCAAGCAAACTTCAATTGCTCACGCGTTTGAAATAAGCACACCCAACGACAAATTTTCACAAGGTACAGCAAAATAACAGACCCCATACATAACTGTAATTGTTTACAGTGTGTTTGGGATCTTAAAAGTTTAAGGTTTTGTTTATACTTTATTTAATAAAATGGCCACAGTGTTAGTGGTTTTAAATAAACAGTGGGATAATGTTACAATAGTTTGTGATTTTGCTTGGTCTTTCTTTGATGCATGCTGTTAAAACCAACACAACAAACCTAGCTCTTTTTTTATTAAATAGTAGTCAAATCGCATTTTAAATCGCGAATCGCAATTTTGGTCAGAAAAATCGCAATTCGATTTTTTCTTCAAATCGTGCAGCCCTACCTATAGACGTCAGAGCATGAAGATGTTTCTCTGTCTGTGTCCATTAGCCCCGTGTTGGACGGGTCTGTTAAATACACAAATTTAACTCTGTTAGAAGACGTTTACCCATCAACTCAAGATTTCAAGATTGTAGTCTTAAAGGGATAGTTAACCCCGAAATTTAAATTCTTTCATCACTTAACCTCAGATTGTTTTCAAACCTGTATACATTTCATTGTTCTACTAAACACTAAGGAAGAATTGGAAGAATGTTCCCTACTATCGCAGTAAATGGGGGATGAAATTTGTTTTGTTACTGACATTCTTCCAAATATCTTTTTCTGTGTTCATCAGAAGAAATTTATACAGGTTTGAATGATAACAGAATTTTCATTTTTGGGGTAAACTATCACTTGAAGGCCAGTTCACACTGATCCAGCAAATAAGTATGAATCCAGCTTTAGACATTGTGTTAATGCATATAAATGTGCCTCATTATTTTGTGAGGAGAATTGGAATTAGAAATTATGAATATTTTTGTGAATTTAAAAATGAATATTACAAACTTATTTAGTGAAGTCAAAGTAAAACAAACTTCTTAATCTCAAAACTTCTCACCTTTTTAGATATAATTCAATCATGTGCATTGCTGTTTTCAGATACTTAAATTAGTACGTCCAAATACTCAAACATTTCAAAATATTTCAATATTTAAAATATTTTGTAATTACTTATATAAAGTAAAAAGTCAAAATATGTTATATTTAAATGGCAAATACACAATAGTTGAAATTACAGCAGGTTGACATAATGCATTAAAAATGACAAAAATCATTTTTATGTTATTATATTAAATTATTATATCATAAGTATATATTAGTATCAGGGGCCAGCATGGGAGATCCTCTGGCTAGTTGAGAGAACTGCCACTTGCCCGATCGGGCATGTGTGACTATACAGGACTGAATATTCAGTTCTGTATCGTCATGGAAAATTATAATTTGAATGTTTCAAGAACTGGCCTATTAAAATATTCCCAAGAAGATGCAAAACAGGACTGGATTCGTTTCTCAAGTTCTGTTTCAGATACAGGCGTGGCCGGAATGCCGCATCAGACAACACGCAAAATACTGCATTGAGTTTCCTTTCACGTCTTCCTACACTTAATCAGACATATCGAAACAAAATTATGCCAAAATGCATATATTACCAGCTGTTCTTGTAAAAAGTAATCTATTACATCTTGCAAGAACAAAACGCATGTGGAAACACTACATCTTACATTATGTGTGTTACTATATATGTTACAGCATAATAAATGTCTCAGTTTTGTTCATCAAAGAACAAAGAAAATAAAGAAATTTTGAGGTGAAGGCATATAGTTTTTATGGTATCATACCCTTATTTATTAAGATTGCATTGGTTAAAAAAAAAAAAGAACTAGTTATTATTTAATACTTTCTCGTGGTGGGGCCAGAAATTTTTTTGGCAGGGCCAGTAAAAATTGGAATCACTTTTCCGACCGGGCCAATAGATAAAATCCTTAGCGCTGAGCCCTGTAGTATGCAAGTAATATCATATTGAATGAAACAACAACAAACCTTGTGCAGACACAATGGGAAAAAAATCCAGGAGCTTTATTCTCCCTTGACATACATAACGTGCAAGCATAACGTGACCAAAACTGTAAAACGAAAAGTAATCTGCTTTGTACCTGCAAAACAGAAAAATTACTGTAAGTTTCAGGCTGTTTACACCTTTTCACACCTGGGGCCTGTTTCAGAAAGCAGGGTAAGTGCAAACTCAGAGTAAGTCAACTCCACAAAACGGAATACTCAGGGTTTTTGGTTTCAGAACGTGAGGTATGTCAAACCCGCGACCGCGGGGTAAGTCAAGCCTATTTCAGAAATCGAGGTATCTTATACTCCGAGTGAGTAACCAGAGTAACACACTCCGTGAACCTAACATGCTGCACACGCATAACCTAGAATGAACTTACTCAGAGTGGATTGAACTAACTCAAATCAGCTGTTCTGAAAGAGTAGAGATTCTCTGAGTAAATCAACTCAGAGTTCAGATTTTAACTCGGTGTTGGTTGAACTTCCTTATTGAAACGGGCCCCTGATAATGGGTCGTACTTCTAGAATTTTTGTATCTTCCTCATTGGAAGAGTTCAATAAATGACATCTATTGGGTTCTTGTAGTGCAAAAGTTTGAACATTTGGAGAAATATTGATGGATTCTTGTGGCTGCATTATGCAATTACTGTAGTAGAGGAACATTCAGCATAATAGCGGAGTCATAATGTGTGTTATATCCAAGTCAGGAAGGTGACCATATGTTAATATAAAACGACAGAAGTTGAGCGGTGAGGTCATTAATCTGTCATATCCTTCCAATGTCAAATATGGATAACAGGATACATAAAGCAGAGTGGTCTGGATGAAAAACATTTTAAAACGCGGCTATACGGCCAGAACAGCCTCAGGATATTAGTGTTTCACGCTGATCTGACAAACTCCTGAAAAAAATGAGTATTAATTAGCATAAGAATTGACATTAAGAAATGAATGTTTGTATTAATGATATGAGAGAAATTAAATTACTATTTTCACTTTGGCTAAACAATCCTTTTATAATTTTTTTTTTAAACTAGCTATAATCTGAAGACAATTATATGATGAGATTCCAAACAGGCAGCTGATATTGTAGTAATGAGCATAGATGATCACTTAATTCACAAAAAGATCAGCAAGGTTTTATTTAATCTCTCTAAAGCAACTCAAAACTCTGTTTACTTGGTTGTTTTTCTTTTTATGTTACTTTTTTGTGTGAAAAACTGGCCTCAATGAATAATCAATTACATTGATCCCCTGGGAATAAAGCTCTTTTCTCTTTCTCTCTCCCTCACTCTCTAACACACTCACATATATACTCATGATTGGCTGTCGTGAGTGATGGTGTTTGTGTTCGCGGTTGTGTTGAGCTCATTGCTGCCTCCCTGCTCTTTTTGGCACAGCTCATTAAAAACACAGCACCCATGAGGCCACAGTGAACGAAAAAAGTGCTTGGAGATATAAGAGTGTGTTTGTGTGTAGGAGAAACACACAACCCTTAAATCCCTGAGAGATGGTGGTATAAAAGTAAATTACCCCTTCATTTTATCCTTTCTTTCCTTAAGTGGGGCAAGTGAAGTGGGATTAGCCTCCAAAGAATTATGTATTAAAAACCAGCTTAAATAGCGTGTGTGTGTATGTGCGTGTGCGCGTATATGTGTGTGTGAGTGTATGTGTGTGCGTGTGTGAGAGAGAGAAATGGTCAAACCTTTGTGTCAGGCATTGAGTGTGATAAAACTCTTCTTTAACCAGCATGTTTATGCTAAATCATCAGTTCAGTATTCTTCCCAGAGCAGCATGAGCCTGGCAGCAGAAATCAATGCAATCTGCATCGTGTTTTATGTTTGGTCGGAACATGAGTGTGATCGCACCCCCCTCTTCCTGCTACTTTTGTAATTTTGTATTAAGAACCACTTATACACTACCCGTCCAAAAAAGGTCACCACCTGGATTTAACCAAGCAAATCGAGCCTCCCGTTGGATTGGAGATCTAGGTTCAGCAACGTTATGTGCCCAAAGAATGAGGTCAGGTGACTACTAGAATATACTGAATGACCAGGTTATTCCATCAATGGGTTCTTTCTTCCATGATGGCACGGCATATTCAAAGATGACAATACTATGATTCATCAGTCTCAAAGTGTGAAGTGGTTCAGGGAGCATGAGACATCATTTTCACACATGGATTGGCCATCACAGGGTCCAGACCTTACCCCATTGAGAATCTTTATCATTTTAAATGTTCTGTTGGTTATATTTTGTTTTAACTTTTGTGCGGTGTTAAAAAATGGAACTAGAAGTGCTTCTGGAACAGTGATGTTTATGTCTTGCTATTAAAATGAACTGGCAGAGAATGGAATGGAGAAATAGCTTTTATACAAACTAAAAGAGTTGAACTTGGACTCTGACTTGGGTCTACACCAACAGCTTTTGTGTAAAGAAGCCCTCTATTGTTTACTTTCATGTGGCTCAGTGGTAAGAGCATGGCACTAGCAATGCCAAGGTCATGGGTATGATCCCAGGGGATTGTACAAAGTCAGAAAAAATATATATATACAATACAATGCAATGTTAGTCACTTTGATTAAAAGCATCTGCCAAATGTATGTCAACACATTTAATTGATTGCTTTTCTTGTTTCACACCTTGAAAGTCGAACATTCCCATTGACGTTAGGTAAGCAGGGAGATGTGTAGATTGTTGCCATTTGTCAAATAGGTAATAGAGAAGTGTGAAGACCATGTTTTTTTTTCTTCGTAACAACATGTTTCTAGTTGTTACGAAGCGGATGTAGATTGTTCGAAAAAACTTTCCGAAACGCAGAAATGCTACGTCATACGTCCAACTCGTTTTTCGACAAGTTGACCATGTCAAGCATGAGAAGCCAGCACGTTTAAAATTTAAAGAAGTCAGAATGCAAGAAACACTGTGGCAGCCCACCTTTAAGGACAATCTTCACATCAACTACTGGAGAAAGATAACAAACCCCATTTTGTTTTATACAGATTTTACACATGGGACCAAGACTCTAGGTATCTTGGAGTTTTAAGTAAACAGCACGTGTAAGTACGTGTAAGTTGGAGTGTAGTTAAGATGTGCAGATAAGCTCTATTGTTGCCGAATTCACTGTTAAAACAAACCTTTTTTTAAATGTAGACATGAGCACCCAAACCCCCCCTATTGTCACATGACATTTATTGACAGGGATCATATGGTAATATGGTAACATATTAGAAAAGTGGGCAGCTTTCAAATAAACAATCATTTAAAGTAAAAGTTATTTTGGCTGTTTATTAATACAGCACATTAAATATTGTGCGTGTGATATTTAACAGTAAGGAGGTCAGAATTTCTATTACTCTGCCCTCCCGTCCAAAAGGTTTGTGTTTACGAATATACCGTAACCACTAGTCCAAAGGAAATTTATTGATTTGATTTTTAAGGCTTCTCATGGCATGAAAATCGAACTTTTAAAGAAAAGCCCTTTAATCTGCAAATTATAAGCTATGTTAGTGTTGACTTACCATCTTTTATTTGTTAATTGTCTGTTCGAATGGGTCTTTAGAGCGGTGTATGTCTTTATACTGCTTAGCTCTCATCATTGGTAAATTACTATTACTAACTGTTGATTCTCTGTGTCTCTCCCAGACTGGCAGATAGCAACGCTGGTGTTGTTATTAGCAGGGGCGTCTGTGACGTTAGTGGCCTTTCTCATCGCTCTGATCTCTCTGTGTAAAGGCACACACAGGAAGCACTATCGAATGGTGGCAGTGTTCCTTTTCTCAGCAGGTAAGATGCACCCACGTTTTCTGTTTTTATTAGATAATTTTTTAACAGAAGTAATTTTATGTCATTAAAGAGTTAGTAACATTAGATCATGAAAATTACATTTCATCCAGTGTGTTATGTTTCCCGGTTTGAAAGTAAGCAGTCTGTCAAGTTGTTAGTCCGAAGGTGACTGAATAACAAAGCTATTGGCTTGGAAAAAAGGGAGTTGACTATGAATCACGCCTATGTTTTGCTGGGACTGCCGCGAAAACTTCATTTTCTTCCCCCCAAACACTTTCGCTCGTTCGTGATGCGTGTGCATCATGTCTTGAACCTGTGTTCTATGTTGTGAAACTAAGTGTGTCTTATTGAAACTACCAAAGGAAGAACTTCTTAGGAAGCAATGGTTACAATTCATTTTCAAATGACACCAAAGGAGTATAACCCTGGGGTTTTACTGTCCGCGCGTCATTTCACCAAATATTGCTTCAATAATCTTGGCACGTTCACTGCAGTATATGTTAAACGACTATCCATGAAAGAGGAGGAAATACCAACTTTATTTGGACCTTTTAGCTCCACTGAAACACAACCTGTAAGTGTGACTATTTACTTTTGTCTTAACTTCAAGAAATAGTTGAGTACCTTATGTCTGTGTTTATTTAATGCATATAACACTAACGTTAACACGTACCGTTTTTTCTGGGGTGTTACAGTTTGTTTATCTAGCTATGAACTCCGCTAATTTAAGTGTTCAATCTTTTATCATCTATATATTATCTACTATCGTCTTCGGATGTTTCTTCATCAGACTCGGGCTCAAACTGGTAAGTTAAAATCCCCGCCACCTCTATCTATACACTGTATATAATATCCAACCAACTGTAAACTGTAATCCAGTATGATGGTAGGCATTCCATTTGCGACACATGATGAACGCGTTTGACCAATCAGAGCAGACTTTTTAATGATGATAGGCATGCCGTTTGCGGCACATGCTAAACGCGTTTGACGTATCACAACAGACTACACCATTTGACCAAATACATGACACTAGGCTAGCGGATAGGAGGGGATTAGACAGATGAATCACGGAACGAATCAATTGAGAGGCAGTCAAGCAGTAAGGTAAGAATAACTGCCTATTATTACAACATAACAGTGTTTTTACACCTTTCTATGTAAATAAACTTGTTGTTGGACACTCTATTAACCAAAGAATGACCTTAAAAATCCAATGTTACTTACTCTTTAATAGGCTCTTTGGGCCCTTCATTAGAGTATGCATGAGAAATTCCATTCTCAGTGCTTCTCACTAACCACATAGCTAGTAATGTGTAGAGGAATGTGTCTCCTCACCGGTAACCAGCCTCTTACTTTCCCTCTCCATGACTTGCTCATGCAGAAGTCTTTCACTGCCCTCAGCAAGCTTAGACAGTGTGTGTGTGTGTTTCAATGTATGAGGATTATCCCCTTATGAAAGTGCAGTGGGGAGATAGAGAGAATAGAAACGTTGAGGCTTTTAAAGCTGCTTCTGATCTGCCTTGAGCAACGTCTCCTGTGGCTGTGACTCCTAATGCCAGAAAATTACCTTCAGAAATAGTAGACTCTACGTGAAATAAAATACACTCAAGATGAGAACTGCAGCTCCCATGAAACCCACACTAGCTGATGCATTGTGGCCCATGTGAATGTGTACATTAGGAATGCATGTTCCATGTGCGTGTCCAGTAGCTCCTTTGGTTTATCACAACAATGAACCGGTCGGCACAGTTCCAAAGGTCATAATCTGAGATCAGGTGTCTGTTACACCCACTAATCGTCCTAACCAACGCAGGCTCATTGGAAATACCCACCTCTGCATAACCTGAAATATGTAGCTGCAGGTACAAATCGCTGCATCTTTCAGGTGGAATGAACGCTAGTGGCGCATGAGTTTTTCTTCGTTCTGATGCAGGTACATTCAAGGTTACAATACAGATGATACTGAAGACTATTGATGTATATCCGTGGCCGATAAATGTCTGCTGTCGTTACTGTGAGGATTGATTGAATTTTGCTGAGGTAAATCAAGAACTTGTTGTTTACTTAAGGAAGCAGCAATAAATGAATAAATGATCAAAACATCAGTGTTTTGTACAGATGCTGGTTATTCAAAAAATGCAATAATTCCAAGCGTTCCGAGGCTGAAGAATTAAATCAAAAATGATCCCCTTCTCCGTCCGCATTAAAACTCTGGACCGGCTGCGCACAGTGACAGATTTCAAAAATTGCTGCTGGAATGGGGGAGTTGCATCAGCTCCGATAATGAAATGGCATTGACTTCTGGTGTCTTGTGACCATTACTTTCGCTTACATTGCGTCGTCGATTGCGCTAACCTTGAGTGTAAACTGTAAATGGAATGTGACTGGGTGCATTCCTGGAGCACGATAATCGGTCATTTAAACCTTATTTACTCATCACACAACGACATCGTATGGTTTTAGAAGATTTCAAATGTAAAGTGACCATTTTTTAATTCTTTTATACTGTTTTTGGTTAGTATTCGCAATAAATACCCATGGCAGACTTTTGTTTGTTGATGTGTTTTATATTGTTGGGAAGTGGGTAGATTTAGGGTGGTAGTGGGGCTAGGTGCTCTAGCCTTTTTACTTTGTGCATGTGTCTGCTTCGTAACTTTTAATTAAACTCATTAGAACATAAAAAGTATGTTTCTCTAGTGGCCATTTGTACCTGGAGCTAAATATTTCAAGTTATGCAGAAATGTAGGCAGAGGTACGTATTTACAATGAGCCTGGGCTGGTACTAACGTGTACATCCAGGGTTGAACAATGAAAGTTTTAGTATAGTCTCTGTGACAATATAATTATTTAACTTTTAGCGAAACAGCATCTGTCACAAAAACAAAAACACTAGTGGTGTGATGAGACGCTTATCCCACAAGACGAGATGAGACACGAGAATGGGTTCAAGAGATAAAAAGGATGAAATATTATAGGGGAAAATAGTCTTTGATTCACCTTACAAACAAAAAATGCATTTTTTTTATAAATAGTTATAAAATCATCTTGTTCTCTAGAAACAAATTCAACTTCTATTTTAATGAATTTTTAATGCAGTAAAAAGCAATATGTAAGCATTGCAAAATGTTGTGTCCCAAACTCAACCGACAGGCAGTTATTGCACAAAAATTATGCCTTGTTGTTTTCTTAACAGGCGCAGCTTTTAGGAAAGAGCTGTGGTTGTTTACTTTATATGCTTTTGCATAGTGCTCGTGTTAGCAGAGGTGACCATCATTTACACCGTCAATCAGTTAAAACTGCATAAACACACCATGTTTTATGCTTACTTTCCACATATGCAAGATGCAGATCATCTGTTTTTAAAGTGTTTATCTGTGAACGTGTTTAAAATAAAGTAATGTGAACTTGCAATTGCTATACTGTACTTGTGGTACAGCTTCTGTTCAGCTGCGCGCTCCCAAAGTACTGCTGGCAGCGTGAACCGCCGTAATCACTAGTGCTTATGTGCGAGGTCCAGCAGATGTGAGAGACCACCAGACGTTGAATCCCATCCATCTAGCGCGTGTTTAGAAAAATGGTGAGAAACTAGCCCTACAGGATGGTAGGGCCGGTCACTGTATCACTTCACAGCACGTACATACTTTGTGTAGTTATTACCGTGTTCTGTACAGTAATGAAAAAAGGTTGCACAAAAACAAAATGTACACTCTCACAAATGCTCCCAAGTTTATTTTGAGGTAGCACATGTTCAATTTAGGGAGCATATGCAACTAAAACGGTCGCATTTTCAAGCACAGCACTCAATCATGCTAATTGCGTGAGGGTACTGGGGTCTCCACTTGTCCAAAAATGTGGACCCGAACCCGAAGAGACCTGTGATTGTATTACACAGACCCGACCTGAACCCGTCCAATATTTTGAAATGTGGACCAGAACCTGTTAAGACCCGAGAAATGCCATAAATGTACTACCCGGGACTGACGCGGACCTGACTATTATTTGAAAGTTAGACCCAGACCCGGCGGGAAAGACAGACCCTGGACCCTATCAGCACAAATTCCACAGCAAATTGCTTTTAACTCAGTAAAAAATTGCAAAAATAAAAGTTTTTGTCTTACCTACTAACGTTACTCCCTCGTTCCGGATTGTGATGCAATTCTGATTCCTCATTGCTTATATGGTATGCATGTTATCCCTTTCTTGCCGACTGAACGAGCAGCATTGCTCTGAGCCGAGTCTGAACAACAATTTAAGATATAACAAGACGCTTAATTTATATCAATATTCAAATGGCATGTGATAAGCTGCAATGCTCGCGATGTTGAAATAAGTCTCGACTTCTACATTAAAGAGCGAATCGTCAATTGTTAAAGTCACGTTGTCACTGCTTAAGCTCCAGTTGCCATAGAAACATCTTGGTTACGCATGTAACCTCTGTTACCTGATGGAGGGAACGAGACGTCGTTTCGTTTGATGGGGTTTGACTTGAGAATCTATCATCTTCTGACGAGCTTTAAAAAAGAAATTTGCATGCCGGAGTCCACCCTGAATATCCGGGGTATAAGAGGGAGACGGAATCTCTCGATGCTGCAGCAGGCGGCAAGTGTTGTGGCATGAAGGGTGACATCAAGGGTGACATCAAGACGTTCTCTTTCTGTCGGTCTCTCAACGTTGTGTCAAAACGAAATTGTAACCATAAAGTGGAGAGGTAGGGGGTCCCATAGATTTGGAAAGGTGGGAATGTGTAGCTGGTGTATCTTTTCAAGCTACGGGCATATGTTTCCCTGCACCATATTTTAACCGTAGTATTTTGAAACTCCCAAGATTTTGTTCGCCACTGGCCTGTAACCACTAGTCAGTCGTATAAAGTAACAAATTACAAATACTCAAATTACTGTAATTGAGTCGTTTTTTAGGAATTGTACTTTTTGAAGTAGTTTAAAAACAGTGTACTTTTACTTGAGTACATTTTTAGTGCTGTATCGGTACTTTTACTGTGTTGTTTTTCCTTACATTGTCGTCGCTACTTAATGTGTTTAATAGTCATGTGATTGGCTAAGGAGAGTAATCAGTCCCTTCACTTGACCCCATCCACTCAAATTACGCATAGAAAACTTGCATCACACAGATTTCAAGACATCTGCCGCCAATATAGTTTAATCATGGAGGAGGACGAACATGTGCGGTAGGCAGGGAGCGAATCAAATGGCCGTTTCGCACACTTGAATGTCACTGCGGGAAAGGGCGGCAATACGAAGGCTTGTCCGAGAAATAGAGAAGTATTGAGTTTCTGTACCACTCTGTCCTCCAAGTTTCATCCAAATGGCTTTATCATGAGATACCATTGTCCATCTCTCTCCAAAGTCACTACATCAAGTGCTCTGCCCTTATAAGTGAGTAGGGAACATATGCGATTGGAACGTTTCACTAACTGGACATTACCAGTAATAATGTTGTAAATAACGTTCAGTTTCTTTCACACTTCGATCGTTTCGATTACATAAGATGTCATTAATAATACTAAAATAAACTGCAGGGATTACTTTTATGTTGCTTCTATCTGTATTTTGAACTTTTAAAGACATGAACCATGAAAAACCATGGACCAAACTCCAGGTAAAAATCTTTATCGTTCTACCTAAGAAATAATGTCTTATACATCTTGGATGGTTTGAGGTTTAGTAATTGATCATCCAGCTCCTCTACAGATCGGACTGTTAATGCTAATCCAATGCAATTTTGGTTACAAATGTTGTGCATTTTTTGCTTGCAGTATTTGGGGCTCTTATTTATCAAATTCTGGATTGTGGGGCCTAGTAAACATGATTGAACCGTGTTGGAAGTGCATAAATGTTTTTAACTGGAAAACTGAGCTCATAACTGAAAGACAGAACAACACATTGAATGGTTATTTTGTCTGAGTTGTATCCAGTTATATGCTTTATCAGTAAGTTAAAGATGTGTTTTGTTAAAGTAGCTATTTTCTATATAAATCTCTAAATATGATTATTAATAATTATTCTTAATTGATTAAATAACACTGCCTAAAGAGTAACAAGTCATTAGTACTCCGAGTAGTTTTTGAGAAGAGTAATTTTTTTTAACACCAGTACATTTACTTGTAATTGAGTACAATTTCAGCTACGTAAGAATACTTGTACTTAAGTACAAATTTCCAGTACTCTTTCCACTACTGCCGCTCCCCTTATTATTTACTTCCAGTTGGCGCTTTAATTTTGTACACAGCTTTTCTGTACATTGGTACAGCACAAATACTTACCACTTTTGCCATGATGCAAGACAGGAAAATAGAAAGATGAATTAATGGAATGATGGGTTTAGTTTTTTCTAGCTTTGGACAAGTGAGAAAGTCGAGAAAAAAAACACTCTGATTGGCTAGTTGAAACATGGTTTATTCCCTGTGGAACAACTTTATCTCCATTAGGGAATCTGGCAGACCCTGACTGGTAATCCACGTCATTCCTGCTTATAGACCAGTTTAGAAGACGTAAACAACGCTGGTCCAGAAGAACTTTCTGTTTCAGCTTTATCCATATTTGCAAAGCGCTGTTTTTTAGTAGCCATCACTCCAATCTATTAAAGAAACATTGGGTCACAAAGTATTTGTGCTGCATCGTTTATTATTTCATATTATTTTTTTCAAATGAAAACATCTTTGTCAAATAAAAGTTTCAGTACATGTTTTCCTGATCTTAATGCCCTCCCTCTGAAGAATGTCAAATATAAAGTACAGTCATGTTTATGCTTTGTCTTTTTTCTAAGCTCTGAATGCTTTGAGATCCATTGTGGATAAATGTCCCCTATGAGGTCAAGTTTGGAGGGTGTGTTAATTCTGTGTACCCAAGGGACTGCGAATGTTTTCTGTATATGAAAGAACAGAAGCTGTTTATTTGTATGGTCTTGCGCACATACTTTCTGCAGATGCCAATTTATATGTTCAGTAGAAAGGAAACATTTTTTGGTGAAAACGTTGTCATGCGGTAGTCGGTTTAACTTGGGTAATGTCAGAATTTCCAATTTCATACTTGGAGATGTGCAGCAGAAACTTGTGAAGACTTTGGGGAGTTGCAGATGTTTGATGTCATGATGTCATGAGAACATGGCTGCAGCCAGGAACTTGTACACAGATAAACAGTGACTTATTGAAAGATTGTATTTCTTGATACCTGAACCTGTTTACAAATAACAGACAACAAAACACCATCTGTTCTCATTCATATACACAGCAAAATAGACACAAAAAGACATGTTTTATTTTGTATCATCTCATTTCGACAGTTTGTCTCTCTTTAACTCCTACTCAGCATTTCATATCCTATAGAGACCCCCAATCCCCTAATTTGCAACAAATTTTAATTACTTCCTCTTACTCAAGAAAACATCGACGCATTGGCAAAACTGCATGTGTACACATGTATGCTCAAAGCCACACTTTCCACTGGGGTGTAACTTACTGTTCGAGCTGAACGCCTGCCGTCCACTGGTGGAAGGTGGAGACACAAAGGACAAATTCAGAAGTGCAGAGGTAGTGTTGCGTAGCCAGACATTTTGACGCCGTGAAGTCAGTTCCACAATGTAGTTTATATTGACTAACCACCAATTTAAACAGGAAGAGAGTCTCCAACCAACATTTAAGGTGACCAGTCACAGATTATTTTATTTAGATGACATGTTTGCAAGGTCAGTGGTTAATCCTAAACAGGTTATACTTCAGAAACGCACTACGTATCAATGGTTATAAAGAGAAGATTTGAAAAATAGCTATGCATCAGAGCTTTCACTTGAGCATTTACAGTAGCAGATAAACAAGATTTCCTTACACAATTTCTGTTTTGTTCTCAAGATTCATTTCAATGTTAGCAGCCTATAAACATTATGCTAAAAAGAATTAACTTTGGTTGCTTGCTTTACATATTGGTTGAGGCACTTTCACATGAACCTTGACAAGCTAAAGAAATGGCAGACAACCAGTCTTTTCACACCGTGAAACTAATTATCATCTTTAGCCACCTGAAGTCTGCACATTAGGAGTGACGAAACCCTGATCAGCCCTCCGACTGTCACCATGGAGATGAACCACTTAAGGTTGCAAACTTCACAGAAACACATGAAAATGAATGATATAAAACCGATTCCTCAACTAGCAATAGTAGCAGTGAAGAAAGGTTTTTCGTTTTAGAAGTTGAATTATCTGTATACATAGAAACTTGATAATGTCAGAATGTTTAGACCTGCATCATAGTTTAACCAGGCCATGGTAGAACTTCTTGCAAATTTCTTAGCATTTTTATAATGACATTTTGACAGTCAGATGTCTAACTATATGTGTTATGAGACTATAACACTGTTATCAGTCACAGAGTCACATTGAAGGTTTTAATAGACAGCACAGCGTTACTCTTTGCAATGTTTAGGATGGCTTTATGGGATTGGAAAACAAAGACAATGTTTTCCATAGCCTTTACATTTGGAAATAACATCTGACAGTACTTTCTCTCACAATCATTGTATCTGGTATTATTGAAAATTGTTCTGGTATTTTGTAATTTTGGGGTCACATTACTGATAACAATATTTAAACATTAAATTAAACATACCTTTATTGAATAATTGACAGTTTCTGACAATCCAACTAGCATTTATTTCAGTTAAGTTTCATCAGTGAACATTGCATAGAGAAAAACAAGTGTCAAGGATTTGGAGAGAGAAACTGTTCAGACAGCAGTTGGCACCAAAATACTTTTATTTAAGAAAAAACCAACCAAATGGTGGACGAGACTAGGACACTGGATAAACGTCAAAACAAACCAGCACAGGACAAGACAAGAGGGACATAAATATGGGGATAATAACACTGGGAATGTGAGGGGAATGAAACACTAAGGGGAAGATTACGGGGAAACAAAGGGGCGGGGCCAAGACACGTGAAAGGAGAACACATGGCGCAAAGTGACAACAAAGGCCATTTGCTTCCACACACAACCCAACAAGCACAAAAGACATGGTACTGTCACAACCCTGTCTAGAAAACTCCTGACAAGGAGGACATTATCATGACAACTATGTACACTGCCTTGCGAAAGTATTCATTCCCCTTCCTTTTATTCACATTTTGTTATGTTGCCGCCTTATCTTTAACCACTTTAAATGATTATTTTTACATTAATCTACACTCCATCCACAATAATGACAAAACAAAAAACTGATTTGTGACTTAGAACTAGAATAAGTACATAGCATAAGAATTCATACCCTTAACTGAGTAGTTGGTAAAAGCACTTCTTCTCCTGCTCCCTCTCAAACTGTCAGGTTGGATGGAGATCATCAGTAGACAGATATTTTCAGGTTTATACAGAGATGTTCAGTTGGAAACAAGCCCAAGCACTAGTTGGGCCACTCAAGGACATAGACATAGTTGTCCATAAGCCACTCTTACATTGTTTAAGCTGAGGTTCTGAATGTTCTTGGCTATAGGTTTTCATGATCATTATCTCTGTATTTTGTGCCCTTGAGCATTTCTTCTACTCTGACAAATGCCCCAGTCCCTACAGCTGAAAAACACCCACACATCATGATGCTTGCTTCCACCACACTTGACTGTTGAGATGGTACAGGTGTTGAGCAGTGCCTGCTATTTTCCAGGTATGATGCATGAAACTGAGATTCATCAGACCAGAGAATCTTGTTTCTGACAGTTTGAAAGGTTCATGTGTCTTTACCAGGGCTCCAGACTGCGCCTAAAAGGGTTGCATTTGTGACCAAAATATTAATTTGCTCTCACCAGATCCCCCCAGAAAATTCTGTGAATTAGAGCACTTGTTATTGACAAGTAGACATACACAATGTGAGCGTGCTACTAGTATGCACCATGCGCTGTTTGCTGTTACGGATTTGAATGAGCCTGAGGACGAACAATGTGTTATTTGAATGTGTTCTTTCATCAAGGATTAATGGAGGCTACATGCTGCTGTGAACCTTCAATACAGCAGATTTTTTCGATTAGTCTTTCCCAAATCTGTGTCTTGATACAATCCCCTCTCAGAGCTCTACTGGCAGTTTTTACTTTGATATGCATTTTCAGCTCTTGCAACTTTTATTGAGAGGTATGTGCCGCTCCAAATCATACTTTTCAATTGAATTTGCCTCAGGTTAACTCCTCTCTACAAGTGTAGAAACATCAACAAACAAAACTAATGCTTCTGAGCTAAATTTCAAGTTTCCCGAAAAAAAGGGAATGAATACTCATGCAATGAACTTATTTCAGTTTTAAAATATTTAAACATTTGCAAAGTTGTCACAAATCTGTATTTTGTCATTATTGTGCTTGGAGTGTAGATCAATGTACTTTTATTTGATAGAGCAGCAACAATAATAAAATGTGAATAAAATGAAGGTGGATGAATACTTTTAGAAGGCACTGTATCTTATACAATGGATACTGTTGAAACTAGTAACTTGGTTTTAGCACCTATTGTATTATTGATCCTGTATGACATATCGCTTATTTCTCCCTGAACTCTCTGTATAGCTTTGGATAAAAGAGTCTGATAAAATGAGTAAATGTAAATACTATACAGATGTAGCGTATACATTTGAGCCTGTCCAAATACCCCCCCCCCCAACACACACACTTACCACAGCACAGTAAGGTATTTTACCATACTGGGCTTTCCTGTAGAAGTGTGCATACATCATTATACCATCACACTTACAACATTATACACTTAAAATGGCACTCCAGACTTGAAACGCAACAAGCCGAACACCACAGCAAGAGAGTTATCACCAAAATAACACGCAATACAAGTACAAATCATTATTACACATATGCATTATGATGGGCGTGCTCTGGGTTGCACACACATGACAG
Organism: Triplophysa tibetana; assembly: GCA_008369825.1. NCBI lineage: Eukaryota > Metazoa > Chordata > Actinopteri > Cypriniformes > Nemacheilidae > Triplophysa > Triplophysa tibetana. The sequence goes on along the minus strand of CM017901.1, from coordinate 7,433,870 downwards.
ACACTGCCGGTCTGATCATAAAACCAACACAGACTAACGTACACAATACCAGTTTAAAAAGCGACAACTCATGAGAGCCCTCTTAGCTAAGAAAAGCAGTGACTACTCTAGCAGACAGTAAACAAAGATTCACCAGCGAATAAATTATGATTCTAATATATCTTAATATTAATCTGGTACAGTGAACTAAACGTTAAAATTTTCCTAAATGGTATGCTTAAATGCATGAAATCTGTTTTATAGACACAAATAAAATTTGGCTTAATAAACAAAAACTTGAATTTAATTTGTGTTACTGTAGATGCTGTATATTGTAGTTACTGCTGTTTTGTTTGTGTGGATGTGTGGAAAAAATCTTGATCAGTAGTGCTATTTTTAGGAAAAAGAGGTTATGTTGACATGAAATGTTTGCACCCTGTCCTTTCCATTTTTGGAAAGCAAGTATGTGACTTAATGTTTAAAAAATGTGTATTTCTGGAGACGCGACATCACACATAGGAAATGCATCCCATAACAAAAATCAGGATGTGACCGAATGTGTCTATTTTTGGATGTATTTTTGGAGGTATACGGCATGTGTTCCTTTATGGTGAAGTCATTTGATTTTGCTTTCCATGCATTTAGTACGGGAAGTGAAGTCGGTCTGTAATATCCTGTTCTGTAATGAAATGCTAGGTAAATATCCTCAAAAGGTTGATAGCCATCTCTCTTTTCCTCTCCTATTGTTATTGCATCAAGGGGTGGTAATGATATCCATTTAGATAACCAACATCCATAAATTAATTGCAAACCTGCCGTTCTCCGCTGGCGTGTTATAAGTTGGTTAGTGCAAGCCAAATGTGATATAAAAAGTGAATCACATAGTGATTTGATTTATGCAATTTACTGTGAACTTGTACATGTGAACTGGTTCTCTAGTTAAACAACAGTAGCCTACATCTTATTGAACACAGCTGTCAATGTAAATGCGTAGTTAAAAAAAAAGATATATATATTTTACACAATTAACACAGCATCCGTTTGTTTTGTCATCCTTTCTCTAGCCTAACATTATATAATTATGCTCATATTCATGTAAAGGCTTTTAGACAACTTGACCGCGATTTGAAACAGTTGCTTTGACACGTTCAGTAAAGATAGACAGCTTCTAGCTGTGCGATGTGGCAAAACGCAACGTGACAGCGGTCCAGTCTGGTGTAGTCACGGACTAAAGGCTGCGACAGTGAATCTCTGTTAGAATCTGTCAGACAGCGCACCAGTATTAAGTTCTCTTTCGCACTTGAATGAACAAAACCACACAAGATTATGCCAGAAATTCTTGTAAAATAAAATCTTGAATGAATGCAAAGAGTTGTGACAATGGCTCTTAAAGTTCTAAAAAACCTACTGCTGTGACTCCTGTCACTAATGGTAATCAAAGAACTAAAGAAAATAGGAATTCAATGTGTTTTGCTTTAATAAGAATTCCTCTGTATTTAAACTATAGGGTATATAGAAGGCCCAAATGTAAAGAAACGCTCTCAAATGTATCCAGAGCAATACTGAAAGACACGTTAGAGCTTTGGGAATTCCACAGTGATGAACGGTGACAACAGCTGCATAATGCAGTGTAATGGTGTAGAACTGTCAAGCTGTCTTACTGGCTAATTTCAGTGCAGTATGTTATTCTGAGCTTGGCTTTATTGGTCTGTGTTTATATTTGCATATTCATATCACACAGGGAGCTTTACGCTATATTACTCAGCAGCGATCTGCTTCAATCTCACAGAGAGAAGCAAAAATGTGAGAAGACCCTCAGGGAATGAACGTGTTTGTTTGTGTGTCTCATTTCCAGGTCTCATACACGTACTATGCAATACCCTGCAGCCTATCATGCAAAATTTCTTTGATTGATTGCTTATTATTACTAATTCTTTCTGTAATTTTATTATGAGTCACCTTATAAAATAGATATTTAAGTATGGCTGGTTAAGACATAAGTTTGTTGCGTTATTACATATATATGTAATAATGTAATAATGCATATGTTTGTTAACACCCTGGAATCAATAATAGACATACAAATGATTAGTGAAAGCAGAAGTTGTGTGTTATGTGTATTAAGTCGCAAAAAAATCTAAAAATTGTATTAATAAAATAAATAAAACTTACCAAATACTACATTACCAAATTAGAAAAAATTAAAATGAATAAAACTCTCTGCTGAGGAATGTTGTGACATTAATGGGTTAAATTGATTTTTGCCACATTTATGGAGGTTTTAGGTAGGGATATAAGGATTCACTGTAAGCCAGTTGAAAATCAATTATTATATGTGATTCAAGTCGGTTGAGATGTTACATGAATTGCAATACATGTTTTGAACAGCAGTGGCCGCTGAGTTCACTCCAAACTTAAAGTGGATATGCTGATATTTCTTAAATGTAAAAAACCCCAAGAAAAGCACAAAATCTTAGTTTGTTTATATTAAAAGAACTTTTGTATTATTCGATTTTATTTTATTTGGGATTTGTTATAAAAAGGAGCTTAGGTTTGTTATTTGACATAAAAGATATTGTCATTTTACAAAGAAATTTGCGGCATTTGAGAAATAATACACGGGCAGTTGTTCATTTCTAATTTGTCTCAACTCATTTTGTAAAGACAAATCTTATAATGAGATCAGTATTGTGAATCGCATCATGAGCTGAGTGAATTGTGACATCTCTAGTTTTAAGCAAAAAATGCCCCTTCACCATGGTAAAATCATGGTAACACACCGCATGTCTTTGCCTAATGCTTTTCTCTACATGCACACTGATATCTCATCTTTTTCTCTTTTAGTGGTCTTGCAGGCGTGTGCACTGGTTCTATACCCAATCAAATTCATTGATGGCAAAGTCTTGCAAACATATCACGAGTTCAACTGGGGCTACGGGTTGGGCTGGGGTGCCACCATCTTCATGTTGGGAGGAGGAATCCTGTTATGCCTTCGAACAGACATGTATGAAGATGCCATGTACTGAGAGATCTACTACAAGACCATGTTTACTCCGTACACACAAAGTACGCTGACACTCAACATTGTCACATCAAATAACATGAAAGACATGATCCTTTGAAAAAGGACATTCCAACAGATATATATAATATTTTCACATATCACATACTCTGGTATACTTCATACTCTAAACGCGTACAAACCTTGGCTGTATCCTAATAATTGTGGTTCTGTTACACACTAAAAGTACTTTTCTGCTGATGGGACACGAAATACTTTTGAGAAATGTAAGCTTCCGCGCAAGTTCTATCAGGAAGACTCCTCACATCATAATCAATTACCGGTTAGCCTATCATCCCTCAGCACGTAGTATAAAAGGATGGTACTCACCCTCTCTTTTGTTCGCAGAAACTAACGCATGAGTGAAACCTCCATCTGCCCCACCACCACCACCAGGTCAGGGTCCCGTCCTCAGTCCGGGGGTAGGCTCCGCCCCTGCCTTATCTTCAGGCAGGAACATCGGAATCATTTTGCCATGATTCATTTATTGGACGGGGCCTATGCCCAAAGATCTTTAACATTATGTTAATAAATATTATTTATCGTTCTATGTTTCCTGAGTCTTTCTGGTAGAACAATAAGAGACTTTTGCATCTTGATATCATCCCCATCTTAAAGAACCCCTTGCGGTTTGTTGTTTGATTTAGCATTTAGTTAGATCTATGTTAGGTTCCACCTAAAAAATCCTTTAGTTTCTTTTGAATTGCTGTGGCTGCTTCTTTGTCCACAACTTTAAAAGTAAAATGAGGATCCTTCCATATACCTTCCTCTGTGGGTTATGTGTTTTTTTTAGCCTAAAAAGCTTACATGAACTCTACAAAAATTCATATTCGAGACACCTTTGGTCCTTTTTCTGATAAATAGCAGACAAAACAACGTACTTATTCCGATTTCGCATGTTTCTTAGTATGAACGGTATGCAGATTGGGATACAGCCATTTACGCTTTTAAACACTACACTTACACTGTTGCACATGTACAGGGTCAAAGCCTAAATGTGGCATGACGCCTGGTGTTACAAGCGACAAGACAGTATGATGTGTGAAGAACAGCTGTGTGAACTGGACTGCAAGAATACTGAGTATTGGATGCGTATATTCCTGATGGACGTTTAAAGTGACGACCCTTGACCATATCAGCTTTATATTCTTGTGGCTCTCGATTCAGAACGAAGTAAACTTACTAATAAAATGTTCTTGAAGATTGGTTTTTAACATATATGAAGAGTTTGGTTCCAACATGAGATGACTCCTTTTTTTAAATGATGTTCAAAAATGATGTTATTTTATTTTGCATTCCAATTAATATCAATCAAACTACAATTGGTTTGTTTTGATTTAAGACATAATAACTAAAAATATACAGCTAACTAGCACAATAAAACACAGTAAAAACATGATAACATAATAAAAAAATATAATTAATTTTGAAACCACACTCTTCATATGGTTTTTCTCACCGTTTTGTATGTTTTAGTGTGAATAGAGGACATATCATTTAATGTGTTTATAGCATCAAAATGGAATGTAATTTTGATTTGAAAGTATATATGTCGTTGTTTGATATTTGCAGTTTTTAAAATATAGATGCTAACCTGGTTTGACGGGGAACTGTAATGAAGCTTTACAGCTCATACATATCAGTTTCTTTCTTCTGCTGTTTAAAAAAAGAAAATAAATTGTACTGTTGAAAAATGGCTAACATGGTTTTTTTGGTATATTTCTAGCCTCACTGAAATTATGGCTTTCATCCAAAACCTAATAAGCTGCCTTGCTTTCTTCTTTCTACATGAGAGGTGTTGTGAACTGAAACGGAACCTCATAAATGTCTGATTTCAAACTCTTAAATGGGCAAGAACTCCACACGCAGCGCAAGAAAGAGCTTCTCATAGCAAGAATTTGTTGCTATGTTGAGCCAACAACATTTATCTAAAAATTATCTATCACAAATATTACACGATATTTGATAAAAATCTAACTTTTGTGTATTTTATAAATACTGCACTTATTTGAGAATGCCATTGAATATTTGATTCTGACAGCTTTTCATAGGAGTCCTGATCATCTTGTGTGGGTTTATTGTGTTGAAATGACCAACTGATTGTTATTCATTATTTAGAAACAACATTCCTCTTACTTGGTCAATTTTGGACATATTTATAGACAGGTTACATGTAATGCCGTCTTAGACCCACATAAGAAGTTTTTCAGATGTTTAACCTGTATTTAGAACTATGCATTCACTGTATTGCGTTGTGTTTCAGGGTTAACAGAAATACATTTTATCGATGGTATCCTTGCATAAACACTGCCTATGATGCAAAATGCTGTCCAGGTAGGCATCTGACTAGGTTTTGGTACAAAGGTAATACTGTCTTCCACCAACCTTAATAAAAATAATGAACATGTTAATTTTAGGGCTGTCATGATATCAGATTTTTCATGGTTGTCATGGCTAAAACAATTTGCTATGCAAATATTATCACAATAATGTTTTTTTAGAAATAAGTGATGCCATCAGTAAAATTCCTTTTACTTTTTATTTTGTGTTTTGTTGGCTAGTAGGTCAACAAATAACACTCATAAGACAATTGTATGGATGCCGAGCGAGACAGTTTGTAACCACCGTAACTCCTGAAGCAACATTTTGCTTCATTATTGCTTTTTTATAGTAATCATACATTTTTCATTATTCATACCAATAAGCCATCTCTTAAAATAGTTACGAATTCCCATGTGATTGGGTGGATAAACCACATTGTGTTTTGTGCAGCATATATATTTATTTTTTTCTTTTCCAAAAAGAAAACACAAGCATCCAACAACCACAGGCGTAATACAATAAGGGGAAATAAATAATAATAATTTAAAAAGTGCAGCGCATTATTAGCTGTGAAAAATGAATAAACATTTAGAAACTGTACATTAAATATACCTTTGTCACATTCATATTTTATTTGATGCAATATTTTAATGTTTGATAAAAAAATGTTTAACTCTTTTATTATGGGTTAGAGATGTGAAATCTGGGTTTTATGTATAAGTTAACAATAGCTAATCTAGTCCTTTATTAAGGTCGGGCTGTCACCCCTGCCCCCCACAGCTGGTTCCCACATCCCAGAATAGCCAGCCCTTGTGAAAGGAATGCAACCCTGCACACAAAACAGGGGGTGTATGAACGGCAGGTGTTGAAGTGATGTGTGAATGGAATGAAATAACAAATTTACACTTTGTTTTTCTCCTTTCCCTTTCTTTATCTCTGTCTTTGCAACAAAAGACAAAGCATTCTCTCACCCCAATAGCTTTATCAACTCAGAAAAGTAAAAAGTGGCATACAATTGCAAGCAAGCTCCAAAAATGGGCATGGACTGTAAGTGCTCAGTTGTCTGCAGGGGCCGAGCCTGAAGCTGGAGCGTTAATGAACTTCTGTGTCCCGGTCTGCCAGAATATTGATAGCGTTTCCCCAGGCCTCCATACACACTCTAATAACACTTCTATTGTTTTGGACAAAAGCAGCCCAAATAGAGGACTGGAGCAACAACATATTAATCATTTGCTCTCTGGACAATTACAGCATTAAGAACTTCCCCCCGAATAAATCAGCAGCCCTACTTTTTATTGAAAGGAATAGTTCAACCTAACCTTGCTTGAAACCCATATTACATCCTTACCTTGCTTGAACCCATATTACATCCTTACTATGTAATGTGGTAAGGATGTAATTTGGTAAGGATGTAAAAATCATCGATATCATCGATGATTTTTAGTCATAAGCATGTAAGAACCAATGACACTTCGAATTGAAAATGTTGTGATTCAAATCTGTCCTGTGGAGAAAAAGAATGGTGAGCAGAGTTTCCAAATCGGGAAGACAGAAAAAATGTGTGGTCTCTGCACAATGCGTTCATCATTCACTTACACATGCAACATAAAAGCCTATTCAACACAAAACTTGAGTCCAAGTATCCATTCTTATTTACTTATTCACACCACAGATTAAAATTTGCCAGTTAAAATAAATGCATAAGCACAGCTGTGCTTCAGAACTCATTTCCTTACTAAATCAACTTTGATAAACAATTTTTATTGAAACGGAAGGAATATACGTGTGCAGTGAAAATCTAGCATTATTAGTAACCTGCAGTGTTCTGTCAGGCCTGTAATGCTGATATGTGACTCTGTGATGCGGGAATGAGAATGAATTGCTTTACTACGGACTGTTTTGTATGTGGTTTCACAAACAGCGAGTCTCACAGATTCATCGATTTCATCTGGTTTCAGTCTCTTGCTTGAGACTTGAAACTGTCATTGTTCGGGTCAATAGCACAATGAGAATTACATTTGAGGTTTTATTCATTGCTACTCATCCTTAAGAGATCATTTCAAATTAAAAGTGTGTTATCATGTACTGTAGGCTATGTATAACACACAGTGACTATTTTTTTCTGTTCATTCATTTGAATTTCTCCAATGACATTTTTAAATGAGAAATGCAACACCACAACTGTTCCCAATTATATCTGCCCACATGATACATTCCACATTACATCTGACCATATTGAAGAAAATAACTGAAGATGCTCTTAAAAACCACAGTTTCTTCCACACGCCAGGACTCTCTGGAACCCTGCAATTGAAGCCAAATTATCAACTGAGAAAAAGAAAGTTTTCAGCAGACAACCTAGTGGGTAAGTGTCTCCATAGGAACTCCCACCAGATGCTTTTAATAAAGTTCAGTGGAAGGGGGTATTTACACTGACTGGATAGTTGTGTTCTGATCAAAAATTGAAAAGTGTAAATGCTGCAGATTCATTTGAGAAGCCAGTCATCACTGGCTTTAGGTAGACACAGTGCACAGGTGCAAATGTGCAAAAATCATCTGGTTGTACAGGCTGTATTGATCAATGAAGATACATTCTTCAACTCATTTGTATGTAAAATAGGTCTGAACAGAACAATTTCTTCAATACAGTTCATACTAGACAACATGTTAAAGCTCACGTGATCTCAACACAGAAGCCCCCCCCCCCCCAAGAGGAGCAAATGTGCAAATCTTAGAAAGATGGTGGATTTAACAGTGATAAATCTCATAATACTGAGGTATGCAAACATGTATCAAGAAAGATTTTACCTTAGTTTAATACTGGGCATAGTTTTATTGCTTTATCATTCAGGGAGTAAAGAGAATTTTTCATAGAGGAAGTTGTATGTCCAGTGCCATGCCAGATGCCATACTTGGCCTGCATTTCTCTCTGCATCACTGCAGGTCAGCTTACTCGAGCCAATGGGACACCAGCTGTGACACACACTTTAGATTTAGGTCAGAGAGGAACACACCTCAGCAAGCTCAAAAATATTGTTATAGTTTTTATATATAATAAAGTTTTTTATATGTAAAACAAAACAGAAATTCAGAAATGTTTGGAGGGATTTCATTAGAGATTTTGTATAGTATATTTTTCTGTTTCAATGGGTTTCATACACCACAGAAAGATTTTTGGCCTTTACACGTCCCTACAGGAATCATTTCAAACAACAGATGGATAGTTGGACTTTACCACATGTACTATCATCACTGTGTGTGTCCATCTGGATGCACATGAATGGTCATGATCAATATATTCCATGCTGTGCCCTATGGAGAAGATCCAAACTTCTGTTTTTTGGTTGACAAGCAATGACAAAAGAACAACGGAAGAAACAAAAGATGAAAAAAGTCTTTATTAGCTTTAAATGGTTCTGGTTCTGTCAAATGTTTTATGAGTTTCAAATCGTATGGGTAAAACATTTATGCAGTGGCCCAAAAATATGTTTTAAATTACAGCACTTACAACTACACAAATGTAGTAGGATAAAAGATGACTTTATATATCTCACCTTTTTCATTTGAACATGAAACATATTCTAGTATCATTTAGCCAGACTAGCCTGAATTTTACAAAATATTTAGAAACCCAGACAAATTTCTTTTTATTAAAGATTATACTTGAAAATGTGCTTCTTCTGTGCGTTTTCTGTATAGGATTAATGGCCTTTGGTTTGATACCTTTGTTTTCCTATGCAATGACAACTATCATCCTTGAGAGATGTGAGAAAACAAATTATAATTACCTTAATCATAATTTTAATATGGATATAATATTATGAATATTAAATATATATATATTAACATTACACAAAACCTGCATTGAAAGATTCATCTGTAGAACCGAGAGAAATATGAAGAGTTTTGAATCCAAGGTGTGTATAGGCAGCCTTCAGTGTAGTTGGCCCATGTATTTATGGCATCAGTAAATGGGTCCGTGTCAGTATCTCCTATGATCATAAGAGAGAAAATGTCTTGATGATGAGCTTTAATTCTTTCTTAACAGTCAATAAGTGCCTTAGCTGATATGACCAGCATTTAACCAGACATCGATCACAGTTACCACACAGGTTTGTATTATTACAGGTAAAATTCTAAAGCAGCTAAAATGTCAGCTATGTGCCAAAGCAACTAGAAATACTATGGGCTACGTTTTGATAGCAAATAGCATAGTTATCAAGAAATGTAAAATATTGTCGATTTACCAACAAGGTAAATTATAAGGAAATTACAATTTTTATGACGTCTCTCCTTTGGAACAAATGTCATTTGAATTGATGTTCAACTGCCATCTAGTGGATAAATCTAACATGATATAACCCGTGTTTGTCCCTTGAAGTTGGGAGTTCTCAAACAACTGATACATTCAAAATTTCCAAATACTAATATGAAGTTGTCCAATCTGTCAGCTTAGTAACCAGATCAACCCTGTATCTCATTCACACACAGGGACAGATACCAGTTACTGAGTCGACAGCTCAGAGAGACGCACAGCTTTGATCTTTGAATTTTCAGGCACAAGTTCCAAGATAACCATAGTTGATTATAAAATGTGAGATTAAATTTCTTATTTCAACAATATGTGAGGTAGAACAAATAGAGATTTTGCTTGAATGTCCTACCTGAGAAATAAAATTGTGATCTAACACGTTCTGGAAAGTGATCTTCATAAGATCTCCAGCTGTCCTCAAGATTTTTGAAAAAAACTAAATGTACAAATTATAAAAGTCGAAGGTTTCAGTAAGGAATCAAACATTTCTTATCAAATTTAAATTGACTTAGTTCGATACCCTTTGTACCGCTTTTTGTTTCCCCTATAGATTCTAGAAAGAGAACGTCTTAAAGATGGATGATATTATTTTAATTTGAGATATGTGGTACATCTGAAGCGAATGATTCAGAAATAACATTATGTCACCACTTATAAACACATAACAATATCAGATATGACATCTCTCACAGCATATACATTACCAGAAAATAGAAAGATAAGAATTGATCATTCATCACCACCATTCTCATGCAGCACATGTTTGACGTAAATCACCTTCAGCTCTCTTCAACAATCCTCAATATTCTCTCAGTCCTTCACTTTTTTTGCATGTTTCTATTCCCTCTCTTTACCCCCTCCAGACCCCTCATTCCCACCTTAATGAAACATTAACTGCTTCAGCTGCAGTTCACAGGTGTTTAAATATGCTGTTAACTACATGTCCAACACAACGGTGCATGCATCATGAATGTGACAGTGTGACAGCCAGACTATATTCTGAAACATTTTCAGTTTATTGCTTAAGGCTCTAAAAAAAAAAGTTACAATTAAAAATCTATCTTTCCTGCTGCACAAAATAATGCAATATGAAACTTAAATGAATAAATGAGTTTGGTAAATATCTTTAGGTAGTCCTTGTTCTGTTCTTTAAATAGAAAATAAATCTAAAAGCACAAGCAGAACTAGAAAAGGCCACAGCATAGACGTATTAGTGTTGCCATGAAGGCAAACAACAAAATCAGTGTCAGCATATCAGAGAGCTTGTGTTAAAGAACAAAAGTGCCATTTCATCAGCAAACTTTTTAAATTCAGACAAACATTATAAAAAGTTGTTTTATTGTTTATGATTCTGTCGTATAGCTGTTGTTTTTTGCTGATAGCTGGGACTGGACAACCATTTTTATTTTTGAACAGCATGTAAACTGGGCAGCAGGGTATCTAAATCTTTATGAAAGGAATACCCAGATGGCCAACTATATACGAAGATGTGCAATGTACAGCACACTGTAAGGATTTTTGTATCCTGTAGTGCAATGTGCTTATCTTCACATTCCATTTTAAACTAACTGGAATGCATTTCAACCATGGTATGAACAATTTTTTTTTAATTATTTGATCAAGTAAACTGCAATCCCAAGCTCGGAATTGAGGTCATGTGAAAAATTAATGTGGCAATGCAGCATAATAAAAGCAATATTTGTTGCAAACTTGATGTTGGATATTATTTTGAAAACTATTTGACATACCTCGAATGGTAAGTAAATAAAAGCTAAAAGAGAAAGATTACAAATTAAACTGTGAAAACTGTTCTTTTAAAAACTGATTCTATGGCCTTGACACATATTAATTTATCACAAGTTTTTCACCAACACGGTGTGAAATGGACATCTGTCTGTATTTGTGTATGTGTCTAGGAAAATAGTAGAAAAGAGTAGACCATGTAGCCTACTACAAGTCTTGTACCAGTAATAATTATAATAGTGGTAATGTCAGTCATAAGAGGTTTAGGATAGAGAGCTTTAGAATAGATTAGATGCTATATATTCTGAGAGTGTAGTACACATCACACAGCATAGAGGAAGGTAAAATGAAAAATGATTTTAATAGCAAAAATTAGCTGCACTTAGGAAACAAGACATATACACTAACCAAAACAGAACGCAAACAAGTACAGGCAAAGGGTAATTGAAACAGGTCATATATACTGTAAATATTCTGACATGCTCAGATTTGTTGGTACCCTTACAGCTCATTGAAATAATGCTTAGTTCCACCCGAAGAGTGATGAAATTAGAAGCTATTGTGTCACGTTTACTTGCATGCTTTTGGTATTTCACAGAATAAAGCAATGAAGCTGTGGAAAGAGATGAACTATTGATTATTATTGAAGGATAGAGTTGTCGGAGGAGCTCAGAAAGAAAATAATAGAAAAGCCTGGTTAAGGTAAAAGCTACAAGACAATCTCAAAGCAGCTCGATGTTCCGGTGACAACAGTTAAAACTCCATGGAATTAAAGCCAACCTCCCTGGTTGCATCTGCAAGAGGAAACAGAAGGATGGTGCTTATGGTAGAAAAAGAACCAAGGATAACTGCCAAAGAGATACAAGCCGAACTCCAAGGTGAAGGTACGAAAATTTCTGATCGCACCATCCTTCACTTTTTGAGCCCAAGTCGTCTCCATAGAAGAAGACCCAGGAGGACTCCACTTTTGAAAGAAAAACATAAAAAGCCAGACTGGAATTTGCTAAAATTCATATTGACAAGCCACTTCTGGGAGAATGTCCTTTGGGCGAATGATTCACACACATATAAAAAAATCAAGCTTTCAAAGAAGAACACCATACCCACAGTTAAACATGTAGGAGGCTTGGTTATGTTTTGGGGCTGCTTTGCTGCATCTGGCACATGTTGCCTTGAATCTGTGCAGGGCACAATGAAATCTCAAGACTTTCAAGGCATTTTGGAGCGAAACGTACTGTCTAGTGTAAGAAAGCTCTGTTTCAGTCGCAGTTCATGGTTCCTCCAACAGGGTAATGACCCAAAACACACACAGAGATATAAAAGCAGAGGCTGAGAATACCAGAGGGTAGGAGGGGCATTAGGGAGTGGGTGAAGCGTTGAGGGAGATGGAGAGTAGAAAAACCAGTAAGGAGTGAACGAAGAGTTGAAGAAAGAGGGAGAATGGAAGGAGGAGGGGCAGTATAAAGTTGAGGAAGAGTTCAAGGAAGAAGGATAGTAGGAGGAGCAGTTTAGACTGATTTCACGCAACCGCCATGTTGAAATCAAAAGCGAGGCAGAGGTGGGGAGAAAACCATAAGGACAGGTAAACTACAAATGGTTTGTACCGCCATAAGGTGTTTTTGACATTGGTTGGTTGGTCAAACCATTGGAGTCTATCTGCCCTTCCGGTATTCTTTCACCTCTGCCTCGCTTTCTATTTCAACATGGCGGTGGCATGAAATCAGTCAGAGTGAATAAAGAGAGAGAGTTAGAGGAGGAGCAGTAGGGAGTGAAGGAAGAGAGAGTTGGAGGAGGAGCAGTAGGGAGTGAAGGAAGAGAGAGTTGGAGGAGGAGCAGTAGGGAGTGAAGGAAAAGTTGAAGTAAGAGGGAGAGTACGAGGGGCAGTAAGAAGTGGTGGATGATGTGAAGGGGAAGAGGAGCAGTAGAGAGTGGAGGAGGTTGGGAAGGAAGAGAGAGAGTTGGAAGAGAGGTAAGGAACGGAGGAGGACTTGAAGGAAGAGGGAGAGTAGGAGTAGGTGGGAATTGAGGGAGTGGAGGAAGAGGTTAAGGAAGAGGAAAGGAGCAGTAGAGAGAGGAGGAAGAGAGAGAGTTGGAGGAGATGTTAGGAGTGGAGGAAGAGGTGAAGTAAGAGGGAGATGAGAAGGAGCAGTAGGGAATGGAGGGGGAGCTAAAGGAAGGGGCAGAGTAGGATTAGCAGCAGGCAGTGGATGAAGAGGTGGAGGAAGAGAGAGAGTTGAAGAAGCAAAGAGCTCTAGGGAGCAGAGCAAAAGTTGAAAGAAGAGGGAGAGTTGGAGCAGGAGGAACTGTTGGGTGAGGATGAAAATGTGAATGAAAAGAAAGAGCTGGAGGAGAAGCAGTTGGGATTGGAGGAACAGGTGAAGGAACAGAGAGAGTTAGACAAGGAGAAGTTTGGAGTCGAGAAAGATGTGAAAGGAAAGAGAGAGTTGGAGGAGGAGCAGCTGGGAGTTGACGAAGAGGTGAAGGAAGAGAGAAAATTGAAGGAGGAGCAGTTGGAAGTGGAGGAACAGGTGACTGTGTTCCTTCCTTGCTTTATGAGCATGTCTTCCCCCTTATTTAAAAATGAAATGTCACCACACAGACCTACATTTGAATGTCAGGTATCAATCTATTATACAGTCCTAAAAATGTACCTGTTTCAGTGTTTGTTGTCTGTTAAGGTGAAAAGAGGAAATAAAGTGTTTAAACTTAAATTAATCTACATAAATACTAGCTAAGACCTTAAAGCATGGTTAAATTCCTTCACTTCAATACATTATAATTCATTAAAAACATTACACGATGCATTTTGACATGAACTAACAATAAATCTATTTTTACAGCATTAATTCATTTCCTTATGTTGAAACCAGATGGTCTCCATCCCTCCTGGGATGGGGCTTCCCTCCTGTCTAGGAATATGGCACAAAGTCTTAATAATGCTAAAGTTTGACTCTCTGGGGCCCAGGTCAGGAAGCAGACAGACAGAACTGTCTGCTTGCAGTCTCACATCGCAGAATACACAAAATGTACATGATGTAATAATCCCTTCTCCCAAAAATTATACTAAAGAGACTGTGTCTGTCCCTCAGATTAGCAAACATAAAATAATTCGAAACCTTTTGAAAGTAACTTAATAATCGTTGACCAAATCAAAATACAGATAATCAACCGTTACGACTTGGATTGCTAAATATTGGATCTCTCTCTAAAAAAGCACTTTTTGTTAACAATATGATAACAGATCATAAAATACAAACACACAAACTAGACATTTAGATACGTTTATACATTTCGTTCCACTGTACTTGTATATGTGTAATGACAATAAAGTTGAATCTAATCTAAAAATTTATAGAAAAAGACAGTCTGATCACATAAATGCATATTTGTCAGAGAAGTTTCTCTGGTTAGCCTCAGATGTGAACTTGATACAGAGAGACTTCTCCCTATGCTTTGAAGCTTAGGAGTCGTAAATGTCCTGCAGAGAAACAAAAGGGTTATCTAAACTCTCAGTGAGATAAAAAAAACCTAAAACCAGCCCCTGGTGCCAGGTTTGGCTAGGGTCTTTTGATGATGGTATCAAGGAACCAGGACAAACAGAAATGGAGGGTTTTTATAGCCCTTCTTTCAATGATTCAGACCATTTGGCTTATGGCAAATACTCTACATACGTTTGCCGCCATGACTTTCATTTTGTCGTCACCCTGAAATCTGCAGTGCAAATACAAGGAAATTAAGTTGCATGCTTACACTGACTAAAGTTGTGCACGCACATACGGCTGCCGCAAATGGAGGCATTTCAGGAAACAGTAAATCTTTCTAGCAATGTAAGTGTCTAGCAATGTTTCACAATGAGCTGCAGGAAAACAAGGAGCGGATCCACGTGCAGTATATTATGTATTTAATATAAAGTCCAAAAGGCATACAAAGGGGTAAATCCAGGCAGAAGAAACAAGGGGAGAACTTACAAGAAGGATACACACCTGAATACAAGGGCTATATATACACAGATGAAGGGACAAACAGGGAATGAGTTACAGGTAAGGGTGTGACGAGATCTCGTGAGACGAAATCTCGCGAGATTCAGTTGGTCTCGCGAAATCCGACTGGTCTCGCGAGAACGTAACAATCCTCACGTAATTGCCACCAGGAACGGTGAAATTACGAGCGAAGATGCCCCCGCCACATTTAAATCGTTTGTGTGCCAACATTTTGGGTTTCCGGTGGAGATAAAAAAACGGCGAAAGAATAACAGACAAGACAAAGACAATATGTAAACATTGTAAGAAATTATTACCATACACCGTCAAGTGCAAGAGCCGTGGCAATAACGAGAGACATTGGCGTTTTTATTGCTGCTGATATGAGGCCATTTTCTGTGGTTGAAAATCTGGGATTTGGGCGACTCATCCATACATTTGAACCAAAGCACGCGATCCCGTCACGTACACATTTCACTCGCACAGTGGTCCCGAGCCTCTACAAAGAGTGCAAGGTAAAAGTTGTACAGACTCTAAAAGATGCAGAAACCATTGCATTAACTACTGACGGCTGTACGGGTTATTTGTGTTTATTTAAATTTATACTGTTTGTGTTTATGTTTATTTTTGTGCAATTACGTGCCTGTGATTTTGTGAAAAAATATTTAGCAGTGTTACTGCATTTTTTACTGTTTATTATTACTGCAGTGCATAGTGCATAATATCATTTATTAAAATTAAAAACATTTAATTTGTTTCAAAGTCTCGTTCTCGTGAACCCAGTCTCGTGTCTCGTCTCGTCTTGTGGGATAAGTGTCTCGTCACACCCCTAGTAACAGGTGAAACCAATACATGATAACGTGGCAAAGCATGATGGGAACTGGAGTCCTTACAAAACACAGATAGAACAAAGAATACCATGGCGCCCTCAAGTGGTGAACAAAGGCGCCAGTACCATGGCGTGATACAATGTTTGTCTACACACTCATTTCACATTCACTTTAATTGTGAATTTATTATGTATTTTTACAACTTAATAGATATTTTTAATTTCACATTTTGTTCTATAATGTCATTCACTGGTGTTTTGTGGCTCTTTTTTCAAAGTATCGATTTAGGCACCGTTTAGGCACCAGTACCGTTTTAAAAGTATCGATGTGTCACCGGTATTGGACCATTCAGACACGCTAGGCATGCGCAAACAAATTGAAATAGTAGTATCAGCATACAAAAGGTAGTTCTTGATGACAGTTGGTTATAGTAAAAGACCCTCCAGCACAAAATGAACATGATGGCAAGGAAAAGCAAGGACGTCTTTGCGTGGATAACCGTGGTAACCCATGTTATTTGGCTTGATTGATGGCATCCGGACCCATGCAGACCGATCGACAGATGACATCGCAGTACTGAGTGAGCTATTTAAAAGCATATGGCTCTCGATTCTGTCTCGTGTTGGTGTAATGTCAGAGGATGCCAGAGGATGCATCTGTCCTGGGAAGTCAACACCGCCTCAGATGTGGGAAAAGCCCAACAGTGCCTCTTTTACCTGAGGAAACTGTGAAGAGATAAAACTTTCTAAGCAACACTTCATGAACTTCTAACACTGTGCTATCGAGATTATCCTGACCTTTGGGTTCCTGGTGTGGTTCTACAGCTTCACTTAGGCCAATCAGCAGGCACTCCAGAGGGTGGTAAGGACAGCGAGGAAAATCATTGGGATTGACCTCCCGGAGATCAACAGCGCTTACACCACCCGTTGTCTGCAGAGAGAGCACAACTTCCTTCAAGACCAGTCACATCCAACATATTGGGCCATTAGAGCCAGAACCACCAGACTGGCCTGTACCCTCTATTCTAGCCCCTTAGGATAAACATCCAATGATACAGTTGGCTACAGGCTTATTTAAAAAAAATCTCAAATCATTTTAGCACTTTTAGTGTTAATAAAATCTAAATAACATTAACAAAGTATTAATACAATCTCATGCACTACCATTTTATAATTCTTGTAATTTATGTCTTTAAAAATATTGTTATATAGCTAATCCAACATAGAATTATTGCGAAAAATCTTTTGAAACAGTTTAAACAAAATAAAGACAACTAATACAAAAAAAATGAAATGTTCATGTAAAGCTAAATTACTTACAGAACAATAAGACAGAAAAAGTTTCGAAAAGTTGCAACTTTTTGTTTTCCACCTCCTGGTGGTTTCAGTTATACATTTAACTGGGGCTGACGACTGGTTTAGTGAAACATGAAATAATAATTTAAATTTGAATAAAAAATATATAAAATTATAATAAAATGTCACAATATATTGATCATTTAAGAAGGCCATACTGAGCAAAAAAGTATTGCCCTCTGACTTTTAACTGCTTTTATTTACAGCACTTATAACGTGTATATTTTTTAATAAAAAAACAAGACTAAACCAGTTTTGCAGACATTTGACAAACAGAAATGGGATAACAGAGTACTGTATTATTATTATTGGGGAGTTAATATATTGAAAAATATCAAAGTTTAATTGAAAATAACAGGCAAAAATTGACAACTTTTTTTTAAACACACACATTCAAGAATATGATATCAAATATTTTTTATCACAAGAAATTAATTATTTTTATGATGCTGGAAAAGCTCTTTGAAGTTCATTATACACTTGTGTAAAAAGGTTTTTGGAAGAGGTAAAGAAAAAAATGTAGGTAACAAAATAAAGATACAAACATTTCTTTAGGTTGCATTATGTTGTTATGGTTAGTAACTTAGTGCCCTGGCTGTTGTGTTTTCATTTGTATGTAGTGTGTAAAGAATGTTCTAGTGTTTTGTGCCGTGTGGTTTTACATCAAGAATATTTTTGAGTAAAGAGTTTCATTTTGACCAACTGGGAAGTTTGGGGATTGGGTGAGAAGTTGATTTTGGAGTTTCGAAAAGTGATGCATTCTTTCAAGCAATGTGTCGGGAAAAACTGTAAAGAAGGATATGTTACACGTTCTTTCCAGATGGTGTCAGTGTTTCCTTTAGTATACCACTAATGTCGTGATGGCATTTACATTTAGTCATTTACTTTTATCCAAAGGGATTTACAAATGAGGTAAACAATAGAAGTAATCGGAACAACATAAGGACAACAAAAAGTATAAGTGCAATAAAACTGGTCTCATATAGCCAACCACAGTATACAAAGCTACGTGTTTTTTGAAAGAGTAGAAAAGAGATAGAAGTCAGAACTGATCGGTCAGATGCTGACGGAAGAGATGTGTTTTCAGCCGATTCTTAAAGATGGCAACAGAATCTGCTGATCTAATAAAGGCAGGCAGATCATTTAAGATAAGTTACGTGAGAGAGTTTGTACCTTTAAGGGTTTGCAGAGGGTAGGGATCTGACGGGTACAATCTGATAATAATCTGATCATGTTAATGCACCAGCACCATGTTTCTTATGTTCTACTTAACAGGGAGGATTGTTTGATTCATGCGTCTTAACTTTGCAACATCGTGTGGCACAATGTGATCTTGACTAATCTTGACGTCTAACTGGCTGCTGGTGGGCTGTGTCATCGACCTTCAGTAAACTCCACTCCCCGCATGACATACAAAATCGCTTCATCTCGCGTTCACTGCGGAACTTATTTGGACAAAGATTGCGCTTAAATGATTTGTTTAATGATTTAAAAACGCTCCATGAAAATGTGTTTTTACCCGTCCAAATCATCTCTGCAGTCCGACTTAAAAGCGTTCTGGATTTATGTATTTTTTGGATCCCTCCTATGTAAGTAACCAAATTTGTCTATTTGTAATTCAATGGCCCTAAACATTTATGGACGTGTTAAGCCTTTGATAGCATTAGATACATGGTAACAAATGTGATCCAAAAACACTTGTTTGTTTTAAGGGAACGGAATTCACTAAAATTCGCTTCTGTATTGACTGAAAATATGAAAAATGATTTTAGTTCTGAGAAACACATTTTGTGTCCAAATAATAGTACATTCTTTAAATGCTATGTTCCCATGCGGAAATTAACTATGGTTTAAACAAAAATAGCCATGGTTTTCAGAAACATGGTTACTATAGTAAAAACGTTGAAATAGTTCATCATAATAAAAAATCTTCCTTATCATTCAAAACTTGACTCTTTTCTCTGTGGAACACGAGTGAAGATATTTTGACAAATTTCTCTGTGGTTTTATGTCCATACAATGGGGGTCCATACATTTGTTTGGTTTCCAACTTTCTTCAAAATATCTTCTTTTGTGTTCTGCAGAAGAAAGGCATGCAGGCTTGAAATGACATGATTGGGAATAAATAATAGAAGAAGTATTTTCTGTCACGGTTCGACAGGGTTGAACCCAAGTGCAGGCAAGCAAGGCGGACGAAGGGGTTAACAGGGTTTATTTAAACAAAGAACACTACAAAAACGGAAAACAAAGACCCACGATGGGGTAAACAATACTGGGATATATATATAAATAATGACAAGGACACTGACTAACTAAACTCTAAAACAAACACTGGTAACAAACACTAGACTAAACTCACTTAGACACGGGAAACAGGAACAAGATAAGACGAATGGCAACAGGAACATGAACAGCAAACAATCATCAAACAGCATAAAGCATATAGCGGGTAGCATATAGCATATAGCAAACAGGGTACGAGAACACGAACCTCAAAACAGCAAGTAATGCACGAGCAACGAGACAAAGAAACATGAGGAGTCTTTATAGGAAAGGTAATCAACACAAACTAGGAAACAGGAGGGTAGGGAAACAATGACGTGACTCGGGGAGAATATGGAAGGCCATCAGGGTCAAAAACATCTCTCCCCACATAAAACCATCAGGCAATGCCATGGCTCCACTTGAGACAAGAATAAAACATGACATGATAGTGGAACCATGACAATTTTCCGTGATCCATCCCTTTAATACTATTGTATTTATATGTGATGTTATTAATGCAGAACTATTGTGGATATGAAGATACATAAATGAAATACATGCTACTCTTGCAGACCATTACCTGTAGGTACATATTGTCTATCTGCATTCGGTGAAGTTTTTAGATGACAAGCTTTTTTGTTTCCTAAGAAGAAATCCCAAAATATACAGAATGTGTAAAACCTTATCATTAAGGCACAGCTGTAGATGTTGCTTTGTTGTTCCAAGTTGAGCTCAAAATTAAACACAAACCATCAATCAGTTACATCTCAATGGGATCTTTTGGGATGACCTGTATTTTTTGTACTTCTGTCTTGTGATGTGTGATGTGTGCTCCAGCGTCTCGTCAGTGTTTGGGGTTCAGCTTAGAGACGCTGCATCCTAAAGTTTTCAGAGCACCCCAGGGAGACTCACACTTTGGTCATCGGGTTTGTCATTTTGATCCAACACAAGGAGACAGGTGAGATCAATATGTATTTCACATTTTTGCAAAGTCCAATTATCAAAAACATGTGCTTCATGCAGTAACTATATTCACAATGCTACAGACTATGGTTATATTTTCATGAAGCAATTCAACATTATTGAAACATCACGGATACTGTTGTCGTTCTGAACAACTACATTGCATCATATCAACCCCATTATTTTTAAAGACGGATATCACATACACTTTTTAAGAGTTATGATATAGAGGCTAAACAACATGTTAGTGTTACATTTGTTATATCATTCACTCAATGCAGTTCCTTATTTTCTTAAAATTAATGTCAATTGAAATGGAGCTGTGATTCAAGAAATGATGATGACTGAAAGATGTGCCAAGAGGTTCAGGAGTCAACAGAGCATTTACCACATTCTCTCCCATTACCCTCCTAAAACTGAATCATCTTCGACTGAATCTTCTTCAAACATTATCACAGTTATGCAATAACTCAAGAGCAATAAATGAAAATCCTCTTCCAACACATCCTGATTTTTTTCTCATTTAAACTCTTTTTCTCTATAGTGTTTTGGTAACGGCTCCTTACCTTAACAATCGGTCTGGAGGTATTTACAGTTGTTCTTACAGCACAAATCAATGTTCACAACTGCATGTGAAAGGTGAGCCTGCATTATAATGAGAAAATATTATTAGAACAAACAAAAATTGTTGCCATTGTTTTTATACACGGTACCTTATTACAAGGTTTGACCAAATTTTGATACCTCGCGGTACCATTTAAACCGTATACCAAAGGATACTACAATATACTGTAAAAAGCGTAATTTTGCAAAAGCTGTGAATCACATCCCTGACAAATATCTTGCAAAATCTTGTGGATTTGTTTAGCACAAAAGGTCATCAGAAACATTAAACTCAATCGTAAATATGTTTTACTTTCTTTATCAAATGAAGTAACCGTACAGCTCTGGTAGGCTTGGGGGTTTAGTACCTACACATATACAGCTTTCCAGCTTTTTTAATGTACTAACATGAACAACATACAGTATAAAAGAAAAACACACAGTATATGGTGATGCTGTGAGAACAAATCTAGAGAATTGCCGCTTCAAACTGTGTTGCAACAGTTTGAGGACATACTTTTTTTATTGCAGCATGACAATGTCTTTGTGTTAAGTTTCTGAAATACATAAACCGTTTATCCACCAAATAGTGAGTTGTGGTTTGAAATTAAGTGGTCTGCACAAAGCCCTGAACCCCACTAGACACAATTGGAATGGCAGGCCCCGTAAGTGTAGTTCTGACTAAAACTGCTGAAATAATGACTATTTATAATTGTGTAAGACCTTATTAATAAGTTACCTAACATTCAGTTGCTATATATTAAAATTTAAAAGATTATGAAATGTAAATATAGATACATTTTAAGGGTTTTGAACTGTAATTTTAATCCAACTTCCTTCATAGATTTTAAAGAGTTCTTTCAGTGTCCTAACATTGGTCATTTATACTGTGTGAAATATTACAATTTTGTTTTCCCTCTTAGTTGAAAAAGGCATTGCGTTGGGTTTGTCTCTTGCCTGTGATGATCATCAAGCAACTGTAAGTAATACAAGTTTTTTACAAGTTAGTTTTGATTTGAAACATTAAGAACACTTTTAGCTCCCATATTATTGCTGAAGCAAGTACTGTATCATTATTAGTTGTGCTTAGGGAAACGCATGAAATGTACCACTTTCGGCAGAGCCATGCTGTCTTAGTCAACAGTCGCAGGATGGTGTCATTGGAGGTCAAATGTTGACCGCTTGGTTGTTCCCCTATGCTTTCATTATGATAGAGATCCTGAAGTCCAGCGGCCTTTCTGATCATTCTAGCCTACTTATATGCATATGTAGGGTCCTGTTTAGTCATTGTCAGCGCATGTTAGGCAACCTGCTGCTGTAAATAAATTCCCATATATTTCATATCTGACATCTCTCTCTTCCTCTCTTCAATAAAAATAAGGAAGTGTTACAAGAGAGCATGTTGTGCCATACATACACAAGAACTCAAGCACATGTGCACACACACAAACACTGTCTTTATAAGATTAAGGATACTTAAGAAATTTCCCTGTTTTTATTTCCCATTACCCATAAATGATTTCTTCAAAACTTCAGAAACTTTTGACACCTTGTAGTGCCCTCTGACACAGTTCAAGTCAGATAACTTCCTGTTCAAACACAACGTCACTGTGTTTGGACTAATATTCAATAATGTGGAAGCAAGACTATACCTGAAACAGGCCAACGCCAAGCTGGTTACATACTAATTTTTAACACAACTCTAAAACCTAAAGGCATGGCCAAGTGTATTTGGAAGGCGTCTGGTCAGCCACCTCATTTATTTTAATATTGTGCACTCCAGATCCACGATCCTGCAAGAGAACAAGTGGGTTCGGTGAATGGAGGGATTTACAGAGTTGTCATTTAGTAATTGCACTGTTTGAAAAGTAGATTTGACCAAAATCATTCATCTTTTTCAGGTGTGTGGTCCTCATTACAAGCATAAATGTGAGGGGTTTGACTATCTCAATGGTCTGTGTGTGGAGATCAGCCCTCGACATACTAACACAATAATAAAGCCGGCTTTCCAGGGTATCTGTACACCTTTTTTTTAAGTTTTGCATGTTTGGATTTAAATTTATATCGTAATTTAATGTAACAGCTACAGACTTGTTTACAACGGATTTGTTTATTTTAATGGGGGCTATATCTAATGGGGGCTATATCTAGTGGGGGCTATATCTAATTTCTAATCATGTCGAAAAACAAACTCTTTAAATGTATTGTTGTGTAAATCAAAAGTAATACATTACTTGTTACCTTAAACAAGATGATTATAGATCATTTATCATTGTTTATATGTGTTTAGAATGTCATACCATTCCCCCGCTGGATGCAGTTATCCTCTTTGATGACTCGGGCAGTATCACATCTGATAATTTCCAAACCATGATCAAGTTCATCAAGAGCTTGATCGCCATGTTTGTGGACACGCGAGCTCAGGTATTTGTGCTTGTGTGTTTGTGTTTATTTTATATATCTGATATAATATCATCTCTCTGTTTCAGGTGGCAGTGGCAAAATTCTCTACTAAAGTGTCGGCTGTCTTTCACTTTGAAAACTTTGCAGTAAATCGAGATACAGACCAGCTAATGAAAGACGTGACCCAGGAACAGGGCCATACATACACACCTTCTGCAATACGTTTTGTACTGTGAGTGCGTTGATGTGTTACACTATACCATAAAAGAATAAAAAAAATAACTAAATAATATATTCCCATGCCATTTAATATGCTAATCATTTATGTAATCACACGACATTTTTTATAAATGTCCAAACAACTTAGCAACTGCTTCTCATTTTGTTCTTCTCAGAAAAGAGATGTTTTCTGTGAACGTGGGAATGCGGCGCAACTCTCAGAAGTTATTGCTGGTGATCACCGATGGAAAGTCAAACGATCCCAGAGAGAAATTCGAAAATGTCATTCCGTTAGCCAATACACTAGGCATCACAAGATTTGCCATTGGGGTAATCTGAATTATAAAAAAACTCCACATTTCTCTGCTGTATTTATGTTATTTATTTACTCGGATGAATGCCATTTGTTGGTCTTTTTCAGATTGGTAAGGAGTATTTGCGGTCCGAGCTGGAGCTGATCGCTTCATCTCCTCAGTTTGTGTTTGAAACAGAGAGTTTCAGTGCTCTCGTCTCAATCCTTAGCCAGCTGAAGGAAAAGATTTTCTCTATCGAAGGTACAGGGAAAGAATATTCTCAAAGATTACTAAATTATTAAAATAACGAAGAAATTCGTCAGTTTTACTTTTCTTTCTCTTGAGGAACCGACACGGGGAACTTCAGCTCTTTTCAGATGGAACTGTCACAGGGTGGCTTTAGTGTGGCTCTCTATGAGGTGAGCAACATTTCATGTCATCTAAATATCCTATATTCATCTCATAATAAAATATCTAATTAATGTTTGTATGTAGCATTTAGATTAGAAACTATTAACGGTAGGGTAGGCAGTTTCAGACTCCCATAGCAGGACAAATTACCTTTATCAGGGTGTTTTGATCTGTTGAACACAAAAGAAGATATTTTGAAGAATGTAGGAGAGCAAACAGAGGCACTTTTGACTACCAATCCTGCGATGGTAGTCAATGGGGTACAGAATCTGTCTACTTATAAGCATTCTTCCAAATATCTTTCTCTGTGTTAATCAGAACAAAGAAATTTAAACAGATTTGGAACAACGCGAAGGTGAGTAAATGATGACAGAATTTTCATTTTTGGGTGAAGTATAATTTTAAATGAAGTCCTCGCTCTATGTTACTTTAGGGTTCAAGAGTATTTGGAGCAGTTGGGGCATACTCCTGGTCTGGGGGAATAGTGCAGGATCTCTCTCACAAACTGCTCAATTCTTCCTTTATTAATGCTACAAACATGGAGGAGGATATTAAAAACTCTTATCTTGGTAAGAAACTTTTTCAATTCAGTTACGTTCAATTAACTTTGTGCTGAACCTTGTAACTTGGGCAACACTTTGATTTGACCAAAAAATTATAAATGTTTTGTTTTTTACTATAGGGCTTTCAACGATAACAAATGCGATTTATTTTTATCAGATTAACGTATCAAAATATTGAACCAAATTAACACAGCATCCGTTATTTGGTTGTCCTTTGTCTAGCGTTACATTATATAATCACGCTCTTATTCATGTAAAGGCCATTAAACCATTTAAGCGTGATTCGAAACAGTTGTTTTGTCGAGATTAGTATAAGCAGATAGACAGTTCATAGCTGTGGGATGCAGCACAACGCAAAAGCGGTCCAGTCTATACAGTCACGCGCTAATGGCTGCGTCAGTGAATCCCTTTTCAGACAGCGCACCAGTAGTCTACTAAGTTCTCCTTCGTGCTTGAATGAACAAAAAAGCAAACAAGATTTTGCCAGAAAGCCTGTTTTCTGTATCATTTTCGTATGCACAGATTTCAACGTGTTAAATAAAATCCTAAATTGTGAAAATGTTGTGAAAATGAGAAAGGGCATTAGATCTGCATAGAGGGAAGGCTCTTAATGGGGCCGCATTATTAAACCTGCTGCTGTGACTCCTGTCATTAATGTTCATCAAAGAACAAAAGAAAAGAGGAAATCATTGTGTTTTCTAGCTTTAAGTCTGTGTTTAAATTAGAATTTTGCAATAAAGGCTGTAGTAAAGTGTTTGAGAACTTCATTCAATTTCTGTATATTTCCTACCTGCTAGACATAATAGCTCTCAATTATACTTTACTTCAGTTTTAAACGTCTATAATTCATGTTAAAAGAGAGGAAATATGATACACTTAATGGAGACATCAGTTGCCGTACAAATATCAGAATGTTGGCTTTTGTTCGTTTTCGTTCGTAAAATGATGTTGTTTAATAAATCTGTTGTTTCGACATTCATTTGGAGATGAAATGTGAAAGTATTAGAACGTAAAGGTATGTTTAAAAACATTAATATGATGTGTGATTAAACGTGATTCATCACAGATAAAATGTGTGATTAATCAGATTGTATACAGTGAGGAAAATAAGTATTCGAACACCCTGCTATTTTGCATGTTCTCCCACTTAGAAATCATGGAGGGGTCTGAAATTGTCATCGTAGGTGCATGTCCACTGTGAGAGACATAATCTAAAAAAAAAGTCCAGAAATCACAATGTATGATTTTTTTAACTATTTATTTGTATGATACAGCTGCAAATAAGTATTTGAACACCTGAGAAAATCAATGTTAATATTTGGTACAGTAGCCTTTGTTTGCAATTACAGAGGTCAATCGTTTCCTGTAGTTTTCACCAGGTTTGCACACACTGCAGGAGAGATTTTGGCCCACTCCTCCACACAGATCTTCTCTAGATCAGTCAGGTTTCAAACGGAGTTTGAGCTCCAAAGATTCTCTATTGGGTTAAGGTCTGGAGACTGGCTAGGCCACGTCTCTTGATATGCTTCTTACAGAGACACTCCTTGGTTATCCTGGCTGTGTGCTTCGGGTCATTGTCATGTTGGAAGATCCAGCCTCGACCCATCTTCAATGCTCTAACTGAGGGAAGGAGGTTGTTCCCCAAAATCTCGCAATACATGGCCCCGGTCATCCTCTCCTTAATACAGTGCAGTCGCCCTGTCCCATGTGCAGAAAAACACCCCCAAAGCATGATGCTACCACCCCCATGCTTCACAGTAGGGATGGTGTTCTTGGGATGGTACTCATCATTCTTCTTCCCCCAAACACGTTTAGTGGAATTACGACCAAAAAGTTCTATTTTGGTCTCATCTGACCACATGACTTTCTCCCATGACTCCTCTGGATCATCCAAATGGTCATTGGCAAACTTAAGACGGGCCTGGACATGTGCTGGTTTAAGTAGGGGAACCTTCAGTGCCATGCATGATTTCAAACCGTGACGTCTTAGTGTATTACCAACAGTAACCTTGGAAACGGTGGTCCCAGCTCTTTTCAGGTCATTGACCAGCTTCTTCCGTGTATTTCTGGGCTGATTTCTCACCTTTCTTAGGATCATTGAGACCCCACGAGGTGAGATCTTGCATGGAGCCCCAGTCCGAGGGAGATTGACAGTCATGTTTAGCTTCTTCCATTTTCTAATGATTGCTCCAACAGTGGACCTTTTTTCAGCAAGCTGCTTGGCAATTTCCCCGTAGCCCTTTCCAGCCTTGTGGAGGTGTACAATTTTGTCTCTAGTGTCTTTGGACAGCTCTTTGGTCTTGGCCATGTTAGTAGTTGGATTCTTACTGATTGTATGGGGTGGACAGGTGTCTTTATGCAGCTAACGACCTCAAACAGATGCATCTAATTAAGGATAATAAATGGAGTGGAGGTGGACATTTTAAAGGAAGACTAACAGGTCTTTGAGGGTCAGAATTCTAGCTGATAGACTGGTGTTCAAATACTTATTTGCAGCTGTATCATACAAATAAATAGTTAAAAAATCATACATTGTGATTTTTGGATTTTTGTTTAGATTATGTCTCTCACAGTGGACATGCACCTACGATGACAATTTCAGACCCCTCCATCATTTCTAAGTGGGAGAACATGCAAAATAGCAGGGTGTTCAAATACTGATTTTCCGCACTGTATATATTTTTTATTGTTAACAGCACTATTTTATACATACAGTACCTCCTACATCCAAAGGCCTTATGTTAAGTTTCACTTTTACTATGAGTGAACATGTACATGAACATATTACCGAACAGTATGGTTGGTGAGTGGAATTCTAGCTTGGCAACAAATCTCTGTTGAAGAGTGACCAGGAGCCTAATTTATCAAAAAACATATTTTAAATATGAACTTTTTCACGGATTTTTCTACTTGCACATGATGAAATCTTTGCATACGCACTATTGATAAATGAGCATGTTCCATTTTTATGAAGTGTGTTGTGGTGTTCCACATCTTTCTTCCACAAACTGTAAATCGCTTCAGATAATAGCATCTGCCGAATGCATAAACACAGTGACAGACACGTTAAACACCTACACCCATTATCGCTAATCTAGTGTGTGGTTGGAGAAATAAGCTTTTAAAATGTTCAGCCTGTCTCTCTCTCTCTCTCTCTCTCTCTCTCTCTCTCTCTTGTTTCTGTTTAGTGGTCTCGTGTTCAAAAAGTATGTGGTAAAACATTGTTTCACAGCAAATGTTTTCATATCCTGAATGCATTTGTGAACAGTTAAACCAAGCCACATGGTTTTTGAACTTTCACAGTACAGTCATGCATCTTGTGACAGTTGCACTCATGCATGCTATGCCTCTAATGGACTGCAACCAATGTGTGTATCACACCTGCTTTAACCAGAAGCTTTAACAAAAGCTTATAATGATAGCTGTAGAGGAATGAAAACGTTCCCATGATTAATGTACTGCATTTATATCCCATCGACGAGCAAATTGATAACAGTTCAAGCCTAAATACTCAAGAAATAACTTGAAATGTGTGAAACAAAACATACTTCATATTATGCACACAGTTTGTCATACAGTTGTTTATCATACAGTTGCTTGTCCAACTGCATTCTACTTTGTATAAAGTACGCACCCAATACTTTCACTCACCACACGTGGTGATGTGAGAGTAAAAGTAAGTTGAGTTCGCATAATTTTAAGGATATGTAAGGAGATCTAGAAGATGTCAATTCTATAGTACATTAATGTAATTTACAGTGCTTTTTAGTAGAGAATAAACATGATTCTGTTCATATTTATATAATGCTATCATTGTTTATTTGGTTAAATGTATTAAATATAAACTATATTCCATGCTCCAGGTTACTCTCTTGCTGTGGCAACAGTGGATGGTAATGTTGTGTACTTTGCGGGAGCACCAAGACATAGACACACTGGGATAGTGCTGGGGTTTACACAGAACCATCAGAATCACACCTGGACCGTCTCTCGCAGGATATACGGATCACAGGTGCATCACAAGCATTTATAAAAAAAATTGAAATACAGTTGCTTCCAAAAGTATGACTGGATATTTAAGTCAAACTAACAAATGCATGAATCAATGCTACACTTTTCAAGCAAGGCGCTTCACAAAGAAAAACAAGCGTTAAGTTGATACATTGTTTTCTTTCTTTTGTTGCATCATTCAAATAAAAACAGGAAGTTGGGCCAGATATATCTAAGGATCTTTTTACATCACAGTTGGGAACTTACCTTAAAGATAACAGACGTAAACTAAAAGCGACAAATCTTTAATCTTGTTGAGACAAAAATGTTTTTGGTTTGACACGTTATGGTTTACATTGCTGTTATTCATATCTCATAAAAAAAAAACTTCGGACAGCAGAAATGCTTATAGTCACTTTATCCTCCATAAACAATTGTTTAATTGTGCAAATAGTTACTTTGTTGGTAAAACAAGCTTATTTCACTGTATTTACTCTCTCACAATATTTCTCTTTTGCTTTTTTTATCTCTTCCTTTGCGTTTTTCTGTCTGCCTGCAGCTGGGCTCATATTTTGGAGCAGAGTTGTGTGTATTGAGTGCTTCAGGATTGTTAGCAGTCGGGGCTCCTTTATATCACACACAAGGAGTGGGAGGAGAGGTCCGAATATGCCCACTACACACTGGGGTAAGATCAACAACACACACACACATAATCCTACTTAAAACAAAAGCATTATATACAGTATATACTTACTCGTGATCGTTTCAGACACTCAACTGCTCAGCGTTTCTTCGTGGGGTCAGGGGGAATGAGTTTGGGAGGTTTGGTACGTCTCTGGCTGCTGTGCAGGACATGAATGGAGACGGCTTTATGGAGTTAGCGGTGGGAGCGCCTCACGAAGTGCAGGGCAAGGGGGCAATTTACATTTTCTTGGGACGACTTGGAGGGATCAGAACAGAGTACAGTCAGGTATGGAATTCAAGGCAATTTTCAAAGTGTGTTTCCATGCAAACTTCTGTTGTTGAACCATTAGACCATGTGATTTATGGCAAGTTCTCAATTATAGGAGAAACATCTGAGAGCTGAAGTTAAAGGGATAGTTCACCTAAAAATGAAAATTCTGTCATTTACTCAGTCTTGTATAATTTCATACCTGAATAAATGACTTTGTTAGAAAGATATTTGAAAGGATATTTGCAATGTTCAGTTCTGGAACATCATTGACTACCATAGTAGGAAAGATTAAATGGTAGTCAAAGGTGCTCCAGAACTGTTTTTCTAAATTCTGTTTTTATATCTTATAAATATCAAATTTTGTGTTCAACAGAAGAAAAAAGATACAATCTTTTTTTCTACTATGGTAGTGGATGATGTTCCAGAACTGAAACATTTTTCTTTACTTGTTATATACCTGTATACATTTCTTTGTGCTCAACAGAACAAAGAAATGTATACAGGTTTATAATAAGTAAAGGATTCTCAAATTTTCATTGTTGTGGGGACTATCCCTTTAATCTTGAGCCCTTGACCATTCTCTAGTGCTCTGATCATAATATCATTCGGAATGATCTTTTTGTAAATCATTGTAAATTTAAAGTGAGAGTTCACCCATAAATGAAAAATGTCATCAATTATTCACCATCTTGTCATGTCAAGAGTACAAAAAGAAGATATTTTGAAGAAAGCTGGTAACGGAAAAGCACAGACCCCCAATCACTTGCATTATTTGGAAACAAAACCAATGCAAGTGAATAGGGGCCCGTTAACAATATTCCTCAGAATATTTTCTTTTGTGTTCTGCGGAAGAAAGAAAGACATACAG
The DNA here is from genome assembly GCA_008369825.1 of Triplophysa tibetana. NCBI lineage: Eukaryota > Metazoa > Chordata > Actinopteri > Cypriniformes > Nemacheilidae > Triplophysa > Triplophysa tibetana. Next base: position 7,402,755 of record CM017901.1, on the reverse strand, counting down.
GTTTGAAATAAGTCAATGATGACAGGATCCCTTTAAGAGTTAAGTTTTACAAGAGATTGGAAGATTCACTTGATTGTAAGCTTTAGAGTTTTATACACATGTAGAAAAAGAGATGTGTCTTATTTGTATGAACTCTCTGTCTTTCTCATTGATTTTCAGAGAGTGAGTGGAGCAGAAGTGGGCAGTGGGCTGCAGTATTTTGGAGTCTCTCTTCACTCTGCTGGTGATCTTACTGCAGACGCTCTCATTGATGTGGTGGTGGGATCTAAAGGGGATGTTACAGTGCTCAGGCAAGTGTGCATAACCTGTGTTGCTAATTCTGTCAAAATCACCCACTCATAGAGGAAGTGATCATCTGAAGAAAACACCCACAGCTTGATTTGCTTTCATGTTTGTCTTTATGTTCATGTCAAGAGTGAGAACTGTACATTTTAAATCAAACAATACCCCGGTGAGCAAAAATGATGTGTAAGCTTTTTCAAATAATGTCAAGTATTGAAAATTTGTACAAAACCTTCTGAAATTACACTGTCACAAGGACACCTTAAAACAAAGTAACAAAAATTGACTAACACTAGCATAATAAGGTTTGTCAACATTTTCGGAAAGGAATAAGAAATGGACAATTCTCTCAGAGTTTACTTTCATGCCTTGTTTACAACTTCCTTTCTTTAGTTAAACACAAACAAATGGTACAAAAATGCCTTCATGGTGTTCAAAATAGTGAAAACGACAGTTTCAGAGTTAGTTAATGCTAGAGTTTGTAAAGCCGCTAGAGGGCAAACAATCAAAACAACAACAATGGGATCGGATCTGTTGTCCTCAACTCCATTGATGCCCATCAATCAGACGGGAACGAGAAATCATGTTAGGTAAAGTTTTATAAATGTTGCAAATTATTGTGGTCTATAAATAAGTGACTTTTGGATTTGTCCTCGACACTGTTGTCATGCGGTTTCTACGTCAGTATAGGCGGAAACATATGGTAACGCGGATGTGACGCCATTGACATGCGACTGCACAGCCCGTGTCACTGTTTAGAATGATGATTTTCCCAAGATTAACAAGTAGTTGGAAACATTTGAGATTTTGTAAGAACTCAGCTGAACAGAATATATAACACTAGCCTAATGGTTTTTGAATATTTTACTGCAAAAATTTTACAAACTGCAACTTTAAAAGCCCAGTGTGTAATATTGAGAGAATGTACTGACAGAAATCCAATAAAACACACATAACTCTACTTTAAAAAAAAACCAAACACGCAACGACATCCTTGTCCTGTTAGAGTCGCTGGTTGCAATTTGCAATCTCACCGCTAGATGCCGCTACAATCTCTGCATTGCTGCTTTAAATTCACCACGCAATCAAACAGAAAATACTAAGTGTTTAACACATTGTTGCAGTGATTATGGTAAATGATTTATCCATGCACACCATTATATTTTTCATTCATCTACACAAAAAAGGGTTAGAACTATACTGACTGTCCAATGGACAGGCATTTTTAGCCCTCCAGGCCCAACTTACAACAAACCAATCAAAAAGGGAAGGGCAAAATAAAGCCCCGTCCCAGCCCTACATTGTTTTCTAATCTCAGAAGCCGTTTCACGATATGAAAAAGAAGTCAATCGAAACTTCCGTTTCATGGTGACTTGAAAAAAAGTCGCAAAAATGTCATGCATTAATGTAAACAAAGAGAGTACATTACAACCTTTAATGTTAATGAATCTAATTAAATATTGTGTATGTATGCATCATAATTGATATGCTTCTGTTTCTTTGATGGAACTTCTTAAGGAGGCTGACAAAAAGTGTCTCATTGTCCAAATTATATTCTAACAGGACTCAACCGGTAATGTGTCTAAACGTAAACATCACTGTGGACTTGCCAATCATTCCTCAACATTTTTTTCATTGCTCCGCCCCCCTTGGCCTCAACACACCTGTTGCCACAGTCACCCTATGTGTTTCTATCGAGGAGATTGTTAAGGGTAATATACAAGGTAAGACAGAAGAAAGTATTGTGACTGAAAAATTATAACCTATAAAGAATGAAATATCTTACTTCACATAATGCATGTCTGATGTTTGCTAGACTGTAGATTTTTATAAAATATTTAGTTGCTTATTGAATCAGTGGATTGTTCTTAAATATCATTCATAAAGTTGTATGTATATGGCTGTGTATTGGTTTAGGACCTTTCAGTGCTGCGGTGTCATTGGCTCTGGAGTTGGACCCTCCAGCCAGGGTTTCTCGATTATTGTTCGGAAACAGGTCAGCCTCTTATCTCTGGACTCCCAGTAGCAACCTCAGCAGCCTGTTTCCTGTCTGCACTACTCAGCCCATTATTATCCCGGTCAGTGATTGTGTCTCTCTTTATTTTTCAACCTCTCCCCTCCAACCACATGTAACATAGAGATCACTTTTCACATTTCCACTCTATTTCTGCCCTCCAAGTCCATCTGACAAATGTCCTGTTTTTTGTTTGGTTTCAACCCTAATTATTTCTTGATCTTGTTATTATTAGGAGTGTATTTCAAACTATCACGAGGTTCCTCTCTCGGGGAGACTGAGAGTAACAGGAGATATAATCCCGGAAACTGGCGGTCTAAGGCCAGTGCTGAGCCCTGACTGCAATTCTACATTCACAGAGATGGTGAGTGAGCGATTGAGTGAGTGAGTGAGTGTGTGTTTGTGTGTGTGTGTGTGTGTGTGAGTGAGTGTGTGTGTGTGTGTGTTTGCGTGTGTGTGCGTGTGTGAACATGCATACAGGATATGGTTTTTGTATAATAACACGTGTAGAACAACATGTAACATGGTTTACATGGACACTTCCTGTGTCACCATGAACCAAATCGCTTGAGGGGTGATTTGTTTTTGGCTAAAAAAATGTTTTCTGCGATGGTTAGGAGGATAGAATTTACAGACTGTACAGTATGAAAATCATAATGTCTATGGAGAGCCATAGTAAACGCAGGTTTGTTTGTTTTTCAGGTGATTCTGGAGAAGGTGTGTGGAGAAGACCATGTGTGTGTGTCAGATTTAAATGTTTCTCTCTCATTTCTCAGGTTTGTGTTCGGTTTCACTTTCGTTTTGATAAGGATTATCCCATAGACTGTAAAACAATGTGTTTGTCTAATAATGAAAGGTGACAAGCAATAAACCAGTCACTGTCACAAAATAAATCCAGACAGTGCAAAAGTGGAAAAACATGATTAGCTCTTATACTGCGTTTCAGATAGGGATGTGCCGAATGATCGAAAATTCGATCCGCAATTATTATGCTGAAATTAAAAAGCTATTTGATAAGGTATTTGTATAAGAATAAAAAATGTGTCATCACAGGGTTAAGTTGTCGCCACAGAAGACCTTATTAGAATTGTCTCATCTTATTTAACACTTCTTTAATTCATCTGTAATGTCTTCATAATACACAGAAAATATAAAAATTCATTTGTATGGGATTATTTATTGTCATTTATGTAAATTAATACTATTGTTATAATGTTTTAGGTTTGTACTTTTAAAGCCTAGCAAAAAATTATTAAATTAGAAAAAAGAAACCCTGTTTGTCATGGATTGTCTTGGGAGACAAGGCAGGAGAACTCAATTGCAGACAGACAAGGCGATGGTGGAGAATAAACAGATATTTATTGGACAAAATACACTACAAAAGGACAAAACAAAACCCACGAGGGGGAAAACAAGGCAGGATAAACTATTAACTAAAAGAGGACACGAACTAAACTAAGAAAACAAACACTTAATACACACACTAAACTACACTTACTGGACAAGAGGGTAACAGGAACTTGGAATACAGGGCAGGTACAAGAAGAAACGGCATACAATAACTTCAACAACATTCACAGAAACTTTCACAATGAACACGCACAGGACAATGAACACAAGGGTGTTTTAAAGGGAACAAACACAAGATAATTGACAAGGGGCAGGTGTGGGTAATGAAACACTAAAGCCCTGGTTATACTAGACGCATTCGCTAGTTCGCCTTGGTGCGTGCACCAAATATGACGTCATCGCGGAGTTCGCTTTGGGTGAGCGCGAGCTAATTTCGCGTGGTGGCATGCACAACATTTTTTGTGACTCGAGCGAACAATTCGCGCGGCGCCGCAGTCAACATGAAAGCGTTGAAGAGATTTCGGCTGAACAGGTTTGCCTTTACAGACATCTTTTATGATCAATGTGTCTGTTTTATATTGTATTCAGAATAAAACTATATTTATCAACATTGCTCTTTTGAACTGTTCTTATATCTTCTCATTTTATATAACATAAAGACATGCAATGGGTTAATCTATGGCAATGTACATTTAGCAGTCCCTAACCAACAATATGTAGAAATGTGTCTGCATTATGCACAGAAATGAAAGAGTGAACAAAAAGTTTGATATAAAAATGTATTAAATCAACAAACAATAGTCCGAAATGCATTTCCCAGTCCATCAAACGCATCTGCTTCTCAAGAACCATGTATTCTACATCTCCATGCTTTTTGCCATGTAGTGGGGGAGGCATTCCATCTCCTTTTTAGCCCTTTTTTTATAGTAGCAACAACACAAAATCTTCTATGTTTCCTTGTCGAGCAGCTGCTCGCAAGACGCCATTCTGAATGATCTGACGTAATTCCGGTAAAATTCCTACTTTTCTTCTACATATTGCGGATTTACAGGACGATTTCGTTTGTGCGCCCCCTGTCCCCACTCAACGGCGAACGCGTCAAGTATAAACGTCTCGTCCGTTTGGGGAGTTGCGCGCGCGGTCAGCGGAGGCTTGCGAAGCGGAGCCAGGCTCGTCTATAAACACGGCTTGAGGGAAAGCTAACGAGACAAAAGGGCGGGAAACACCGTCAAGACACGAGAAAGAGCATGACAAGCCAAAATATAAACAAAGCCATGTCTTTCTCACACAAAACCCAAGGCAATGCCATGCATCCACCGCAAGACCAAGAATAAACATGACATGATGGTGGAATCATGACACTGTTATTATCTCGGCCAGATACAGATACATCAACTGATTCCAGTATATTCACCAAAATATTTAACATCATATACTCAGGGTTTCATTATGTTCTTCATTTATTCATTATGTTCTGAATACATCCGTGTGTATTTTAATATATTGACATTTGTTCTATCCCTATCTCAGTGATACCGTAGTAAGTTCAGCGGGCTACCCTGTGAAACTCTCTGTGGTTGTGTACAATAACGGAGAAGATTCCACTGACACAGAACTATTTCTTTATCATCCCACAATTCTGTCCTTCGCCTGGGTCAAAGCGGTAAGATCCTCCCGAATCAATTTACTACTGTTTATTATACACCTACAATCCCGAAACAAGTTGTAACACGCTTCTCTGTGATGGGATACACCTTAATTCATGCAAGTAAATGGTTAAAATTGTGAATGGCAGTATCCCACAATGCAATTTGCTTGATTTGAGATTAAGCTAACTACACTTTGTTTATTGGCAAACGCTAGTAAATGTTTTCATAATTGAAGTCCTGTTATTTGTCATGATGTAGTCTATTGGAAAGGTTTGGTGTGAGTCCAATCAAACAGAGCCTTCGAACGTCACACAAACAACATGTCAGCTCGGCGCAACAGTTTTTCGTCAAAGAGTAAAGGTTGGTAAACCATTTTATCAATGCTGACCTCAAAAGTCCTCTTTTTTAGCCTGTGTAGTAATCTGTTTATTAGAGTAAATTGCAAAAAAGCATCATTTATATTATTGTGTTATTATTGTTCCGTGTTAAATTCATCCGAAGTAATACATTTAGATATGACAATGTTACAACTGTGGTGTAGATTCAATAACTTTGTATACTTTTTTCCTCAAGACCACACTGATGATGGCGTTCACAGTCGCTAGACCCTCGGCTGTAAACGAGCGCTTGATTGTTAATGCTTTAGTCACAAGGTCAGTAAATTCATCGACTACCCAAACTTTAAATGCAAGCCAGCCAGCCACAACTAATATTGAACTATTTGATTGATTGGTCGAACTAACTTGAGACTTTTCTCGTCGTTTTAGTAAAAATGAGAACAATGACACAGTCCAAGACAATCATGCGGCTACTTTCGCTGTTCTCAAACTTCCTGTTAGTGTTGTGGTGAAAGAGTAAGTGGCAGGTTTCTTTTCTCACAGTAGACTGTTTACTGTAATGTACGTGCAGAAGGCGCTCAGACAGCTTAAATGTGATTTCAATGCTACAAATATGTTGTTTATTTAATGTTTCAGTGGAGGTTCAACTCAGTTTGTTAAATATCCTGATAGCAGACAGCTTGAACACATATATATGGTAAAGAGATTGATTTGTTTCACAGTTTTATGATTTTGTTTAAGCTTTACATCTCTCAACAAATGCAATTCTTCTAAAAAATGACCCTGTTATCTATTTTCCTCCCCCAAAAAATAAAAACAGGTGGAGAACACTGGAATAATTTCTGCACCTGTGAATATTTCTTTCGTGTTTCCGGTGGAGATGACTTTTCCTGAAATAGTGAGTTTGTGACAGGGTATTTATCTAGGAGAGTTCACAAGTGGTATTAAAAACAGGAAAAGATATGATAAATGTGTTCACATAGTCTGAATTTGGTCTTACAAAGTGTGTATACTAAAAGATACTGCATGGCTTTCATACTGAATGTTTGGAAAGGACAAAAGTCAGTGCTCTTCTATGAATTGCTCTTACATTTTAGCAATACCGCTAACCGTAGCAAGTCTTTGTGTTGCATCTTTGAGTTTTTTTAATTTTAGAAATGCTCTTTCTAATCCAATTTAGACAGCAATATGAACTGATATAAAGATACAAAGAATTTTACTTTCTATATGGTGTCTTGATGTGGTCAGAGAGTATATATATAAACTTTTACTAAGTTTATATATCATGCTGGAGTCATAAATGCAGAAGTACAACACAACTGTAGTGACCTTTACTTTACACCTATGGTCAACCACATCCCAAACATCACATGATGTGATTTTACAAACATGACAAATATGATAAAATCAAATCTTACTGACTGACCTTTTCTTAAAACTTCCCTTTGACCACTTAGATGTAAATAGAAAGGAAGAACCAAAAGAAAGTTTGTTTTTAAGTTGTGAAAGTTGTATTTAAAGAAAAAACAGTCAGAAGAGTATAAATGTGTGTTTGTGAAAGTTTCTCTACATCGTCTTGTTGCTCTTGGTCATTTCCTTGTATTGGTTTTTGCCTAGAATGGAACCGGTACAACATGCGAAAAACAAGTTCTTCTCAAACATGGGGAAAGATTGAATTTGACACAGGTAAACGTTGGGTTTTGTGCATGGCTTTAAAGGAACAGTTCACCCAAAAATTGAAATTCTGTCTTCATTTATTCGGCCTAGAGTTGTTCCAAATCTGTATATATTCCTTTGTTCTGTTGAACACGTAAGAGGATATTTTGAAGAATGTAGAAAAGCACTAACGCCAGTGATGCCCTTGAACTGTTTGGCTATAAGCATTCTTCCAAACATTAGAAAAAATAAATGTATTCATATTTGGAGCAACTTGAGGTGGAGTAAATGAAGACAGAATTTTCACCTTTTCTTATTGACACAAGATTTGTGAATTTTTTTGGCAGCATTGCAGTGGTTCTACCTGTTATCTAATTGGTTGCACCATACAGCTGTTGACGAGTGATCAACCAATCACCTTCAAGTTTACAGGAACTATCAGTTCAGGCAAACAGGTAACATTTTATCTCGATTTCAATTCTCACTTATTTCTTGTTTATTCCAATTTTACCTGTAAATATGAAGAGTTTATTTCCAAAAAGAGATCTCTTTTTTTTATTTTATTGTGCATTCCTATTAATATTAATGAAACTGCAGTTTTTTGTTTTGATTTAACCCATAATAACTAAAAAAGCAACTAACTAACACAATAAAAAACATGATTTTTAAAAACTGAGTTATCTCCTTTTGGAAATAAACTCGTCATATACTTACTACAATAACTGTGTAGCTACACAGCACCCCGAACTTAAACCTAAACTTAACCCATATTTGTTACCTAATGTAGTTACCTTACATTATTCAGGTCTTTGTTGAGTTGGTACACTGTAATGAACGATCTTCTGTAAAATAAAATATTTGTCTGGTCTGCAGGTTAGCATCAAGAGTTGGGGATTTGTCTTCTTTGACAGCGAGCGCTACATTCAGTATCCCCCCGATGTTTCTCACCACCTGTCTGTAAGAAAATTTCAATATTTTTTAAACCTATCACCAAAGAAAATCTAACAGACTATCTGATGCTTATTGGTCTGAGGTCCAGTCAGATTGGACGCCATTTGGAGATGTGTTATTTATTATTAAGTTGTTTTGCTTTAAAACTAAAATATGTCAGGGTCACAGCTCAAACATTTGGAAATGTAGTTTGAAGAACTTAGTTTCTTGTATTCAGAGTGTTATCTATTTTGCTCTGAAGAGTAAAGGCAACGTTGTTGCTGTGTAACAGTTTTCCATTCTTTCTTGCTCTTCTGCAGATTGTAACAAAGTTGGAGGTCCCGTCTCAAGGTCACACAGTACTCATTGCTTCCCTGTCTGTATTCTTTGGACTCATCATCATGGCCGTCATTTTTGTGATGCTGTACAAAGTCAGTGTTCCTAGCAAGTTATTTATCTTTAAAGCTGTGTTATTCTTAGACAAAGGCAACTGTGAATCTCTATGGATATGTGGCATAATAATTTTATTTTATTTTATTGGGTGACTCAATGTAGTGCTTTCTGTGGATCCGCTTTTGCTCAATTTCTCTCATCAATTACACTTTTCTTTTTAGAGGGGCTTTTTTACTTACGCTTCAATTGCTGACCAAAACAACCCAGCGGCACCATCTACTGGTGAGGCAGTCAATAGTGACCAAACTTCAGCGGATGCCCCTGTTGAGAGTGCTCAATCTAATGGACAACCTGAACATATCAATGAAGAGAGCTCAAAACTGTAGTTCATCTTGACTTGGCATGTGAATCAAGAGTGAGGAATAACCACTATTACCGATTGTCACTATTCTAACAAATATGTTTGACGTTCGTCAGATTGAAAACAACATTCGATTGCTTTACATTAACCGTTTATGAAAATGTTAGCATTACCTAAAGGGGACAAAATGGAGTTTATGGACCTGTAACATGTGTTCCTGCAAATATCGTGCAGACTTTTAATTTGTTGCCTTTTTCAAGTATGGAAGGATCTGTGTTGCCTGTAAAATTGGAAGATTTTAAATGATGTTAAGATGTTAAACGTTCAAAGATTTTCAGGTTTAAAAGTTATATTTATTGTTTTATAGTTCATTTGCTTCAGATATAACTGAGGCCTAATCATTTTGTCATGTGAACCATACTTTGTTATGTGTAAAAATCTGGCAAAAATAATATTGCTGTTACAATTCTAAAAATTGTATAATATTGTGTGGTTGAGTATACAAATTGAGTAAAATGAGTAGAGGTTGAAAAAAATATACACAACACAAATGTGCAGAATGGACGAAAGGGTCACAAAGTTTAAATGATTTTACCGCACCATCAGCATTGATCTGATGGTATACCGACATCTGACAAAGTTAACAATAAACCAAAGCCATTTTCTAGTTGCCATCCCAAAAAAGGCACAACTGTGAAGCATGTGAGAGTTTAACCCTCTGTGTATTACTAAAACCGTCATAAATCTTAGTAAGTCTATAATCGGTGCGGTCAGGTTAATATTTAATAATGCAAGTCTAAAACTCCTTTATATGAATCGCATATTTAGGATAACATGACAGTCCTAGCTGGAAGTGGTGGAAACTGCGTATATATTACAGGAATGAGAAGCAGAAGAGGCAGAATTAACACAAAACCTGAGATCCCTGTCGTCAATATCTAGCTGCTCAAAATGTACTTTAAGTTGACATTTGTTTGGATATACATTCAGTATAACATTTTTGCCTTGAAAAAAAAACAATAAATGTTCATCACAACTGACTGTTATAATAAATATGCCATCATCATGTCTTTTGAGACAGTTTAAACACAAACGTAAAAGGTAAGATTGATAAGAGTCTGCGGACATTTGTTAGGTATGAAAGCATGCAGTATGAGCCTTAGCAGATAGCTTGCTTACTGTAGCCTGAAAACACAAGTTAGTCAATATTCCTAGACTCATTGAGCATTATTTGATATTATACAATGAATAATACATGGCAGGACTACTTATAAATTTGCAACAAACATGATGCAGAGGATGGAGATTATCTACAAACAGCCGAGTAAAAATATTAGACCAAATGTTGCCCTCCATTAATACATTTACAATGTATTGTGTTGGACATAGTCTAAAGACGGCACTCTGATATGCGTTTAAATAAATTTCTACCTTGATTAATGTGATCTTAAAGTCCATTAACTATCACCCAAAAACTGTGACAAAGTATATTTCAATTTTGTTCTGGGGTTCAAGTGATCTCCATTACGATTATGACAGAGCTTACATTTCATGCAATACAGTCACCATACAACAGGCTTAAAGTGAATGAAAAACGAGTTGTGTGTGTTCAGAAACCAAGAGGATGAGGAGCCACAACTCCTCCGTTTTCCACCAAGGAAGTGGAGACATCTCTCAAGTTATTGAAGAGCTTTCTGCTGGAGCTAGACTTAAGATCCTTGACGTTCTGCATGATTCTGTCATGTGCCTTAGAGAACAGGAGAAATACGATTTTAAAGAAAATTCCAGGCCATTCAACATGGGTTATACACAAAACATCCAGGCTTACCTCCACACACCAGGTTTCACACATTATCTTCTCAAGCTGGGCAGACGTGAGGCCTTGACTGAGTGAACGAGACGCCCTGTATGAATCAAATACTCAAGTTTAGATTAGTGCGATGATGAAACACTACATTATGTGTGTGCTTGTGTGAAAATGTGTGCCTTACCTGGACAGAACTACGACCATGGTGTACAGGTCGATGGCACTGTCTGCAACTCTTTTCAAAACAAACTGTTCATCTGTAATGCAGTACAACAACAACATGAGGAACATCCAGTGAACCGTTTCATTTCTATTATTGTAGATGAGGCGATTTTTCATACCGATGATCTTTTTGCCGTGTTTTAGCAGAAGCTCCTCCACAGTACCACCAAAGTGCTCTAAAGCTTTGACCGCCTGATGAAGAAAAAGACAAGAATGAGTGATAAAGTATGAAATATAGCAGAAAGGAGTTTATCATAAAATAATCAGATTTAATTTTTCTCACCAGATCTCCACTATGAGCCAACTCTGGGTGAACCGATCCTGACAGACTCAGTCCAGTCCCAAGACCCGCTCTCCTGAAAATGAATGAAAGACTTTGTTCTAGTTCCAATATTTATTTTAAAGGGATGTATCATGTGTTTATTTGTACACACATACCTCTTTGCTCTTTTGGTGATCTCCCCAGTGAGCAGTCCAACATTGCCGAGCGGGTTCTTTAAAGCTTTCTGCAGATTCTTCAGATGGTTTCCTGCATTCTGAACATAAACTCTTTAAATGAATACATCCTTGTGCAAACATCGCATTGAAACCAGAGCTGGGGGAAAGTGTAAGTACCTGGAAGCCATTGAGAGCCACAAACAATCGCAGAATATCATTGGTCCCTTCGAAGATCCTGAAGATTCTCAGATCCCTCATTATCCTCTCGACACCAGCATCCTGAACGTAAACACAATAATGTCAGAACGATTCAAGTATAGTGTGACCAGACGGGTAATGTAAAATAATGACATCATTTCCTCCTTATTCTCACCTTCATGAAGCCCATTCCTCCCATTACTTGGATGCATTCATCTGTAACGTTCCATGCTGCCTCCTGCCCATCCAAGTACAATTCATTATAACATAATGTAACGGTTTATAAACATGGCTATAGAACAAAGATCTAACGTATATAAAACATTTATAAATTTGGAGTTATAAAACTAACAGAGGCAAAAATCTTGCTGATGGCGGCCTCAATCTGGAACTCTGAAGCTCCGCTGTCCATGTTTCCACTGACCATGTATGCCATTGACTGAGAGAGAAAATAAAAATTACAAAAATTACAACATATTGAGTGTCATTGATGGCTTTGTAGTATATGTGATAAAAAATCAGAAATGGCTTACACATTTACCTCAGTGACGTAGTGGAGGATGGCCATGCGAGCTATCTTCTCTTGGATAGCACCATACGTGTGGATCTTATTTCCAAACTGAGTTCTGTTAGCAGCGTGATCAACCTGTCGAGATAGAGAATCATTTTGAGGTTTCTAGAAAGGTGAAGCAGGCAGCAGCATACCGAAAAATAAGGATATTTGTTGTTTGTCAAAATGAGGGTGCTGTTCACAGAGCTTTACAAGGATTTAACCTGAAAGACTCTTTTAATCCAAGGTAAAGTACAGCCAAAAATTTCTTTCATCATCATTTAGTCACCTTCATGTCATTACAAACCTGTACTGGTGACTTCTTTTGCAAAACAAAAAAGAATATATTTTGGAGAACGTTGCCCCCATTGACTTGCGTTACATGGACACAATACCGCCGAGACATTTCTCAAAATATCTTCTTTTGTGTTCCACAGAAGAGTCACATGCAGGTTTTAAACGACACAAGGGAGAATAAAAGATGACAAGTTTTATTTTTGGGTGAACAATCCTTTTAACCAATTGCCATACTTATGAGTCCATTTAATTCATTCATTATCAAAATATAAATGTGTAAAGAACTGATTTGACAGTAGATTACAGGGTGTGTTGACAGCAGCTTCAGAAACAAATGAGATGCTCACACTAACCGCTTTAGCAATAGCTCCCCTCATGGTTCCAGAGAGAGCGGCGGCCATGCCGAAACGTCCGTTGTTAAGGATGTTCATGGCCACCTTAAAACCACCTCCGACCTCTCCCAGTACATTCTCGACAGGCACGCGGACATTCTCATAATACACCTCGGCTGTGTTGGATGCCTTGATGCCCATCTTCTTCTCTGGAGGTCCACTGCACAGAGAGACCCAAAGTGTGAGTGTATAGTTTAAATATATACGAGCTACATTGATCAGCTTCTTTCAACTAATCTATTTCCAATATCCACTTCTATCTCTTACTGTGTTACTCCTCCAAAGCTTCTCTCCACGATGAAGGCTGTGATCTTGTCCTTCATCTCTCCAGTCTTCTCATCCTTTACCGGGGTCTTTGCAAACACAGTGAAGATCTCAGAAATCCCACCATTACTGTAAAAAAGTGATGCTACTGTAAGTTATTAAGGACAGACCAAGAACAAGCTAATTTCGCATCTATATTCTCTCAACGGAATCAACTGTGATCTTAATGTCAACCCTGTGATATATATTTATTGTGTTTATATGTTCTTGTCTGCCGGAGATGCCAAGTCAGTTCCTAACCTGATCCAGATTTTGCTGCCATTGAGGGTGTAATAGGTACCACACTCAGAGAGCACGGCTGTGGTTTTGATGGAGGCGGCATCAGAACCACTGGCTGGTTCTGTAAGACAGAATGCTGCGATTGTCTCACCTAGTTCACAGAGAGAGCAGAGGGAAGGTTTAAAACAGGGAATTTCAAGGTAGTGCAATTATTTTCGTTGACACTAACCAATGCAAGATATTTTTATAAGGGTGAGCAAATCATTTTAATCAACGATTGTTGCAGGTCTCAAATTAAAGGTACAAGCTAGCATAAGACCTGGATGTGATGCACTTCAGGAGGAGCTTCTGCTTTTCATTTGTTTGCTCTCCCGCGTTATCTTTGGTGTTTGCTCCTGTTTCTGTTGTTCTTTTCAGAATCTGGGTTATTGTGTGTTCAAGATTTCTCCAGTCTAACTTTACTTTCCAATGACTGTTTAACCAATGAAGTGAAGTAGGCGCAACGAGACCGAGAGTCGAGGCCGGTGAGTGAGTGATAATGAGCGTCAGCTGTCTTGTATTTCGGAGGAGATCGGGAGCATAAGAGGACGAGCGGCCGGACCGTCAATGAGAGGGGACTAGGCCTGGCTTTTAGTTGAGGTTTGTGTTATTCGACAGCAGTTGTCCGTGAGGGGTTGCCGGCTGTCTTTTTACTTTGTTGTTGTGTTATTAAATGTTTAAATTAGGGCTGTCAAACGATTAAAATTTTTAATCTAATTAATCACAAGGTTTCTTGAATTAATTTCGATTAATCACAATACTAAATATGATTGAAAAATTAACGTTTTCTGTGTAACCTACTGTTCTCAGAACAGAAAGATAAATGACAAGAAGCGGATATTACATTTCTCTCTTCTTTTTTATTATTGACAAATCCAAATAACTATTTTAATTCTAAACAATTTTGGCAATTTAGCCATTGCTCTTAGCAAAAAAAGTGAATGGAACGTTTTTCTTTTCGAGAAATCTATTTTTTTCTTCAATTTTCCACTTGTGTGCCACGATTTGAAACTGTTGAGCAAATACCTCTACAAAGTGACGCTCTTCTGTTTTCATTAAGGTTAAAGCAAACGACATTACATTCCAGGTTTTAGTGATGTGATGCGCCGTCACACCCAGATAATTGTTGTTACTAACGGAGCTCGAGTGGTCTCCTGTCAAAGCAACATATTCTGCTGAAGCCAAATCCTATTCCTTCGTTTTCTTTTCTGCGTCAGTTGATTTTTGTCATCATTGTGCCTCTCGGCGGTAGCTTGTAGAATGCGTCTAAAGTTGCCGCTTTCAAAAATTCTGCGAGGGCCGTGTCCTCGACAATATTAATCAGTTTACAGTTCTTGTCCATCCAGAGGGCCAACGGGTTCTTCCGACATCTCCAGCTCGATCGTGTCACCCATGCTATTTGCACGACGAGGAATGAACGCGGCGGGGGTTGAATTGGGGGTAAAACATGGCGTGAATGAGTCAATGCGTTAATAAAATTATCGCCGTTAATTCCAGAAATTAATCATCTCACGTTAACGGGTTAATTTTGACAGCCCTAGTTTAAATGTTTGCTGGTTCCCGTCTCCTTCCTTCCTTTTATTGAGCTGTATAACCACCGCGTTTAAGCTGTGACTCGGCTCTCGGTTTATCCGAGTCTATTTAAGCCCTACCTCGACACATAGTGATGGGACCAGTTCAGCATGTAACATGTCTTATATCGTAGTACACCCAGGGTAAAGTTGTCTCAACAAACTGGTTAATGAGCGAGTGCCAACTCTTGTATTTATGAGGCTAGTCAGTGTAGTGAGTGGCGTTCTACACTGAAGATGTTATTTTCTCAGATTTCTTTGTTTAGCTTAGTTTTGGGTTAGTTCTAGTTATAGTGTTTTGTTTTATTATTTTCTTTGCTTTAGCACCCCTCTTGTCCCTCACTTTTGTTATCTTTAATTGTTTAAGTTTGTATATAATTTGTAAATAGATAGTTGTTGATAGTTGTAGGTATTTTAGCTTTCGGTTCATATTATTAATATTATTATTTTTTGATATTGAATCTCTTCACTAAATGCAAAGTTGAAACTCAGTTTTACCTCTTCCTTTGAAGGTGAAGACACCACAACTTCAAAGTGAAGAAAAGTGTTGAGCTAAGATATAATTGACCTGTTGAACGTTTAGGTGTTACCTCCCAAATGCTCCTAGACGCCAATTACTTAGGGAGTCGTAACATTGACATTTAAACACATAATTTGCAGTGGCACTCACCCGAGGCCAGTTTTGGCAGGTATTTCTCCTTCTGCTGAGGATTACCGAAGAGCAATATGCCCTTGAAGCCGATAGACTGATGGGCACCCAGCGTGATTCCAACACCAAGATCGTGCATTCCTACAACCTCCACAAGCCTGGCGTACTGCAGTCACACACACACACACACACACACAAAGAAACTCTATTACACACACATTTGATTCTTTTAACTTATTTTAAGACTTTTTCTATGTACACATAAGGCCTATGTCTCTCAAATATTGTTCACAAATCTGTCTAAATCTGTGTTAGTGAGCACTTCTTCATTGTCGAGATAATCCATCCACTTCACTTGTGTGCCTGAGGCTGGTAAAAATAAAAGGCGACTCTTAAATGTGCAGTTTTATCACACAGCACAATGCCACAGATGTGGCAAGTTTTGAGTGAGCGTGCAATAGGCATGCTGACTGCAGGAATGTCCACCAGAGCTGTTGCCAGTGAATTGAATGTTTATTTTTCTACCCTTGACCCCCCCCCCAAAACAGTAAAACTGCACATTTTAGAGTGGATTTTTATTGTGGCCAACCTAAGGCACACCTGTGCAATAATCATGCTGTCAAATCAGCATCTTGATGTGCCACACCTGTAAGGTGGATGGATTATCTCGGCAAAGGAGAAATGCTCACTAACACAGATTTGGGAACAATGTTTGATAGAAATAGGAATTTTGTGTACATTGAATAAGATCTTTGAATTCAGCTCATGAAAAATTGGGGCAAAACAAAAGTGTTTCATTCATAATTTTGGTCAGTGTAAATAATGAATAAATGTAAACCCTACATTTCAGATTTTCTTTTCTCACCTGAGTGTTGGTGAGGCCCAGACCGCCGTGCTCAACAGGAACCTGCAGTCCAAAGGCTCCCAACTCCTTCAGTCCCTCCATGGTGTGGTCCTCAACCTTCTCCAGAGCATCATTCTTCATGGGGTCATTTACCTCCTGCGCATGCACACAGAGTAAGAGAAATATGTGACCGAAAAGAAAACGCACACTCGTGGAGGCAAAAATATGTGTTTCTGTATACTAGAAAAGAGTTTGATATCAGAGGAACTTACATAGAAGAATTTTGAAACTGGAGGAACAAGCTCCCGCAGGAACTGAGTTTGCTCCTCATTCATCACTGCCACAAGTGAAAACACAACACTTCCTGTCAATAACTGCATGAGCAACATCACTGCATCAACAAAATCTACATACAACTATAATACATAAGAACTGAAAATGTACCTGAAGGGTAGGGGAAGACCTGTTCAGTGGTTATCTGGCCCTTAAACATGTTGACAGCGAAAGATTTGGACTCCTTAAAAAACAAAGGTTACAAAACTATAAGGCATATTTACTAGGGTTGCTCCGATCGATCAGCCGCTGATCAGTATCAGCCGACCATCATATTCTATGACGGACTAAATTTGGCAGTTTCAATATCATTTTTGACCTCATAGGGCTCCAGACTGTGGCAAATTGTGCTGATTTTGTGACCATTTTAAAGAGAGTGGCAGGATTTTTACAACCAGTCGCTAGTGTGTGGTTCTTTCTGCAGAATCATGATTCTGAGTTAAAACAGACAAAACATGAATTGTGACATGACATTACCACAGCTTTGATGTCTTTCTCAACTTTGGCCTTCACTGCCGTACTGCTTCCCACCTGTGCTTTATCCAGTACTGCCTGCAGGAGAACAGAGAAACAGATGTTGAGAAAGATAAAGTTACGATTTTAGGCACAGAACCACAGGAAATGTTGCTAAAGTAACTGCAACAGTACACAGAGTGTCAAACTGAAGTGTTTCCCCTAAAACACCCTTTAAAAAGAACACTGCCGTTTCGCTCTATTTTTTGTTAAGCTATTTCTAACTATTTTTATTAATGTCAATTCAGAATTTAACATCTCTATTATGGTTCCCTTGAGTTTGGCCCTAGATAGTATGCCCTAGTTATTTAGTAATGGTTATAGGAAGATAGTTTGAATTTAAGTTATCACTTTCACAAGGTGTATTTGAGAATTTAAGGACTTGGGTTTATTATTTTTTTCTAATTAAAAGAATAGGCGGACATACATAGAGAGTATAGTGTTGGTGCAAATCTATGAATTGACATTTCAAATCAAACACACAGTAGATATCAAAATCCAGGATACACAGCATGACAATGGGGACAATTATGCATGCTGGGACAGCACACATGACTGCAGCATGAATACATGCCGTGGCTAAATTGTCTGAGTTGGGTTTATTATTTCCTCTAGCTGTTGTTGGTGTATTTTCTACCAGCTTGTGTTGTAATGATATAATATAGAAATAAACCTATTTGAATTTCCCGCTGTCAGTCGGAAGAGAGATCTCTTTAAATAATGGGAAGAAGAATATGCGTCACCCAAAAACAAATCACAAACATACTCTATGAATACTATTTAACGAGGTAATCATAGCAGGAAAAAAAGGGCATTTTATGTTTTCTGTAAAAAAATGTATGACTCCATTGAAGTTTAGATGCTCAGAAAATGGTCTTAAATTGATGTTGTACTTAGGGCTTTGCAATTAATTGAAAATTAATCGCAATCGTGAATTACCAGAACTAAATAATCGAGGTAAAATGATTCTTGTGTGTTCATTCCATTTTGCAAGGATCCACTCTTTTCTTGTGGTATAAATTCACAGTGCACCCTGTTCCATTTCAGTGGTTCAACTGTGCTATTTCTTTACATTTATTCTGCAGTTGAATTCACATTTTAAAAGCCAAGTGTTTTATTTTTCTATTTAGTTTGAAAAGCTAATGAGTAATTGTGTTAAATAATCGGGATCTCAATATTGGACCTGTCATTTGGACATTAAACAAAGTCACATACTTCCACGTCTCTTTTCAGCTAACCAGTTGAACAGGCCAATGGGGCTAGTGCCCACAAGCCCTTGACTAGCATTAGCCCGAAGGGGCCCTGTGCTTCTTAGTCTATGAAGTCTTCATAGTTTTTATAAAAACCAGGGACATTTTCTGGTTAAATGGTAAAAATATAATTGAAATCTCATTTGTAATAATCAATCGATTAAAGAATGGGAACAAAACATTTTTGTCTTTTTTGTTGCACCTAATTATTAAGTTCTTGTTCTATTGCAATTAATTACAATAGTAAAACAATGTTTGCAGATCAAACTGACCAAATCTGGTTTTAATAAAGTTGACCAAAACTCTATGGAAAAGTCCAAATAATGACCGTTGCAAATGATCAAAACAGTATTGTTTGAATTAAAACAAAATGCAATAACACTACAAAAATATAACAAATATGAAAACATTTGACAACATTTCCAGGGAATTTCCTGGTAGATGGCTGCGTTGAATGTGGAGTTCAGAAAACACAGTGGACCAATTCCTCTTTTCAGATGAAAGTAAATGCTGCATTTAATTTGGAATTCAAGGTCACAGAGTCTGGAGGAAGAGTGGAGACTCTGTTGCTGTGAAGTTTCCACAGTCAATGATGATTTGGGGTGCCGTATCATCTGGTGGTGTTGGTCCACTGGCTTTCTGAAGTACACAGTCAAAGCTGCCATCTACCAGGAAAGTTTAGAGCACTTTTCCTGACAAGCTTTCTGGAGATGCTGACTTCCTTTTCCAGCAGGACTTAGCACCTGCCCACACTGCCAAAGGTACCAAAAGCTGGTTCAATGACCGTGGTGGTACTTTGCTTGATAGGCAAGCAAACCCGCATGACCTGAACCCCATAGGGAATCTATGGGGTATTGTCAAGAGGAAGATGATAGACACCAGACCCAACAATGCAGATGACCGGTAATTCATGCTAATGGTGGCCCATCCAAATATTGACAGCATAGAAAAAAACATACATTTCAGAAGCCTGACATTCCTGTTTAAAATGTCCTTTTTTTGTTGATCTTATGTAATATTCAAATTTTCAGTATTTGGGGTTCTAAGCCATAATCATCCAACTTTCAAGAAACAAAGGCTTGGAATATTTCACTCTATGTGTAAATTAATCTATAACATATGGGTTTCACTTTCTGAAATAAGTAAACAATAATTTAATTAGTTGGCTGCAATTCACATTTTCACCGCTAGATGCCGCTAAAACTGGGTCATTTGATTTAGCTTATTCAACAACTAATTTTTTCAGGGTATGAATGCCTCCAAAATTCATATTTATTTAGTGCACACAGGGAATTTGTTTTAGTGAGAGAAGATTTAAGTAGGCTATTTGTATATACAAATTTGCACATGTGTGTATAATTTTTTTTATCCATCTTCCCTATAGATTGAAGTTAATATCATGCCAGAAAGAAAATGGTGGGTTGCATATTTGTCAGTGCAACCAAAAAAAATTTGTAATCGTAGTTTTTCTTAAGATCTTTTGCATGATGATTGGATGTTTTCAACATCATCATTTCATCGATGATTGGCATGTGTCACAGGGGGTGACAAATCATTTTTTATTTGTGATGCATTAAATATGTGTATATTTGACGTCTTAATTAAATACGTATGTTTTATTTGATTGTTGAAGTGAAGTGACTTATTAGTCAGATATGGTGACCCAAACCCGAAATGTGACCTCTGCTTTTAACCCATCCAGAGAGTAGTGAACACACGCACAGCAAGTCGAAGCATTGGGCAGCTAACACTGCAGCACCCGGGGAGCAAGTAGGGGAAAGGTGCCTTGCTAAAGGGCACCTCAATTGTTATCCGCCGACCCTGGGTATTGAACCAGCAACCTTCTGGTCACGAGTCTGACTCTATTACCATTAGTCCACGACTTCCCCATAGTTTATATTAGACTTCAGTAAACCCTGTGCAGATTATTTTTAGCATAACCAAGGCATTTGATGCAAAGCGAGAACGGTTTGAATATTCATCATCTTAACCCTCACTTTCTATAACTGTGATAGGGCAGCTAATAGAAAGAACGGAAAAATTGTGGGAGGGGGGCCCTTGGAGGCAACTGACCCTGGGGCTCTTTGAATGAATGAATGAATCAAGTGATCTGAATATAGTTTCACAGCTATTGATTGTTGTAGAAAAAGCACTTTAAATTCTTAAATTTCTACATTGTTACAGCGTTTAGACATAGAGAGCAACAATCAAATGCGGTAACAACATTGCACGTAAATGTGTTTGCTGAAGCGATAAGCAGACGGCACAATAACTGCAACAGAGTTATGCCCACATTCTCACATTGTTTGCCGTGTCTAGGTTCAGCTATATTTAATTCAGATTTTTTGTCAAAATAGTATTTTAAATGATTTAGCTGAAGGCCATTTTGGAGACAAGCGTTTCCTTTAGTAGGACACTTAACCTTGTTTGATAAAATGTGTGTCAGTGTACATGTGGCATTAACTGAATGTAAAACTCTGCATTATAAAACTGTCCTGTGGGTGAACTTTCACCTACTTAAACATGGCGTCACCAGTCATACATATTGACTGCAGTCTATTATTAAACTTCACTGTTGCCCTTGTCCTTGTGCTAGTAGGTCAGACGACGTGTAAATTTAGTGTAATAAATGCATTTAACGTAAAAAGGTGAGAAACAGACTGGTTTACAACTTCAGAGAACAAGTACCTCGGCCGCTTGAGTGGCATAATAGCGATCATTCCTAAGAGCTGGTTTGCCGACGTACCGTTGAACCCTTAAAAGAACACAGAAGAAACACGAAGTAAAAACAAGCTTAAATTATATTGAGGTTGTTTAAGCACAACTATTTGCTGCATGTGTTTATCAGACATTGATATTCGTCTGGGCCCACGGACGCCACTGTGTTAAGTAAAGCGGATAAATAGATCTGAATAGTTACATTGTAATAACATGGTTAAATAAGATAAAACATTCACAACTCACCCAGTGACTGCTACAGAGAGGCGGAGAGCTCTGCCACACAGGGCTGGATTCAGTTTGCTGACAATCATATTTACTATATCGGTTTATATGTCCAAACAGCTTTCCAAAAGACTACGTTATCCACCGAATATAAGATGTACTCGAAAGACACAATCGAGCCTTTATTATAGGGCTTTTCTTATTTCCTTATCTAATGTACCTGCACGTCCTGTACACGTAACGTTGTATTTATGTAAACGCTTTCCTTTAACTACACAGGACACGGTTCCTCTATAGATGTCGTAAAGCTTGCAAGCCCCTCTGGTAAATGTAGTTCTAGTGAGTGCTCAGCGGCGGGAGTTATGGGAAATGTAGTAAAAATCCAAAAGCGGCGTATATTCTAAGAATTAAGGTCATAGTTCACTCAAAAATCAAAATATGTTATAGGTCATACATTTGGAAGAATATTGTATTATTCTTTACATATTTTGTAAATACATTTAGATTGTGAGGTATTTATCAATGCTGTATTTGTTGTACTGTCTTCGATTTATGGCGATTTACAAAGAAAAATATTGATGTTTACCCAGAATCATTTGTCCCTATATGTGGAATATAAAACACAACATGGTTCCACAGAATATGTTTGTGACCCTGGACTACAAAAGGAGTCATATGGTTCATTTTTTTGACATTGAGATTTATACATGATCTGAAAGCTAAATAAATTTGCTTCCGTTTCATGATGACTTTAAAGTCCCAGTGAACTTAAAAATAACCAGTCTCATTTTTTTCATGAAATATTGCAGCGTTTATAGTATAGTATAGTTATCCTATCATTGTAGGATTATTTTCTTTTTAAAAATAATTTACTCTCTTAATCTTCAATTAAAATCTGAAAATACACTTCCGCCCTTAAAATACTATCCATCTCATATGACGTATTGGCATGTTTTACTCAATAAAGCTTTAAACTTTTTACAGATTATAATTTTTCAGACTCATGTTCCCATCAATTACAGTTGATTAATAAAAACATGAAATATGACAATGGTCTCACTTCATATAGCACCTTTATTTAGATTACAAAATTTATACATGTAAAAAAACAAAGTAAAAAAAATATAGGTAGAAATGCGTCCATGTCAGGTGTACAGCATACACTATAATACTATAACCCTACAGTCAACATAATGATTTCCGTTGAACATTAGTTCCTATTATTACAGTCTACCAGTAACAGGAGATTAAAATGATCCTCATATGGATCATGGCAACTTAACCAATCACGGATTGTTCAATAAAAGCAACCTGGCAAAGGAAAGTTTTTTGCTCTACACTTTAGCCTTTGGCTCATCCCAAACCGTACCAGTTAATTTACAAAACAAACTGTATCATTAAATAGCTTGCATGTTAAATCGCAATTTCCCCCTTGTTCTCTAAATAGTACAAAAATGTCAGTTGATCTGTACCAGCTGAGGCTGTTGGCTCCAAGTAGCGTTCTCGTACAAACCAAACAACAGTCCAACCTCTGCAAACCCTGACATAATAAAAACCACAAAACTGGTCTCAGATCAGTAAAAGAGATCTACAAACAACGGCTACAAAGAGGTGGCCTGAAGTAAAACACGTACTAAACAAAAAATGTAAAACAAATGCAGGAGACATGCTTACAGACATGTTAGTGAAACAGCCAGACGTCTACAGACTTTTATCTTAATTTATCAAGCTGGACCTATGAACCTATCCTTCTGTTTTTAGCAAAACAATAATATAACATTGACAAGCAGGAAGTAAAAATGTAATGTTCACAATGTTAATGGCAAAACGAAAAAAGCTCATTATGATATCAGATTTTGTCAGTTCTGTGATTTAATAAGACCTCAAGATCAAAGTTACAATACAACAATGTATGATAAAAAGAACAATTGTCAGTGCCTTATAAAAACCTGATCTAAATACTCTAGCTCAGGTTGTAAAGATTTAACTACAGTCTATACACACTATGGCAACACTCTTAGAGCAAAGATAACAATTACTTTTGTTTGTTTAATCTTCTTCTATTTCAACAATACCTTTAAGTAAAGACTTCGTGAAACTCCCTGTAAAAAAAGGTAACCGACTGTACTACTGCTGTGCAAACGCTCAATAAATTTGAAATTTGTGAAAGAATTTTTATAAACAAAAAGCTTACTTGTTGTTGCACTGCTGACCTGTCACAATGTTTCACATAAAATAATGAGTATCATTGTGGAACAGTTTTTTACTCCGGAAAATAGAGATTTGCCTTAACTTGATCTAACAACCACATGAACAAAAGTACCAAGTGGAAAGGCCAAGTTACAATAGTTTTATCACCTCCACTTTGCCTTGTTTTTGTCCAAACAAACAAAATCTTGATTTCAATCATATTCTGTTTATTGGTGTATTTATTTGTCATTGCTTCAGTTTAAAGTTGCAACGTTACCACTACCAGCAAGTGTTTATTATAAGCGTCTATAAACGTACCGAACACACAAAAGAGCCAAAGAGAGTGGAAAAAATGAATAATGGGTGTGTTTGCTTTTCAGAAATAAACATTTCAAAAAGCCTCCACGTAAAATAAGGAAGACTCCTCTGAAAGACACTTGACTTGTTTTGGCTAGGATTTTTTTAGCTCACTTGATTAATTTCACATTTCGACTGTGTTTCCTATTTTACTACATAACGTCAACAAAGAACTCGCTTGGGTTGCCCATAGCCAGATGGAAGGACTGCCTGGATGCAGTAAGCTCAGGAGGAACTGAACCCAGATCCCTGGTCGGAGGAGCTCCAGGGGGGCCACCAGGTGTTAAGGAAGGAGGAAGGGCTTGAAGAGTGGAGAGGCCGGGGATAGGGGCGCCCATGGCCGGATGAGGGTGGGGATGCTGCTGCACCATCATTACCATCATGGGATTATAAGGGATGGGGATGCCTGGGGGATATGGAGCCAGATGGGTGGGCGTAATTCTGTGATGCGATCGCTGGCTCAGACTGAGGCTATGCTCACTCGGTGTAGCGGAACCGTGGTCCCGCCTCCGGCTGCTCCTAACCGAGTACTCTGATTCGCTGCCGCTGCCGGAGCGGGAGTCAGCACCGCCTCCTACTGGGGATTTGTCATCGCGACCACTGGTGCTGCCGCCTCCTTTGCTTCCCCGCCTTCGTTCACCCTCGCTTCGTGTTGAACCGCTGCTACGACTTCCTGTGAGAGAGATGGAGAATTAAAGGGAATATTTATATGATTTAATATTGGTGTTACATTTGATCCTGGATATGATTTTTTTATCTAATTTATACTAGTGCATCTTTAACAGGAAACTCGCCTTCGCTGTGCTGACTGCCAGCACTTCCTGGTGCGTAGCTATAGCTGGACAACTCATGGTAGGGCGGAGGTTGGGTCGGGTAGGGTTGCGGGTACTGATATGGGAAGGTGTGCATCAGGGGCCAGGGTGTTGCCCCTGGCAATGGCAGTGGTGCAAGAGTGTCCTGATCAGATGCTCCGCTGGAGCCATCATTATCATTCAGCGAAAGGTTCGCCATGTCTAATGAAATGGACAGAACGCCGAAAAAATGTACAGTTGAATATGTAAGAAAGTGCCAATACATATGCTTTAAATACATCATAACATGATTGAGGATATCTGAAGATTTGTCACTTACAGTTTTCACAGTCGCTGAAGTCTCCGAACACATAGTAGCATTGCTCCGAGAATGTGATCTTGTTGACAGTGTGTCTGATAAATCCAGCTTTCAGGAGGTTACTGGCATATTTACGAGCCTCACGTCTGTCCTGAAAGCCTTCGATGTGGTGGTAAAGCCACTCTACTACATCTGAACCTGTACGACAAATCAACAAAAGCTTATGACATTTGATTTTTAAGTAAAACATCAGCAAACATGACAAAATGTAGTATAAAAGCAGAACTACTGAAAAGTTCTAGTTTCATTCTAAAGCCACTGAGAGAAAAGCATGATGTAATGCACAATCACAGCTGAAAATCAAAACTGCATGAAGCGTGCCGTGAACATTTTCAGATTATCTGTGAGAATTTACAATAGCAAATGACATGAAAACAAATGTTTGACCTAGTCATTCCCATGCTTAAAAAGTGCACCATTTTAAAGGCCTATTGATACCAACAGCAGAGCAAATTCTCTATACCTCAAAAATGTCACCCCAAAACAATCCACATATTTCTCATTCAAGTAAAAGCAGACAAACTGTATTCCAATCGGATCTGCAAATATAAATTTGCAATACAACCTGACGATACAGACCAATATTACCATTTGTAATGTTTACATACAAGATACTGTATCTACCTCAAAAAAATGTGGATCGCAAAATGTTCTAACTTCCTACTTGCAGAAATAATGGTCATGAAATGAAAAAGACATTGCATGTGAGCATTTGATTATTATTCCCTAAACCTATTCCCTAAACCTAAACACCTGTGATTATATGATCATAAAATGATGAGAACACTGGCAATCTGCCTTGAAACATAAACATTTTTGGAACACTTCTCAACAATTAGCTTTTAAGAGATTCCCATCAACTGGGATCTAGTATCCAACAACGCTGACGCTGCTTGACACTTAAGTATATTTTTTTAATATGACAACATTTTTATTTTAGAATCTTGATTTAAATATGGTAACATGATATCTCCTTCTCAATAGAGTACCTATGTACCCCGAAAGCAGGTTAGGATTTTAGCACTTCTGGTTCCATCGCTCCAAAGTCTATGGGTAAATCACCTTAAATAAGGTCTGTGGTTAACAAAACCTCCAAATATTTCCATGTTAATCTGTGAAATTAAACACCCCAGTTATAACCAATCGTGTGTTTAACCACGGTTTCAAAAATAGCAAATATGTGTTACTCTGTTGTCTAATCTTGAGAGACCAAAAGTGTAAATATCATGAACATTTGTTAATAACAGCGATAATCTTGCGATCTTCTATACGTCTATGGAAAAAATGCATAGGCTTTTGGTCAAGGGAACCAGCACAGCGCTAACTTCCGGGTTAGCCTACAAAAATACACAATCTCTGAGGTACGCTTTTATTTGAATAAATATTATCTTCACTATAATAATCTTTGAATCTTTTTACACCTCTCTCGCATACTCACCCAGGAACGCATTTGGAATAGTGATCTTCAACCACATTCGGTCTCTGACTTCAAGGCCAGACTCAGGAGATGCCATTGCTTTAGCCACTGATGCCATATCAGAATGCAGTGAGAGTGAAAACTCATCAAATCCTGTAGTCAGATAAAGACAGAATTAAAATAAGGCACAGTTTAAAAGGAAATCTGGGAAGATTTTAAAATCCAATCTCTACGGCATGCTGTTGATTATTGAAAACTTTTCATCAGTGGATGTGTGTGACCAGAAAATGCTTACTCTCGGCCTCGGTGACAGATGAGCTAGACGTGATGGTGCTGGGGGGGTATGGAGCGTACACTCCACCACTCATAGCTACTGAGTGAGAAACCCACACAGCAGGATCAATGGGTCGGATCGGCTCATCTAAAAATGCCACAAAAGTGGAATTCAAGACACTGAATGATTAACGTCATTTAATGTAAATCATATCAACCAAGATCACTACAAAGAATTTTATACATTAATAAAAACATTTTAATGTGCCAAGATAAATGGGGCAGTAAATTGTGTAGAATACTGTGCAAGTATTGTCTTAAAATTAAGTGAAATGTTTGAGACTCACTGCGGGGCAGTGTGAAGTACCCCTGGGGCGCCGGGTCCCAGCATTTAGCAACGGTCAGGATGATGGGTCTACAAAAATGCATACAAGAGCATGTTCAATAAAAAATGTAGGCCAATATGGAAATTTGTCCTATGGTGTGACGTCAAAAATTTGACAAAGACAATGAAGATAAATCTCTCTTATGCTATTTTATAGGATAAATATAAATGTTAATCATATAAAACAATGCAATATTAACCGTTTGTTTTCAGAATGTCACACTATAGGACAAAACCAAACATAATTTTTGTTGTTATTAATTGTATAGCTATGTTTCGGTTTTATTTTCAGCAATGACTTTAATAGATAGTTGTTGTTTTTATATAATAAAATGTACTGATGTGTCCTCATGCGTATTATTTAAAGTAGCTTTTCCAGATTGTAAAAGTAAGATTTGAGATTCTAAAATTCTGCTTGTTTGGGAGCGTTGTAAAAAAGACTCACCCTGGTTTGTGTACGATGTCTCTCAAAACCTTCACAGCATCATCATTGCTCATGTTCTCAAAGTTTATATCGTTCACCTGCAGAAAAGCAAAAAATTAATACCTCACCAATAGTAGTAAATAATAGACTGAATGATTGGACGGAGAACGTTTTCTGACCTGCAGCAGCATGTCACCAGGCTCTATTCTGCCATCTGCACCCACAGCTCCTCCCTTCATGATGGAGCCGATGTAGATTCCTCCATCACCCCGCTCATTACTCTGACCCACGATGCTGATGCCCAAGAAATTATACTTCTCTATAAAAAACACAGAATCACAATTGTGGTGAAATCATATTTCTCTGACAATGGAATGTCCTTTTTGCTTAGCAGCTGGTTGCATTATAAGCAGTGCGAAGGTTTAGGGTTTGATTTCCAAGTAACACTGGATAAAAGACAAAAATGTATAATTGTACATTTATAAGTACTGATTGTGACTTAAAACAGTTTTTATGTTATCAGGTTATAAAGAGTAACTATTACGATGTCCTTAAACTTACATAGCAAACGAAAGTGTTTAAAACTAGTTGTTGGACACAACATAAACCAAAGTAAGACCTTAAAAATCACAATATTTACTCTTTAAATAAAGATGAATACTTCTTGGTCACTGAAGGCATTTTCAAATTAAGAGTTTTTTGTGAATTTTGTACACAAAGAATCCATGCTGGTCTGCTCATTTCAAGTGTACATTTGTCTATTTATTTTGTTCTGAAACGTCTTTGATAAAAATAAGAGAGCAAAGATTAAAACACTTCACCCACCCATGTTGAGTGTAACAGTGATGATGTTAAGGGACATTGTGGAGTCAGTCACGCTGCTGAATGACGAAGCCTTCGTAAACAACAAATTAAATTACATTTAATTTAAAATCAACAACTGAAGACGTTGCAAGTTATTATAAAGTTAACAAGTCTTAGATGATGCTGCTGTACCCGTTCTAGTTTGGGAGGACGCTGTTTCCTTCGTCTGCGGTGTCTCTTCAACAATCGAGAAGCTGTACTTTGTTCTGTAGAACTGCTAAATCTACAGAGAGACAGAGTCAGACATGAAACCATGAGAAAAACTGATGTGTTCTACCCTTACAGAATACACTTCCAGTCTCAAAGGGCTGGTGTTTGAGTCATTAGCAATGATTTTCACATGACACACTTCACTCAGTGCTGTGTACCTGCTCATGGTATCATCATCATCTGAATCACAAAAGCTGGTGGTTTCCAATTCACTGCTCATCATGGTGGAGGAGCTCTCATAGCCTGCCAGGTGGCGCTCTATCCGAGTCTGGCCATTTACACGCGAAACTGTAGCAGCAGAGAAACAATAAAACCTGAAATCACATTTATTCAAACAGCAAATCGCAACAAAAAACTGATTAAGACTTTGTAGTACATTTGTGGAGTAAATTCATAGGAATCATGCTTAGAATTCAAGTGATAGTTTACCCCAAAATAAAGATTCTGTGATAATTTACTCACCTTGTCATTTCAAAACTGTATGACTCTCTTTCTTCGGCAGAACACAACTAAAATATATTTGGAAAAATGCTGTCAACTTACTTAGAAATAGCTTCTCTGTTCTTCGGAAGAAAGAATTTTGGGTGAACTATCACTTTAAATACTAGCATACTCCTGCCCTGACAGGAAAATGTGTACACTTTTAAGTATGCCAAGTAGCAGTATCAGTATGCAATAATATATTTTTCAAATAGTAGTGTCAAGTTCTCAAAAATAAATATATTTATTTTGCATTCTGCAGTAAACTTGGTTCATTGATCACATGTGATGTATAAATATTAAATATAGTGTGTAATATGATGCGTCCTATTCTGTGGGCAAAAAAATCTCTCTTACTAGCTTTCCTGTAGCTCAGTGGTAAGAGCATTGCGTTAACAATGCAGGGTCGTGGGTTTGATCCCAGGGGATTGCACATACTTAGAAACAAATGTATAGGATAATGCAATGTTAGTAGCTTTTGATAAAAGCGTGTGCCAAATGAATAAATGTAAATGTACTTCTTTATATTACAAATATTAATATACTAGAATTATATTAAAAGTTTACATTATTAATAACACATTTTTCCTCTAAAACAGATTAGGAGACATGTATGGTATATTTGTCAACTTCTCAAATATGTTTTGACAATACTTTTTACATCTTGCCTTTATACAATACAGTAGAAGAGAGACTGGAAGCAAATTGGGAGAGAGAAAGGGGCAGGATCAGGAAAGGAGAGATTTCAAACTCATGTAATATATGCCATGCACAGCACATATGCATAACACACTCATACTCATTATATTGCTTGAGACTTATAAAGAGGTGGAAAGGTACGAATTACATTACTCGCATTACTGCACTTAAATAGGTGTTCGTGTACTTTTTTTAAGTAGCTTTTCAAATCTGTAATTTCACTTGTATTTAAGTATGATTTTTTGACGTATTGTACTTAGTAATGTTTAAAAACACATCCCTTACGAAGTACAAAAAAATAAAACATTGCAAAGAAAATTTGTGATTGGAAATTACTCCAGTGAATGATGGCCGCATATATATGTATACATACACGTACACATACATACATATATATACATACACATACATAAAGGTGTATATACAGTATATACTGCCAATTAAAAAAAAAATTTAAGATGACAAAGGAGGAAAAATCAAATTGGAGATTGAAGTGTAACGGGTATTTGATCACATAAACATGCAAAAAAAAAATATTCTAACCATGCTGTTCTATGCTCTCTCTTCGTCTTGGTCTCTCTCTCCTAAATGAAACCACAGACTCCGTTTCTGTCGTCTCATCCAAAGTATCCACACTGCTGGCCACATTAGGACTGAGAAAAAGAAAGAGAGAAAAACAAGTAAGATCAAAGTGTACATGTTTTGTTCCTTAAACTTTCTTTTTAGTTTGTTGGTTTTTACCAACAAATAAAACATTCAAAAACATATTAAATTTCAGGTTTTTGGGAAAAAAACAGCATTTATGGTACATTATCTCAGCACCACATACCAGTGCATGATGGGATTTCACCATACACATTCAAAAAGAGATGAACTGAAACCAAAAACCCTTTATTAGTCTGCTTTCAAAATACCAATTATGCAATGGCCTAAACAGTTGAGACATGTTTTTAACACCAAGTCTTTTTCTCTTCCTCACCAAAAGGCAAAAAAAAAGCAACGGCCACAACTAATGAAAACATATTTACTTGATCTGTACCTCTTTGTTAAAGAGGATTTTAGAAAAAAAATGGACAAAAATAGAAACAAAGTACTCAACACAATGTCCCTGCCACTCTCGTGAATGTGGCTGCTTATGACATGTAAAGTGATAGCTTCTATCACCTGTTGCTTTACAATGTCGCAACTGCTTGAGACACAGTGACATAGTGTGCAAACAGCATATAGAAAATTGTGAAATATCTATGATATTCCTGTCCTTTAGTGCAAATTTTACAGCCCACCAGGTAAACCGTTGCTTTTTAGTGTAGATATTAGTTTTGTTTCAAATAACTGACAGGTTTGTTTGTGTGTGAATTTGCGTGCATTTGTCTCACTGAAAGGAAGGAGGTCTCGAGTCTCCGATGCCACCGGGCCGCTCTGCAGGTGGAGGGGGAAGAGGGGGCGGAGGGGGCGACGGTTCCGGTCGGACTTCTATGACTGGGGCTGGAGGTGTTGCAACTTCAACCGCAGAGCTTTCTGAGGACACTAGCTAGAAACGGAGATAACACATGAGATCATGGAACACTGACGTAATGGAATGAGACACAGGCATGAGGATACGAGAAAATTGATTTTTAAGAAAGAATAGAAACATTAGACATGGACCTCCACCCCTGGGCTCATTCACACCGCGTCAACATCAAAAAAAGAACAATGGAGTCTAACACCTCTGTGACAGCACTGCATTATGGGACATATCATATCACATTTCATACACTTTTTGCCACTACTGGTAAATGGTTGTTTCAGGGAATACATATCTGGCACTACTTCTTTCTTCTAAGGCAAAACCTTTGGTTAGAGGTTCGTAGCTCATTCACATGAGAAAATGATAATGTTTGCTAATAAAAAAATAGACATTTCAAACTAGAAGTTTTCTTCTTTTGGCCAACTGTATAATTTATGTATGAAGATTCTACACCAATACAAATGAACAAAGTAAAGCAGCAGGATATAATAACAGTAAGTCTATTACCCAAGACACCACTCTTCCATTAAAGCAAGGAAGCTTAGCAGAATCATCTGAGATTTCTTCTTTCACCACTCTGTCAAAGAAACAAATACATTCATGAACATCCACAGATAACGGTCATAGCTATAGACTAAAATTGAGAGTCTACGGCGGAATCCCACATGCTTATATGGGTGATTCTCACAAAGTCTTTGTTTTAAATGAATCAAATGGATATTTGTCAAAGTGTGTCATGTTTAAAATCATAAATACCAAACTTTTACTGACAGTTTGACTCAATTTGTAAAAGGTTGTACGGCCTTAATTTGTTTTTACTGTTTTA
The DNA here is from genome assembly GCA_008369825.1 of Triplophysa tibetana. NCBI lineage: Eukaryota > Metazoa > Chordata > Actinopteri > Cypriniformes > Nemacheilidae > Triplophysa > Triplophysa tibetana. The sequence goes on along the minus strand of CM017901.1, from coordinate 7,370,388 downwards.
CAATACAGTTTTACCATTTAAAACTGTCAATTCCATAGAATGTTTAGCCACAAAAGTGAAGCCCTGATGCCTTATCAAGTTTTTATCAATCATACATAAGCCATTAATGAACTATATTTTAATAAAAAAATATTAATTTAACATAAACAGAAAACTACCCATTTAGGTAATGAGAATGAAAGGAAGTTGTGTACACAGCATGACAAAAGGATATTACTTTCTTCTGTTAACCTGGTAGCCATTTAAAAGGTACTGGTAGATGTCCTTCTTCACATACATGTAAAAAGTTGTACATTAATATTATTCAACAAATTTTTTGTCATTCGAGACCATCTAGTTGATCAACCATTTTTTTCAAGAATATTTTAACTCAACCCTGTTTTATTTGGAACATAACGCACTCAACAAATCGGGATACATTACGGTAATGAGAATTTCAGCAGAAAAAGCAATACAACACATAAATAATTCATTCCTGTTAAAATTATCCTTTGTACAAGGTAGAGAACACAATTATGTTTATCATGATCATTTTTGTGTTACGGAACGATATGTTTTGTCAATTAAATCTTTACTGCTGTGATGTTTCAATTGTTTCGTAAGAATGACCCACAATGGACTACAGTTTTACCATCAAGAAATTAGTTAAGTACATTTTTAGCACAATTTTTTTCTTTTACAACAGTGAAACACAAACTCAATTTTGCGGGGTCCAAAAATTGTGTCTGTAAAGTTTCTCCTCAAAATACACCACAGATTATTTATTAAATACCATGATCTAAAAGTCCATTTCTGAACGTGAAGGATAACACTGTCTGAGCTTGTGCTTCCAGTAATAAGAAATCTGGAGGCTAACACTGTCTTCACTGGACACGAGTGGTGGGACTGTTCACGTTGAATGCGGTGCGACACGTCAAATCCCAAACTGTCACATAAAGTGGGCAAGATGCCCTCTCTTATCTTTAAAGATGAAGCATTTTTAAGGTCCTACTTTGGTTTATGCAGTGTCCAACAACAAGTTTACGTACATGCAAGGTGTAAAAAAAAACATACTTCTTGAATGACTCTCAAATGATTTGTTCGGCGATACATCCGTCTAATCCCCACTTTCTGTCAGACTACTCTGATCTGATTGGTCAGATGGTCTAGTCTGCTGTGATTGGTCTACCACGTGCAATGTCACTAATGGAAGGTAGGCGGGCATTACACGGAGTGAAACAAATCCGACCCGGAACTGAAATTAGAACGACAGATGACTCGTTTGTGTGATTCAGAGTAACTTTGTTATTGGTTCGCTTTCGGCTTTACAACTTGGCAGGCTGCTTACATTCACACACAGCAACAATAAACACAGCATTAAATTTCATTTGAAGAACATTGTAATATTTACGGTTTAAAACCGGACCCAACCTTTATTGAAGGGACATGGATGGCATCAGACAGTGGTGCTCAGATGCAACTCTGGAGATATGAGCTCCAGCCATGGCACAGAGCAAATATCACATAGTTTCTGATTAAATTATATGATATTTGTCAGTTTTTCACAAATCATCATTAATGTTATCCAAGTACAGACTTCATCCAAGGAAAAAAAAAAAACATTCTGCTTCAAGTAATCGTCACTGCGTGCTAAATTAAAAAAAAACTGTTCACAACATCTAGCTTACGTCATCAAACATTTTAGGTTTTTACCTACCAACTTCCTAGAACTAACAAATCAGTAACACTCACAAAAAAAACTGTCCTTTATCTATCACAACATCATGAAAGTAAAGCTGTAGATTTAACCTTTGGATAACATTGCTTACGACAGGCAACTTCAAGTCCGACAGTGATTGTTTTGATTTACCACTTAAAACAAGACCTTAACTAACATGCAATCTTTTCACATAAAGTCCTCCCCGACTCATATTCCTGTGTTCTTTATTTAGTCTGGGTTAGTTCCTCGTCCTCGCTCATCCATCTCAGGGGTTTAAGAGCCCTAAGGCCTGTCACTGCCTGCATGACACTAAAGATAAAGAATCATTCTTGTACTTCTATGTACACACACACACACATACACACAAAACGTGTATGTTTTGTATGTTTAGAAGCTTCCTGCTTTAAACAAACTAACAAGAACTGCATTAAAAGGCATTTTCTAAAAGCCTCTATGAGGCTTCTGTAGAATTTTCCTGTTCAAGACAGGGCTGCTTGTGCTCAACACTCTGGGAAACTTGAGTAACTTCAGTTTCAACCTCATTCATGCACTGTGTAAATCTGCATACAAACATTACAAGGGCTTCCTCAAAACACAAAGCCTTAATCTGACTGACTGGCTTTATGCAATTTCTGGGAATCAGGGATGCTTATTAAATGGTCTACTTGGAAACCAAGTCATGCAACAAGCTTGACTAAATGCTATAAGCGTTTCAACACTGAAACCAGCATCTATGAATTTGGACTTTACATTGGGGCACTTAGGCAAAATCGATAAAAATAAATACTAATGAAAATAAAATATTTTATGCCAGTCAGCACTTCCATCTATCCAAAACAGCTTAGACACATTTTCATCTTTTGTGTCTAGTCTAAGAGTAAAAATTAGTAAGTAAATTGAAAATAAGTTCACAAGGTATGTATACACAGTGACAAGTTAACAGTAATCATGCCTTTAAACTAGAGTTGCACCGATTGCAATTTTCTTTGCCGATTCTGATTTTCAATTTTATTATAAGTGAAACCTGCCGATTCCGATTTTATATCCACAAACTATAATTGACAGTATATAAAAAAAAACATTAACTTTTCTTCAATACACATATTTTTTTATTATCATTACATAAATTAATGAACATTACAATTTTCCTAAATACAGTTCTACAACCTGCATTAAATTACAGAATCTTCTCTTGCCCAAATAACTCTTAAATTGAAGAACTCTGTGACTGAAAAGAAGTATAAATAATAAAATTTAACTAAACTTAATCACTTAATCGACCTTTTTCGTTTTTGTGCTCTCACAAAAGCCTAAGATAACAATAAAATACTTCAACTTTATTCTTGTCAGTTTCTGTTTATGAAACTATCATTGTTTTATTTTATTTTTTCTGAAATGTAAAATAACTTGTCTTTATCTTGGGTCTGTAGTTCTAAAAGAAGCAGGTTGATTTTAGCTGCCACTTCAATAAAAAGAAAAAAATGGAAATTACATTTGTTTTACACATAGTGATCGACTTCAACATGAGTTTGGCATGTGTCAGAGATTAGCATCACAGTTAGCATGTAGTACATACCCGAAGTAGACGGAGCAACGAATGTGAACTACTGGACAGTCAAAAATTGTCAGTGCACTACATGACGTTTGTCCGTGCTCTCAGAGACTCGCGCATTTCGGCTGAACCACGAAGTTACGAGCGTAAATGAGCCGTGATAGACAGCCTCCTTGAACAGACGTTTACTTGCGTATTTGACGTTATTGCCCGCGTCCTGGGTACACCACAAAGCGTTGATTTCAATGAGGTGTCTGAAAGACCGAGTGAGTGAGAGAAAAGCGAGAGACATACTATCGGCTTCGAATCGGCAAGACGTGAGAATTCCAAGACGGTCAATCGGTGCACCTCTACTTTAAACTCTTTATTCCATTATATAGATTATTCATGGCCACAATTAAGCGTAAAATGGACCAGATCTACGGAGTCAAAACACCCGGATGACTAGGTGGACAGAAAGGGCTGATAATTTAACCAGACATGTAAATATGCAACAAGTATTGCTTTGCGATACATATAACATCAAAATGTTCCTTATAAAATGAAACCCTAAACTGTAACGTTTTGCCTGTTAGTGCAGCTGATAAATCCCTAATTAAATTACAAAAAGTATGGCAGGCCAGGCACTGAAACTTTGCTCATGATTTCTCCTCTCTAAACAATAAATTACTCACATTTCTGAGAGCACATGTGGAAATTATCAAGCCAACTAAGGTTAAAAACCCCACTAGGAGCAACAACAGTAGGATCCACAGAGCCAAAAAACAATTTTCAAAGAATGGCACACGTGTTTTATAAGCTTCATTATACAGGAAACAAATGCGGACAAACATACGTGGGCTCGATCTGTTAACTCTGAATTACCGCAGGTCTGGGAAGTAAACAAGCTGCTGTATTTAGTGTTCCATTTGCATTGTGACATTGCTGCCTAAGGGTGGGATAAAATAGCCCACTAATAATGGATACTGCAGACCTGGGTACTCCACAAAGCGTTGATTTCAATGAGGTTTCTGAAAGACCGAGTGAGTGAGAGAAAAGCGAGAGACAAATGGGTGATGACAGACATGGCCCCTTTTTTTATCTTAAGTCCTGATATGTCCCTCACACCTTTGAACATTAGCCTAAAACAAAGAAGAAAAATAAAATAAAAACCACAAAGTGACTTCAATAAACAAAACCATGCATTGCGATAAAATCATTGCAACACATCACTGCGTGTTTTAATGCCTTTCAAAAAGCAATCTGTTATAGGACACCAATGTTCAAATTATTGCTTTAGCCCTTTAATAATAGTGATAAACATTGATCATTCACACCAACTTATATAGCCTAAACTACAAACGATTTGTTGTGTTTATGGTGTAGTAGCTTAAAACAGTGTCACATCCAATTAGATGTTTAAAGCTTTAATAAATATTCTTTTAAAATTGACCATTCTTTTGTAATAAATCATAAACCATTTCTTTCTGGATGTAGGCTTCATCATGCAGCTTTTATTGCAGGAGCGTACAATTCCATGAAGCCCGAGATCAGTAAAGAGTTCATTTTTTTAATGTCGAATGAGTATTTCGAGCAATAAAATATATCCCTGCTGAAACATTACATCTGTGCTTTGATAGATCTGCCATATGGGAAACTTTTACAGTGGAAGATATTTTTCTCCAGAATGTTTCTTTCCTTTTAAGACATTAACTGAAATGCTTAAAAAATTCTTTACAGCCTATTATTAAGCAATATTCATTATTTATTTAAATAACTTGTAAATAAACATAAATGACTTGAAGAATTGTTCCCCCCCAAATAAAAATTCAGTCATCATTTATCCACATTCGAGTTGTTCTAAATTTCTCTGTTCTAAAAATCACAGAGAAAGGTATTTGGAAGAATGCTTATAACCAAACAGTTATTGGACCCCATTGACTACAATTGTAGGAAAATTGATTATATATTTTTTGTTCTCTTGAACACAAAAGAAGATATTTTAAAGAATGTAGGACAGCAAACAGATCTGGGGCACTTTTGACTACCATTGTTATTTTTCCTACTATAGTCAATGGGGTTCAAGAACTGTTAGTTTCCAAGCATTCGTCCAAATATCTTTTTCTGTGTTCAACCAAACAAAGACATTTATACAGGTTTTGAACAACTAGAGAGTGAGTAATTCATGAGAGAATTTTCAAGTAAGGTTGAACTATCCCTTGAAACTTTACTACAAACAAACAATTGTATTAATACTGTATCTATAAAAAAGCAGATCTGTAAGCAAGCACTTAAGAACTGGGCAACTAAAAGTGTTGCAAGAAAGGTGTGGAGGTAAAGTAAGCAGTTTTCTCCTGGTCTTTTAAACTCACATGGCCATCACCATTATGAGAAAGGGACCCACCTAATTCAGTCTTCATCTCATGCGAGTGCAAATAATAAAACAAAAGTATAAAACTTTTCTACGGTGGAATAGTTACATCGTACACCTTTAAAGACAGGTTACCTTATTGTGTAAAGCATGCCGTGTTCATTAAACTCCAGCTCTAAACAATAAATCAAGACAACTTTACCGGATTTGAACGAATGAATGACGGAACAATCAAATGTAACATGCCAGAGCATAAGGTACCAATGTAATTCAACACATGCTCTTTATTTACATCTTGAAGCTGCCATTAAGATACCGAGCCCCTGACAACTGCCTGTTGTCCTAGGCATGGTAAACATGGCTACGGTCTACGTCTGCGAGAAGCACAAGGTCAGAAAGAGGTCATATGTTGGAGCAAACTGTACATACGGTGTATAAGACTGTTTAACTAATGACTGCCAGCACTCTGCGCATTACAGAGAGCCACAGCTACAGCGACAATAATGGAAGGGAGAAAGAAATAAGACCTTCAATGGCTTAATCGCATTAATCTGTGGGGAACAGAAAGCACATGCATCTACTATCAACAGTGTCTCAAAAGTCTGTGCGAAAAGTACGTTATACACATGACACAGAGCTGCTGAAATACACAATGAGTTTAGCAAAGAAAAAATACACTAGGACAAATAACAAGACAACCTAGGTATCATGAGATCTTAAATTATTTTTATAAAAACATTTTCTTCTTGTACAACACAACAACATTAAAAGGATTTTGACATCGAGGTAAAGTGATGTCATCAGATAAATAAATACCATGGTACAGATCATTTTGAATGTGCAAAATCTGCAAGATACCGTCTCCTCATAAAAAACGTTTTTTCTGTTGCGTATTTTGTTTTGCTATTCAAAGATTTCTATTCCCTCGGTTTTCATGATGGTGTGAAGCTTGTATGTTTTGTGACAGTTTTGTTCCTCCATTGTTGTGAGTAGTAAAGCTGTCAGGTCTTGTGAAACATTGTCCAGGTACAGCACATTTTTAGCTTCACCCAACAGAGGCTATATAGTGTTGCGACCCATCTTTTCAAATTCACTACATCTTCAAGAACCAAAATCTATCGAACTAAAAAAGATCCTAAAATATAATTTTATATTCGCATTAAATGATATCAAAACATTTTTTTAAATACAAAATAATATGGAACTCTTCATAAATGATGTGTATCAATTGTACCATGGTTTTATATGGGAATGGACCATGAGATTTATAATCTATCAATCTATAAAAAATACACTGTGGTGTCTTTTTACTTGACAGTATCGTTACATCTCTGGAAAACTGATGGCGACATTTGCAGCATCACTGTTGTGTGTTGATCTAGTCAACAGCTGCTCTAAAGCCACATTCCACTCAATCACATTAACTAAGAGACCTAAAGCTCATTCCAGTAAACATCCAGGGAATTTTCCTACTCTGACTACACATAGACATCCTAGTTATAATTTTAGGAAAAAATTTATCCCAAAAATCCCAATCATTTAGAAGACAAACCGACCGTCATATAAACTGTTAAGAGGCACCAGTTTGACAAACTACTTTGAGATAAAATGCATTTGGATGCAGTGTGCAAAAATAGAAAATAACAAAAAGTACTGAAGTATTGCGATGGGATTTATATTATGGTACCATGTGACGTTTGGACATTATTCAGAACAGCTAACTTACTCCAAATACCACGGCACATGAATTTGGTACTCATTCAGTAAACCAGACGAAAATAAAGAGAGAAATGTCGTGGGGGGTTTTTTTGGACATACTCCACGTGTTTTTTTTTGTTTGTTGTGTTTTTTGCCATGGCTTCATCATAATGTCAGGTTTTTGGACGGGTTTCCCGATATTTTTAAGTGAATATAGAACCAAATTCTATCGAAGTTATATGCCATCACTGCACCACGGCACAGACACACTTCTTAAAAAAAGGATGCAAGTTCACAGCCGCAACTCACCCAAAGTCCTGATCCATGGACTTGAAGAAGAACTTATAGTTGGGTTTATTGAGGACTTGTTTAAAGTCCAACAGTGTGATCTCTTCCGAGGAGATGGGGATCTTCACCAGGTACGGCGTCTCCTCTTCGTCGATATGATAGATTATTTTGGTTTCCGCCATTTCCTATGCAGTTTTTCCCTGCGTCGGTCCGACCAAACTAACTTTCCAGGCGGATTAGTTGAAGAGAAGTTGAAACACAGACCAGATTTTACGAGATCATTTTAATCTTTGAGATCATTTTTCACGTCCGCGGTAAAAGATCCTGCAATTTGTTGCGTTCAATGTTTTCTTGTCGTCCTCCTGTTTTTGTTGTTAAATCCCCCAGGTATTCATACATTCACAGCGCTCCCAAACTTTTCCAGCGAGCGCCCGTACAGTGCGGTTGGGGGAGGAGAGGCAAAGCCAACGCGGCGTTATGACGTTTAGCAGGAGCGTGAAGCCCCCTCCCCTCCGACACACTCCGGCGCTGCATTATAATTCCCCAAGACCCTCCCACAGAGTGTCCCCAAAAGAATACGGACACAATATATAAATGTCCATGTAAGGTGAAAGATATAATTGAAAAAGATGAGAAATAACAGTGCGACAGCACTGGGCTCTGTAGACATCAACAGAATAAGAGCGGCCCCCGCATCTTAACCAATCAGACCACGCCAATGAAATACGTTTGTCCCAACAATGGTCGACTGTTCGGGGAACCTTGGTCTGTTTTCCATTGAGGGCCTCTAGAGGCAGGGTTGGGCAAAAATGTATACAATTTTTTTTAAATACCTTAATTTTATGTGTATCAAAGTAAACTACGAAATACAGAAGCCACACCACGCATCAAAATAAACTACAGTATTTTTGTATTTAAAAAAAACAATATTTACAAGGGAGCATTTCAAATGTTATTAGATTGTTAATGATAATCTTAAATCTATCATTTTTTATTTTTATTTAGCCTTGTTGTGCAAGCACTGTTGAGCTTGTGCAGAGGCAGCAGCTTTTGCCAGAGGGGAACTGGAATCCCCTGGTTGGGCCTGGGTTCTCCTGAGGTTTTTTTTCTCGATGGGAGTTTTGGGTTCCTCACCACCGTTTGCATATTGTTTTGCACTATCTGCCTGGCCGGGGGGGCTGCTTTAGAATTCAGAAATTAGACATAATTAATATTGCATATAAGAATTTATAGTCCGTTTAATATTTGACCTGTGGTTCTTTCTCCTTTATCGCCAATGTGTGCTTTCACTGTGTGTGCGTCTATGTCAATGTGTGTGTGTATGTATGTTTGCATATTGTGTGTGTGGAGCATTTGTATGTCTGTCTTTGTTGTCTTCACCTTTTTCTTGTTTTTACAGGTATATGCCTTTAGTTTTTTACTTGTATTCAATGTGTCTCATGTACAGCTGCTTTGTAACAATGAAAATTGTAAAAAGCGCTATATAAATAAAGTTGAGTTGAGTTGAGTTGAGCATGACATTTCTTCTAAACCTTCCATCCATCAATTTGCCTATTTGATCTACCCCGTCACCATTACACTGACTGAGTAAAGGGATAGTTCACTCAAAATTGAAAATTCTGTCATGATTTACTCACCCTTGTTTCAAACCTGTATCAATGTACTTGTTCTGTTGAACACAGAGAAAGATATTTGGAAGAATGTTAGCAATTTTCAGTTCTGGGACATTATTTACCATAGAAAAATTGCAAACTTTTGTTCTGTTGAACACAAAATTAGACATTTTGAAGAATTTAGGAATGCAAACAGTTCTGGGGGACATTTGACTACCCTTTTCATTTGTCCTACTATTATAGTCAATAATGTCCCAGAAGTGAAAATTGATAACATTACTCTAAATATCTTCCTCTGCGTTCATAAGAACCAAGGCATGCATACAGGTTTTGAACAACTTGAGGGTGAGTAAAAGATGACAGAAATTGAATTGCTCGGTGAAGTATCCCTTTAAGTAAACAATGTTTGATAGCAACAGCTTTTCTCTGCCTAAATCATGGAAGATATCTGATATATAAACCAGTTAACAGAACAAATATTCGCATATCCCTGTGATCTCCCAGATAAAGCTTACACCGTGTCTACACCGGACGTGACACGACACAATAAAAGACAAAAGAACATGTTGGCACCCATTTGTTTTAATTTTGTCCACAGAGAACACTGGATGTAGTCATGGGGTTTGCATCCGGTGTAGACACGGTGTCAGTTTTGAAGCAACCAACAGTTTAAGCTTTAACAGTTTGCAAACGACTCATAATCGTATCCTAATTTAGTTATTTGGTGTTTGGTGGTTTGTCGCCGGTTCTGTTTATAATTTTTATGGACAGAATTTCTAAGTGCAGCCAGGGGCCGGAGGGCGTCGGGTTTGGGGAGCACATGATTTCATCTCTGCTCTTTGCGGATGATGTTGTCATGCTGGCCCCATCAGACCAGGACCTTCAACATGCACTGGGACGGTTTGCAGCCGAGTGTGAAGCGGCTGGTATGAGAATCAGCACCTCCAAATCTGAGGCCATGGTTCTCAGTCGGAAAAGGGTGGCTTGCCCACTTCAGGTAGGTGGAGAGTCCCTGCCTCAAGTGGAGGAGTTCAAGTATCTGGGGGTCTTTTTCACGAGTGAGGGAAGGATGGAACGGGAGATTGACAGACGGATCGGTGCAGCTTCTGCAGTAATGCGGTCGCTGTACCGGTCTATCATGGTGAAGAAGGAGCTGAGCTACAAGGCGAAGCTCTCGATTTACCGGTCAATCTAAGTACCTACCCTCACCTATGGTCATGAGCTGTGGGTCATGACCGAAAGGACAAGATCCCGGATACAGGCGGCCGAAATGAGCTTTCTCCGCAGGGTGGCTGGGCGATCCCTTAGAGATAGGGTGAGAAGCTCGGTCACTCGGGAGGAGCTCAGAGTAGATCCGCTGCTCCTCCACATCGAGAGGGGCTAGCTGAGGTAGCTTGGGCATCTTTTCCGGATGCCCCTGGACGCCTTCCAGGGAAGGTGTTCCGGGCATGTCCCACCGGAGAAGACCCCGGGGAAGTCTTAGGACACGCTGGAGGGACTATGTCTCCCGGCTGGCCTGGGAACGTCTCAGTGTCCCCCCGGAAGAGCTGGAGGAAGTGTCTAGGGAGAGGGAAGTCTGGACATCCCTGCTTAGATTGCTGCCCCCGCGACCTGGCCCCGGATAAGCGGAAGAAAATGGATGGATGGGTGTTTGGTAACAAAGGGCCTATTTGCATCAGCAACACTGACTCCATCACAAACAAGTAATTCATAAGAAGACAACTGATGGCTCCTGTATTCATAGCAAAATTGTTCAAACTAATGAATCCAAGATTTAAGAGAAAAAATTATAACAATGCAACCTGTAGTGAAACCCGCTGAACAAACTAACTACAGCACCCCAAAGGAGAAATTGCAATTATTTTCTACAGTAGATCACGATGAACTGTCTAAAATCATTAGATCATCTAAATCAACAACATGCATGCTAGACCCTATACCTACAAAACAACTGAAAGAAATGCTCCCAGAAATTATATATCCTCTTCTAAGTATTATTAACTCATCTCTGACATTAGGACATGTGCCTAAAGCATTTAAGGTGGCTGTTATAAGGCCTCTTTTAAAAAAAAAAAAACTCGACCCTAAAGAGCTAGGGAATTACAGGCCTATATCGAATTTACCTTTTATATCTAAAGTTCTGGAAAAAGTAGTTTCAACTCAATTATGCTCCTTCCTCCAAAGGAATGACATTAATGATGAATTCCAGTCTGGATTTCGAGCATGTCACAGTACAAAGACTGCTTTGATCAGAGTTACAAATGATCTGCTTTTAGCGTCTGACCGTGGCTGTATTTCGTTATTGGTGCTGCTAGACCTCAGTGCTGCATTTGACACCATTGACCACAGCATACTTCTACATAGACTAGAAAATTACGTCGGCATTAACGGAATAGCATTGAAATGGTTTAAGTCTTATTTATCTGACCGTTTTCAATTTGTAGCAATAAACAATGAGGTGTCCCGCAAATCACAAGTCCAGTACGGTGTACCACAGGGCTCAGTTTTGGGGCCTCTGCTCTTCGCATTATACATGCTACCTCTAGGAGATATAATAAAGCGACACGGAATTAGCTTTCACTGTTATGCTGATGATACTCAACTTTATATTTCCTTGAAGCCTCATGAAACCCAGCAGTTTCATCAAATAAATGATTGCATAGTTGACTTAAAAATGTGGATGAGTAACAATTTTTTACTACTAAACTCGGACAAAACAGAAGTGTTACTTACTGGACCGAAAACCGATATACGTAACAACCAAGAATACTGCTTAACGATTGACGGATGCTCCATAAAATCCTCGTCATCAGCTAAGAATCTTGGCGTTGTATTCAATAGTACTCTGTCATTTGAAAGCCATGTCGCCAACACCTGTAAAATTGCATTTTTCCATCTTAAGAATATATCTAAACTACGTCATATGCTGTCACTGTCAGATGCAGAGAAATGAATTCATGCATTCATGACATCAAGACTAGATTACTGTAATGCACTTCTAGGTGGATGCCCTGCAGGCCTATTACAAAAACTGCAACTGGTTCAAAACGCGGCAGCTCGAGTTCTTACACGTACAAAAAAGTATGAGCATATAACCCCGGTTCGGTCAACCTTGCACTGGTTACCTATAAAGCATCGCATTAACTTTAAGATCTTGCTTATTACCTATAAAGCCCTACATGGTCTAGCGCCGCAGTATTTGAATGAACTTCTATTGTATTAAAGACCTCCACGTACATTACGCTCTCAGGCGTCCTGTCAGTTGGTAATACCTAGAATTTCAAAATCAAGTGCAGGTGGTAGATCCTTTTCTTATCTAGCGCCTAAACTTTGGAATATTCTTCCCTGCACGGTCCAGGAGGCAGACACACTCTGTCAGTTTAAATCTAGACTAAAGACTCATCTTTTTAATCTTGCATACACTACACCTCCATAATATTAATCCTCAGAGGATTTAGGCTGCATTATTTAGATCAACCGGAACCAGGAACACATCCAACAACAAATGATGCACTTGTTGCATCAAAGAGTGCAGAACAGTACTCTACTCTCAGCCAGTCTTGTCTCTTTGTTCCAAGGTTACCGCAGGATGCAGTTCATGCCCAGACCTGATGGCAGAGCTGAGAATGGGAAGCGGTGACCTGACAAGAGCTAAGAGGATAGAGCTGGATAAAGGACGCGACAACTTTGATTTTCCTACAACATTTCAAATGCTATGAGATTGTTAATGATAATCTTAAATCTATCATTTTTTATTTTTATTTAGCCTTGTTGTGCAAGCACTGTTGAGCTTGTGCAGAGGCAGCAGCTTTTGCCAGAGGGGAACTGGAATCCCTTGGTTGGGCCTGGGTTCTCCTGAGGTTTTTTTTCTCGATGGGAGTTTAGGGTTCCTCACCACCGTTTGCATATTGTTTTGCATATATCTGCCTGGCCGGGGGGGCTGCTTTAGAATTCACAAATTAGACAATTAATATTGCATATAAGAATTTATAGTCTGTTTAATATTTGACCTGTGGTTCTTTCTCCTTTATCGCCAATGTGTGTTTTCACTGTGTGTTTGTGCGTCTATGTCAATTTGTGTATGTATGTATGTTTGCATATTGTGTGTGTGGAGCATTTGTATGTCTGTCTTTGTTGTTTTCACCTTTTTCATGTTTTTACAGGTATATGCCTTTAGTTGTTTTACTTGTATTCAATGTGTCTCATGTACAGCTGCTTTGTAACAATGAAAATTGTAAAAAGCGCTATATAAATAAAGTTGAGTTGAGTCATCTGATTGTTAATCATCGGATTTGACTTTGTCTAATCTAAGCGTAATTCAGAAATCGTACACCCCGCCTAAAGACCACAGGTCTCATTATCTACTAATTCCTTTCAAGAAATACACTATGTAAATTGCAAACTATTTAGCCTTTACCGCCAACACAAACACCAAAACTTAACATACAATCTGTCAGCCTGCATGTTTGTTACCTTGAACACCTTTCTTCCATATGGATCTATTTTCTGTTCTCAGGTCTGGGAAAGCTACTGAGTAGGCACCAATCAGAGGCAGTATTTTTTGTCACCATTTTGACAGGTACGTAAAAAAATGAGAATATTGTGAAAAAGGTCAATATTTTTTGACACTCATATCAGAAAGTAAAACCCATATATTATATAATTCATTACGCAGAGTGAAATATTTCAAGCATTTATTTCTTGACATTTTGATGATCATAGCTAAAAGATTAGGAAACCCCAAAGCTTAGTGTCTTAGAAAATTAGAATATTACATAAGACCAATGCAAAAAAGTACGTTTTAAACAGAAATGTCAGGCTACTGAAAAGTATGTTCATTTCTATGCACTCAATACTTGGTTGGGCCTCCTTTTGTGTGAATTACTGCATCAATGGAGGGAATCAGCCTGTGGGGCTTCTCAGGTGTAATGGAAGCCCAGGTCCCAAAGTCTGGAGGAAGAGTGGAGCCGCAAAGAATACATGTTGCTTTAAGTCCAGTGTGACGTTTCCACAGTCAGTGTTGGGCTGCCATGTCATCGCTGGTGTTGGTCCACGGTGTTTTCTGAAGTTCACAGTCAACGCAGCCATCTACCAGGAACTTTTGCTGACAAGCTTATGGAGATGCTGACCTGAACCCTATAGAGAATCTATGGAGTATTGTCAAGAAGAAGATTAGTGACACTAGACCCAACAATGCAGACTGAAGGCCGCCATCAATGCAACCAGGGCTTCCATTACACCTGGGCTGTCCACAGGCTGATTGCCTCTATGCCACGCCGCATTGATGCTGTAATTCATTGAAAATGAGGCATTTTATTGATCTTATGTAATATTCTAATCTATTGAGACACTAAATTGGGGGTTTTCATTATCCGTTACCCATAATCATCAAAAGTTCAAGAAGTAAAGGCCTTGAAATATTTCACTCCATGTATAAGGAATCCATATGCTATTTGGGTTTCACTTTCTGAAATGAGACAAAAAATATTGACCCTTTCAGAGATATTCAAATTTTTTAGATGTGCCTGTATATATCAAAGTATTTCACAGTATTTTAAAACTATAAAAAGTTTTTTGATACAAAATATTATGCAATTTTCATCAACCCTACTAAATACAAATTTCAAAATACATTTTGTATATAAAATACATGCATCAAATACTGCCTATCGCTGTCTAGAGGGACTTATAGAAGTGGAACAAAGTGTTGCAACAACAAAGTGATCGTCAACCAAAACAAAAATTCTTTCATCATTTAATCTGCATGACTTTCTTCCAAAGAACACACAAGATATTTTGAAGAATATCGTTTACTGGGCCCCCAATTCACTTGCATTGGTTTTGTTCATACAATAGAAGTGAATGGGGGCCTCTGCGGCTCTGTTACCAACTTTCTTAAAAATATCTTTTCTATTCTGCAGTGGAAAAAAAGCCATAAAACTTTGAAATTACTGATTTTTGGGTGGTGAACTATCACTTTAAACAGCGACAAATTAAGAGCATATTTAAGTCCATAGTCTTACAATTATTAAAACGCCATTAAAGTATTTTCAATATATATGCTTCCGCATCATCTTTATTGTGTTGACAACCACTTGTGCAGAACCACAGCGAAACTAAATCAAAATGAAACAATATTATATCTGAAATTTTTTTTTTTAATTTTCCATGAATAAATAATTAGACAATAACTTTAATGGGACCAAGCATCATTGTTTTGGACTTTGCTGAATCTAAAAGAAAAAAGAACACCAATTAAAGAAAATAGAAAAGCAATATTTATTTTACATTTCAATTCAATCCCTAACCGCATACCTCCACTGACAGACCCATTCGGCAGTCTACTTCCTCTACTCCACTTGGTGATTGGTCTTTCGTTCATATGACAAGCAGTCTCACAGCATTTACAAACCTCATCTTTACCATCCACACTCGACCACCTGCAGAAGCAACAAAATCAGTTTACAATGAATTATATAAATGGTGGTCATTGAACAGCAAGCTACAATTCATTCACATTCGTTTTTAATAAACAGTTACTAAGTAACACTTGTTGCCTAGAAAAAAAAAAATTCAACTTTACTTGTATATATTTGAAAATAACGTGAGCACAGGTGTGCTTTTAAACTTTCAAGAGTGACTCGTTCAATCATTTGAATTTTTTATATACACATTTATACAGTTACAATACGGAAATCAAGAATTCTCCAATAAAGACCATTTTGGGTCTCATGTAGTTCTAGTGTAATCTTTTAATCTTGAAATTTTAAAACATTGTTTCATTTCCTGGTAGTTTTCATACAATAAAGATTACAAATTAACTATTGACTACGGTGAAGATTTATAGGATGTTTCAATATCTCTGCTAGTCAAAAGATTTCATAACCTAAACTGTGCACTCGTCCACATCATGGGTGATCATCTCTACTGTGAGAAAACCTAATGATGGTCCTTTCAGTGGTTATATAGACAAAAACCTACACATACCTGTTTCCAGAGTAGGTACAGGCCTTGTTCAGTTCATTCACAGTCAGATCAACAACCTTCAGATTGCATGTGATATAGATCTAAATTGTAAAAATCAGGCAGCAAAAGCAATCCTTACCAAAACATTAATATCGTTTTCAACTAACACATTTAAATGAAAATTGAACACGTTTGTTCCTCACTTAAAATTCTATGGCATTTTAAAGGCTTACAGAGTTTCTTTGGTCTTCATTGAAACGGAAAGCATCCACCTGCATCTGAAGAACATTGTTTTGTTTTCTTGGCATGAATTGGGCAACGGAACCTGCTGATTTCGAGCGAACAAGACATCTACAGCACAAAGGACAAGCATTTGTTAAACAGGTGTAAATAATTAGTCAATCATCAGGTTAAGTCTGAATTCCATCGAGGGGAACATTTCCGAGCAAAGATCATTGCAATTGCCTTACATTGAGGTTCTTCAGCAAACTAATTGACCAGTATACCAGAAAATTCATCATCTTCTATAAAGAGTTTTATGTTTTCATCTGTGGCATCACTGTCGGTTCCTTATATTTCTTGACTAACCCATGATTCTGAACGAACACATAGCGGGGCACTGATGCAGAATTGGGTTCCAGGGTTGCCGCACAACTGTCCATTATCAATCTGAATGGAGCTTGCTCTGCAGCCACAAAAGAAGCCTGGATGTTCATAATTTCACCAAGGTGGTAGACTCTTGAAGACCTTTTACTCCTCCAATTATCTAAAAGACAATTAAAAAGAAAATAAAGGGTCAAAATGGAAGTAAATTGTGTAAAAAAAAGAAAATTGGCATAATCTTGAACGCAGATACCCCTCATAAGCTCAAAGGAAAAACGGATCCCTTCCAGAGGAGATTTTGTAGTAGGTGGCCCCTGTGATGGTCTCACGTTAATACTGCTTACAAAGTGAGTCCTATGTTATAAAAAGAAAACACAGTCTGAAGGCAGCAGTGAAATAAATCATAAACATACAGTGAGATTACAAACCTTTTGTAATGACATTCAACAGGAATCACAGCATCACTTGTCCTGGCAATACCATAACGGTTCTGCTCAGGTGTGTAGATCAGTTGATTTGAATATACCAGAAGATCTCCCTCAATCTGAGAATTAAAAAAGGAATTCATGACATCGGGGGCTTTAACCAGCAGAGTTTGAGGTCCTCCCAACATTCGATTCAATTTACAACAGTTTTGACAATTTCGGTTGACACACAGAACATCTGTAATAATACCAATATTTCTTCCGTACATACCGATAGCTCAGAGCCACACTGATGCAAATCAGCTTCAATCACATATTCAGTATCACTGTACGGAGACACTTTGCAGCTCTTCGTTGAGCGGCCGAGCTGCAGCTCTTTGGCAGTGATCCGACGCCCGTTCGAGTGAAGATCAGCACGAATGATCACAATCATGGTCCGCTCAGTGCAAATTACCTGCACAGGTGCATCTTTGCTAGTGGCCAAGTCTTTATTGTCATCTCTCGGCAAAAGCGCAGTTTTGTACTCTCTAGAATCTGGTCCTATCATAGGTCCCTCTTTCAAGTTACGGATGGCACATGTAACATAAATGCATAACAGAACAATAGTCCCTATCCTTAAACTATCTGTCCTTGCCATGGCAGAAAAGAAAGACACTTCGTAAACGAAGCAGGTGAGACGCATGCGCACCGATGTGGTCATTTATGGGGTCTGTGCAGGGCGTTTCCCAATTAATGGAAGTTTTCGAACTGGTATAGTATAGGTGGTTTTAATTTGGCTTGAGGTGCGCCTTGCCTAGCCTGAAAAGGAGGCGAGAGTAGGCGGCTGCAGTAAGGGGAGGAGTGAAAACAGCGACGGCAAGTTTGCCATTTCTCAATATGCGTTCTTCAGCGGTCTTGTGTCCTCGTTCTACGTCATCAATAGTAATTAAAAAGTCCGGTTCCAATACTCAAGAACACAAGAATAGAGAATGTATGAGAATTTGTCCCAATTTTGTGGAAGACCGTTTTGGCAAATAAATATATTTAACCGTAACGTGTACAAACGATATATCGCATGGACGCGTTATTGCGCCAACAGACGTATGCTGCATCCCAATTCGCATACTATACGTCCTAAAAAGTATTCGAAAATAGAATTAGTATGTTCCAGGTCATAGTATGCTGAAATTAGTATTTTCAAAGTACCCTAATGGTACCGTTTCCTGGTGAAAATTCGAAGTGTGAATCCATGGACACCTACGGGCTGATATAACCCTCCACTCACCGCGAGAGGGTGGAGTTTAGTGACGCTACACTGCATTAATAAAATCAAATAAAAGATGCGTCGCTAAATTAATTAATGTAATCATACAGTAAACCATACATACAAAATAATACATTAATAAATGCTTAAATGCAAGGAAGAGCTGTGATTTGATGTTCGTGACAGTTAAGGATCACAGTCGTCTAGGCAACAACAGCCACTTCCGTTTCGCGTTGGTATGTCTCAATGCGTCCTTACAGTTTTGGTACGTACTACAATGAACATACTTTTCCATAACAAAAACAGTTCATACTTAATAGTATAAATAGGCGAATTGGGACATAGTAGTAATTTCGTGTACAGACGTTAGATACTTGGACGTGTAATTGCGTGTAGACGTGTAAACCCAAGACTTTCGCTGTCAAAATAAAAGTAACATCGAGCAACGTAGCCCTTTCCATTATTATTTTAGCAAGGCCTTCCTTGTTTACTCCGTTAAAAATATAGCATATATGACACACTCTTATTATATTGAAATATAATTAATTATAATGAGACCAAAAAGTCACACAGTAAAAAATAAATAAAAAGAAAACACTAAATTGGTGTAAATCATTTTATTCCCTTTGTGAATTAGGCCCTTATGAACGCTGGTATGTTATATTTTTATGCACTGAAATTAGCTTTATGTATCAGATTCCATTAAAGAGAAGACTCAAGAGATAGAGACCAGCAAAGAACCAAAACAAAATGTATACGTTTGCTACAACAGAACTCAATGAAAATATATATCAGAGTTAGGCTCTGCATAGCCAAATCAAACACATCCTCAGAATGAGAGACAGGTAGATAATCAAACATAGCATAACAATCAACCTAGGGAGCTATGATTCGAGGATGGCTGAAACATCTACAAATATACAGGGTAACCACACAAACCATTTACAGAAACTACTTTAGTCACAGGAGCAATTCAGGAGAAGGAGCACAAGACCAATAATGACAGAATGATTAGGAACAGGTGTGATCTCAATGCGCAGCACATGGATCACCAATTATGTAACTAATCTGTAACCACATTATTTGCTTAACAAATTTGAAAGTGCTTCCCAAACGTGTAATTATATATATTTGTAAGTTATCTATATTAGACAAAATTAATAGCACTTGGGTTTTATTGGGAGATACTGCCATTACAAGTCTACACTCATTAAGCTACACTAAGGGCACACTTTTAACTCATTTGTTTAGCGAGAATATTATTTGTTTGTACAACAAATACATGAGGTAAATAAATGAATATAGCCTACAAAATCAGTTGGTTTACAAACATCTACTGCTTAATGCTCAGGTGGCACGATCACAATACACAATACATAACTATGAGAACCGGAATGTCCTTTCCCATAACATTCAAAAGAACTGCATTAGACAGTAGAAACCTATGTTTCTAATTCAACTGTTTATTCATTTTTATTTATTAGTTAATACAACACCTAATGACTATGTGTTATTTAACATTTCTATAAAATACAAAAGCGGCGTTGTTCAGCTTTTCAGAGCCCAGGGACAATTAGCCTAAATATAAATTTACTACAAAACATATGACCCTTAATACCATAAGTAAGAAAATACACTCCATTAAAAGTTTTTATTCTTGAAAAGCGGACTTGGAAGTAAATATAGCCCAAGTGTTTTTCTCTTTCATTGCAGCACACCTTAAGGCAAAATCACTTTTTTATGGTTTGTTACAGGCTGCGTGACTGCCAGTGACAACAAAAATCTCTCAACGTTGAAAAAGCGGCATAACCTGGTTGAATGGTTTTGAAGCATGGTAGCTGGTTTTAGCTTTTCATGGGCTAGTACAAGATGGTCATGGGGTGATTTAAGCTGGTCCTACACCAGCACATGACCATTTTAGGACCAGCTCATGACCATCTTGAACCAGCCATCATGCTTCAAAACCTTATCAGCATATGCAGTTTTATCTTAACAGGGTTTTTCAACAAGGTGTCCCTCACAGGCCTTGACACCAACCTCTTAAATTCTTTAGCATTTGAGTGTGTCCTTACAGAACCTGACAAGGGTCTTGATACAGAATACAAAAAAGATGTATTTGTAGCAAGGGCACACAATTGATCTTAACAAGCAAGGCCATACAAAATGTGGCTAAATTACAATATAGCCCACTGTTTAATGATGAAATGACTCATTTGTAAGTTAGAAAACAGTACAATACATAACATAAGAATTAAGTGATCAAAATGAAACTTTGAAACATTTTGGCTGATATATACAGTAATAGATTGGCCAATTGGTAAAACTGGCCTCAATATCCTTTGATTCTATTCATAGACTATGAGGTCAAGATTATGGGCCCCATCATAAACTCAGCACAACACAAGTGTTTTTGCTAGTTTCATCCCAACACAGTTCCCATTTTCCCGTCCTGCATTGTTGAAATAGCAAATGCATTTGTGCGCCGAAGGGTGTGTTCTAAAAAGGGGGACATTCAGGCGCATTGCTGGCACGTTGCCATTTTGACAAACTGAAAATAGACCGTTATCTACTAATGCACTCTTTTAGTGACAAAAAAAAAGTGCACCATTGACTTAAACTAGGTTTGAGTTGAGCAATATTTTTGTTTCATTTAAAGAGGGCATAAGTAGAAAATACACCTCTGAGTGGGTCCTTAACGCACTTTCACTCTATTAAACTGAGGGAAGCGCAGCAGCATATAAATAAAATAAACTGAGTACAATGTAAAAGATGATTAATGGGTATAAAGATAAGAATCTGGCTTGTCCTGTAGATGCCTTTCCTCTCTGGAGAAGCATCCAGTCTTTGCTCTTGCAAAGCCCGTAGTGTAAATAGTGAATCCGCCATGGCGAGTGCACAACTGGATCTTAATGGGAATGAGAGAGAACACAGATTTCCAGTAGCTCAGTGGTAAGAGGATTGCGTTAATAACACAAGATTGTGGTTTCGATCCCAGGGGATTGCAAATACCTATGAAAAATGTATAGGATAAAACAATGCAAGTCGCTTTGGATAAAAGCGTCTGCCAAATGCCTAAATGTAAATGAGAGGGGAGATTGAAAAACGCAAAAGAAACTCAATACTCAAGAGAATCGGGACAACCCGGTTAGACCATGAGGAAAGGCACACAGACCAATTCCCTGTCTCTAAACTAGCAAAGTGGATACAGACACCCTGAGGGGACTTGCGCCCTGCATTTTAATCATGACAATAAGGTCCTATTTGCCAATTTATTATATACCAATTTTCCAGTTTTGAGACTTGTCATTGGCTAAACAAAGACTCTTATACACAATGTTATGCAATAACACATTCACACATTATTTCGTCTGAACACGTTATGACTATAGTATTTGCCAAAACAGCCTTCCATACCAGGCTGCCTCGCCGTCGAGAGTATTTTCCACATGCAAGTCTAACATCATAGCAAGGCAGATGTAACAGAAATTTTATAACCAGCATGCATCTTGCGCTGATCGATTCTGCCATGTCAAAAAAGCCTACTTTAAAAGCTCATGTTCACCCCCTTTGTTAATGATGAAAATGCAGTTGCGTAAAAGAGGCAGAAGCAAAATAAATGAGAAAGTCATTTATTTCTGAAACTAGATCAAAATGGTGAAAATGTATTACATCTTATGACTGTCTTGAGGATGTTTTACTCAACCCAATTCGATCGAATGTAATATGTAGAAGTATCTATAGCCTTTAGATTATAGGTTCAGGAGTCCTACGAAAGGTGATGAGCATCAGCTGGCTCCACATCATCCAGTGGATAAGTGCTTGTGCCCGGTGCATGCAATTCAAAGCGTTTCTAATTGGCTGGGGCACGAGTTGTTAACACCTGTTCAAAATCTGAAAGACAAAAGAAGCTCATGGAAACATTCATTGCAAAAAAGGAGATGTGCCATGTCTACCCCTTAAAACAACTTCTAAACATTATAATCTTACCTTCTGGCAAGTCTTTATTGTTCCACAGGTGTCTACCATCTTGTCCATCATTTTTCTCTTCTTTAGAGAGGTCATCATCTGCAGCATTTCCTGCTTCACCAAAGCCCTCTTTATCCTTGTCAGCCTCCTTATTGTCGTTATCCTTTTCCTTCTCCGATTTTGCCTCACTTGTCGTCATGGGTTTTTCAGTGGTTTCCAAAGAGGGGGTAGGAGTTACATTCCCTTCAGAGTCTGGTTGAAATGATCTTAGTTTAGGCAACTAGTTTTTCCTCACAAATGCAACCTTATTGCCCAAAATAAGTTTTAAAACTAAAGGAAACTGTAGCACATTTCATATACAAACCCATCTCTGATGTGACACCATTTGTCCATATGATGTTATGAGGCATTGGTGTCTTGTCTTTGAGAGAAGGAAAGGGAGGAACTCCCTGCTTCACTCGAGGGGGAGGCAAAAATCCCATTCTGGTATTCTTTGAAAATATGGCCAACGGACCCAGAGTTCTTTCCTGTTCCCATCCTATAGGCACCGTTATCAAAACAGTCAGATTTGCATTGTCATTGTAATGATAGCATGGATAGTATCTCAGCTCAAAAGACTTCCAACGGTAAGTGTAAATAAAAACAGAAAGCACTGACAACCCTTGACAATTACCAGCACCTCTTACCCACTGATTCGCCCTCTTCCTCCTGTGGGATTATGATACTGCTCCAGGAAGGAGCAGAGTCACTTGATGTTTTCACAGATTTAAAAAAATCTGCAGAACCTGCTCGTGTTCTGGGTTGGAATTTCATGTGCCTTTGGGCAGATGAGGCCTGGTCTGGTGTGGGATCAGAAGGGGGCCCAGATTGTTCCTGTGTAGTGCGGAAAGATGGAGCAAACTCCTTCGGACTTTGGCAGCTATAACAAGCCCAATCACCTCCGTCTGCAGACTTCCAGCTTGTAAAATAAAAAGGGAAGAAAAAATTTGTTCCCAGAAGAAAGCGGTAGACGTTACAGTTTGCAAGTACATAACTATCCAATGCAAAGTTCCCACAACGTTTGACCAATACATTTCCATAATTTTCCTGGATATCTATAATACTCAAGTTAGTTTTGAGATTGCACTCCCCATAACTTTTATAATGGTTTTAAGACATCTGGAAATTTATAAATCTGCCGTGGGAACCCGAAATATACAATTACTAAAGAACAGCTGCAAGTCACCTTCCATCGATGAAGGAACATGCTTTATGAGTGGGATTAACAACATCCATAACAGGGTAAGCTTGAAGAGTACAAGTGATGTATATCTGCGTGACAAAGTGAAGTATGTGAGTAACATCAAACCTATTTTGGTACAGCAAATGATTCCTACTCCAACATTAACTTAAATTATCAATGAAAAACCCCAAATCAGACCCTAGACACTATATACACCTCTGGCCTCTCCTCTTTATGGAACTTGAAGGCATCGAGCTGGAGTTGAAGTTTGTCATTCCGAATTCTGGGCAGGAAACGAGATTTTGAGGCTGTTAGCTGTCCATCCATAAGACACCTAAGGGGGAGAATAGTTTAGGAATATCAAGTAGAATGCATTCTCTTTTGTTTACCAACAAGTAACAAACTGCATTTCTTTTTTCAGAACAAAACAGGAATTCAAACCAAGTAATACACACACACACACACGCACACACTGCCCCGAATCAACCCATGGGATCCAATCAATGCCAAAGGTTCATACTTACTGCAACTAACATACTAGCATTTAGAAGATAAGTAAATGAAAACAAACATAAAAACTAGTGGTGGGCCGTTAACGGCGTTAACGCAGTGAGACTCTTATCGCGCGATAAAAAAAATGTCGCCGTTATTCTATTCTCAAAGTCGGGTTGGGAGCTGGGTCTATACTACACAAGCTATGATGACTTTCACTTTGATATTTTAGCGCGGATGTATACATAGATTAATGTCACTGTAGGGGAAGAGAACGAGATTTTTCAACTCGCGTGATTCGCGTCATTCTCGCCGCCTCATCATCTCATAAGCAGGGCTTCATTCGCGCGATTCGCGCAGCAAGTAGGTCTATCGCCTCTTTGCATTGACTTAACATGTAAATCACTCGTGTTTGGTCTGAACACAACATAACGTTACTGTGAAATGACCAGATCAAACGTGACGTACTAACATGGATGCAGCTATGAAGCCGCCGGGTTTGCTTCAGGGAACATTTATTTTTAAGACGCTTCCCAATGGAAACCTCGACAAGACTAAGCTTGTTTGCACCTTGTGCAATGTGGAATTGGTTTACTGTACGAAATTGGTTTACATACAGTTGGTTTTAAAAAAAAAACTTTCTCTCAACAGGTAGTGGTCTAGCTTTAGTTGAAACCAATAACTTTGTATTGGCACCTAATGTATTATGGCTCCTGTATGACATATCGATTGTTGCTCCCTAACTCTTTGTAAGTCGCTTTGGATAAAAGCGTCTGCTAAATGACTTAATTTAAATGTAAATGTACTGTAGGAGCTCTTCCAGTCTCAAGTACCACCTAAACACAAAGCATTCCTTAGCTAATGCGGAAGTAAACACAAGTACATCTTATTGAACATAATTTAATTTTCATCACAAATTATCATAGTATAACAGCTTTCTCAAGTAGTTTGTGATGCATTTTGGAAACAGGAGATGAGCCCCTTCTCTAATGCGCCACCTGGCTTGAGAAACCCGTTCTCAAAGACTTACTTTTAGTCATTATTTGGGTAACACACATATTCTGAATGCCTTCGGCAGAATTCAAATGAGCCATTTTAATCTAGATTAATCTAGATTAATTCCTAGATTAATCTAGATTAAAAAAATTAATCTATGCCCACCACTAATAAAAACACAATTGTACACCTTCTGCAAAGACACAAAACATCCTTTTAATGACTCAAAATGTAGATTGGAGATAATCTAATGAATGCACTTACCCATGGTTTTCAATAAATTTGTATCTTGGAACAGAGTTAACATCTGGAGTGACCGTAGCAACACAGCTCTCAAAATACACATGGAGTTTAGTGTGATGATATTGAAGAACAGAAGCCTCAATGTTTATGATGTCTCCCAGGAAATACACAGATGATGGCCGTTCATTCTGCCAATCAGCTGCACAAGAGGAAAAGAACATCTTTAACATGTCATCTAGAACAAGGCGAGTTAGAAGTAGCAACACTATCACGGTATGAGGGCAGTTAAAGAACAACAATCCAGTGTTTCTGCCATTTCCACTGCATTTAAAAGTTTGCAGTCTTGAGTATCAACTACAAATCTATTCTGTCCTAAATCTTTTGGGTTTCAAAATCTTCCAAAATGCCTGTCAAAGGTTTCAATGTTACTTCAAACTGTACTACTCCGTAATGAGTGTGATATTGAAAGTAACAAAGTAGAAGTATTAGCTTAATTTGTAACGTACACAATTACAGACTAAAAAAATATATACTCGTAAAAGTATCCAAAAAAACCTTAATTACAGTATAGAGAGTAGTTGTAATGAATTCCTCTCCCCTTCACTACACATACCTGTCATTAGCTTTAGTGAAAACTTCAGGTTTTCCACTGCAGATTGTGTTGAGCCGTAGGAAATCCACGTTGGTCTGATAGGATTACTGGTTACATCAAACTTTCTGAGATACAAGACACCAACCAATATTAATATTTTACAAGGGGTTACCAAAAGAATAAGCCAAAGTACTTTGGTTTATTGATCCTATCAGAGCTTTTTTTTTAAATCCTGGATTTAAACATGAAATGAGCCAATATTTATGCGATTGAGCAAATGGATTATCCTAATACCTGCTATAATAACATTCAATCGGAACCACAGACTCCTCCAGACGTATCACCCCGTCTGAAGATGGTTGTGGAGAGAAGATGAGGAAGTTGGTGTAAATAAGAGAGTCGTCTGTCATCTGAACAGAAGGAAGAAGGTGCCTAAGTTTTACGTTTTAGGTTCTGAATAAATGAAATACTCCATCATTAGAAAGCAATCAAGGAAATGATGCTCATACCCAGTGTTGAGTCCCACAGTCAGTGAGTTGAGCAGCTATACTGTAGGTGTCATTCGAGAACGCCCTCACTTTGCACGCAGGTATGGGTTGAGTGTCGAGACCAAGCCGCAGCTCGGCAGCATCCACGGATAGACCAATTTGAAAAAGATCAGCTTTAATAGCGATTTCCATATAATTCTCGAGGCAGGTAACGGCTACAGTTTTAACACGCGTAACCTGTCTCAACAGAGAATCTTTAACTTGGTTCGACGGTTTCCTTAACGATAAATATTCGCTCATCTGCGACTGACCGGATGGATGGTGTGTACGGGGCTGAAAGCTCCGCGGATAGGCTCTCACATCACTTAACTTTACAGTTAAAGTCAGGATTAGGAGATGCGATATCACACTTTCTGTCATCATCCTCGGATAATTTAAAAGAGCCAAATCTGCAACCTAAAACCCCGCACCAGCTAAGCGAGCCTAAAGTCCACTTCTGATCCTTTTAATGAACAACTAAGCATATATTCATGGAGTGACATAATTACTAATTGGTCGTTGAGTTGGATAATTAAAGTCCCTCCCTCTGGTTTAATAAGGCTGAAGACGTGTTCGACTTCACGCGCAGCTGCACTACACTGCACTGACCTATCGGCGTATGACATCACGGTACCGCGATAGCTGTGTCCAGATGTACTTGGAGTACGGGGGATGCAACCTTATAAGGTCGAAGATCTAAAAAAATATGGATTGTTTTTCAGAACACGCACGCAGCCTCAAAAGTCCAAGAACCGAACTGAAATGAGACGGTCTAGCCTTGCAGAGGATTTCCTAATTGCGTCACCTGTTGCTCCTGTTGCGGTGACAGCAGCAGGACACAGCAGAGAAGTTTCTGACTTTTAAGCAAATACGGAGCCAGAAAAATGATATTTTATTTTAGAAAAAATGACATGTTCATAATAGCCCAACAGTATAATAAATTAAGCAACATTAGAAATTTAAAACACAATAATGCACTCATAATGTTAATTAACAACATTACATATAATATTAAAACACTGAAATGGACCGTTTTTGTGAATAACATACTTTTATTTTAAATAAAGTTTTGAATGATTATTTCAAATCTTCAAGACGTTACAGGCGCGCAATGAATCTCGGGATAGCCAAAGCTGTGAAGGATACATTCGTTCCATCCTTAAAACCCTGCGGAGATAAGGTCGCATTTTGGGGCTGCATTTGAAGCAACCTATCGGGACAGCATTGGCAGCCTTCAGTCGCGCTGCTGTGACGCAATCGGTATTAAAATGCAGCCTTCTGAACACGCATCCCCCGGACACAGCTAATGAGTCAAAACTTGTGGTTTCAATTTTCTCTCACGAATATTATTTAAACGAATAACACTGACTTACAGTTTCGTTTTATCCGCACTAACCTTCTGTGCACGTTTCCCGTTTTTAGAGCTGGCCATAAAGCCCAAAATAGTCTAACGTTCATACGGAACACGCTCTTTATATCAACTCACTGAGATGGCTGATTTGTGTTTTCCTGTTAAGCCTGCATTTCTCATATTAACATTTGTACATTCATTTATTTTTACAAAAAATAAATGATTATCGTCTTTCAATTACCTTTCTCCTATATACGTACGAATACAATTAAATATTCACATGGAGATCAGCGTTTGCCAAATAAAATACTGCTGAATATTAATATTTTAATACATTTTTATTTGATCAAGTATGTGTCATAAACAGTGGGCACGATTGGTTGCGAAGCTCGTGTTTGCGGACAGCGGGAACCTTTCGCAGGCTGACTAATGGATGACGAAGCAATCGATCTTGTCATTAAAGAGGCATACGAATTAAACGACATAGACATTATGATTGGTCTCATAATATTGATTTATTTGACGTTAATATGATTGAAGATTTGTATATATGTGATATTAGGAGAAATTACGGACGAATAAGTATATTTAGCATTTGAATATGTTTCTATCTTTCGATGTTCCATTGATACTCTCAGGACCTGCCATCAAATTCAAAATGGCGGATTTTCGGAAAAATGGTTCGGAGCTAGACAACACATATGAAGTATAAATAAAATAACAAATACAGCAGTTAAATAAACAAATAGCTGTGCAAATACAAAGTGAGTAGCGATAAATACAGGATTTGTTCGTTTTTATTTGTTTTAATCGTTCTATTATCCTGGGATACTCTTTTAAAGGTAAGAGCCTTGCAGTACAGTTCTTCTGCTTTTCCCCCCTTATTTTATTGTGGGACAACATCTACGAAAAGAGTCTCTTTGTATTGAAATAATCAGCTAAATTCGTTTTATGACACTTGCATGTGTGTGTGTATAACTTTTAAACAGCGTAATATTTAACAGTTAAGTGTTTGGTTCCCGCATTAAGTGTGTTTTTGTGCTCAAATGTGTGTTTAGAAATCCGTCAGGTCAGTTCAGAAATATAAACACTTCCACTTTTGTGGGATTATGTGTAGGAGCGAAATGAAATCTGACAGATTTGAAGAGTGAGAGAGGCACTGAATAAAGTCTTGATGCTACTTGATGCAGTACGGAGGAGTAGAAGGCTGTAACTACTTTGAATGAACGCGTAGCGGATTTTAGTAGGAAATGTGATTTGGACCCAACTAGTGATTTTGTCTTCTTTATTCATTACACAAACCAAAACTATAAACTACGGTTTAAACACGGTTTTAAATAGTTTTGTTTTGATTTGTTATGACCATCAAAAAGTAAATCTTTATGATAAAAACTCCTGCAACTATAATTAACCTCGATCAAGACTTTATCACATCACATCTCTTCTTGTATTGTGTTAAAATATTATATAACATAGGTCTAGTTATAACCATGTATATATGCCAGGCCAATACATTTGTGATATTTGCTGATATTTGTGCATTCTGCTAATAAACATTTATTAACAATCTTAACAATACCTTCTTTCTTTTTTCAACCTGTTATCATATTAGAATTATATGTAACTTATTGGCATTTAATTGTGCTGTCATAATTCCTTGTAGATCTGTATTGGCATTGATTGCTATGAAGGACAATAAAAGTCTAGTTTTTGTAAACGCATAGCATACATTGTGATCATATGTAAAAAGCAAGGTCTCCTTTCACCTTCTATGGCTTTCAGCTTGCTTTGAACATGTATTGAACACAGTTAGATGAAATGTAAATATATGTGCTGCAGTGTGAAACATGGCAGAGGAGCGCAGGCAGAAACTGTGTTCGGTGATCTTGCCCACTGAGTCCATGAAGGCCATGGCAGAGTCATCGGGTGTGGGCTCCCTGCAGGAGGACAGCTGCCTTGCCCTCAGTGAGGAGGTCAGCTACAGGATCAAAGAGATTACACAGGTATTTATATTTGCACCTACAAATGTGTGTTATCTTTTACATACTAGGAATTTATTCATGTTACAATCGAAAAATTTAAACTTTAATCATTTCAGTACCCTGTAAACAAACATTAAAAAAATTGTCACGAAAAATACATAAGCTTATTTAAGATTACTATTTACAATTTGAAATATCGAAACATCTCTCTGGTTCATCTGAGTTGTGATATAGCATAAAAATATAATGTAATAATCGTATTGTATATTTAAAATGTTATACTTTAAAGAGTATATTGAAAATACAATTTAGACAATACGCTGTAACCAGCTTTCAATCATTACGTAATACATTTTACATCAGTTGAACTTTTAATCATGCTTTTATAATGATAAAGATCGCACAAAAGCTGATGGTCTTGTGTGTATGTTGATGTAATATCTCCCACAGGATGCAATGAAGTTTATGCACCATGGCAAAAGACGCAAACTTACTACTAGTGACATTGACAATGCACTTAAACTAAAAAATGTAGAGGTGAGAAGCGTTTTCTATACTCTAGGTTCTCCTGCATGCGGTTGCTCTCACATACGCCTATACAGTAATGTATGTCTTTTTTAATCTCTTTTAGCCGCTCTATGGCTTCCAGTCTCAAGAATTCATCCCGTTTCGCTTTGCGAGTGGAGGTGGCAGAGAATTATACTTCTATGAGGAAAAAGAAGTGGATCTTAGTGACATCATCAACACCCCGCTCCCACGAGTCCCTCTTGATGTGTCGCTCAAAGGTACTTAATCAGTTTTAATCTCAAAAACCATTTAAATTTGTTTAAGTATTTAAAATAGCATTTAATGTTTAGAAGCTTAAATAGTATTTCATTCAATTTTTCAGCTCACTGGTTAAGTATTGACGGTGTCCAGCCAGCAATACCAGAGAACCCACCCCCTGGTAAGAAACCTTACTTGTCTACTTGCTCACCTCCATATTTGTCCAACATCTTTCTCTATTTTTGGCCAAAAGAGAGAAACAAAATGTTGGGTTTGGAATTGCATGCTTATATTTTTGTAGTAATGAAAAAAGTCTGTATGTGTGGAATATGACCCTTTTTTGAGCCGTCATTTTATAAGATAGTTAATGCTTCAGACTTTTTTAAACAAAAATTATTAAACTTGGATCCACTTCCTGAATTAAAGAAGAAAAATAGTGTAACATGGATCACTACGTACTGTTTCAACATAAAAAATGTTTAGCCAGTATTTAGTATATAATGTGCATTACATCATAATTCATCTCTTTTATCTCTCTCAGCTCCTAAAGAACAACAAAAGGCAGAGTCCACAGAGCCTCTTAAAGCTGTCAAACCCGGACAAGAAGAGGAAGGTTCCATACAGGCCAAGGGTCAGGGTGCAAACGCAGCAGAACTCAAAGGTCAGTAAATTAAACTAGTTAGAAATGAAGTACATTTTTTATTTCCACTTTTTTCACATTTCTGTCTTTGGGTTTCAGGAAAGGAGAAGGTCCGGATGAAGTCACGAAGCACACATGAGCTGTCAGTGGAGCAACAGCTGTACTATAAAGAGATCACTGAAGCCTGTGTGGGCTCCTGTGAAGCTAAAAGAGCGGTATGTATTAACAAAACACATCCAAAATTAATGTTCAGTTTATGCATTTTTAATCTAATATATTTGTTCTCATTAAAAATAATTACTAAGTTGTTCATCTGAGGGATGTTCATGTTAAAATGGTGTATGCCTTTTTGTTCACTGACAGCATCATAGTCATGCCAGGCTGTTCCTCATATTTCTGTTGCAACATCTTAACATCAGAAATGAGTTTTTTCACTTCTGTATGTTTGTGTATTTTCCACCAGGAGGCGCTTCAGAGTATAGCCACGGATCCAGGACTCTATCAGATGCTCCCAAGGTTCAGTACCTTCATTTCTGAAGGCGTGAGTATTTTCTTGGTTTATTAAATAATTTAAACAAAGATAGACAGGTTGCCTAAAATGTAAGTTAAGTTCAGTCCTCAACAATTAAGGTGTGCTATTATACCACAGAAAAGAATTTCACTTAATGCTGTTACGGACGATATGATGAGAACCCAGATGCAGGCAGGGAAACGGAGAACATATAATATTAATTAACAGAAAACACAAGTCATAACCCACGAAGGGGAAAAAAATAGTAACGCACTAATATAAACTTGAAAATAAACCACAGGATATAAAGACACAAATGAAATACGTGGGTAAATATATCCTGGAATATCTAGGCGATAAACGTGAGGCTAACACTATAAACCGTAAACGAATAACAATGAATCAACAAGAAACCTGAGAAGGAGGGGAACATTAAATATGGAACCACTATAGAGGATAATAACAAAAGAGATGAGGTGACGAGGATTTAACAATAATGGAATGATTACGGGAAACAAGATGGTGGGGCTAAGAGACAAGACAAGAGGACACGTTGCGCAAAATAACAACAGAATCTCCGAACCTCCACACATAATGCCCGAAGGACATGGTTCTGTGATGACTGTCCAGTGAGTTAGAGAACTTGTGACCAGAAAGACAGAGTCCTGACAAATGCTTTTTCAGTATATATATTTATTCAGTTCAATTCAGTTCATAAATTATTTCAGAACCCTAGGTCCATATCAATGAAAAACAATTACATGCAACAGACATACAAGCTTTTATTCCAATTCTTCCAAAAGTCAGCGTTTTTTTATAGAGGGAAATTATTAACCAACTATTTTAGTTTGTTATAGCTGGCTTTTTGTGTTGAAGTTGATATGACAGTGGTAATAAATTTTGATCAGAAATAAACTTTTTTTGCATCTCTAGCTCTACTTATTTTTGATTTGTGACACACTGGCAGAGGCCTTAAGTGTTGGTTTATATACTCTTGTTCTGACACATATCATATTTCTCTATCAGGTGCGTGTTAATGTGGTTCAGAATAATCTGGCTCTGCTGATATATTTGATGAGGATGGTAAAGGCATTAATGGATAACCCTACTCTATATTTGGAGAAATATGTAAGTACTTAAGTTCACACATAACATATTATAGCACATTTATTATATTAGCTTGTATGAAAATACGAATTTGTTTTAAAATGGTCATGTCATATAATGAGTTTTACGAGGACCATTTTCTACCCTCCTACTAACCTGTGTTTTATATAAGACCCTAATGCTGGACATTTAAGAAATCTAGTTGAAATCTTATAACATGTTTCATAGTAAAGCCTCTTTCTGCTTCCACCAGCTCCATGAGTTGATCCCTGCCGTAGTGACATGTATAGTGAGCAAACAGCTTTGTTTGAGGCCTGATGTGGACAATCACTGGGCTCTCCGAGACTTTGCTGCAAGATTGATGGCTCAGAGCTGCAAGACATTCAGCACGACCACCAACAACATCCAGTCACGTATCACTAAGACTTTCACCAAGGTATCTGTGTGTCAAAGATTCAACTTCTCTGTCTGAAGCATGATTATGTTATTATTATATCCTATTATTTATCCAATGTTTTAAGGTTTATACAGTTTTTGTTGGTTTGTTGAAACAACAATTAAAAAATTGTGGGGGTGGTTCTCATAGATAGAAAACACCAACTGAAGGAACACAGTTAGAATCATTTGAATATAGCAACTTGTATTTTTATGTTACGTTTGTAAAGATTATTATTTTAGCCTGTGTCTAGAGTTTTCAGAGTTAGAAAAGTGATGTCATGTCAGGTTGAGTCCCTACATCCTTAATAATTCTTTCTCTCTTTTAGTCTTTGTTGGATGAAAAGACTCAGTGGACAACTCGGTACGGCTGCATTGCCGGACTTGCTGAGCTTGGACATGACGTGAGTTTCTAAAATTCCACAGCCACTTTCTCACATACTTCAGCCTCCTTTATTGCGTGATGCTGACTATTAGTACTATTCCGTTTAATGTAGGGCTTCACAATAAAAAGAATACAAAATCAGTTATGAGTTCCACAATTACACATCAGTTATTTACTATTAAACGTTGATTCTGATTAAATGTACTTCCGTTATGACATGTTTTGCTAGACAGCGGTTAACCAATCACAGACTGGTTTTCATTGTGTAAATGGCTTTGAAATGAGGAATTTCAGTAACGGCTGTAAGACAAACCTAGAATGATCCCTTTATAAATGTCACTTGTAAATAAGAGACGTATTGTGCAGTGTAGACAGCTTCATTTATTGTAAAGGAGGTATTCACAGGAGCGTAGAAATCATGGACAGTCAATAAGTACATGCTGAATTAGAGGGCCCACACCTTCACGGGGTTTTAGTCATATAGTTCAACAATGTTTGTGTTGCATGGAGAAAAAACATCTTAACTTCTTTTACTTTTCATGTAGGTGATAAAGACGTTGATCATTCCACGGTTGTCAGTAGAGGGCGCTCGGATTAAAGCGGTGATGGATGGGCCGGTGGTGTCAAACATCGATAAGATCGGAGCTGATCATGTCCAGATTCTGTTACTGGTAAGCACCGCAGAGCAACACGGATCCGTCATTTACATGCACTGGTTATACTTCTGGAATTAAGTTCTTAAAGATTATGAAAACGTAGTGTTTCATTGTGTGGTTGCCAAAACAAGTTCTTTTTAGAAACTCTCACAATACATTTGTTTTAAAATGAAACACACATTCAGTTCTGATTTCTGTATGAGAACCTAGCTCGAGTAGCACTTTCAGAAAAACTGACAAACACACTTTTGTTAAGATGTCTGACAATTGTCTGACATTCTCTCTTCACTTGTGTTTAGAAACACTGTGCAAGTGTGATTGCCAAAACCAGGCCGGTCCCAGATGTTGTGGATCAATACAAAGCAGAATACGGCTGTCTGGGCCCCATGCTCTGTTCACACGTGGTGAAGGCTCGTACACAGGCTGCCTTCCAGGCCCAGACAGTCAACAGAACTACACTTACCATCACACAGGTGGGTAAATGTGCATAAAAAGTAGCTCGTCTTTTTATCTTATTTAAAAGGAAAAATATTAAAATAAAATGCAAAACTGTCTCTCTTTGCAGCCCAGACCAACTCTGTCAATGTCCCAAAGTGGGTTGATGGCATCAGGCGGTTCTCGTACACCCAGCATCATTAAAGTGCCCAGTTCTCTCACACTCATGTCTACTCGGCCTGGAACGCCCACCCAGCCATCACCCCCAGCCACCAAATATATAGTCATGACAACCAGTGCAGGTGCTTCCTCGACACAACAGGTAATGGGTTTTGTAAATTTACATTTCATTTACATGTTATCTTGTCGCAATTATTGTTATCCAATGGGTCATTCCGTGTCAACTCAACCAGAGGTCTCCGCCCAAAATTTATTTCTATTTTTACAGAAGCAAGACCAACTTGAGTAGTAATGAAAGCCAAAATATAAAAGGCCACCGACGAAGAGTTATTAAGTAATCAATTAATTTGTTAATTAACAAAGAGAAATATGCCAGCATCATAATTTTATTTTTACACAGAGATTGATATATCTGTTTGTAAAACTCTTAATTTTTGCAAGTCTTATGCATTGTATTCCAATGGGGACAACTCAAAAATGAAGAAAGGGCTATTTGTGTTCTTTTTACAAAATGGGCATGCCTGTAACTCCAGAACGGTTGGAGATACCTTAATGTACGTGACCAGCTTGTCTTTTAAGAACCACATTTTAAAGCCCTATATGGCTCAGTCCTAGATATATGAGCATCTAAATGTGGCTTCATGTGTAAACTGTTAAAATGGACACATAACCCCGTAATCAAAAACTAAATGTGGGTAATTTTTCCAAAATCAGGCACTTCATTTCTCTTAAAGAGGAATGTCTGAAGAACAAATAATGTAAAATATGTATTTTTATCAGAATAACTGCACTTAACATAACCATTACCGAGTTACTGTTATAAATTATCGGGTTGTAAGCAGATTGTAAGCAGAGGCGGCTGTATATACGCCAATTCTGCCCACCAGTTTCGGATTGGAATAGAAATTATGTAAAAATGAAGCTATCTAACTAGCGTCTCCAGTGGCTTAGGGACTCGGGAGTGAAGCTTGTGCGCTTCATATCGTCGCATGTTCGAATCTTTGTTCGACTTCTTTTCCCATCACATATCTGATCATCAAGGCATTTATTCTAATAAAATGAAGAAATTAAAAGTTGCTAACAAGTGTTTAATAATGAAGTTGTAGGGTAAGTTGTGGTGAATTACTGGCAACGTAAGTAAAGAGGCCTGATGGGCATATTGTCCCTACCCCCAATGATAAATAGACCCACTGATATTTATATAAATATTTTATTTCTTAAAATAATATTACTTGTATATTATTAACATAATTACAAATAAGCTGATAACATCCGAAATCATGAAAGGCTTTGATTAGCATCTGTTTTAAAGCCTCGGATTTTGCCCAGATTTTCTGTGGCAGTCTGCAGATTTGATCAGTTAGTGTGTTTCTATCTGAAACTTTCTGAAAGTCTGCAAGTGTATGATGTCTTGTTAAAAAGAAATATGTTCAGATTTTAAGTCTTGAAGTGTAGTGTATTCCAGCCATTGGAGTAAGAAAATGTGAAGTTTGGATGGCAGGGAATTCAATGAAACATCACTTAAAAAAGTCGCATTGACCTTGATGAGAACCATCTTACCGCCGGGACCAGCTTATGGGCA
Organism: Triplophysa tibetana; assembly: GCA_008369825.1. Classification (NCBI taxonomy): domain Eukaryota; kingdom Metazoa; phylum Chordata; class Actinopteri; order Cypriniformes; family Nemacheilidae; genus Triplophysa; species Triplophysa tibetana. The sequence continues at coordinate 7,333,884 of CM017901.1, read as the reverse complement.
GGTAACGCAAAGCGGATTGTTATGCCCGCCGTGGCAAATGAGATGTTGTGTTGATTTTGTACGTGGACTGCGGATGCTATCGGAGTTCACGTTATAGTTACAGAATTCTAAAACTAAAACAGAGTATATGGAGTTCGGGTCTTTACTGAAATAAGTAAGTTTTACTCTGAATTCGATTTCAATACAAAGAACAGAAGAATATAGCATTGATTTGTTTGCTTTTGGTTACAGAAGGAATAATTAGGCTAGCGAAGGACCCTTAGTGATAGGACTCAAACCTTGTGCTTGTTGGCTATTTTTATAGCAGTTTGCGTAGTTGGAGCCTTCTGTGAATTTGCTTAGAGACGCAACGTTAGGTTACACATTAGCACCATTCACAGTTTTTGGCACGGCATTAGTATTATCTGGAGACCTCCTGTGATTTATAAATGACCTCCCCAGATCAGTTATTTATGTGATGCATTCGCACGCGATGATTTTTCTCATATTTACAGGCTTTGCATATAGTTTGTATAGCCTATAGTCTATACTAATGATATGTCAGCATTTGAGACCCGTGATTGCGAACCGGACAAAAGATCACCACGATCGTGGGTCTCAAATGTTACGAGAGTTTCCATGATAAATAACGGGAGACTCCAAGTAACTCATGGATATCACCCAGCACCCGAAATAGTACCAAAACACTTCATAACAACTCCAATTATTCGCAAACGGTCGATAAAACCTTGAAAATGATATATGAGCCCGACAAATCACAGAGATCCCGATTCGCATGGGCAAAAGATCACAGACAACGTCTGCAATTAATAGAAATGATCAGAGGTCCCCAGGTAATAGCACATAAACCGATCTCTAACAATGCAAAAGTGACGCATAGTACAAGAATGTTTAACTCACATAAAATTACTGCGCCATTCCTTTCGGATTCAGAATTGACGGCACAGCACTGCTTTTTGACCTTTTTGCCTTGTTGACGAAGGAATCCTAAACAAACAAACGCTTCATGTTTTTCCCACATGAGCTGGAACGTCTTTAAAAATAAACTTTAACCCCGCATTCCTAATTCGGAATCCGAAGGAAGGTTATGCGCCAACTGTATTCTTCCGGAACCAGGCACAATATTTAGATATCTTTACCGGCATGTTTGTTTATTGCTTGCTCACTCTTTCTGGTTCCGCCCCACTTGTGTTACTTCAGAATTGTCATGCGCGAACCAGTGGGCGGGGCTAGTGAAGTAGTCATTGAAAGTCTTTCTGTGTGGAGGCACTGTTCAACCTATCAATGTCATCATAGAAAGGTGCATTCCAGAACCTGGCGTTCGCTGCGCATGGTGTCAATAACAGGTGTAATCTCAGAAGGGCGTTTTCAGTTCTGACACTTACATGATGTTCGTGTGAATACGATTCCCTCTTATATAACAAGAGCTCGAGTTAAAATAGTGATTTTAATTCATGGCTTCTTTAACAACTCTATCTAAGTGCACCCATGGGAGAAGTGTCGGCTAATGCACAAGATCAATATCTTTAAAAAGCTGTATTTAAACGGCAAAATTGCATGTTGTATAGCCAAGTCATTTATTTATTTAATAATTGTATTAGCCTAGCCAACCCTCTAAACTGTTAAGCCTCCCCTTAGCACCCCCAAGAAAAACGTCCTGGCCCCTGCCGAGCACTGATGATGTGAGGAATTGCTCTTTGTTATAATTCGCAAAATGATTCACATTTTTGAGAGCCTTAACATGCTTGAAAACTCATAAAAGTTCACATGAATGCAAGAGGTTTCAAAAATGTACATCTCCTATGGCTCTAAAGCGCCACCCACAAAATATCTCTTGGACTAAGCCTTGAAGGGCTTTAGAAATGTAGATACCATAAAACAAGTTGGTCAAGTACAAGAATCTTAAGGTATATCTAGCAGTCTTGGAGTTACAGGGATGCATATTTTGTAAAAAGAACACAAAAAATGCGCCTGTCCTTCAAATTTCATTTTTGAGTTGTCACCATTGGAATTAAATGCATCAAGGATTGCTAAAATTATCAGATTTACTCACAGATACACCAATCTCTGTTAAAAATATATATAAATTATGCTGGTATATTTCTCAGCAGCCACTAATATGGCTTCAAATTTCGGGTGAAAATTGACATTTTTACCTCCCTTTTCAAATTAAATGATTACTTAATTACTATTCATCTGTGGCATTTCATAATTTTTTCACATAACTCCAGATATTGGTCTTTCTTCGTAAAAAATAATTTGAACCTGGCAAATATTCCAAATTTTGTTGACTGAATGACCCCAATGTCACATACAAATGAGGAACATGAGGCCCATGTTGAATTTGTCTTGCAAGATCTAGCAATACAGTTTTTCAATAGCAGGTTAAGCCAGAGTAGACTTCATTCATTTACAGTTGTGTTTTGGTATATTAGCTCAACATATTTTTTATAATTTTTACCATTTACCAGTTTTTTTTAATCTGTTGTAATTGTAGATGTAATGTTTTCATTTAGGTGATCACTCTCAGTTCCTCCCAGTCCGGCTCACCTGTCACAAGTACTGTCCCCAGCACCCCCACATCTTTACAGTCACTCGTCAAACTAGAGTCTGGAAACACTGGCGCAGTGGGAGGCTCTCGCCCTCTCCAGAAATATATCGTGGTGTCTTTGCCTTCAGCTTCATCACTGGACAACAAAGGCGTTCTTCCCACTTCTACCTCACCCATCAGCATGGAGACAACGGTGAAGCTGGAGCGCTCCGAATCACCTGCCGCAAACATGCAGCTGCCACACTGAGACATGCAAACATTGTCACGTCCACCACTAAAACACAGAAGAAAAACAAATGTAGCTTGCAACTTGCCATAAGGCTTATTTAGCATTTTAAAAACTGACACACTCAGTATTAGAGGAGGCAAGCAAAAACCTATGCACGCTTTCGCCATTAAACTTACTCAAATACATTGACACTGCCCACACAGAATACTTCAAACATTACCACTCAAGCATGTATATACAAAAAAATACATGTCTGCATACTGTAAATCTACACATACATGAACACACATTCGCCTTTATGGCTGCAAGCACAAAGATGCCAAAACATCGACGACCTTGTGCAGCTTTTGACCACAAGTGTTGCAGACGAAACAGAAGTTATGCTGATCGTGATATAAAGTTGTTGTGCATACCACAGGACTGATGCAGATAGTGATTAGTGATGTAAAGTTGCTGTGAGTTCTCCACAGGACTTTAGCAATGTTTCAATAATGAATATAAAGTCATGCTCGTATTTATAATGGGAGCAGGAGCGATGAATTTTGGAATGAGGGGGTACAAAAGAAACAGTGGGCGTTATCGCCATTGCTGTACAATATTCATTTGTACAATTTTGCACACACACATGTGCTTGTTGAGAGAGAACTGGGCATTTATAGGGTTTAACAAACAGTTTAATTGATTTACTATTTCGTGTTAATTTTGTATCTTCTATAATAAAGATGGTTTTTAAAAGTGGTTGTCATTGTCTTGTTTATTATGAAGATAGACATATGTTCATATTCAATGTGTGACACGTTTTAGAGAGGACCGTGGCTAAATTTGTGAACTAAAGAATGTGTTTTTGACGGATGGGACTTTTACTCATCTGTCAACTGTCAACGTAAAATTGCTAATTATTTGCGTAACTAAAATTATTAGCATTCTATTGATTATCGGAAGTTTTCTTCTAATGTGTTTGTCACACGAAGGCAAACTGAACGCTCCCTCCTCCCCCGACCCGTGGAACTTACACAATGCAGGGTGGGTGTGTTTGGAAGGACATAGTTTCCGTACGTGGGAAAACTAATTCATTTAAAGAAGGAGCTTGAAAAGGAGTATTTCTGCCTACGGTAAGTTGTACGTTTTGCTGAACCTCGCAGAAGTTTACTGTGTTTTCGCCTCGCGTGTTTTCTCAACTGTCTTTCAGGATGATCGAAAATCAAGGTGGGGTTTGAGAATCAACATAGCATGCAAAAATAAATTGAGGGAAACTGTAACGTTAAATCTAAACCGCTCACAAAATACGGTGCTTTATTCGCGTACAGAAATATATATGACGCAAATTTGATTCGGAAAAGCGATTTACAGGCCAGTCAACGCCACTGGCTTGGTTTCGTTCCTAGTAAATCTGAGCAGCTGTTTTATGGCGTTTTAAAACTCCGTGCTGCTTTTAAAGTTAAGTGTTTTTTTTATTGTGGCCTGCGTTCTTTGTTTTAGATTGTTAAAAATTCATAAATGTGTATATGGCATTTGTGACTTAAAGTAAGACTTTAAAAGTATAACTTACTTCAAAAGGGTTTGTTGTATTTGAAAGTAAATACGTGTAATAATATTGTAATCTTTTGATAAGCTGGTTCAGGTATTACAAGTTATTTACTGACAGCCTGTTCGAACAGGACAAGGCTTTTGGACTGTGTATAACACCTCCACCGCTGGGGGGCAGACGTGGGTACATGTTGTTATTGTAAAGCAGGTATGGACAGGTATGAATCGTTTCTCAATATGCGTTCTTCGGCGGTCTTGTGTCCTCATCAATAACCATCAAAGTCCGATTTCAATACTCAAGAACAATGATCGTACCCGGATGTGTCCTCGATATCAAGGATGCATCGTATAATCGCATACGGAATCCGCTTGAAGGCTCAGACGTCCAGACAAGTTCGTTCTAACGAGGCTGCCTCGTTCTTGGAATTGAAAAAAGACATGGATTTTGCTTTGCGATTTCGAATTGCTCTCGCGGTACTTTGATGTCATGCGCGATTCGCCGATCGGCATGCGCAGCGTTGCACTCAGTCAAACACACCTGAGCATGCATTGGTTCGTATAGAACTATAGCACGTACTGATGAAATACACACACTGAATACACAGTAAGTGCGCCAATGCTTTAGCAACATAAAGCTTCAGTAATTGTTCCTTTTCTCTATAGACCACTTCGGGTGACAAACAGAACTGGTCCAAAAGAACTTCCTGTTTCACTACACAGTCGTTCAAACAAAATACAACCAACAGAATCTTAATAATGTGAAAAAGATACCTTTAAGATTGAATTATATGTGTAAGGTTTAAAATACTAATAAACAAATAAATAAAACAAACTGAAACCGGAAGTGCGTCTCTATCTTGCAAAGTGGTCTATACAGTACATGGTCATCTAGGATTATGTTTGCACAGCATTTGTGTTTTGTCAAGTTGCCATCGGTGTTTATTTTACATTGTGTGCTGTATTGTTTTCAACACTGGTAATGTGTGTACGGTCTGCACAAACTGTTGTATGTGCATCATGTGTCACTGTCTATATCTATAACCATGTTTATATCAGTCTAAGTCTTGTTTAAGTAGAGTTTCAGAGTTTGTTAAAATGTGTACCCCGCACCATATAAGTTATTTTTTCTTGCCATAAAATTGTGTTTGTATTCGTATATATTGCATTACTTATTAACCCTGCATTGAGCTACACAATTTATAAGATGTTAGAAACACAATTTAATGCTCTCCCTTCTCTTCTGTTGATTAGGTGAAAGTGAAGAGAAAAAAATGGAAGACAGAAACTTACTGCATCATATCCCTAAACCACCAAAACCCAGCACACCTGTACTAAGTATGTACAATTGCTCTGTGTATCTGTGTGTGAGTGTAATTGAGTTGACATGGTGCTTTATTTCATAACTTTATTAGTTTAAAACAATGAAGCTTTAAAAGGTTTAAATGCTTTGAGAGTATTAGAAGACTTCTTTTATGGCTAAATATGAGAAAAGGATTTCACAGTTATGTTCAAATATAAATCAATCCTTATTCATGTATAGCTTTGGTTGTGGTTAGAAACCACAAAATGGGTTGTAAGTTGGTTGCACAGCAGCCAATGGTTATGTTAAATGCACGTAACGAACAGTTCACCGTAAAAAGAAAATCTGTCATATTTACTCAACCTCTTGTCATTCAAACCTGTTTGACCGAGTTTCTTCCGCAGAACACAAAAGAAGATATTTAAAAAATTTATTCAAGTAAATGGGGTCCAGAGCTGTTCTGTCACCGCCTTCCTTCTAAATATCTTCTATTGTGTTCTGTGGAAGAAAGAAAGTTACACATATTTGAAATGACAAGAGAGAGAGTAGATGACGAGTAGATGATATAATTTTTTATTTTTGGGTGAACTATCACTTAAATTGTTCCAGACCTGGATTATACATTGTGTTGTCCTTAACATCTTACAACAGAACAGTGTTTGTAACCAAACAGTTCTTGGACAATATTGACTTCCAAACTAGGAAAATAAATCTGCTATGGTAGTCAATGGTGCCCCGGAACTGTTTGGTTTCCCACATTCTTCTAAATATTTTCCTTTGTGTTCTTCAGTGCATTAACATTTATTCAGGTTTAAAAGAATTTCAGAGTGAGTAAATAATGACATGATATTCTAATTTATTAATTTTCTCTGCCTTTTTACTATTTTCTCACAGTAATCTCCAAACTCTTTGTGGTTATTTTGCCCATTGCTCAGGTATCAATAGGTATGTGTCATTTATTTTTTGTAAAAGGTTTAATACATTTTATTAATTTTAAATTGTGTTAATAAGCACATCATTTATGTAATCCTTCACAGGTGGGATTTATCTCAACGACTGTCCGAAGCAGCCCTACATCCCCATTTATCTGCTGGTGTCAGGTGTGTTTGCACTAGTCTTGGGTCTGTTGTCCTGCCTGCCATGCACTCAGGAGCCAGAAGATGGTACCCAAACTCCTCTAAGCCGCCTCTGCACTAGTTGGAATTCACTGGTGTCGCTGTTTCTCTTCTGCTGGTTTATCGCTGGTAAGATTGGCACAGCAATGTAGAAAGACAGGAATGTTTTAATATTAAGAGTGCAATAAACAGTTCTTCCAATGGTTCCAAATCTTTTTGATGGATGACAAGCAGCAGTTTTTAGTTAAATGCTATTAAAATGGTACCAAATCAATTATGTAGCCAAAAATACTTTGAAATCAAATAGTAGGTAATCTACATTTAAAGAGCTAGTTTACCCAAACATGAAAATTCTCCCTTAAACTCATGACATGACATATGTTTTGAACATGCTGGTCAAGTCAGCTGAAGTCGAGTGTAGAGGTCCGCTCACAAAGTCTGGAGTCCCCCAGCCCCCCATCAGAGCCTTAATGGACGACCTGACTGTTACAACGACGTCAGTGCCTGGGTGTCGATGGATTCTTCAGGGCCTGGAGAAGATCATTACCTGGGTTCGGATGTGTCTCAAGCCTGCAAAATCTAGGTCCCTGGTGCACAAGACATGGAAAGTGACTGACAAGTTCCGTTTCTCGCTGGCATCGTAGTCGGGACTGGGAGGAACTAGAGGGCAGGGGAAGCAGTTGAGCAGGCTGAGTCACGCTTTCGTCACAGTGTGCCGGTCGGCCCAGTGGCATCTGGACGAGCAGGGCTTGGTAGCGTTCCAAACACGCGCTAGGACAAGGGCCTGGGCAAAGACAGACGCCAACTGGTCCAAGTGGAGGTGAGAGATGGTGTGGAGGAACTGCGTGCTAGCCAGATGGTGGGGATGCGACAGCAAGGCGCATGGACGAGATGGGAACAGGCAGTGGACCGCAATATCACCTGGAACGAGCTTTCGCAAGCTGAGCCTTACCGGGTCAAGTTCCTGATTGCATCCGTCTATGACGTCTTACCCAGCCCATCCAACCTCATCTGCTGGGACAAGGTCGACACACCATTATGTCCCTTGTGCCTCTGAAGAGGAACGCTAGAGGATATCCTCAGCTGTTGCCCAAACGCCCTGGGAGAAGGCCACGACCAAGTGCTGAAGGCGACTGCAGTAGCATCTTCACCAGCATCACCCAGAACAAGCCTTTCCAACCAGCCAGGCAGGCGATTGCTTTCATCCGAGCAGGGATGAAGCCTAAGCCCCAGCCAAGGGGGGCAGTGGGACTCCTTGGAACTGCGCCGGACTGGCAGATGATTGCTGAGCTAGGGAAGCAGCTCAGATTCCTTGAGCACATCGTGGAAACCAACCTGAGACCAGACATAGTTCTGTACTCAGATTCAACAAAACAGGTGGTTCTTCTGAAGCTGACAGTCCTCTGGGAGGAGCGTATGGAAGAGGCCAATGAGTGGAAGCGTGCCAAGTACGCCGACTTGGTGGAGGAGTGCCGCATACGGGGGTGGTACACCCAGTGTGCGCCATTCAAGATGGGCTGTAGAGGCTACACAGCGCGATCTCTATGAAAATCATACAGTCTTACATCTACATTTAGTCATTTAGCAGATGCTTTTTTATCCAAAGCGACTTACAAGTTGGGTAAACAATGGAAGCAATTGGGTCAAACATTAGGACAACAAAAAGCATAAGAGCCATAAAAACTTCTCTCACAAAGCCTACTACAGTGTACAGAGCCAAGGCGTTTTTTATTCGATTTCGTAGAAAAGATATAGAAATCAGAAATGTGCGGTCAGGTGCTGACGGAAGAGATGTGTTTTCAGCCGATTTGTAAAGATGGCAACAGAATCTGCTGATCTTGTAGCAGCAGGCAAATCATTCCACAAATGTGGAACCGAACCAGAGAAGGTTTGTTTTTTGACTTTTTGGGATGGCACCACAAGACGTCGTTTGTTTGTAGAGTGTAAGGATCTGGCGGTTACATAAGTATGCATAAATGAATGAGGATTAGGGGGTTTTAAACCAGTGGTGTCTTCTTGGCATCACAGGGGCACGCCGGAGAAAGGCCATCAAGAACACAACAGAGGCAGCCATGAAGGCCTCTAGATGGCTGTGAATCAAGAGGGGTGATCCGTGGGTACATGCTACTTAGACACAAGTCGGGACTTGATCAATCTCGGCTGGGTCTCCTGGGTGAGGGTGTATTATGTTGAAAGACCCGAAACACCCAATGACTCTAGGTTCCTTCACTGATGATGTGTTGATGAAGGCTATCAACAGATGTATATTTAACTTACTGACTGACTTCAGTTTAACACAATGACATAATTTGATATTAAGTTGTCACACGTTTTGAAAAGAAATATGAGAATGTATTCAGTCAACTCTCCTTTAGCAAGTGTGACATGAAAAGTTCATTTTTGTCCCTTGTTTGTGTATGAGCTTAAATATTTTGGTTGTTTTTTTAGCTTAAATCATATTTACTCGAAAAATGTAAATGCTGTCATGAAATAATTATTCAAGATGTTCCATACCTTTTTTTTCTGTTAAACACAAAGACAGATATCTAGAAAAGTTAAGACAACGTCTCTCTGGGCCATCATTGACTTCCAAAGTAGAAAAAATATTGTTTTTTTTTATTGTTGAATACAAAATGATATATTGTAAAGAATTTAGGAAAACAAACAGTTCTGGGCCACCCTTGACTACCATTTAAACATTTTCTCTTGTGGAAGTCAATTATTCTTCTAAATATTTTTCTTTGTGTTTAACAGAACAGAGACATTTATACAGGTTTGGAACAACTTGAGGTCGAGTAATTCATGACAGAATTAAAATTTTTGGGTGAACTATCCCTTTAAGCTATTTCTGATCACCCTCACACTATTTACTTTTCTTCCCCAACAGGTAATGTATGGATCTACTCTATTTACCAGCCTAGTTACACCCATGGCACAGACCAATTCTGCAACAGGACACTGTATCTGTTTGCTTTTTGGACCACCACATTGGTATATATTTTCCTGGGCATGGTCTTTGTTGGGGGTTGCTGTATGTTGCTCTGCATGTGTTTAGGGTTAGGGTTTGGAACTGGGCATGGAAATGCAGACAATGATGTATGATAAACAGGGCCAGACATCTAATGTTTAAGTACTTTGGTGCACCCAAGATTCAGATTTCAGTCCTGATTTATTTGCCCCTTTTTTGATTCATAAATGTTTACTTGTTGTTGTGTGTAAATGTTTATTCGTACGCTGGGCATCATAGTCTTTCTTTATAGAGAAAAAAATATTTCATGGCTGTCTGAAATGCTCAATCACAGCATCTGCAGTGTGTGCCTGCTAAAATGTATTAAAATGTACATGCCAGGCAAACAGTTTCCTACATGCTTCTGCTGGTTTCATGTTTCCAGTCTCTATGATAAATAAAATAATTGCAACTCAAGTCAAATATTTCACAAATGTGTTGTATTGTATTTGTGTGTTATTTCACAAATGTGTGCAGGATAATGTAGTCAGCCTGTCAATACAACAAAATAACCCCAGACAATGTGATCACATAGCAAACAAGTTATCCTATAAATGTTAACAAGATATCCAGTATCTGCATCACTGCACACAAGTAAATGCAAGTTCAGGTTTAAGCCTTAAGGCAAAAAATATGAATATGAATCTTCAAAGTCCAGTGTAACTTTGGAAATGGAAAGAGTCAGTAATATGAAAGTAAACAATTCCAGCCTACCTAAAAAAAAAAAAGTATTGTGTATTTCATACAAAATCTGCTTGCTGTCAGTTAAAGGATATCTCAAACAATGAAAACTAGTGCTGTTTCAGAATGTTTCCCACAATGAACTGTTACAAAATTCACCTCATCAAAATAAAGAAGAGGTTTGCTTAAAAATAATAACATTCACTTGGTCAGTGCTGTAAGAATAACGCTAGACTAAATTTAACGAGCATTAAAACTAAATGAGTAATATGATTAAAGTATTAATAATAATAAGTCTCGTGTTATTAAAACATCTCTTTTAGAAAGAGCATCACTGGATATGTTCTCACTTTGTTTCCTACGTGCTTGGAGATCTGTTAATGTACAAATGACATTCAGGTTGATTTAAATACTATAAAAAATTATGACATGCAACATTTTAAGAGAACTAAACTCAAGTGCGGAAATGAAGTAATGGACAACTAAAGCGAATGGCTTTTTTCAAAGCACATGTTGTAATATTCAGAGCTGTCTTGATGCAATAGATTCAATGTACAGGAAAAGCCCTGATTGCATTCCAAGAACTGGTAAAACTGCGTATTAATACACACTAATCTAGTGCAATTGCAAATCATTCTCAGATTGCTTGCATAGTAAATCTGTCCCTGTTCTCACACTAATACACCTTTATACTCGAGGCATATGTGTTTGCTTATCAGTTGTCATCCATTTTCTATGCAAACTGGTTTCTGTTTCCCTAAGGCATTTTCAGAGAGCAAAATTTTATTAAAGACTGAAGTCCAAGGTTTGAGGCACTCTTGTTTCAGTCACTGATACTAGTTCTTCTCATCAGCTCTCTCAGAGGACTTCGCTTCCGCCACTGACCTAAAATTAAAGAAGAAAAAAAGAATCACATCTTTTTCTTTTAAAAAAATTAAAAAAGTACTTCATGACAGAAATTTGTATTTTTTGGTGAACTGTCCCTTTAAATTGTTCCCTAACCTCTCCTCAGGTCTGCTGGTAATGTGGAGCTTTTGCTTTGTCCCATGGTCGGAAATGGTTTTCCATCCTCCTTTCTTTCTTCTTCTTTTGTGTGATTGGTCTCATCCTCCAACAAGTCATTCAAAGCACTCTGGAAGTATCTGGCTAAGCAGGCTGTCATATCTCTTGCCCGGTCTGGTCTGCTACACCAGAACACTCTGCATTGCAGCTGTTGGCCTCGCTGCTTACAGATATACAGAAACACATTGGGTCTTGTGGTGTCAGCTGCACAATAAGCGATGTCCTTGAGGTAGGTTTTAGTGAGCTGTCGGCCTGTGCTGATCTCCTTGACCTCTACGTAGCGAGGCCGGACGACGAGAGCATGTTCCTTGCCTATTTTGTCTAAGGTGGCCGCAACTGGCGATTTCTCCAGTAAGCGGGCTATGGCCTCGGCAGCCTGTTCTACATCCAGGGAGTAGATCTTCTCGGTGCCGAGGTAATGCACTTTGAAAAGGGGGTCCCCGTGGGAGAGGGCTTGGGCTCGATCCTGGCGGAAGTGGCGGAGAACAGCAGGAGATTTCCTCAGAGTCTGCATGAGCTGGAATGATCCGCCCCAAGACATGGCTGAAAAAGCGAGATTGAGAGGGGAAAAAGTTAAGATGTAATTTCATAAACACACAACTGACAAATCATTATGTGAGACATTATGTAATCATTAGGCAACTGCATGCAATATTTGCAAGTATTGTGCAAACTGTGATTGACTGTAGTCACTTCCATTAAAGTTTCTCTATTTGTCTTTATATGGGAGCCCTCAGAGTTCTTAAACACTGTGGTTTGGTCTAAAGGCAAACCTGACATTTAACAATCTTATTGATAGCTGAATCCATTATTAAATGACTAAATACATTTTTTTGGTGGTGTTCCGTGGTAATATTCAGAAATGTTGACAGCGTTCAATGGACTCAGACTCTGTGAGGGCCTGTCAGTAAGCGACGTGACTAACTATTAATACATGTCCGGTAGATAATGTTTAGCTTTCCATTCTTTCTTTTTCTTGGGGCACTCTTTCATCAGCTCTCTGATGGTGCTTTGGCTAGCGAGCTGCAGACTCAATCTCAGGAAGTAACTGTTGAGTTCCACCCCAAATACTTCTGCCGCTCCGAACAATGGGTGTGTGTGTGAAGGTCGGAGTGAGCAGCAATGGATCTACATGTACAGTGTGGATGTATACTGAAACACATATGTTCTTGCTTCCGATGTAGATGTAATTTGTGAATTCCACAAGAAAAAATCATCAACATGACCAAAAATGTATCATTAAGAAAAGTTTTAGGTTATTAGGTAACATTTTTGTAGTTACAATCTCATTCATCACTTTTCTCATTATTGTAAAATAGTCATTTTTAATTACTGAAAAAAAACAGGTACTGGTCATTTTATTAAAATCAACAGAAAGACAAAAACTATTATGATTACGATGAGTACAAGTAACATAACAAATATTTGTTTTATTAATCACATTACTGTAATTTGCATGAGCTTTTCTTCATTATGGTAATTATATTTAAGAGGGAAGATGTGCTAAATTGTAATGTTCATTAAAAGCTTAATTTTAAAAAGCAAAACAAATTTTTTCTTTCTTTAATTATGCACTTTTTTCACAATTTCCTGAAAACACAGACATTGAAAAAATGTACTGTCAACAAACTGTCAACACCACAAAAAATCTCATGTAGAACAAAGATAAGCACTTGTCTGGTGCTCATGTAAACATACTGTATGTTTGTTTGTGTGTACTGAGTGTGTGGTTCAATAATACGCTTGGTTTCAACGGGATAAAGACGCTCTCAAATGTTTCTTCCCTGGTTCTAGATTTTTTTATATTTAAATTGATTTTGAGTAAAAATGTAAAAGGTTATCTGGAGAAAAAATACAAACTGCAAAAAATGAGCTACAATCATTTTAATAATAAAAAAACAAATATATATTTTTTATTCTTTAACGAAATGATTTGTTAAGAATTGTGCTTTGGTGGTCTTTGTTATTTTGTCTAGTGTTTTGAGAGAGAAAAAAACAGTCTTGTACTCCAGGGGGCTTTTGGGCCTTTTGTTAGACTACATAGTATCATAATTTCACAAATAAAAAATGACTGAACCATACACAATATCCTGCATTAATACTGACATTACAATTCTAAATAAAAATCACACTGTTCACACTTGGCAGTAGCATTATTCCCAGGACGTCACCTAAATCATAATACAGCACAGGGAAGTGGGGGGAGATGAATAAATCATAATATTGTCAAATCGGCCACCATATAATGTCAGATAAATCATTTGTGGGCCATTATTTAAAACCAGATGAATATATGCCTGTTTGCACACAGCTTTTGTTTAACTATCCTTCAGGGAAAATGCTCATAAAAGTTACATTTTTAACGGTAAAGGAAGTAGTAGAAGCATATATGTTTTCTCAAACAATGCAAGTCTTGTCAAAGACAGCTCATTTAACAGAAGATTAGTTCAACTTAACAACTTAAATTTGTAATTTATACATTTAACAGGTCAGGCCAAGGTGACTTGTAGTGGATCCAAGGCCCAATAAATCACTGTAAATAACTTCAGGATTGCATTTAATGTGTGACCGTAAGGCTGCACTGTAATTATGAGCACAAAGTTGCTTTCCCCCGTCAAGTGCCTGAGTGTCCCTGTTGGTAAAATGCTTCAGGGTCTCAATACATGGGAAAGAATAAAAAGAATGGGGACGCTGGTATTGTATTTTCACAGGAAACACTCATTATTTTAAACTGACTTCCGAAACTTGATAATGAGCTAGCCCTTAGAAAGCCATGTATCATTCTGTCACTAGACAGACTGAAATCTCATAAACACAAGCCCAGCACCCTAACCAATGAGTCCATATATAATGGGGTCCGAAACTGAAAGTTGTAGGATTTTGTCTGATAATATATTTATATATTTCTATTAAAACACAAAGGGTGCTTTTAATGGAACATACCAAATACTAAGGAATTAAATTTGTACATATTTTACATTTGTTATGGTTCTATTCATTCTGTCAATATGTGTAATTAAAAACATAAATCAATTAATCAGGCTCACTTGTGTCTTCTTGAACTGCATACTATGATAATGTAGTTTATAATATATTGTTTTATAATATAATCATTTTGGGCACTAGTTTCTGAAGAGCTGATTCTTAAATCAGAGCCAAACAAACAGAAATAAAAACATGTAAAATGACTTAAAAAAATTTGTTCGTTCAATCATAAAGCAAAACCATTCATTTGTATGGAATTCTAAGCATTCCTTGAGCTAAACTTAAACGAGCCCCTATACCATATTTTCTGCGGTGGAGGAATGCAGACATCAGTCTGGGTTTAAAAAATGCACCTCACCTCAGCGTGGCGTTTTTTTGCGTTTCGTTATCAGCACGTTTCAGACGCGCTCCTGCGTCAGTGCGATTGCATTTCTGTACAGACTGGCCAATTCAAAACTGTAAAAACAAACATTCCGTCAACAAAATGCTATACTGAAAACTTTTACTAAAAGACATAAGTCAGATTTAACTTGGATCATAAATCATTAGGGGTTTGTTCGCGCCTATACATAAAACGCCGAATTCTTCAGCAACTAACTTAAATAAAGCGCTATTAGTATTATGTAGAATGTGGGTGCAAATATTATGAAACACTTACCCATGAGACGCTCGGTTTAATATAGGCCAAAGTAGTTTGCTGTCCACCGCAGGATAATGTAAATCACGGATGAATACCGAGTGATGTGATTTTGAATTAAGGCTTTACTTTACCATTTTGCTCAAAAAAACATGATTTAAAAGTGAAATCTATTCCTTAAAATTCCTTAACTGTTTTGATACAAAGTAGGTTTGGTTTAACGGCTTCTGTTTGCCCAGCTCATGTGTATTGAGGCTCTTGTAGTGAAGGGGGCGTGTCCACTAGAGTCCTGATGTGAAGTGGGGGCAAGTGGGCGTGCTAAACATGTGATGCAAAAACTAATTAAAGGAAGGAAATATGAACCTAAACACTGTTCAAATCATGCACAACCGAATAAAATAACTTGGAAAATAACTAATTCTGAAAAAATAAAAAGTGTGTTTAGTCTATGGAACTTGTGTACTATATTTCAAGTCTTTTCAAAACATTCAAAAGTGTGGTGTGATTGAATTTGATCATTATTGAGTGTGAAAATTATATTTGAAAGATAATAAAAACATTGAGAAAATTTGTTTTATTTTTAAATAAGATGACAGGGACACTGGGCTATACTTTACAGACTTTTGTTAGTTATTTTGTTCTCTCTTCAGTTCATACATGACATAGCAAATTGTGAACTGGGACTTGATGCGGTATTCTTAGGAAATAATAAACAATAATACATGCTTAAGATGATAAAAGACTTTGATGTTGGTGTTTTTGTGTTCTAAATTCTTTGGTTACTCTCCAGCTTTTCAGTCGATTGTGAGATTCCCTAAAACAAGAACGCACTGTTAACCCTAGCTTACAGTCTAGAGACATCACTATCGCAGCAACATTCTTTTTTGAATGAAATCACCCCCGTTGTATGGTATAAAATAATAATATGTCCTTTATTTCAGATTATTTTATACTGTAATGAAACTGTCACTAATAAAAATGTTAAGCTCTTACATATACTGAAATGAAAATGTGGGAAAATCCCATGCAGTGAAGTAATAAGATTCATGTCTGCTCTCGATGACCTCTTTAACTTATACTCATTTCCCAGTGAGTAATGATTACTGGTCAATGTGTGCCTACTTTGACACAGTCACCCAGGACTATGGCCCTTACATATGACTTCACTGTCATACGACACAGTGACAGCACAAATCAAATGGCTAAATAAGGTAAAAGTTAATAAATGCTTCGTCCTGAGGGTCAACAAACATTCCCTGGGGTGAATTATAAAAAGACACAGTTTACAGAATGATTTGTGATTACCATGACGACGGATTCACTTCCTCTGCTACTTTTGAAATAAATATATCGGCCCTTTTAACCAACCATTTCAATGAGGCTGGCTGTGGGCAAAAACTTCAGTTAATCCTTATGCATTTAAAGATGGCTTTAAGTGATAGTTCAGCCAAAAACCCATCCGAGATGTAGGTCACATTTTTTCTTGAGTAGAACCATAAAGACGATTGTTTGATAAATCTGCAGCTTCATACAATGGGACTATATGGGGTCCGATTTTCTAAGAGTTCCTAAAGCACATAATTCCAAAAAGCGGCTCCTGGCGACATGTTGACGTTTCGTGAAGTGACTCGATATTTTCATAAATTAGGGTTATTTTTTTATAAATAAAATGTTGAGATGTTTGTTATTTTAACGTTTCCTTGGTATTTTACCAAAATTGTTTTATGTATATGTATTTAATCACATTGCTAATTTTTAAGGCAGTATAAAACCTCTTTTTTGTTCCTTCTCTGTATATTCCTTTATTTGGTTTTCTGAAAACTGACTTTGCCTTGTATCAGCTGTATTTGCGAGAGTTGCTGATGTAGTCATATTAATGGAGACTCTTTTAATTCTAGAAACTACTACATTGGTAATAATTTTGGAAAAAAATGTGTAATGCTTTTCAGTACACTACACTATGAATGATAATTAATAAGCAACAGAGGATGAAGGTCTGCTGGGACAGAGGTAGGGGTTTAAAATGTTAGGCACAGTCTTTATATATCCCTTTCAAATACACATATATATATATATATATGTTCTTTTTACTTTGTTTGCTATAAGGCCATGGTTTTCCAAATTTTAAAACAGGTGGAAACGGCCTATCCTGAAAGGCTAATTGTAATTTGGAGGAAGGCCTTTCAAAACAATGTAGGAGTAGGCCGAAGGATCAGAAAGACATTTATAAGTAATACAGTCAGTATGAAAATCTTGAGTCAAATTTTTTATGTATTTTTTTATGTAAATGGTTATAAAATTGTAATAATAATTTAAATATGTGAACAGTTTTCCATAGGTGATCCCATTGGGGGTCACCTAATAAAGCTTTGGAAACCTGCCAGCCTGGGAATCGAACTTGTAACCTCTGCGTTTTAAATCTAGCTCTCTAACCATAAGGCCACAAATATCTTTGACCCAATGCATCAATATTGCATAATAAGTGGACAAGAGTAATGATATGCAATGGAGTAAAAATACTTCACGATTAACATCCATTAACTGTTGGAATTTGTAAGGTGTGTATATTTATCCAGTGACATTTGGAGATGTTTTAATAAACCTAGTTCAAAGTGTATACAATATTTCATATTCATATTAAATAATAAAGTTTCGATGGGTGAGATTTGGAATGTAATTGTAATATTGCTGTGAAATTATAATACATACGTAATCTGTGCTTCCACGCCCACTTGACGCTCATCAAAAACGCACACATGCGCAGACCCCTAAAGTTTAGTAACATTACCTTAAAATGAACTAGCCCTGGAACATAACCTGCGCCGGAGCAGGTTATCTTTACAGAGTAAGCTGCTATGGTTACTTACCATGAAAGTTATCTCCGTTTTTGGAACCACAAGTTGATGTTATGTTAACTTACACTTAAATTTTGGTATGTCACATAACCAGCTTTCTGGAATACAAACAATCCAACAGTTGGCCCCATCAACCCCATGGGGTTTCACTTGTCCAGTCAGTATAGGGTGTGTAACTAAATAATCTAACACTAACAAATTATCTTTTCTTGTGCAATATCTTTTGACAATATGAACTAAAAATTGTACTGTAATACTTACTATAGGAAAAGGCGTAACGGCTAACATGGATCACGTGAGGCAACCTCAACCAATCATATAATGGCAATGGCATCAATAGATGGTGTTCACACTTTTATCGTAATTGTAAATTTAATTATTTTGTGTAAATCAAAGTCAGCGAAACCATACCTTTATATTCATTTGCCTTTTGTGTGGACTTTACGCTTACAATCAGCCAAAGGTTCTTAAAAATGTGATCGTTAAAGGGATAGTTCACCCAAAAATTACAGATATTATTATTATATATTGTGACGGGGGCAAGAGACACGACACAGACATCGCGGTGGTGTAAGCAACCCCAACGGGGATTTTAATGCACAACTCATAAATAAACATAAACAAAAGGGCATAATGCAGGGTGCTCTCCGCCCCTCCGTGCTTGGGCAATCGTGTCCTCCGTGGCCCCCTCGCTGGGGACATCCTCGCTCTCACTCGGGAGTATGTGAGACACAGCATAGGGTGCTGTGTGTCCTGGGACCTCGAGTGCTGGGAGAAGGCGGTTTATATGCCCGGCAGCTAATCGGCGTCAGGCGCGCTCAATCAGCGCTAGCCGGGCTGTGTCCCAGGTGACGCTGGTCCCAGAACAGCGCCTCGTCACAATATATACAAAATTACTCACCCTCAAATTGTTCCTAAGCTGTATAACCTGTATATACCTGTAAATGTCTTTGTTGAACACAGATATTTGAAAGAATTATAGCAACTGAGATTTCTGAGGTTCCATTGACTACCATTAAAATGTTGTCAAAGGGCCCCCTAGAATTTATTTTCCTAAAATCTTCTAAATATTTTTCATTCAACAGAACAATAGAATAATTATTACTACTGTGGTAGAAATCTGCATTCATAAAATATGTCCAAAAGGCAGAAGAATTGTATTGGTTTTAAGCACTCTAGTTTCCCCAAAGCTGTTGTAGATATGATAAGATAAGATTTAAGATTTACTAAATTGAGACCTATGTACAACAAGATCTCCGTTTAGCTCCAGGGATTTTCTACCAGAACATAACTTCACAACTACTTCTGAATTTTAGTTCCCTTCCAACGTGGAACAGCAATTGAACATCAAAACTGTTCTGTCTTGACATTCATTTTTTTTACTCTAAACAAAATTCCATAATTCTTGAAGCTACTGTATTATTAATTAAATGCACTTATTGTATCATTGCCTCCTTTTGACAAATCGTTTTATTTTTTCCTATTTTATCCGTCGCTTTGGATTAAAGGGTCTGCTAAATGTTTATTACGTCTGGGCGTCATCAAACTTGTCAAAGGGATACTTCACTCATAATTTACTCACCTTGGAGTTTTTCCAAATCTGTAGGCCAATAAATGTCAGATGAACACAGAGAAATAAATTTGGAAGAATGCTTATAAACAGACAGATTTTGCCCCCCCCCCCTTTCTAGTAGGAAAAAATACAATTGTAGTCAAAAGTGCCCCAGAACTGTTTGCTGTCCTACATTCTTCAAAAAGAGTCAATGGGGGCAAGACCTGTTGGTAATAAGCATTCTTGCAGATATATTTCTCTGTTCATCAGAACATAGAAATGTATACAGAATTTGAGTTACTCGAAGGTGAGTAAATTATGACAGAATTTAAATGTTTGGGTGAAGTATCCCTTCAAGCTTTAGCAGTCGTCTTGACACAACAGGACACCGGCTGTGTGCGATCTCGCCCTCTATACCCTCATTCACTATTCCCAACATTAGTTCACTAATATAGTCAACTTAAAGGAGCGCGTGAAAACGAGTTTGTACATTCGGACACCCGGCGACTGGAAATCCTGCGGGCGCCATCTTCTGCCGAGACGCGGGAATTAATTTATTCACGATGGATGGCTAGTTGTTGGCTATATCGGTTGTACTGTCGAACACTCGTTATTAGGTTGCACCATGGGATTTAATCAGTGCACTCACTAAAAATGGATGTCTCCTCAAATAGTGTAATATATTTGGGTATTAAGGGGTCTATTTCGTACACAGCCATGGTGCAGTCTTCGGAGGCTGCGCAAAAACGGTGCTACATGACGTTCTTGAATGAATTACCTCAGTGGTCAGACGCGTATGAACAGCTGTAAGTTGAGGTAGCAAAAACCGCATTTAAACTTACAAAATGAAGTTTACTATTCGTGAAGGCAAACCTGAAGACTGTAAAGATATAGAGCGCATGATTATGGTGAGCAATGGTGAATTTCTTACCTCATCCATTCAATAGACACGGTTGATTGTTAAGTGTAAACTTGTCGATATTTTGTGAATGTTTTGATTCTAGGAATTGGCCGTTTATGAAAAAATGCCCGACCAAGTAAAGATATCCCACAAAGGTGTTGTGATTTTAATTCCACTTAGTCTACTCGTAGTTGAAACACCCAAAATAAATCATATTACTTAATACAGTAAGTTCCATGTGTGTCTCTTTCTCATTTTATAGAGTTGGAGAGAGATGGATTTGGACCCAATCCATATTACAAGTTTCTTGTAGCTGAAGTGCCTGAGGAGCAAAAATCTAAAGATGGTAATAATGACAACTAAAAGACCAAAACGACACCAGAGTATACATTTTACGAAGAGGAATATGGTAAACAATATGAACGGCTACTTGCAGTACTGGCATGTGTTCAAGTAATAACTAATCTTAGAGTTCCCAAGACAAAGCTCAAAAGTCACCTATAAAATATGCATGAAAGATCAACACCCTTATTTAATATTTACCTGCAACACTATTTTTTTCTTGTATTATTCGTCTCTTGTAAAGATACTGATCACCTCGTTTTCTTCTTCTTTTACTGCCACAGGATACACCAAGGTCGGCTATGCTCTGTTCTTCTATACTTACAGCACATGGAAAGGCAGGGTTGTGTATATGGAAGATCTTTATGTCATGCCGGAGTACAGAGGTGAGCAATTTTGAGTTACGTATCGGTTCTGTATTTTAAATGATGTACTTCAAAGTTATAATGAGTACATTTTTTGAAAGGCTATGAAAAACATTTTTGTGCTACTTAGTCTGTTTAATTCACGTGTTGCTAAGTAAGTTTACAAGGAGGAATCAAGAAATTCTGTTTGTACATCAACTTTATGTGTACAATAAGTGGTGTATAGTCAGTCACTGCAATACTCATCTGTTTTTCCATTGAATACGTTTTGCTTGTCCGGCAGGGAAAGGCATTGGGAAGGCTTTAATGGCAAATGTCGCCAAAGTGAGTTATGTAGGCTTCTTTGTTTGGTTTATTTCAAGCCTTATAGATAATTAAATCTGAAAAGTCCTGTATTTGTAATTGGGTAGTTGACAAATAAATCGTACATGTCTCCTATGGCATGGCAAATCAAAATTTTGAAATCAAACCGTTTATATTACACTGTTTAATATTATTAATATTTATGTTGATCATATCAATAGCAGTTAATAGCATAAGTGATTTATCTTCATTGTGAGGAATTTGCATATTTTAATGTCTAAAGGTGGGTAAAGAGAAAGAGTGTGTACGGTTGCAGCTCTCTGTACTGGACTGGAACAAACCTTCTCTGGAATTTTATTTGGCTAAAGGTGCAGAGGATCTTACAGCTAAGGAGGGCTGGCATCATATCCGCTTTCATGGAGAAGCTCTGAACAATCTAGCTCAGGAGGCACCTTGAGGAACATTTTACAGATGAAGGAATAAAAAATTATACAGTATATTAAAACGAATATGTGTTGGTTAAAACAATTGATTCCAATTCCAATGTCTTTTTGCTGTTGTCCAGCTTTTCAAACTATTCATTTTAGACGTTATCTTAAAAATGCATTTGAGATAGTATTTTGCAAATACTCTCATATGCCTCGACTTGAAATTCTACTATTGACTAAACTAGCATATCATTTTTATTTTTCTTTACAAAAATTGAACGATGAAAATGTTAAATGGCAAATTTTGCGAAATGTTTTGTGGCCACTCGATAATAATAATTAACGGTATCAATTATATAACTATATCAAAAGATCAAAAGATCTCTAGATAATGGGAAATTTATAATTGAAAAAAATTGCTGTGCTTTGTTTTCATTTGTTAATTTGGAAAGACACAAAAGAAAGGAGGTGATATTACTGAAGACACTTTTATGTGAATGAGATTTTGTTTTATTAATAAGAAAATATAAATAAAACGAAAATAAAAAAGTGTAACAAAATAAAATCTGTCGGTTTATCACCTTTTCAACCTCGTGTGCAAAATCGTTTGGAAAAAAAACTATACAATAGTTATATGTATCTTTTTTGTGAGCTCCATTTAAGATTTAAGACAGTAATTTGTAGTAAAATTATGCCTTTTTGTAGTACTGTAGATGGCGGTATACAGTAAAGTTGTCTGTCATTAAAGAGTTACCTTTTGCATGTGTTCGCCAGTCCATTTGCGGCGCTGTTGCCTCGTTTATGCTGCCCTTTGACATCAGATTAAATTACCTGAAGAAGACTGTTTCTCTGTGTAGGAATATATCTGTGGGATAAACATCTTTTGGTTTACTTTTGTTGCATCTTTCAAATATTGTAAACTCAAGAAATCTTGAATGGCATCTGAGAGCGAGGAGAATGGCACGGAAATGCAACCGGAGGTCTGTATATTTTGGCAAATGTGTCCAGTGAGATATTGCTTTAAACAGCCAAAGCTAACAAGCACTTATGAATCTTTGCTTGATACTTTATGCTGGATTAGGTTTTATTTAAAAAAGGGTTTCTGTCATTTTGTATGCAAAATTACCTATTAATTGCATTTGTAGAATACATACATACCTACGTACATAATCATGCATTGATGTCATGCTACTGTCAGACTGAATTGAATGGATATTAACTGATCAACGACATATCGATTATGTGAGTGTATCGTTTTGTCACAGGTGTAGGAAACGGCCTATGCCTTAGCTCGGTTGAAACTCGAGAATCTGCTGAATAAGAGCATGAGGATTCGTATGACTGACGGCCGCACGCTGGTGGGACTTTTCTTATGTACAGACAGAGACTGTAATGTCATCCTGGGATCTGCACAGGAGTTCCTCAAATCCACAGGTAACCACTTACAAATGAGAGAGCAAGACAGTTTTAGGTAATGATTTTGCTTTAGTGTGGTGTCCTATTAGTGGTGTTTACTTAAGTAGTTATTAGCTTCTTTAAAAGCAAATCCCTAGCAACCACCAATAAAGTCATTTGCAGTGTCTGAATAACTGGAAAGTGTAGTATCCATATCTTGTGATTTTATAAAAAATGTCTTAATTCTATTCCATTTTATTCACAGACTCTTTCTCACAAGGTGAGCCCAGAGTGTTGGGACTGGCCATGATTCCTGGCCATCATGTTGTTTCTATAGAAGTGGAATCTGAAAGCCTTCAGACAACCACACATGGACTCTAACCACATTAAAGACATTGGACAATCAATATAGACTGAGACTGGTCTGCATATAATGTTGTATGAACAACTACAGAGTCTACTTGAGATGGGGTTACTTTAATCCGAATGGATATTGTAACAAATATAATGACAGCTTGAGTTGTGGTTTTATTTGGTTACAATTCTCTTGTGATTGTTTATGAGCAGTTCTCATTATTGAGTATCATTAATGAGAGGAAGAAGAATCACGGCGATTTTTGTCATCGCTTTTTTGTCATTCTGGTGTTTTGAAAAATGAAACGTTTTTTTCTTTGTATTTGTCATTAAAGTGACATGTCGGTGTTTTCAAAAGTCATACAAGTCAAGGCCTCAATTACTTAAATTTTGTTGTTTACAATTAATTATAAACCATTGACTGACATGTCCACCCTGTAAACAAATATATAACTGCTTAACAAACCTTTCATTTACATGACAATGTTTTCCTTGACATGTTTTAACTCAAGAAGTAATACATTTACATTTAGTCATTTTGCAGATGCTTTTATCCAAAGCGACTTACAGGTGGGGTAGGCAATGGAAGCAATTGGGACAACATAAGTACATCAAAAGCATAGGTGCAATCAAAAAAAGAAGACTGGTCTCATATAATCTAACACAGGATACAGAACGATTTCATTTTTTTTTTAAAGGGTAGAGAAGAAAATAGAGTCAGAACAGATCAGTCAGATGTTGACGAATGAGAGATGTGTTTTCAGACGTTTCTTAAAGATGGCTACAGAATCTGCAGATCTTGTGGCAGCGGGCAGATCATTCCACATAGGTGGAACAGGTCCAGAGGAGGTGCGCGAGAGAGATTTTTGACCTTTTTGGGATGGAACCACAAGACGCCGTTCGTTTGCAGAGCGTAGGGATCTGGCGGTAGGAATAGAAATATAATTGTATGGGAAATGAATGCTATGACCGAGTGTTTACAGAAATGTTCAAATTATAAGAATATTTTAAGATGCTCATACACTATTTTGCTTTAGGTAAATATTAAAAATAATAAAATAAAATATGAATAGTTTATATTAAAATAATTTTATTTCATAGGGAATGTTGCGTAATTGCATAGATTCATGCATTTGTTTATCTAATGCATCCCAGCATGCTGCGACTATCTCTAAATATAAAATATTTTTCTTCCATAATGTAGATATCCTGGTCCAAAATAATGGTCAGCTTAATGTAAATATATATTCAACATTTTAGAACATATTTGTATTATCCTTTTTTTGGCAAATTCTTGCACAATATGTATTTACTTGAAATGTGATAAATAAAAAAGAGAGGCGTGATGGAAAATCCCATGACTTTATTTAGATGAAAACACTATTTACAATAGAATTATGAAGTTTTGTTTGATAGAGCATCCTGTTTTGACCATTTTAACTAGTATGTTTATCACATGTATGAAGTCTGTTTCTTACACATATGCATTGTGTCCATACTGACTGGTACATGATATTGTAGAGGCAGTTTGAACAATCTGCATATGTCTGCTATGATCAGAAGTTCTGTCGTCTTGACGATCTGATCTAAAGAATTTGTATCATTGACATCTAAAACATTTATAGTAAACATACATATAAACACAAATTCAGCAAAAATGTGTACAAATTTGATTATTGGAATGTCATCAAATTGTTGTGCATATTATACTCACTTTTTTATGTCTGAGCTTTTTACTTTACAAGAACACAGCAAGCAGCTGCCACCACATAAAGCCAGTGTAGCAGAACTCCAACCAATGTAAAGCCCTTCTCCGATTTAATTTCTAAACAAACACAAATCAGATATTTAAAAACGGGCATTCGTTTAATAGACAACTGTGTCCATACACATATGATGAAATGAAAACTCTGCAACTGGGTCTTAATAATATCATATCGAAAGTGAAACAACAGTTTCAACTTACTTTATTCCAGCATACAGTGGGTCATAAAAATTGCTGAGTGATATTATACGCATACCAAGACACTGCAGTCATAGTGCAGAGACCTGAAACATGAAAAAAAAAAAATATTTATCCATGTATGCATCTAGATGCCTTCTTGTAACAATTTATTTTTGATACATTTATAGTAAAAGTCATTATAAATCGATGTTTGTCAACATGCATACAGTAGATCTATACACAACCACTCGAAATGTTGTACTTTCTTTAACGTTTTTATTAAATAACATGATAATGACAGACAACTTTATGACATTCTTACCTTGCAGTATAAAAAGATGCCTCCGAGCCCAGCAACCCGACCCTTCATGACATAATTCTCCCCTCCAACCTTAGAACACTGCATACCTATTGCCACCAGCCCAAAAACGCCCATTACAATAGATGTGATCATCAATGCACGGCATACTTGAATGTAACCTGAGAGAAAAAGAGAGAATAACTCCTTTATAACTAATTTATTAGACCACCAGGTTTGTGTTAAAGCTCTATAAACTAACAGTGTTAGTGATCACCAAAATCTTTTTCATCTTCATTCATCTGTAAGCTCTTTAGTCACAGTAGTGTTTGAAATGTTAAAATATAATTATTGTAATCCTTGAATATTCGAAATTTACTGTTTTACAAAACCATATTTTGTTATATTATTTTATTTAGATGCCCATTTACAGTCAAAAACAACAAAGATTGAAATGTACACAACAACAATGCCAGCAAGAACGCAAGCTGTGATCAAAGCCAAAGGAAGAAAAACAAAATATTAAGTTGTTTGGTTATAATGTGTGAATAAAGACTAGTTGCTTCAGTTTGTTATTTGCTTGTTTTAGTTTTTAACCCATTTTTGATAGATTCCGGAAATATGTCTATGTTTTGTCTTTATGATGACAGGTGGTTAAATAAATAATATAGAATTCTGCTTTTGACTGCCTGTCAGCCTTACAATGTTTAACAGTTTTTATGCACGTCAATGCGTAATGGGTTTGTGGACTTTAATTGGTAGTTATATATAACACATTATTTTACTCTGATTGTAATTTACCAACATTGTTTTTCAATAGATTATTAGCTTTTTTTCCAAGGTAGCCTATATTCTGGAAAATGCCATCTAAAGCACGTTAGAGTAGCCCATATGAACGAATGAAAATGAAATATATAGCCTTTATTTAGGCAGTCCTAATTTCATTTTGTCACTTGGTAAACTATAATTCAATTTTTTTTATTGCAAATTAGAACACCATTTGTCGAACTAAAAATTATTTACTTGCAGTTTAAAATGGCCAAGACAACTGTTTCCAAGTGTCCAACTGAATTTTAGACTTTAACAAATACCGTGCAGCCACTTTGTATCCAGAAAAAGAATGATCTCGCGGTGTCTTATCGGGAAATGTCAGTAAAAATGGGAATTCCCTGCAGTTGTGGACTCCGATTGAATCTGTGACGCAGGACATCAACAAGTTCTCATAAACCGTTGATGTAGTAATTACGTTGCCGTCCACAGTTGATACCCGCCAGAACCTATTCGAAAGGACAACACCGACCATGACCCAACCCCAAAAACCAAGAAAACAGCCAATGCTTCGACGATAGGATACATTGCTTCGTATTTCCTTTAAATCGCGATTTCAAACTATACCCGCAGTTAATGTCGGATGCATAACGTTTGTCACAGAGTCAACGCGCCCCCAACCCCAACCCCCCATTCAGCTTCAGAGTAACCATGAGGACGACGTCATTTGACACAACAGGTGATAACCTAAAAGAAATCTAGCGACCACAACACAGTAACAAACTTGTTTTTGCAAGGCTAACACTTTTATTATGACACATTTATGAAAACATTTTCATAGCCTGGAGTTAATTAAATGTAATTTTACAGAACCGGATTTTCAGGTATCGGTTAACTTTTTGGTTAAAAGTTCCATAAAACACCATGCACGAGTTGTTAAAAAGGTCAAACGTTTTAAAGGGACACTAGTTGTTCAATTCATTTTGATTAAGTTGTAACCTTTAGTGTAAGACTTTATAATCAGTTATATTTTTTGTGCAAACCAATCAAATAAATATAATAACAGAGCAATCTTTATTAACAGAAAAGCATAAGAAAATTAATCATAGTCCTGTCTATGATTTTTTACCTGGTAAAGTGAGCAAGGACTGAAAATTCCAACAGTTGTAAACACCAGAGGAGTCATCTGCACAGGACATCCAGAGGTTCTCAAAGATGCGGAGGTGACACTCCCGTCTGTTGAGGACACCCGCCAGTAATTATTGTTCAATGATACCACAACAGACAGGCATCCTAAAAATCCCATGAAAAGTGCAACAATCTGTAATGTGTCTTTCATGTCAATGTGTATCTTCTGCTTTTCCAACGTGAGCTGGATGGTTGTGGTTTCGTCTTCCGATTCTCCAAAAATATCGGCTGCTTATTCTGCCACGTTTTCCTAGCCACATATTTCAAAACGGGAACGGAAGACCTGGTTGACAGAAAGAATTTCCTCTTCAGCTGTTCTGAGAAATCCCTTTAACCAGTAGGCCTACCCTTAACAATAAATGGAATTTGATCTTGTAATGAACAGTAAAGGCTTTTTATGATTTTCATGTATACTTATACTATAGATAAGTACACCACAAAACATGTCTGATTTCAAGCGATCAATATAGCCCGTACACTGGAAAAAAATGTACGCTGAATTTATTTAAAAATGTAGTGCATCACTTTTGCAACAAATTTTGTAAGCCAGTTCTACTTTAAATTTTAAGCAGCATTACCTTGATTTCTTTAGTAGGCATTGCTTACATTTTTGAATAACCTTAACCCTATTCCCAGCCAGGGATTTTGATACATTTTTTAGGTTGGTGTGCCTTAGAATTTTAAGTTGTTTTTACTAACAGATTTGTTTTATTTCTACCAAAAAAGTCTATATTAATCCTCATGATAACATGTAAACTCATTTAGATTAATAATTTTATGTTCTTAAATCCTAAAATACAGAAAAACTGGACAGCTGTGAACGCGGTATAGATAAACAGATGAAAGGTAGACAGATGAAAGGTTTGAAATAAAGCTTTGACTGCTTCGCGATCTTTTTAACTCACTTAAAAACGTTGTCTGTTAATGTGGCGCTTTGCGTCAAACTAAGACTAAAAAGCTCAAGGAGCTGGACGGCGAATACAACTCTCAACGTGTTTTCATGCCTTTATAAAAGTAGGGAATCGTGATTGTTTACCATAATACTATAAAACAAGTTAAATTTACTCACCTTTATCGTTTGAGGAGATGCATTTCAGAAAATGACCGCTAAGCCCAGGGGCGTAGCTTTTCAAAAGTGCGGGGGATGGATGTGGTTTGTTTGTTAACAATGAAAACGATGAATGCAATGACAGAACGGTACAAAAGGTGTAACATGCAAGATATAAAAAGCTTCCCATTTAAATGATACTAGAAAAGTATAGAAACACATTCGGAACACACAGAAAATAAGTCAAAACTCTGTTGAGAAAATACACAACAGTAGATTTGCTAATGAATCAGAAATACTTTAACAATATCAGGGGGAAAAGATAGCGGTAAGCTTGATAGTGACATGAGTCTGACAGGACTGTGACTGAGACTGCTAAAGTTTGCTTACTTGCGCCTTGAAAAGGGAGATATATAAAAAACGCTCACACAAAGCTTTTTCTCTGCACTGTAAAATCTAATTAGTTGATCTTACTTAAAAAAAGCATGCAAACCGATTGCCTTAAAAAAACTAAGTAAAGTGAAATGGTATTGTTGAGTTCAAGTAACTAAAAAAATTTGTTCAGATGTACTCTTGGCTTAGTGTGGAGTACTCAGAATTAACTATTATTACCAACTTAAAAATTTCCATTGGATTTATTACATCCATCATTTGACTTTTAAGTTCAATAAATTCATTTTTTATTTCACATAAGCATTATTCTAAACATGGATAAATCAAACACCTTGATTTATGCGACACAAAATGAGCAAGAGGAGACTGATCTCAGAACTGTTTGCACAGACAATGCTCATTGGTATAAAACACACGAGGTTCGCAGAACCTAATCACATGCACCTGTCTTCTAAACAGTGGTAACCACAAAACTGAAAAATATGTGAAACTCTTCTAAATATCTAAGTGAAGTGAACATTAAACACTATCAAGTCTTTAACTTTACTAAAAATATTTAAAATAATCATATTTTTAAATATGTACTCTCCAAATGCAGTCTGGCGCAAAGCATGCTGGGAATCTTTTCTGCGTACAGGCAAGATCTGCTCTCCACTGCCTCTCGCTGGTGTAGTAAAGTTATTGCTTCGCTTGCCGCTACTTGCTTGATTTAAGTAGAGTATACTAAAGGCGAAAAGTAAGTTGTTTGATTTCCCCTGCGAGTAATCATTACTTAATAAAAACAAGTAAAATGTGTACATTTTGACAACTGAGTAAAGTTAACAAATAATTTGTAAGTAAGGACAACAATTAGATTTTACAGTGTGGTGGTATAAATAATGTAATAATTTACTGTTTTTAAACATTAAAATAATTAACACTTTTCTTTCATAGTTCTTCAACAGGTACAATCAAACATAATAGGTAAGTATCCACAAAAGTATTCAGCTAATCAAAAAAACAATGCTCAAAATATCAAAATCAATAGCACTGGCAATAAACTCATAAATACACTGCTTAACAAGGACAATGTGTCCCTCCTCCTGGTCAATTCCCTGCCTTCTTCATCACAGTTACTTTATACATTTCATGCCACATAATTAACCGAATTTATCTAGTTTCTGAACAATATCCCAATTTGGAATTAGCATTAGTCTAAAAAACGAAATATAATACAGAAAACACTCGACATATCAACAAAACATAAACATAACATCTCCCCAAACACATATCAAGCTTATTTAAAAACCTCAAAAGCATAAACACTCATTCAAAGTAACTGGAAAAGGGAGACGTGATAACCATAAGATCACGCCTCCTTAGCACGAGCTGACCGATAACACACCAAGAGAGGCGGGACTTAAGGCAGTACAGCCAATCATCATCCGAGGAGAGGAAGCAGCCGCATCGAGCGCAGACTAGGGGTGGGCGATACTGTAAAATGTGGTACCGAACCGATACCAAGTACATGCAGGGCCAGTATCGCCGATATCGATACCGATAGCAATACCAATACTTCTAGAAGCATTCACTTGAATTTACATCTACTTTCCTGTGGAGGAAATGTCATGATTTATCAGATGAATGCATCATAAATTTGCTAAATCTGAATACATTTTCATGACCACTAAAATATTTTGTTATTTGTGCTCTTAATGTGCTTATAGGCAAATTAATCATGTAGATGTTAAAACACGGGACATAATTTAAACCAAATAAATATATATGTTTAGTTATGTATTCCTGTAATAGAATTTGCAAGCATGAACTTTGCACCAAATTATTATCGGAAAATGCTAACAGTAACAGATCAACAGAACAGAAAACTGATATATAACAAAACAATTTGTCCCTATCCTAGAACTACTTCTCTAGCTTTAAAAAAAAACAAAGTGCACAAAATTATTAATGAGGAACAAAGCTTTTAAAACGGCTTTTCCCTTTTTGTTCAGTGTTTAGACACAATAGTATTACGAATTAAATTGCCGTTTCATTACATTTTTTAAGTTAATTTTATAAACAAAGTGCACACAACTGTTTGAGAAACAAACTCAATAAAGTGTTTAAATAATAAAGTACTTTTAATATTGGCTTTTTACCCCAAAAAAGCCCACTGTCACACATCGGAGTCCGCAGTTTTTATTCTTTTCACTGGCTGCAGCTGCGTCTGCGTGCTTGCGCTTGGTGCTGCTGAGTCACTTGATAGCGGACTACAAAACACAGCAGGGCAGGGTAGAGCAACGTGTGCAAAACTAGGTGTATGGGAAATATATCGTTCTTCTTTATTATATAATTATTAGCTAAATTTGTAACTAAATAAAATCTGTAGTCAAAACACATTAGTATCGATGTTTTAATGTTAGGATCGATCCTTTTCGATACAGCCTCAGCATCAGAAGTATCGATATTTCAGGATCGATCCGCCCACCCCTAGCGCAGACACAGAGCGGCCAAAGAAACAGAGGAGCGACTGGTGTAAGGCGTTTGTACAAAACTGCGGAAAAAGTGCGATTGTTTACCCCTCCACCGGGAAAAGTGTGAGTGTTAAAACACCAACATCCCCCACGGGTGCGACGCCCAACTGTCTTTCAGGATGATCGAAAATCAAGGTGGGGTTTGAGAATCAACATAGCATGCAAAAATAAATTGAGAGAAACTGTAACGTTAAATCTGAACCGCTCACAAAATACGGTGCTTTATTCGCATACAGAAATATATATGACGCAAATTTGATTCGGAACAGCGATTTACAGGCCAGTCAGCGCCACTGGCTTGGTTTCGTTCTTAGTAAATCTGAGCAGCTGTTTTATGGCGTTTTAAAACTCCGTGCTTATTTTAAAACTAAGTGTTTTTTTTATTGTGGCCTGCGTTCTTTGTTTTAGATTGAAATGTTAAAAATTCATAAATGTGTATATGGCACTTGTGACTTAAACTAAGACTTTAAAAGTATAACTTACTTCAAAAGGGTTTGTTGTTTTTGAAAGTAAATACGTGTATTAATATTGTAATCTTTTGATAACCTGGTTCAGGTATTACAAGTTATTTACTGACAGCCTGTTCGAACAGGACAGGGCTTTTGGACTGTGTATAACACCTCCACCGCTGGGGGGCAGACGTGGGTACATGTTGTTATTGTAAAGCAGGTATGGACAGGTATGAATCGTTTCTCAATATGCGTTCTTCGGCGGTCTTGTGTCCTCATCAATAACCATCAAAGTCCGATTTCAATACTCAAGAACAATGATCGTACCCGGATGTGTCCTCGATATCAAGGATGCATCGTATAATCGCATACGGAATCCGCTTGAAGGCTCAGACGTCCAGACAAGTTCGTTCTAACGAGGCTGCCTCGTTCTTGGAATTGAAAAAAGACATGGATTTTGCTGTGCGATTTCGAATTGCTCTCGCGGTACTTTGATGTCATACGCGATTCGCCTGAGCATGCATTGGTTCGTATAGAACTATAGCACGTACTGATGAAATACACACACTGAATACACAGTAAGTGCGCCAATGCTTTAGCAACATAAAGCTTCAGTAATTGTTCCTTTTCTCTATAGACCACTTCGGGTGACAAACAGAACTGGTCCAAAAGAACGTCTTGGTTACGTCTGTAACCTCAGTTCCCTGATGGAGGGAACGAGACGTTGTGTCGAGAACGACAGATGGGGTTCGTTCTTGAGAACCTATCAACTCTGACTACTATAGAAAAGGCCAATGAAATTTGGCGAATGAAATTTGCATGCCGGCTCCGCCCCCGGATATCCGGTATAAAAGGAAGCCGGCGTGCAGCATTCATTTATCTCTTGTTCTGAAGAGCCTGAGAGCCTCTCACAACTGCAACAGAAACGATACAGGTTTGTGGCATAAGGGACACAACGTCTCGTTCCCTCCATCAGGGAACTGAGGTTACAGACGTAACCAAGACGTTCCCTTTCTGTCGGTCTCTCGACGTTGTGTCGAGAACGACAGATGGGGTTATCTATGGAAAACGCCAAAAACGCTGTATCGCGTCACAATCTCAGCGAAGCAACGTGACAAGCCTGGGCGTGTCAGCTCGAAGCTTTCTTGAGAACTGTAACCTTCCAGTGTGGTGGTCGGGGGGTTCCAGAGCTTTCAGGAAAGATGGATACAGCCCTGACCGGTAACTTTCACGGACGGGGCCTTAGCTCTCTACAGGCGAGAGGCCGTCCTGATCGGTTTACACCGGGAAAGCGCACTCTTAAGCAGAGAAGCGCTGCAGAGGCCACCTCCTACCCGTGGGGAGGAATATGGTGGAGAAAGTATGGTCTCGTCCTAGGAGGAGAACGCATGGAACGTACGGACTGGGTAGTTAACCGCGAGGTGGAGGTCCACCTGGGGAAGCTCATGGGTTACCAAGTGTGGGAACCAGTGTCATGAGGGTATGACAGACGGAACAGCCCGCGGAGGGGGTGTTACTGCGTCGGATAGCACAGGTCCGGTTAGAACTATGTGTGATAGGTCAAGATATGTCCCGGCCTAAGGGGGAAGGCTGCTCTGCTCAGCCAACCCCCAGGAGGTGCTTGCTTAGTGATGGATGGAATGCCTGTTCGGAACCACGGTGTGGGTAAGAAGGGAGGCTGGTGAGGTACCAATTCTCTTAACCAGGACTGGGTAAGAAGAAAAGGGTAGATAGCACACTGACCCAACCTCGGGGAGGGTGGGAAGGTGCTTTCGCAGGCATATGCCCTCCCGGATGCCAATCCTACATGTCGCCACGTAGGACATGGGCTGACACCGGGTTTACGCGAAGGCTGTAAAACCTTGCGAAGGTGGTGGGCGTAGCCCAACCCGCAGCTCTACAGATGTCTGCCAGAGCTGATCAGAACTGCGGAAGTTCTGTGTGCGGTCCAAGTAGAGGCGCAGTGCGCGTACTGGACACAACACGGACCGGGTTGGGTCTTCCGCCCCGGTGGGGAGCGCCTGCAAGTTCACCACTTGGTCCCGAAAGGGAGTAGTGGGAACTTTGGGCACGTATCCGGGCCTGGGTCTCAGGCGAACGTGAGAGTTACCAGGGCCGAAATCAAGGCAGTCCGGGGACACAGAGAATGCATGGAGATCCCCTATCCTCTTGAAGGATGCGAGCGCCACAAGAAGAACCGTCTTACTCGTTAGGTGAGGAAGATCGGAAGTTTCAAGGGGCTCAAAGGGGGGCTCGGCTAGGCCCCTCAGGACCATGTTCAGGTCCCATGAGGGTATGGAGCGGAGACGAGGCGTCGTCTCACGCCCTTTAGGAACCTAGTGACCAGGTCGTGCTGCCCTAGAGACCTTCCGTCCACTGAGTCATGATGAGAGGCAATAGCGGCTACATACACTTTCAGTGTGGAAGGGGAGATGTTGGTCTCCAACCTCTGTTGTAGAAAGGACAGTACGATCCCGACCGAGCATCTCTGTGGGTCTTCTCCTTGGGAGAGACACCAGGATGAGAAGAGGCGCCATTTGTAGGCGTATAGCCGCCTAGTGGATGGTGCCCTAGCCTGTAGGATGGTTTCAGCCACAGCGGGGTGTAACCTACTCAGGATGTCCTCGTCCCGTCCAGAGACCAGACATGGAGGTTCGAGAGGTCTGGCCTGGGATGCCAAAACGTGCCCATCCCCTGAGAGAGCAGGTCCTCTGTCAGGGGAATGGGCCAGGGGGGAGTTGTTGTCAAGAGCATGAGCTCCGAGAACCAAGTGCGGTTGGGCCAGTACGGCGCAACCAGTAGCACCTGTTGCTCCTCTTCCCTGACCTTGCACAGTGTCTGTGCAAGAAGGCTCACTGGGGGGAAGGCGTACTTCCGCTTGTCTCGTGGCCAGCTGTGCGCCAGGGCATCCGTGCCGAGGGGGGCCTCGGTCAGGGCGTACCAAAGCGGACAATGGGTGGTGTCGCGGGAGGCAAAGAGGTCGATCTGTGCCTGTCCGAAACGCACTCAAATCAGCTGAAATGCACGAGGGTGGAGTCGCCACTCTCCGCAGGATGTGTACTGGCGAGAGAGCGCGTCGGCTGTCTCGTTCAATACGCCTGGGATATGTGTGGCCCGCAGGGAGCGAATCACCTGCTGACTCCAGAGGAGGAGGCGTCGGGCAAGTTGTGATAGTTGCCGTGAGCGCACGCCACCCTGGCGATTGATGTACGATACGGCTGTGGTACTGTCCAGGCGAACCAGTACGTGCTGACCTTGCACTAGAGGCCGGAGCCTTCTCAGTGCAAGCAGTACAGTCCACAACTCTGTGCCAGCGCAGCCGGGGGCCTGTCCAGCGCCCCGCTACTGCGTGCCCGTTGCACACTGCACCCCACCCCTGCAGCGAGGCGTCCGTCGTCACCACGACGTGCCTCGTAGCTAGGCCGAGGGGAACTCCCGCTCGGAGAAAGGTCATGGAAGACCATGGGGCTAGGGTGCGTCGGCAAACAGGAGTTACCACCATACGCCTGCTGCCGGTGTGCCACGCCGTCCTCGGAACTCGACTGTGTAGCCAGTGTTGAAGCGGTCTCATGTGCATCAATCCGAGGGGTGTTACTGCCGCGGAAGATGCCATGTGGCCCAGGAGCCTCTGAAATTGTTTCAGGGGGACCGCCGATTGCTTGAAATGTTCCAGGCAATCCAACACTGACTGGGCGCGAGCTGTGGACAGCTGTGCCACCATGGTGACAGAGTCGAGTTCCATACCGAGAAAGAGGATACTCTGCACTGGGGAGAGTTTGCTCTTTTCCCGGTTGACCTGAAAACCCAATCGATCTAGGTGCCGGAGCACCATGTCCCTCTGCATTACCAAACTAATACATATAAGTTACTGTGTGAAGATTTTGTTCTAAAATAGGTTAACTGTCCAAATGTTGTAGACTTTGACATTCAGAGAAAATCACATATGTCTATGTTTTTAGACATATGTGATATGTGATAACAGATCTCGCGAGTGCGCAAAGTTAAGCCAGGGTGTGAGGTCGGTTCGCCGTGCACAGTCCGGGGGAGTGTGCGAACGGATGGATAGAACGCCCGGGGGAAACAACTCTCTTTTTGAGGGCCCGGCTTTGGAAACGAGGCAGGCTGCGTCCCATACCGACCGGTCAGAGATGGTGCTGTGACGGTCGGGCCAGATGTTGTTTTCCCCGGCGTCGTCTCGTCAGGGCCGCTTCCTGGAAGGTTGCTGACGAGGAGGGGGCCTTCCCTTCTGGGTCCTCTTCCGGGGTGCAGCCTGGGGGTGCACCTTGGCCGGAGTCGGATTAGAAGAGGCCCGGAGTCGGATTAGAAGAGGCCCTGGTCTGTCGGGGAGCAGGTGGTGCGCGGGAAGTCGAAGGCCGGGGAGCCGTCGATTCACGGCGCGGAAGAATGTGGCTTATCGCCTCCGTCTGCTCCTTCACCGCCGAGAACTGCTGTGCGAAGCTCTCGACGGTGTTGCCGAACAGGCCATCCTGCGAGATGGGTGCGTCGAGAAAGCATACTTTGTCGGCGTCACTCATACTCGCAAGATTGAGACAGAGGTGTCTCTCCTGGACCACCAGAGTGGACATCGTCCGACCCAGGGCCCGCGCCGTCACCTTAGTCGCCCTTAGAGCGAGGTCAGTGGCGGCGCAGAGTTCCTTGGTCGGCCCTACCCTCGTGGAGCTCTCTCAACGCCTTCGCCTGATGGACCTGCAGGATGGCCATGGCGTGGAGAGAGGAGGCAGCCTGGCCCGCAGCACTGTAAGCCTTCGCCACCAGGGAAGCAGAAGTCTTACAGGCTTTGGACGGGAGACGAGGTCGGGTCCGG
The DNA here is from genome assembly GCA_008369825.1 of Triplophysa tibetana. Classification (NCBI taxonomy): domain Eukaryota; kingdom Metazoa; phylum Chordata; class Actinopteri; order Cypriniformes; family Nemacheilidae; genus Triplophysa; species Triplophysa tibetana. The sequence continues at coordinate 7,296,868 of CM017901.1, read as the reverse complement.
GCATAGGTGCACCGCGATGCCACCTGGGGGACTTCGACATAGCCCCTGGCTGCCCCACCATCGAGGGCGGTGAGGGAGGCGGAGCTGGTCTGCGTGGAACGAGCCGTGAGAGGGGCGCTCCAGGTCCGACACAGCTCCTCATGCACTTCCGGGAAAAATGGAACCGGGGGTGGGCGCGGTTTGGCACCGCGTTCCGACCCCAGGAACCATGTGTCCAACCGCGAGCGTTGGGGGAGGGGCAATGGCGTACACTGCAGCCCAATGCTCGCGGCAGCCCGGGCTAGCATGGCCGACATCTCGACCTCTGCTTCCTCCTGAGCTGAACCCCCCGGGGGGGGGAGCTCGGATTCGTCAATGTCGGATACCGGCATCTCTCCCTCCAATGCTGCGATAGACATCTCATAGGCCCTGCGGTCCATTTCTGAACGCGCAGAGGAGGATCCGGACGGTGTGCCACCGCTGGTTGGGGAACGATCAAAAGAGCGTGTTGGGGTGCGGCCGGCCCGTGAGTGCTTGGCTGGCGGGTGTACGGCCACAGTGTAAGAGCGGGTGTAACGCCGCTAACCGGACAGGAGATCAGGGCCTTAGCCATAGATGTCACAGCCCGGGTAGCAGACGAGATGTTGGCTGGTTCCCGTAGGAAGACAGCCAACCGTGACCGCAACTTCTGTATGACAATCTGCCCGCAGTGCGGGCAAGATGTGTCAACGAACGCTGCTTCGGCGTGCTGGACGCCCAGACACCTAACACAGTGCTCGTGTTCGTCCCCCTCCTCGATGAGGGTACCGCACCCAAGAGAACAGCGGTACATGCCACGCTGTAGAGTGTGAGTCCTGAAAAGGACTGTTGTAGAAAATAGCTCTGACACCACTGGAACCGCCGAGACACCCAGGGGAAGATCGCTGCAGGAGGGATGATCCGCTGGGACAAGCCGTAGATCCGGCAGTTGTAGTCGCTTAGAAGATGAAGATCTTTAGCTTTGCTCATGAGTCGATGGCTCTGAAGAACAAAAGGTAAATGAATGCTGCACGCCGGCTTCCTTTTATACCGGATATCCGGGGGCGGAGCCGGCATGCAAATTTCATTCGCCAAATTTCATTGGCCTTTTCTATAGTAGTCAGAGTTGATAGGTTCTCAAGAACGAACCCCATCTGTCGTTCTCGACACAACGTCGAGAGACCGACAGAAAGGGAACTTCCTGTTTCACTACACAGTCGTTCAAACAAAATACAACCAACAGAATCTTAATAATGTGAAAAAGATACCTTTAAGATTGAATTATATGTGTAAGGTTTAAAATACTAATAAACAAATAAATTAAAACAAACTGAAACCGGAAGTGCGTCTTTATCTTGCAAAGTGGTCTATACAGTACATGGTCATCTAGTGTTATTTTTGCACAGCATATGTGTTTTGTCAAGTTGCCATCGGTGTTTTTTTTACATTGTGTGCATTTTTTGTGTGCGGTATTGTTTTCCACACTGGTAATGTGTGTACGGTCTGCACAAACTGTTGTATGTGCATCATGTGTCACTGTCTATATCTATAACCATGTTTATATCAGTCTAAGTCTTGTTTAAGTAGAGTTTCAGAGTTTGTTAAAATGTGTACCCCGCACCATATTAGTTATTTTTTTTCTTGCCATAAAATTGTGTTTGTATTCGTATATATTGCATTACTTATTGACCCTGATGTTAGAAACACAATTTAATGCTCTCCCTTCTCTTCTGTTGCTTAGTTGAAAGTGAAGGGGAAAAAATGGAAGACAGAAACTTCCTGCATCATATCCCTAAACCACCAAAACCCAGCACACCTGTACTAAGTATGTACAATTGCTCTGTGTATCTGTGTGTGAGTGTAATTGAGTTGACATGGTGCTTCATTTCATAACTTAATTAGTTTAAAACAATGAAGCTTTAAAAGGTTTAAATGCTTTGAGAGTATTAGAAGACTTCTTTTATGGCTAAATATGAGAAAAGGATTTCACAATTATGTTCAAATATATATAAATCAATCCTTATTCATGTATAGCTTTGGTTGTAGTTAGAAACCACAAAATGGGTTGTAAGTTGGTTGCACAGCAGCCAATGGTGTCATGGTTCCACTATCATGTCATGTTTTATTCTTGTCTCAAGTGGAGCCATGGCATAGCCTGATCGTTTCATGTGGGGAGAGATGGTCTTGTCGGTTAAGGGCTTCCATACTCTCCTCGAGTCGCGTGATCATTCCTACCCTCCTGTTTCCTTGTTTGTGTTAATTAGCTCCCCTTAGTGTTTGATCTGTGTCACCTGTCCCTATCCTATTATCCTGTGTTTGTTTCCCCTATATATATCTCTCATGTTTCATTGTCTTGTGCTGGTTCGTTACGTGTAGATGCTTGTGCTTGTGCTCAGATGATTGAATCTGTTTTGCTGTAAACTTACCCTGTCTTGCCTTGTTCCTGTTTCCCCGAGTCTTGTAAGTGTTAGTTTAGTGTTCATTTCAAGTACTTTGTTTTGTAGTGAAGTTAGTCTTTGTCCTTGTTTATTTAAACATATTACCCTGTCCTGTTTTCCCCCTTGTGGGTTTTGTTTTGCCTTTTTGTTGGTGTTTGTTCAATAAATCCCTGTTACCCCTACCTACCGTCTTTTGCTTGCCTGCACTTGGGTTCTCCCCTGAGATATCATAACAGAACGAACCAGCCAAGAACAGAACCCAGCGGCAGCATGAACACCGACCGGTCTAGCCTGGCCCGTCACCTCTGCAGCCTTCGCCAGGGAGATGAGACTGTGGACGAGTATGTGGGGAGATTCCTTGACATCGCAGAACAAGGTGTCTTCGGAGAGGAGGAGCTGGCGGTGCTATTCAACACCGGTCTCAGAGAGCCACTCTCTCGCTCGGAGATGAGGGCGATGAGGCCGTTGGACTTCGACGGCGTGTGGATAACTGCCGCAGCTCGTTCGGAGTCCGCGACCTCATCAAGCACCTATTACCCATCTCCGTTGGTCGCGATACCCGAGAGTGGTCCTCTGCAGATCGGGGTTGTGGGCATCGTCACAGACCCCTCCTCAACTCCTGCAGTCTCTCCACAACCGCCCAGTCTCACTGGCAAGCGGGGAGACGGGAATCCTGGTCGTTCCTCGTCCGAGGCTTCCAATCCGGAGCCGGCCGCCTCGTTCTCGTCGTCCCTTCAGCCGGCCACCAGGCGGGTGGCGCGGCTGAAGAAAAAAGAGCAACGTAGGTCGGCTCGGATCGTTGGTCCCGAGTCGGTGTCCCGAGTCCGTGGGGTCCCCGAGTCCGTTGGTCCCGATCCGTTGCCCGAGTCCGTTGGTCCCGATCCGTTGGTCCCGAGTCAGTTGGTCCCGAGTCCGTTGGTCCCCGAGTACCGTTGGTCCCGAGTCCCGTTGGTCCCGAGTCCTGTGGTCCCGAGTCCTGTGGTCCCGAGTCCGTGTGTCCCCGAGTCCTGTGGTCCCAGAGTCCTGTGGTCCCGAGTCCTGTGGTCCCGAGTCCTGTGGTCCCCGAGTCCTGTGGTCCCGAGTCCTGTGGTCCCGAGTCCTGTGGTCCCGAGTCCTGTGGTCCCGAGTCCTGTGGTCCCGAGTCCTGTGGTCCCGAGTCCTGTGGTCCCGAGTCCTGTGGTCCCGAGTCCTGTGGTCCCGAGTCCTGTGGTCCCGAGTCCTGTGGTCCCGAGTCCTGTGGTCCCGAGTCCTGTGGTCCCGAGTCCTGTGGTCCCGAGTCCTGTGGTCCCGAGTCCTGTGGTCCCGAGTCCTGTGGTCCCGAGTCCTGTGGTCCCGAGTCCTGTGGTCCCGAGTCCGGAGCTTTCCAGCCCTAAATATTTTTTGGGGGGGCGCCGTGAGGGCGGGACGGTCCGAGAGGACACTACGGCCGTAGATTCCTCTGACCAGCCAGCACCCAGCCCGGCCCAGCAGCCGGCCCCAGCCGGCCCAGCAGCCGGCACCCACCCGGGCCCAGCAGCCGGCACCCAGTCCGGCCCAGCAGCCGGCACCCAGTCCGGCCCAGCAGCCGGCACCCAGCCCGGCCCAGCAGCCGGCACCCAGCCCGGCCCAGCAGCCGGCCTTCCGACCGGCGTCTAGCCCTGTCCAGCCGGCCTTCCGACCGGCGTCTAGCCCTGTCCAGCCGGCCTTCCGACCGGCGTCTAGCCCTGTCCAGCCGGCCTTCCGACCGGCGTCTAGCCCTGTCCAGCCGGCCTTCCGACCGGCGTCTAGCCCTGTCCAGCCGGCCTTCCGACCGGCGTCAAGCCCCCTGGGGCTCCGCGCTCTGGCGCGTCCCCCAGGGTTTGGACTTCCCCTCCCAGCCCTGCCCCTTCTGGACTACCCATGTTTTCTTGTCTGCCCCCACCCCCCCTCCCTTGTTTGTTATTTTTATTATCCCACCCCAACCCATGCATTATCTTGTCGTGTTTGCCTCTTGTCATGTTTGCCTTGTCTGTCTGGTTTTTGTCCTTGTCTAAGTTAGTCTTGTCTTGTTAGTTACCCCTTGATGAACACCTGGAGGTGTTCATTAAAGGGGGGGCTTATGTCATGGTTCCACTATCATGTCATGTTTTATTCTTGTCTCAAGTGGAGCCATGGCATAGCCTGATCGTTTCATGTGGGGAGAGATGGTCTTGTCGGTTAAGGGCTTCCATACTCTCCTCGAGTCGCGTGATCATTCCTACCCTCCTGTTTCCTTGTTTGTGTTAATTAGCTCCCCTTAGTGTTTGATCTGTGTCACCTGTCCCTATCCTATTATCCTGTGTTTGTTTCCCCTATATATCTCTCATGTTTCATTGTCTTGTGCTGGTTCGTTACGTGTAGATGCTTGTGCTTGTGCTCAGATGATTGAATCTGTTTTGCTGTAAACTTACCCTGTCTTGCCTTGTTCCTGTTTCCCCGAGTCTTGTAAGTGTTAGTTTAGTGTTCATTTCAAGTACTTTGTTTTGTAGTGAAGTTAGTCTTTGTCCTTGTTTATTTATACATATTACCCTGTCCTGTTTTCCCCCTTGTGGGTTTTGTTTTGCCTTTTTGTTGGTGTTTGTTCAATAAATCCCTGTTACCCCTACCTACCGTCTTTTGCTTGCCTGCACTTGGGTTCTCCCCTGAGATATCATAACAAATGGACTGCTGGGAGAAGAGTTATGTTAAATGCACGTAACGAACAGTTCACCGTAAAAAGAAAATCTGTCATATTTACTCAACCTCTTGTCATTCAAATCTGTTTGACCGAGTTTCTTCCGCAGAACACAAAAGAAGATATTTAAAAAATTTATTCAAGTGAATGGGGTCCAGAGCTGTTCTGTCACCGACTTCCTTCTAAATATCTTCTATTGTGTTCTGTGGAAGAAAGAAAGTTACACATATTTAAAATGACAAGAGAGAGAGAGTAGATGATATAATTTTTTATTTTTGGGTGAACTATCACTTAAATTGTTCCAGACCTGGATTATACATTGTGTTGTCCTTAATATCTTACAACAGAACAGTGTTTGTAACCAAACAGTTCTTGGACAATATTGACTTCAAAACTAGGAAAATAAATCTGCTATGGTAGTCAATGGTGCCCCGGAACTGTTTGGTTTCCCACATTCTTCTAAATATTTTCCTTTGTGTTCTTCAGTGCATTAACATTTATTCAGGTTTATAAGAATTTCAGAGTGAGTAAATAATGACATGATTTTCTAATTTATTAATTTTCTCTGCCTTTTTACTATTTTCTCACAGTAATCTCCAAACTCTTTGCGGTTATTTTGCCCATTGCTCAGGTATCAATAGGTATGTGTCATTTATTTTTTGGAAAAGTTTAATACATTTTTATAATTTTAAATTGTGGTAATAAGCACATCATTTATGTAATCCTTCACAGGTGGGATTTATCTCAACGACTGTCCGAAGCAGCCCTACATCCCCATTTATCTGCTGGTGTCAGGTGTGTTTGCACTAGTCTTGGCTCTGTTGTCCTGCCTGCCATGCACTCAGGAGCCAGAAGATGGTACCCAAACTCCTCTAAGCCGCCTCTGCACTAGTTGGAATTCACTGGTGTCGCTGTTTCTCTTCTGCTGGTTTATCGCTGGTAAGATTGCCCCAGCAATGTAGAAAGACAGGAATGTTTTAATATTAAGAGTGCAATAAACAGTTCTTCCAATGGTTCCAAATCTTTTTGATGGATGACAAGCAGTTTTTAGTTGAATGCTATCAAAATGGTACGAAATAAATTATGTAGCCAAAAATACTGTGAAATTAAATAGTAGGTAATCTACATTTAAAGAGCTAGTTTACCCAAACATGAAAATTATCCCTTAAACTCATGACATGACATATGTTTTGAACATGCTGGTCAAGTCAGCTGAAGTCGAGTGTAGAGGTCCGCTCACAAAGTCTGGAGTCCGCCAGCCCCCCATCAGAGCCTAATGGACGACCTGACTGTTACAACGACGTCAGTGCCTGGGTGTCGATGGATTCTTCAGGGCCTGGAGAAGATCATTACCTGGGTTCGGATGTGTCTCAAGCCTGCAAAATCTAGGTCCCTGGTGCTCAAGGCATGGAAAGTGACTGACAAGTTCCGTTTCTCGCTGGCATCGTAGTCAGGACTGGGAGGAACTAGTGGGCAGGGGAAGCAGTTGAGCAGGCTGAGTCACCCTTTCGTCACAGTGTGCTGGTCGGCCCAGTGGCATCTGGACGAGCAGGGCTTGGTAGCGTTCCAAACACGCGCTAGGACAAGGGCCTGGGCAAAGACAGACGCCAACTGGTCCAAGTGGAGGTGAGAGATGGTGTGGAGGAACTGCGTGCTAGCCAGATGGTGGGGATGCGACAGCAAGGCGCATGGACGAGATGGGAACAGGCAGTGGACCGCAATATCTCCTGGTACGAGCTTTCCCAAGCTGAGCCTTACCGGGTCAAGTTCCTGATTGCATTCGTCAAAGACGTCTTACCAAGCCCATCCAACCTCATCTGCTGGGACAAGGTCGACACACCATTATGTCCCTTGTGCCTCTGAAGAGGAACACTAGAGGATATCCTCAGCTGGTGCCCAAACGCCCTGGGAGAAGGCCAAGACCAAGTGCTGAAGGCGACAGCAGTAGCCATCTTCATCAGCATCACCCAGAACAAGCCTTTCCAACCAGCCAGGCAGGCGATTGCTTTCATCCGAGCAGGGATGAAGCCTAAGCCTCAGCCAAGGGGGTCATTGGGACTCCTTGGAACTGCGCCGGACTGGCAGATGATTGCTGAGCTCTGGAAGCAGCTCAGATTCCTTGAGCACATCGTGGAGAAGGCCATCAAGAACACAACAGAGGCAGCCGTGAAGCTCTGATGGCTGTGAATCAAGAGGGGTGATCCGCGGGTACATGCTACTTAGACACAAGTCGGGACTTGATCAATCTCGGCTGGGTCTCCTGGGTGAGGGTGTATTATGTTGAAAGACCCGAAACACCCAATGACTCTAGGTTCCTTCACTGATGATGTGTTGATGAAGGCTATCAACAGATGTATATTTAACTTACTGACTGACTTCAGTTTAACACAATGACATAATTTGATATTAAGTTGTCACACATTTTGAAAAGTGCCACTCAGTCCACTCTCCTTTAGCAAGTGTGACATGAAAAGTTCATTTTTGTCCCTTGTTTGTGTATGAGCTTAAATATTTTGGTTGTTTTTTTAGCTTAAATCAAATTTACTCGAAAAATGAAAATGCTGTCCATAAAAGATGTTCCATACCTTTTTTTTTGTTAAACACAAAGACAGATATCTAGAAAAGTTAAGACAACGTCTTTCTGGGCCATCATTGACTTCCAAAGTAGAAAAAATATTGTTTTTTTTTATTGTTGAATACAAAATAATATATTGTAAAGAATTTAGGAAAACAAACAGTTCTGGGCCACCCTTGACTACCATTTAAACATTTTCTCTTGTGGAAGTCAATTATTCTTCTAAATATCTTTCTTTGTGTTTAACAGAACAGAGACATTTATACAGGTTTGGAACAACTTGAGGTTGAGTAATTCATGACAGAATTAAAATTTTTGGGTGAACTATCCCTTTAAGCTATTTCTGATCACCCTTACACTATTTACTATTCTTCCCCAACAGGTAATGTATGGATCTACTCTATTTACCAGCCTAGTTACACCCATGGCACAGACCAATTCTGCAACAGGACACTGTATCTGTTTGCTTTTTGGACCACCACATTGGTATATATTTTCCTGGGCATGAGTTTTGTTGGGGGTTGCTGTAAGTGGTTCTGCATGTGTTTATGGTTAGGGTTTGGAAGTGGGTGTGGAAATGCAGACAATGATGTATGATAAACAGGGCCAGACATCTAATGTTTAAGTACTTTGGTGCACCTAAGATTCAGATTTCAGTCCTGATTTATTTGCCCCTTTTTTGATTCATAAATGTTTACTTGTTGTTGTGTGTAAATGTTTATGCGTACGCTGGGCATCATAGTCTTTCTTTATAGAGAAAAAAATATTTCATGGCTGTCTGAAATTTTCAATCACAGCATCTGCAGTGTGTGCCTGCTAAAATGTATTAAAATGTACATGCCAGGCAAACAGTTTCCTACATGCTTCTGCTGGTTTCATGTTTCCAGTCTCTATGATAAATAAAATAATTGCAACTCAAGTCAAATATTTCACAAATGTGTGCAGGATAATGTAGTCAGCCTGTCAATACAACAAAATAACCCCAGACAATGTGATCACATAGCAAACAAGTTATCCTATAAATGTTAACAAGATATCCAGTATCTGCATCACTGCACACAAGTAAATGCAAGTTCAGGTTTAAGCCTTAAGGCAAAAAATATGAATATGAATCTTCAAAGTCCAGTGTAACTTTGGAAATGGAAAGAGTCAGTAATATGAAAGTAAACAATTCCAGCCTACCTAAAAAAAAAAAGTATTGTGTATTTCATACAAAATCTGCTTGCTGTCAGTTAAAGGATATCTCAAACAATGAAAACTAGTGCTGTTTCAGAATGTTTCCCACAATGAACTGTTACAAAATTCACCTCATCAAAATAAAGAAGAGGTTTGCTTAAAAATAATAACATTCACTTGGTCAGTGCTGTAAGAATAACGCTAGACTAAATTTAACGAGCATTAAAACTAAATGAGTAATATGATTAAAGTATTAATAATAAGTCTCGTGTTATTAAAACATCTCTTTTAGAAAGAGCATCACTGGATATGTTCTCACTTTGTTTCCTAAGTGCTTGGAGATCTGTTAATGTACAAATGACATTCAGGTTGATTTAAATACTATAAAAAATGATGACATGCAACATTTTAAGAGAACTCAACTCAAGTGCGGAAATGAAGTAATGGACAACTAAAGCGAATGGCTTTTTTCAAAGCACATGTTGTAATATTCAGAGCTGTCTTGATGCAATAGATTCAATGTACAGGAAAAGCCCTGATTGCATTCCAAGAACTGGTAAAACTGCGTATTAATACACACTAATCTAGTGCAATTGCAAATCATTCTCAGATTGCTTGCATAGTAAATCTGTCCCTGTTCTCACACTAATACACCTTTCTACTCGAGGCATATGTGTTTGCTTATCAGTTGCCATCCATTTTCTATGCAAACTGGTTTCTGTTTCCCTAAGGCATTTTCAGAGAGTAAAGTTTTGTTAAAGACTGAAGTCCAAGGTTTGAGGCACTCTTGTTTCAGTCACTGATACTAGTTCTTCTCATCAGCTCTCTCAGAGGACTTCGCTTCCGCCACTGACCTAAAATTAAAGAAGAAAAAAAGAATCACATCTTTTTCTTTTAAAAAAATTAAAAAAGTACTTCATGACAGAAATTTGTATTTTTTGGTGAACTGTCCCTTTAAATTGTTCCCTAACCTCTCCTCAGGTCTGCTGGTAATGTGGAGCTTTTGCTTTGTCCCATGGTCGGAAATGGTTTTCCATCCTCCTTTCTTTCTTCTTCTTTTGTGTGATTGGTCTCATCCTCCAACAAGTCATTCAAAGCACTCTGGAAGTATCTGGCTAAGCAGGCTGTCATATCTCTTGCCCGGTCTGGTCTGCTACACCAGAACACTCTGCATTGCAGCTGTTGGCCTCGCTGCTTACAGATATACAGAAACACATTGGGTCTTGTGGTGTCAGCTGCACAATAAGCGATGTCCTTGAGGTAGGTTTTAGTGAGCTGTCGGCCTGTGCTGATCTCCTTGACCTCTACGTAGCGAGGCCGGACGACGAGAGCATGTTCCTTGCCTATTTTGTCTAAGGTGGCCGCAACTGGCGATTTCTCCAGTAAGCGGGCTATGGCCTCGGCAGCCTGTTCTACATCCAGGGAGTAGATCTTCTCGGTGCCGAGGTAATGCACTTTGAAAAGGGGGTCCCCGTGGGAGAGGGCTTGGGCTCGATCCTGGCGGAAGTGGCGGAGAACAGCAGGAGATTTCCTCAGAGTCTGCATGAGCTGGAATGATCCGCCCCAAGACATGGCTGAAAAAGCGAGATTGAGAGGGGAAAAAGTTAAGATGTAATTTCATAAACACACAACTGACAAATCATTATGTGAGACATTATGTAATCATTAGGCAACTGCATGCAATATTTGCAAGTATTGTGCAAACTGTGATTGACTGTAGTCACTTCCATTAAAGTTTCTCTATTTGTCTTTATATGGGAGCCCTCAGAGTTCTTAAACACTGTGGTTTGGTCTAAAGGTAACCTGACATTTAACAATCTTATTGATAGCTGAATCCATTATCAAATGACTAAATACAAATTTTTGGTGGTGTTCTATGGTAATATTCAGAAATGTTGACAGCGTTCAATGGACTCAGACTCTGTGAGGGCCTGTCAGTAAGCGACGTGACTAACTTTTAATACATGTCCGGTAGATAATGTTTAGCTTTCCATTCTTTCTTTTTCTTGGGGCACTCTTTCATCAGCTCTCTGATGGTGCTTTGGCTAGCGAGCTGCAGACTCAATCTCAGGAAGTATCTGTTGCGTTCCAACCCAAATACTTCTGCCGCTCCGAAAAATGGGTGTGTGTGTGAAGGTCGGAGTGAGCAGCAATGGATCTACATGTACAGTGTGGATGTATACTGAAACACATATGTTCTTGCTTCCGATGTAGATGTAATTTGTGAATTCCACAAGAAAAAATCATCAACATGACCAAAAATGTATCATTAAGAAAAGTTTTAGGTTATTAGGTAACATTTTTGTAGTTACAATCTCATTCATCACTTTTCTCATTATTGTAAAATAGTCATTTTTAATTACTGAAAAAATACAGGTACTGGTCATTTTATTAAAATCAACAGAAAGACAAAAACTATTATGATTACGATGAGTACAAGTAACATAACAAATATTTGTTTTATTAATCACATTACTGTAATTTGCATGAGCTTTTCTTAATTATGGTAATTATATTTAAGAGGGAAGATGTGCTAAATTGTAATGTTCATTAAAAGCTTAATTTTAAAATGCAAAACAAATTTTTTCTTTCTTTAATTATGCACTTTTTTCACAATTTCCTGAAAACACAGACATTGAAAAAATGTACTGTCAACAAACTGTCAACACCACAAAAAATATCATGTAGAACAAAGATAAGCACTTGTCTGGTGCTCATGTAAACATACTGTATGTTTGTTTGTGTGTACTGAGTGTGTGGTTCATTAATACGCTTGGTTTCAACGGGATAAAGACGCTCTCAAATGTTTCTTCCCTGGTTCTAGATTTTTTTATATTTAGATTGATTTTGAGTAAAAATGTAAAAGGTTATCTGGAGAAAAAATGCAAACTGCAAAAAATGAGCTACAATCATTTTAATAATAAAAACAAATATATATTTTTTATTCTTTAACGAAATGATTTGTTAAGAATTGTGCTTTGGTGGTCTTTGTTATTTTGTCTAGTGTTTTGAGAGAGAAAAAAACAGTCTTGTACTCCAGGGGGCTTTTGGGCCTTTTGTTAGACTACATAGTATCATAATTTCACAAATAAAAAATGACTGAAGCATACACAATATCCTGCATTAATACTGACATTACAATTCTAAATAAAAATCACACTGTTCACACTTGGCAGTAGCATTATTCCCAGGACGTCACCTAAATCATAATACAGCACAGGGAAGTTGGGGGAGATGAATAAATCATAATATTGTCAAATCGGCCACCATATAATGTCAGATAAATCATTTGTGGGCCATTATTTAAAACCAGATGAATATATGCCTGTTTGCACACAGCTTTTGTTTAACTATCCTTCAGGGAAAATGCTCATAAAAGTTACATTTTTAACGGTAAAGGAAGTAGTAGAAGCATATATGTTTTCTCAAACAATGCAAGTCTTGTCAAAGACAGCTCATTTAACAGAAGATTAGTTCAACTTAACAACTTAAATTTGTAATTTATACATTTAACAGGTCAGGCCAAGGTGACTTGTAGTGGATCCAAGGCCCAATAAATCACTGTAAATAACTTCAGGATTGCATTTAATGTGTGACCGTAAGGCTGCACTGTAATTATGAGCACAAAGTTGCTTTCCCCCGTCAAGTGCCTGAGTGTCCCTGTTGGTAAAATGCTTCAGTGTCTCAATACATGGGAAAGAATAAAAAGAATGGGGACGCTGGTATTGTATTTTCACAGGAAACACTCATTATTTTAAACTGACTTCCGAAACTTGATAATGAGCTAGCCCTTAGAAAGCCATGTATCATTCTGTCACTAGACAGACTGAAATCTCATAAACACAAGCCCAGCACCCTAACCAATGAGTCCATATATAATGGGGTCCGAAACTGAAAGTTGTAGGATTTTGTCTGATAATATATTTATATATTTCTATTAAAACACAAAGGGTGCTTTTAATGGAACATACCAAATACTAAGGAATTAAATTTGTACATATTGTACATTTGTTATGGTTCTATTCATTCTGTCAATATGTGTAATTAAAAACATAAATCAATTAATCAGGCTCACTTGTGTCTTCTTGAACTGCATACTATGATAATGCAGTTTATAATATATTGTTTTATAATATAATCATTTTGGGCACTAGTTTCTGAAGAGCTGATTCTTAAATCAGAGCCAAACAAACAGAAATAAAAACATGTAAAATGACTTAAAAAAATTTGTTCGTTCAATCATAAAGCAAAACCATTCATTTGTATGGAATTCTAAGCATTCCTTGAGCTAAACTTAAACGAGCCCCTATACCATATTTTCTGCGGTGGAGGAATGCAGACATCAGTCTGGGTTTAAAAAATGCACCTCACCTCAGCGTGGCGTTTTTTTGCGTTTCGTTATCAGCACGTTTCAGACGCGCTCCTGCGTCAGTGCGATTGCATTTCTGTACAGACTGGCCAATTCAAAACTGTAAAAACAAACATTCCGTCAACAAAATGCTATACTGAAAACTTTTACTAAAAGACATAAGTCAGATTTAACTTGGATCATAAATCATTAGGGGTTTGTTCGCGCCTATACATAAAACGCCGAATTCTTCAGCAACTAACTTAAATAAAGCGCTATTAGTATTATGTAGAATGTGTGTGCAAATATTATGAAACACTTACCCATGAGACGCTCGGTTTAATATAGGCCAAAGTAGTTTGCTGTCCACCGCAGGATAATGTAAATCACGGATGAATACCGAGTGATGTGATTTTGAATTAAGGCTTTACTTTACCATTTTGCTCAAAAAAACATGATTTAAAAGTGAAATCTATTCCATAAAATTCCTTAACTGTTTTGATACAAAGTAGGTTTGGTTTAACGGCTTCTGTTTGCCCAGCTCATGTGTATTGAGGCTCTTGTAGTGAAGGGGGCGTGTCCACTAGAGTCCTGATGTGAAGTGGGGGCAAGTGGGCGTGCTAAACATGTGATGCAAAAACAAACTAATTAAAGGAAGGAAATATGAACCTAAACACTGTTCAAATCATGCACAACCGAATAAAATAACTTGGAAAATAACTAATTCTGAAAAAATAAAAAGTGTGTTTAGTCTATGGAACTTGTGTACTATATTTCAAGTCTTTTCAAAACATTCAAAAGTGTGGTGTGAATTTGATCATTATTGAGTGAGATAATTATATTTGAAAGATAATAAAAACATTGAGAAAATTTGTTTTATTTTTAAATAAGATGACAGGGACACTGGGCTATACTTTACAGACTTTTGTTAGTTATTTTGTTCTCTCTTCAGTTCATACATGACATAGCAAATTGTGAACTGGGACTTGATGCGGTATTCTTAGGAAATAATAAACAATAATACATGCTTAAGATGATAAAAGACCTTGATGTTGGTGTTTTTGTGTTCTAAATTCTTTGGTTACTCTCCAGCTTTTCAGTCGATTGTGAGATTCCCTAAAACAAGAACGCACTGTTAACCCTAGCTTACAGTCTAGAGACATCACTATCGCAGCAACATTCTTTTTTGAATGAAATCACCCCCGTTGTATGATATAAAATAATAATATGTCCTTTATTTCAGATTATTTTATACTGTAATGAAACTGTCACTAATAAAAATGTTAAGCTCTTACATATACTGAAATGAAAATGTGGGAAAATCCCATGCAGTGAAGTAATAAGATTCATGTCTGCTCTCGATGACCTCTTTAACTTATACTCATTTCCCAGTGAGTAATGATTACTGGTCAATGTGTGCCTACTTTGACACAGTCACCCAGGACTATGGCCCTTACATATGACTTCACTGTCATACGACACAGTGACAGCACAAATCAAATGGCTTAATAAGGTAAAAGTTAATAAATGCTTCCTCCTGAGGGTCAACAAACATTCCCTGGGGTGAATTATAAAAATTATAATTACCATGACGACGGATTCACTTCCTCTGCTACTTTTGAAATAAATATATCGGCCCTTTTAACCAACCATTTCAATGAGGCTGGCTGTGGGCAAAAACTTCAGTTAATCCTTATGCATTTAAAGATGGCTTTAAGGGATAGTTCAGCCAAAAACCCATCCGAGATGTAGGTGACATTTTTTCTTGAGTAGAACCATAAAGACGATTGTTTGATAAATCTGCAGCCCTCTCTGCTTCATACAATGGGTCTATATGGGGTCCGATTTTCTAAGAGTTCCTCCTGGCGGCTCCTGGCGACATGTTGACGTTTCGTGAAGTGACTCGCTCGATATTTTCATAAATTAGGGTTATTTTTTTATAAATAAAATGTTGAGATGTTTGTAAAAGTTATTTTAACGTTTCCTTGGTATTTTACCAAAATTGTTTTATGTATATGTATTTAATCACATTGCTAATTTTTAAGGCAGTATAAAACCTCTTTTTTGTTCCTTCTCTGTATATTCCTTAAAGAATATTTTCCTATATTCCTTTATTTGGTTTTCTGAAAACTGACTTTGCCTTGTATCAGCTGTATTTGCGAGAGTTGCTGATGTAGTCATATTAATGAAGACTCTTTTAATTCTAGAAACTACTACATTGGTAATAATTTTGGAAAAAAATGTGTAATGCTTTTCAGTACACTACACTATGAATGATAATTAATAAGCAGCAGAGGATGAAGGTCTGCTGGGACAGAGGTAGGGGTTTAAAATGTTAGGCACAGTCTTTATATATCCCTTTCAAATACACACATATATATATATATATGTTCTTTTTACTTTGTTTGCTATAAGGCCATGGTTTTCCAAATTTTAAAACAGGTGGAAACGGCCTATCCTGAAAGGCTAATTGTAATTTGGAGGAAGGCCTTTCAAAACAATGTAGGAGTAGGCCGAGGATCATAAAGACATTTATAAGTAATACAGTCAGTATGAAAATCTTGAGTCAAATTTTTAATGTATTTTTTTATGTAAATGGTTATAAAATTGTAATAATAATTTAAATATGTGAACAGTTTTCCATAGGTGATCCCATTGGGGGTCACCTAATAAAGCCTTGGAAACCTGCCAGCCTGGGAATCGAACTTGTAACCTTTGCGTTTTAAATCTAGCTCTCTAACCATAAGGCCACAAATATCTTTGACCCAATGCGTCAATATTGCATAATAAGTGGACAAGAGTAATGATATGCAATGGAGTAAAAATACTTCACGATTAACATCCATTAACTGTTGGAATTTGTAAGGTGTGTATATTTATCCAGTGACATTTGGAGATGTTTTAATAAACCTAATTCAAAGTGTATACAATATTTCATATCAAAATATAAAGTTTAAGAAAAACACCTTACATTATATTATTTAATGATTATTTCATTTTAAAAGGTTAAATAATAAAGATTCGATGGATGAGATTTGGAATGTAATTGTAATATTGCTGTGAAATTATAATACATACGTAATCTGTGCTTCCACGCCCACTTGACGCTCATCAAAAACGCACACATGCGCAGACCCCTAAAGTTTAGTAACATTACCTTAAAATGAACTAGCCCTGGAACATAACCTGCGCCGGAGCAGGTTATCTTTACAGAGTAAGCTGCTATGGTTACTTACCATGAAAGTTATCTCCGTTTTTGGAACCACAAGTTGATGTTATGTTAACTTACACTAAAATTTTGGTATGTCACATAACCAGCTTTCTGGAATACAAACAATCCAACAGTTGGCCCCATCAACCCCATGGGGTTTCACTTGTCCAGTCAGTATAGGGTGTGTAACTAAATAATCTAACACTAACAAATTATCTTTTCTTGTGCAATATCTTTTGACAATATGAACTAAAAATTGTACTGTAATACTTACTATAGGAAAAGGCGTAACGGCTAACATGGATCACGTGAGGCAACCTCAACCAATCATATAATGGCAATGGCATCAATAGATGGTGTTCACGCTTTTATCGTAATTGTAAATTTAATTATTTTGTGTAAATCAAAGTCAGCGAAACCATACCTTTATATTCATTTGCCTTTTGTGTGGACTTTACGCTTACAATCAGCCAAAGGTTCTTAAAAATGTGATCGTTAAAGGGATAGTTCACCCAAAAATTACAGATATTATTATTATATATTGTGACGGGGGCAAGAGACACGACACAGACATCGCGGTGGTGTAAGCAACCCCAACGGGGATTTTAATGCACAACTCATAAATAAACATAAACAAAAGGGCATAATGCAGGGTGCTCTCCGCCCCTCCGTGCTTGGGCAATCGTGTCCTCCGTGGCCCCCTCGCTGGGGACATCCTCGCTCTCACTCGGGAGTATGTGAGACACAGCATAGGGTGCTGTGTGTCCTGGGACCTCGAGTGCTGGGAGAAGGCGGTTTATATGCCCGGCAGCTAATCGGCGTCAGGCGCGCTCAATCAGCGCTAGCCGGGCTGTGTCCCAGGTGACGCTGGTCCCAGAACAGCGCCTCGTCACAATATATACAAAATTACTCACCCTCAAATTGTTCCTAAGCTGTATAACCTGTATATACCTGTAAATGTCTTTGTTGAACACAGATATTTGAAAGAATTATAGCAACTGAGATTTCTGAGGTTCCATTGACTACCATTAAAATGTTGTCAAAGGGCCCCCTAGAATTTATTTTCCTAAAATCTTCTAAATATTTTTCATTCAACAGAACAATAGAATAATTATTACTACTGTGGTAGAAATCTGCATTCATAAAATATGTCCAAAAGGCAGAAGAATTGTATTGGTTTTAAGCACTCTAGTTTCCCCAAAGCTGTTGTAGATATGATATGATAAGATTTAAGATTTACTAAATTGAGACCTATGTACAACAAGATCTCCGTTTAGCTCCAGGGATTTTCTACCAGAACATAACTTCACAACTACTTCTGAATTTTAGTTCCCTTCCAACGTGGAACAGCAATTGAACATCAAAACTGTTCTGTCTTGACATTCATTTTTTTACTCTAAACAAAATTCCATAATTCTTGAAGCTACTGTATTATTAATTAAATGCACTTATTGTATCATTGCCTCCTTTTGACAAATCGTTTTATTTTTTCCTATTTTATCCGTCGCTTTGGATTAAAGGGTCTGCTAAATGTTTATTACGTCTGGGCGTCATCAAACTTGTCAAAGGGATACTTCACTCATAATTTACTCACCTTGGAGTTTTTCCAAATCTGTAGGCCAATAAATGTCAGATGAACACAGAGAAATAAATTTGGAAGAATGCTTATAAACAGACAGATTTTGCCCCCCCCCCCCCTTTCTAGTAGGAAAAAATACAATTGTAGTCAAAAGTGCCCCAGAACTGTTTGCTGTACTACATTCTTCAAAAAGAGTCAATGGGGGCAAGACCTGTTGGTAATAAGCATTCTTGCAGATATATTTCTCTGTTCATCAGAACATAGAAATGTATACAGAATTTGAGTTACTCGAAGGTGAGTAAATTATGACAGAATTTAAATGTTTGGGTGAAGTATCCCTTCAAGCTTTAGCAGTCGTCTTGACACAACAGGACACCGGCTGTGTGCGATCTCGCCCTCTATACCCTCATTCACTATTCCCAACATTAGTTCACTAATATAGTCAACTTAAAGGAGCGGGTGAAAACGAGTTTGTACATTCGGACACCCGGCGACTGGAAATCCTGCGGGCGCCATCTTCTGCCGAGACGCGGGAATTAATTTATTCACGATAGATGGCTAGTTGTTGGCTATATCGGTTGTACTGTCGAACACTCGTTATTAGGTTGCACCATGGGATTGAATCAGTGCACTCACTAAAAATGGATGTCTCCTCAAATAGTGTAATATATTTGGGTATTTAGGGGTCTATTTCGTACACAGCCATCCCGCAGTCTTCGGAGGCTGCGCAAAAACGGTGCGACATGACGTTCTTGAATGAATTACCTCAGTGGTCAGACGCGTATCAACAGCTGTAAGTTGAGGTAGCAAAAACCGCATTTAAACTTACAAAATGAAGTTTACTATTCGTGAAGGCAAACCTGAAGACTGTAAAGATATAGAGCGCATGATTATGGTGAGCAATGGTGAATTTCTTACCTCATCCATTCAATAGACACGGTTGATTGTTAAGTGTAAACTTGTCGATATTTTGTGAATGTTTTGATTCTAGGAATTGGCCGTTTATGAAAAAATGCCCGACCAAGTAAAGATATCCCACAAAGGTGTTGTGATTTTAATTCCACTTAGTCTACTCGTAGTTGAAACACCCAAAATAAATCATATTACTTAATACAGTAAGTTCCATGTGTGTCTCTTTCTCATTTTATAGAGTTGGAGAGAGATGGATTTGGACCCAATGCATATTACAAGTTTCTTGTAGCTGAAGTGCCTGAGGAGCAAAAATCTAAAGATGGTAATAATGACAACTAAAAGACCAAAACGAGTATACATTTTACGAAGAGGAATATGGTAAACAATATGAACGGCTACTTGCAGTACTGGCATGTGTTCAAGTAATAATTAATCTCAGTTTCCAAGACAAAGCTCAAAAGTCACCTATAAAATATGCATGAAAGATCAACACCCTTATTTAATATTTACCTGCAACACTATTTTTTTCTTGTATTATTCGTCTCTTGTAAAGATACTGATCACCTCGTTTTCTTCTTCTTTTACTGCCACAGGATACACCAAGGTCGGCTATGCTCTGTTCTTCTATACTTACAGCACATGGAAAGGCAGGGTTGTGTATATGGAAGATCTTTATGTCATGCCGGAGTACAGAGGTGAGCAATTTTGAGTTACGTATCGGTTCTGTATTTTAAATGATGTACTTCAAAGTTATAATGAGTACATTTTTTGAAAAGCTATGAAAAACACTTTTGTGCTACTTAGTCTGTTTAATTCACGTGTTGCTAAGTAAGTTTACAAGGAGGAATCAAGAAATTCTGTTTGTACATCAACTTTATGTGTACAATAAGTGGTTTATAGTCAGTCACTGCAATACTCATCTGTTTTTCCATTGAATACGTTTTGCTTGTCCGGCAGGGAAAGGCATTGGGAAGGCTTTAATGGCAAATGTCGCCAAAGTAAGTTATGTAGGCTTCTTTGTTTGGTTTATTTCAAGCCTTATAGATAATTAAATCTGAAAAATCCTGTATTTGTAATTGGGTAGTTGACAAATAAATCGTACATGTCTCCTATGGCATGGCAAATCAAAATTTTGAAATCAAACCGTTTATATTACACTGTTTAATATTATTAATATTTATGTTGATCATATCAATAGCAGTTAATAGCATAAGTGATTTATCTTCATTGTGAGGAATTTGCATATTTGTCTGTCAACTTCCCGATAACATATATTCAGTTGTTAACACTGGTTTGTTCTCCCATTAATGTCTAAAGGTGGGTAAAGAGAAAGAGTGTGTACGGTTGCAGCTCTCTGTACTGGACTGGAACAAACCTTCTCTGGAATTTTATTTGGCTAAAGGTGCAGAGGATCTTACAGCTAAGGAGGGCTGGCATCATATCCGCTTTCATGGAGAAGCTCTGAACAATCTAGCTCAGGAGGCACCTTGAGGAACATTTTACAGATGAAGGAATAAAAAATTATACAGTATATTAAAACGAATATGTGTTGGTTAAAACAATTGATTCCAATTCCAATGTCTTTTTGCTGTTGTCCAGCTTTTCAAACTATTCATTTTAGACGTTATCTTAAAAATGCATTTGAGATAGTATTTTGCAAATACTCTCATATGCCTCGACTTGAAATTCTACTATTGACTAAACTAGCATATCATTTTTATTTTTATTTACAAAAATTGAACTATGAAAGTGTTAAATGGCAAATTTTGAGAAATGTTTTGTGGCCACTCGATAATAATAATTAACGGTATCAATTATATAACTATATCAAAAGATCTCTAGATAATGGGAAATTTATAATTGAAAAAAATTGCTGTGTTTTGTTTTCATTTGTTAATTTGGAAAGACACAAAAGAAAGGAGGTGATATTACTGAAGACTCTTTTATTTGAATGTGATTTTGTTTTATTAATAAGAAAATATAAATAAAACAAAAATAAAAAAGTTAAAAAAAATAAAATCTGTCGGTTAATCACCTTTTCAATCTTGTGTGCAAAATCGTTTTGAAAAACTATACAATACTTTATGTAGCTTTTTTGGGAGCTCCATTTTAGATTTAAGTAATTTGTAGTGATATTATGCCTTTTTGTAGTACTGTAGATGGCGGTGTACAGTAAAGGTTGTCTGTCAATAAAGTTGCCTTTTGCATGTGTTCGCCAGTCCATTGGCGGCGCTGTTGCGTCGTGTTTGCTGACATCAGATAAAATTACCTGAAGAAGACTGTTTCTCTGTGTAGGAATATATCTGTGGGATAAACATCTTTTGGTTTACTTTTGTTGAATCTTTCAAATATTGTAAACTCCAGAAATCGGAAATGGCATCTGAGAGCGAGGAGAATGGCACGGAAATGCAACCGGAGGTCTGAATATTTTGGCAAATGTGTGTCTAGTGAGATATTGCTTTAAACAGCCAAAGCTAACAAGCATTTATGAATCTTTGCTTGATACTTTATGCTGGGTTAGGTTTTAATTAAAAAAGGGTTTCTGTCAGTTTGAATGCAAAATTACCAATTAATTGCATTTGTAGGATACAAACATACATACGTACATAATCATGCATTGATGTCATCCTACTGTCAAACTGAATTGAATGGATATTAACTCATCAACGACATATCGATTATGTGAGTGTATCGTTTTGTCACAGGTGGAGGAAACGGCCTATGCCTTAGCTCGGTTGAAACTCGAGAATCTGCTGAATAAGAGCATGAGGATTCGTATGACTGACGGCCGCACGCTGGTGGGACTTTTCTTATGTACAGACAGAGACTGTAATGTCATCCTGGGATCTGCACAGGAGTTCCTCAAATCCACAGGTAACCACTTACAAATGAGAGAGCAAGACAGTTTTAGGTAATGATTTTGCTTTAGTGTGGTGTCCTATTAGTGGTGTTTACTTAAGTAGTTATTAGCTTCTTTAAAAGCAAATCCCTAGCAACCACCAGTAAAGTCATTTGCAGTGTCTGAATAACTGGAAAGTGTGGTATCCATATCTTGTGATTTTATAAAAAATGTCTTAATTCTATTCCATTTTATTCACAGACTCTTTCTCACAAGGTGAGCCCAGAGTGTTGGGACTGGCCATGATTCCTGGCCATCATGTTGTTTCTATAGAAGTCGAATCTGAAAGCCTTCAGACAACCACACATGGACTCTAACCACTTTAAAGACATTGGACTCTCAATATAGACTGAGACTGGTCTGCATATAAATGTTGTATGAACAACTACAGCGTCTATTTGAGATGGGGTTACTTTAATCCGAATGGATATTGTAACAAATATAATGACAGCTTGAGTTGTGGTTTTATTTTGGTTACAATTCTCTTTGTGATTGTTTATGAGCAGTTCTCCTTATTGACTATCATTTTTTCAATAAGAGACAGTTGAAGAAGAATCATTGCGATTTTTGTCATCGCTTTTTTGGTCATTCTGTTGTTTTGAAAAATGAAACGTTTTTTTCTTTGTATTTGTCATTAAAGTGACATGTCTGTGCTTTTAAAAGTGGTAAAAGGCTCAATTACTTAAATTTTGTTGTTTACAAATAATTATAAACCATTGACTGACATGTCCATCCTTTCATAAACAAATATATAACTGCTTAACAAACCTTTCATTTACATGAAAATGTTTTCCTTGACATGTTTTGACTCGAGAAGTAATACACACACATAATTCATTTAGCCTATTTAGCTGTGCTAAATCTAAGATTGGTTATATCTTGTTTTAGATTTAGAGGTTCAGATTCACTGTCCAGTTAAGAGGGTGGACATTTAAAAGAAAAATTTGATTTCTGTTGTTTGAGTGACATCGAGCCTTAATTAGGTTTAGTTATAGCAATGATAATTTTTTCATTTAATTTTATAAAAAAATATGTGAAGAGTTTGATTCCAAAATGAGATTTCTCCGTAAGTTTTTCATGTGTTTAATTGTGTTAGTTAGCTGTATTTTTTGAGTGGCTTAAATGAAAAAAAAACCTCTGCAGTTTGATTGATAATAATTGGAATGGACAATAAAAAAATATAAAAAAATAATCTCGTTTTGGAATTAAACTCTACATATATATATACATATATATATATATATATATGATTGGACTACATATGACATAAAGAAAAACATTAAACATTTGATTTAAACATTTTAAATATGCTCAGATTTATTTGCTAGTGATGTCACCATCAGTATTTGATGTCAATATGTAACACTGTTTCTACATTCTGCAGTATATTTTTTTTATAAATAATAAAAATCATTCGGGGCATAACAAGGAAGCCAGTAATTTACAAAATATGCAAAGAAACATCGAACCAGAAACAAATAGAAAATATTGGAAATGTAGGAATATATATGTAATTGTATGGACAATGTATGCTATGACCCAACTCAAATTATAAGATTATTTTAAGATGCTAATAAACTACTTTGCTTTAGAATTATTTAAAAAATATTAAAATCGAATTTGAAAAATGAATATAAAAAAATATTAGTTCAAAGGGAATGTTGAATAATTGCATAGATTCATGCATTTGTTTATGTAATGCATCCCAGGATGCTGCGACTATCTCTAAATATAAATAATGTTTTTTCATGTAGATATCATCCTGGTCTGAAATAATGGTCAGCTTAATGTTAATATATATTCAACATTTTTAACTTATCAAAGTTTTATTACCCTTTTTTTTGCAAATTCTTGCACACAATATGTATTTACTGGAAATGTGCTAATAGAAAAAAAGAGAAGCGAAAATCCCAACAATACGACCTGTATTTACATGACTGTATTTAGATGAAAGCACAATTTACAATGGAATTATGAGGTTTTGTTTGATAGAGCACCCTGTTTTGACCATTTTAACTTCTATGTTTATCCCATGTATGAAGTCTGTTTCTTACACATATGCATTGTGTCCATACTGACTGGTACATGATATTGTAGAGGCAGTTTGAACAATCTGCAAATGTCTGCTATGATCAGAAGTTCTGTCGTCTTGAAGATCTGATCTAAAGAATTGTATCATTGACATCAAAAAGATTTATAGTAAACATACATATAAACACAAAATCAGGAAGAATGTGTGCAAATTTGATTATTTAAAGGTTATCAGGTAACAAATTATGTTCTACATTTTATACTCACTTTTTTATGTCTGAGCTTTTTACTCTACAAGAACACAGCAAGCAGCTGCCACCACATAAAGCCAGTGTAGCAGAACTCCAACCAATGTAAAGCCCTTCTCCGATTTCATATCTAAACAAACACACATCGGGTATTTAAAAACGGCCATTCGTTTATTAGATAACTGTGTCCATACACATATGATGAAAAAAAACTGTGCTACTGGGTCTTAATTATATAGATAGTAGAACAATGGTTTCCACTTACTTTATTCCAGCATACAGTGGATCAAAAAATTGCTGAGTGATATTATAAGCATACCAAGACACTGCAGTCATAGTGCAGAGACCTGAAACATGAAAATGTATTTACTTATCCATGTATGCATTTCGATGCCTTCTTGTAACAATTTTTTTTGATACATTTGTAGAAAAAGTCGACGTTTGTCAACATGCATATACACAACCACTCGAAATGTTGCACTTTCTTCAAATAAAATGAAATAATATAATAATGACGGACAACTTTATGACAGTTTTACCTTGTAGTATAAAAAAGATGCCTCCGACCCCAGCGACCCGACCCTTCATGACATAATTCTCTCCTCCAACCTTAGAACACTGCATACCTACTAGAGTTGCCACCAGCCCAAAAACGCCCATAACAATAGATGTGATCATCAATGCACGGCATAACTGAATGTAACCTGAGAGAAACAGAGAGAATAACTCCATTATAACTAATTTATAAGACCACCAGGTTTGTGTTAAAGCTCTATAAACTAACAGTATTGGTGATCAACAAAATATTTTTCATCTTCATTACTCTGTAAGCTCTTAAATCACAGTAGTGTTTGTAATGCCAAAATATAATAATTGTGATCCATGAATTTTTTTAATTTAATGTTTTACAAAAACAATTTTTTTTATTTAGATGCCCAATTAGTCAAAAACAAAAAAGACTGAAAGAGCACAACAACAATGCAAGCAAGAACACAAGCTGTCATCAAAGCCAAAGGAAGAAAAACAAAATATTAAGTTGTTTGGTTATTATGTGTGAATAAAGACTAGTTGCTTCAGTTTGTTATTTGCTTGCTTTAGTTTTGAACACATTTTTTGAAAGATTCCTGAAATGTTTTGATGTATTTTCTCTTTATTATGACAGGTGGTTTAATTAATAATATAGATTCTGCTTGCCTGTCAGCACGATGTTTAACAGTTTTTATGCATGTCAATGCGTTTTGGGTTTGAGGACTTTAATTTTTGGTTTTAACAAATTATTTTTTCTCTGATAGCAATTTACCAACATTGTTTTTCAATAGATTATTTGCCTATTGGCCTAGATAGCCTATATTCTGAAAAATGCGTTCTAAAGCATGTTAGATTAGCCCATATGAACGAATGAAAATGAAATATATAGCCTTTATATAGGCAGTCCTAATTTCACTTTGTCACTTGGTAAACTATAATTCCAAATGTATTAACTGCATTAGAACACCATTACTCGAACTAAAAAATGATTTACATGTACTTTTAAATGGCCAAACTAAGTGTCCAACTGAATTTTAGACTTTAACAAACACCGTGTAGCCACAATGTATCCAGAAAAAGAAAGATCTCGTGGTTGTCATACCGGACAATGTCAGTAAAGATGGGAATTCCCTGCAGTTGTGGACTCCGGTTGAATCTGTGGCGCAGGACATCCACAAGTTTTCATAAATCGTTGATGTAGTAATAGCGTTGCCGTCCACAGTTGATACCCGCCAGAACTTATTCGGAAGCGCTACACCGACCATGACCCAACCCCAAAAACCAAGAAAAACAGCCAATGCTTCGACGATAGGATCCATAGCTTCCTATTGCTTTTAAATCGCGCTTTCAAACTATGCTCGCAGATTACGTCAGATGCATAACGTTTGTTAGAGTCAATGCGCCCCCAACCCCCCTATTCAGTTTCAGAGTCACCATGAGGACGACGTCAATTGACACAACAGGTGATAACCTAAAGAAAACTAGCGACCACAATACAGTAACAAACTTGTTTTTGCAAGGCACACACTTTTATTATAACACATTTATTAAAACTTTTTCATAGCCTGGAGTTAATTAAATTTTACAGAACCGGATTTTCGTTATCGTTTAACTTCTTGGTTAAAAGTTCCATAAAACACCACGAGTTGTTTAAAAGGTCAAACGTTTTAAAGGGACACTATTGGAAAAATAATTTTGATTAAGTTGTAACCTTTAATGTAAGACTTTTTAATCATTTATATTTTTTCTGCAAACCAATCAAATAAATGTAATCGCAGAGCAATCCTCATTAACAGAAAAGCATTATAAAATAAAATTAATCACAGTCCTGTCTATGATTTTTTACCTGGTAAAGCGAGCAAGGACTGAAAATTCCAACAGTTGTAAACACCAGAGGAGTCATCTGCACAGGACATCCAGAGGTTTTCAAAGATGGTGGAGGTGGTGATGACACTCCCGTCTGTTGAGGACACCCTCCAGTAATTATTGTACAATGATACCACAACAGACACGGATCCTAAAAATCCCATGAAAAGTGCACCAATCTGTAATGCGTCTTTCATGTCTATGTGTATCTTCTGCTTTTCCAAGGTGAGCTGAATGGTTGTGGTTTCGTCTTCTGATTCTTCAACTTTAAAGAAATATCGGTTACTTATTCTGCCACGTTTTCCTCTACCTACATATTTCAAAAGAAAAATGATGCCCTGGCTGACAGAAAGAAATTCCTCTTCAGCGGTCCTCAAAATCCCTTTAACCAGTAGGCCTATTCCCTTATATAACAATAAATGGAATTTGACCTTGTAATGAACATTGAAGGCTTTTTATGATTTTCATGTAGATAAGTCCACCACAAAACATGTCTGATTTCAAGCGATCGATTTAGCCCATAGTTTATGATTTGCACATTAACTCATCAAGACAATGATAGGGCGAGGACAATTCCAACTACATGGGTGTATGGACGATTTTTTTTGATTAAAGATAAAGATTACATTTACAGTAAAATAAAGTCACCCGGCTCGCCTCGCTATATGTGATAATCCTGCTTTGGCAATATTTTCCACATGGAAAAATGCATATGAGTAACATTATCTTTTTTATTAACAGGTGTACAGTTTTCATATTTTCTCATTACTAACCTAAACACATTTTTTTTGTTACCTGATTGATCAAGTCACATGCAGTTTTTTTTCCTCTAAAAATATTTTACACCAGTCCGCATTTCTGTGTTTAGATTCGGCAGACACAGTTTGTATAGTTGTCAAAGCTAAAAACTATTCTAGAGAGCAGAAGAGACCCACTTTAATTTATGTAAAGGAAAATCTAAAGCTCATCTTGATACCAATAATATTGAATATTAATCATAAAATAATCAAGTCTTTTTACTACAGAATGCTAAAGATAAAAGAAAGTCATTACACAAAGTATCAAAAATCGCATGAGGATGTTCTTGTTTAAAATTGTAAGATCAATAGTCGGTCAAATATGTCTTCTGTATATTTGCTGTGGTTAGTCATTAACATGTTAAAAAATGTGTTTGTGCGTCGTCTTTAAAGTCTGTTTGTATGGGGGGAGTAAATGTGTATGTTATCCATCTTCTTTAGATATTTGTAGTACAATATTACATGGTATCAGTTACTGTGCGTAATACGAGGCTGGGTAGTGTTTACACAAAGATTCATGAGAGATAAGTTCCTCATTCATATATGGTTTAAAGGTGCAATGTATGAGATTAGGTAGGATCTATTAATGGTAATGCAATACAATATTCCTTATTATTTCTTCAGAGGTGTATAAAGACCTTACATAATTAACAGCTATTTTACTTTAGAATCAGACATTTCTAACTATATACAGGACGGGTTCCCTTGCATGGAATTCACCAAGTTGTTGCTACAGTACCACTTACAGAAAAATTGCTCTACAGAGCACGTTTCGTAAATACATTTTCTCCTTCTTGAAAAAAGCAAAAACGTGATGACATCATAGTGCTTTCTCAGCCACCAAAGTAGTGCTTCGTAAGCGAGGGGAAAGAGTGGAGCCAATGGTTGCAATTTACAACCTCATTGGTAGATGTGCTAGGATCCACATGCAGAACATTTAACTGTTTATTTAAACTTAGAATATATCTTTGATATATAATTCCGTCAGCAATTTAATAAAATAAACATGGCATACACAAATGAATACATTATTGATACATAAAATATTACTTTGGTGCTAAGTCTAATCAAAATTCATGTAATCTTTCAGCAAGTTCAGTGGGTTCATAGAAAGTATAATAAAAACTCCACATATTAGTATTGACGGACAATAAATTACTGATAATCAACTGTGTTTATCATGTGATTAAGGTATTTGAAAATTAATCTTTACAGGGGTGATAATATGATGAAAGGCTGTGTTGTGCATAATCAGCTAATTAATTGTTATCAACTTTTTCCAGGAAGGAGAAAAAGATGTTTATTTTTAAGATCTCTATTTTTAAGAACTCTATTTTGGCTATCACCTTGGTTTTCATGGGTTAGATAAGTCACCCTTGCTCTTGTTCATGAACAAAAATACTGCCAATGTAAATTAAAAATGTCAACATTGAAAAATGATGCCCAACTTTATATTTCATAATGACATAATGAAATTTGAATGTCCATGGTGTCAGTGTTTTTTGTTTTTTTTAAAGCAATGAAGTACCGAAAAGTGTCGAAAAGTGATGCCAATATTGACCATACATCAATATGTGACAAGTTGGGAGAGACATTGGTAATGACACAGCATGTCTGGAAATTTAAATTTTACTTATCATACTTTCTTTGGGATTTTGCTTGGTTTGCTTGCTTTTGTTCACTTGTTTGGTTTGCTTGTTTCATGTTATGTATTATAAATTGCCTACAGGACTGACTTAATACATTTACTTCATAAAAATATATTAACTCTGCCAATTGTATGACACAGCCCCCATATCGAAAAAAAAAAAGGTATAAAATGCATCTAGAGCATCAAATAATTTCTCAAAAGTGTTATTCATGTAAATCAATAACATAATAAGTAAAAAAACACTTAGCGCACCTTTTAGATACTGCAATCTTAAATCTCTCACATTTGACCTACTTACTATAACACCTAACACTATTTAAAAAAAACTGGAAAAAAACACTTAAGACTGAAAATCTGCCTCGCAATTCGGTCAAAACCCATTTTTGGCATCTTTTCTGGTGTCCCCAAGTCTATTTATTCAGCTGAGTGTGATCAGCCTGACAATAAGAACGTTTTTATTGAGTTCGGTTAAGCACAGTCTTGGCATTGCCACTGCAATAAAACCCAACACTCGCTGGAACTTCACCCCCTGTCTGCGTTTAATTTCTGAAAAGCGGTGGATGTTTCCTTGGTGACTATCCACCCCTCTTAAATTGTTACTATCAGCTTTCGTCTGTGCTTTTCTAACTGTGGTTTCAAAGAGAAATACACATCTTAGTTAAAGCCATGGACAGCCAAGTACAAACTTACATAAAAAGCAATGGACAATAATAAAAAAGGACACCAGCTTTGTATAATTTGTGTGCAAAATGGTAGAAGAATCCTGAGATTAAAGGTTTATTTTGAGTCTTTAACGTTTTCTTATAGGGAGAAACGCTTAATGTATTTTAAAGGTCCAAAGGCTAAACCTGAAACACAACACATATGCCAGATAATAAACATGGATTATACTCACTCTGCATTGAACTGAAGCAAGATTTTTAAGAACACTGTAACATTTTGAATTTGTCTCTCATAATCATGATATATACAATTTAACAATGAATTGCTAAGGGTTAAGTGGATTTAAATAAACTTCGGAATATTTGAAATTCCTCTGCATTTGTGCTAAGAACATGAATGACATCTTAAATCTTGTGGCTTTTTGAACATGTTGTGCTACTACTTTTGTAAGAGAGAATAACTTTCTCTAGGATAAAATTCCATTGAATGAAATTGATGGAGGGACCAGATCTATAGAGAACAGAAGATCTTAGACACTGGAGGTATACACTTTCCTTTAAATTTGAATCCCTCAAATTCACATCAAGCATGAAAAGTAATCAGACTGGGACAGTATTATGGAGTTAAGCTTTTAATTTGGTGCTTGTGTTTAAATGTTGGCAATATGCATTGTTGAAATAAACTGAAGTACGTAAACACAAGACAATCTGATCATATTCGTGCAATAGGATACACTTGAGGACAAATTATTTCTTTGGAGTTCAGTGTTAGAATTACAACATTTCAAAATCAATCATTTCAATCTCAGCGTTTCACCATGTTAACACAGTGGTATTAGAATATAATATCTGTTATGGATGTACACTTTTGACTAACCAAAACATTTCAGGACACAAATACAAGTAAAATACAATCAAAAATAGGCATAATAATGGGGGTTTTAAAGTTAAAGAAATAAGTCATTAAATTAAGGTTCACAGTTTTAACATGTGACAAAACATCAAACAGACATTTGTCAATTATTCTTGGCCATAAAAACGAGATACCTCATTTAATTAAAAAAAATCTAGAAAATAAATATAAAACAGTTAAATGCTAATGTTTTACATGTTTACACTTTATGTCACAGAAATAACATTTATTATTTCCTTTAATTTTTTTTCATAACAGTAATATGAAGAAGTGCAGCTCTGATTAACAAAAGCTTGTACATTTTGTTTAAAAAGGACTGCTATTATCTTGACGACATGGAGAAACCATGGAAACGTTATAAGGCATCAGACGGTTAACTGGTCAGTGTAATATTGACTGACTTGAATTTACAAGGCATCCATTCAAACCCAACGTCAGAATTTAGACTGCCTCATTTCTGCTCATCCCCTTAGGAAGACTTCTTAGCCACAGCTACACCAACCAGACCAGCCAATCCAACCAATCCAGCCAAACCCAGACCAATCCCACCAACAATCGCCATGCCAACCAGTCCATCTACAAAACATGACAGAACAGAGCATGTTCAGGACACTGTACATTAGAAATAAATAATAAGTTTTGTTTGTTGGTCCTGGATGATCACTGACCCCATCCTACAATAGAAAGACCAACAATATTGATCAGGGAATATGACACTTTCACCCTAAATTCTTGCCCACCTTTCCTCATGGCTTTGTCGATAAGTTTTTCCAGTTCTAGAGCTTGCGAGTTTCCTGGTTCATTCTTCAGTAAAGTCCTGATATATTTCAGAGCTCTCTCGTACTCCTGTTGATGATGTATTATAGAGATATGAATATAGAAGTGTCATTTAAACTATGATTATCACAATATGTTAACATATTAAAGCTTTGTTAACTACCTTTAGCTTGTAGTTTCCAACAGCAAGGTAAAACAGATAATCCCTCTGCTCATTCTTGGTGCCCTTCTGAGCAAGCTCTGGCAGAAACAAAGTATTTCAGCATTTAGATTTCCAGACATAACAAAATTGGGGATCATATTGGATGTTACAGTAGGTTTGAAACATCTGTTTAAAAGCAGAACTAAGTTTGTTTCTACCGTTCACCGTAATTCACATTACATGCACATGCCATGACAAAATCTATTCTCATCACTATGCATGTGCCATTGTGGTTCCCTTCTGCTGCACAAGTCAGTGGGCATCTGGATTTGTGTCAAACAATAACTCTTATATCTTCATCGTCCCTTATTTCAGATCAGATCAGATATGAAGCCTTTCATCTAGTATAAAGATAACATGAGGCAATGCAAGATATACATTTTTAACAACTGTTCAGACACAATAAGACAATGTTGTGAGTAATGTTTAATGACCTATGTACTATACAATTATCTTTTGATGCAAGAGCATTTAGCTCATATTACCCCCAAACTGATCACTTCCATACAAAAATACTAAAATTTTATGTTTATTTAAAATTTACACATAAAGGAAAGTTAAGACATATGGGAGGCAATGGGGGATGAGATCTGTTTGGTTACTGACATTCTTCCAAATATCTTCCTTTATGTTCAGTAGAACAAAGTCATTTGCAGGTTTGGAACAACTAGAGGGTGAGTAAACAGTGAAAAATTGTTCATCTTTGATTGAACTATCCCTTTAAAATAATGGAACTAAATATCCCATCTGGAAAGAAGCTACTGAGTGACAAGATAGGATGTTAATGTACCACAGACACGAAGTCTTTAACAATGACTCAATGTGACATCAAAGGCAACAATAAAGACTGAATCAACCCGTTTCACCCATATCAAATGTTTATAGACTTATCCGAATTACCAAATTACTACAAATGATTCAAAGTGGTGATACAATAACATGGCAAGTCTTGTGATCTTGGATTGCCTGATTAAAGGTGGGGATCATAAACGTGTAACCACTCCATGAGAAAAGCATTAA
This sequence comes from Triplophysa tibetana, assembly GCA_008369825.1. Classification (NCBI taxonomy): domain Eukaryota; kingdom Metazoa; phylum Chordata; class Actinopteri; order Cypriniformes; family Nemacheilidae; genus Triplophysa; species Triplophysa tibetana. The sequence continues at coordinate 7,264,367 of CM017901.1, read as the reverse complement.
AATGACACAGTTAAGCAATCAAATCTCACTGCTCAAATACTGTACTGCTAAATATGATAGAATTGATACCTTTAATGCCTTTTGTTGCTATACCTGTTTGTACATTTGGGGTACAATAAACACTAAAGTGTCATATAAACTTAAAAAAAACGCCAAATGTCTTAAAAAATAAACAAACAAGGTGTGATCTGATGTTTCTACAGAAGCTTTTCTAATCAGTTATAAACTGACATCTATTTTCATATTTAGATACCTATAAATATTCATGACCTTCTGTGGCCACAGGAGAGACTGGGATATATATATATATTTTAATAACATGCTCTATATCGTTTATGGATGTACCAAGCTTTTGATCAGGTGTACACGATTATAGCTAGAAAAATGAAATAAAAATGCAACAGGTAAGGAAAACCAAAAGGCCAACAACAGGTCATTTATAATGTATTAAAATATTAAAAATAATTAATCGAGGTTATCACATAGAAAAAAATTATTTTGGACCTTCCATACACAAATATAAAAAAAAAAATAATACTTTCTATACAAATATAATTGTTGTATTGCTTAAAAGTGAATATGTACTTGAGGTCTGTATTGAGATAATTGAGGTCTGAAAAAATACAGAGCACCTTTTCTGTTATTCTAGAGAAATATTGTTGTTGGTTCACAGACTGAAACAAAAATGTTCATTTTACCTAAACACATGGCCGAACACAAAGACAAAAAAGGGTTAAATGGAAGAAACAATAAGTGTAAAACTGTTTAATTTAATTGCATTTTTGTTTGTCTGAGCAAAAAATAAATATACATTATTCCCTGATTTACAGAAGACGTCAACTAAAATGTCATTCAGTGTAATAATCTTGTTAGGCATATTTACAACAAAAATCAATTTATGACATATTAAAAGAGTAAAACTTTGTCTACACAGGATGCGACAGGCGCGATGCGACATGATTTATCCTGCTTATCCTTAATGGATTGGTCTCGTCGCACCGCATCCAATGTGGACAACATTTTAAATTATAATGGGTTCTAATGAGTTTCTAATGTCTTTTGTCATGTCAAAAGTACTTTCACCCCAAATGCTAATTAGTTGTAATTTTACATTTTAAAAAGTGTGCAACTATCCTAGGTTTTGCCCACTTGTCAATAAGTATTTTTTACTAATTTTTTGAGCACAATAAAGTGTAATATGCTCCCTTATATTTAATATGTACAAGTCAGAATATGCATGTTGTTTGAATCTGAACATAAATATTGTGTTACACTTATGACAATGTAACATTATTTCACGCATATTTTGACAGGTTATTCTCCAAAAACTTAGTTGAACCATAATGTAGACATTTTACTAACATTTAATGTGCTTTCTATGGCCATTAAATCAATTTGGTAAATGTTTTTTGATGGGGACATCTTAAAGGTGCAGTTGTTGATTAACAGCGGCCACTAGCGTTGTATTATATATTTGCAACGAGTTTGCAACAAATCGCTCAGTCCAAACACAACGGTGGCCACCACAGTACTAAAAGATGTCGTTCTCATGTTGACGCAGGAAAGAGATTTTGAGGGCAATAGAAAGAAAGTAGAAAGGGCTGTGTCTTATTTATTACATAACATAAAAGGTCTGTGGATTTTAAATATAAAAAGAAGGATAGAAGTCAGGCAGAGGCTAGGACCTGTGTTAATAGTATAAAGACTTTCCAGCAGAGACACGTTAGGACCCGCGGTACTAATTTTAGCAGAGATAAACACATATATCTATGGAGATACTTTACAGCAGAGAGACATCTGAGAAAAAGATCGTCCAAAAAAAAATAAAAAAATCACACCCGAGGAGAATGCTTTGATTCAGATTAGTATGCGAGTAACATACTAACAGAAAAACATATTTGTTGTTGTAATATTAGCTGTGTGACGGAGCAGTTTTGAGTGTTGGAACCGCTTTAATATTGTACTCATCCAGATACTTGAGAGAGAGAGAGAGTGCACGTTGGAGCTAAAACTGGAGGGCGAGTAAAAAGTGCTTTATACTCTATTACTCAATGATGAATAAAAATCCACTCAATCCGCGGATCACATGCGTTCCGAACCGTAGATCACGACCCGTACGGATAACGGATCATCCCGCAATCCGTTTCACCACTATACCGCAGGGGAGAGGAAACCCTGTATTGTTACTTTAACGTCTGTGACCCACATATATATAAATAGTAGATTCTGATTTGGTATTATTATTGATACACACAGACACACGGTTTACCCTTGCCTAATGCACATAGTTGTGTTTTATGTTTATGTGTTTGTATGTTGCTTCACATGTCACTTCATTAGCTAAAATCTCGGAGAAGCTGAGAACATTAAACTTCTGGAGACTCCAGGTAGGTTGCAGTTGTGACACTGGAGACTAAAGGCTTCCTTATGATTTCAAACTTCATTCTTCCCTTCAATGATTCTTTAGTCTTTTGCAGGTAAACTGTACCTGAAGAGTTTGGTTCCAGAATGAGATAACTGGTTGTGTTTTTATTCTGCATTCCAATTAATTTCAATCAAGATGCAGTCGGTTTGTCTTGATTTAAACCATAATAACTCACAAAATACAGCTAACTAACACAATAAAAACATAAAAGCATTCTGACAATGGGCATTTACAAATTTTTGACTGCCCTTTGTATATTAAATTTATTTTCGGACTCATTATATCTGTAATAGACATCCTGCTGCATGCCTGCCATGAACTTCAGCCTTCGTTAACCCTTATATATCAGTTATAAGTAATATATGCTCAATTAATAGTAGTTAAGACTAGTGGTTATGAATTGGTAAAATGTGTCTGAAAAAATATGATCAGAATATCAACTTGCATAATAATTATACACACTGTAGTATAGGTTTATTTATGTTTTTGTTCTATTATGTTATTCTTTAGTTAACATACGATGTCCCTTATCTACTACAAATAATGCAATCGTGCAAATGAAAGCACAAAGGTCAAGCAGGGTCAAATATTAGTGTGTAGTTACCGTCAAGCAGCACTATTCCTTTCTTAATGTCCTCCGACTTTTTGCTTCTGATCAGACACCACGCATACTCGAACTGCGTGTCTTTCGACACAGAGCCCTTGGACAGCTCTGCTTTATATTTCCTCTCGAACTTCTAGAAGTGAAAAAATACAATGTTGACACCCCGACCAGTTACCATCGCACTGAAACACGCGGACGTACTGTACACATATAACACGTCTCAATCGGTTTTCACAAAAGTATTTGAAGTTTTAAGAGAAAAACTTCACACATACAAGTCCAAAGCCTACAATTTACCTCGAGATCCTCTGGAGCGACAACATCACCGACCACCGCTTCCATGATACCGGAAATTATGTTGTGTTTACACCGGATGCTCCAGTCACATGACTTAAAAATTAATATTTTTTATTTTATATGCATTGACTGTTCAACAGCAATTTGAAAATCGGATCGATGATTTTATTAGCATCTGAAAGACAATATTTATAAAATAATCATCACTTATCACGTATAATACGTGTGATAAATGTATAAATCGCACGATCCATCTGCTATGACGCAAAAGTAATAATATTATATATACATTAATAAATGTTCATATAAATGTAGAACAACTAGTTTCCCACGTACAAAGTAAAGCTTGAGAAAAAGCAAGAGCACGTGATATTCAAATTGATTACGCAGCCAATCCGACAGGTGCGTTTCACAGTCAAAACCGACCGCCACCTTCCAGCTGGTCTGTCGAAAGAATCAACGGAAGTCTTTGCGATAGAACTGTTTTGGATGAATCCGATTTATTTTGATCAAAGTGTATCTAATTTTCTAGCTATTTTGTACAATGGACGTGAAGTGTGTGGGTTTGTTATGGTGAGTTTTGTTTGTTGTCCACAATAATGTAAAATAAGCCTAATTAGAATATTAGATTAGGAACTCCCCTAATTGCATAGATGTTTTTTTACAAATCTTGTTCTTGCACTACACTTTTAAACATTCAACTTTTCTCTTTGTTTTTTTCCAGGTTTGTTTTGTTAGCTTTTTGCCCATTCTCTGTCCCTGACTCCATACCTATAGGTAAACAATAGGCATTGTGTCCTTATAATTAAGAAACTAACGTGTACTGGTCTGTTTTTGCAGACCAATGGACTAAATAATGCTTTGTTTTATACTGAATATTTGTATGTCAGGTATGTTCAAGGCAGAGTGTCATGATCGTCATTTCAGGCTGTCTGTAAGTGCAAATTTCCTGGGCCAGAAATTCAGGTTTGATGTTCAAGGTAAATTATTTTGACCTTTTAAATCTTTTTGAAATGACTGCATGTTTTTTTAAAATTCTGTTTTCGGTAAACCAAGAACATCTACATGAATTGCAGCAATAAGTCATGATATGAAACATGAAGTGTTTTATGTGTTCATCTAAAACCTTTAAATGTTTTAAATTTGCAAGTTCCAATTTACTGTGTCAACACTTAATCACCAATGGAGCACTTCAATCACACCCAGCTTCAATATTGTAATGTGACATCATCGACTTGCTTATTATTGAGTATGTGATGTCTAAAGTACAGCTTTAATTTCCCTGTCTCAATCTTGAAAAAAACGTTTTACATGTGTCCACTCGCAGGAGGTTCTGAGATCCATGAAATTTCCGATCAGTGGGCAGCAGAGTGTGGCTATACCTTTACTTTAGACTCCTGGGGTGACCTGCAACTGCGTGCTTCCTATCTGGCTTGTTTGGTGGAAAACAAGGTAATGTATGACGCACTGAAGTAAAGGAGATGACATGTGAAAGTAGATTGGGGATAATATTATCCTTCACATTGCACTAAATTGTGAAGTTTTGCATTTTATTCTTTAATTACATACTTCATTTCCAGTGTTTGGTTGTTTGTTGTTTTAGGATTCTGAATTTCAGCTGCTGGTGTGGTTCGTAAATAAAGACTCGAATGGAGAGGAGAAATCTTATCCATTACTTCTCACCTGTCCTCTTCAGATCCCGTGGAGCCCTCGGGAGTTTGTCTGTGAGGAGAACTACATGGAGGTCATCTACATTTTATTTTACCATAAGGGTGAATCCCAAAATGTCTTGTATCAAAATATTGTGCATATGTTTGCATTGTAGTGTTATTTTAACGCATCAAGCTTTCCCAATCCCAGTAGCCTACTGCAATGTGAATTCAAAAAATCATTATGGTATTACATGTCGGCCAAATACTTTTCCATTTCCTAGGTGTCTGTGCTTAAACGGGTGCCTCCTGATGATCACATGGGTATGGGGTCGGAAACTCGCTCCCCTGTGGTAAGAGCGCGCAAGTATGGATTCAAGCCAGTGTTAACTTTGTCTATAAATTTCTTAAAAAATGTTTTCTGGTTGTTCTAGGGGCTCGATGAGGGTTTGACGGAGTGGAGGGTTGTTTTCCGTATTCCAGCACTCCATCAAGAGGGTGGCATGAAAGAGGAGACTGTGCCTGTCAGAATGGCACACCTGTTGGGATACCACATTAACACCACTGACACTCGCATCCTTATGCGTTGTCCCTATGGATCCAAACTGGCATACACTCTGCAGGTCAGGTCAAATTACCATGTCAATCTGATTTAGATACCTGCAGGAGTTACAAGAGCTCAGTCTGTATGAATTCCAGAATGTTGCTCTCATTTTCTGTACCACGGTGTGTCAGTTGGTCTTAAAAATGACGTGAGGTTTTTTGCTTTTACTGTTGTAGCAGGATGAGACTGAGCTGGAGGTGGTCAGCCCCACGATCCTATACAAGGTCAAATGGACCCTGTTGACTGTGGACATGTCTGTGGCTTGCAGCAAGAGTATGTTATTCTTCTTTTCCATCTTTTTTTGGTCCCCATGGGTTCGAAGATGAAACCTTTAGAGACTGTTGGTTAGATATGGCACATGTGTGAATTGAAGCAAATGCACTTTTATGTGCAATTAAAGGGATGCTTTGAGTAGCCTTCTACCACCCTAGCAGGTTTGTATACAATGCAAGAGTAATACGTTTTATGACTTATTTTATTATAACCGCACAACACTTACTGAATTTAACATGCATTGTAATGTCCATGTGCCATGTAACAAATAGTGTAACATCTTTTTCGAGATTAAGGTTCAAATACAAAGTTTGCAGTTGTATACACTGAACGGTATGCTAGTATGTTTTGAACTATTATAGGGTATTTGAATATTTAATTGAGAATTCTTCTACTTCTATCATCAGACCAGGCCCAAATGGACGGTTCAAACGTCTTGTGGTCCCTTCCACGTGACCTTCTCCCTCTGGTCCATCCTCCCTTCATAGAAAAGGGACTTAAGTTAGGGGTAAGGGGACGCTATCTGTCTGAATGTGTAGCACACCAACGTGGTTACATGATTCACGACAACAACGGAACTTTGGAAGTCCGTATTCCTTTTGGAGCTGAAGGAGGATTCATTAAGGTGCCAGAGAATGTTTTTCATATGGATGCAATTTGCCACTTTTATATTACCAAAAGACGTATTTTAAAGTGAATAATTTAACTTTAGCTTTTTGATTACAAATCATCTCTCTTTCAGAGTCATGTGATTGATGGACGCTACTCTCAGTCGTACTTTGTGGACTTGTTTCTGCTACGTGAATGGGAGGATGCAGCCTGGAGTCTGACTAGACAACAAACTTTTAGAGCGCTTTCTATACGTCACCTGCCACGGCCAATCACATTCATTAACCGTGAGTCGCTAATATAGAATGTTTACAACAAACTGCTTTCATTTTTGGCCTTAGGAGGGTCTTTTATTTGCTAACTATGTTTCTTTCTCCTTGAAGGGACTGTAACTTCACAGGGGGAATTTTCAGTATCCCTATGCTGTTTTCCTCCCGATATTTCTCTGGTGAATGTAAGCGTAGCAGATCAGTTGTTGGTGTGGGAGGAAATGGAAAAGAGTGGCGTTCGTCTATCTCAGAACCCGATGCTAAACAACTCGTACACGTACCTGCTTCGGATCCCCTTTGAACATCCTCTCATCTCGCAGAAGGTGATTGGTACTTGTAGGAAGAGTAAAACTGGTCTAATGCTCTGTATTAATGTTTTTCTTAATTCTAATAATTTAGTATCTGGGCGACCGCTTTAGGAGATACACTTTCTCCGGGGTCTTCTCATTTATTCTGTTTCCTGATGAAGACGTTTACAACCATCCTGCTACTGTTGAGGCTGAACTGCAGGATGTAGGTACGTAATGTTCTTTTACTTTTTTATTGGGAAGTTGTTCAGCCAAAGGTTGGTTCACACAGTTACACACAAATTCCTATTGTGTGGTTTGCCTTTTACGTCTCAACAGAAAACAGAGCCTTTTGTATTTCTCTTCAATAAAAAAGAATGAAAAAAGAAAATGGTTCAGTGTATTTGTTTTGACATGTCCCAGTTCTACTCTAAATATGTCCTTTACTTACAATCTCTTTCTGTCTTGATCACAGTTCTGCCAAAGCTGGAAGGGGAGTGTACAAAGCACGGGGTGCATGTTCTGGCTTACTACGGTAATATAGACTCGTCTGAGTGGAGTATGTATGTAGGAGACATGGGGCTTAACTGGGACCTAGTGGAGCTGGGAGGATTCTCTCTGGAAGCACACGAGCGCTACCTCAGCCTGGAGGTGCCGCTATATGCCCCTGGGATGGCCTATGAGGTACCACAGTCCTAGGACCTTTGCACTTAATTTCAACAGCCTGATTTCGAGTTAATGTCACTCAAAGTTCATTTAATGTCAAGATTGAAAAATCGAACCAGTTTTTAGATGCCTCTTTTGTGTCTTTTAGGGCTTGGGTCTGCAAGGTCTGTTAGTGAGCTTGACTGTGAGTTTGGTTCACTTTGAAGTGGCTGAAGAACAAACTCATCTGCAGCGCTGTGTTTTCCCTGTGAACGAATTATTGGGTAAAGTACACAAAGTAGTACTTTAAGTAGTTTTTAAAGGGGTCATATGAGGAAAAAAATGATTGCTGTTACTTTCAAATCCGAAAGCTTCCCTCCAATAGGCCCTTTTCACAATGACGTCACTTAACTTCCGCCTTTTCGCAAAGCAGTGTTTCATAACATCTACCTAGCGAAGAAGACGAAGACGAAGAACCATTTAGCCAAGGCTCTGGGATTTATCAGCAGTGAAAAAAACTGAAAGAACACTTATTCAAGTACTTATCCTAGCACCTTAACTTATACAAAAGGAAAAGAAAACACTTACCTTTAAAATCAAACAGGGACTGTTCAATGAAGAATTTGTGTCCTTTATCTAGGTTTGATTATGTCATTAGCGAAAATCTGTCTGCAAGATAGCAGTAGAAGTAGCGATACACTACTACGTGGGAAAATGAAAGATGCGTGACGTCATGTGAAAAGGGCCTATTAAGTGTAGAAACTGAGCTACATTCATTTGTAATGTACCGCCAAGACACAAGATGTTGTGTAAGCATTTTATCATCTTGAGTTTGTCTTCATTTCTTTAGATTAATAGGATCTTTTAAACATCTTGCATCTTTGATCTTTTTTTTTCTCTTTGATCTCTCACATTGCTAGAGAAAACTTTTTGTTCTAATATGCTTCACTAAATGCATTTTATCCAACAATGAACACCACAAGGCTCTGTTCTAGGCCCGTAAGTGATTTTTCTGATAAGACCCCTGCTTGTGGATCTATGCAGTATGTCTGCCTAATGGAAGAATGGTGGTTATGGTGGACACAGCTGGTGTTTCTCCTCAAGTGAATCCCAACCACACGTCCCTATTGGACCCTGCCTGTAGACCACTGGTAACTGATCAATCCAGAGCCCTATTCAGCTTTTCTATAAACTCTTGTGGCACTGTTGCAAAGGTATGTTTTTAAAACAGTCTCAGGACTTAAGATTCAGTTTTTTTGGTCTAGAGAAGCTTTATAATTGATCAAAATCTGTCTTGCCCATAGAATGACGGTAATCAGATCATTTATAGGAACGAGGTGAGAAACATGCCTCCTTTTCCTCCAAACCTGAGACCACTCAGCCAACCTCAACCACATTACAGGTAAAACAAGTCACTGTCCTAGAGATGAATGCTGATATTTTATATATTTTTTTTTGCTCAAGTTTAGGGTAAAAACATAATTTAGCAAAGAAGCGTTTAAATGACGCCAATATGGAAGTTTTGACTGCTCTGTCGTTTAAAAGATGATGATTTTGTGTAACAATGGATGTCAATTATTTACATTTCAATGATAATTCTCTTTCTCGCAGAGTTCCACTTGCCTGTGTTCACCCAGAAAATGGAGATCATACGCTCTCAATCTACCTACCTTCACATCCTCCCACATCTCTACCTATAACGCCCACACACAAAACAGCTTCATACATAAAGCCTCATGAAGACAAAGGTGAGGAACAGAACAAACACGCTCACAAAAAGCCAGTTTCACCAAGTAAAGTGTCTGTTGATATGAAATTAGTGTATATATTCAAAAGTAATTTCCTTTGAGTGGTTTTATATTCAGTTAGCTCATTCAGAACTATGTAAATTGCACTTGTTCATTTGCTTTAAACACATAGTTTTAGACGGGTAAAATAATTATGCCATATAAAGTAAGACTATTCAGCGCTAGTTGAGATTTGCATGCAAGACAAAGTGAGTTAAAATTTTGATAGATCCAACTAGATATTTCAATTTAAACTTCATTTATTATTACTATCTAGTATTTCTAATCATTTTTAGATCAATTCTAAACGTCTTTGATGTTACAGTTACTTGCACTAAAAGTATTACTTCTGTTTCCCATTAGACTGGAGAGCAGATATCTTAGCCTCTTTGCTTTGAGTTTATAGATACCAACTGTTCTTTTTAGATCAAGTAAAAGTTCAAGTAAAAATATTACTGTAAAAGATTTGTAAAACGACATTAATTATGAATAATAAACCGTACCTCACAGAAGTGAGTACACCCCTTCCATTTTTGTAAATTCTTTATTTCTTTTCATGTGACAATACCGTACAAGAGACACTTTTGCTACAATGTAAAGTACAGCTTGTATAACATTTGCTGTCCCCTCAAAATAACTCTACACACACCCATTAATGTCTAAACCGCTGGTAACAAAAGTTAGTACACACCCCTAATGGAAAATGTCCAAATAGTGCCCAAAGTTGCAATATTTTGTGTGGCGACAGTTCTTTTCCAGCTCTGCCTTGAGGCTATTGGGAATGGAGTTCACCAGGGCTTCACAGGCTGCAACTGGAGTCCTCTTCCACTCCTCCATGACGACATCACGGAGCTGGTGGTTGTTAGAGACCTTGTGTTTTCTCCACCTTCCGTTTGAGGATCCCCCAATAGGGTTTAGGTTTTCACCTTTGGTGTGTTTTGGGTCGGTGGCCAGGGGATGTAGTCACTTTTGTCGCCAGCAGGGTAGACATGAATGGCTGTGTGTTTAGTTATTTTGAGGGGACCGCAAATGTACACTGTTATACAAGCTGTACACTCACTACTTTACATTCTAGCAAAGTTTAATTTCTTCAGTGTTGACACATAAAAAGATATAAAATATTTACAAAAATGTGAGGGGTGTACTCTCATCTGTGATGCTGTCACTCTTGATCTTGCATCGTAACGTTAAAACATGTAATTAATGGCTGTGTCAGAAAGAGCTCCCTTTAGCCCCATTTACTATTCCCCACTTTTCATTCGAGGAAGTGATTGAAAACGAGTGCGTGAATTTGGACACTCTGTGCATATGCTCTGGAAGCGTTGCGGACAACTGCAACCTTGTATGGATACCTTGCGGACAACCTTGTATCTGCCGAGACAAGGAAATTGATTCTGTATGAAGGCCAAGATAGATGGCTAGCTGTGAATGTACCTCGTTTTTATGACGCATCATGGGATTTAATGAGTACACATTTCCAATATGAACTTGCACACTACTAAAAATGGTGGGACTCTCAAATAGTGCAATACATGTGAACAAGGGGCATAATGTGTCATAATGTTCTTGATGTAAATCATTTAGATAATACAGTATGTGTTTAAATTACAAGTTTGATTAAAAGCTAGTTCAAGGTGTACTGAAACCCTTGGTCAAGGCATTTATTGATTTCCCTACAGATGAGAGAAGCCAGAGTCTGCCAGTTGGAGGATGACACCCTTAAAGGTAATAATGTGTCCAAATGATCTCTGGTCATAAGTACTGTGTTGTTCTGGTCATGCATTTCGTTTCACTGCGAATTTACTAAAATGATTTATTCCTACTTTTTGTGTGTTGGATTGATGTATTAATACAGCAATGAAAACCTGGCCACACTACTGCTAAGGAGCTGAAGGTGGAACCTGACAGCACAATGGAAGGGGCTTGTCCTGCTAGTCACTTCATGCTTTGATGACAAACAGATGGTTTCAATAAAAGTTTTTCTTTTTTGTGCACAATAAATGCCTTCTTTTTAACACTTACATCTTCACATTAAGATTTTCAAAGATTATTTTGGATAGTTATTAAGCTTAGTTCCACAAAATTCCTATTTTGATTTTAGGTGGTATGCCTTAATCTTGGGGTCTTTGTTACTTCATGGACTGAAGTATGTGTACACTTCTTTTACATTTAAGCATTTGGCATACGCTTTTATCCAAAGCAACTTGCATTGCATTATGCGACACATTTGTAATTAAGTGCAATCCCTGGGATCAAACCCACAACCTTGGAGTTGTTAGCAACATGCTCTAACCACTGGGGTACAGGAAAGCACTTTAACTCTTTAAATATTTTGGCTATGCGGAGACAATCTTTATATTAAATTGCAATGGTGTGGAATGTGCCCATGATTTGCCAAAATGTCACAGTCTTGATAACAAAATGATTTACTAACTATGGTATGAAGTTTAATCGGTTGTGTCATATACGTGAAACGTAAATGTGCAGTACTAGGGGTCCTCATGGACACGTTTGGGAACCTCTGTGCTAGTCTACCCCTGAAAGTTCACATTCGGCAGAAATTTAGTTTATTTGAAAAATTAATATACTGATCATCTCTTGTTTGGGAGCATATGGAGATGTGTCCAATTACTGTTGTCAACACTACAGTAGAATGACAGTACCTAAATTAAAAGCTATTTGCAAGCATTTTTATTTGTCACCCCTCATCATTTTGGTTTAATAGGGAATGTGTGCAACAGTGCAAGACAAATTTGAAATTCCCCCCAAAAAATCTTGGTCCCAGTGAAATAAAATTCAACAAATCTTATTTTTTCATTAAAATATTGCAGTGCTTATAGTAGGCTAAATAGCTTATCAAAGTGAGTCATTTTCTTTTTTAAATTCATATACACTCATAATCTTCAGATAAAATCTGAAAATGCACTTCCACCCTGAAATGACTTACCATCTCAAATAACGTAAATTAGATGGTTTGGCCGGAGCATCCGTTAACTCCTCCCCTTCAACTGTCAGTCTGCTCCAAGTTTCATTTCAAAATTAATACAAAATCTGTTTTTACACATCCAATCAATTAGCAATGAAACACGCAAGCCACGGCCACTAATATTCGCCTTTGAAATTTCTTTTCACTCGGAAATGTGTAAGAATACGGAAGTAGAAATGATCTCAACTTCCGGTTTACAGGGACTTTTAACTTTCAACCTTCTGGCTTCAAGTTCAGCAGCGATCTTTCGTGCCCTCAAGTCATTGAGGATCAGCTTTCAATGTTTTGAGGAATTGCTTGTGCAATTTGGTATTGTTCTCTAACGTTGCGTCGCCTCTGGTGATCCGTGGTTACTTCTGAAACATTTTCTGCTGGAAACCAGCCTTTCTGTCTGTCCGAAAGTCGCATTCCTTCATACCAACCTTGAGGAAGAATGAGGCAGTAATTCGACATTAGATCAAAGACTGTTATGTGCTAATGTAGTTTAAAAATAACTATTTTGGAAAAAAAGTCTGAATTGAATTCATTATGACTTTACCTTCAACCGTTTTGCGCAGTACATTGATGACATCAGATGGCTCTAAGCTAAGTTCATCCACTTGTTTTGCCTTGTATTGATTGGTGCACTGTACCTGAGGACAATCTGATTTACACACAAAAATATAGAGGAGGATATTGAAAAGTTTTTTGATCCCAGACAGGAAAAATGACAATAACACGTAAATTACTATTTTAAGTATAGTGTATAATTATGAAAGTCAACTCACCCCAGTCTTCATAAATTTTCTCCTCAGCAGGTGCTACATTGATAGAAGGGAAAGCAGCCACCCACCTGTGCATATCTGACCTAGTGAGAGGGATGTTGAAGTTAGAAGTTGTTGATTGATAGACATTACAGGAAAAATCTGAGGATTTAGCTTCAGTTATAAAAGTTTAGGAACTTCTGTGTTGGATAATGAGTGTTTTAAACAACACCAAACCTCCCATGCTATTTCTGCACTGCAATATATTGTCTGCAGTATGCACATTTTTTAGTTGATTGAGTTTTGGGTGATGATTTATTACCAAAATTAATAATTGCTATTATATTGTAGCAGGACACATTGTGAGGGTATGCTGTTTACCAAATATTCAATACACTCGATCTGCCCTTCTAGTGTGATATACTGTAGAAACTACAAGAACAGTGTACCACCAATGGTATGGTTTGCCTGCCACAAAACAAGATATTTATCTGATATTGTATTAAAGACACAAAAACCTTGTTGATTTCTGAAATGGAATAAATTAAGCATGGGCATTTTGGAGGTCATGGGTAAGATATTGTTGTATTATGTATTCTGTTTACATGCTTTTTTTAACAGTAAGTTGTCTGCTGCACAGCAAGCAAAGTATAACATTCTAAACATGAGTCATGACTATGTTCAGTGGGAAAATAACTGCCAAACTATATGCCTCTTACTCTGTGTTAGCCTTCAGCAGACGTTCACAGTTGATGCCCCGATGGTTTTCAAGTATAGTCAGACAAAAAGAGTGATCCAACCCTAGTTTGATTTCTGTGGTGTGCACCTGAACCAGAGATCTGTGAGCGTAATCGATGACGACAAACTTGTCTGGAGTACCACTGAAAAAAGGTAACAAGGCCAGATATTCACTCAAAAATGTACCGACCAGAATGCAATAAAATGACATGATGGTAAATAGTAAGTGATGAAGAACAAAAAAGTTTAGATCATGATAACAAGTGTTAGTAACCCGGCATGGTATAAATGTTTACATACAGTAGCGTTAAAACTTTAATAACAAAACCAGCTGCTTCTAACCTCTTTTTAGTGGTGAGAATGAGAAGATCATTGAAGAGGAAAATGTATACAGGGGTGCATTTGTTACGCATACTGAAGAGAGACCCTCTTTTATTCAACTCTTGTAGTTCTCCCTGTTTCTCAAGACAACGTTTTTTAGAGACAATTGGAATGGCCTGTGAATATAAAAAACAAAATATTTTTTAATGTTCTTTATTCTCTTAAGAGTTTTATGACCTGCAATTTTTTTTCCCGAATACTGATATTATACATTATACAATTATTGATGATATATAGTATGCATACGGAGTTGTATATCTGTCTTCATACGCATTGTGCAGTGAGTAACAAGCAGTGTACATGAATCTGTCAGCTGATGCTGTTTTTTTATATATGTACAATATTCAATCCTGTATTATTCGTACAGTAATTGCTAACTTGATGTAATGTGGACAGAATTTTTTTATTTCTAATTCTGACATATTGGCGAAACTGGGTAGTAATTGATTATTTGTACTTGAATAACATTACATATTAAAATACTCGCAGGGTACAGTTACTATTTTATTGTTACATACTACATTAAAAAGATTACATTTTATATAATTATATAGCAGCGTAAGTAGGGTGAACAAACTATTTGTTCTTTAATTTAATCAAACAGTGAAGTAGAGGGAGAAGTTATTTCATGGCATTTTTGGAGTGTGTTCCATTTGAAAGTCCAGAAAGTCAGAGGTGGTGCCTCTTCACCACCAGGGGGCTCCCTTGAGTACCGAATAAAAAACACTATGTAAACATATGCTATTTTTATGTCTTGCGGATTCAACTTTAAAGCAATCATTTGGAAATGTCCTTTTTATTACTTCATTTATTTAAATGCTTTAGTTTTGTCAAATCTTGCAAGTACAGATATAAAAATTCAGTATTTATCTACTGGCATAAAGTTGGTTTGACGTTTGATAGTCTGAATTTAGGGACCGTTTCCAAAGTTACATAGGCTACATATTAATATACAGGTTTCTAACTTCGATAACATTTAAAGGGAATGACTTAAAGTCACAATGGCTTACAGAACAGTGTTCATGCGGGTGTCAGCCATAATGCACACCTTTTAGATTTCTGATATCTATTACAATAAACTGTCAAATATTATGTAAATTTTGCTGTGTATTTCACTACTGTCAGTTAAATGGTTTTTTATCTTTCAGTTTTGATCCATTTAAGTGTGTTTATTGATTTATTATTTTTTATTTATTAAAGTTTACAGTTATGTTGATCTAATTTAAATATGACAAGTGCTCCGATAAAGGTTTTTGCCCCAGACATATATCGGGACTGCATATTATACTGCATTGCCATTGATAGATTCTCCATAAATTATACACAGAACCTTTAACAAATAAAATAGGTACAATTACAGTATATTTAACAGACCTTGAGTTTGTCAAACTCCAGCATTCTAGAGATGTAAATGAGCTCTTCCATCTGTTTCATCTGGCCCACCTGTGAGTTTGCCTGTTTGATGAGCTGCAAAAGATGTGATGAAAGTTAAGTTAGCTATTATAAATCACTTATCATTAACAGTTATATGTACAAAACAGTAAAGCATTTTGTAATGATATATACCTCAGACACTGAAGCCAGAGCTTTCGAAGCAGTTTCTTCTTCTGTAGTTCCATTTGCAGTCCTCTTAAGAATACTCTAGAGAGTGTTGTAATTAAAAATTATTATTTCCTCATTTGAAATTATATGAGAGAAGTTGGAAAAGCCTCAACAGACCATGGACTGTATGTGTCACCTGTATAAGTATTTTGATGCGTGTGATTCGTTGGAATGGGAGGAGCATGAAAGAAGTAAAGGGCAGTCGTTTACAGAGTGGAGATGACTCCAACCTCTTCATCACAACTGAAAAATCTCTGTATCTCTCCCTGCAATGAATATAAATGAACATCACACACAGTCTGATACCACCGTAACATTTTTGTAGAAATCTACTGCACCTCATAACATATTATTTTAAAGAAACAAACCAATAGCATATTTTTTTTACTAAAATTGAGAATGTATACTCCCAGTCTAGTTTGTGAAACATAATTTGTATACTTTCTATAAATATATAAAAAATTACAAGTCTACGTATATTTGGCTTTTTGTACCCTATACATAAGTATATCTTGCTCAAAAAAGGTATTCTTAGCTTCTAGCTGTATTTACTATATTAAATGAGTAGCCTACTAAATAAGTAGTTTATTATTAATCTTTTGAACTAGCAAATACTATAAACTGCACTGTAACTATACTACATTGTATATTTTTTAAACAATTAACTTGTAAGCTGTGGTCCAAAAAATGAAATAATATGTGTACAGAAGTAAACTTCTGTTTGGTTATCAATCTGGCTTGTGGCTAGTAATATAACAACATACATTTCTTTTATTCATTCATTTCTTTTCTAACCCTAACCCTATCATTAATTTAATGAAATTACATTAAAACTACTCAACAGTTATTGATTCTTTGCGGAGGAGGTCAAGTTAAGTTTGTAACGTGTATGTTGTTGTCGCTAAAACCGTTCTTTATCTTCAATTTAAAACACAATTTAAGAACAGATTTGACTCACATCAGACTGCTATAGGTCTTTTCTTGGTAATGCTGGTTTCGGACGTAGTCCGTGTAGACAAAGAAATACTTCTCAGAGTGCTCATAAATGATGTCACACACATCTGATATCACAACACTCTCATCCACTCGCTTCAGAAGATCCTTTATAAACCTGAAAAATGAAACAGACAAGTTAACTATGCGTGTTTATGATATCACATATTGTACATGCATCCTGAATGATGCAAAAACAATTGAATTGTAATCGGAAAGATCGGCCTTAAAATTTAAAACCATAGGTTTTTTTAATGTGCAAGTTAAAAATAATTAAAAACCGAAATGGGTTAGGTGTACATGTTAGTGTAGTATGGGCAATCGGTAGAAACAAAGTCTTCCAAGAGTTTGTATCCCTCTCACCTCTCGCTGACCTCGTAAACCTGCAGGATGTTGGAAAAAAGGGCCTTCTTATCGTGAACGACCAGGGTATCATTGAGTTCCCGTGAACCCAAGAAATGATCCTTCAGAACCCGCAGGGAACGCAGATAAGAGGCCTCAGATGTCAACACCTCAAACATGCTCTTAAAAACAAAGGAAAATATAATGAGTTGGGCATTCTTTTAAGTTTGCACAAAGTCGCTTTTTTCTAATAATAATATATACTTTATGTAAGTATACAGCAGCCCCAAGAAGCTCCCCTTAAATTTCATTATATAATCAAGTGGCAATTCAAATAAATGATGATATCAGAAACGTATCAAACTATTTTTTGCAGTTTTATAATTTAATTGGCAACATTTTAAAGTGTGGTTTAAGGTGTTCCAAAACTTTTTATGGCCACTTTACTTACTGTTCATAAATACAGCGTGAATTCATATATATTAGTGTTTTCTGTTCTCTTTACTTTCTGTTATTCTCACCTCTTGTCTCTGTCTTTCAGTGCGATTGAGTTTCAGTAACACCCCACTTTCCTTGACCACAGATAAATCCTGCCATAGTGGAATCTCTTCAGGGCCTCTTTTGGTTCTGTGGCCAGCCGCCCCCAGCGCTCCATGGCCCTCCAAACCCAGAGTTTCACCAACACTCCTCCTGTAACTATCGGGACTATCTGTTTGGATCTGACGACCTTCTTCTGTGACCTTGGCCTGGTAGATCTGATACAGAGGTTCTGTGGAGGGGAAAGTCGGTTTGAGCATGCAGATTAAACAGCAAAAGATCTCAATAACTTGTATTGTAGCACAAGAATAATCTTTTAGGCTCAATGTATAAGTTAACAATGTTCATACAGTACAGTATACTGTTTATACAGTACAGTGCATTTAGATTCGGCTGGAGATGAAAAGCATTTTTTTCTTCCAATGACATCAACTGTAGAACAAACGAATCAATTCAACGTGTGTGCAATGTATGCATTGGTTTATTTTCTCACCATAGTCACTGTTTGGCTCCCAGTCACTGGAAATCCTCCTTGGACTTTCTGTATTATTACACAACCTGTAAGAAACCCACACTACATAAGTTGACTGCACATCACTGAGCATTTACAAATTTTACCATGAACTTTGAATGCGTTGAGAATGAGCCACAAAACCATTAGTTAGTCAGAAATGAAACTATCTGTCTGTCTGCTTGGGTGCCAGAGGGGCATCAAGTATAAATAGGTGTGCAATTCCACGCAAATGTCAACCTTACCACGAAACAAATAGTTTTTAACAAAGGTAACTAATAGCACAGATGTCAACATTCTGTGGTTTAAATACCCATGTGATGTCTCTCCTATTTTTAAATGCCTTTTTTTTATTTTTAAAGCATAATTTCCATAGTCAATTATGTGCGGCTTTCAGAATTGTAACATCCATAATGGTACATATTCCTCATAAATGGGCACGTAAAAAAGGAAATATTTCTATTTTACGTTCTATGAAGAGCCAACCATTCTCCATTCGATGGATGTTATTGCTTCTGGTTTGTGCATTTTACTTGTCCTACAAAGTATATGGTATCTCAAAAAAGATGTCCTTTTGTCACATCCATAACGCAGGTACATTTCCCTCTTTTAAAATAGAAAATGTGTGCATAGACTGATTTTTTGTATACTAAGACACTATCATCAGGAATTTAGTATTAAACAGATTGTTCATTATAATAAATACATTCTCTAAGAGTTTATACAGTATGTCACATGCGTAACGCAAAATGTCACATCCATAACACTGGAATTGCCCAGATGTGCCCGCAAACAAAAACCACATGCAGCAAATACAATTCACACCGATCAATAATAGATGAAATTGATATTGCCATCTTACTCTTTCTTGTCAATAGTCTCCCAGTCTTCAAAATTACCATTCTCATAGCTTTCACCTGTGAAACAAATACATTAATATTGTCAGAAAGTATAAGTCAGTAAAGAATAGAGTTAAAGCACGGAGTATAAGCATACTTCTTTATGTTTGTGTAAGAATATACGTATACGTGTATGCTTTATTAGGTTTTGTTAGCTTTTCTTTCTTGAGGAAATATGAGTTGCATTAATTCATACCCTTACTTGATGAGTTTGGCATGGATATGGGTCGAGATAATCTTTCACTTTTACATCTTATGATTGGTGGACCTCCACGAAGAGACACTACACAGGCCAGTGCTGGCTGAGCAGACCTTCGTTTATTCTCTTGCTTGTGTTGAGAAAGTCGTGGAGGAGGTCGAGGGGGCACAGGTGGGGCTGTAATTTTGCAGTCGTTTGATGGCAGAAGATCCAAGTATATATGAGCATCAGTATTGTCCAGCAGTTCATACTGATGCTTATTTTGAGACTCAGAGGAATGATTTGTCTTTGTGGATACAGGAGGTTTGGAGGAGTTTTGCATTGACACATCATTGCCTACTATTTTGTGAGGGCTGTGATGAAGTAAAAAACTTTGGCAATTTAAACATGGAGGCAAAGTTTCTGGTTCTGGATGTTGAGATGGAGTGTTCTGCGGCCTACTGACTTCATTGCTGGTTGGCTTTAAAATGCCCTCTTTTTTCAGAATCCTTTTTGTCTGACCTGTGTCCATGCAGTTTTTGTCCTCCAGCTGTAGAGGTACCCAGACCAGTTTCATACCAGGTCTGTGAAGGTGGCAGATGCAGTGACAGTGTTTCTCCCTTGAGAGGGAAGGTGGCACTGTTGTACCTTCAGGACTTTCTACAGTATCGCTGACAGAATTATCAACCTCACTTCCATCAGGAGCTGTGCAGAAAGAAGGGTGGTCAGGTGCTTTATCAAGCTCATGAGCAGACGAACTCTACATTCCGGCCATATTACATCCGTTATATTTTCATTGTCATAAAACGTGTGTTTGTTAACCTATAAGATGTACTGTACTAACAACAATTGCAAAGAATGTTTACTCAGGTGTTAAACAAGTATAATTTAATCACAATGGATTACTTAAAGATTTCTTGTGATATATTTCTTGCTACCCATATCGCCACACTTGAAAAAAGACTCACAATTTTCCAAGCTCCTCGGCTTTTGTGGCTTCATGGGATGGAAAAGTCTCCACACAAAACTTCTATTCTTTACATATGTTCGCCTAATATATACAATTTCAGTCGATGAAATTAACAATTCGCATTTTAGTTAATATAAGTTTTACTGCCCTAGCAGCCTGGATAGCATACAGTACTCTCAGCATCAAACAATATTTTAAGGTATATAAAGCATAAACATTCAATGGTCAACACAAATATAAAACAACTACCTGATCGACCCACATCCTTATGGTCAACTGTCATCTGATGCATATTTTCCTCCAAAATCTTGTCTTCATTACATGGTCTGTAGCCACTTTTTTTTAGATTGAAGCCTGTGAATGCTCTTCTGTTTTGGTTGAGTTTGGTAGTCCAGCTTTAACCCCCAAAGACCTTGCATCATTGCTCAAATCTGTAAGGTGTTTTCCGCTGTTGTTGTTGTAACTTACTGCTACTAGCCTACCGCTCCTTGGCTCCAAGTCACGCAAAGTCTGGTCCTTTCTGCCAGGGGAACGAATGTGACTCAACTGGTGTAATGCACTGTTATTTGGTTTTGGTGGAGGACTGGGTTTTTTTGGAATGGTAGGCTTTCCGTTGGAGGTGTTACAGATTAATGCTGGTTTATCCATCATTTGATGCTCTGAAAGAAGTTTCATGTCCAGATGAGGCGAGTGGCACACTGATGACAAACTTCCAAAGGCAAGAGCAATTTTAACAAAAGTTTTCTTGTATTGCCAAACTGCCCGTCATCCTAAAAGCAAAACAAAAGTTTTGGTGATTTACGAATCGGTTTAGCACTAAAGTAGAAATAGCTACTCTGAACATTTATCAATGCTGCCTGGTTTAAAACATTTAAGAAATCTTTTACCTCCAACGGCGTGAGTGATATCCTTACTTGTAGTATGAACGTTCCGACTCTCAGAGTTAATAAATGTGACTAAAACGCACTTCTCTTTTCAGATCATGTTTTTCCACATGGCTTGACAGGAAATAGGTCACCGCAGCAAACTGAGGGTCACCACAGTAAACTAAGGGGTTGAGTTTAAAGTGTATACAGATGCAGAACATAACATTGGTTTTGTTGTAAAGAGCATTTAAGTATTTGCATTCAAAATCAATTTTAACAATGTTCACAAAACGATTGGGGTCCACCAACCTAACTGCGGACCAAAATAGTCTAAATAGGTCTGTTTATGGATGCACCAGTTTCAAATTACTTTTATTAAAAACATAAATGAAAGATTTACTTTACAATAAAGAACAATCCTCAATTGTATACAGAGGATTGAGTAAAAAAATAGGGAAATACCATAAAGTGAAGTCTTCGCTCCCCCCAAACAACCATATAGGACTGTTTATCTGAATGAAGAATTTAGTTTATTCAACAAGTCAGCCATGCATCTAATTTTATATTATATAATTTCATAAATATATAAAAAATGTATCGACAAACAGAAAACATCTCCTGGAATGTCCATAAAAATCCTTTTAAAAGCATTAAAGTAAACAATAATTTCACTTCCTTTATTACATACAAGCTGAGGTGTGTTACTTTTTCTGTTCCTTTATTTGACATCCTCTTTCTATGCTTACATCCCGTGGCCAAAAATGCCTTTAAAATAAGTGTACAAACACTAATAACAGAACAACACAGCATAACAATGTTGTCTTTTGTACATTACAATACATTCCGTCAGTGCTACATAATGTGTAGTTTACAAGCAAAAAAATGTAAGAAATAAAAATAAAAATAGAGAATAAATATTACTTGCATTCAAGTACATACAAGTGAGGTGTAGTCCAGAAGATGAGTTGAACATAACAAGCCTACACAACATTTATATCGCTCTTTTATTAAGCCCTCCAAATCAATATTAAGGTTTTATATTTTCTTTCGTCACGATTCTTGTTCAGCCCTAAATTTCGCTTTGCTGTTTCTCTCAGTTTCACAAAATCACACACCCACCACCTTTCGCTTCCACATAGTTGGGATCCAGATCATTTGGTAGTTTTCCATTTTGTCCCCAGATGTTCAGCTCACCAAACACTCCTGTCTCGATCATCTCCTCCTGCCATGGAATTGGAACATTCCCAGTTGCAAACTCGCCGTAGAATTCAGTGTCTTTGTTGTCAATGATAACACCTTTGATGGTGCTGAATGCTCCCACATCATCAATGTCCTTAGCGTAGACCATCTTAGGATCTGGCACGAAGGGAGGAGGTAGCATACCTGAACATAAGAGAGAAAAAATGATGCTGGAGTAAAGTTCCAAATAATAATAGCTGGTGCAACTAGTGGTATACCAGCTTCTAATCGCCCCCAGTTGAGGTCTTTAAAGAAGGACTGATTCTTTAGCTCGGCACATTCGTTGTTCTTCAACCCAAGTCTCTTCTCTGGATCTTTCTCCATAAGTCCTTCACAGATGTCTGTAAGCTCCTTGCTGAAGGTTGGGGGATATGAAACAGGGTCATTCAGAATACGCCTCGTCACCTCATTGTTGTCCACCTGTGACACCAGAAAAAGAGGAGGGTATGTTTGTACAAATACATAAAAGCATGTTGCCTGCGGAAGAAAGGTTCATGTGTAGGTCTTACATCTGTATGACATGAATGTATGTTACCTGTTCTCCACGACACCTGAAGGGTCCCTTGGCGGCAACCATCTCAAATAGAGTGACCCCCAGGGTGAAGTAGTCTACAGTGTAGTCATATTCTTTCTTCTGTAACAGTTCTGGAGCCATGAAACCTGATGAGGACACATATCTCTGGGATGGAAGTTCCTACTGTATGACTGTATAAAATCACTCGGACGTTGGTCTCAACTCAACTCAACTCAACTTTATTGATATAGCGCTTTTTACGATTTTCATGGTTACAAAGCAGCTGTACATGAGACACATTGAATACAAGTAAAACAACTAAAGGCATATACCTGTAAAAACAAGAAAAAGGTGAAAACAACAAAAGACAGACATACAAATGCTCCACACACACAATATGCAAACATACTTACACACATTGACATAGACGCACACACACACACACACACACACACACACACACACGCACAGTGAAAGCACACATTGGCGATAAAGGAGAGACAACCACAGGTCAAATATTAAACAGACTATAAATTCTTAGATGCAATATTAATTATGTCTAACTTCTGAATTCTCTCTGATTTGCTGGATTTTAAAGTGTAGAATGGAAAAAATGGTAAGTGTAGAAATATGGTAGAATGAATGAAAGAACAAGACAATTGGTCAAATACATCAAGAGCAGGGACGTGTTAAATGAACACAGATCATATGTAAAATAATATTTTTTCTTTCTTATGGGTGTGCTACACGCCCACCTAAGGAACCTGGCAATCGTATTAGTGTACTTATAAGAATTTAGGATTTAGTTGTGGTGCTCTGATGCCCTCATAGAGAACTGTCAAGTATGTGCATTTCTGCTTCTTACATACTGTACATGACAGTAGTCCATTTTCCCAGACTGTAAATTTGAAATACAAAGCTTACTCATCTTTTACCAGCATAAAAAATAAATAATTGTAAATATAGGTTTATTTATGTATGAAAGCAAGTGCAAACAGTGTTCTTAGCATGTATACATGTACAGTAAAGGGCTCTGACCTGGGGTCCCTGCATATCCTTGTGTATTATCTTTTCCTGGCGGTAGTTCAACGGCCAACCCCAGATCAGACAGACGCACATGTCCTAAAACAAAAACATTTGGAATTTAGTCTGGACCGAGGTGAAAAAAAACATGTGAAAAGTGTGTAATTCTCACCGGCATCATCCAAGAGCACGTTCTCTGGCTTGAGGTCTCTGTACACAATCCTGTGCTGGTGCAAATGCTCAAGACCACAGATGATCTGAGCCGTGTAAAAACAAGCTCTGGTTTCATTAAAGCCAGGATTTTTCTCATCCACATTATACATGTGAAATCTATAGTACAGAACAAAAGATAAAGATAGTGTTATAGAGCATAGAAAAAAATAATTACTAATTGATTTTGAGATGCATGTTAGCACGTTATACTCTATGACGGTTTCCTGGACATGGATTATTTTAAACCAGGACTAGGCCTTTGTTAAATTAGGATTTTTAAATCGTTTTTAAAAACATAATTTACATAAAAAAACTCACTGGTGTGCATCTTAAGAAAAAATAATTGCACTGATATATTTTGAGATACGTCAGTTTAAGTTCTTGTCGCTCAAGACACCTCTTAGGCTGAGACTAGTTTTTAACCCTGTCTGGGAAACCTATATACATTTCTCAGCTCTTTGATTAAAATGTTCTACTGTCCCATTTAAGTCAATGTAAAAAATGTAGTGCCTTATTTTTCATCAAAGTTTAGCAAACCATTTATTAACCAAAGTAACTTCCATGACCTTCTGGCCATACGTCAGGCCTAGAGAGATATGTGACGCAAACAGACACTACTACCCCAGAATATCAATGCTCTCGCTTCGATTACCTCTACAGATTATACTAGATTTGAAGGGAGGCTTCTACAATTCTTCTAGAGATGCAGCACACGATTCTACCGGCACATTACATGCATATACAATACATTTAATATGTTTTCAGGTTTGTTCAATTTGGTATGTGTGTTTTTGCGAACAATGTTTTATGTTATAACAATTATAAAATTACTATTGTATATCATATCTTTGTTTAGGGATGTGACTAGAAAATAACAGTTTTGTACATCCAAGTAATGATTCAGATTTAGATTTATACATACAAATTTATATGAGGGGCAGAAAATATGATCACAATGACAAAAGTTGAATTAAGATACAGCAACAAATCTATTTTGTCACACTCACCAATAAATTTACTTTCACGGTATTCGTGAACGATTTGCCATATCAAAATGAATTCTAAAACTGTTTGTCAGGAGTCCCTGCAGATGCTATATGAAGTTTGATGCAACTTGAACAAATGCTGTTAAAAAAAATTCTAAATGGTGTACAGAAGTAGCTTGCATTATGCCAATTTCTATGTACTTGTCAGCATATCTAACTGTCCCATGCCAACATGGCATTTTTTCTTATACGTTTTCTACATCTTTTAAGCGTTCTTATGTTTACAACAATTTAATGTTTTTTATTAGATCTTTTAACCACAATAGACCATAAAATGCATGTCCTCTCAGAGTAAATTTATATAATGGATACAATAGGAGCTTGAACCCTAACAGGAAGTCTTGCAGCAAATGCTATAATAAGATCAAAACATTTTTACTCACATATTGCTTAGCTTTATGAGACATGCATTAACTCCGTAGAGTTGTGTGGATTACTTTTAGGATTGATGTGCTTTGCGATTCAAAAATGGGGTTCTATTCGATGCCATTACAATGCTAGAAAGAGCAAGGATATTATTTAAATTCACTCAGATTGCGCTCAGAGGAGGTCGAGTAAAATGGCTTCAATCACATTTTTGGGTGACTATTGCTTTAAATATGTGTGTCTTGGAGATTTTTTATCTAAACTTTGTGCAAAATTCATATGTTACAACTAAATAAGGCATTATTATTGATCAAAAATCTAATACGGCTATATAGGTAGCACCTGAGGTCTCCTCCGTTCATGATGGTCATGACCAGACAGAGGTCTGTTTTGGTCTGGAAAGCATAGGCAAGGGTCACAATGAAGCGACTGTGCACTTTAGCCAAGATGCACTTTTCAATAATAGCACCCTAAGAGAGCCAAGGTGAGAAAAGTTCAAACAGACAAGGTTAAACAAGGTAACAGTGAAATGTTGTAGTTGTGCATGTAGCAGAGAACACTTTTGGGACAGGGTGCTACTAGACAAAGTGTTGTTTTCACAGGATTTAACCAAACAGCTAACATGAGAGATTGATGCTTATGCTTCACAGATAAGAACGGTCATGAACCGGCTAACATCCTGTATTATCAGGGTCCGTATTTATCAAACATCTCAAAGTGCCATGTTAGTCTTAAGTGGTGATGCATGAAATGTACTCCTACTTCCAAAGTATAAAAGTAAGTTGTCAAATTTATTAAAGCTAAGAATCGCTCCTACCCTCTCAATTATTTAAGACAGTATGAGAAGTCTCCCAAATGCTTAGGAGTTTTCACTAGGGCCTTGTGGGACCGTATCATTCCACATTAATCACACATTAATTTGGTACTCCCCTACATGGCGAGATTGCGGGTGGCACTTTTTAAAAGTATTAATTGGCGAAAGACATTTAGTAATGAAATAACATCTAAACACCATTTTCATAATCAAATTAATACACGAAACTATTTCTTTGTTGCACAAGATAAAAGGCACGCAGTCCGTACATGTCATTAATGCTGCGCGCAAGAAACGTTTTATAACGAAAAAAGCATTGTATTTAAAGTAAAACTACTGGTGATTAAGAAACATAGGTTTATCTTTTATTTCCAATGTCTATATCATAATGTATTCTCATGAAAAGCTTTTATTGTCATATATGTGTTGAATATAAATACCTTTTTTACTCAAAGAAGGAAATGTATTCAGTGATTGGTCCTTGCCAATGTCGTCATCCAAAATCTCGTTTGGAGCACAGAAAATAAGTGTCGTAAATCATCTCTTAGCCTGACACTTAATATTTTGTCCTAAACTTACCTAAAATTACGACTGAGCAGCTTTTTAACTAACTTTTAAGCGCAGCTTTGAGCCAAGAATTGTTTTACTCTTATATCAATTTGTAGCAGTGTTCTTGTGAGTCAATCTCGGAAGCTTGATAAATATGGGCCCAGATCTTTGGCAAGCACTGATTCACACTTTCTCAAGTTGATTCGTAACATTCCTCGTAAACTGATATTTAAAAAGAATCGTAAACTGAAAATGTGTTAATACTGTGTTGTTTAGTGCTTCACAAACTCAGAGCAGAATATTCTGAAATGAGCTAGCGACCAAGAAGCAAGAAATTGGTGGCAAAGATGGGATCACATTCCCAGGTCAGAAAGTAGGTCCTTATGTGGAACCTATGTTAGCATCAGGTCAATTCATCTTTGCTAATACCTACGGGGAAGTAGCTTAGCCTCTATTTTCTCAACAAGTGAACTCTATTTCTTTTCTATTGCCTTTCTTTGTGTAATGCTTTGGCTGTCCATCTTTGGAGTATTTATTCCCTTCTCTCTCATGCTGCGTCTCTATTGCATCTGAGCTGATTTGTGGAGTTTCACGCTGAGCCTGCAAGCCTCTTTACACTGAGCCAATACACTATGATTAGACCTATCTAATACCATGTTAAGCAGACATGCAGTTTAATCCTATTTTATGTCTCTATGTGCCTTTACTCTGTTTCCCCAGTTGCTCTTTTCCCTACTGTAAAAGAGGAGGAAGGAGAGGTGCTTGGGATGCGTTTACTGTACAACATTTGATTTGTGTAGACTAGGCTCTACAGATAAATAATCTCTCTCTCTCTTACGTCATAACCTTTACGTTTCTTCAACCTCTTCTTGTTGAGTTTCTTGTCAGCGTACATCTTCCCTGTCGCCTTCATTTGGCAGGCATGGACCTCACCAAATCCACCTTTCCCAAGCACTCTGAAATCCATGAACCAATCTTCTGTAACAGGCTGACTCTCCAGCCATTTAAACTGTACGTAACGCAGAAAGTACATACTGTCCTTAAAGCCATTCACTGAATTAGCCTTTAGGTGGGTAAGGATCTGTCGTTCACTCTCTTTAAAGAGATCCCCTCGAACGTTCCTGTAGTCCTCTTTCACCCTGCTCACTGCTTCTTCCTCCAGGAAGTCGCAGAAGTTCTTGGAAGGAGACTCGTAGTATTGGTTGACCATCTTTTGCGCTTTCTGAGCCCTGTCTTTCTCCTGGGCAACGCTGTAGTCTTCAATGTCTTTCCACAGATCTACAGCATTCTTGTGAGCAGCTTCATTTTCGAGATACTGCTGGAAAAGCCGTTTGCCAATTGGCTGCCGGACGCACATGCTGTCAAACGCAGAATCGACCGTGGACTTCATAGCTTCGCAATGCCTGATGTGTGGCAGGTTGAGTTTTGCACGGTACTTTTTGTCACGCATGGTTGCCGCGGGCGCACCATCTATACTCCCACGTGCTGACACGTAGGCCGAGTTGGCCACCACTGTCTCCAAGCCTCCAATATCCATGTCTGAGAGAAAGAAAGCTAAAACAAAGAACAATAAAAAGCGATTTTGTTCAACTTTAATAGCAGTCTTGCCGTTCGATAATAAATCTATTGCTCAGCATTCTACAAAATAAAACAACAGAAAAACACTGAAGTAGTGTTGCAGTCAATACATGAAAGGCTGGGTTGTTTCAACTCATAGCTGGCTAAAATATGGACCAATCCAACCATGCTGGATTTCAACAGTTGGATTTGTCCATATTTTACCCAAGCATGTTCAACATCATAACTAAGTCTAACATTTTATAACGTAATAATTTTGTAGTGCCCTTGGAGGGTAAACATATTTTTATGATGGGTTGTGGTGTGGAGAAATAAATAGTTTACTATATGACCTGATATATTGAATTTGTGCACTGCCAAAATCAATATCTTTGTAGCTTTCTATTGATAATTTATTAGCTTTTACATTCAGTCAATCAACTAATACAAGTAAAGAAGTTGACTTGTTGAAACCTCTATGTTAATGTATTTTAAGCTTTTAGGATGTGATCAGTTTTACAAAGCCTGTTCACTTTCCAATTCATATTTCATTTCTTTCCTTATTCCTATAAAGCATTACTTTCAAAAAGAATCTAAATAGAATTGTGCACAATTCAAGGTATGCTATTTACATTTGTCTCATTGTAAGTGTGCACCCATGAGGATATGTATTGTTATCAATAGATGAATGCGTACTATTGTCTAATAAATGCATTATTAAACTATTACACAGCTTATAAAAAACTAAAAATTAAGTTACACATATATAATATAAAACTATTTTCTTTCTATTTCATAATTCCCTTACCTTTACGTTTGTAACTCGCCCTTTTGTAGGATCCTGTGTCAAAGGATATCAGTTGAGGTAAAAAAATCCCCCAAAATTAAATCCAAATCATGGGCCCGTAAATTTAGACCTCCGGGGTTCCAAGGACCAGCAAACTTTGTTAAAGTGTGATGGCCCTCTTGTGCACCTGCTGTCCAGACCTCGTCTTTCATTCGCTTGACTCATTCCCACTCTCCTTCAAATGGGCAGACTCAACTGGAGAATACAGACCATCTGAAATCCAAATTTATACTTCATTATCTAGTGTGGATTACAGATTAGGATGGGGAAAAGACTTGTCACGGTCTATTACTGTCTACTGTGGGTTAGATCAGTTCGCAAGAGGACACTGGGCAGACATCAAGCCCCATTTAACTCCTCTCAAATTCTTACCCTGTAAAACATCAACCATTCATAAACTAAAATGTCTTTTTAGTCAAATAAATTAAATTATGTCATGGAAATCATTCACCAGAAAGCTGGTTTCAAAACAACTATACACCAAGCAAAGTAACTGATAGAAAATAACTACTTTAATACATCTAGCTGAATGAGGCACACGTGAACACAATAACGCTAACTAAAATTGAGTAGCCTGAACATGAGAGCTCAATGGGGAACACAGAACAACAGTTCAAAATACTGACACATTTTGCATTTATTTCACACATATTGCATTAAAAACATATGCCAATGCATTTTCAATGCACAAGAATGAGCCAAATGTCATTCTAATATCAATGATGTACAGTTCTAGAAAAATATATGTAACAACATGCTCCAAAGTTTCCAAGTGTGAGCAATAAAAATTATTTTTTATCATATTATTTGAAGAATACATTAAAACAGGTGGATTACATACAATTTATGGGTGAATGTGGACACATACCCTTCACAATAGACTTTGAAAAATCCAGTAAAAAACAGACATTTTCTGGAATATATAATAAATTCCTGTAAAATTACATGGTTCTCCGTTTTAGTTGCAAGTTTGCAATCTTTTTCTGTAATCTTATGTTTTTACCATATTTTCAAAAATAAACTGTAACAAAAATGTATTTTTTGACAGCTGAGACGCCAGAAATAAACCCCAAAATAACAGTTTTTCCATTGAAAATCTCTGCAATTTTACTATTTTAACGCATTTAAAGAAATACATGAAATCTGTTGAAAACAGTACAATGCGGTAAAATTACAGTCTTTTTTAATAAAATGTAGAAAAACTGTAAAAATAACAGAAACTTTTTTTACAGTATGACTAATGTAGTATATAAATTGTTGCAGGCAACATGCCCACAGTTAGCCTATACTGCAAGTATAACTTACCCATTTGCTACCCATTATGACAATGTACACAAATATATAATGTTGTCAAAATTGACAAGCACTTGATAAACTTTTTATTGGTTAAATATTTGCATAACCCCAGGGTGACTAAAAATAATGATTTATGGCTAAAAGTAAAAAAAAGGAAATAGGAAGAAAAGGGTTAATAAAGACAGCCTTGAAGTACTGTGCTCAGGAAATAAGAACCCCTAAGCGACCTTGAGCTTGGCGTCCACATTACCAAGGAAGAACTGTTCAGCTAAAGCCAATTTTCATACTTGTACCTGTGGAGGTACAACCAGGTTAGACCGGATTAAGCACATGTTCCTTAAGAGGGTCAGAGGAGGGAGCTATCTTATCAGCAAGGTTGAAAGCATACTGCTGAAAGAGAAGAGACAGAGAGAAATAATTAGGTTAAGCAAGGTTTGACCTGTGACATTGATAAAAAAGAGTTTGCTGATGTTACCTGAACATGTCATCGGTCTGATTCACTGAAGTTTGGACAGTTTAACACCAAGTGAAGTAGCTCACCGTCTCATTCAAACCAATTCGAAACATTCAAACCAACGTGTGTCTGAATGCGTAAGGCAGTCTGGTAAAGAACATTGTTTGGTGTAGTGTTTGATGTTTGGGTTGTAATCTGGCTAAAACTGACACACTAAGAACCATTAGCTACTTACAGCTTTATATATTACAGAGGAGCGCCATCTGCTGTAATGAGCGGAGTCAGAGAAACTCCTTAACCTGTAATATTTTACAGAAAATGCTTTGATTGCTTAATGTTAACTCTGAAATGCACATAATTGTACCAAAATATATTCTATTTTGTCAGATTTTATTACAAATGAAAGGTTATGATGTAAGGCTGTTGGCCAAGTGGAGCTCAGGCTCTCTTTGAGTGGTAACTTCTGACTCACGCTCTACATCTATTCTAAATAATGGGAAAAGGGAATTTTAATAAGAAATTACATAGCACGAGCTGATTTTATTTTTGTTTGTTTTTTGAAAGAACACTGGTACGCAGTTGGTATAGCTACCATTGAAAAAAGAAATTATATGAATTGTCAAATAACAGTTTAGGGTGCTGTTGCATTATTTAAAGTTATGCGATGTCAAACCACTAGAGGGCGCATGTGATCTCATATACTACATCACATCCGGCTTTCGCCAATGGAAGGAAGTCAACACTGGTGACTCGTGTGAGTGTAAATAGAATATTTATACAACACGTGGATAGCACTTTACAATATTTACGTTTTTAAATATTGTTAATAAACGTATGGTTGTATCATTGCAGTGGCGAACACAGCTATGGCTCGGCCTCTGTTTGGTGGCGCTTTTTCAGTAGTTATTCCACCCAATGCCCAGGATATCAGGTACTTACGTTGACGATAGAAATCTGTATATCTGGTATTTTTAATAATCATAATAAATGACCCATAACAGGCGACTTACAATTCATGAAATAGTGTATTTGTGTAGTAAAGTTCTCTCTCCTCGGCACTCTGCAGTGAGCTGAGGCAGATCCCTGATAACCAAGAAGTGTTTGCTAATTCTCAGACAGATCAAAGCATCGTCATTGAGCTACTGGAGTACCAGAGCCAAGTCCAGGACGCTGAGGCAGCCAGGTACTGCTCCACATGACATCTGAGTCCAGACTTAAATGTCTTTCGAAGATTTAACAGGTGTGGGTGTGATAAAGACCTATGCTAAACATCTTCTAACTATCAACAGATGCCTGTGTTGTAAACATCACAGCAGTTATCAAAATGAAACAATCTGAAACTCTGCTTTCTGAACTACACTGCTAGAAATGATGTCAGAGAGACTGACAGTAAAAGGGATAGTTCACCAAAAATGGAATGAATTATCTTTCATCATCTGCTCACCCTCATGTCATTCCAAACCTGTGACTTTCTTTTTGTCTTCAGAACACAAAAGAAGAAATTTGGACAACACTGGCCCTATTGTAACAAAGGTGAATGAATGATGACAGAATTTTTATCTTTGGGTGAGCTATCCCTTTAGGTACAGACCACATCAGTACATAACTGAAGTAAATGTTATCTTGCAAAATATTACGTCAGTTTGGACAAACCCAACCACTGGTTTAAGTTTAACTGGAAAAATTCCATATCTGAACCAACTAGGAAAGATTTGTCACAATTAAAATAATTTGTGTCACTGGATGAATTGAAAGTAGTGCACAGAAGGGGGTGTGGATAACCGGTTCTCGGGTTGTGGCAGGTATCATTTTGATGATGTGGCTTCCACTAACGGTGCGGTAGAGTCGGGCTCCTGGGAGATCAGAGGTGTGGAGCAGCTCTCCCAATCACAGCTGTCATTACAGGAATGCAGTTCTGCATGGCTGCTATCTGGTGCTCAGCTGGTCTCAAAATTTAATGAGCAGGTATGTTGCAATAACATTCAGCTCGACTGGTTCAACAACAATAAATAGGCTGCAGGTGTACAAATGGGCCTAATGTGTCTTGAAGAGGTTTTCAAGGACAGTGGAGGACTGTGTAATGCATTATTTATCCAAAACAAGAGTTATAAACCTGGTAATTGAACATTGGAAAGTGGAGCTACAGCATTTAGGTGGTGTTTACATTAGCGCGTTGGCGTACAAAAACGGCGTTTATAACAAAACCGATTCTTGTTTATACTGACGTTTCCACATGCGTTTTAGAGAAAGTCTGAGTTTACACTACACTACCGAAAACACATGTCACATGACCATTCAGACAGGCTGTGTTTGCGCATATAAATGTAAGTTGGTTGTTTATGACAGTTGGTTACTAGTCACAGACCGACCAGTACATGTCATACTTTACTATCTCTTTCCTTTCTTTCTTAACAGAATTGCATAACTTACGGCATGTGAAGAACCACTGCTTTCTTAGTTTACTTGTGACACCTTTTTTCTTTAGCGCTGATTCAGATGCCTTGTGTGTGTGGTTTGGGTTGTTTTGAATTGCGAAGTCTTATCTGCGCATGTTTATGATTGCTGACACTGTTCCTTTATTCCTGGATTGACCAACTGCAGAAAACAA
This sequence comes from Triplophysa tibetana, assembly GCA_008369825.1. Taxonomy (NCBI): domain Eukaryota; kingdom Metazoa; phylum Chordata; class Actinopteri; order Cypriniformes; family Nemacheilidae; genus Triplophysa; species Triplophysa tibetana. The sequence goes on along the minus strand of CM017901.1, from coordinate 7,230,646 downwards.
CAGAAGACTGAATAATAAAGTTTGAAAAGCAGCAAAGCCAAGGAAACATTCTGTGTTTGTTTTCTATATAAACTCAGCAAAAAAAGAAACGTTCTCTGACTTTCAACTGTTTTTACTTTCAGTAAACTTAATATGTGTAAATATTTGTATGAACACTAAAAGAGTCAACACCATAAGACATAAACTAAAAAATTTTCACAGACATGTGACTAACAGGAATAGAATGATGTGTCCTTGAATGAAGGTAGGCTCAAAATCAAAAGTACCAGTCAGTATCTGGTGTGGCCACCAGCTGCTTTGAAGTACTGCAGTGCATCTCCTCCTCATGGACTGGACCAGATTTTTCTTTTTTTGCTGAGTTTATTATTAAGCAGTGTTATTAGTTTTTAGGAAGAATCTTGCACGAAATATCCCTATACAACAGATATCGCTGAAATCTCCTGAGAAATCAGTCATTGGACTTTGATTTTTGTTAGGAGTTAAGCATTTTGTCATATGTACGAATTCATTACTTTGCAGGCAAAAAACACTGTCAATATCCACCTGTGCCTGTTCCGCCTGCCACAATTCACCACTGATATCTTGGTGACATTCAATGATCCTGTTTGTATCAAGTAAGTTGCTTTTACATTTTCGCTTGTCTCACAGTTATATACACCATAAAACTCAACACTTCTGGATTACCCATATGCTTTGGATTTTAATGGTATAGTTATGAAAAAGTTTGTTTCAAGTTCGTTTCTCTTTCAGCCCTCTAAGCAGTAGTGCAGCTGGAAATGTGGCCGCAGTTCCATGGACACTACAAGACTTCCAGAGCGTTCTTCAGTCCTTTCGGCTGCTCAACCATGGAGTGTTTGGATAGATTCTCGATTCTTACACAGATAGAACTGAAAGACGATGTTGATTATCCTGTTTAAGCTTTAAACTAGCAGGACTTAACAGATTAAACGGAAAAATCTTAACTACTGGAAAGCACACACGTTTGTCCATCAAATATTTTTCATGTAGTGCAGATGAAAAAAATGTGTTTGTAAAAAATTAAGTTTTATAATGAGACAAACTTGCTGATTCATTCAGAAGCATTTCTTTAAATAGTTTTGGAAGCACGTGCAAGAGGCAGTCATCATTTCCTTCTGTATTCATTCAAACATTATCACTTCATTCACCAATGTTAACCATTATAGAACTGGAAGTTCTCTTTGTTGAAAGTCTGGATTTCCCTAAACTTCAAAATACAAGATTCTATTCTGTTTATCTTCACATTGAAAGTACTTCTAAACATTTTATGTCTATCTTCAGATGTCTAGCATCAGTTGTTTTATTGAAATTCATTTTAAAGTGTGGATAAGGTTCACAAATAATCTGGAACAAAAAACAATCAAGCTAACTATCAAATATATTTCAATAAAGTTTATAAAGAGAAAGTCAGGTAAATTAATCTGGTTCTACATTACAAAATCAGCTCTGTATTTGTATTAAAAGAAAACCTTGTGATTTTCATAAAAAGGGGCAAAGTCATACTGTTTAAAATTAGTTTATTCCTAAATTTTATATTGTCATATCACAGACCAAAAATAACGTATGGAATTACCTAACAGAAATTCCCAAGTGTATAATTTAATACAAACAATAAGTTATTATAAATCATTTAAAGCATTAAACAACTCTTAGCATTCAGTACAAATACCTTTAATGTAAGGCAAATGGTGATCGTATGTCCTGTTTTCAAGTGCAGATATTATTGGATTTCTTGACAATTTGGTAATCTTATAACTAAAATGGTATGGTTTGATTCTACAGTGTTGTTATTAATTCATTATGAATATTCCAGCAACTCCAACAGAAATCCTTACATAAAGGCACCAGCAGAACAAAACAGACTACTTTTGATTTTATGTTTTAACCAATCAATGCAACTTCATTTTAACTTCTGTTTAATGTACTGTAAGTCTTTGTCCTTCTAAACAACGCGAAAACGTAGCAGCAGTAATCTTACAGCCCTCCGAGGAAAAAAATACTAAAACAACAATTGTTATATTCTCTGAAGAACAACATTCAGTCCAGTACATGTGATTCATACTATACCATTCACCATGGCATGCACATGCAGAAGCTCACATTTAATCTTTGAGAAAGGGTTAAAAGTATAAGTCAAATATAAGTTATGTTTTTTATAAGTTAAAAAACATTTTTAATGTAAAAATATTCATTAATTATGTGTTATTTTCATTTATCTCTACCTATTATTTTTTCAGGTAACAGTTGATAACAGTTCTAAAAGATTTTGACAATTTGAAATGCACTTGTAATATGGTGAAAACCTACTTTGTAGCCAATAAAACGATTAGGCATCGGTTTACCAATACAATCAACTATTTAACAATGCCATGGTATACATTTGCATAAACAATCTTCTTCAGAAGTACACAGTGACATTGATTCAAGTACAGATATGCTTTCCTTAATAAAACCCTTTGCAAAACAGCTGGAGTGTAAGGTATATGAGCATAGAAATATCTCACCCTTCTGCATTCAGTACATTCTAATAATGTTTTTGAGACTTGGTGTTGTATGACTGAAATAGCTGCCTGAGGCACTGCAAATATGGCCTATGAGCACAGTGATTTTCCTTAAAGGACTTTGTTACAGTATGGATAAGCACAAGCTACTTTTCCTTTGTGTGTTTTTTAAAGGGATAGTTCACCCAAAAATGGAAATTCTGTCATCATTTACTCACCCTCATGTTATTTCATACCTGTATAATTTACTTTATTCTGATGAACAAAAAGAGATATTTTGAAGAATGTAAACAATTTTCAGTTCTGGAACATCATTTACTACCATAGTAGGTGTAAAACAGAACAAAAATATAGAATATTTTTTTCAACTAGGGTATTGGACGAGGATGAGTAAATGATAGCAGAATTCCCATTTGTGGGTATTCACTTTAAATGTGTGTTCTTAAGTCGTATTACAAACTGCAAATGTTTGTGATAAGTCATCTTTTAAACAGCCCCCTGCTGTTAGTAATTAAATATAAATTTTTACTATATCACATATTTGTTAATATTTCATTATCTTTAAAAAAAGCGGTTCTTAAAACATCAAGTTGATAGTGCGACACTAGCGGCTGTAATACAAAGTACGCAACTCATTCCACAAAACTAAAGAGAGGATGGTGTGCGGACCGAGCCGGAAGTAAGAGGCTCCGAGACCTTTATAAAGACCAGTCATACCTTCCTTCTTCAGCGTCTTTGAGAAACAGTCCGCAAAACCTTTGTACAGTATGCCCTGCAGATAAAAATTTCACATAAAACATCTTTGTTAAGCGGTTTTAGCAATTTGAGACATTGATGCAGGAAACTGGATTTATCTGCTTAATGCTTAATAACAACCACGATTGAAGTTGCTGGATTTGTTATTTATAGCAATTAGAAGTTTACCTTGCCGAGATGGTCTACAGGCTGATTGTAAAGGCGAGTGCTGATCACATCAAAAGGTGTCATAGCCGATACAACCACAACACTACTGATCATACCAGCACTGAGAGCTATTAACCAGCTGCCCTCTGAGAAAACCTAGAAATGATGAGGAAAAGGGATACATTATTTAAAAAAGTGATTTTACTTTCATTTTACTGTAATCTCAAGTGAACTGTACTTTTTTTACCTTTTTTGAAGCATTTTCCTCTGTATTTAACGGATTTTAAATCTGTATATGAGTGTATAAAACTAATCTACAACAACATGGCGAATTCCATGCAAGAGGCCCCGCGGTGTACTGTTATGTAAGGTCTTTACACTCCTTTGAAGACATAGGTATGTATATCATATTGCATTTCTGTCAATATATCATTTAAAAATGACCCATTGGACCTTTACGTGAAATTCTTCCAAATTTCCAAAGAATTGCACTTTCATTAGAATATCTTAAATGATTTCTACATGAGATGATACATTTAATGTTTACCTGTAAATCAGTGACTAATTCTTTAGAGGCAGAGAAGGTGGAGAGTTGGGCGGCTGATCCCACGCTGACTCTTGGGACTGCTGCACTTGCCCCCCTCCATAATCCTAGAATGCCGTGCTGTTTGTGGATGTCCATTAGCGCATGCATCATTCCCTGAAGGATGACAAAGCAAACAGAAATCATCACTTTGTTTTAATCTATAACAAAAGTAAACTGAAGGTTCTAACCGGTTCCTTTTATAACGGAGGCACAAATCTGTTATGTCTGTGAATTACATTGTAAAGATAATTGTTTAATCTAGAGACCGTTTTTAATCATAATGTCATCATTATGGCGCTTCAGGTGCCTCCGGATAAGAACCAGCAGACTAGGAAACAGCTTTTTTCCCAGAGCTGTTTCATTATTGAACTCTGCTCCCCACTGATTCCACTAACCCTCATAACTTTAACTTTAATGCTGCTACTACATTGTTTACATTGCATAACAGGGCTGCATCCATGACTGAACTGTACACACCAGTACTTCATGTATCTGCTCTACCGGACTGTTTACACACACATAGCATCATTTGCACTCTATACTGCTCACTTGCACACCAGGAATATTACACTGAATGCTCATTTGCACTAATAAACTACTTTCATAACTGCTTTAACTCATCTACTGCACTGTAACTCATCTATTGCATCTATTGCATAACTAACTGCATCCACTCATCTATTGCACTGTAACTTCAATAACTGCATTAACTCATCTACTGCACTGTAACTCATCTATTGCATCTATTGCATAACTAACTGCATCCACTCATCTATTGCACTTTAACTTCAATAACTGCATTAACTCATCTACTGCACTGTAACCTTAATACCGCATTAACGCATCTACTGCACTGTAACTTCAATAACTGCACTAACTCATCTAATACACTGTAACTGTATTATCTGCATCTACTCATGTATCGCACTATAACTTCAATAACTGCATTAACTCATGTACTGCACCGTACCATTAATAACCGCATTAACTCATCTACTGCACTGCAACTTTAATAGCTAATGTCTGTAATTAATGCACACTCAAGTCACTTGCACTATTGTATTGTCTATATTGTTATCTGTTCATAACCACCGGTACATTAATGTTCACAGTATATAGCCTTCTGTATATATTGTTCATAGCACATACTGACTGTCATATTTTCATACAACATTTGTATAGTATTTCCCTAAAATTGTATTCTGTATTTATTCACACTGTATATCTGCACTTGCTAATTGCACTTCTGGTTAGACCTAAACTACATTTCGTTACACTGTACTTGTATATGTGTAATGACAATAAAGTTGAATCTAATCTAATCTAATCTAATCATCATTATTATAATTTCAATCGTAATCTTTGTTTATTATTTTCATTAGCTTTTTCAAAATCGTATGTTTGTTTTATGCTTGTATTGGCTGAAGTGCATGGATTGAATCCCAAAAAATGTCATTCAATTACCACAAAGGTAAATGTACAATGTGATTTCACAGCCCAAATATCAAAAGGGAACATAGAGTTTCTCCTTTAACTTGCATAGAAATAAATGAAACTCTAGATTTTAGAGAATTCTGATGGAAAATAAACTCACCCGATGTTTATACTGGTGTCCAACTGCAATAGAGGAAGTTGCCTGACTCTGAAGGTGTGTCTTAACCTGAAGGAAACAAAAATACAAAAGAATGTAAAGTAAATGATTGGTAAACTAGTAAGAAAAATATGAACGATTGTGTTTTCATTCCTGATAAAATCAAGCTTGAATGCGTAAGTGAAAATGTAAGTGAAAAGTGTTAGTCAGTTAACTTTTGTTAAGGTGTCATCGTCAGCAGTCATGATACCATCCACGTTCCATAATCGATTTTCTTTTATTAATAAAGACACAATAAACAATTCCACCAACTGTTATACCTTTTTTAGAATGCCTGTGTTTACGGTTGCTACGCAACGTCGGAATTTTACGAGATACATTTGATTCAGATTTCAAGTGATATTCTTGCATTACTTCAGTGTTTACAGAATTTAGTGTGAAAACTGTTTGTTTAATATAATTAAGACATTCTGGTATGGTGTCACCCTTTAATGCTCTTTTAACTTTAGCTACGCGCACCCAATAATAACCCCATAAATTTGCTCACGAGATCCATCTAACGTTACGTCTAGGGAGCAAAACGTCACTCACCACGTGATAATCTACCACTGAAAAACGCGACGGTCAGTTTGACATACCAGGTAAATCGGGCTTCCCATAACTGCTCCAACAACACCGGCAACGGCCCCCGCCACTGTGCTCTTTGCCGCGCTGACCCTTCCGTCCGTGTGTATGTAGCCCAAGGACTCGATGATGGCGTAAGACCCCAGCCGGACCCCATTCATACACATCTGATAAACCAATCCGGGTACCAATCCCTTCTGTAGACCGGCCAGTCCATCTATTTTCCCTATCGTGTAAAAGGCGTGAAACACGTTCCTATAATAAATCTGGTAGGTCCCTCGGCTTTTTAGTTCTCCTTGCAGTTGCATCCGAGTTTTCACGACCTCTAAAGGGTTTGTAAATAAGCAAGCACCACATGCAGCCACCCCGCCGAGAACGAAATCCATGTTCAATGTAACTATTCCACGAAACGCTTTTGGTTCAAATAATGTACACGCGAACCGGGACGACTCTTTTTTTACTTCAGACAATGAAATCTAGACCTAAATTGTTCGGACGCGGGAAAATAAAAGACCAAGTAATTTACGGCTTATTGCGTTACAATCTAAATTTTTCCAAATATGCCCAGTAGTATTTTGCTTATGCGGCTTCTGTAGTCCCTCCAATAGTCATGTATGGAGGATCTTGCCGATTGCCGTGTGTGAATGTCAGATTGCCTCAGCCGGGCGTGTTCATAGTTTCGTCCAATCAGAACTATTATATCGCCTCATCCTTTTTCACGCATCCAATGATTGGACGATTCTGAACACGTCAAGCTCCATAATAATGATGCACACCAGAGCTTGATTTTATTTGCTGTTTTAATAAGTTTTATATTGTTTTAAGTTTTAGATTAGCTCTGTTGGTATTTTTTTCTGACTAGATATACTTGTTAAGGCTAGTCAAGTCCATGCCACCCATATTTTGACGTTTATAGTGTATGTATTGCTCTATTTAATTAACAAATCTTAAAAAGTCCAGAATATAGGACCATACATAAGCAATAGTGTGTCTATTTGTGGTCAGATCATTGATGGGGCTATACAGTCATTTGCAAAGGTTGTGTGTGTTCCGTGACTGTAACTTTAATTCCAGGGCAATATTATTGTGGAAATGTTTACAAGCTTTTTGAGGGCAAGACTTTAAAGAGATAGCATATGGTGATTTCATATATCGAGGGGTGAAACCAGAGGGGCGTCAGAGAAATTTCATCAGCTTTACAGGAGTAAACACATCGTGGAACTTAACCAACTTATCTTCTCTTTCCCCCTTAATGCCATAAAGTTTATTTAGTATGATATAAGTACAGTACAGCCCCCATGGCATTTACCAAATTAAATCAACATTTGGGCATTTGGCAGAGCTTTTATCTAAAGCAGGTTACAGTGCATTTCAATACATGTGTTTTAGAAAACAAACCTATTTTCATGAAACCATTTTGTACAAATTGTACCTGTCACCAGATAAGATTGAAACATATATTTAATATAACTTTTTTTGTGATCAGTTTGTGAACAACAATACTAAAACATTTTTTACATGGTAAAATTATTAGTATTTTTGACAAATAGTATCTGCCGATTTTCTCAGTTGTTAAAATTGAATTGCATGCTATATAAAATATAAATGTTACCTGTATGGTGGTTTTTCTATTATAGTGTTGAGTTTTCTTATTATAAATAATACATTTAGTTAGTTATAGGGTTCATTTATTCTTATGAGACAATATTGGGCCTCATGTAAAGTTTGAGCTCTTGAAGACCTGCATGAACAACAAACAGCTTATCTGAACTTTACGTACACCACACATCATTTTTAATAAGGAAGTTTGGGTTGTTGCATAGAGTCAAGGATACTGGTATCTCTAAACAGTGAGCTCATTTTAACAAAGTTAATGTTATGAGTCTGAGAACTTGAACATCTGCACACACACCAAATATCTTTTAGAACTAAGACGTACACCCCACACACTTTTGTAGGGAAGTCTAATTAAATCACATACAACCAGGGTGCTGGAGGGTTCATGGGAGTTTGCCCAACCAACCCACATGTGTTTTGTGGATTTGGAGAAGGCATTCCACTGTGTCCCTCGAGGCATCTTGTGGAGGGTGCTCCGGGAGTATGGGATTCGGGACCCTTTGCTAAGGGCTATCCGGTCCCTGTACAACCGGAGCAGGAGTTTGGTTCGCATTGCCGGCAGTAAGTCAGACTTGTTTCCGGTGCATGTTGGACTCTGGCAGGGCTGCCCTTTGTCGCCGGTTCTGTTCATAATCTTTATGGACAGAATTTCTAGGCGGAGCCAGGGGCCGGAGGGCGTCGGGTTTGGGGACCACATGATTTCATCTCTGCTCTTTGCGGATGATGTCGTCATGCTGGCCCCATCAGACCAGGACCTCCAGCATGCACTGGGACGGTTTGCAGCTGAGTGTGAATCGGCTGGGATGAGAATCAGCACCTCCAAATCTGAGGCCATGGTCCTAAGTCGGAAAAGGGTGGCATGCACACTTCAGGTAGGTGGAGAGTTCCTGCCTCAAGTGGAAGAGTTCAAGTATCTGGGGGTCTTGTTCATGAGTGAGGGAAGGATGGAACGGGAGATTGACAGACGGATCGGTGCAGCTTCTGCAGTAATGCGGTCGCTGTACCGGTCTGTCGTGGTGAAGAAGGAGCTGAGCCGCAAGGCGAAGCTCTCGATTTACCGGTCAATCTACGTTCCTACTCTCACCTATGGTCATGAGCTGTGGGTCATGACCGAAAGGACAAGATCCCGGATACAGGCGGCCGAAATGAGCTTTCTCCGCAGGGTGGCTGGGCGATCCCATAGAGATAGGGCGAGAAGCTCGGTCACTCGGGAGGAGCTCAGAGTAGATCCGCTGCTCCTCCACATCGAGAGGGGGCAGCTGAGGTGGCTCGGGCATGTTTCCGGATGCCCCCTGGACGCCTTCCCGGGAAGGTGTTCCGGGCATGTCCCATCGGGAGGAGACCCCGGGGAAGACCTAGGACTATGTCTCCCGGCTGGCCTGGGAACGCCTCAGTGTCCCCCCGGAAGAGCTGGAGGAAGTGTCTAGGGAGAGGGAAGTCTGGGCATCCCTGCTTAGACTGCTGCCCCCGCGACCCGGCCCCGGATAAGCGGAAGAAGATGGATAGATGGACAACCAAGGACACTGGGTAGCTCATTTTCACTAAACCATTAGCTCATCTTTGATAGAAACATGGTTAAATCATGTATCGTCCGAAACCCCCAGGAAAGTGTCAAGATAAAGAGGCACCTGTTTTTAAGGGGCGCACGCAACCATTAAATCTTAATATGGTAGGCCGGAACTATGAGCGCAGAGGGACGGGCTAATGAAAAAGTGATGTCATATGAAACCTGATTGGAAGAAGACGATGTCATGCACACATGATTGGTTTAAACTGTGATAACAACTTGAAAACAATGTATAAAAGATGGAGTCAGATATGTATTCGTTGGATACACTTCAGATGAACTCTGAATATCCCACTTTGCTTGCCCGGGCAAATAAAGTTTAAACTCTTGGCACCTGGAACCCTTGTCTCTGAGATTTCTTTCTGCGATGGAAGGCCGATGCGCCACCACACCTGCTTATTTTATTAGGTTTATTTGATTTACTTTAAACTAGCATGCTGTTGGACTACACTTTAAGGAGTTTCAGAAACATTTAATTATGCAAACTAGTTACAAGACAAAGATGTGATAATTTATTGACAGACATATTGAAACATTTCTTTAACTCCAGGTTTATACAGTTTGGGTTCACACAGGACTGAATTAAAATTCACAATTCCCTCAATTTAAAATCAATGCCATTTAACTTGAATATGATTGAAACACAATTTATTGCACATTCAGAATATTACACACAGGTAAAAATCCACTGCAGCATCTCCAAGCTCAGTCCATCACATCTCCAAATTGTGTGACTTTGGGTTTTGCAGGTGATGTCAGTGTGGAAGTCTCCTCCTCTGTATTTATAAAAAAATATGGTCAAATTTATATAATAAAGACTAGAATTTAGTTATATAAATGGCAGGATCAATGTTAAAGGCACTCTGAAAACAAACAGGAAAATATGAGTGTTTTACACAGTGTTGCTGTGATTTTATAAATTATTTGTCCGTGCACACAATTATTTTAAAAAACAATTTTACTTGTAATCTTATTCAAAATCATAAATATCATCTCCCCCTCTCAACAACAACTCTTCACCACATGATGTAAGCAACAAAAAAGATGTAGGACTATACTAACTGTCCAACGGCCAGGTAATTGTAGCCTTCGCCTCTAGGTACAACTTACAACATAATAAACAAACAAAATAAAGCCTACATTTTTTTCAAATTTCAGGAGCCGTTTCACTCAGATATACGTCACGATACAGAAGAGAAGTCAATCGCAACTTCCGTTACATGGTGACTTTACGTAAAGTCTCTCAAGCTTGTTATTTTGAGGAATCGTCAAGCTTGTGCAGACTTACGTGGAGAGTTTCTGTCAGGAACTTTTCCTGTCTCAAGGAATAACCACAAGTCTGTGCACTTCCTCGTTTCCCAGCGGGTTACTGAATAACTAAATACAGAAGAAGCAACTGTGCAGACAAGAGAAAATATCAGAATCAGCCAAATACTAATATTTTGTGTACAAATTTAAAAAATGATCTTGCATGATGTTCAGATAAATATGCAGGCTTACAAATAGACACTAGAAGATTCCACTGCAACGGATAAGGCATTCTTTTCTGAAGTACTCGCTGTACAATAAATAGGCCGGCGGTGCCTGGTAAAAAAGAGATATTACATTTTAAATATTCAATTTTAACATTTAATACTGAAATTAATGATTTTGTTTTTAAAAGATATTTCCTTTGAAAAATGTTTAAACTATGAAAGAGAAATTAAAGAGAAAAAAAAAGAACTGCAGTGTTATACCGATTTCATTAGTGATTTGACCAACAGGTAATACAAAGATCAAACATGCATGACACAAGTGACCATTTATTAAAGTGACACTTACCCAGTATAAAGCTTGCTGTGCCTTTCATGAAGGCATAGGACTGGCAGGCTGCATACTGCTGCAAACCCTGAGAGGATGACAAGGAGTATCATCTGTACTAGTATTACATGAATTAGGATACAGTTGCAAGAAAAAGTATGTGAACCATCGTCATTTTCATGGTTTTCTTTTGGACTTGGTCATTTAATGTGATTTGATCTTCACCAAAGTCACAAATATTTGTATACTTAATGGGTGTGCTCAATAGAGACATTAAAGAAAATGACTGTTTGTGTTTTATCCGCTTAGAAATATTATGTTTGTTAATTTTTCTGACTTCGGTGAAGATCAGTTCAGACATTTGACGACCAATTCAAGCAGAAAACAAGGAAAATGACAACGGTTCACATACTTTTCACTGTATATATATGTTACCTCACAATGACAAGGTCTGGAGTTAAATATACATGCAAAAACGTTGTTTCTCAAACAGTGGTTATCTTTTAAAAGTCTTTGGAACACAATCGTACCACACATGCATTCGGGCAATAGTAAAGGGCAAAGGTATTTTTGTAATGTTAGATTGATTATGTTCTGTACATATATGTAGCCTATATTTAGCTGAAAACCCATTAATGGGATGACAAAGCGTTTATTATGGTAATACATTTCATAAACGCACATCTTTAGCTGGACGACTCATACATTTCACACTTACAGTGAGATGTGTTAGAATGTTTTATACCTACCGGGTGCTTCGCTGCAACTGCATCATCAACTTTACTCAGTCCGAGATTAACCATTGCGCTAAAAATGTATTTCTTTACAATTATGAATTATAACCTTCAAGACGGTATAACAACGTATGCAGCCTCACAATGTTGTTATCAAACACTAACTTGTAAGGCGAAGAAAATCTGGTGCTGAAGGACAAATTCTCATATAGTGACCTCTTGTGGACTGGCGTCTTGAATGCTTTTCGTGAACAAAGAACCGATGCTACTTGACTAAACAAACTCTCACATAAATTGTATTGTTTGATATATTCACAGAAAGTAATGCACATGAAAATATGGGAATTTTAAGTTCTGAAAAAGTGACATTTAGTGGGGACAAAGATTGCTGTGGATCGTGCAAGTCCTTCAGATGTCATTCGACTTTGGTGTGTGTTGATACGCGGTATTGTCTTTATTTCGGCTGATTTGGAACCTTTGAAATGGGCTTATTTCTGAAAAGGGGAAATCATCAGTTAATTACTGTAAAAAATTCTCATAAAACAGAGAAAATCATAAATAATACATATTTTTCAACAACAAAGAACCACTTTAATGCAAAAATCATCAGATCTTTATAAGGTACAAAAATGGAACAATTTAGCCAAAACTTGTTCTTCTATGACATTGTTTTTTAAAGTGTTTAGATTTAATTTATCAAAATATATTAGAATAGTGTAGGCTTACTGTGAACAATATTTAGAAGGATAATAATTCATATTTTACAGTTATAATGTATTAATAATTCACGCAAAAATAATCCCACAAGAATAAAAAGCTTTATGATTAATTGTAATTAAGAAATAATATATTTTTCTCTTAATCATATCGTCCTGTAACTCATACCTGTCTTTTTGTGCTCTGATTTGTTCCTTGTCTGTTTTAGATTAGACAAATGAAATGAGACTGGTTGAAGCAATCTCATATCTTCGGCTGGAACAAGAAAGAATAGTAAAATGTTTAGGATATAATGGCAATCATTACATCGTTTTAAATTTACAAAAAATAAATCCTCTGAAAAATCAGAATACAAACTTACAGATTTGTTTGCTGACGCATGGAAGTGTTTCAATTGGAACTTTCCTGTTCCTTTTCCTGGCTATAGGATATATAACAGCATAAGTGAATTAACAGCACAAGACAATAAATAAATACAAATGCATATGTTCCAAATTGTAAGATTTTTGATTACTATTTTTCTGTTTGATATGTATATACACTCACCTAAAGGATTATTAGGAACACCTGTTCAATATCTCATTAATGCAATTATGGATGGTGGTGTAATGGTGTGGGGGATGTTTTCTTGGCACACTTTAGGCCCTTTAGTGCCAATTGCGCATCGTTTAAATGCCACGGCCTGCCTGAGCATTGTTTCTGACCTTGTCCATCCATTTATGACCACCATGTACCCATCCTCTGATGGCTACTTCCAGCAGGATAATGAACCATGTCACAAAACTTGAATCATTTCAAATTGGTTTCTTGAACATGACAATGAGTTCACTGTACTAAAATGGCCCTCACAGTCACCAGATCTCAACCCAATAGAGCATCTTTGGGATGTGGTGGAACGGGAGCTTCGCGCATCCCACAAATCAACTGCAAGATACTATCCTATCAAAATGGCCCAACATTTCTAAAGAATGCTTTCAGCACCTTGTTGAATCAATGCCACGGAGAATTAAGGCAGTTCTGATGGCGAAAGGGGGTCAAACACAGTATTAGTATGGTGTTCCTAATAATCCTTTAGGTGAGTGTATTTCTGTTAATGGTTCTTCTTATCACAGGAAAATTGACCTTGGCTGATCTTTGTCCTCGTCTTTGTGGGGTCCTCTGGGGTGGATGACTTTGTCTGGGTCTGGTGTATGTCCTCAGACTGTCGATGAGAGGACACCACAAGAGAGTCAGTGGAGCTCACTGGAAACCCAACAGCTGGACTGTCTTTGTCCATCTTCAGTAGAGAGTTCAGAATAAAAAACATGAACACTGATTTTGTAGTACCGTTAAATAAACAGAACAAAATAATAGTCATCCAATATGAATCTTAATGGACCTTTTTGAGAGAGGAATAAGGAGGTACAGAATAAATATATATTTAATTATCATACCTTTGATGTGTGGTTGATCAACTTTTTTTCTTTTGATAAATGTATCTGGACTGAGACACGCCTTTCAACAAATCAACAAAAAATATTAATCCTAAATAAATATTAAAACTTCAACTATCCCACAAATAAAAAACTTAAAAGAATTACTCTTATATATTTGCTTTGTCATTTGCAACAACCTGTGCTTGTCTTTTCTGAATTCATGTGCTTTGTGCTGGCTTCTGGTGGATTGAATTTTAGGTTTATGTCCAAGTGTAGTCTGAGAGTTTGTGGTCATCCTTGTGACCTCTCTTGTCTTTTGGATGGTTTGAGGAGATGTGGAAGACTTAGAGGTTATAGCGGAGGACAGATTCCTGAAAAAATACATACAGTATGAACACATGTTAATCATTCAACAGAGCATAAATAAAGGAAATGATGTAAAAAATATTTGTGAAACAATTTTAACCTAGTTTTTTCATAAAAGTGCTTAATATTAATGACTGACAATATTCCTGGGTCAGAAAAGATCCTCGATGTAGGCTAACCTCAGTTTTGAAAATTGCTAATTTCAGCAATAAACGCTTCAAAATAATTTACTTTAGTTAAAATACGATCTAGATTTAATGTATTGGGCTAAATAAATTATTCTTTAAGATGTTTCCTTTCATCTTAAAAAAAATCAATAAATACTCTGAGCAGTCTTTAGAAATCACACAGAACAGAATAAGAACCCCAATAAAAGCATTAAAAATATTTATCAACAATTTTCGCCTATTTGTGATGTTACTGTTCTCCTCCACCTGTTTAAAGGCATGTATTCGTCCCGGGCTGTCTTCTTCTTAACCGGCCTGCTGTGGCAGCGCCCCCTGGAGGTAACGGCTGTCACGACACAGGTGTATGCTGTGTTTGCGGACAAGCGGCGGGCGTAGTGCGATCTCTCTGTGCCAACGTATGCAACACATCCATTCAGACTGAGTTCGTATTTAAAGAGTCTCCCCAGAGGTACAGCTGGAGCTCTCCAGTTTATCTGCAGCTCGTGGCGACCCAAAACAATAAGGGTCAGAGCGTAAGGAGCATGATCTTGATCGTCTGCTGTCTTCACTTTGGTTACTGCTCTGCTACTCGCTGCGTAGCCCGGACAGAGGGACCTCGCGCTCAGCTCGTAGTTCGTTCCTGGAGCTAGACCGCTCACTACAGCCCTGTCAGAGAAAACAGAGTAAATATACACTAATTAATTGTACATTTAATTAGTGTTTTATTTTTTCTCACTGAATGAAAGGCAGAAAACGTTAAAAAATGCAAAAACACAAAACTTTTTATACCAATTGCATCAAATGATTTTGTTTTGGACAGTGTGACCTAAAAGGCATGTGTATTTAAAGGCCTTTGATATTTAAAAAAACATTTAAATCTCCTTTTCTTATTCTGTCAGTCGAATATATATATAGCCTACATATGAAGAGCTCTTTTCCAAAACGCATTCAACGCCAAATTAACAAAATACATATTAACAAAGAATATTAACAAAACTATTAAAATGGATTTATAGCGTTTTGGAAAAGAGCTCTTCATATACTGTATATCTACCAATATTCCCAATATTGTAGGCTAATTGTATAATGTGACTCAAGTATATCAGAATAACATGATGAAAAAGGCAGGGGATCTCTATAGATGGTCATAATAAATAAATGTGCATAAGCATTTGTAGAAAAGTTGAAATAAAATAAAAATGCAGTTAATGGATACCATTCTGACCTACCCGAGCAGCGTTGTGGTCTTCACCAGTGTGTCATTACAATAGATCTGATATGATTTAGGTTTGACTCCTCCCTCTGGCTCTACCCAGCGCAAGTGTGCATGAGTTGCTGTGCAGCCAATCACACAAAGCTCCTGTGGACACTTGATTGTGGTGTCCAGCGGCTCTAGAGTGACCACAGGGTCACTAAAGGGACTAACGTCACCATCAGAAGTAGACAGGTTGAGACGTAGGGAGTGGGAATCCACAGACCGGTTGGTAGAAACGGGTAAAGTCACCTGACACATGTCGCCATGATACAGCATCAGATCTCTGTCAAAGAGACTGTAGAAACCCAATGTCAAAATAAATATGAAATAATAGGCCTATGGTTGAGAAAAATTTATGAAAAAAGTCAGTGTCTAGTGTAACCTGTATGTGACCTCCAGGCCGCTCTCAGGATCACACCTCACCCATGACACGGTGTAGGCCGTTGATGAGAGGACAGTAACCATCACTGGGGGTGGTTTGGGTAAAAGTTCCAGTTTGCTGAGACACATGTTGACCTCCTCTTGTAGTTCTGGCCCAGTGGTTGACAAAACAGAAAGCACCTGACCATAAAGAGTACAACAAAGTGGCATCCTATAAATGAGTAATACATCTACTATAAGCAGTGTCATCTATTGTAGAATATCCACCAGATTTACCCACTTATTAAGACATGCTCTCCCTGCTGATACTTTTACTTCCTGCATCCCATATATGGATATAAATATGTAGGTAAATTATATTATATAAAGCCAGTAAAAATGGCTTATAAAGCATCTTTAGTTATAATGTTATGCACAGTATGTAATTTGTTATCAACTTAATCATTTTGAAACCTTTAACTGTCCGTGCAGTGCGCCATGCTTTCTGACTATAACCACTCCACTTGGTCGAGACACCAGCACTCTTAACGTCCTAAAAGATAAAGAAAAAGAGGAACCATTGAGTGAACGTTAGGGATTTTTACACAAAGGTTAACATGTTTCTAAAGTAACATTTTGCCCCCTTAAATAAATTTTGGGTTATGACTACTAGAGCAGGGTTAAAATTGCTAAGAAGTGTAAAACATCGCTGTGCTAGAATTTAAAAATGAAAGTTTGTAGAAACATGCAACAAATCACTAAACAACACTCGCTACATTAAATATGGATTTTCGGTTCACAGTCACATAAACTTCAGCAATATTTAACATGCAATTTTTAGTGAAAAACTTAAAACTGGAATCCATTATTTTGTTAATTGAATATGCAGATAAAATCGTGAATAACAAATATGCAGTGTAAATCTCAAAACATGACTACCCAGAACTAACCTACAATAAAGTATGAACAGTGTAAAACACAGTGAAAGATGACCCAGGATTACGTTAATCCAGGGTTAAAAGGATCATTGTAAATCATTTTCTTCCCCTGGTTACAAATCCATTCAAATTTACAGATGTCTTAATATTTGCGTTCAAAACAAGATAACTTTCAATTATAATCTTTATAGTCATCTCTCCTTTCGTAATAATATTCTGTATGTTCTCTGGATTTCAATATACACTAAACATAAAAACCTACATAGCAGCAAACCAGACCGAGTCCGGCTCTGCACTCAGCATCAGCTGTAAAAGAGCATCCAGCACAGCAGAAATGCAAGTGCTTTCCATCAACAGTGCATGACCATCCTCATCTTTCGCTAAGCAGCTCAGTGCAAAGCACGCAGTTTGACACATCTCCACTCCTGTCCCAGAAGACAGCAGGGACTGTAGTCTGTAAACCTTGAGACAAATAATAAAGTTAAAGGTATTAAAACAGTTAAGTGCTGTCATATATCGAATGTGTATGTGTGCCTCTCTACCATTTTGTATTGTAGTTTTTTTTCCAGTTTATTTGTAGTCCTGTTCCTCTTGCCCCTCCCTGATTTTTCTCACCCGTCTTGTTATCCTTGATTATTTTCTCGATTGTCTTTTTTGATTGTTGCTTGTGTGTTTTTGGATTATTCACTTATTATTAAATTATTAATGAATTTATCATATTTTCATTACAAAAAAAAGAAATGTGTGCAGTATTAAGTAGAAAGTATTATTTTAGTCATAATATGACTTTTAAGTGTGAGGGTAAAAAACCCTAAACATTTCCCAAAATTACCATATACCATTTCTGGAAACTCACTCAGGATTTTAAAGCACTCAGATTTTTCTTTACATAATACTTTATTTTATTATTTTAGTTTTAAGTAGATACATTTTTTAATTAAATTGATTTGTTAAATTCATAAGTTATTATTGAATAGGGATTTCTAAATAAAAAAAATATATAATAATCATTTCAGTGGCACCTTGGATTTTACTGAATCTTTGAAGGATATTTAATGAATCCCTTTACGATCCTTAAACAGACTTCTTGGTTTGACAGACACAATTTAGATGAAGCCAAGTAGTATTAAGTTGAATTCAGACATTTAAGTAAAGGTGCTTTAAAAACATGACAGGTGCATCTCTTTTTATATTTAAAGATACTTCCGTGCAAGTTGTTTTCAAGACGGCTCAAGCATGCATTTTAATTCGGGATTAGGTTTAAAGCCTGTCTATGAAACAGGGCGCTTCAGACTAAACTAGATTTTTTAATCAGGGATGTCAACATGATCTATCCAAGTCAATATTACAGATGAAGAGAATTCATGATTTTTTTCTTACCAGTTGTTGCTCTTTGGTTTCTCTCAGAATGAGGTTCTTGGCCTGGCCACTCCCACACAGGCGACCGACAGCAAATGCTGCATTAATCGCTGTGTCTGCAATTGTATGAAGTTCAAGTGTTTTGGATAGAACTTGCTAGTTATTTATACACGTGTTTGCACAGTTGATTTGAACCTTTAATGTTCAGTCTAATCAAAATCAGGTAATATTAATTTCATGTTTGAATCCAAACTAAAAATCTATCATGGAACCCCTTCCCATACTTTTCTCCACAATTCTTTACTGTAGCTGTTTCTCCATCTCAAATATAAAATACAAGTCTTCCATAAAGAGTACACTGACCTTTGTGGCTGCATAATAAGCACTTTGCTAAGCATCTGAAGGTCTTGGAGGCAGACGGGTGGGATAAAATCTTTTGACAGGCTTCTTCACACAAGGATAGCTGGGCAAGAATAAGTGCTGCAGAGTTAGCTGTATCCTCTTTTTCATCCTCCAGATGAATGGACACGCTCTCGAGGACCTGATTGAACACAGTTTGGCTCTGAAGCAACCACTGCCGCCCTGACACAGTTTCAACCTAATACATGAAGAACATACCATAGAAAGATGTGTAGCAAACAACCATATGGTAAACATTTTTATGATAAATAATGTAGCCGTACCAATGAGGCTATTGCTCCGGTTGCATTCATCACAATATAAGGATCATGTTTAGTCAGAATCTGACCAAGGGCACATATCGGATTGTTGTCCCCTTCGGCCCACTTTTGAAGTTTAGTCACAATGGGTTCATTCTCAAGCAGTATGCCAAAGATACAAGCTGCAGCGCTGCTTAGCCTGCATAAACACGCAAGCATGCTGATACATTAAAAAATGTTCTGAAGAGCCAGAAACTTTTATTCAACTTGTTTTGCAGGAAAACACATGATCATTCAACAGTAAAGCAACAGGGTAAATAAAGTTTGGTAAAAATCTTCACACTTAGTAAACTTCTTACCAATTTAAATATTGATTATTTTATTAAAAAAATTGTCTTTAGAAATGCCATCAGCTTAAGAAATGCCCAATTATTTTGTGTGACCTTGAAAAAGAAGGGGATGTGAGAGCTCTCCATTCAAACGCCCTATCTGTGCTGCATTACTCACGGATACAGATACGCAGCTGGTGTATATACCTCCGCAGAAACGGAGCATTGCTCACTGTTGGTTTGAGTTCAACCTGAGGATACTGTCTCAAAAAAAAAGCCAGTCCCTCTGTACTGGTAATCTTTCTGCCCTTTCAGCAGAGAGAAAGACAATCATTACGCTTTGACCTCTCAGAGGTCTGTATATGTAAAAGGTCAAAGGAGAACTGTTAAAGAAGATTACTCTCATAAATCAAAATGAATGCCCCTTATACGATAGGTTGCCACCATGGATGAAACCAATTTTGTGAATTCCTGCGCAATATCGTAAGGAATGAGGGGATCCTAGATCATGCATTATCAAGTAAGCCTATTTTAACAATAAGGCTGAATGAAAAAATATTTTTTACTGAAAGTAAACAAACATTTTTCAATAATACTTAAAAGAAAGAAAATGACCTACAAAGGAAAGTTAATTTTACATTGGGATGTTTTAGAATTGTAGACTACTCCTGTGTTTATGTACATTACCATCCAAAGTTTAGGGTTATTTGAAAACCTTTTTGATCTGAAGGTCTCAATGTTTGAAGATCTTAATGTTTGAAATCATTTAGAAAATATAATTGTGCTAACAAACTAGCATCTTTCATTACAAAACTGAAACTGAAAAGCGCTAAACTGAGTGTGGGTTATGTGAATACTTACAACAATTCATGTGACCTCAAAGAGCATTTGATTTATACCACTAATAATAAAAGAGAAGTGCTTCAGTTCAAGTTTGTTTGGAGCATCCATGACAACACACAGGAGGCGTGAATGAGCAATAATATGTGCAGGATTATTGCACCTCAACACTTCAGTTCTGACAGGTGTTATTTATAGAACCAAGATATTGGTTTGAGCTGTATTCATAAAAAAACAATTACATTTATGGATTATAATGCTTATGGTACTGACCTTGAGTCGGGCGACTTCAATACATTCTGTAGTGCATCCATGCACGCTTTGGGGTTGCAATGTTGAAGTACCTTTTCCACAAGTTTACCTTTTTCCTCTTGGGCAAGGTTATGTAGAACTTCTACTGCGGTGGATATGTGATCAATGTGTGGACACAGAAGGCATGTCAAGGCATTTTCTGTATCACATGGAGCTGGACAACAAGCTGCTGACGTCATTCTTAAAAAGATCTTTCAAAACAGACAATGTATCATTTCATATGCATACACCCTTATTACTTTTATTAATGATAAAAAAAATTGTGCCACTTTCATTGACAGTTCAGTTTGTACATAATGTACTGTGCTGGCAGCTCTAAACCCAACTGGATCAGTCAATTATTCAGTTTTGGTTATTTTAGAAAAGTAATTACTAGTAGGCTAAACATTGTATTTAAATTACATTACTTAAAAACTATGAAAACATGAATAACAAATCTCTTTATAAGTCTTTAGCATAAATTAAACATGGCTACTCGCAGAAAACAATCACACTTTCCAACAGATATAATTAAATATCAATTTCAACACAAACTTAGGCATTTCATTCGTAAAAAACAATATAATTACAAAAACGCGTTACGTAGTAATCGAGTAGCCTTCATTCAACATGTCAAATTGTATGCAAGTACACTGCATGTAGTGCACGGGCAGTAAAATTGAGTGCTACAAATAGTTCTGCCACTCACCAGACAACGTGCAGTTATCCTTTGTGGCAAAATAGGTTGAAAAGAATCCGCACAAAAGATAATCGCTGTTTTTTAACATCTATGCTTACTGGCTTTGTTAATGCATTCGGTGATTCGTTCTCTTTTGAGGGGTTTCGCAAAATGAAGCGAAAGTTTTTGATGGTTTGAAGTCGACTAGAAGTGTGATTAAAATACTAATTTACATCCGTTACAGAGGAGAGCTCCTACAATCTGTTTCTTCCACTCCTCCGGTTCCCATGGAGACGTTTGGGTAAAGGTTATTCTCGCCATCATCTAGACACACATTAAACTGGGCTGCCATGCTTGATTTGTGAAGGTTGCTGTACTAGTTCAACTGACACAGTAGCCCAAACAAAGTTCAGTTATTAGTTAACTTAGATGACACTTAAAGTTTTAAATGATAAACAATGGATGGATGTAAATGGTATGAATTTGAAGTGGGACAAACCATAAGTGCTTTAAACAGCTACCACTTTTCATTGCCGTCTGTTGCCTTAATTTTACGTGATGCACTACTTTTGCTTCAACTTAAAATAAACGTTATACAGCCTCTTAACACGATTGCACGGCCTTTAATTTTCAAACTGATGAAAAATTTCGTTTGACGTTCTGCTCATTCAACAACATTTACCAGAATTGTTCAATAAGTCATGCGTAGAAAAAAATAACACATAACAAAAGAAAAACGTAAGTTTGAACCTTAAATGAGAACACAAACGTGGACAAAACACATTGCAACCAGATTAACCTTACACATTTAATATTTTATTTACTTTATTCTTATATTTTACAGTGACAAGAAATGGTCAGTTATCACAAACTTTATCCATTCACATATTTATGCCTTTTATGTTTGTATGGTAATAGCTTAGAAAAAATAAAAAGAACAGAAACCCACCTTACCAAAGACTCCCATTTCTCAGAAAGAGTGAGGATCAACGTGTGGATATTCAGTGCACAGTGTTCAACCCAACCAGATAATTCAACAATAAATTATTCAGAATACGCACACAGGTAAACACCACATGTACATATTCGTTATACATGCGCATTTGCAGGTGCACGTCACAGTTTGGTAGAGTTGCCCTTGACGTAAGAGGAAGACACACTTGGAAACTGTGTGCAAATTTAAATCAAGATGAGAGATTAAAAAGTGAAAAATTAATAAATTACGCTCACTTTGACAAAAAGTTTAAGACAAACAGAAAACTAATCATTGATTGACTGGGACCCAAATGACAACTTACATCCAAGTACACGTTGACAACATTAGTCAACTTTCTGTGTGGGTTTTCAAGTTTTTCCCAGGACATCCCTCTAAACTGAGTGCTTGTTATGGTAAGCAAAACGAAACATTACATGAGTGGAAAGACTAAATAGGACTGAAATGCATTTTAAAAATGGGTATGCAAAAAGTGATGCTGCCCCAAAGTAGGCATATTCCCCAGCACCACCCCCAAAACTCCCCACTGACAAATAATAATAAAAAAGGAAACATTCAACCATTTCATCCATGTCCTTCAGTCAATAATGGCATTGCACACACAATACTGTTGGTGTGGTTTTGCACAGCTATTGGCTGTATTCTAGTAGAAGGTATGGCAGGTGGGTGACTATGTGCTTGGTTATGTGCACAAGAAGTTCAACCAGGAGAGAAAAGGGTAGTACAGTGAAGAGGTCCGTATTCCATCCTTTGAGTTGTACAGCAGTTTTGTCCCTCGCAGGCAGTGGCTAATACTTCATGATAGGTGGATGGATGGAACGGGCAAGCGCATGACTGTCAATACTTGCAGTCCACAGAGTTATGACGGCATGGTGTTTTTCTTCATTAAACACACATCCATAGCAGCAGGTGGAGCTTTTAAGACCTCCTCTGAACGAAGAAAAAAAACTCAATTTCCCAAAATCCCCACAGGCAACCTGTGAAGATTTGACAGTTCAGGGAAGCAAGTTTTTTCCCCCAATGGCCCATCCAACCCAGCAATATTGTCTCCTATCCTTTCAGTCAGTTTTTGCATTTCAACTCTCACCCCACACCTCAGACCCCCGTTCTTAAAACTGGGGTCGAGGAGATCATCGTTCTGGCTCAGACTCCAGTGCCAGAACTCGTTTACGTTCACGGCACTGCTTCTTATGGGCTGGCCAATCTCTTTGTTGGCACTGCGAGCCACAGTAGCGTGCCACCTGGCATCGGCCACAGATGTTGAACTCTCTCAGCTGCAAAGACACAAAAATAAAGACATTGAGGTTTTCATGATTAAAACAAACAGCACAATATTAATAGGCCTCGTTTAAACCCTAATTTGAATCGAGTATCAACATTTGAATATTATCACTATAATAGCATTTTTTTCCAAATTACACACTTCACCTTTAAAATACTGATTATGAGCAGTGTTCAATGTTAAACATAAGGATTTTTCTTTTTCTCTATGCCATACTGACCCTCCTCTCAATAAGCGAACAGGGTGGGTAGTGACACTCGTAGTAGGTGCAGGAGCACTCCTCCTCTTCCACCAGCTCTCCGTTGGCATTGTAGTAACGTGTGCGACTCAGCTCTAGATACTGCTCCTCAACTGGGTCTGCAGGAACCTGTTGGATTGCCAGCCAATACAGTGACTGCTCTCTAAAAAAAACATTTTATTTGAAATTAGAAGGCAGCACAAGTTGAGCACAGCAGAAATGTGATGCTCGTCAAAATAAGATAATTGAATGTGATGTCATCTCAAGCGGGGCAATGGAAGGGACGTGAAAAGTCTTTTTTATGTTTGTCAATAAATTCACAATACTGTGAATGTGCCTGTTATGTATAAAAAGTCCTTTAGATGGCACCAATTTGATTGAAAATGTAGATACTATGTAAGAGATGTAGAATAAAAAATTAAAAGGCACGTGTCTATATGCAGTTGGGAGGAGATATTTTAAAACATTTGACATTAAACATGCACAACGTGTATTAATACATATAACTTTAAAATGTTTTCTCTGCATTGTTCTCGGTCTCTCCGTGTAGTGGGAATTACAGGAACAAATGCCCTTGCTGTAATGTTGTTTTAATGAAAGATGACCGAGTTGCCATCAGTGCAGAAGAGATTTGCACCACCGTTTTCCCCTCACACATATACAATATAAGCATAACATGATGTGTACTTGTTTTATAGAAATGTGATATCAGTGATACAGATCTTCCATAGTAGATTGACATGTAGTACAAATCCTTTAAACGTGCTTGGCTAGTTTAAAAGTCGGCTATACCTTGCGTTCTTCTTGCACCTGCTCAACATTTAATAATAAATAGTTTAGTTAAAAACTATTTAATTTGTTTTAAAACTGTCTATAATTCGCACTACACGTAAAGGGCCTGGATTAAACATCTCATCTATTTATATAATCTACATCGTTAATAAAATACATTTATTGATAGGCTTCGTGTAATTAACACTTCGTAATGCACGCTTGACATTATATGCGCGCTGGCAGTTCGACCATGTTCTTCAAATGCTGCCGGTCTGTAGGACAATGGGCAAACACATACATAACAGGCACATTCACAGTAACTCGTGAGCGCAAAACGAAAAACCATCGCCTGTGCACAGGAAAGTCTTGCGGTTTTTTTTGCCAATGTCCCTTCCATGGCTCCGTATGAGTTTTTTTTTTACTTTTTCTTATGTGCTACTTTAATGATGTAGGAAATTACCTTTGTTTGCTAGACAGCTCTTCTGGTTTAGGACTCCATCCAACAGGAACAAGCCGCAAGTTATCTAGACGGTTGTCCACTGTGACTGAGTTTATGTGAACTACTTGGAAGCTTGGAGCGATACCCCCTCTGTGCTTTTCCCTTATGAACCAAAACATAAAAAACAATGACTTAATACCATTTATATGTTAATTTTAATATATAACGTATAGAGCACTTGTTTGAAGAAATTGTAAAATGTACTGCGTCCAAGCAGTGCACTTACCAGAGTAACTCATGCAATGGTCGACCTGCCCACCTGCCCTTGCCTATGTCAAAGGCATAAGCAAAGATTTTCGCCCCATTCCCATCTGCATCAACTTCCATGCGAGCCTGATAAAAGATTTTTCCTTTAAAAATTAGGATACTTTGTAATAAATTTCGAAAACATGAGGGCAAAATCATCTAAAAACCTAATTTAAACATATCACTGAAACAAAACCCCACAACTAAAAACAATTCTAGTTTAGAAAGGTGATATGGCATAATTACATAAGATTTGGGTTGTTTACAAAAAACTTTAGTTTCGCAAGGCTTACAGAAATACATAAAAGTAAACAGAAAGTTAGAAAAATCATAAAATATATGGCCTTGCCTATTTTCAAGCAAACTTGATAGTATTTGAATATGACAAGAATTGACATCGAAGGCCAAAATGTTTGTTATGGTTTTTCCTGTAACTGACCAAAGTAAGAAATATGTACGAGCAAAGTAAAATCTCCAACAACTAGGCATGGGCCGAGTACCGGTTTTAATGTTTCCAAACCAGTAAAATTTTCTGTGCTACCGTTTCTAAGGTATGAGCGGTGTTTATAGAAAAAGAAATAATTCAATCATGTAATTAAATGTATTGGGTTGCAGATGAAAAGTGTTTTTTTTTGTATACGCAGACATTTGGATATAACACATTTGAGTGTTGTAATAGCAATACCGTTACAGCTTGAAACCGTGGTATTTTGGTAAATGTTATTATGCCACATAAAATCTCATACTGGCCCATGCCTACACACAACAATAACAACACACATACGCGCACACACATTTCAAAACACAAACAATCGACCAATCATTCCAAATATTCTCACCTCAAAAGCATAGTTTTCCACCAAAGGTATGTCTTGCTCATCAATCAAAGTGTATTTTGTCTGAAGGGAAAAAGTAAATGCGTTATAAAAGTGTATTTTAGACAACAATTAACATCAACAACGTCTTGTACAAACAAGTGGTCCCCCGTCAAAACAAGCGTCCAGTGCAGCCGATAGGCTCGGTCTTGTACAAATGTAGGGCATTAGTGGGTTTGAGGCGTGTTTTAAATCATACTTAAAACTAATGGCAGGAAAAGGACCTCAAATATTAAAAACAACAATCTAAATAAACGATTAACTGGCAGAGAATCGAATGCAAGTTGGGGTAACGTTAACCTCTGCTCTATTCAATCTCATGACAACATCAAGCGGCCATCGTTAGCTTCATTATTGCCCTCTTTCATGCGATGCTCACATGCTCCTATTGTTAAACCCCAATTTATATTTGTTTACCGGGTGCCCTCTAGTGTCATGGCATGAGCGGCCTGGCATCAAGAGACGACTCGGCTTAATTTGTCCGACTCCGCTATATGAACCGCGCAAACATTCACCCTTAAGATAACGGAAGCCGCTTTTATAATTTTCAAGTGTTCTGCGGATAACATACGAGTTTGCTGACAATACGCAGTATTTGTAAGAATGTTTGAGCTAGGACAGTGCTAACGCTCATCACTGCCAACATGCCGGTTTTGAGTCACGCTGCAAACGGTTCCTGGTTGAGGCATTCAGACATATTTGAGACATATTGGATGCCAGTGTCAAAAAAAATGTGGATCAAACATCAGAAAACGTAACATTACATTACCGCATCCTCTCAATAGTGCAAATTAAACAAACAACTTTCGCATTCTCCAGTTAAGAAACGCTGTAGCCACGCTAGCGGTACTACCAGAGCAAAAGTAGGCGGCTCAATAGCGACGCAACCTATTTGGCTAACAACCCGGTCAATTTTACTGAAGAAAACACACATTTCGACGACAATTACAAATGCTCCCCTGAGCAAAATAGGTCACATTCATTCCCCACGTAATTCTTTAAAAAGAGGCATTTAGCTCACGGTTCTCAGATCCCCTTCGCTTCGCACATGGCAGCCCTAGGATTCAGCTCACCTTCCCGGCCACACGGCCAAGTCGAACGATCCCAAGCTTGAAATCCGACATTAGAGGGGATGTCAAGTCTGTGCTGGGATGTGAGCGCGGATACAATGCTAATACGTTTAAAATCGGTACGGCCAACACAACCCTGGGTACAAATTTGTAGTGTAATAGGTTGAGTCTTAGCCCGAAATCTCCCCCACCCGCTTCCAATCCTCCGTGATGCACCGTTGTGAGAGGTTGGAAAAACCTGCCAGCGTCAGGAGGCGGGACTAAAAACATTAACCAAACCTACACCAATCGTCAACTTAGACTGACAGTAGTTCGTCCAATACGAATTAGAGTTCTGGAACGCCTAGGTTACGTCTGAAATTCTCACGTTGACGTCTCAACGATAAACTTAAAAGCGTTTGACTGGTTTGTCCAATCCAAATGTGAAAATTCCCAGCAAATCCCACCCATTTGTTTCACCACGCCTTTTCATTACGTAAATAAAACATGACATTTTAGCGCGAAATGTTGCTCATTGGTACCAATGGAGTGAAATCATGGTAATATAGTTCACAAGACGTATTTCAGAAGTTCACGCCACGGTAATAACATAAAAGCGGAAGTGTTAAGAGAGTACAAACAGTTTTGTGCTTTGCAATAAATATATAGAAAAAACAGAGTTTCTTCTGAGATGGCGTGAGGAAAATATTTATAAGAGCTAACTTAATCATCCAGTAGCCTATTAAGCATTTTATCGTGTCTTTATTTCCTTAAAATAATTAAACGAATTATGTAATCTTCATTTGAAAATATGTAATGAAAACATTTACTCCATTTACAAAATGCAACACGTTGAAACATTTCTACTGCAATGCAATTTGAATTAACTTTAAAATGATGATTCCCCCCTTGCATGTACGGCTTGAGCTGCACGGATCTACTCATATGCTGGTGATTTATTGGCGCAAAGAGTTACACATTAACATCAGTGTTTTCTAATTTCTCCCAGTCTTTTGGACATAGAGAATGTTGTCGACCTGCTGAACCCGACGACAGATTATTGTACAATCTATCCCCACGCTGTGTGTCAAGACTCACCAGGTAATACTGGCCAGTGACCACAATCGCAAATAAAACTCGCTACTACAGAGACTTGCGCACTCTCTAACTTCCGTGTTACACACCTGCGAGTGTGACAGAGGAAGGGCTCTAAAACTGGATACACCTGCGCCACTGGTATTTTACAGTATACATCAGCGAAACTAGCCAGGCACCCGTTGTTTTATATGCTTTTTTTTGAAGAACCAACTTATCTTCATCCGTCGGTGTCATGAGTGCCGAATACAGACTTTGCGAACTTCAAACGGTGTCCTTGCATGTCAGTGACCTGGAGTCTGACCCCCGACTGGACGATCCTCCGAAACAGGAAGATCAGAGAAATGTTTCTGAAACCAGTGGATTGTTTTCACACACCAATGGCACAGTAAACAAAGAATCGGCGACAGAACCTGTGAATAGACCTGTGGAGAGTGATGTCAACGATGCAGATTCTCTACCGGCTTCTGGAGAACTGAAACTGTGTTCAGCGCATGGAATTGCACTAGAGTTATATTGTAGTACAGAAGGGAAATTGACCTGCTCGAAGTGTGTTTCGGATGGATTTTGTCAGGGTCACACCGTGACAAAACTGGTTACACGGGCAGCTGTAGTAAGGGTGAGCAAGAACAATTAAATGACTGGCTCATATAATTATAGCTTTTTAGAAAAAAGTTTAAACAAATCAGTTTAATTACGATTATTCAGTAATAAAATGTTATCATATTTATTATAGCTGTTTAAATGTTGTGTATTTGAGACTTCGTAAGTGTTGTGCAATTTGTGTACATTTGTTAAAATCACATGTGGAGGGTGGATAGTTTCTTTATGTCTTAAAGGTGCCGACACCCCAATGCACCTTATACAATTAAGTATCCCTATCTTTTTCTTAAGGTCTTAATTAATGTAATTTATTGTTATCTTTAGAGATTTGTTTTTAGTGCAATTGTTTGAGATAGGCCTATACCTGCAGTCCTAGAGACCACCTTAATTTTTCTGCTGTTGGTATTGAATTTTCTTGTTTTCTCAGGAAAACCACAAAAGAAACCGTATTTTTACAGAATGTACATGTATGATGTAAAAAATCGGTAAATATACACAATTTTGCTGTTTTATTTACAGATTTTTCACATAGCCTATATTTGAAAATACTAAAGCCAATTTACCAGAAAAACTGGGAAAACTTGTAATTTTACGCCACTGCTGCCAGAAAAGATCCTTTTTTGGGTGGATTTTTTTGTCTTTTCACTAAAAGGATTTACTTTTACATTTTTCTCATGATCTGTAGTAAACACCAAAAGGTTTATTTACATTTATTTGTTGAGAAACCCGGGGAGAGAAAAGGTAAATAGGCAAACAAATTAACATTATGAAGCCCTATACAAGTTTTGTCAAAGCATTATCCTAGTTCTTTCAAAAACATTACAATTTAGATAATAGGAATACAATTTTATCAATATTTACACATTATTTGTGTAATAAAGGAAGCAAATAATATAAAAACATTCTCTTTATTCCACTGAGAAACATTGTAGACATTACGGACTCCTGACATTACTGGTTCAAACCTCTTGGTTGCACTTAAAATGCTTTTTCCATTCATAATCCAACATTACTTTATTCCCTTGGTTTTGAACAGAATGAACTGGTGGATGTCTGTGAAAAGATGCAGCTGCAAACTCTGCGGATCGAACGATTTATTGATCGTACACTTACAGCCCGAGAGAAAGCTGTACAGGTAGGTGATAAATATACTCATCCACAGTGTTACATTTAATTAATAAAATTATACCTTGGATGACCATATAGTGGTACATAAACATCATGGTATATAAATATTGTAATAATTTGTATTGTGGAACAGTGTATTTTAAGTACCATTGTATTACAATTTTGTAGTATCAGTGTACTGCCACGGTACATCTTTTGAAAGGAAAAACATGAATAAAATTGAATACAATTTACTATGTAGGTGTGTTCAGATGTATATATTTATAACATGGTAATACTGTATGATGTAGTAAATGCCCATGTGCTGTTGGGTTGCCAGGTAGATGCAAACAGCGCGAGAGAGCGTGTACTGTCTCAGGTAAATGCCATACGTGATGCTCTTGAGGAGGAGGAGCAGCGTCTCTTGGAGGCCATACAGCGAGAAGAAGAGCGCGTGGAGCAGTGTCTCCTCACTCAGAGAGCACACTGGACAGAGACCCTAGAGAAACTCGCACACACACGCACCAGTCTGGTGAACAAACTCACACACTCCACAGATGCCATGCTTGTGGTGAGTGGTAAATGGAGAAATTTTGCTAAAATTCTGTTATAATTTTTATTTATTTTTAAAACAATTTAACTTTAGATGTGAAAACACATTTTAACTTAAGTAAATAAGTATTTAAGTAAACTTTATAACCATAAGGAATAGAACAACAAGGCTGAAATCAAACGACAGGGAAATAACAATCTTCAGGTCAAGAAATTTTTTTATTATAAAGGCATCTAAGCAACTTTATTATCATTTTTAACCCCTTATTACTGTTATACAGAATAAAACTTTATGAAAAAAATTACTCAATTGGTTTAGAAAATGTTACCGCAGAATTTAATCAGCTTTGTTTGTTTAACCTGTTTTAAAAACTATGTTTAGATAATCAATCATATATCGAAAGAATATAATCATAGAATTTTGACAATCTATTGATTTTCTTTATATTTTCTCTATTTTCAGAGTGCTAACCAGGAAATATTTGACAGGTAATTGTTAAAAATGTACCATCAGTTCAGTTGTTATCATCATAAAAAGTTACAATAATTCAGATGTCATAATTGTTTTGTACATGAATGTGTAAGGGTTGAGGATGCAGAAGGTGTTGGTGAACCCCGAGACACTGAGCAACTGAGTCTGAATAGAGAATGTAGCACCAGTAAACTCATGCTGGGTTTATGGGCCAGTGCCATACTGCTTGGACCGTCAGGTTAGTCCACTTCCAATTCAATTGATCATCTAATGAAAGAATAAGCACATTTACATCTATGTTCACATGGGTTTCATGTTGGTTTAAACAGAAACACTGTAGGTTATTCTCACTCTAAGAGTAACACAGAACTGAGCTTTACTTAAACCATAACTGAGTTTAAGTATACCACATGTAAGACTTTGGACCTTGCACGGCCTACCTCTTGTCAGGTATAGCGGGATTGTTGACTTTTTTGATTTTAATAGTTTATTTAAACAGTGGAAAATGCATTTTTACAAGTATAAATGTTTTGTGAAGTCTGCTTTTTCAGGTAGCTTTAGGAGGAGTGCAGCGTGTCACACAAAACCTTTTATTTTAACAGATATGCTTTCAAGGCTCTTCCAAAACTTAAGTATTTTTTATTCCTTGGTTGTGGATGACAACTTTTTTTATTTTTAACATTTTAAGTATCACTTTTCAAGTATCACAAAAGAATTGTCCATTTTGGAAGGGATAACTTCAGCTAGGAAGAGGGACTTCACAGTATTGACCACTGCTTCCCAAACTGTGGCCAGCACCCCTCGATGGGTATTGCAGTATTTCAAGGGGGCGTGGCTTACGATAAATCGAACTTTTTTGCTGTAGCTTAAACAGTAGATTAAAATATAAAAAATTATATTGAACATCAAACTGGTGATGTTTCTTAACGCTTTCTATACATAGAGCACAATTTCATTGCATGTTCCTATCCTCTTTTGATGGACAGGATATATAGGCCCTGATTATTGGCTGTTATTAAACTATCAATCAATAGCTGAATGTTAATTTAATCACCATTTCTAGATGTATTCTGACCATTCCAGTCCAGAGTTTAAATTTCAACAAAATCAAACCTCACTTGTGACAAAGTCATCCAGCATCAAGAAAGACTGACAGCATGACAAGACACGTGAAAACTGCAATAAAAATCAAGGATATCAATTTAAAAAATGATTGTTTAATCATGCTTGTTCAATCTGCCTAAAAGTGAATATAAACTTTTGTTTGCAGTATTTGAGATCTCAAAATACAGAGGATATTCTCTGTTTTGTACCTGTTGCTCCAGTTTTCGTTTTCTGCTGTTTTTATTTGAAATTTGGGAGAATTAAAGTAGTCCATAGATTGAAACAAAAAAGATAATTTTCCCTACATTACATACCTATATTGATTAAAATCCCTTTGTTTAATTGTCTCTTAATTATTCCGCGGCTGAATATGTTATGAATTTTCCTTTTCTTTTTTTAGGTCCGAGTTCAACAAAGCTACAGTTTGAAATGAAAACTGTCAGCCCACTTCTCTCCCTCTCTGACGACCACCGCACTTTAACTTTCCTGCCCAAACGCACACGTCAGTCACCCCCCTATGAACCAGCACGCTTCGACAGCTGGCCCAATGCCCTCTGCTCCCCTCCCATGTCCTCTGGCACCCACAGCTGGGTACTCGACATGGGCAAAAGCGCCGCCTTTAAAGTTGGTGTTTGCTATGCTAGCATGGAACGCAAGGGGTCTGGAAATTCTGCCCGGTTGGGCTACAACACAAAATCATGGGTGCTTTCACATTATGATGGAGACCTATCCTTCTGCCACGATGGATGTAATGTGGGCATATCAGTGGTTAAGAAACTCAAGAGAGTGGGTCTGCTGCTGGACTTGCCCAGTCAGACCTTGCTCTTCTATGACCCTGAATCTATGTCTTTGCTACATGTAGTCAAACATGCTTTCAGCGAGCCTCTTCTGGCTGCATGCGCTGTGGCGGATCAGAGTGTCTCTCTTGTCAACCTGAAAACACTAGAATGGACGGAATGAACGTTTTTGTAATGCAAATTATAGTTTAAAAAAGGTTTCACATCTTCTGTGCCATTGAAGACTGGTATATCAGGTGTGAGAATAACAATCATATTGTTTAGTTCTAGAGAAGCAAATTTGGCTTAAATGTACTAATTTACATTTAAAAGACTGACCGACTGACTGTTTTTATACTTTGTAAGTTATTGGAACAATTGAAATACATTGAAATAATAGTCTTTTTCATAGCTATTGATGTGTAGTATATGTTTAAATTAGTGCAATGTTGACTGTAGTATTTATAACCTTTATTTTAAATACTTTAATGTATATGACAACCAACATAATTTGATATTTTAAGACAATTAAAAAGGCTTAAAAGTCCTGAAGGTAAAAAGTGTTTCCCAATCACAAATGTTGGACTGAAAATGCTGGCCAGTTTCAGGGTGTGATCACCTCTCTATTGTCTAAAACAAAACTTTATTCCATTTAAATTTCATTAACGATGTAAATCTAAATACAGAAACAAATATTTAACACAAAATCATTCTTATATTTGTGTTCACTATTTGTAAACATCTGCCAGGTGCAAGTTAACATAAATAAGGTTTTGACTTGAACGTAACATGATCTTAGTAGTTTTTGTTATCGATTTAAAGTGTTGTCATGACTGGTTTCCTTTAATAAAAAAAGACAATAAAAGTCAAGCAACACAATTCTTTGGTATGGTTGTTGTTACTGCCAATTTTTACACTGGGTGAATGATGATGTTAATTGTCATTTGGGAACATTTGAAGTTCTTGGGATGGTTGCGTTGAATTACCGTTTCTGTGCCATAGATTTACTCCACTAGAGGGCATCAGAGAACCGTGTGCTTCTCTCTTTGGCACTCTTAAAGGGATAGTTCCCCCAAACAATAGTTATTTAATAACTTACTTACCATAATGTCATTCCAAACCTGATAAGAAGATAATTTGAAGAACTTTGGTAACCAAATAACAATGGGCCCCATTGCCTTCCTTTGTATGAATATAAAACATTTCACAAAATATCTTCACAAACGAAAGTCCTATACAATTTTTAAATCACATGAGGGTGACAAATGACAGAATTTTGGTGCTATTTAATTTAATGCAGAGCAGCCAGAAACAAATTTAAGTTGCCAAACCAGTTATGCATGCATTTGATTTGTTTATTGGTTCACAGTTTGTTAACATCTGTGCAGTTATTTTTCAATTATTTAAGTTAAAGAAAACAATTTAACTGTATATTACTGTACATCATAATCTCTTCATGTATGACAATATGGCAAGTTAAATAGAATACACATTACATTTATCGTGACAATTAAATAATACAAACATGACAGATTTTATAAAATACAACTTGGGAAAATGTAGGTATGTAAAACTTGAAAATTTCAGTTGGTCATCTAATTGTTAACAATAGTGAACTATTCATCTTCCTTATTTAAGAACAAAGACCGGTTCCAGGAAGCAGGCTATTTAACATATAATGATCATTGTTTTAAGAAGGATCTATGTAAGTTCCTTATGTGACACCCCCACAAGACACATTTTTTGTCAGTTAAATCAGTTATAAGATAAGGTTACTGTTTGATAAAGCTGTTTGAGGATGTGTTCTTGCTGGGAAAAAGATTAAGTGGTGGTGACTCAATGTTCAGTTCTTGTCTGAGGTCATCAAGGTTCTGCTCCCATCGGCGCTCATAGAAAATGCTGAGAACACAGCGGGCATGACGGCCACTGCGCAGAGCCCATGGACCCAGAGACTGAATGAGCATCTGTAGACGACTGAAATCAACACACACCAAATTTAAAATGTCAAACCCAAAATATATAGCCGGTTCCTTTAGACAGTACATACTTATTGAAATCTATTCGAACTTACACTTCAAATTACAAACATCTTTTGCCATAAAGTAATATCTATGATTTGACATTCTGAATATTAACAAGGGGTCTACCGACATGCATTTTTTAGGTCCGATGTTGAATACTACAGATCAATTAGACCGATAATCCATATTTTTAACCGATATATTTATGTCTGGTGTAAAAATGAAAAATAATGTAAAAATGTAAGAATAACAGGAGCTCTGACAAAAACTTTGCCCAAAACCATGGTTACTACATGTTTACAATAGTAACGCCATGGTAAACATTAAGGACAGAAAGAAACTATACTCATCAGAAAGAATGCGCTCCACTTGATGCAGTCAATAATTTAAAAGTAGACACCTTGAGCTTTCTTTAGACATATGCTTTTGGTTTCTATGATGAGTATTCGCAGAGTTTAAGTCTGTTTTAATGAGGCGTTTTAGAAAGAGGTTGAAATTGGCCGCGTTGATTGGCCAGACTCATGACTTTCAGCAAATCAGATGGGCGGGCATTGCTCTAGGCCAGACAGTGACGTGTTAAAACAGACAAGGGTGCATTAGAGCCAATTAGCGCGATTCACAAATAAATTAATTTATCTACAAATCTTATTTTAAAATGACCTATGGCGATAATCATAAAAATGCTTAATATCGACCCCTAATATTTGCATTAAAGGACATATTTCCATGAGACACCAGAACTGGCATCTTGCGGAGCAAAATAATCTTCCATCAATTTTTACAATTTAAACATTTTCGTCTTTTACATTAGACCCTATGGTACAACAGGTTTGCAGAAAGTAGACCCTATATCTCGATTAAGGGGATAGTTTTAACTACCCTTATTTTATTCAAAAAAAATATTTTAATAATTCAAAAAAAATATTTAAATGCTTCATTGGTTATGTGTCCATACATTTGAAGTCAATCGGACCAGTTTGGATTCAAAGTCATTCAGGTTAGGAAATAAATGAGGTCGAGTTAATCATACATATCATGTCTTAAAGACAAACAGGAAATTAAAGATCATCTTTAATTTTATGACTTGTGTTATTTCCTGCTAGCAACACCATTGCCAGTAAAGCTTGAAAATGTTTATTAAAATGTTTTATTGATTCTCATACTTAGTCACATCTCTAGCAACTGCTTTGGGGTCATGATCTGACTCCCAAGTACTGAAAAAGTCTTAGGTACCACCTGCCAAAGCAACCATAAAAGCTCAAAAGGTGGTCATACCAAATATGGATTTCTTTTATTCAGCAGAAGTTAATTTGATGCATCAAATCTAATCATAGCACTCTTTTGAGAAGATCAGCCGATGACACAATAGTTTATAAATACCTAAAATGGTTACAGTGCTAAAAGTTGTTCCAAGTATCTTGACGATGAGTTCTTATGAATTTGGTTTATTTCATTTTTTCTTCCTTACCCACACATTGACTCAATGAGGGTGTGATCAGATAACTCTGTGATATTAAAGTATGTGTCACAGAAGTGAAATCACTCACTTGATTATTAGATTTGAAAGTAAAGAACGTTTAGAAATCAATATATGAAGTAAATATTGATGTTTTTCTGGACCTTGTTGTTCTAGACGCAATGCAAAACGGTGCTTCTTGTTTGATGTGCGACCCACACATTTAAAAAGAAGAGCATTTATAACATTTTTAAGGAGGCATGAATTACAATAACAATTTTACCCCAAGTTTTTGTTATATAAGAGGGAATTGTATTCACGCATACATCATGTAAGTGTCAGAACTGAAAACGCCCTTGTTACTGATATTACATCTGTAATTATATCTATGATGACATTGATAGGTTGAACACCACCTCCAAAGAAAAATATCAACGACCACTTCTCTAGCCCCGGCCACTGGTTCGCGAATGACGGAACTGAAGTACCACAAGTGGCGCAGAACTAGAGCGAGCAAGCAATAAACAAACATTCCATTAAATTATCTTAATATTGTGCCATCCCTGGTTGTGGAAGGATACAGTCGCTGCTTAACCTTCCTTCGGATTCTGATATTAGGAATGCAGGGTTAAAGTTTATTTCTAAAACGTTCCAGCTCATGTGGGAAAACATGAAGCGTTCGTTGGTTTTGTTTCTCCAAGGATTTCTTTGTGAACAATGGACAGGTCGAGACTGAATTTGTGGAGAGTTTAAAATTCAAAAGCAGTGCTGTGCCTTCAATATTGGATCCAATAGGAAATGCGAAGCAATCTTATGTGAGAAAAACATTTTTGTACTATACGTCACTATTGCTTTTTAAAAGATCGGATGATGTGCCTTGAGCACTATTCCCACGAGATTAGTATTACCTGGGGACCATTAGTCCTGTTTTTTAATTGCAAAGGTTGTCTGTGATCTTAAGCCTGTGCGAATCAGGATTTCTGTGATTTGGTGGGCTCATATATAATTTTTCAAGGTTTTATACACTGTTTGCGAATAATGGAAGCTGTTTTAAAGTGTTTTGTTATTATTTCGAGTGCTGGGTGATATCCATAAGTTACCAGGAGTCTCCCATTTGTTTATTTATCATGGAAACTCTCTTAACATTTGAGACCCGCGATCGTGGTGATGTTCTGTCCAGTTCGCAATCACAGGTCTCAAATGCAGACTGGTACGGTCATATAAACGCAATACAACTATAGGCTATGCAAACTATAGGCAAACCTTGCCATCACATCTGGGAAAACTTCGGTCAATTTGAGTAAAATCATCGCGTGCGAATGCGTCACATGAAATACTGATGTGGGGAGGTCATTTATAGATCACAGGAAGTCTCCAGATAATACTAATACCATGCGAAAACTGTGAATGGTGCTCATGTGTAACCTTAATGTAACGTCTTGAACC
Organism: Triplophysa tibetana; assembly: GCA_008369825.1. NCBI lineage: Eukaryota > Metazoa > Chordata > Actinopteri > Cypriniformes > Nemacheilidae > Triplophysa > Triplophysa tibetana. The sequence goes on along the minus strand of CM017901.1, from coordinate 7,192,741 downwards.
AAATTCAAAGAAGGCTCCAACTACGCAAACTGCTATCCAATCAAAGCAGTGGGTGTTTACTTCCAAGTGAATTCAATGCACCACGCCCATTAAAACCGAGCGTTTGCAGAGATGCCGTCAAAACATGGGTCGAAAATAGCCTATTACTTATAGATTTTGATGTTTTTGGATTTAAAAACCACGCGAACATAATAAGTAGACCTCATATTACAGTATAAAACAATAAACAAGCCCAGTTTATCAGACCTTTAAGAATTTTTTATTTAGGTATGATGAATTCCACCGTAACTATAAACGTTTTATGTTTTTTTTTCACTTAGGGACAGTTCTAAATCCTTTTTGTGTTTAAGGCACAACATGTATGATGTTTTAATTAAAGTATACAAAAAAAACCTTAAGCACAATGTTAAACATTTTGTTGAATTGATGTTGTTTGTTAGTTGTTTATCCCAAATGTTTCCGACGATATTTTAATTCAGAGAAATGTAAAATTTTAACCAGTGTAAAGGGCTGTTCACATAACAACGATAACTCCTACTCTAACTATATTTGCGTCCACACCAGCGGACGATAACGTTATGTTTATTTTAAGCCTGCACCCTGCAGTGTTCCCAATCCTTCAAATGAATTTAGATGACCCTGCTGAGCATACTTTCGTTTTCATTTCCAGATGTCTTTACTCCAAAATATGACAGCAAAGGCTGGATGGTCTCTCTGAAGGTGCAATTGTGTCTGGGATGTAAAGCATATATCTGCCAGCCTGCTCAGGATCGTAACAGTAAATATATATTTTATAATATCCTGCCATAAACATTTATAGTCATAGTCTTTAATTAAGATATATAACCTGCGTTGCGTTCATCAAACACATTATCTGTCAGAAACTGTTTGACAATATGTTTTATCGTTCATCAGCTGGAAAAAAATATTCTAAAAGTGATCCCAATGATATTATTCTCTTTAGCGTTATAGTTGTGATGTGAACCCCCCATTCTACTAAATGGAGAACAATTGATTTCCACGTGCAGTGGGGTCACTACAACAACTCACACCATTCCAAGATCAAGCTACGCCATTATGACTTCATATAACTGAATGTCAAAACTGCTGTTAATACAATTATTGTCACCTGACGGATAGGCGTAGAGGTCCAAGAGTTGCTCCAAGAACACACATGGGCAGACCAGTCTGTGCAGCCTCAAACCATTTCACAGCAACCTCACCTGTGGTCACAGGAAAACATACAACTGTTACCTATCCACCATTGATCACCAAGTAAATGGGGGCCAATGTTTTTTTCTTCAAAATACTTTATTTTGTGATCTGGAGAAGAAATAATGTCGTACAGGTTTGGAATGACATGAAAGTATGCTAATTGACTTTATCCGTTTTAAAATTTGAAAACCTAATTAAAAAGTGGTTCTCTTTCCTAACTCTATTTGCATACTAAATAGAGATTAGACTCATCTTACTTCCATATATTTCTGTTTTTGTACCTGATTTAAATCCATTTAATTTTACTATGAGTCATTTTTTGTGCCAACTGAAAATAAGCTTGCACGCAAAGTGTCATGGCAACTGCAAATCCGCCCTGACGCAGTGTTTTCATTTACACACAAACAATTCTATTTCTATGCCAACATTGGTAACGCAGGCAGTTTCTTTTATTTCTAATTGCCGCATCCATAACAAATCAACTCATCATTAGCAGACATACTTTCCATTGCTTTAAATGGATAGTTCACCAAAAAATGAAATTTCTGTGTTCATTTACTCCTGGTTCATTTACTCGAGAATTGTTAGTTACACATTATATTAAGGTACACACATTCATCATTAACTACTTTCTTATTAACATGCATATTGGTTGTATATAAGTATATATAAAGCACAAATTAATGCCTTATTCTACATCCTTTTATCCTACCCAATCCCTTAACCTGAAAAATGTTATAGAAGCAGTATATATATATTTTCCCAGAGCTGTTTCATTATTGAACTCTGCTCCCCACTGATTCCACTAACCCTCATAACTTTAACGCTGCTACTACATTGTTTACATTGCATAACAGGGCTGCATCCATGACTGAACTGTACACACCAGTACTTCATGTTATCTGCTCTACCGGACTGTTTACACACACATAGCATCATTTCCACTCTATACTGCTCACTTGCACACCAGGAATATTACACTGAATGCTCATTTGCACTAATAAACTACTTCCATAACTGAATTAACTCATCTACTGCACTGTAACTCATCTATTGCATTTATTGCATAACTAACTGCATCCACTCATCTATTGCACTGTAACTTCAATAACTGCATTAACTCATCTACTGCACTGTAACCTTAATAACCGCATTAACGCATATACTGCACTGTAACTTCAATAACTGCACTAACTCATCTAATACACTGTAACTGTATTATCTGCATCTACTCATGTATTGCACTATAACTTCAACAACTGCATTAACTCATGTACTGCACTGTATCTTTAATAACCGCATTAACTCATCTACTGCACTGTAACTTTAATAGCTAATGTCTGTAATTAATGCACACTCAAGTCACTTGCACTATTGTATTGTCTATATTGTTATCTGTTCATAACCACCTGTACATTAATGTTCACAGTATATAGCCTTCTGTATATATTGTTCATAGTACATACCGACTGTCATATTTTTCGTACAACATTTGTATAGTATTTCCCTAAAATTGTATTCTGTATTTATTCACACTGTATATCTGCACTTGCTAATTGCACTTCTGGTTAGACCTAAACTACATTTCGTTACACTGTACTTGTATATGTGTAATGACAATAAAGTTGAATCATCAATCATCAATCATCAATATATATATATATAGCACTGCTCACCCAGCATGTTGGTTGGCATGCCAAGCAGGGTATGCAACAGATCGTGGACTTCACGATATCGCTGCATTACATATGCTAGCTCTTCATCATCCACAAACTTCACGTCCGCCCGTGTGTCAGGGGTGACTTTCTAAAAAGAGCGAGATGAAAATGAGTGATTTGAACATATTCCATTTAAAAAAAAAAACATTTGAGCATAATTTACATTTTTTTCAAGAAAGCGAAGATATTCTCTTCCTAATGTACCCTCTGGCAATGCACACATCCGAGTGAGGTCCAGTGTAGACAGCCGAATCCTAGGACGCTCTCTAAAACATAAATTACAAGAATTTATACAGAATCTAATAATGTAGATACATAACCAGCATGCATGTGAATTTAAACAATTGAGCCATACGTGAGAATAGTGTAACCTTCAGGATCATTTCTCATCCTCTCCCTAAGTCTGATCAGGGCCATGTGACCGGTGGCCTCCCCAAGCACAGCGACCATGTCTGTAAAATATTTGATGAGTCAAGGGGATTACTGCCAGAAAAGGTGACATCATTTAGAAAATACATCTTTTGGTGTGCGCTTGGTAAATAATCTGGTTAATCTGTAGATATTTTAATGTGTTTTACGAGAGTTCAAATCTTTGAAAAATGTAAACACTATTGATATGAATCCGCCATCAGAGCATGTGAATTATTCATCTAACATACCAGTTAAATTGAACAGCTAAATGAATTTGCTGAATACAGCAATTTAAGTAGTGAAAGAAACTAAATCATTAAACAAGTTTCTCTTTCACTCAAAAAATATGGACTTTCCATCCACACAAAATGAGGGTGAAGAGAAACCCAGCAGTCAGCACGTACTCAAATCGAATGCAAATGTATAACAAACGCATTACCATGTCTGTGGGGGTTCTGTAGGGCAGCCACTCCAGAGCCCACAGCTAGAAGAGCTTTCTGAACAGAGTTGGTTGGGATGTGACTTGGATACAAACTTCCATCTTGATTCAAGCTTGAGTGCTGGTGCCCAGTTAGTACTGAAAAGAGGGGAGGAAGAGATGTTGAACACATCCTAAAACGATGGTCAGAGCGAACAGACTCAACTATACACAAGTAGAAAATTGTGTAATCTACTTTTTTGCCTGCCATTTATCTTCATTTTATCACTGACATAGTGCTAACATAAGAACATCTAAAATAGAAATGTGTCTTAAACGTTTGACTCTATCAAGGACATGTTCAGTCATATTTTAGGCAAAAATCGTAAAATATATATCAATGAGAATTTATATATTTAAAATACTGTAGTAGGTGGTGACAGTTCTTCTGGGAAGAAAAAGCACATAAATTTGTAATGTTTTAATATGCACGTCTTCTCAGATTCAAAGATATTTTTGACTACAGTGCATACATTTTCTTATGGACAAAGAGGAACGCTTAAATTATTGAATAGTTACTTGGATGTTATTTAAGGCTGGAATACACTACATGGATTTTAAAGTCTGAACATTTCCATCTAGGAAATCACATTGTTTTAGTTATTAAACCCCAACATTTTGTATTTTTTAGTTTGTAGCTAAACATCGTGTGTAATGGATAGTCATTTCCGGAAAAATATGCATTTTCAGATTTTAACTATAAATTATGAGGGCACATGAACTTTAAAATGAGAATGACCCACATTGATAAACTATTTACAATAAACGCTGCAATATTTCATGAAAAAAATAGGCATTTTCATTTTTGATTTCACTTGGACTTTAAACATACGTAAAACAACACAAAGTGGTTGTTGTATCGCGCAATTTCAAAACTGTTAATAGCAATTTACAAGAATAATTAATACGCTTTAAATAGTAAGTTTGGAACAATTTAAATGCGTGTAGAAGTCCATCAATTACCGCAATGCGCACACATTTTCGAAAAAAAAAGAATATCAAAATAAAAGTTTTGCCATTTTTTTCATCAATTTGCGTTCAAATGTATAAACGTAAAACGTACCGAACGTAGGAAATTAAAGTTAATAATGTTGTGCCACGGAATTTGCTTAATATACTGTCTAAACAACAAATAAACTACAAAAAATATGATTTTCAGTCAAAATAAATATTCGGCACATAAAAATGTAAATATAGGAATCGTAAAAAATCAAATATATTACCGGATTGTGAACACTATTTCTCTAAATACAAGACAAATGTTAGCGTTGACATGTGGACTGCTGGGCAAGCAAGTCGGTTCCTTAGCTGATGTAAACAGTGGTTGTTATAAATGCTATTATGTGATTTAAGTTAAAAAGGCAAGATTTAACCATTGCAGCGAATTTAATACTGGATGTTAACTACTTTAGTCACTAACGTCAGATGATCATTGCGGTTTATGACACATTTGCAAGTAGGTTTGATCTGATAGGCTTGGTTAGCCTTAAGCTACCAGCAAGGTCAGGAAGTTGCGCTTTAAACACGGTGGTGCCGTTTTACCATGCCATTTATATATGACGCAAGGGAACTAGTAGCACTATAAACAACTTAGTAGAGAATACCTCCATAAGAACGTCGATTAAATCCTTGAAGAGTTTTAATAAACCTAAAACCACGCTGCATCCTATATCATGCATAAAGGATAGTAGGTGACGTCGACGACGACGACGTGCTTTATATAACGTCAACGTTTCTGGGCGTGTAGTCTTCAAGAAGACCTCGTCGAGTATTTTTGAAGCCCTGCCTAATGCAGTGACTTTTTTCAGAGTATTTGAGAGTGTTAGGTGAGTAACTTTTACAGACTTTTCGTTGTGCTGTGATATTTGAGTATCCGCAGAAAAACGTTCCGCGATACACTGAGTGTAATTTTAACGTGTTACGTTACGGACAGGGGGTTGCTAAGTTACTGAATTTGAACTTGTTTTCATCGAATTTTATAGTATCAACTGCATTTACCACTTATTTATTAAGGCAATTGTTCGATGGCACGTTTGCCTTTATAATGGTTTGTTCATTCAGTTTGGTGACTGGAACCGGAAGATGTAACGTTACAGGATTTAGTAACGCTTAGCGCGAACTGCTAACGTAAAGCGTGACTCGCAGATGTTGTTTATGTCGGTTAAAGGTTATGCTTACTTTGAGTCCTTTTGTATATAACAGTTCAAAATAGAGCTAATCGTACTTGCTAGTAAATGACACAATCACATTTCCCAGTAAATAATTGGCAAACAGGATTAGTAAGTAATTTACTGCATTTAGTTCCGTACTAGCTGGAAATCTCCCCTCTGTGAAAGCTTGCACAAAAGTTGCTCTCAAATATACTGTTTTCTATGATTAGAAGAGATAGATATACATACATATATTTTTTATATTTGATAATCGATTGACAGCACCAATATAAATAAGTATGTGTGTGTATGTAAAAACAAATATTGAAATTGAATAGAATTTCTCAAACACAGATATAGTCTTCAATGCGAAATTCTGAATTAAATGGACAAGAATTCTCATTAAAGCCAGAAAACACATTGAATTCCTCTTTTCTTTTGTTATTTGATTAACATTAGTGACTGTAGTTAGTTACAGCAGTAGGTTTTAGAATGCGATTACATTAAGAGCTGTCTCTGACACCCTTTCTCATTTTCTAAAATTTGGGTGCACCTAACTTTTGTGCTGGTGCACCTAAGAAATAAAGTTAGGCGCACCAGTGCAACCAGTGCAAAAAGTTAGTCTAGTGGCCTGTTAGGGCAGATATTTTTGGGTTGGGCTTGGTCAGTCAAAAAGGGCTTTGTTTTCTGTCTCCATGGACGTATTGTTTTAGACTGAACTTGTAATGAATGTGGCTTGTTTTTGTTTGAGTTTATTTTGTTTTTGAGATCTTAAAGAGTAAGTAGCATATGATTTTTAAGGTCCTTCTTTGGTTTATGGAGTGTCCAGCTACAAGTTTATGTACATATGTGTAAAAACACTATCATGTCATAATAATGGGTAATTATTCTTACCTTACTTCTTGTATGACTCTCAAATGATTCGTTCTGCGATTTATCCGTCTAATCCGCTCCTATCCGCTAGCCTAGTGATTAGGGATGCATCGATACTACTTTTTCCGATCCGATTCCGATACCTGAATTCTGCGTATCGGCCGAGACCGATTCTGAACAGATACTAACACTGTTTTTCATGATCAAAGTAGACTTGCATATTTTAACTTTTTTTGCCAGAGGTGGATAGTTAAGCATGTTTACTTTCAAGTACATTTTAAAATATCTGTACTTTATCAGAGTACTTTGGACAAAAAATACTTCCCTACAGTATGAAGCAGATCATACTTACTCCACTACAGTCCATAAATTAAAGTTATTTTTACTTTAAATCCATGAGTACATTAAAATCTACCATTTTCCTTTACTTATTTTTACTTAAAAGTATGATTTTTTTTAAATGTAATTAAGTGCTGTATTAAACTTAAAAATACATACAAAACAAAAATGTGGTCTCCTAAAGCACAGATACTTACAAAATGTTTAACAAATAAATCTCTGTTTATTACACAAAGCTATCACAATATAAAAGTCTCCAAACTCGCTCATGCACATCCTAGACACAAAATGATGCGCTTAATACATTCGCTTCTACGTTATTTAAAGTCATGCGTATTGGACGCAGAATGATGCGCTTGATGCGCTTAATGCACCCGCTTCACTCACGAGCATCCCTGATAGTGACGATCCTGATGTCGCGGGGATCTTTGCTTCCCAAGTTCAAAACAGTTATAACACAAAGAGAAGATATATGTTATGTGTTTAAATCATAGAACATTGAATCCATCCTAAAATTAAAAGTTATTGTGTATGAATGACGCATAACATAGAGCGCTTCCAGTGCTTGAATCTAATAAAGTTACACTCAGCGAGTACCGTCTCCGGGAAAATGCATTTTAAGCAAACCCACAGTCTATTATCTAGTGATTATGAAGAATATTGAAAACTTTTGAACGAGTAACGTCCTGACTGTTCCCGGAAACGCGCATGCTGGATTGAGATTGACGGATAACAGCACCAGCGGAGGTCAGAGTTTTTTTAAATTATGCTATATTGGTTTATTCCTCGCATAAAGCTACCGAAATACATGACATCTAATACAGTGCATGACAACGTTTATGGTAATTTCCTGATAGTTAGTCCTTTATGAAGCTTTAGAGTAACATCCACGGGGTATCGCAACGGATCGGACTGAAGAGAACCCGTCAGTCCGATACCCGATCCAGCTAAAAAGACCCGGATCGGCCCAATTTGCATCCCTACATGTGATTGGTCAGATGGTGTGGTCTGCTGTGATTGGTCAAACGCGCTTGTAACGAGCAAGGCGGGACTAGAGCCCTGAGGGAATGACACGAGTGATGATAATGAGTGTCAAGCTGTGTTAAACGGGTATCGCATCTCTTTGGAGGAGATCGGAAGCATAAATGGACAATCAACAGGAGTGTATTACGGGAGGACCGACCAGGCCTAGATTTTATGTTATGTTTTATAATGTTTGTATGGCCGGCAGTCGACCGTGCAGGAGCTGCCGGCATTGTACTTTCGTCTGTGGTTTGTTTATTTTTTATTAAAAGTTGTAAAACGTTCGACGGCGACCGCCTCCTTCCCATTCCTTGAACTTGTTACAGTGTTCATCATGTGTCGCAAATGGAACACCTACCATCATTGCTGGATAACAGTTTACAGTTTATCTATTATATACAGTGTATAGATAGAGATGGCGGGGATTCAACCTTACCAGTTTCAGCCAGAGTCTGACGAAGAAGCATCCAAAGACGATAGTAGATAATAGATAGACGATAATAGATTGAACACTTAAACAAGCCGAGTTCATAGCTAGATAAACAAACTATAAAACCCAAGAAACAATGGTTCATGTTAACGTTAGCGTTAAATGCATTAGCTAAACACAGACATAGGGTACACAACTCTTTCTTGAAGGTCAGACAACAATAAATAGTCACACTTACAGGTTGTGAATCGGTGGAGCTAACAGGTCGAATTAAGGTTAGTATTTCCCCCTCTTTCATGGATAGTCTTTTAACATATTCTGCAGTGAACGTGCCAAGATTATTAAAGCAATCTTCAGTGAAATGACGCGCGGACAGTATAACCCTAGGGTTATCCTTTGGTGTCATTTGAAAATGAATTGTAACCATTGTTACCTTAAAAGTCCTTCTTTTGGTAGTAAAATAAGACTCCATTAGTTTCACAACGTAGAACACAGGTTCTTGACATGATGCGCACGCATCACGAACGAGCGACAGTGTTTTGGGGGAGGAGATTGAAGTTTTCGTGGCAGTCCCAGCAAAACGTAGGCGGTACTAGTTCACGTCTCCTTTGCGTGATTCAGAGTCGACTCCCTTTTTTTACAAGCCAATAACACTTTATTTAGTCACCTTCGGACTTACAACTTGGCAGACTGCTTACTTTCAAACAAGGCAACATGAAATGTAATTTTCAAGATCTAATGCTACTCACTCTTAAAAAGGAGTGTTAAATTAAACAATGACACAACAAAGTGTCTGTCCAAATACTATTATAAACATTTAAAATGTTGAAATTTAAAGGGACAATTCACCCAAAGCTGACAATTATGTCATTATTTATTCACCCTCATGGCATTTAAAACCTGTATGTGACTTTTTTTTCTGTGAAACACAAAATAATTAGTTTTGTGTCTGGAAGTCAGTAACGTCAAAAAAATATTTTTTTGTTTTGCAGAAGATAGAAAGTCATTCAAGTTTGGACTAACAAGAGGGTGAGTGATCATTTTTGGGGGCGAACTATCCCTTTGATTTCCTTAAAACTTATTGACGGCATCGCATATTGACAGCATAAAATATAATTTAGTCACCCAGTTAGTACAGGGGAAGGGGAGTAGTCCTGCACAACCACTGCAAATAAATATTCAGCACTGACTCTTCTTAGACAGAAGAACCACTTTTACAATCCAATAAACTGAGCCAGTGTATAAAATCTTTCTTTAAATTTGTTGAATGTACTGTTTTATTTGTACATTTGTTGTTTTACAAAATGTATCATGATTGTTCTTAACTTTAACAAGGGGTGTAGAAACACAGGTCTGGTCAGATACAAACAGATGTGCTCTGCAATTTTCAGATGCTCAGCACTGGCGACACTGTAAGTAAATGGAAGGCAATGGCACATCCATCTTTACCCTCCTCTTTGGACTCCACGTTGCCTGGAATATCTCGGGATGTGCTGTCGGTGTCCATGGAATCAAAATACCAATGTCAACAGTGTAAAGAGATCCTGCGGAAACCATACCAAGCACAGTGTGGACATCGCTTCTGCGTTTTCTGTTTCAAACAACTCACCAGGTACCCAGGATTGCTGCCTCATGCTCTGCATTAATTTCCAGCCTATCCACGGAAATCTCACCATCAGCTTAAATTCTACCACTGTTGCTACTCCTTCGCTGTAGCTAGATGGAAATAAATCATCATTTTGTTTGAGGTTGATACACTCATTTGCCTTCTAACCACAAGCTGCTCCTTACACGTGGATATTCCATCTTCACTTATCTCTGTGGATATGTTCTAGGATGTTTTCAGTCTTGGGTGAGCTTTGCCTTGGTTTCAGACGTTTAGTTCTGGATAACAATTTTAGTCACCATACTGTCAGGGCAAGCATTTACATTAGTTGTCAACCAATGTTTTTCATTGGTCGATATATCTGTTCAGCCCTAAAACTACACTTACTATAACTAAATAATCAATTTGAAAGTTTTTGTCTTTGCCCTCAGGCTGTAACGTGTGTTTTAGGACACATTTGTATTTTACCAAAAATTTGCAACCCAATTTGCAAGTGGAAGAACTAGTTATTTGTCTTGGTCTGGAATTATACCATGTGACATTAATCTACAAGTACTGTTCAACTAAGCAATATTAATAATTGGACTATGAGCTAAATCAATTTCACTGAATCCTTGGGGTTTATTATTTAGTCATTTGTGTTATAATGACTAAATAAATTGGAAAATTTCTGTTGTGCGGTGATGCCATGATGTCAACAAACAAATTGGTGGTTGTAGCAGCAAAATACCCTGTGAACAAACACTGTACTTTCCAGTAGACTGGGAAAACGTTGTCCCAGAAGTTGTGCGAGCAGTGGTGGTTTTCACAAGGTCTTGCAATTCACTGTAGCTTACTTATTTCCGCCCATATCTCAGTTTTACGCGGGCTTTCGGTATAGCATTCTCCCATAGCAAAACGAGGTCCTAGCGTGGTCTTTTTTTGCATATTCGCAGATTATATTTGCATATTTTGATTAACTAGCGGTTTCATTTAATTATATTATATATTATATTTAGTATATATTAACTTTTGTTGCTTACCTATTTTATATATTTTATCAATACAATACATCGTCGGAGTAATGAGTTCATGAAGCTTTAAATACCTTTTTTCGTGAAGTTGCGACGTCTCAATATTGCTGTGTCCTAACGGCAGCTCATTAAAACCTTAGGCAAGCATCGGTTGTAACCACGCAATGGTCAGCTTGCGGGAAGCTTGATAACAACTGAGCCTAAACGCGGAAGTGGCCGTGCATAGAGTGAATTGTAGTGGTAAAGATACATCAGGGGTGCGTAAGGAGCGGATTGGAGTTCCATCTTAGCCTGTGACGTCTCAGTTTCATTTCTTTTCGGCAAAACTTAAGTTGCCCCCTCATGATTGTTTGAATATTTGTCGATATATTATTTATTTCTTATTAAGACTAGTTGTTTGATTTCGGATTTGATTTTTTGTGTTAATTTGATCAATATTTGTTAGAATAAAAGTCTCCTTTGGGATGTTTAAAATATTTGACTTAAAAGCACCAAACAGACTTTTTCAAGCTATAAAGGTCGAGTATGTGATATCTGAGAGAGAAAATTTAAATCAAAACTCAAACGAACTATTTTGTGAGTATTTGGTTGTGTAAAAGTGGTCAGACCAATTAACACAACACTCCTGTGACACATCAACACTATTAGAAACGCTTTTGCGTTTCTAATAAGATTCTCATATTGAATGTATTATACAATGATGGTGGGTGATAATGTCTTAAATCGTTTTTTGGAATACGTTTATTTTATCGTAAAAAAGTGTGGTGTTGAATGTCCTTACCTTCATTTTATTGGAAAGCTTGTGTCAAGCACAAACTGCCACGATGTGCATTTCTATCTTTCACTATCTATTTCAATTTACAATCTACAGGAAATGAAAATTGCATTCACAGAGTAAAATTTGTTCATTTCACATTGATGTCAGCATTATTCATTAAGCCATTCAAGACTTTGTAGTCATGGTGCCCTTTAAATTATTTTAATTTTTAGGGCGCCAAACATCTTGCAACTTAACTTTCTGTTGCACATGCTACTTTCACATGACTTTCATTTTCGGTTAACAAGCACTTCTTTCAAACCTTCCAAATAATGTTCCCAAAAATTGCTGAGCCTGCTCATTACTTATTGGTCAGTCTTATCTTGCCTTTAATAAAAATTTCGCCCAATCATTATTCTCCATTAGCACAGGTCCGACACCCTGTGAAGCCTGCCGTGCCGAGGGTATTTTTGAGGAGTCGACTTCTATGCTTGATATAACAGTGGTAAGCTGCCTTCAATTTAATAAAACAAAAAATAAGAAAAGGTTCTATTTGTGTTTCCAAATGACATCTTCCACTAAACTTAAAAGGAAAACTTCCAAATGACATACACTTCCTGACACTGCAGTACTATTTAGCAGTACCAGGAATGATTAATTTTTTCTATTATTCATTAACAAAGTAAATTCCATGTTCCTCGTCTCCCCCTTTGCCGTAGGCATTTCCTGACAATGCAGCACGAAGAGAAATTGATAGCTTGCCCGCAAAATGTCCGAATGAAGGGTGCAGTTGGAATGGACTGCTGAAAGACTATGAGGTAAGGAAACGGATGACCTGATTCGTCATGTGTAACACCGTTTTAGTCACAAAACGTTTTACTGTAAGGATAAACATATTATTCAAGTGCAAAAAATGTGGGCATTAGAAAAGAACCTAGAATCTAGATCCGCCCACATCACGTTGTATGAAGGTCAATATGATAGGGGTTGGGTGGAAAGTCCCAACCTAGAGTGGAAAGTACCCAAGTATTTGCGGAAGCCTTTTTTCTTGTGTAATGTTTAGTCTTTCTACACAATGTTAAATTCTCATAATAAGAATTTTATAATATTGGAAAACTTTTTCCCTTTTTATTAGATTTCTTAGGCTTTGTCAAAAGTTAATTTTGTTTGCAATAGATTGATAGATTGTTTTTTATCAGTACTCATCAGTTCTGTGAATGCTGCTCACGCAGTGTTCTACTAATTTGGCTAAAGGAACAGATATTTTGCATAGTTTGCATAGTATTTGTTTGCATTCAACTGAACAAAGCTAGTCTTCAAAACATTGAATTATTTGACTGTTGTTATGTAATATGCTACTTATTATACTTATTTTTGGTATGGAGGGTAAAGCATTTGTGTGATTTGTAACTGTCAACTGTAAAATTTACATCTCATGGACATTTGCTGAAAAACAAGCTTTACTCAGTGTTTAATTTTCAGTTTTGTTTCCTTTTAACTTATAAACCTCTGGTTAAGTTTTTCTTGCACTTAGTCTAGTCTGAGTTTCAGCATGACTATGTTTTCCCTTGTGACTTATTTAGATGGGAATGATGTGGCTGACTAAGAAAGAAATGAATAGGTCTTGAGTAATTGGTGATTCATCTGTCTGGGGACAGCTTGTTCTAAACGTTTCACTTGATGCTGTTCGAGCTATAATTAAATTGTAATTAAATTGACTTTTGTCAAAATATACAAATCAGATAATTTAGTGTATTTCGATGCTATGCTGGTGTACATTGACTTTGATAGATAGGCTATTTATGTATATATAATATATATGTATAAACAAATATACATTACATATATAACTTGTATAATATATAAACCAGCTGTCATTTTTTTTTACTTTTTTACCATATACTTAATGTATTCTTCTCACATGCCGTCAAGACAAGCAAGAAATTTAGGGCAAGGTTTATCTGTCTGGCCTTGCATTCCAACATAAATGACTATAGTTGTGTAAAATTCTGGCAAGGACGATGTGATCCATATAAAACGTTTTATTCAGCTTTTTTTAATAAATTATCTAATTAAACAGAAATTGTATCCAGTCCTATGTTTTAACCAAATTGTAATTTGATTAACTACTTCTTCGTTCTATGTTAAGTCCTGAAGTCAACTTGAACTGACCTCTTAATCCAATTTTATTTAGTATGTTAACTCAAATGTGTTGAATCAAAATGCAATATCTCATTTACTTTTCAAGCTCTTCGGTCTTAGCATTCTTGTAGATAATGGTCACTTTTCACTATTAATTCCCAGTGGATAAAAAAGTTCTCTCTGAAATTTTTTATTATTTAAATATCCTGTTTCATGTCGATTTAAAAAAGCACCCTTTGCATACAAAGATCCACGCATAACTTTTCTTTGTTATGTAGGTTGGTTGCTTACCTTTATAATTCGTTAATGTTTGCATGAAAAACAAGACACACCTGGTCTTGCCCACAAGAAAAGTCTTGCCCTTCAAAAGAAAAGACAACGAGAACTGAAAACAAGAGCTTAGGGAGCATAAAGAGGTAGTCACTTTGATATTAAAGTTTCAGTCCATAATGCTTTCGGTTGAAAAAATCATTGTATAGCAAGTACAAAAAAATGGTCTTCTTAGCTTACCCAAAATGGTCAGCTTATAATGGTGAGAATTTTAGCTTTTGGGTGTGGTTTCACAGGGATCTCAGTTTGATGTCAGTTTAAAGACACTATGTAATTTGTTGCAAGAGGTCTTCAAACAATTAACGTAGAAGCTTTCGTCACATTTACAGTGAACACTCAGAACAATCATTAACAACCGATAAGAAATATACGTTCTAGGTTCTGGGTAACAGCGCAACCTGCTGTATAACAGTACGATCATTAACAACCGATAAGAAATATACGTTCTAGGTTCTGGGTAACAGCGCAACCTGCTGTATAACAGTACGAACACTGATTGCAGTAATAACTCGTCTTTAGCTGGGAAGCGTTTTTTTATATGACGACATAACTCATCAATGGCGGTGCAAGAGTTAATGAAAAAGAGCAAATAACAGAAGAAAATATAAAAAAAATAAAGGCAAGATATAAGACTTAGTTGGCTCTAGATGGAGTACAGTCACCTCTCTCCTGCTCCGGGATGTTCCCTTTTTAAATGCTCCAGCATGCAGGTTGTGCTGCTGGGAAAGGCAAGTTCCGCCTTGTATAAATTGCACACAACCACATTTTTTGTTTTAAATTTGTTTAAGCTTTCCCACACTATACTTGTTCGCATTCGTTTGTCCTCCGCCTTAATTTAAGGGCGTGCAATATCACAATTAGTGAGAAGAAGGACACACAGCAAATATTAAGTCAAATCAAACAACTACTCGACAACAATAATATTTGTCGACAACGTTGTCTAATCGTTTCAGCCCGAGTTACGAAACAGATTTTCATGTTTGAAAAAACTTTCCAAAACCTGTATGAACGCTAGGGGAGTGTATCCAGTACAGAAATACTACGTCATACGCCCAACTCGTTTTTTGACAAGTTGACCAGCATGAGAAGGAAGCACATATAACATTTTAAAGAAGTCAGAATCCATGAAACACCGTTGCAAATCCCCTTTAAGTAGCGAAAGAGAGGCAGGGCTATCAGACTCAGCTCAAGCAAAATGCGAAGTGATTACGCTTCAATCTAATGCAGCATTTTTGGATATTTTAATGCAAGGGTCATACATATTGTGACTCATTAAATACTTAAAATGAGAAAAGTAACCTGCAATGTATTGCTTCAAATAGAAATGGTGACGGAGGCAAAAGTTACTCATTGCACCTTTAATGTTGTTTGTTGATTTGATTTCAATGTCTTCTGAAAATGTACACTTTTCAAATGTGTATACCGACCTTAGATTTTGAAATTTGTCTAATGTAAGAATGTACTTTCAACCAGATATGTTCCAGAGGAAGGACGAGAAATAACAAAAGCTATATCAAAATAAATTTTGTGTGCAACATTATTTCGCCACCATTTACCAGGCATGCTCGAGTTGCAACATTCCAATCTATCTCGTGAAGCCAACACGGAAGTGACTTTAATTGCAATTTATCGACTTGCCTCGGCTGGCTCCAAAAGAGAGCAGAATCTCAATGAGCTCCATGTTAAAATGGGTTTACATCCTTGTACAAAAAATTTATTTTGGTCTAGATATCTAGTTTTACCTTTCATGAAAACTGTGAGGAGGGAATCTTATTTTTTTTATAACTCAACCGTTTAACTTATATGAAGCCTTAAAATTCAGCAAACCATTTTCAATTATTCGGGAGTTACAGGCGATGACGCAATGCCAAGATGGCGACGAGTGCCTCCGCCTACTTTAGGCTTAATTTTTACTCTTTAAAAACCTACGGGTGACGTCAAGGATACTACATCCATATTTTATACGTCTATGGCAAGGCAAGGCAATGTGATCGCCCCCTGGTTGCTGGCTGCAGTATAGACGGTTTCATCTTAACCACATAAACAAAAGGTACTGTGCACTTTTGTGACCCCACCTTAACTTAAAGTACACATTAGAATACACAACAATAGATCACCTGTAGATTATTTCTCATAACAATCAAAAGAAACCGCGAGTAACCGTTACTTGGCTAAACTTGTCTCTCCAACATTTTGAAAATAGACTCCTATACATTTACATTTATGCATTTTGGCAGAAGCTTTTATCCAAAGCCACTTATATTTCATTGTTTTAAACATTTGTTTCCGCCTATGTGCAATCCCCTGGGATCAAACCCAGGACCCGGCATTGCTAGTGCCATGCTCAACCACTGAGCCACAGTAAAGCTATACTGGGCTCAACCGCTAGATGTCACTGTACCTTATGGTTTTTTAAATGCGACCAAACTGCAGGACCCATTCAACAAATTGTTTATTTAATAAAATGAACGTACAACAAAATTCAACAAATCGTATGTTTAAAACAATTATTAGTTTAAATAATAATACAAATTAATATGGACATAAATTAAATAAAATCTAAATAGTCATATTATTAGACACTAGCCAAACATAAACCGGAAGTTAACTGGGGGTCTGGCGCGTGCGTTCGAGTAAAAAATCTATTGGTCATTAACCCTGTCCTCTCCATTTAAACGAACAGGAATCACACCAGGCTTAAAAAAATGAAGGTTTCTGTCATTGTAGCGAGTTCTTGTCATGCTGATGTATGTACAAAGAGTTCGTTTTGCTTATAAGAACTAGTTTTGGTTCGTTATCATATGTTATATTAAAAGTGTATAAAGGTATTATAAAAAGTGGAGCTGTAATATGATTTCTTCGTTTACAATTGATTCATCAAGGAATATGGGCAGAATCCTCACTACAGTGGTGCTACCAAATAACTTCTTAGACATGAAGGTTATTGCCCATATTTCTGAAATTTTGGCTTAATTTTTCTACAGCGGAAGTGAATGGGGATGCATCGTCCATCTTTTTTGAGTTCTATGTCAATAACAGTTTATTCTGTTTTATTTGCTTCTGCAGGGTCAGCATGAAGGTCGCTGTGAGTTTGAGCGTGTTAAATGTGAAGCATGTCAAGCACTCATCTTGCTCAGCGAGAAAGACCGTCACAATGAACGCGAATGTGAGGCCAGAACGCTCAACTGCAAATATTGCAAAGTCACATTCAACTTCAAAGAAATTAAGGTAAAGATCCATTCCATTCCTCAAAGTTTTGAATACACTCATGCATATTTACAGTGGAAAGTGGTTCTTAAAGTGAAAGTTCACCCAATAATGAAAATATAGTCTAATTTAAAACTAAAATGACCCTTGTCTGTCCAGCTCTGGATTTCAGTACTCTGTTCCTCACAAAAAGTTGTTGTCTGAGTCATTTGGGATTTGGGTCATGTGGGTCATGGGTTTATAATGACATTGAGGTTGAGTAAATGAACACATGTCCATTTTTGGCTGAACTGTACTTTTTAGGAATAGCTGTTGCTGGAATAAATTCCTTACCGACTCTTTCATTCTTTCTATGAAGGCACATGATGAAATTTGTCAGAAGTTTCCTATGCAGTGTAAAGATTGTGGCAAAAAGAAAATTCCCAGAGAAAAGGTTAGTTTCAACCTAAATCTACATCAACCTTACTTGCTAGTCATGTTTTCTCGTAAGTTGTGCTAAAGCAGTTTTGTATCTGCTTTCTAAGCCAGTTTCACCGGACGAGCAAATCACTGTTTCATTTTATCTGAAACCGCTGTATCAGGAGATGTGCATCTAATATATCTTTCGTGTCTCTTTTTTTTCAGTTTCAAGAGCATGTCAAGTCCTGTCCAAAGTCCAAATCAGCATGTCAGTTCAGTGAGATCGGATGCAGAGCAGTGGTGTGTATCTATTTCCTTTGAATACAGTGCACTATAGCAGGGTGTTCTTGGGAAATGAGAATAGAAGATATGGCATGTGCTTCTCTCGAAAACCTGAAACCACATGCATGGGTGTAAATCTCTTACAACAGTAGAGGGGGACAATACACATAAAATTTCTCATGAATTTTTTTTGAAGGGGACACAAATAATACAGTCAAAATTGTACTTACTACGACACAAAGCATACGACAATATGCATTAGGTTCATAGGTTTATCATGCAGACTTTCAGTCATATTACAACTGAACTGAACTGTCACATACTGTAATACAAGTGAGCAAAAAGGTTTTTACCATTTATATATTTTTTGTCTCTGTTGTCAAGACAGGAAACAATTATAAAAACACACTACCCATGATACTACATGTTAACAATGAGACACGTTTTAAACACTTAAACACTGTTATCCTGATTTATACTGCAACATTATCTGACAAGATTACCGTACATCTACATTAATGAGTGGTTGTTATTTTCCCCTGTAGTCCACTGCCTCCACCAACAAACTTTGTTCATGTACCCAAACAAACAGTAAGTGTACGCTTAATATAGTGCACAAAATTGTAACCGGTATGTGCGCGGCTGTGTGTGACACGGACCTGAATGGCAGGATCGGTGGCTTATTGTGGAAGTTAATCTTCACATCATGCCAGGTCGCCAAAAATAAAACGATGCATGGGAAACGGCTTCGGCGGGTTAGTTGCAGTGTGTGACGTCCTATGTAACAAGTAAACGTTAACTAGCTAACGTTTACTAGCGAAGTATCGCTAACATAGCAGATTCATGGAAAAATACATTGGTAATCAGCATTTTTTTAAACAACTCATTTATTAATGAATCGGCATCAACTACATTAAAGAGAATCACTTCATTTAAAGTGAATAACATAGCCTTCTTACTGGAGTTCAACAACCACTGGTTAGCTGAGCCCCATACCTGACTTGAATGTGTTGCGCTATGCGCACTTGCGCAATTGAGATAAACCGGTAGAGCAGGTAGTGTGCCATCCACTGTGAGAGGCAGGGGAGACAATACAACTGTTTGTATTTTCTTCTAATTACACAATTAGTTTAGATAAAGATACACATATTTATGACGATAGAGAATGCTAGTTTAATTGATTTAGGGGGCAACCCACGGATGGAGGGGGATGTTCCCCCCGGGATTTACACCCATGGGCACATGCTAATGTTTACGTTAGACAACCGCTTTGTTGCATAATACACTTATTGTTAATCTAAGGTGTGGTTACAGCTTCACAAAAAGTATGCCCCAGATATTGTGTTTTGTTCAAGCATAAAGTTTTCATTTTGAGCTCCACGTTATAATTTTAGGCCATGATTTATATATAGATAGTATTGTTTTTATATAACGGCATTGTAGAATTTAGAATACTAGTATTTGTTCTTGAATTTGTTTTGGTTTTCTATGTTCAGTGACCTTCTGTTCAGTGATGTTATTTTGGTCATAACCATAACATGTTATTAGATGAGATGTACTTTGCAGTATTCAACACATATTTAAACCAATTTCATCAGGCTTTGAAATTTTTTCAAAGAGAACACTAAAGAATGGCCATCTCAGCTGCCATAGTTCAACTCTTGCGTCATCACAAAAGGGTGTTCAACTCCACCACTGTACGCAGCCCTGGTGAAGGTTGTGTGAATGTCCACTTTCGGATACAAAATACCTGCATATGTTAAACGGTTACTTCAAAATAGGGTACATTTGGTTCATTCAAAGGAAATGCACTTGATGCTACATAAAAAAATATTTTAAAAGAATAAATGTTTAAATAACACATTTCTTACTTTTGAAGCCTCTGCTTGTCAAAGGCAAAACTGATAAATAATTATTTAAAAATCGATTTTAGTAGTCATTAAAAGTTTGTAGGCAATTCAAATTGATGTCTATAGTGCTTTTCACAAACTTTGCATTGTTACAAAACTGCTTTGCATTAATGTCATATTACTTTAGTGTAGTGCATAAAATAAAAATCAGGAAATAATCATATAAATACATAGAATATGTGGTATTATGTAAATTTACAAAACTAGCTGAAAAAATTGTGTTTACATTTGTGATCGGATTCATTATATTCATGCTTATAAACAAATGTATTAAATTATATATATATATATATATATTTATTTATTATATAAGATATATGTTTGCAGAAATAACTTTAAACAAACTGTCTGATTGTCTAACTAAGATTTTTATTTAGATTCTAATTAGAAAAACTACTGAATTAACATCCAAAAGCTTATTTCATTCAAAAGCTTACACCTACCTCAATATATACAATATACAGGAAAAAAATAATAATGGAAAAAACTATTTGAGTTGATTATTTACAGTGATTTACTTTGTATATACAGTGATTTACTATGTATATACAGTGATTTACTATGTATATAGTATCATACATTATATCAGTATGTAATAATTTTTTTGTGTGTTTATAGTTGGACAATGGTAAGCAGCAGGAACATGAGCAGATGAGCGTCATGGAGCACCTGCGTCTCATGTTAGGGGTTTTGTCCTCTGTGCGGCTACGTCCCGAATCAGGCGGAGAATGGCAGGAAGACTCTGGGCTGGGATTATATCGTGGACCCGAAGACGCGCCCCTTGTGGGAGCTCACGCCGCAGCACATAATGTGGGACGAGGAGGCAGTCCAAGCGTCCAGCACAAAGTCACAGCACTGGAGAACATAGTATGTGTTCTGAATCGAGAGGTGGAGCGCGCTGCGCTCACTCTGGAGGCGCTGTCACGGCAACATCGAATAGATCAGGACAAGATCGAGAATTTGTCGACTAAGGTACGAATACACCATAAACCACGTGATGCACGTACAGTAAATAGCTGTCAAAGATCAGTCCCTAAGTCGATTTATAGGATTGTTTTTTCTCCTGGATAGCAGAGATGGTCTGTCTGTTTCTCTGCTACGTGATGCGAGCCTGTCGTCCTGCAGGTAACCAGTCATGACGTATTGAACGATGTTGTTTTATGACAGTGGATTGGAGCTAAGGCTGTGTCACAATATCATTGGTTGTTGGTATCACGATTATTGCCAGTACCGAAATGTTGTGACATCCCCCAGTTGGAGCGTTTTATTTTAAGGGATGGGTCTCACAAAATTAAAAAACTTTACCAACACCCCTGTTCCACAGAAGTCATACAAGTTTGGAACACAAGTCCAGCAGTTGCAGTTTAATATGCCAATGAAAGCCCTCAGTTTAAGTATGGAATACACTACTTGACACATGAAATCGTGCAGTATATGTTGGACACAGGCTCAGTTTTTTCATGATTACATCTAGTCTTCGGATATCAAAACATGACCACATTTACATGGACAACAATAATCCGATATTAACACGATTAAGACAATACTCTGATTAAGAATGGACCATGTAAACAGAGCTTTATGATTAGCTTAATCCGTCTAATCTCATAATCATAGTAAACACAAATCGAATTTGTTGATATATAAAACTATCGAACAGCGTCGCTTAGGGACTTGATGACGTATGCCATTAATCTAACTATGAAGTGTAACATGTGAAACGGGAACATGAAAGGTATATTCTCAAAGCAACTCATGTAAACACCTTAATCGTTATATTAGTTTACTCAGGAAGGCAAATAATTAGATTACTGACGTCCATGTAAACGTGGTCCATGTTTTATAGATTGAGATTATTTTAGAACATATCATAGTGTATGAAGGATTGCTACCCACCAAGCGTCTACCAACCAAGCGTCTACCCACCAAGCGTCTACCCACCAAGGACCGCAATCCAAATTGTCCCGTTTGTTGTTCTTGTTGCTAAAACAACTACTGCCGACTGTTATATGTCTCGTAGCAACGGGTTGTTTGTTGTGTTCAGAAAGATTTGAAAGTCTGGCAGTTGTTACTTTAAGACACCCAGCGCTTTTTTATCTTGTCCAGGGGATTTTAAGATGGGGTCCCCTGAAGATTTTGGGAGACTCATAAAATCTCAGAGTAATAAAAAGACAAAGCTAAATACAAGTTTCATTTAGAAGTGTTCATATTGAGTGTGTATCTCTTCTTTCTTGTTACATGCATACTCACCATTGTCATGTGAGTTTTTCTCACTACAGTTCCTTTTATTTCACTCAAAGGGCTTTAAAGTAGTTTTCAGAAAAGTTGAATAAAAATAGCTACAGTACAAATAAATTTGAATAGAACACTTTTCGGTTCAGATTTGTACATCGAACACTTTTTATTTTTATTTTGCACAGCTTGTTTCTTTTTACAAAAAATATACACTACCGGTCAACAATTTTGGGGTACCTACTCACTTATGTGTTCATATTTTTTCTACATTGTAGAATAATAATAAAAAAATTATGAGATAAAACAAAGGGAACTATGGGAATTTTGTTAAACTAACAAAAAAACGTATTTGATCCAAATCTTCACCTTCTGAATAAAATTTGCAGAATTGTTTTCATGTCATTTTATCAAGCAGCTTCTTAAGGTCTCACCATGAGATGCTTTTTAAACAACATTAAAGACCATCTATTCTGTGCTCTTATTTGGCTGTTGCTGTTATTTCTTAATCCGTAAAAGTCATGCATTTCAAAAACATTTTAAAATGAATAAAATCGTAGTTTTGCAAATTTCAGACATTTTAAGCATACGCCTTCAGATCAAAATGATTTTAAAATAATGAGAAACATTTTACTTGAGTGTCCAAAACCTTTCACCGGTAGTGTGTATATATATAAATATGTTTTTTAGAATCATATTTGGGGGTCCCTTGCATCATAAAGTTGGACTGGTCCTCGAAACCCCTGGACTAGTCTATGAGTCCTAGTGTTTTAAAAGTCAAGTAGTGTATTCCAGCCTTTAAGTTCAGTAGTAGGATTTCTAACACTTGGGCGGTTCTTCAAACATGGACATTTGTTTTTTGGCTGCTCCGGATTGACAGAAGAGCCACAGCTGTCTCTGCCATCATCCTTCATTCATGTGGAACCTAAAGCTGGTCCGTGTGCTACTTGTTTTGGGGTTTTTGTCGCCTGTTGATTGGTGTTCTAACACAGGCACCAAACTCCACGTTCCACTGCTGCTGGGAAACAAGAATGGGGAAGGCCATTATTGAAAATTCTAACGCATTGTTATTATTATTAAAAGCTAACTAAATGAAATGTTGCATCAGGACATTGTTTCAATCTTGGTAAATTATCGAATAATTCACTTGATGCAACTTCTTTTACTTTTTATCTCAGTATTTCATGTCCTTGAATTATCTGAATATTTTGAATAATACACAGTGCCTTGGCAGAAAAGGTTGATACTAGCCTACGATTGGTTCATTATTGCAGTGATTTATATATTTGAGATTCATTGATACAAGATGTCGCCCCGAAAAATAAAGCAGTACATCAAAATATTGAGGTGTGTGACTTTCTTTTGGCCAGACAGTGTGTAATAAACATACATATAGTGTAATAAATGTATATCTGCCAAAAAAAGATGACCAAACATACTTATGTCTTATTAACCTTGATTTTTTTCTTGTGTTTGTTTGTGGTGGTTGCTTAGGTTAGACAGCTGGAGCGTACTTTAACTATGCGAGATCTGCAGTTAGCAGAATCCGAGCAGTCTCTGCGGGAGATGCAGTTCTGCACTTACGATGGAGTTTTCATATGGAAAATATCAGATTTCTCTCGCCGCAGACAAGACGCTGTGGGGGGCCGAGCACCTGCTATGTTCTCACCAGGTGAGACAATTCTATATTTTATGGTTGTGCTTAGATTATTGCTTGATTTTTGCCCGGTGGATAATAAAAAATGCGTTGCATTGAAGGAGGGACCAATATATCATAGAGACTCATGGATGGACTCATTTACCTTGGTTCCCAGTTTGTATTCTGAGACTTTTGATATATTGTGTTACTATCCAAATATTGTTTACACAGGTGACCATTTTAATTTTATGGCATTTGGATGTCCCCATATTTCCCTTTCCTCAAACTTTCGCTTTTATTATGTCAAATAGAGGTCCTTATTTGGCAAAGTAATACATCTACATTTTATATCCTGGAGTGCATTTCACGCACTGATACCACTTGCTTTGTATCTTACAGCCTTCTACTCCAGTAAATATGGCTATAAGATGTGTCTGAGACTCTATCTGAATGGTGATGGCACTGGCAGAGGCACTCATCTCTCTCTCTTCTTCGTGGTCATGAGAGGCAAATATGACGCCCTGCTGAAGTGGCCCTTCAGCCAGAAGGTAAATCATTTGTTATTGCCTGCACTCTTTAACTCTTTCACTGCCATTGATGAGTTATCTCGTGATAAAAAAAAAACGGTTCCCCGCCAAAGACGAGTTATTACGGCAATCAGTGTTTGTACTGTGAAAATGTTAAAAAACACTGGCGTAGGCCTACAACTTTTTTTAAAAAGGCTGGCGGGCGAAAGAGTTAAATAGCTGTAGTTTATTACCTTATGTCTCCAGCTGCCTGTGTGTTTGATTTAACAACACCCGGCAACTGTTGTATTTATGATTTAGAACTACCTTTGTAACTGTTGTTTTATTCTCTTCCAGGTGACATTAATGCTTTTGGACCAGAACAACAGAGAGCACATCATTGATGCTTTCAGACCTGATGTGAGTTCCACATCCTTTCAGAGGCCCATTAGTGAGATGAACATTGCCAGCGGCTGCCCTCTTTTCTGCCCCCTTGCCAAGCTAGCGGGCAAAAGCTCTTACCTGAGAGATGATACCATATTCATCAAAGCCATAGTTGATCTCACAGGCTTGTAAAGAATTGTAATAATAACGGCGATGACAATAACAAATAGTGGCACAGCTGCGGAAGCTTTGGCAAATAAGAGTGGAAAACTATATATTTATATATATAATTACATTTAGATTTATGCATTTGGCAGACGCTTTTATCCAAAGCGACTTACATTGCATTATTCTATACATTTATACATCGGTATGTGCAATCCCCTTGGAACGAACTCACAACTTGAGTTGTTAACGCAATGCTCTTACCACTGAGCTACAGGAAAGTAACTATATATAATTATATTATAAAAGTAGGGATTGTTATATTGTGGTTATGTTCCACAACCATAACTATAGAATTGTACTAGTATTTTATAGAACTAAGTTATAAATGCATTTATAGATGTATTTACTAATATAAAATATAAGCTGCTAAACTATAACTTAAACACTTGACAGTGATTTAATATTTAATACTTCAATATTAAAAGTATTTGTTTTGTTATTCTAAGTTTAATTTAGTTAAGTTAACTTTCCAACGTTTTTAGAAACTAGCTTAATAACCGAACATCACTTTATGCTCATTGTTTAGCAAGTGTTATATTTAGTTCATAGAAATCAATTATTTGGTTGCCTTTATAGACCATTATTTAACATATAAACAGTGCATTAATAATTGATAAACTTACACCGGTAGTAATATTAGTGTACCCAGCTGATCAAGTCCACACATCCTGATTTACAGCGATTTCATTCTCTGCATGACCCTTTTTAGTTGTTAACACCATCTGATCTTGGGCTTGACTACTTTTATTTTGGCTTGAGCATTAAATGGCTACAGGTGTTAAGATGTAGATGTTAAATCTGTTTCAAACCTATCTAAAAGGCATCAACCTAAGGTTAGCATGGGGTGTACGCTGTTTTTTTTCAGAAAATCTGCCATCATACTCAAAAAAAATTACACTGTAAGGTTACAGTAAAATACTGCCATTTTTACAGAACTACAGTTGTAAACAACATTCACAGTACTAGACTATTATTAACAAATACAGTATCCTACATTAACTCACTTAATTTTACAGTATTGTACTGCATTGTCTGCAGCAATACATTTTATTTTTGCTGGGCATACTGTAATTACTTTTAATACTGTTTCTGTGAAAAACTGTTCCAGTGGGCGGGGTTAATATGAATATTCCTAGTTTGCTCTTGTAGTGAGGTCTTCTGTTCTTCAGCTCTTTTTTGATTAATTATTTTGTGAAGGTTATACAGTTTAGATGTACAACGGTTTATTTTATTCACATAAAATGCTTAATGTTTTGCATGTGCTTTTGTAAAAATGCTTGATCATGGTCATATGGTGTGTTTGCTGTGTAGCTTACGTGGATGATATATGCCTTGCCTTGCCTAAACAACATGCATCAAATCGAAGTATTTTATCATTTATTTTCAACCTGTAACTATATTTAATTATTTTCTGTTTATTTCTTAACGTTAAGGTGCTTTTAAACTTTGCAAAAATGTAAAGCGCTTTACAAAAAAAATCCATTCTATTCAATTTGATTTAAATTGTCTATGCATTCTGGCAACACATACAACGTGAAATGCATTGTTGCACGTATTTACTGTATGCATGAATAAAACGTTAAACATTTACTCTCTCTATGTTTGTTTAAGTAATAGAAGCAAAACTTTTTAATATTTTTTAGTTGTATCATCCAGGTAGGCTACATACCAAAACAATATGGCCATGAGTGTTTTTATAAAAGCACATTCAAAACAAAAATCATTTTTGCC
The DNA here is from genome assembly GCA_008369825.1 of Triplophysa tibetana. Taxonomy (NCBI): domain Eukaryota; kingdom Metazoa; phylum Chordata; class Actinopteri; order Cypriniformes; family Nemacheilidae; genus Triplophysa; species Triplophysa tibetana. The sequence goes on along the minus strand of CM017901.1, from coordinate 7,165,738 downwards.
TATTATGTGAATACATAAACAGTTGTACATCTTAACGGGGCATATGACCATTTGGCTGTTTTTTGGCAAAAAAAGAGCTGAAGAACATACTACGACACTATATTCCATTGGCTCGTTCGTAGTTGAAAATGCCACGCCCACCACTGAAGGAACTTTGACTATACACACTAGCCCCGCCCAATGGAACAGTATTTCACTGAACATTATACAACAACGGCTAACCGCTAATAATCCAACCACCACTGACTTATTCTAATAGCACGAATAACTCTTAGTCGATTTTGTTTGGATGAAATTCCGCTGACAACTCATATTTTGTTGATGCCTGTTTATATCATCAGAACAAACTGAGCGCGAAATAACTACCATGATGCTAAAGGCTGCTTTGAACTCGACGCGTCCAGAAGTTCGCTTGGGTTAAGTTTGTGTATAACTGTATTTTTTTAAACTATGTTGATATGTGTTATTGATTTTTATGGGTTTGCTGAGTATTTGTGATGTCCGTTGTCCCCCCTGTAATTGTACTTTAAATAATAATTTAAAAATAGTTCGCTTGGCTGCGCACGGCAAACATGACGTCGTTGCGGTGTTGCGCGGCAACGCATCCGAAAACTAACGAGGGGATGACGAGTCTAGCAAAGCAGGCACGTCTGAACATGGGAAATGCAGACTCTTGACATTATCAAATACATTTAAAATAACATATATGAAGTTTAATATGCGAAGCACTTCTTATGAAAGGTAACTATGGTTTACTATACTAAAAGTGTATTAACCATGTTTTTGGGGGTCTGTTCTATTTCTATTACCATAGTTTTGAAACATATAACTAATGTTCCTGTAGTGAGACAATAGTAAATTTGCAGTCGCTATGAGCTATACTGTAAATACAAAAGTAAACCCATGGTAAATTGTACTGATCAAGTAAACCAGTTCTTCTCCATGTTCGATTACTCCGAGTTGCCCTCTAATACAGGAGGCATTATTAAAACATCACAATTATGAAATTAATATAAACCTACCTTTAGTAACAAAGACACATTTTTTTTATTGTTGACGCTGCAACCAGACTGACTACAATTTTGGAAATGTTGTCATTGCAAAAAAACTCACACAAAGTAGATTCGACTGACGGACTTGCTGAGTTATGTTAGGGATAAAGCTTTAAAAAGACCAAATCCAGTTCATCACCTGTTTGTGACATCTGTGTCATCAAGGGTTATTACAATTTTGGTGACAATTTGAAAATATGAAAACATTTTTTACTTTTTTGTTTAATTTACTATAAAGCTTGTATACATGGTACAGCTTTACAGTAAAACCTCATTGGTAAATGCATTAGCTTACATGAACCAACAATAAACAGTATGGTTTACTGCATTTATTGATCTTTGATGATGGTTAATACATTGATTGTTCATGCATACATTTATTTAATTATTCTGTGTTTTAGAAGTATTTCTCATTGTTAGTTCATGTTCACCAATGTTGACAAAAGGAGCCTTATTGTTAACCTTCATCATGTATAAATTTAGCTGTCAATTCCTGGCTTTAAATTACATTATTATGTATGCATGTTGCCATGTCCATGTGAAAAGCACATATATCTTGAATCAAAATGTCTATATTAAGGCTTTTATTTTATATTAAGTAATGCTTATTTGTTAAATCGTATAGATATTTACATTTATACTATAGGCACCTGTTTTAATCAATTACATATATATAATACATGTTATACGTTTGTGTGCTAGGGATTATAACCCATACATAACCGTTTTTCCCCTTCAACCTAACGTTGTACAAGTGAAAATTTACACGAACACATTATGGAATAGTTATTAGATAAAGTGAACGTAGAGATGTTGATGGTATGTTAACCTGGGTGGTAAAGCCAGAGGCACTAGCTTATCATTAATATAGGGTTATTATGTATTCTTTGCATTTGAATGTGTCATCTGTAGTTATAATGATATAAATAATGTGAGCAAAAATGATTTTAGGAGGATCTTCGCTCCTGGGTAAGAACTTTGCCAGATGATAATAAAATGTCTTGGGAAAGACAGAAACTTGTTCTATGTGTCCATTTCCTTCATAATAATATTAAATGGGATACTTTCCCCAACACCTATTAAAGAAGAAATAATTATATTAATTATAATCTATTATTTTATTTTAATTGAGGTCCTACTTTTGGTCAGCCATTCTTCTGTCAGTAAACATTTCAGAGATTCTAGTAAAGCCAGACCTTACTCTTATTGGTGGATTATTATCTAATTAATATAAGTATTATTATTTTACAATTATTGTATGAGCTATGTTTTGATTGAAATGCTTTTATAATAGGAACTTTGAATCCAAATACATCTAAAGTCAAAATGACTAACGGAGTTGAAAAGTCCAAAAAAAGAATCACTGTAAGGTCTAGTAAAAGAAAAAAGTTTAATGGGTCATACTAATTCTACATCACAATACCCAATGCAAGGGTCAACTCAATGTATCAGAAGTTCAAGACTCATGTCACAAAGAAAGAGGGAACCAGTCCATTTAAAACAAAACGAATGCCAATGATCCACTCACAATCAAGTTTCTGTTTGGTCACTGTGGTCCAAACTCAAATGAATGAGGTAAAATTTAATTTGCCTGGCGTGCAGAAATAAAATCAAAAGGGACCAAAAGAAAATAACTCTACAGGTAATACACAACCATAACCAAGTAACAGATATATCTGTAGATCTGAGCTTCACATGCAGACATCCTACACATGAGGGATGAACATCTGAGGTTAGAAACGAGCACCTCTGCTGAATATCTTTAATATAAAGGGATGCATTTATGGGTTTAAACTGCAAAGCACCCCTGCTTCTGCATAGACTTTTAATGAAGTACAGGAGCAGTTATATACAGTATAAACTTCACTGTATGCAATTTATATTTCTAATTTGTGTTTCCTTAAAAAAATATGCTCAAGACAAATATCAAATATAAAACAGAAAAAATAAATATGTTAATATGAACTTTAGGGACGGATTTTTTGCATTTTTTTTCTACATGTAATATTCTGAATGGCGATATATTCTTATCATTGTAAGAATGATAATTAAAGTATAAATAAAGGCAGTTCAACAAATAATACAGTGATGTGTATATACATGCAATTAAAAAACGATGCTGCATTCAAGTGTAGTTGCTTAGTAACAAAAATAATGTCACAGAATCCTAATGAGCCTAATGTTTTTTTTAAACTGATTTCAGGTTGAAATGTAAACATCTGAAAAAAATGCTTCTGCAGGTAACATGGTGAAACTCAGTTTGGTTTTGGAGGATATATTACAACTGTTTACTATATTTATGATTTCTAAAAACCCCACACAACATAAGGGACACAATTACCAAATCAAGCATAGACTGCGCTCCTCAGAAGTAAACATCTGCATTTTAATTCCTTAAACGTGATCATTTTAATCGTCTTTCAGTAAGTTAAATTAGGGCTTACCAGCTACACTGGACCACAGATGAAACAAGCACATTTAGTTTAGATTTCCTTTCTATTGGTGGTTTCTTGAACATTCAGACAAAACATGTTCTTTTTTGTTCTAGTCCAAAACAATTACCTTGTTGTCAAGAACAGTCTACATCTAACAATAAAAAATAAAGAAAAAAGCAGCCAAATTTAAATGGTCAAGTACAAATGTGCAGACGACCCACTAGTGCACATCACACATACACATAAATGTGATCTTTACTTAAAATGCACATCTGGCCAAAAATTCTCGGTTTCCATCAACAACTTTTGAAACAGAAAGCCCAATTCATATTTCCTTATCAACGGAGGTGTAGTCACTGTGCACCCTGCTAGAGGGCCACACCAAACACTTGTGTCCTTGTTCTAGAAGTCAAACATTCTTTTTTTGACCCAATTAATGTCACTCTGCCTTTATGGAGTGTCTTCATACAAAGCCTCTGTGACTTCCTTCATGTGCCGTACGCCAGGCCTCAGATCAGGGTTTACCGTTCAAATGAGCACTTCTGTGGGCGAGCAAGGAGGAGATAAGTTTGCGAGCCCTGGGAGGCCGCGAGGGGCTCTGGCTTAGCCGCACCATGCGTGGTGAGCGCCATACTTTGATGGTGGAGTCGTCGCTGGCGGACAACAACAGCTCCTGGTCAGCTGGGCTGAAGGCCACAGAGTTGACCACGTCGTCGTGCTGCAGACGCGCTAGACAAATGTTGTAGTGCCGGTCCCAGATGTAACCATGCTTGTCTTCTGCGCCACTGCCGGGAAAGTGTTAACAACAATTACAATAGCCCTACTATGAAAAGTCAACAGGGAACATTTTTTGGGCGACATATTCCTTTAAAAAGGGTTTAAAAACTGAATCTGTCGGAAAACAAAGTGGTTTTAAAAATAACTAGTGCACTAGTTAACAAATCTAGTAATGCACTGTGAAATGGATGTGATGGTATCAGGGGTTGTGGGATACCTGGCAACAAAGTCCCGGCTGACATCTAGGAAGATAAAGAAGCATTCATCATTAGGAGTGAAGGCCCGGTGGGCTCGAAGGCTGCGGCGCTCCTCTCTCAGACTCTTCAGATCAATCACATGCAGGTCGATCTCTTCTGCGATTGGTGGTGGAGACATGGGGTCTGATATTACGCAGCCCACCGGCCACGCTCGACTGTTCACATATAAGTACCTGTGAACAAACATACACAAACATTTCATTTCAGCAGAGTTCCAACATTTTGACCAATGAAGTACCAGAACTTTACAATTTAAAGTTATTAGTGATTACCTGACAAAACATTTTATATAACTGTATAATAAATATTTGACCAAGTATATCAACACTTTAATTCATAACAATTGTAAAAGTAAACTTAAAAGGTATCATTGAAGTGAGTTATGTACCCACAAGTACCATTAAGAAAAGAGGAAAAGTATAAAGTCTGAATCTTCTTGGTAAACCGAGTCAAACGTCAACAACATAAGGAATTAAAAAGCTATATGTCAGTCATCTATTTCTTCACAGCACACACACCTGTGGTCAGGTGACAGACCCATGCCGATGATGTGACCATGTATGTCGATCACATGATCCAGCGAATCAAAGAACTCTATGCTGCGTTCCTCTCCCAAAACAGGCCCGCACGTAGTCATCTGATCAGGCATTATCCGTTTGATACCTGACACAAATACACAGCCCAGACATTTTTGGAATAAGAAAGATATTTGGAAGAATGCCTGGAACCAAATCTTTCTTGGCCACTCTGACTAACATTATTATATATATATTATATATTATACAAAATATTATTATACAAAATATTTCAAAGCTCCGTTGATCACAAAAGAAGATAATTTGAAGTATGTAGGAAAACAAACAATTCTGTGGCATCTTTGACTACCATTGTCACTTTACATTTAGTCATTTAGAAGACGCTTTTATCCAAAGTGACTTACAAATGAGTAAGTCGTTGTTGAAATCTTTCCTACTATGGTTTGGTTACCAGCATTTGTCCAAATATCTCTCTGCGTGTTCATCACAACAAAGACATTTGCATCAACTTAAAAACAGTTCAACTTTGAACATGTGAAGCAAATCAATGCTATCTGTGAAACCAAAGGTAAGAGAACAATCTGGGCGGTACATGGTTGTACACACCTTTAGTTGTCAACTGTGCAGTAAGTTGTACGAGAAACACAAAAGCGCATTTACCTATCTGGTGAGGGGAATAGGTGAGGCTGCCAGTGGTGAAGAGGAGGTAGGTCTTGTCCTCTCCTTCTCCTGCGGCAGATGGAGACACCAGGTTTGGATTAGGAGCTTTGGTGTTGCTGCTACCCATCAGTCGGGCCACCCGTGCCTCCAACTCTCGCTCACAAGCTCCTGTGTTCTGACGACCCTGAAGACGTAACAGAAAAACCAGTTAAAAACACATACACTCACATTATATCACAGAGATCGGTTTCACAATGAATGTTAGACTAAGACGGTATTTTAATGAAGTGAAAGATTATTAACCATCCTCTGAAAGGATCATGTGTGCAACCCTGTCCTTTTGGGTCTTACATGTATAACACGCTGCATTCCAGATGGGTTGTATGAGGGCAAATGTCCAGAGACCCTGTAGTCTCTTCGTTCTTCATCCTCGTTGTCTTCATCATCTTCCTTCTCGTCTTCACTATCTGTGTTCCCCAGATCAAAGAGCAGAGGCTGGTGCTGTTGTGTCTGCTGGGCTTGAGCCTGTGACTGAGCTTCATAGTCCAGCAGCAGGTCCGGCGAGTCGTGACGGCGGCAGTGGGCGACCATCACTGTGCGTATGGTGCTGGCGTTGATGTTCTGGATCTTGAAGAGACGCTTCACCACGTTCACATTTTCCGACTCGATGTCCTTTATATAGAGACAAAAATGTATTAATTCATTTTAGAGGGTGTGTTTACGAATGTTCAAACTGAACGTTTAATTAGCACAAAACGCAAAAGCAATGATGTATAAATACTATTTTTTTTTAAATGGGACATCATGTAATTTATGGACTATTAACATCACTTTCAGAGGAATTAAAACTCATCTGAACCTGGAAGGCTTTGTTGAGCCAAAGAACAGAACAGGAGGTCATGTTGCCAATCCAATGCAGGTTACCGGAGATGAGGTGAGTCTCATTCAGCCAGCAGCCGAACACGTCATAGGGCTTGTTTCTTACACGAGACAGCAGGGTGTAGTTCTCTACAGATCAATGACAAGATCGACCATCAAAAACCCAGTCCTAGCTATTGTGGGTATCTGTGGTAGGTGTACTGTATATACAAAAACGGTGTCTACCTAAACTTATGACTGCTATCTCGCCAGAGGAGGAATGATGTGGGCCCAGGTAAACCCCTGACACCAGCAGGAGTGTGTCATCAGCGTTAAACTGGGAGTATTGAGTGTAACCCCAGTTAAACTGTCGCATGCTGGAGCTGTGAACCAAAGAGATGTTGCCATCTGGACACTCCGTGTCCCAAAGCTGAAATACATCAAAGGTGGCATCAAATCATAGTTTTCACGAGAATGTACAGAAACACAAAGACTGAACGAACGTGCTTTAAAAGGAAATTACAAGAACAATGCAGCTAATGGGTCACTCTCTCAAAACATCATGGAATCAAAGATTTTTAATAAAACAAATCAAGAGTGATCATAATAAACATAATTATGTTGTACAAAGCATCATTTAAACAGAAATGAATTCCTTTTTGCATTTTAGGGCTTTTCTGTTGAAATTCTCATTAATGTAACAAGTTCCGATTTAGTATTATGTGTTGGAATTTAAACAGCGTAAAATTGAAATATTTTGTAGAAAATTATGTTCTACTAGAAGAATGTTCTACTAGATGTTCTGAAATGACAAAAATGACAAAATAATGAGAAGAGTCCATGACTGATGTTCTCATCCTCTAGAAAACCTTTAACAACATTAAGGTAGAGATACACGCAGAGATATTTAAATTCAAGTTTGAAGAAACACATCTAATGTCTGTGGTATACTTCTTTTTTTACGTGCACCCGAAGGTATGCATCCAGCCGAACGCACAGCCTAGCAAAGTATACTTCCTTCAAATCATACGCCAACGCACGGTTAGACATATTGCAATACCTCTTCAGCACTGAATGTTTTCTGTCAACAGACTGCCATTGAAATGCAGTTACGGCATTACGCCGTTAAGGAGAAGTGGTTTCGTTATCAGCCCAGTGAAGCCTTAACTATGGTTCGGCCTTCCGTGTCCGCACACCACCCCAATGACGTAATTTGACGTAACAACGGCGGACCGCAGCCCATTTTTTGAGACTGTGCGGATTTAATGCGTGCAACAGCGCACACAGGAGAAAAGTTCACAAGTCCACTAGGGTTCTATACACACACAGGAAGTGTGCAGTGTGCTGTTGTCGAAGAAGAATGATATAAAACCAACATGCCGAAACAAAGAACCTTAAGCTAAGAAGCATTGTTCTTGTTGTCTCGCTGTTTGCTAGGATTGTTTGAAATGGATGAATAACTTCCTCTATCATTCGTTTGCCGTGGGTCTGTGATGACGCGCTAAGCGCTGCCCCGAATGGTCTTGTACCACATACATACTCATTTGTATTGCGCATGTGTTGAACTCGGACGTCCGTGATGATGAGTATTGTTAAGAAGCTGTGCGGTCGCGTTTGTGCGCGAGACGGACGCGGAAACTCAAGTATACCCGCGGCTTGAGGCAGCAGAGTTGCAGTACAAGTCACGGCTCTTCAGGAGAATATTGTTTGTTTTGCAAACATAAAAGTTAAGTGAATCATTCAAAGCTCACTGAACCACAAGAGAACGCAGGATGTAAATGAGCTTTGCTCCTTTAGTATGACTGGTTTATTTAGTTGGCAAATGTGGGCTGAAAAGTAAGTTGAAAAGGATAAAAAGCTTGATTTGATTTAAAACTTTTCTGTTTAGTTGAATAAAAGTAAAGCTAGTTTTATATAATAATTGTCGATAATTGTCATTTTCATCACATTTGTATGATTTGATATGTAGAGTGTTTGGTTAAGCCACATACAGGTACGGTGAGCCTACACGTGCGTGTTTGTAAAAGATAAGAATGGCACCACCTCCGCCTCATTTTGAGCAGGAACAACCCTGCATGGTAACAGGTTATTTTATATTCCTCTGGTTAAAAAACTAAATCTTCTCGTCCTGCTGTGTACACAACTTTTTTTATTCTCATTACCAGTACAGGTAGTTTTCCACATTTAAATAATTCTAACATGTAAAATTTTCTTTTAAAATAGAAGTTCACAGAAAGGGAAGATATTTTCTTTAACAGAAATCACTTTTTAAAAGACTACAATGAACGGCTCGTTGGGACTACAACAAAATTTTGTTTGTTACATCATGAACGCCAAAATTTACATTGACCCTGCCCCCAGTAACACGGATAGGGTAATGGTGGGATATCTCAACACACTCTGTAAAATTTTTACAGTAATGCTTTTGTCATACATTATTTTTAATGAATAAAAAGGTAAATTGTTGATGCAAATGTTATTAAGAAAATCATCTTTTACCCCTTGAAACCAAGATTTTGTGAGAAACTAATACCTAATATTAGTTAATAAACTAATATTGTCTTGAAACCATACCAGATGTTGTATGTTAAAAAAAGCAGAAGTGTTACTAATGCGAACTTCCAGTGAACTTAAATGATACTTAAAATGATCTGGCTTGTTGAAGAAAGGGGTAATGTCACTGCACTCATAATAATACTTTTAAAAGAATTTGCAAAATGTTTAAAACAGTAAGCATGACAAACACTGTGACCACATGTCAACCAATTTTTGCCTTTTAACACATTGTGTGGACTTAAGAACCGTTCCATTGCAATTATATCCGTTTATAAATATTTACAAACATTTTACAAATGAACAAAAAGGGGGGTATTTAAAGTCTTTATGAAGTGCAGTGTTTCCCCTACCATTATATAAGGGGGGCGCCCCGCCCTCCTAACGGCTCGCCCCGCCACCCTTGAACGTCAAGTAAATTTGATTTGATTTTCTTTATAGCGCCAGATTACAATTTGTTATTTTATTAAACAAACTAAATAGCCCTTAAGTAATATGTCATTTATCTTATTTCCACGATGGGGTGTCTTTTCTGTCTGTGTTTGCGAGTTTACAATTATCCCAATGAGTGCGCGCACGCTCTCGCGCGCACACTCACACACAAACGAACACTAGCGGACAGAGAGCGCGCGGCCGCAAATATGTCGCGTCAATCAGATGAAAATATTTGCGTGTTTTAAACACTACATGGAATCTGAAGATGGCAACACTCACTCTACTGCGAGTAGCAGCCGGAGTAGCTCTCCTGCTCCAAGTCTAAGTGTTGCGCATCAAAAGTCCAGTCATCACCGGATGACAGGTAAAATGTATATTAATGAATTACATGCCACTTACTATTTACATATGTGTGTTTCAAATGTTTTTAGTCAGGACATCGTAAATCTGCTGATTAAATAAGACAATACGCTATGCAGGCCGCTCTGTGTTGTATGGGAATGTCCTGCGCATGACGTGATGACGTTCAGAACAGCGCGCGTTCACAGTGCTGCGTCTGACAGGATTATTCTCCAATAAATGCATCATATAAAGAAAACGTCTCACAAAAAAGCCCATTTACAATTTGTTTATCATATAAATGTATTAACTAACATTAACGAACAATGAATGAGCAATATATTTGTTAGTATTTATAAATCCTTTTTTAGTTGTTAGTTAAAAAATAAAACTATTTAAGCTCTGGTCCATTAATATTAACAAATACTTCTATAAATTTTACAAAGGTTATTTGCAAAAGTCAATGATTTGAGATTTCTCGTCAATTTTCCCCAACCAACCAACCCCCCCCCCCAAAGCTGTAAACCTAGGGGAAACACTGAAGTGAGCAGCAAGACGCTTCATACCTTACCTTAACAGTGCAGTCTTTGGAACAGGAGGACAAGCGGTGTCCACGGTGAGAGAAGGCCAAATGCAAGACCTGATCATGATGCTCCTTCAAAGTCTGAACCTCCACACACGGGATACAGTCATAAAGCCGCTTGAACTCCCTGTACCATGACAAAGCGGCTACAACCATCCAAGTAAGATAAAGACAGAGAAGAATTATACTGCGCAAGTCATTGGCAAAAACACTCCTGGTTTCATAAAGTGTATATAATCTGAGCACCTGGGTGGCGTGGCACAGAGCTTGGGATGCGGTAGTAGTTGTAAAAAACCTCCTTCCAGAGGAACTCGTCCCGTGACACAGCAAACCACTGACGGCAGGTGAGCCCAGCGTTCAGCACCGCTCTGTGAGGAAGATGCAAGAAGATCTCCAGCACCAGGCTGTCCGGCAAGCCAGGGCCACTCGCCATCCTGACATCCTGAAAGAGCAGAACATTCTCAATATCGATGATCGGTTAAAACATCTACACAACAGGTTATAAAGTGATATTGAGCTTTGACTAAATGAAGAATTCCTCAAAGTTAAGTCAAAAGCCTGATAATGTGCTTGTCCTGAAGACTGACAGTCTACAAAAGTTGAAATGTCCTGATCCTGTTAAAACTCGCTTGGCACATTCCAGTGTTTCCAGCACAAATAGAAAGTCTTGCTCAGTGTAGACATCCAGGCAAACCTGTCAAAGCTTCACCCTTTGTACGATTTTAAACACATCTTGAGGGCTTTCGAAACATATCCTCGAGGAATAGCCATGACATTCCCAAGAAGCTCATCCCGTTTGCTCTAAAGGGAAAAATGAAGATACACGTGTGGCGTACCCTTCTCGTTTTCCCTCTTTCTAATTTAAGATCTGCCAGCTGTGAATTATGACCTTGACAGAAACACAGTATCCTTCTCCACCCATATCCCTATATTTACAATTCATCGCATTTAAGTAAAATAATCGAACAATTCTGATCAAAACATTTCAAGGACACGCACAATACCTATATTTTAACCGTAACCGTTAAAAAGCAGACACTGTTCTGACACTTTTTAAACGACATTTATACTCAATAAAGCTACAACATACAATTAACATGTTACAAGCGAAATTGGATGTCAAAAAAAATGTATAACGTACAGTGGAAAAGACGAATACTTGTTCAATTTATTGTCAACGCAGACATAGAAAAATAACGTACAGTTTGAATCGGGCAAACAATCCCGAAGTAACATCGAGATATCGCTGTTATTCAGGTTATTATTCTTTAGAAGTTCAAGCAGCTAAATTAACACTCCTAGCTAAGCTCATTCCCAGCGATTGACATACGCATACTCAACCGCATCGTGACACTAAGATATATATCAATATATCATCCTTAATTTGCTTCAACTCCAATATAGCAAGCAACTAGCACTATCGCTAGGCTGCAATTGTTTGTGTTTACGACTGTATGCAGGGCTTCGCAGACCGACGACGTATAACATAAAGTACCGCGAGAGCGAGTTTAAAGCAGAGCATTTTAATCAATCACTCTCGCGGTACTTACATGTCATACGTCGAGCAATCTGCGCAGCGCCGCATGAAGTCGATCACACTTTTTATAGGAGCACAGAAAAGGATTACAGCGGATGGCCCAACAGAACAGTTGGGATGTGGCAGAGAAAGAGATAGACAACAAAAAGTCAAAATTATGTTACTGTGATTCATTATGAGAGGTAAGGCTGGGATACTGAATCTCTGTAACAGTGTTAATGTTTTTCTGTTTAATTTAAAAAAATAGAAACATGCTCCTAAATGCTCAAATTGTTTGATTGATGTTATGAACGTGTGTATATCATGCATATCTAAACTAAACATAAACTATTTTATTAGTGATTGTTAAAACCTTTAATTTAATGTTCGACACAAAACATATATGGAGGAAAGGTGACACTAGTCATATCACTTTACATGCACAACTAAGGAGGAGGAAAGAAAATTAAACGTTAAAAAATCGGAAGCAACATATTCAAGTGGATTCCTTTTTGGATTTCTAGCATTATGTGAACACAATCCTATAAGAATTATAATAAAATCATTCTTGGCCATTTGAATCAAAATTCTGTTGGTATTATTGTGTCATTACTTTTGTGATCAACATTTTTATTGGTTCAAAATACAACGAAACACACTCACAATAAATAAACAAATAAATAAGAAAACATCCAGGCAGAAAAGGGGACAACATACTTCCTCCTTGCAGCTTTGTGATGAAAGAAAAGACTATAATTTATTTATATATTCTAGTATACCGGACAAAATATTGTGCCAGGTATCAATAGTAACAGGTTTAGCCTTATAAAGACGTGCTGTTGTATATTCAAAGGACACTATAATCACAAGATTGTGAATCAATCCAATATATTTTTTTACACAGTTGGTGTGAGCCAATTCTGTATTATTGCTTTTTTAGCAGATATGAAACCAGCTAACAGCTTATTGTGTCATCTTTATTACGGTGAGGTTTATGTTTAATGCACTGACATCAGGACATCAGTTTAATTTGTGTATTGTCAAGCCCGTTTAATGGGCATTTTATTCTGATAAAAATGTTTAAAGACCCATGAAGTAAATTCGTGTAGTTTTTGTTATGCTGTGTTTCCAAGATCCTTCAAGGTTTTTCATTCTAACAACTTGAATCTTAAGAGATCTGCAACGGTATATATTATAACCATAATGTCTGAACTAAGTAAATCTGTATTTTGAAGTAAATTATTGGAATGATCTGTGTTTTAGGGCTTTCTTATCTGGCTGAAAGGCTCATGTCATGTTTTACCACTTCAAAAAGAGGCTGAAACATTGCGAGACATGACGATAGTGAGTTTTACGTTTAGTTTCAAGAGATATGTTTTAAATAAATGTAGTCACTTCAAAGTGATCTAAAAATTCAGTGACCACTTCATTTGTTTTCTTACAGGGCAGCAAGTTTGGTCAGTCTCTGGGGCATCACCCTCAATTCACCCTTCCTCTGGCAGCATGGTGCTCATTTAGACTGCATCCTAAACCATTAGTTCGTCACTGATAAGAAGTCTACTGAGATGTAAATAATGGCTGACGATAATGATGAACTGTCTGTAAACCCCATTAAGGGATAGACATTTCTGTTTACCTGCTCAGATCTTAAAGAAAAGCTCTCATATTGACCTTATAATAAACCAATACTGTTCAAAGATGAATCTAGCTTTATTCTGGCTAACAACAGGGCATCCAATGTCATTACATGGAATTACCAGTACATTCATTGTAGAGCTAAACAGCTGTAACGATAAACCCAAGGTCCCTTTTCAGTGTTTCTGCAGTGTTAAAGTAAAATGATAACAGATATGTGGTGTACATAACACAAATTACTAACTTAATAACCAGAAAGAAAAACACATGAATTAAACTAAATGTTGACATAATTTGAGAACTACAAAAATCACATCTTTCAGAATTGCTATAAGATGATACATGAATACAAAACATAGGTTGTTATCTGCTTGTCAGTTTTGATACAAGTCCTAAGATTTTTTAAATAAGCCTCAGCGATGTGCTCTGAGTTCATCCACACAGGTTAATCGACTCTTACTCTGTTAACCATGTGAGCAGTTGTGGGGTGTAGTAGGTGATAATGATATCAGCTCCTGAAAGAAAAAGTGTAATGTGAAAAAAATGGAAACCATCCAAAGCATGTCAACATTAGGCATTAAGAGGAAGAAAGTGAAAGATAACAACACAGCGATCATTTGCTCTCAAAGAAAAAAGAAATCAAAGAAAAATATACCTTTTGAGAACCTAGACTTTAACTCAGCTTCTCACCTGCTCGACGGAAGCCAGTCATAGACTCCATTACTGCAGTGCGCAGGTCAAAAGCTCCGGCTTGAGCTCCATGCCATAGCATGGCAAACTCACCTGATACATTATACACTGCCAGCGGATGAGTAGGGTGCTGATGAGAGAAAAAGGATTGTTATGTATCAAGTACATGTCTTAGTGCAGCATCAAGCTCTTTTCTCTTTTACTGTAAATCCCCTACAAAATAATTATCCAAAGAAGAAATGTCTTTTTAATATTTTTTACGTTTTCTAAAGTTCTTTTAAAAGTGTTAGGAATTTGACAGTGACAGTACCTTATTTTTGACCTCCCTCACTATATCAAGGTAAGGTAATCCAGGTTTCACCATCAGCATATCAGCCCCTTCTTTCACATCTCGGTCCTACAGGAATAAAAAAACTGCAATTAACTATTTGAATACTCAATATTCAATAGACTATATACTACAGTATATTCTTAGTCACAGAAATGTTACTAGGTACAATTGCTTTGGGGCCCTGGAACAACTATGGCTTTGTGAACGGTACTTTTAACCAACCAAATGAAATAATTATCTTTCTGTGCCTATGGATCACTGAACTTTAAAAATTATGACTTGATCCTAACTCCCAGCTGAACAAAAGGAAAAAAACTTGAATGCCATTGCTGACACATTGATTTTATAAAGCAACATACCAACAACAAAGGAAACCTTTGTTACATCTCAGTTACCAATATGAGCTAAACCTTATAGACAAAACATCAATATAATTCAAGTTTGATTAATACAGGTATTTCTCAATTATACAAATTTGGCATAAGAAAGACCGTTTAGAGACATTGTTGTGCAATGTATCCCAAAGTAGGGGTTATTTATGTATTGTCAGCTGTGATTTCCAACATTTTAAATTCAACTGCCAGCTGACAATCTTGCTGTTTACTGGCATTTGTGTGACCAGTTCCTGATTTAGGTTTTTCAGTAAGATGTCACACAAGTTTCAGTACTGTTATTACAATGTTTCAAATAAAGCCATGACCATTCTCTCTTAATTATTATTTTTGTAACATTCTTTTTTAACAATATTTAGTTTCTTATCTCTCTACTGCTTAATATTAAGAGCTTTGCTTTAAAAAAATAAGCTAACACACGAAATCATATATTGAAATCAAACCAATATAATCTAATAAATTGCAGGTAAAGGCCGTAACATGAGAGTGGGTGTTCCTCAATATGCGTCCTCGTTTCCTCGCTCCTCCGTCCTCCAACCTATGACCCGGAAACCGATCGAGCACAGCCATCTTTGAGGACATCTCCATTCTCTAATTGCACAAGGAGGAGGCGAGGATTGAGGAGACTTTCCGAGGAGTCATGAGCGAGGATACATGTGTTTCCCTTGCAGAAGTGTTCTATCCACTTAACCTGACGCGCCTATTATTCTCCTCCCACTGCACATCGTCACATCTTTAGCTCATATTCAAAAATTCATAAATTTTATAATTACGCTTTTTTGTAAATGTATACCCATTTCAGACAGTATAGTTAATTTTCATATAGTTATATATTAATACAGTTCATATTTATGTATAACATATATTTGACATACCTTATACATTTCTGACCACGTTTAAGCATGTTTTTAACTTATTTTATTGTAGTGGGGATAATGAAATCTGCCTAAAGTATGTATTTTACTTTATTCTTTATATTTTCAATGTGCAAATCTGTACAGATGCTTTGAAGTGATGCTAAAGCGAGCGAGGAGAAGCCATTTCACTTCTTTAAATTCCTCCGTCCTCGCTTCTTTTCCTTGTTTCCTTCCCTCGCAACCCGAAGGGAATGGAAACGAGGATGCACGCTATGTGGGTGTATGTATGTGGTGGGGACCCGGGTCTCTCTACAAAAGGGGGCCCAAGCTAATTAATTACCATGCCTCTAGTGGCACCAGATGGCACTGCAATTTCTTTCTTTTGAAAGTAATTTTAAAAGCTCCCCCATTTGCTATTGCTTTAACAAACAGACATCCCCACCCGCAATTTATGCATTAAGTTGAGCCAGTGTTGCTGTCGGCCTGGTATTGAGACAAGCAGACCATTAGTTTAATAGTGTGACAGTGTTCGTAAGTTAATTTTTGATTTTACAGTGGAATCGAACTTTGCATGGGTTAATTTTGAATTCTTGCAAATTAATGCGGGGGAACAGAGTGTTAATGATAAATGCTCTTTAAGACATATATTTTTTCTTACACAAGCCCTCAGTGCTAATCCTCTGGCACCAGGAGGCAGCTGATAGCATCGCCTGTCTCCAAACGCAGGTTTAGACTGGGCAGCATCCCTTTTAAAGTAAAGGAAAACATTTTTACTACACAATACATCTCTAAAAATTTAAAATGGTCAAATCATCTGGAGTAATGAAAACTTAAGCTCTGTTGGTTTTCTTAAGAATCTTACAAAAAAATAGTAAACTAAAGAACTAATCGTACACTACCTGAATGGTCCATAGTAGCAGGAGGCAAATTTAGCACTGTAGCTCAGCACTGACACCTAATAAAGGAGAGCATCAGACACATTCTTGAGTATTTTGTTCTATTCATAAAAATCTGTTTACTCTACTGTGTCTACCTTGTTTCCAAAATCATTGGATATGAGCGCTTGCTTAATGGATGCAATCCGTCCATCCATCATATCTGAAGGGGCAATGATGTGGCAGCCTGGGTGGTAAAGGTTACGAGGTAAGATAAGCATAAACTACTGTACAATAGTTCAATAAGGATGGATAGTGGACTTAAAAAAAAACATAATCTCACATAAGTCCGTACACCCTTCACATTTATTATATCTTTTCATGTGACAACACTGAAGAAATGAAACTTTGCTACAATGTAAAGTAGTGAGTGCACAGCTTTTATAACAGTGTACATTTGCTGTCTCCTCAAAATAACTCAACTCACAGCCATTCATGTCTAGAGTACACCCCTATGTGATAAGGTCCAAATTGGGCCAAATTAGACTTTTTCCCTCCCCTGTGTTATGTGATTCTTTAGTGTTACAAGGTCTTAGGTGTACATGGGGAGCAGGTGAGTTACATTTGGTGATATCGTGCTCACTCTCTCATACTGGTCACTGGAAGTTCAACATGGCACCTCATGGCAAAGAACTCTCTGAGGATCTGAAAAAATAAATTTTTGGCTCTACATAAAGACCCTGACTGCAAAGATTGCAAAGACCCTGAAACTGAGCTGCAGCACGGTGGCAGTGCCCATACAGCGGTTTAACAGGAAAGGATCCACTCATAACAGGCCTCGCCACGGTCGACCAAAGTATTTGAGTGCAAGTGCTCAGCGTCATATCCAGAGATGTCTTTTGGAAATAGGCGTATGAGTGTTGCCAGCATTGCTGCAGAGGTTGAAGGGGTGGTGGGTCAGCCTGTCAGTGCTTAGACCACAGGCCACAGACTGCATCAAAAGACCTAAACCCAATTGAGCATCTGTGGGGCATCCTCAAACGGAAGGTGGAGGAGCGCAAGGTCTCTGAGAACCAGCAGCTCTGTGATGTCGTCATGGAGGAGTGGAGGAGGACTCCAGTGACAACCTGTGAAGCCCTGCTGAACTCCATACCCAAGAGGGTTAGGGCAGAGCAGTAAAATAATGGTGGCCACACAAAATATTGACACTTTGGGCCCTATTTGGACATTTTCACCTAGGGGTGTGTACTAACTTTTTATACCAGCGGTTTAGACATGAATAGCTGTGTGTTGAGTTATTTTGAGGGGACAGCAAATGTACACTGTTATACAAGCTGTACACTCACTACTTTACATTGTAGCAAAGTGTCATTTCTTCAGTGTTGTCACATGAAAAGATATAATAAAAAAAATATTTAAAAAAATGTGAGGGGTGTACTAATTTCTGTGAGATACTGTAAATTTACAGACCTGCTCGAGCATAGGCCAGCGCCACTTCTGCCAACCTCATACAACTTTGGGCATTATCCAGCGTTCCATCTTCACGTAGAATTCCTTAAAGTGTTATAAACAGAAAGAGTTTAAGTCAAGTGTCCACAACCAAGTGTCTATGGGTAGTTGACAGATAAATATGTCCTTTGGTGTGACAGCAAAATTTTTGAAAAAACCCTAACAAGAGAAGACGATTTTTGCTATGTCACACCACATGTACGGTATATTTGTCAGCTTCCCATATATGGCTTGAATCCCTTATCCAATACAAGTGAAAACCTTGCCTAGTTGCTTAGAAAAATAAATCTATCCTTAACATCAGCATGATTCATTCTTGTAGCAAATATTAGTGACAGCAACACCAAATGCAGATGTGAAACTAACCACAGTGGCCATGAGAAGTATAGGGGCAAAGGCACACATCACATGCCAACACTAGATCAGGAAATGTGCTCCTCAGTTTCTTCAAAGCCAGCACTGCTGGAGTGTCATCCCTGTCTGCACCAGAGCCTCTCTCGTCCTGGGAACAGAAAAGAGAGATGCAAGAAGTCAGTATTTAAACACAAGAAATCTTGACACAAGATTTACAGTATCCACCTTTTCAACTTTAGCAGGAACTCCGAAGATCAGCACACACTTCAGGCCTTTTTCCACAAGGGGACGAAGTACACCTTCAAGCTTATTAACACCATATCTGAGATCAGAAGAATGTCATTGCAAAAGACGAATTGGCCTTACACTGAGAATCTTTTACTTATTTGATATGATAATAACATATTATACAGTTTTGTTTGGAATAGCATTCTAATGTTCAGACACTTTTACACATAATACAGACAGTTTGGTAGTATGTATACTACATTTTCTCTGTGCATGGAACACGATCTACTACTACATTAGCCAAAATGTATATACTGTGTTATATAATGTGTATAGAACAATGCATACTGTGTTTGGTTTTGTATCCCACAATGCAATGCAGAATGCAAACCTCCATAGTTGAAATAGTTCAAATACAAAAGGAAACAATCCCAAGTAAAAGTTTATTCAAAACTTTTGATCAAATTGACTAATTAAAAATATAATATAATGTAACAACAATGTTACAGAGATACTTGTTATTTCACATGAACTATGTTAAATAGCCAGTCAACTGCGCAGGTAGAAATACTTTGTTACATTACTAAACCAGGTCTGCTTATTGTAAATGTTAAAACAAAAGCACCTCACTTTTATTACAACTGTAAAATTATCCTGTCACAAAAATACCCAGTAACACAACAAAACAGATACTTGGCTTATCATTTTGCTTTGTGGGCTTTCCAGCCCCACCCTTCCTTATCTCAGACATCCACCCGTTTTTATCCGCATTAAACGTTTACTGCTTGAAAATATGGAATAACACAAATCAGGGGTTTAGAATTTATTTAAACATTCCTTATTTTTTGCAACTAGCCCTGTCCTGAGGTGAACAAATACGATTCTTTTATTCAGAAGGTCTCCTTTGAGATTTTGTTTAAAAAATGAAAAACAGACTTTTTTTTAAGTTCCATGACCTGTTGTTTTCTGGAAATGTTTATATTAAAAACATTTTATTAAACATCATTAGTCATTCACTAGGCCTATATTTTTTAACCAGGGGCATTAAGTGGCACATCTTACGGATACATTTTGCAGAAGTTGTCAGACACTGTACAGACACAGGGCTAAAAGTAAACCAGAATTCTAAAACGTATTTGTCTTATGAGAAAACGTCTTTGTCCAAGCATAGGACATACCTTGCCTGACCAGGTAGACTTGCAATTGGTTCCACTGCATCCGGGCTGTCACTGTAGAAAACAATAAAACAAAGATGAACAACTCCAAATACAGTGAAAGACCATTTAGCACGCTCTCGTTCATTTACTGTTGTAATCATAAAATTGCTAAATAAGACATGTATAACATAAGACATACGTAATGAAAATTGGATATATGAGGTTATCCGGTCTGAGGTCTGAAGCGCAGGTCTGCCAGTATCGGAGAGTTGGGTGGAAATAACCGCTATGTAGAACCGAATCTGCAGGCTGTGTCATTGTCCTGAAGACATATTAAAACAACAGTAGGTATTTTACTGGAACCAAAAGATTATTATTAAAATAACTATTTCCCCCTAGTCTAAATCTTGGTATATAGAAGAATTTGGGATTAGTTCTTTCCACTTATTGTGAAAACAACTCTTGCATGAATGAGCAGCAGAATGGTTTTAACACATTCCAGGCCTAATATACTCAGGCATGCTGAAATATTCCCCTTGCCAAGAAGACTCATATATTTAATTGTTTAAAACACGCACATTTTAATCATTGGGGTCACAAACTGAAACTTCAGTTTCTACTGCATCACAATTTCTCTCTAACTAATATAACAAGGCTAACACTCCTTCAAGTGACGTAAGCATCTCATAAATATCAGGCTTAACGTGTTAACAACTCATACAGTTACGGAACTGTAATACAGCCCAAATATTTTTTTTGTAAAGACAATTAACATTTTTGTTTGCGTGGTTACATAAACATTAATTTATAAGTGAACTGTATTATTGATTCATACAATTCATTAGAACTCTTACACAACAGAGGTTTACAGCAACTGTACTTGTAAAACGGAAGCTCTTGAATAAGACACTTCCCTACCATCTAAATCGCAGAACAGATGTTTCCAGCTGAGAGTGGTCATATTTTTGACTTGTTAGCTTCTCTAATCATGTTCTCCTTAGTCAACTTAAACACTCCGCAATGCAAATCTTAATCACAATGTCACGCAGACCTCAAAATTGTGTATGCATATACAGTAACGTTTAATAAATGATAGATAAAGAATATGAAATAGCAGAAAAGAGGGAAAACTTACTTTGTGTTTCGTCACTGTGTATCAAAAGCTGTAACTTAGATTACGTTACCTTGCTAAGTGGAGTGATAATTCTTGAAACTCAGATAGAAGCATGTCGGTTTCATTCATTGGGTGGAAGTGTTGGTAGCAAACAACTGTGAATATGAGAAGAATGATTCATTCCTCTAGGGGGCGCATGGTGGCTCAAATACTAGTGTACAACATTACGAATGTCAGCGTCCTATCACAAACGTTTGTGTACTTCAAACTATACGCTTTAAAATGTCAACGTTATCCAATACAGTCTGAAATAGACATACATTTCAACTCATAAAATCGTTGTCACATGACTACAAAAACTTCTGCAGCATATCATCGGACATCTGCGCATTAAGCACCGCCCATCTAAAGTTGGGTTCGTTATTCCATTTCCAATCTTATTATTGTTATTTCGCTAGTCATTCGGCTTCTCGGCCACCGTTCAATAGATCGAGGAGTTCTCGCGATATATATTGGGTCTCCTGCTGGAAGGTAAATAGCTCGTCTCAGCTAGCTGCATTTCATCACAGCAGCACATCCGTAAATGTCAACGCATCCATTCATAAATGACCATTTGAAAATGTAGCTTATGGTTTTATGTTTCCTTCAACCATCACCGCAATCGAAAACTGTCAGGTAAAAGGCTGTTGCACGAATTTATTGTATATTTTATCCTCGTCATCGTATGCTAACTGACAACTCGCTTGTCTATGCTGTGCATTTGGTTTCCGCAAAACGAAGGAGGTTAATGTATTTAAAACGTGTTTTTTGCGTACCTTTAAATTAATATTAGTATAGTTTAATTATTTAAAGTATAGCATGTAGAACCTTCAATTTGAGAATAGTTAAATAGCTTAACGTTACATCTTACATCTGTTTAGGTTAAAATCTTGATGGTCTGGCCATTCTATTTATGTATTGTTTTTAAATTCATGATAATAAAGCTATTTTCCTGTTTTTCTTTTAGGTTTTGACCGCTCTCAAATGCACCAGAAGCCAGAAGGTGGACCTGGTCCATCTCGAAACGTGCATAATGTTGCCAAAGTAGTGGAACAGTCTTCAAAGGAAGATTTTTCTTAGACTTTTATGCCCATTAACTCTAATGCTTGTCTTCACCATCAGTCTCTAGTTCCAAGAGCTAGTGTTTTGTTATTGTCTTCGTAACAATGCTGTTTTCTCTGCGAGAGCTGGTGCAATGGCTGGGCTTTGCCACTTTCGAGCTGTTCCTCCACCTGGGTGCGCTGCTGGTCTTCAGCGTGTTGGTGGCACTGCACATGGATGTGGACAAGCAGACTTTGGACATGAGCTGGTGGTTGGTCTTCTCGCCCTTGTTTGCCGCTGACGGCCTCAGCACCTACTTCACGGCCATCGTATCCATCCGCCTCTATCAGGAAGGAGAGAAGCGTCTAGCAGTGCTACGCTTGCTGTGGGTCCTGACCGTTCTCAGTCTCAAGCTGGTGTGCGAGGTGCTGCTATGCCAGAAACTGGCTGAACAGGATCAGGCACGTGACCTGTGGTTCGGTCTTATCGTCTCCCCGCTGTTCATCCTCCTACAACTGCTCATGATTCGTGCTTGTCGTGTAAATTAAAGAACAATCTGTATGCCCATATGCCAATGGACGTATGTAAATCAGATGGACTCCTGCAAAAAAGGGGGGAGTGAATCATTGTAACATCAGTTTTTATATGTATTCGGTTTCATTATTGAGTCATGCATGTGAACGTGACGTAATTGCTTCATATACAATGCTAAAAGTAATGTGCAATTTTTGATTGTTATTGTCTTAAGTGCTTTAAAAGGTTTGATCTGAATTTTCTCAGAATACTGTTTATGTTACTGTATCTGTGTTATTACTTTGATTGTTGTTTATACAATTGTAAATAAACATTCAAACACTAAATTTTGTTTTATATCTGCCTTTGTCTAAAAGTGGCTTGTTGTAAATAGATGCCTATTAAATGGTCTCACGGCTTAAAATGCTATTTGTATAATTATCTCTTGGTGGCACCATTGCTCTAACACATTAATAACATATCTGCCCAATTTGTGCAGTAAATAGTACTGTAATTTACTTTAGATCTGTGTGACTTCAAAGGGATAGTTCAACCAAACATGAATATTCTGTCATCATTTATTCACTCTCCGATTATTTCAAACCTGAATAGATTTCTTTGTTCTGCAAAACACAAAAGGAAGATATTTGAAAGAATGTCAGTAATCAAACAGACTCATCAAACAGACCCCCCTTTAACTCTCAAAGTATTTGTTTTCCCTACTATGGCAGTAAATTGGAGGATAAGATCTTTTTGGTTACTGACAACCTTCCAAAAATCTTCTTTTGTCTTCAGCAGAACAAATAAAGATTTGGAACAAACTAAGGGTTAGTAAATGAGGACAAAAGTTTCGTTTTTGGGTGAGCTTTCCCTCTGTGATCAGCCAAATTGAAGGATATGCAAAAAGGTAAAGAAAGAGTCTTGAACCAGTTTTAAATGGTTAATGTATTCAAGAGGCCACTTGGTTGGATATTTAGATTCCAATGAAAGGTCCTTCGTAATTTTTTTTGTGGTTTAAGACAAGTACCCAAATATGCTTTTGGGACAATGTACATTTACTGTATGACAATGGTTTTAAAATCTGTGAATACAGTTTGATGAATTGCTTTTATGTGATGTCCAACACTACACATGTATGCAAATAATCATTACACAAAGAGAAACTGCATGTTTTTATGGTTATGGACATTGTCCTTGATTTGAAAAAGCAAAACAATTTCCTTGAAAATATGTTCAGACATTTGTGTGTTATTAAACTGCCTAACTGGATGTCCTGAACCTCCATTGTGGATTTAAATGGCACCAATTGTACTGGAAAGGTTGTACACTCATATCTTGATATAACAAGTTTTCCTGTAACTGAGAAGGGAGACAATAAGTCATTTTGATGTTATCTGATAGACTGCTTGGCCAGGTGCAAAATACACCCATAAATTTGATTATACAAAGTCTATAAATGAACTATAATCTTACTGTCTTGCAGGGACAATCTTTATTTGTGTGGCCTTTATTTAATCTCCAAACTGGATTATGACAAAGTCAGTACTACACCTGTCATCATAGAAATGAATGCATTAAATAATGTATTAATTTATTTTAACTTTCATATTCATACAGTTTTGAAAAAAGTCCTAGGCACAATGCACTGCCAAAAATGTCATGTTCATATATTCTGTATATATATATATATATATATATAAATATATATATACACAAATTGTATATAAACAATATGTATATATATATTCCAGGTAGGTTTCTCCAAGCATCTTGACGATTCATAACATGATCCATTCCTAATCCTGGAACTATGCTGAAAGGAATATGAAAGGGGCGGGGCGTGTTGTCTTTGACACTGATTGTATTAATATTATAAATATGACCCTGTAGGTAGGCGGGGTCATTTCTTAAAACCAAGTTGTATTTCAGGTCAAAATGATCAAATGAGGCGTCCTTTCTCCTTACGGAAGAGTGACGTCACTTGCAGAGGGCGGGGTCGCGTCGGTAGACGGGCATTATCATCATGCAAGATACATTGTTGCACTTGCCGCCGCAATGATGTACGCGAACGAATAAGAGGGAGACGCTGCAGGTACGGCGAGAGATTATTTGCTTTTAAACGGATCCCACCGTATTTTTGCATCATGTCGGGAGGGGATCTTCGCGTTCTCCACCAGGAGCCCGGACAGGAGAGCCCGAGGATGCCGGCCTGGAAACGCGAGATCCTTGAGCGAAGGAAGGCGAAGGGCGGCGGGGCAGGTGCCGAGTCCGTCGCATCTCGACTTAACGGCGAGGCAACGGCAACCGCAATCAGAAACAAGGATGATACTACCGGCGAACATTCAAGCAGGAATCAAACTATTACTCCCGCCAGTCAGCATTTTGGTGGCAAGCGTACGACCAAAAGCCCGGATCTGTCACCGGTGAAAACAAAAGAGCACTGGCAGCCCGCGGACGCTAGCGACTCGGAGGAGAGAACGCTTAGAGACAACGGAGCGCAGGAGAGCCTGGTGCTGCATGAGAGCTTGGGTCCGCTGCAGGAAAACCCGTTCATTAAACTAGAGAAAGAGCGCAAAAAACGTCAGAGCCAAGATAACGCAAACCGTCCCGTTCAGCACATATTGGAGTTATACGGGAGCGTTCCCGGATTGCGGACTATACGCGCTGATAATATCATCATCATTGAATCTGACCCGGATTACTTCACGGAAGGATGTGGGTTGAAGCATGCAACAAAACAGCAGCAGAACGGCTCGGTAAGCGGATATAGTTCTCTTAATGACCTGTTAGACCGGAGAGGTAGTCCGGTTACCGAGATACGGGCCAAGGAGGTGGTCGTTTATGATACGGGGCTAAGTAAAAGTGAGGAGAACCTCAGTACCCTAGGACGGCCGGATCCCGCCCATCTAGAGGGTCAGGGCAGGGTGAGTCGCATGCTACAGAAATTTGACAGAAATTATGGTAGGTTGCAAACCAAGTCACGCAGCACAGAAAACCTCCTGGACTTGGATTCTAGTCCTGTCCGCCCAAGATCCAAACACCAGCCAGATGTGGTGCCAAAAGCGTGTCAGCCACCCGGGTCTCCTGTCCGTGCTTCATACGGAAAATTCTTCCATAACAACCAGTCTTCCGTAACCAATCATCACGGCTCTCCCAGTGACTCTGGGAGCAGTACACCTGCGTCCGGATCCCCTCTGTTGGTGTCTTCCGCACGTAGACGTTTCGTAGGGAATGGGGGATTGAGCCCGAGTTTGCGCCCCATGGAAGACAGTGACCGATCTCTTTCCAAGTATGTTCGAGAACGAGAATGGGACAGCACAGATGGAGCGTCCAAAGCCAAGGTGCCATGCTCTCCTGAGAGCCACCGAGCACGTGCCGACTGTACTCCTAGCCCCACGTCGCCCCCTCTATCACCTAGCTTTGAAATACGGCCCTCCCCTCGCCCGGATCTTTCTCTCCTTCCGGCTGGTGACATACAGGCCCGTGCGCTCGCCAACCTGCGCCTCCAGTCTCGCAATTCCTTCACTGTCGTTCCCAAGAGTCGTGCGGCCATCTCATCTCCAGGAAACACAGCGCCCCCGAGCCCTGTCCTTTCACCCCCATCCGCACGGCCCCTGGGGGGCGTGGCAGTTTCAGAACCCGCAGTGCCAACCCCTCTGTCGCCCACTTCTATTGCACACCCCATACCAAAACTTACAGAGAATGTGAATGTGGAAGCCAAAACGGAGACTTCACAACACACCCCATCGGCCATACCCAGCTCACCCGCTCCATCGTCTCCCCCATCAGCCGGATCTCCCGTCAAATCGGTTCCATCTAAAGAAGAATCACCGGCTGATACGCTGCCGGTAACTAACATCGATGACATTGTTATTGAGCCCACACCTACACCTCCAAGCCCTGCGGTGCAGAGGCGCAAAGGTAATACGTTTACAGTGGTTCCAAAACGAAGGTCCGAGGCCCATCCCACCACTCCTGATATCCAGGAGCCTGCCACAGACACTCTGAGCACGTCACCTGTCTCACAGCCCCCCTACGCCCAACTGGGCACACAGCTTAAGAAACGCTATCCTGCTGCAGAGGAGATAGAGGTCATTGGGGGCTACCTCTCCCTTGGGCGATCGTGTCTCACCAAGACAGGTTCAACAGGGAAAAAGGTAAATCTACTAATACAAAAATCCCCAAAATGTTGGGTCAAAATTTTTAGCTTTTTTAACTTTGTCTATTTACTATGGGAAATAGTAATTTTGTGTGTGTGATGTGGTTTACATTTGTGAGGGCAAATGTTTTGACTCGAGGCTGCATAACCTTTCTTCAGTCATAGTGTTTTTCTATATCTGTGAGCTGTTCAAAGGTACTATAAGTTAGGGTAAATGGGTGAGTGACAGAAACACCTCATATTCTGATCTTGTTAGCTTTTAGATGAAAAAAAACAGACAGACTGTTTAAACTTTTAAGGAAAATATTTGAACACATTTTGGTTCTGGAAATCACAGGAAGTGGAATATTCCCGTTTTTACGGTATTGTGATAAACTGCACCTGCGTTACAAGAGCAACCATGTGAACTTGAGAGTAACTGACATTAAACATTTACTTAAATGACTTTGTAACCTATGGGTCAAAGTAATTACAAATACGATTGTGAGAAATAAAGTTAGATGTGAGAAAAAGTCTGGCATCATCATAAGGTTCTACTCGGTTTAATATTTTTGTTATCTGATGCTTGTAGTTGTTGAAACCAGTGTATTTAAATATATCAAAAATTCTGTCTGAGGTTTTTAACTGTCATAGACCTTGCCCATTGCTTTTATTACAACTTCAATACATAACGAAACGTAAACGGCAGTAAAGAACCTGCCAGGGGACGCAAGGAGATTTACGATGGAAAATGAGTCATGTGCTCTGTTCTGAGTGTTACCGAGGCCAAGTTCTCTTAAATAAACATTTGGCCCTTTACCTTCTTTAAGATATTTCCGTTTTCTGTGTGCCTTTTTAATGATTTGTTTAATTGGATTTAAAGGAATGTATGCATCTGTGTATGCAGTTTTCCAGATGAACTTGAGATTCGTTTGACTTGTTACATAATCTTCCGCCATTCGAAAAGAACAGTCAAAGCAGGAAAGCAAAGATTAGCATTAGCTGTCGGGCTGTCATGAATTCTTTACTTGTTAATATCAAACAAACCCCAAACAGTGCTCTTAAAAGATTTAGTTAACCAAAATACCCTGTCATCATTCACCTGCTGTCATGTTATGGAAACCTGTATATTTTCTTCTGTTTGCTGAACACAAAAGGAGGTATTTTATTGAATGTCCGGTTGGGTGAATTTATTACAATGACAGTATGTCATGACTCACCATAATGTTTAATAAAGAGTTTCATCAAAAATTTTCAGATATTCCAAAAGTTGTATGTTGTTGTTTCACATGAAAAATAAATTGAATGGGTATCTAAAGACTTGAAAGAGTAAATGATGACAGATTATTCATTTTCGGTGGTATGGATATTGATGATGAAAACAAGCTCATTGAAAAAAAAATTTGAAGAATAAACCCCTGGGATATACCGCGGACAATACTTTCATTTTCAGAAAATGTATAGTTTGTGTCTTATTTTTACCTTGATAACCATTTCAAACCAACCACCCAGAAAACTAACATTGCGATGGCATAGTGCACATTGCCCATCATTTTCAAAAAATGAGAAAATCTTGTTTCTTGAATAACCTCATTGTGAAACGTATTCTTGTGCATTCAGTCGTTATGATTCAGGAAGTCATTAGTCTTTTGTGCAGTTTAGCTCAGAGAATTTGAACTGAACCCATAAGGGAATCTTGCCAAGTTGTTGGTCACTGGCAGGAACTCCAATGTGTTGGATCTCACTGTTGGAGCTAACATTGCGGGCTGTCTTTTCCCAAGTTCGGCTGTTACGTTGCTATTTTCTTGCTGTCAATTGTGTTTCTAGCCTTTACCTGATTAAGGATTGGCCCATGCCACGCCTTTTGTTTCGTTGGGTTTGAAAAGTTTCATCAAAGCTCTTCCTGGTTTGGAGCTCAATCAGGGAAGCAGTAATTATGTCAAAATCAAGAGCATTGGAATGTTGGCAGTCTGTCCACGTGTTCTTTAAGGTATACTTCACCCAAAGACTTTTTTTTCTATGGAACACACACAAAAAAAATGCCTAGGCATAGTTGCTGTGTGTTGCTAGGCTGTTGTGTATAGCTAATAGGGCTAAGTGGTAACTTAATGTCCCAGCCCAAGTAAAAAGTGCCCCCACCATACCCTTATGATTCAAATTACTTGTTAAATATCTGGGCAATCATCTCACAAATTTGTTTAAAACAGTAAACAAAGCCAGCGTGTTGTCTGTCAGGGGCTTGTCTCTTGGGGTCTCTTGTGTGAGCTCATGAGAGCTTGGCTGGGGGGTTGGGCTTACCGATGGTTAATGAATATTGTCTTCCAAGGCTGGGCTCTTTGTGCTCTTTGGGCTGACGGCATGGTGTTGTGTGTATTTTGACATTTAGGTTTTATCTGTGCCTGAGGTTACACCCATGATGAAAATACGGCAGTGTAATGTATATAGATCTCTGCCCACGGTTATGTATGCCTGATGTGTCTTAACCACAATAAAGGGATGTTCACAAAAGCTATTTGCAGTAACAAAGGAGACATAAGCGATGGTGATGCCACGTGGTCACGTCCAGCGAGTCAGCGACGCAACAAAGCTGAGTCAGAATTTCACTTTATGCAAATGAATAGAAACTTGATGTTCCAAAAGGAGTAAATAAAGTGGAACTCACATTGGCTGCCTCCTGACTTTAGTATTTGAAGGTGGACGCCCATTAGCAACCAACAATAGTAACCCCTTCCAGTTATATAATACTGTAGGATGTGTATGTATGTATTCATGGGAAAGATAAGTTCTGCCAAATTTATATTATTAGTCTAGAGTGTTTTTGCCTCAGGACCCCAACTGTTCTTTGGACACCAAGCAGCACCCTGTACACAGTGCCGGATTTGGAAATATATTTATACTGTTTTGCTTTCATGATTTTTAAGTAGATGAGCATATCCTTCTATGCAATTACATGTAAATGTTACCATGAAAATACTATTAAATATTATATTAAAATATTAATAGTATATTAAAATTAGAATATTAAAATAGTCATTCATAGTTTCTTCTTTTAGGAAGAAATGCCCAAGGCTTGAATATGTAAGCAGACCTTCGTCATGGTTTCATTATTTGCTTTTATGATTATCCCTCTGTTGCTCATTTTAAAGGCTTCAGAGAGGGAGTGGTATATTGTAATGGTTAGTTTGCAGATGGTTAGTTTGACATTGCCCAACTTTAGTACGTATGTGTGAGCTTTACACGGGTAACAATTATGTTAGTGTGTGGCTGTCCATCAGCACACTTTAGGATTATATTTGCAGTTTAACCCTGCATCTCTCTGTTTGTTGTTGAGGGTAGTTTTATAGGTCTGTTATAGTAGTACAGGCCAAATGCCGCGGTTACACTAGCCTTTTATTCTATTGGTCTAAATTCATATGCATGCAAAATTGCAAATATGGCAGACCGGAAACACAAGCTCAGGCGATATTTTGCCATGTTCCAAAGTTCAAGTTTGGTGAACTCTGACCTGCGTATCACATAAAGAAATATGACGACTGATATGTCACAGCATCGCACCATGATTGCTAATAAAAACTGTTTTAGAAGCTACAATTTTGTCATTTTTCAAAAGCATTTGAGTCGTAAAGAGTACCTAGCATATGTTTTTTTAGGCCCTACTTTGGTTTATGGAGTGTCCAACAACAAGTTTATGTAAATGTAAATGTACATACAATGTGTTTAAACACTATAATTTCGTAATAATAGGAAGTTATTCGTACCTTACTTCTTGACTGACTCTCAAATGATTCGTTCAGCGATTCATCCATCTAGGCCTCGCCTACCCGCTAACCTTGCGTCATGTGATTAGTCAGATGGTTTAGTCTGTTGTTATTGGTCAAACGTGTTCATCATTTGTCGCAAATGGAACGCCTACCATCATTACAGGATTACGGTTTACATATGGTTGGATGTCATGTATATTATATGTGTAGCTTGAGATGGCGGCGATTTTACCGTACCAATTTGAGCCCGAGTCTGACGAGGAAGCATCAGAAGACGCTAATCCACTACAAACTCCACCACGACTGGAGCAGGATGTTTGTCAGTGGCAAGTGGCAAGTTGTCATAAAAACTCCCAGTGTGACAACATGCATGTTGTGCTTTTGCTCATCAATGAAATAAAATATTATTTTTTTCTTAAAATACTGTTAATATGCTAGTAATACTATTATTTCGTCTTAACTGTCCGTTGTCCTGGTTCATAGAGCATTTCAGAAAGTCGAAGTTATGAAAAATGATATATATGAAACCCAAATATATCTATATAGGTGCACGTGCGGCAAATGTGTCAAAATGCAAAGTTAATAGCCAGATATACAAACTGTAACACCCCAGATATAACGGTACATGCTAATGTTAGCATTATATGCATTAGCTAAACACCGACATAAGGTACAAAAATATTTCTTGAAGTTAAGACAAAAATGAATAGTCACACTTACAGTTTTGATTCGGTGGAGCTAACAGGTCCAAATAGAGCTGGTATTGCCACATCTTTCAAGGTTAGTCGTTTCACATACCCTGCAGTGAACGCGCCAAGATTATTAAACCAATCTTCGGTGAAATGACGCGCACAGTTAAACCCTGGGGTTTACTCCTTAGGTATCGTTTGAAAAATTAATTGTAACCATTTTTCCCACAGACGTTCTTCCTTTGGTAGATGAAATAAGACTGACTTAGTGTCACACCGTAGCACACAGGCTCTAGACATGATACACACGCATCACGAAGAAGCGATGTTTGGGAGAGGAGAAATACGTTTTCGCGTCAGTCTCAGCAAAACGTAGGCGGGGACTATGAATAGTTACGTAGATATGCAGGTGAACTATTCCACGTCTCGTTTGTGTGATTCAGAGTCGACTCCCATAACTTTGTTATTTATTCACCTTCGGACCTACAACTTGGCAGACAGCTTACTTTCAAACACGGCAACATAACAGACTGCATGAAATTTCATTTTCATGATCTCATGCTAGGATCACTTTAAAAACATGTCAACCCTTCTCTTCCTATGGATGTTGTGCTATGGGTGTGAAAGTCCACCATGTTTAATTATTGACCAGTCAGAATACAGTCTCCTCCATCATACACCACACCTCCCTCTCTCTTTCTTCTCCTTCACTTCCTCTTTAATACCCTTCCCCCGCCGCCCCTCTCTTAATCTTACCACTGTCCTATAGGAAGTGTTTTATGACAGACGGCTGCACTCTACCAGCTGTGTTTTTTTGTACTTTGCTGTCAGTATGCACTATTGTGTCAAGAACTTTGAAGATCATATAATTTTATGATGTATCCTACAATTTTGACACCATTGTGTAATCCCATATGGACCACTTCTGTGTGTGTGAGAGCCAGCCTGTCACATGGCTGCGGTGTCTACAATAGAGTCGATGTAATTAGAATTCAGACTGCAAAGCGCGACTGTCACTGTCATGTTTAATTCAGGACACACTCCAGTTTGTGTGTGAGTGTTTGTGTGTGACACTGAGGATCATAGAGAGCTACAGGGAGGAGAGAAAGTTGCAGGCAAACTAAATAGCACAGTGTTTTAGCATTAGTTTCATTATGGATGTTACGATAACTTGACTACACCTTTGAAGTCGAGAAGACGATGATAAGAGAGACCATGTCAGAAAAGCAATGATCACATTAAAGGAATATTCACCCTGGGACCCCCTTATAGGCATAGTTCACCGTAAAATTAAAATTGTGTCATCAATTACTCAGCCTCTAGTTGTCCCAAACCTGTATAGATTTCTCGGTTGAACACTAAGCAAGATATTTGGAAGAATGTTAGCAACCGACAGATTTGAGGCACAATTGACTACCATAGGAGGAACAATTGAAATGGTAGTCAAAGGTGCCCCAGAATTGTTTGCTTCTTTACCATCCTCAAAATAACTTATTTTGTGTTAAACAGAACAAAAAATTAAACGACACTTATTCCTACTATGGTAGTCAACGATGGCCCAGAACTATTCTTCCAAATATCTTTCTTTGTTTTCAGCCAAACAAAGAAATGTATACGGATTTGGAACAACTCAAGGTTGAGCAATTTATGACAGAATTTACATTTTTGCGTGAACTACCCTCTAAATCTAATGCATTAGAATCTTTTTCTAATATATTAGTTCTGCTTTAATTGTAAACACTGTATATGTAAAATTTTCAGAAACCTTTGTCCGACTAACTGCTTATACCTCAGCTTTACATTTCAAATAACTAACTTAATTTACTAGATTTAAATTTTCCTGGCAATATGACATAACGTATGAATTTGTACCGAATCTTCTCTCCAAATGATTTCATATACTGAAAGGCAAACATTTGTGTAAAGCATTTGTGCTCTTGCTGATATGCATGGGTTTTTGCAGTTTCACATATGCTAATTTATTGTTTGAGAGGTCAGCGTGAAAAAGTCAATGCAAATTTTACTCAAATAAACCTTAAGCATAACCCAAGCTCAGGGCTACACAAAAATACTAGCTGACCACTGTAGGTCACCACAGAATGAATGTGTTTTTGTGCCTATGATGCAGCTCAGCTGGGTTTTTGTGTTCCTTCCGCTGGTTCTCTCTGATAAGCTTCTTGATGGGAATCTTTTCCCCATCTCTCTCTCTCTCTCTCTCTCTCTCTCTCTCGTTCTCTGTTTCCTGCTCAGAGAGGTATCAAACTTCCGTCTTTTAGTTGATCTCTGCATGCACGCTTGCTCCTTGTGTAGTTCCTCCTCCACTCTTTCCTTTAAAAATAGCTGTGGTTCCTGTCTCCGAGCAACAGGGACCACAGTCTTTCTATCCTGTCATTAGAAATCCTAAATAGGATGGCTAACTGTGTCTTTTTGTTTCAAAAACACCACCTCCTCTCATACTGTTCCAAACTTGCCATTGATTTATCAAACCACCTGATTCTAGTAAATTCCATAAATGACAGGATGCTCATATAGACACTGAAATCTTCACACTTTTACATTTTTTAGGCTGAATGAGTGCTATTAATGTTACTAAAAGGAATTTGTATATTTTTTCATGCGGCTCTGTGGCTAGAGCATGGGACTAGCAATGGCAAGGTCATGGGTTTGATCCCAGGGGATTGCACACACAGTCAGAAACAAATGTATAATACAATGCAATAAGTCGCTTTGGATAAAAGCGTCTGCCAAATGTGTAAATGTAAATGTATATGTTTTATTTTTGTATAATTTATGAGCCTCTAGTGATTACTAGTTTACAGTCAAATCCAAGAACTGTTCTTGTGTTCCATTTGCATTGTTTTGTTGTTGGTATATGCAGACATACTGTATATCTTGGGAATTATTTTGTGAAAAGATTTTCCCCATGGAGTTGCATTGTGCCTATCTACCTTGGAAAGTATAAAACTGGTATGTTTTAAAAAGTGCTCTAAGTTAGGGGCTAGTCTACTCTTGGTAAGTGTGGTTTGGCACTTGGCAGGGTGACTGGTCTGGTCTTTACATTTATGCATTTGGCAGACGCTTTTATCCAAAGCGACTTAGATTGCATTATAATATAAATTGTATTTGAGTATGTGCAATCCGCAGGGATCGAACCCTTGACCTCTGGGTTGCTTGCACCATGCTCTAACCACTGAGCTACAGGAAAGTTTAACCACAGAAAATGATTTAATTAAAATAGAACATTAAAGATTTGAAATGAACATTTATCAGCCGATACTGATTCGTGCTGTAAAATAATTTTATTTTGAATGTAATTTTTGCTTGTGGTTTACTCTCGCTTGCTCCTCCCACATTGAAATATCATTGGTCCAAATCCTTCATCTTTTACACTATAGCTGAATATTCAGGGTTGCATTTTTTAATAACGTGTGAGGTAAAATTTCACAGGGGCGCGTGCGAGTGCGTAAAATGAACTTTTGCTCCCGTCAAAGACTTTTATAAACATTAAACGTGATTTATGAGTAGTGAATGACGCACTCAAGATTTAAGATTCAAAGTAGCTTTATTGGCATGATAAAACAAATTCACATTGCAAAAGCACAGGAAAATAAAATACAGACTTGGATTAAAATTAAATCAAAGTATAATATACATATCAATATATTTTATATATTATTGACATAGTATTGATGACAGTTCTCAGTGAGGGTGACGGGATCCTGTCATAAAGTGTCAGTTTGTGTGTGTTGTGTCATTGTTTTCAGCTTCGTGATGGAGTCTCTCTGTATCGCTGTTCTTAAAATCAGTTTAGAATTAAATAGCTCTTTTTGTATTTGAATTATTAGAGATTATGGTCCTAATTCTGGTCTGCAGACGTTGTTTGGAGTTTTTCGTATCCGTAGAATGTTTTTATACATTTCTGTTTGCAGACTCTCTATTGGGTGTTTGTCCCATTTGGTGAACTCTTGGATTATTTTCAGCCAGATTTCAGTTGGGATGTCAATTTTGATATTTTTGTTGATGGCGTAAAAGGCTCCTTGTGGCTTGTATCTCAGGTCATTCACAGCCTTGTTTATGTTTCCAGTGTAATGTTTATACCAATATATGTGTAGTTTTGGGTGCTTTCTGAGGGCATGTTGTTTAGTTTGAAATTGTGATGTAGTTTTGGCAACTGGGCCTTTTGAGTCTTTTTAAGGTTAACTGATAGGGCCCATGTTTGCAATCCCTCTTTCTCCAAACGAAAGTATTTGTTAACTTCATTCGGTGTTGCAGACCAATCAGCACAAAATCATTGCGGGAAACAGTGCTCCACATGCTTTTAAAACGCTCTCATGGAACATTGATGTCATATTTCGACCTTTCTGCGTAGAGATTAATGAGGTCGAACATGTCGGGTTCTGAACTGTCTCTCTCTCCCTCACACTTTAATCAAAAGCAAGGACTCAAGACTCGATTCCATGTTTCAGGTGGCGCATTCGGAGAATATTTTTACCTGAATTGCAGCTTGGTGTGAATGTGCTCAAAAACATGTTGCCTTTCCTTCTCTATGCAGCTGACATAAAGAAAAATCCTATCCCTTGAAACGTTTTCCTTGTTAACCTTGTTAAAATCTTTTGCGATGTCCTAACATCTGTGAAAACAAACAGCGCGTCAATGTCCGCTAATGTCTGATTCGCTACGTAATGACTCATTTGAACCGATTCATGTTGTTGAAACAACTCGTATATCAGATACTGAACTCACGAGACTAACTGACCGAACCCAGCAAATCAGTCACTCAAAACAACTTAGAACACAAGTGTGCTTAGAACATTTAAAAAGAGTGGTTAGTAAGATTAAGTATTTAAAGTTGATTTATGACAATGTGTTGTAAAGTACATATAAAATAATTTAGTTCTGGGTTACTTTTGAGTTTTGAGCTAGCTAATTTGATTTCATTTTGTGTGGTAAAAATAAACAAGGCCAGAGGCGAAATTACAGCTCTTTGGAAAAGAGGGCAATAAAGAAGGACTGTGTCAGATTATTTCATAGCCAATATATAACTTGAATATAAAACGAAAAAATAACAACTGTATAAAATAACGAATACAATGTTTCTTTGCATTTATTTTGGATTTATTGCACTCCCAAGTGTTAAAGCGCAAATATGAAGTGGTCTATAGCCGACTATTTTAAAAGACAGAGTGAAATATTAACAGAACGATTCATCAACTGAGGTCATTATGCAAGGGCTTTATGACTACTATAAAATAGGGTGCGACCGAATTGTAAGCTGGTTGGACCTATTGAGAAAGTGGGTCGCACCATTGGAAAAAATTAGTCTAGAGCCCTAAATAAAAAGTTCCGAGTATGTTCTGACTTCGGACATCATTGAAGATTATGTTTAACATGCTTGATGCTGGAATGTTAGACTGTCGCGCTTGGTTAGGACAGGGATACACACCTTTGCTGTGAAGATGTTCTTCAGAGGTGGAGTTTGATCTGATGATTATTTGAAGCCATGTCCTCATTGACAGCCTGCTGATATCTAATTCATTTACTGTCTATGACTATGATGTTCAAACATCCTTCTTTACAACAAACAAAAAACTCATGCTGTTAATTTCTTATACACACCCTTACAGTCCCAGCTTCCACACCGTGTACCCTTTCTTCTGCTATTGATGAGGGAAACACTTGCAGTACACACAACACAGAACAGTATTTGTAAAATTTGTTTGTTAACATTTCATATTACTGTATGTTATTATACACTTACACACATGGGACTGGATCCCCCAGCTCACATACTTATGATGCAATAATGTGTGTGTGTGTTTGTACCAGCTGTAGAATGCTTAGGGATTTCTAATATTAAACACGCTGGCAGCAGATTACCTCTAATCAGGCATCTGTTCAGTCTGCTTTAAACCTCAACGAGAAGACGGAACAGTCATTCCCGTTACAGACACACACACAGCTTAGACAATTACTTGCCAGGCAATTCTGATTCACATCGTGCTGCCAACAACCAGTTGTAAGGGAAATCCCCTAAGTTTGTGTGTTTGACATACAGTCTGAACCTGGTTCAAATCAGGACAGTGTTTTTGGAATTCTCTGCCCTGCCTTTACTGTATAAAATACAAAGTTGTCTGTTTTAATGCACCTTAATTTTCTATGAATGTATATTGTATGTATAAACAGTTATATATAATAAATATGTTATTTAAAAAACAGCAGATTGATTTATTATAAGGAGCTGTTCACTCCAAAAGTAACATCATTATTTGCTCACTCTCACTTTACATAGCAGATTTTGACGTCTGTAATAGCTTTGTGTGAGGAACATACCAAATTTTAAGTCTATATTTATCTATCACATATTCAAATATATCACAGTTTTCAGACATGACTTGTATGTTTGTTAAACCTTTTAAACGTTTATGAAAGAAGAGAGAATGTGAAGTTGAGTTTAACATCAATGCTTAATTTGTTTCATTTTAAGAAATGGGCTAAATTTTTTTTTAAGAAATCTACTTTAATTTTGAACTTTAAGGCTTAAAGTTCAAAATGAATGTAGATATTTTTTAAATAAGCACCGTTGGAAAGATGTCATGCTTGGTCTGCTTATAAGGAATTTCTCTTATCTTACACTGTTTTTGTTTTAAAATATTTGTTCAAATAGTGATGTACTCGGTGAAATGCTTGAAACTATAAGACTGATCTCAGGCATCTAAGGCTGGCTGAATAGTCAGGAAGTGTGCAAGGCCAAAAATGACCGAATAACTCCACACTGGAAACTGTGTTTCATTGCCAGTTTCAGGGAACTGTGCTTCAGATGTTGGTGGGTTCAAAATATTAAATGGCAGTTACAGAATTAACAAAATTAGTAAAAAGGGAAATTCTGTTTGGGTGTATAACTGAAAAACGTCTTTTGATGAAGGCCAGAATGTGAAACCATGTGAAGAACAAAAATATTTATATAAAAAGTCAAATGTTGACCTGAAAGCAGTGCTCTATTTACTCCTAGTCCAATATAAACCAGGTATCTCTTTTTGTTTTTAGAAGGAACTAAAACGTTTCTTTGCCATGTTGGCAAAAATGATAGATGCTCCTAAACAAAAGGATAGTGTAGTCCCAAAATGATCCAATCAAAAATCAGTAGTCACCCAAAAATCCTAAGAAACTCTGAATTTGCTTGGGAGTTGGAACAAATTTGCATTGAGAAATGGGTAAAAAATTTAAATGTGCAAATTCATCTAGACTGATGCCAAAGAGCTGTGTTCTGAAAAACAGAATTTCAAATGAGCATTATAAACATATTTTGTCTTTCAGTTACAAATAATATCCTTAAAGCGAGCGTAACACACAGGGTTTCTGCCAATCTCATATTAATCTTGAGTACCTATACAGTAGTATTGCACACTTCCTATCTTCGAAGAGTATTTCATTTGATCACATTTTTAAAAGATAGAAACAGCTTTACGATTGTTTCTGAAAACGTATGGCACGTGTGGGGGGGAGGGGTAGACTGAACCAGAGCCCCTTCGCACCTATTGTCAACAAAACACAGACATCAGTTTCACTCACTGCATGTGGTTCATGTCCGGCATCTTTTAGCGCTGGGTCGCCTCCAAATATCAGTTTCAAACGATCTCCAAATCAAGCGTTATATCCACCGTTTATATACCATTCATCACCCAGACGCAGTGAACAAACGAACTGCTGAACTTCGCGAACGAATGCTCTCTCTCTCCTGCTGACAAGTGAAAGTGACGTCTGCGCATGTTCATTCTCCTGCGTTCATATGTCCGTGCCGCCTGCTTTTCTGGAAGAATTTTTCAATACGGGACTAAGAAAAGTTATTGCTTATAACTTTCCGAAACATGTCCGATCGCTGGCGGAGTGTATCGAGCACAGAAATACTGCGTAATAAGCCCAACTTGTTTTTTGACAAGTTGACCATGTAAGTATGAGAAGACAGCACGTTTAACATTGTAAAGAAGTTGGAATGCATGACACATCGTTGCACGACCGCTTTAAATACTAAACCTTTTGATTGCGCAACATTTATTAATGAATTTATTATATTTTTAATATTATTTATATAAAAACTTTTATACATTTTATTTGTTACATTAATAAAGGGACAAACATATTAATAACATGTTTATGTTGAATGCCAAATTAAAAAAAGGAGAAGTATTTAAAGGAACTGGATCTCTTATTTCAGAAAGTACAATGCATAGTTAATCTATGATGTGTCATGTTCTTTCTTGTGTCATTTTTTATAGAAAGAGGTACAGATTTGACTCCACACCCAGTTCATGCCTATTGTGTTACATAATCACAGTAGATGCCATTGAATTACTAGAGGAAAGCATGGCTCTTACAACACCCCTAAATAGGTAATGGATATGGTTAAGCACTGTATTCAATCATAGTGAAATAGAGGAAAGTGTAAAACCTTGAAAATGTTTTCAGAGAGCGTTTCTTTACAATAGCGGGGTTGTCACAAGAACTTGATACCATTAACAATGAATTCATTTTTTTAAGTTCACATCAAGTATGCATAAAATGTAATATGCAGTCACAAAAAAGGGAGAAATAAATTACAAGCAATAAATCAAATCTGTAGTCTGGACCAGCGATGCTGAAAATGTTGTAATTTTAGTATTGACCTGCTCTATTGACATTGTATGTATAACTGGCTGGTTATGGATCCCACCCAGCAACTTCCACGCGGTTATTTATTTTTTACCATGGACATTAGAATGTCACACAAACTTTTTACAATCTAATGCTTAACAACATGACAACAATAAAAAAGCTGTTTAGTAATGTTTGAAAGATTTTTCAATTCCCCACTAAAGAAAAATTATAAAACCTTTGTATGAACAAACTATAAACATTATTAACTAAATATGAATGATATAAAAAGTGTAATATTTGATTTATTTAAAAGATTTCAAAATTTATGTTATGGACCCTTAGATATAAAACATGCAATGAAGGCTGATGCATTAACCTTTTACATGCCATAATTCCAGTTTTGTCTATTTATGCAATGTTTATTATGATAAAATTAAAATGCTGTTAGGATATGCCTAGTGATACACGGGATGGTTTTAGTGTCACTAAACGCTGCTTATTGGGCTCTGATTGTAGGCCAGACGAACTATTTAATATAACTAATTTCATAATGAAGCCTTAGCCTACTATTGTTGGAGTAAGGACAAAACTAATGAAAATCCCAAATTAACATGATGGTTAACTGTTGTAGTGAATATAAAAGGGATGTTTATTGCACTAATGGCCTTTATCCGGTTGTTTTGCTAGGTGTGATGTGTAGAATTGTTTTCTCAGTCTTCCTGTATGAAGCGTATGTATGTTATTTTATTGAGAACATGTGATGGAGATTATGGTAGATTTAGGACAGAGCTAAGCCTGACGCACACAATTGTCAGGTGACAGTTCTTTGAAACACTTAATACTGGGCTACGGCATTTGTGGCTTAAAGGTTCAGTTAGTGAAATCTAGTGGCAAGGTTGCGAATTGCAACCAACCGCTCACTCCTACCCTCCCCCTCCACTTCGAAATACTACAACGGCTGACAGAACATGGCGAATTCCATGCAGGGGGACCCGCGGTGTATGTAGATAGAAATTGCTCATTCTACGGTAATAAAAACATAACGCTTCTTTGTGTAAGCGCTTTATGCACTTCTGTATAATAGATCATCCCCCAAATTATACACTGGACCTTTAAAGTTAAACTAACCCACTCATCAAGATAGAGCTGCACAATTAACCGTTAAAAGATTGAGATCTTGATTCGAACACCCACACGACGATCTCATGAATGAAAACCAACGATTTTCGTGTGTCTATTAACTTATACCTCGGACTAAAATCATAACTCTTTAATATATGCCTATGAATTTGTTTAACTGAGAAATATTTCATATACAAGTTACCTCAATGCATTACTACTTTTTAGAAAGTTAAACTTTTGCATTTAAAGTAAAAAAAAATAGAAACACTTTAGATTACTCATGCAATTTGCGGTTAAAAATTTCTCACCATAGTTATTGTAGGGGAACCATGAAATATGTAATAATTTTTTAGCAAAGTCCTACATAAGACATATCTAAATAATTTTTTTTTGTCAGAACATCTAGTAAATTATGTATTACATTCAGTCATCATTCAGAATCGTAAAAGAATCGCAATCTATGATTCTCAATTTATCCAGACTCGTGCAGCTCTAGATCAAGACACGATTTTAGCTGTTATTTGTTTAAGCAAAATAGATAATATGGTTGTCATTCTTGGTTTATTTCTGAATTTTCCTTTACGTCAATCTCCATTTCATCTTTTATGACCACGATTGATCTGATTCAAAGTCTGATAATTTAAATCAATCTCAGAACAAGTCGTGGTAGACATAAATAAAGCAATAAGGAAACAATGCTGTCTGTTAATGCTTAATTTTTAAATAACTATTTCCCTTAATTTGCATTGCGTACTCAGCAGTCAATGCCTATGTTACCATAGATCCCTGGTCTTGATAAACATAAACAAGTTGACATGTTTGCTAAAGCTTGCCAGAACGAATGTCTCTTTTTGGCCAGTATCTGCCCTTGTCATATACTATTGTAACAGTTAAAAGTGTGGACGTATTTTTTGTCACTCAACCCATCATTTAGTTTACAGCTGCCTAAAAATAACATTTTCATTTATCCAGCACTTTCTAGATGTATTGTGGCCATTTCAGTCCAATTTCTGTTGAATTTCAACAAAACCAAACCTCATGCGTTAAAGTCATCCAACAGTACTGTGTAGTGCTATCACATAACAGTATCAATTGTGAACTTTTCCTAAATACTTTACAGCTGTATGAGGTCTGAAAAAACACAGAGCATCTTATCTGTTATTTTGACCTGTGTCAA
The DNA here is from genome assembly GCA_008369825.1 of Triplophysa tibetana. Taxonomy (NCBI): domain Eukaryota; kingdom Metazoa; phylum Chordata; class Actinopteri; order Cypriniformes; family Nemacheilidae; genus Triplophysa; species Triplophysa tibetana. The sequence continues at coordinate 7,123,484 of CM017901.1, read as the reverse complement.
AATAGAATTAATCTGTTTATTTGAAATTTGGGAGAAATATTTTAGGAGTTCACAGAATTAAAACAAAAATTATAATTTTACTTACACACATACTTTGACATGGTAAATTCAGAACTGAAAATGAACTTTAAAATTTTCTCTTATTTTGTTGGGGTCACAACAGATATCTGATCACTGGATCACAAAACCAGTCTCAATAGCACAGAAACATTTTTAGGAAAAGACAAAAATACATTGTATGGGTCAAATTTATCGATTTTTCTTTTATGCCAAAAATCATTAGAATATTAAGTAAAGATCATGTTCTATGACGATATTTTGTAAATTTTCTACCTTAAATATATAAAAACTTTATTTTTGTGAATGGATGGTCTGCCACAGTGACCCTGATTAACAACTTCAAAAGCAATTTTCTCGATATTTTGATTTTGTTTTACTCTCAGATTCTTGAGTTTTAAACGGTTGTATCTCAGCCAGATGTTATCATATTCTAACACCTCATACATCAATAGAAAGAATTGACCCGTAAGACTGGTTTTGTTGTCCAGGGTCACATATATTGACAGACTTAAAACATACATAAAACATGATTCAGCATGCCTCTTTTAGAATCAGTTCCTGGTAAAATACATATTTTGTCGCAAAATTTGTCACATTCAACAGTATTTGTGATCATTTTGATATGCTGGCCACTTGTTGGCAGTTCTTTAGTGTCTGATCTGTGTTTTAAAAAACAATTTGAAATGGAATTTATAAGATTGCGAAAAGTTATTTCATCCTGGACTTTTATTTCTAACTGTAGTCCTATGTCAACATTGTTTTTACCTGAGAACAAAATTTTAGAAGCTTTTGGGGCTGTTTGGATGTCTGTTTCTCTCTCTGAAGGTGTTCTTGTTTTGCCAGGTTTAATTGTGAGAGACTATTATGTTTTATTTTTTTCAGTTTTGAATGTGGGAAATTCACAATTTTGTTTTTTTTATGATCAAATGTTTTTAATGGAATCTGATAAAACGACTCTTATATTAGTAACTGAAAGCATCATCAAAACACTAAATATGAAAGAAAGTCACGGATGATGTGTACATAATTCTCAAGTATCGAGTCTAAATCCTAACACATTGATCTCTTGCTCCATCACAGCTGAAAATATCCTTCAATGAGTCTAGCCTCCAGAGGACTTTTGAATATCCGTCGGAGAACAGCGATTGGGACAGTGGAGAGGAGGATGAGGAAGGAGAGGGAAGAGGAAAAGAAGATGGAAAGATCAGCACTGGGAGGATGAACATTCCTCGCGCCAGCTACACCAGCTCACCCACTCACTCCAACAACGCAACGGGTGAGTAATGGATGAATGACAGGAAGTGGACAGAATGAGGGGAAGACAGAAGAAAGATGGAAGTATGAAGCAGAGAAATGATGGAACAGGAAATAGATTTTGTATTGTGAAGCATTCTTCCAAAAACAAAAGGAGGCATTTAGCAGACTGTCAGAACTATTCGTTTCCATACAATGAAAAAAAATGACGACAGGCACCAAAAATTACAAAAAGGTAGTTCATACATTGAGTCCATATGCTACATGCGCTATATTCCAAGTTTCCTAAACCAGCTTTGTTTGAAGAACGGAGTCATTGTTGATGTTTAACAGACACCCTTATTCACCTCCAGTACACATACTGTACATAAAAACGTAAAACTTGAATTATCTGCTCTTGTTTTTCACAGAACAAAGAAATTCATTTGAAAAGAGATGAGGGCGAGAAAGTGATGAAAGATGGTGTATTGGTTTTTATTATCGCTCTATAAAGCAATAACATTCTTTATATGCTACATATTCACTTGACTACAACTTTAGTTTGGTTCATTGTTGACACCTGCTGGTCAGTCATATCATTTTCTTTCTGGTAGTAAACATGGACACTTAGCATCAGGATGTAATGTAAACAATAAATAATGACAAATTCATTTTTCAGTTAATACCAGGTCATGCAAACTGTGTTTAATTAATATACATATCAGACAAATAATAAGTCCATCATATCATATTTTTCAGATTTGTCCAGTTATACACCTAAACACTCAGTGGATTTTAACACATGGCAAGAACACAAGCTCAACGAGACTGCTGCCAGAGAGGAAGATCATTCGCAAAGTACAGATGAGGTCATGGTGAGTTAAAAGAATACATACACACATGTACTCTTGAAAAAATGTCTGCCATGTTCTATATGGTTGCCAGTAACTGTACTATGATGCTACTGTGATCCGATGTGGCTGCTTACTGGCAACTGGGAGGCAAAATTATTCCATATCTTTCATCTACAGACTATAAGCTTGGAGGTATCAAAGGGGGGTAGTTCACCCAAAAATAGTAATTCTGACATTTATTTACTCTCATGTTAAAAAGCGTCACAAAACTTGACTCTATGACTCTTTCGTCTATGGCAGTGTTTCTCAAACTGGGGGCCCCAAGATGGATCCAATCATAATTTTATGCAATCAAACATCAGAAAAAAAGCCCACCAAAGATATTGATGTTCCAGCTGAATCAGTCTTTATGGGGGGGCACCCTACACAAAGGGGGCTTTACAACGAAAACGTTTGAGAACCACTGTTCTGTGGAATACAAAAAATAAAAAAATGTCTTGGTTTTATGTACATACTAGCAATTCCACAATTCACAATATAATATTAAATCATAAGGTACGACATTCATGATTTAATATGCCTTGGTGAATTTTTTCCGGTTTTGCTTTTAAATAATTTCAGTGCTTTTTAATTCTTTCAGGACTTCTTAAGAATAAACGTTTCTTATTGGCTTTTGACACGACTGTCAGCCAAGAAATAATTTGGTTTAAAAATTCATTATATACAATATCAAAAATTATAAGATTAATTAATCAATTATTCCTTAGGCATATTTCTATCCAATTTATTTGTAAATTATTATCAAGGTCAAGATGACTCGCAGTACCCGGATGACCCTTTGTTATTAGTTTTGGAAGGTTGTTATCGGGGAATAACAGACCTCGGAATGTCAGGACCGACCAATCAGAATCAAATATTTCAGAGCGCCATGTTTGAAATGAATAAATGAATGTGTACCCCAGTTTGTATATGGGCTAGTTTTTATGTTTATTTTATAATATACAATGCACTTGAAATGTTAGGAAGTGGATTTTGTTTTCAAGTAAAATAAAGAGAATATTGCCATAAGAAAAATGTATTTACTGTTTCTGCCACACAAACATAGCATTTAAAAAAAAACACCCATAACCATCAGAACCGAACTGAACCAAAATAGTTAATACCAAGGTATGTATTCATCCGTATTGACTGTATTGTGGCGTCCCTTATACAAACATTGGAAGTCAATTGGGGTCAGTAGTATTTGGTTAGCAACGTTCTTCAAAATATCTTCTTTTGTGTGTTAGTCATACTGGTTTGGCAAAGGGATAAATAATGAAAAAGTTTAACATTTTGGCATACCCATCCCTCATATTATGTCAGTAAGAAATTTTGTTCAATTGCCTGATTTTGTTTTCTTTTCTAGCTGACACCTGCTGATAGTTCCTCACTGTCAGACTACAGCAGCGAACCAGCCCTCTTCTTCTAAGCCTTCCAGACATTTGGCATATACCGGACCAACCACTGCCTGCCCTCACCAGCCTGGATACAAAGCAACACGTCGTCCTGAACAACAGGACAAGTAGCAACCAGCACGTAAACATACATTCCGTATTCTGAGTGTAATACAGCATCAACAGCAGGACTGTCCACATCCTACACAGCTGATCATCTGTCATTCACTAATTTGACTTCCAGTTGCCACCGATTGTGATTGTGATGGACTCTGGTAATGTGGAAAACAGCTTGAATTGCCATTCAGCCGTTCAATTCTCTTGCTATGTATCTAATCCTCATCTCATAAAAGTGACCAAATTCCTTAAAGATGGAAAGCTTGGCTGTCGTTAAATAGAAGTAGTGTCTAATGTCACTCCAAGAGGATAAGTGCGTAGCACATCAACAAAGAAAACAAAATGACCGTTGACGGGTGCCACAATCTATGTTCTTTGTGACTTTTTGTACGTGCATGTGTAGGTCTCTGTGAATAAGGCTAACAACCGTTTAATTTCTCAATTGTGAATGTTTTCTTTTGTGGTTCATTCAAGTTGGTAGACATTTCTGAAATAGGACTGAGAAAATGTCACCCTCTATGATATACAGCTGAAATGCTAACATGTTAATTGTTTCGAATTAGCATTATTTGCGGACGTCAATTCTGGTAAATTGAATGAGTTGGTATGCACTTGACATTGGTGTAACCCACCGATAACTATGCGGTGAATCTCACGAAAACATGCTCAGGTTACATTTTACCCCAAAATAAAAGAATCTGAATTGCATTTTTCATTAAGACATTGTACCAAAGTTAAAAAAAAAAGCACTACTGAAACGCAACCTCATACTGTCAGTGGCACAAAAATTAGATTTTAATATCATTCTTGTTGAAATATTTTATAAGAATTAGGTGGTAAATATGTTATAGTTGTTATAATAAAACAGGCTTCTTTAATATATATATATACTATAACTTTTTCCCCTGAGATGCTAGGTTTAGGTGTGGAGTTAGAGTAGCCATTTATCTTTGTTTTGCCACCTCGTGAAACTCACGTTTTTAGCAAAATGCTGCTGTTATTTTAGGATTTCGGGTGAAGTAAGGTGTTGGTTAGCCACATCCTAAAATATTTACGACTTCTTTTGATATCAGGTTATTAATATATAAATGTAAATAAAAACGCAGTCTGTGTATTGAAACTTGTGCTGAGTGACACGAAAAGAAAGTCGTGCTCACTGACACAAAAAAATGGGGATGTTCGAGTCCATGAACACGAATTGATAGATTCTAAATTTCGTGTCTATGCCACGAACTGCCGTAAGACTGGGTTGATATTACAGTATACTATATAAAGAATTTACACAGACATGTTCTTGGCTGGTTTTCGTGAGATTTACTCTACATCGAGACTTTGAGATTAACAGTTGGTGCTGCCAACCAATGCAATTTGTCAGTTGTCTTGTACTTCAACTGTTTGTCTTTTCATCTTTGTTTTTGCAGTACAAAATGGGAGTGGACAATTGTAATCATAAAGGGAACATTTTGTTTTGTGAGTGGGCCATGTGTGTGAACTGTATGTGTGAACGAAGACTGACAATGTACACAATGCCAACTGACTCCGATGTATCTTATCTAATAACTGGCTTTGCCATACCTGCTCACCTGTTCCCTGAAGCCTCTCCGACCAGTATTGATGTACAGTTTGTACATTCCAGGATGTTCCCATATTTATTTAATTCATCTCTTTTCATGTTTTAAGTCAATGAGCAAACATCTGAAATGAAAAATAGCACCAAGTTGCTTCGGGATCTTGTTTTGTTTATAATTTTACATCATGTATTAGGCTACATGAGCTCTGTTAGGATATCTTATAATTTTGTCCTGTACTTTTGTATTCATTCATTTGCACTCTGTTTTTGCTTTATTTTGCACCTTACACAGTCATGGTTGATAGCTGGAAGCTTCTCACTCGGTTAAAATAATCTTGGTCTTTGACATATACATCTTCACATACTTTTAGGTTCTTTATTTGTTTAATTTTATATTGTTAGGTTTTCAGCAATTTAAAACTATCCATGTTGGTACCCAAATCCAGATTAGAAACATAGATTTACACTTACTCGGCCAAAACTGTGATTCTGTTCTCTGAAACTGTTTTATTATTTAAGATACTGGCTTTGTTCACTCTGCACAGTTCTAATTTGTTTCATTTTAAGAACAGAATTCAGTCTCCAAGTATGTTCTGTAAGCTTAGACAGTTTATTCAGACACTCAATTTCCAGTATATAAACACAGGTTGCCATAGTAACGATGTAAACGTCAACACCATGCCAAGAGTCTTTGTGGAAGAGATGACAGAAATCTGAGAGTGTCCTGTGCTCATGTCTCGTCATATCGACATTTTGTTGTGGTTTCTGATGCATTCCTGTATTTTATACACATTTGTGAGTGAATTGGAACACAGAAGACACATCTGTACATTGTTAATTATATTAAATGTTATGCACTGAAATAAAACCGTTCTGACCATTCAGACAAAGACATTTTCTCAAGAATCCTAATGGGATTTGAGTTTGAGAAAAACGAATCCGATTTTGGCTGCCAGTGTGAACAAAACCCTTTAATACAATATTACTAAATGGGGAAATTTTACTTTAGAACAAAACTTTAAAATAAGTGTTGTCGAATTCATGTCTTGCAATGTGGTACCACAGTAAGTTTCTTTAGCACTCAACTCTTATTGTACAACAGATCATCCAAATGTTGTTAGCAAATATACAATATTCATGAGGGGTGTATATTATAAGCTCGACGGGGTTGAAAACTATTGCTTTTGTGTCTTATGATGCAACTTCAAGTGCTTCATTGGCTAATGTAACTCAAGCCAAGCATCAAGCTGCTCATTACTCTGGTGGGAAGTTATTGTACTGTATGTCAAACCTTTTCTTGTCCTTTCTGTTTACTCATCAAGAGAATATAAAATGTTCATATTGTTTTTGAGGAATTCAAAGGAAAAAATATCAGAAACAAGGAAATGTTCAATAAACAGATGAATGATATAATATACTCATGTTTGTTCTCAATATGTTGATACACAGAAATACCCTTAAGTAAACCAGCAAACAAAACACCCACAAGACAAAAACTAATTCACTATTATCAAGTTATCTTTATTAAAACGTCACTTTAAAATATAAGTATTATATTAAACACTAATTCCATATCAAAACGTTATAAATCTATACACTTTACATACATGGTTTCCTGACACAAATAAAAAGTTAATGTTGTGTGATGAAAGAATGCTCAAGGAGAAATAAGAACGAAGAAGAATGGAGAACATTCAGCCTTCTTCAATGATCTTTGTTACTTCTGGGTTCAGTGGCTTTAGTCAGATTTCCCGTTTCCTTCTTCAGAACATTTAAAAGCGTTTGAGAACTTTCAAGAATCTGACAGAGGGGCAAAAGGGAGGGTTATTCACTTTTTAACAAATAACATAAAATTGACAACATTACTTCATGTTCCAAAGTATTTCGGTCCTCTCAAATAGGAAATAAGGTTCCATCTCGACAACGTTTTGCTGTATTGACACAAACATTTCATTCCCACCATGTCCTGCTGACACACACACACTTTATGGCTTTTATCACCATGTCTTTACCTTCATGTACGCAGCCTCCGTCTCTGCAATCGTGCGGTCAAAATCAGAGCGAGCACTGAGCCGGCGTGCCAGACTCTCGTTTACGCGGCTCAGCTTCTCCGTCAGCACACGGATGTCGTGCTGCAGACGAGCCTTCTCTGCTTCCTCCTGCTGGATCAACCTGTTCAGATCTTCCCTTTTAGAGCACAGCTCTTCTATACCTAAAGATGAGGAGGATGAAGGGGAGTACTTATTAGTTCTGCTTTTTCTTGTACGTTTCTAAATTCCAGGCACGAGAAGAAAATATTTCTGTGGAGTGTTTTCCATACAGGTTTTTTTTCTTTACATTCATGTTGTGATAGGTGAGAGGGAGTATGTTTGAGTAGCAGATGAGGGCTTATTCAGCAGTTACTCTTGCTGATAAATGCAATTTTGAGTCAGGCTATATCATCTTGTGTGAATTCAAATGAAGACACACCTTAGTCTTGATGGAAAGATATTTTGTGCTTAATTTATTGCATGCATAACAGTAAACCTGTGTTAAATTAGATACACAAAGAAAGGTATTGCTGCATAATTTGTATGATATTTACGATAAAAATAAATCACAACAGTCTCATGAATATGGCAAGCATTAAAAAACGGAATGCTAAAGTGCTTGAAATAATATTGTTTGGTTAAATTGTTGGAATGTAACTTACATTAACATTTTAGGTTACCAAGAACAAACAAGAAAGCCTCCTTCCGATTTCTGCTTTTACCAGACGGATTTTGCCCCCCACTGACTACCACAGTTAGCAAAAATACAATGGTAGTCAAAAGTGCCCCAGAACTGTTTGCTGTCCTACATTCTTCAAAATGTCTTATTTTGTGTTCAACAGAACAAACAAAAAAAGATAAAGTAATTGTTCTTACTATGGGAGTCAATGGGGTGCGAGACCTTTTTGGTAATAAGCATTCTGCCAAATACCTTTCTCTGTGTTCATCAAAACAAAAAAATGTATACAGATTTTGAACAACTCGAAGGTGAGTAATTGGTGACAGAATTTTCGTTTTTAGGTGAAGTAACTGTTATCCCTTTAACAAAAGCGTGCAAACATACGATTCGTCGCCATTCAGTTTAATTTTAATGCAATGACATTACAACACAAACAAAGCTATATTTGATCCTTAGTATAGAATTTATTAACTTTTTTATATATATAGTCTGATTAACATTTATCAACAATTATCAGCCTTCGAATTTAAATCTGTAAAACGTAAAACAAAGGGTTATTTCTTACTAGAATTTGAAATTCTTGTTTTTCAATCACTCCCAGAAGACAAAATGATGGATTTTGGTGAACAGTTAATTCAGCCTTACAATTACTTTAAAGATAACACATAGAAGATACAGCAAACTACCAACCCCATTTGCAGTTAAATGAGATTACAGCAGACTCGCTAGCCGAGTTCCACCTTCCATTGTTATGAGAATGAAGTTATCAAAGAAAAAGCAATGTTTCTTACAGCAAAATTATGTATCTCAAGTGTATCGACAGTTACTTACACTTGACAAGTTCATTGTTGTAGGTCTGCAGCGCTGCTCCTTGCTGGGTCATTCTGATTAGCCGGCTAGCAGCTTACTAGCTCAAAGGCAAGGCCACCTCACATCCACAATCCCGATCAAGTAACTTTTTCAACAGCTATAACGCGTTTCATGCAGCTTGACGGTAAATATGGCTGGCTGGGTGTACTGTCAGAGCCAGACTTTGACTAGAATTACGAGCAACACACTTTACCAAACGTTAAATACAGCGAGCTTGCAGGGGAGTTTCTTTAAAAACATTCCACAAGCGGCTAAACTCAAGTCTCCCTCCTGTTTCCATAGGAACGCTCAGGACGCGTCGCAACCACAGCTTCCGGTAGACTTTTATTTCTTTATTTTATTACATTTAAATTGGTATTTCATTAATTTTCTACAAGCAATATAGAATTCACGAAAAAATATTTCCTACGTATAAGAGAAGACGATAAAGATCACAAAAATATTAATTAAAGAAACCATAGGGCTTACTCGCAAAATTCTGTATTGTTTTATTATTCCTAACCAATTACGAAGTACTGTTTTGCCAAAATAATATACACATAAAAAATAAAGCTGTAAAGTGTGATTAACAACATTTTTTTATAATATGTTCATTAGCTTCGAATTTGTATTATCATCAATATTATTATTAGTAGTCATAGCAGCAGTAGTATTAGTATTATTATCATCAACTCCTTAAAGTTTTTAGTAACTCCTAAACTGGAAAAAAAAGGACTTCTACTGTGACACTTTCTCATTCGACGTTCATCAACATCCGGCATCAATGACGCCAACATTACGCGACAGGCGTTTGAAGAAGAGCGCTATCCTTTTTAATCGTGTTGAAGGTTGTTTTGAATGGCGACAATATGATGTTTGGACAAAACACTGGCGGACTGTTGTGAATATGCACGTATGATAATTCAGTATCTGATTATTGCTCACAATCTGAACAGCTGGAATGAATGAGGTGCAGTCAATGCCGCAGGGTCTGACAGAAGCCTGGAATACAGTGACATCTGAATTAGTAAGTGACACTTAACAGCAGTTATGAACTGCTAACACTAATCGAGAAGTAAAACGCATGCATTCCAGGCGAAAATGAACAAGTTTCCGTAACAAAATCTAACAAAGACACGAATACTTTTAACGAACCATGTTAACACCATGCTAATAATTCAGGACAGTACATTAGAGCATCATAGTATTAGCATGCCACTTTTACCATACCACAGTTTTATTAACCACATAACTTGGTATATTCTGGCTTTACATTTAAATAACCATCTAAATAATGCTTTAGATGGTTGATGTTCTTTGTCACACTATGTATTGTATGGAGCTGTAACAGCAAATGTGATTTTTGCTTACTAGCTGTCTCCCGTTCCAACGAACTCGTCGACCAGTGAGGTTCTCTCTGGTGCTTTGGCCTTCCTTTGTGAGCACGGACTGAGTCAGTATGCGGAGGGCTGGCTGCTGGAGACCCTACAGGTCCGTCTGACCACAGTTGTTGCTCCAGAGTTCTGGACTGGACTCAAACAGCCAGATGGGGAGTTAGAGGAGAAGGACAGGGCAGCAGCTTTACTGAGGGCCTTTAGAAAACTTCTGCAACAGCTGGAACCTTTCCTTGGTACGTCACAGTCTGTTCTATGATAACTGTTTTTAATTTATGCTTGTGTATGGGTCTTGAAAATAAAAAATAAATATCTAATTTATCTTTGTCTGATCTGACCCAAGGATGTGCTTTCAATATTCGTTAAGCTTCTTCTTGTTGTGCTTATCATTCTCTGTTGTTTTTTCCTCACAAGGTGGTCTTGAGAGATTAGGAACATGGCAGGAGGAGGGCCATGGGCGTCCGTGTGGTCCAGGGGCAAGAGGTCTGACTGAGAGAGCTTTCTCTGTCATTCGTGCCATCCTTCTGTTCTCTCCTCCCCCTGTGCTACAGGAGCGGGTGTTGGAGTTTTATAGGCGCACATTCTCCGTGCACATGAGTCAGTCGGGGGAAGCTGTGGTGGCTCAGGAGGGAGCCGTTGAACCCAATTTAGGTGGTTTGTGCCCAGGCTGCGATGCTGTTCATCGGCTTTGTTGGTGTCAGGAAGCCCTGCATCAGCTTCAGGAACTCAGCCACATACTGTGAGTGAAAGAAGAAACCTTTCTGGTGACACCACAATTTTTGGACAATATAAATCATATGATCATAACACTTGATGTGAAAACATTCGATAATATGGTTAATAGTGATAATTGATGTGCATAATTGTATCATGATTAATTCAAAATACAGTGAATAATTCTAGATAACAGTATCTTACTTTTTATTAATATGTCAAGATCAAGAATGCTAAAACAAAACCCTTGATAAGAAAAATGTACATATATTTTTAAGCATGCGGATATTTTTAATGCAGTCAGTAAATAAAAAAGATAAATGACAGCAGTTGCATGACAATGAGCGTATCTGGAAATTAATACTATGAAACCTTTATTATACCGTATACCATGATAAAAATGAGCGTATCTGGAAATGAATTCTATGAAACCTTTATTATACCGTATACCATGATAAAAATCCTAGCAATTTTGTAGTTTATAATTATAAATAGGCCTTGTATTTTATGTTATTGCTTCTTACCACATGAAATCTTTAGAGAAATATTCAAAATTGATATCAAGTTAAACTGTTTAAAGAATGTCTGTGACTGTTATTCCAAAACATTAATATTGTTTTCAGCTCCAGACTACAGCTGCTGGAGCGTGTGAGCTCAGAGGCCATAACCAGCATCCTGCATAAGCGCATAGAACAGAGGATGGAGCAGCGCTGCAGGGGCGAATATGAGAGCTCTTTTCTTACAGACTTCACTGAGGTATAAACATCTATCACCCTTTTTACTGGCATTTTAAAGTCAACATAAAATCAAAGTACTGCATCAAAACATGACAGGCTACTCATTGGTCATTTCAAAGAATGGCTGATGTCATTTAGATCATGTATGCTATTGGTTAAAGGGATATTTCACGGTAACATTCCTCAAAGAATTCTTTTGTGTTTCACAAATCAAAGGTGAATAAATGATGACAGAATATTTATTTTTATTTGATTATTAACAATCCTTTTAAGGTTCCCTGTGTGAATAATACAGACAATTATTTGGGTAATTCAAATACAATATCTATTGACACATTACGAAACGGAAATACTTCCTCATACATAGAAGCATCTCTATTAACATGTTTTGAGCCTACATTTTCCTAATAGATTGTCCCTAAAACACTCTTACTTTGTTTACAGTGGCTAGAGCAGATTCTGGGGTGGCTGAGCAGGGTGTTTACTAGTAAGGTGGAGGAGGCGTGCGACAATGCAATGCCTATTGATGAAAACAGTGGTCAGCAAGCCAATCCGCTTCTCCATCGCTGGCACTGTCACATGCATCAGTTTTTTTGCCGCATCTATGTAAACATGAGGATAGAGGAGCTGTTCAGCATTATACGAGGTGAAGTTTTGGGCGCTCTGCTAAAATTAATCTTAGCTATGTGGTTTTATAATAAGCAGTTTTACCTCCTGGATCATTGCAGATTTTCCAGAGTCTATTCCTGCCATTGAAGATCTCAAATTCTGTCTGGAACGGACTAATCAGAGGCAGCAGCTCCTTACTTCCCTCAAATCCGCCTTTGAGACACGACTGCTTCATCCAGGTCAGGGTTTTCACACTTGATTTACAATTTTATGGTAAACAGTTTGACTTTATTACATTTGACACGGTTATAGCCAGACTACATCATCATTAATAGCAAAAGTTCACAAAATCGTTTGTATGTCTCTAAAAGCATATGCTTAAGGAAAAATCTTAATAGCAGTAGATTTCCTTAAATTGAGCCAAAAATGTTTTTTATACATAACTATTTTTGAGTCACAGTTGAAAGAGAAACACGCTTTTTTAGGGATTAAGCTGACCCTGCGAACCAAGCAAACCTTTACCCTTACCATTTTTATTCTTCCAGGAGTCCACACATCTGACATCATCACTGTTTATATCTCTGCCATCAAAGCTCTGAGAGAGCTTGACCCCTCCATGGTCATCTTGCAGGTGGCATGCCAACCCATTCGCAAGTATCTCAGGTTAGTCTGGTGGAATAGAGAATATCTACAGCCAGTCTGGGGACTACAATGTTTTTGTACTCATTTTTTAAACTGTTATTAAGAACTCGCGAGGACACTGTACGTCAGATAGTCGGCAGTCTTACCGGTGATGCAGAGGGTTGTAGTGATCTGGCCAATGAGCTTTCTCGAGCCGACCCTGTTACCTTGGAGACACAGGACAGTGAAGATGAAGGCAGTGATCCAGAAGACTGGACCCCAGATCCTACTGATGCGCTCACAGGTTTGTGCTAACCACTATTACACGGCAGGCTTTAAAACGAAAACCCCAATATCTATACATGTCTTTATGGATTTGGCTTTGACCAATTTGAAGTAATTATAATAAATGTAAAAAATTAAGAACAGTATTCTTTTAGTATTTCTTTCTTTATTCTGTGAGTTCTAATAGGTTATCCACATCATTTATCTTTCTGTAGATAAAACCGGCTCTAAGCGCCGTTCCTCTGACATCATCAGTCTGCTGGTCAGCATTTATGGAAGTAAAGAGATCTTCATTAATGAATATAAGACTGTCCTGGCAGATCGACTTCTGCATCAGCTCAACTACAACACAGCCAGGTGAACTAGATAATCATACACACACAAATACAACTTTCCACTAACCTTCTGTTTATTTTCTTGAATTGCCATAGTAAGTTTAAAAGTGTTTATTCAATTAAAATATACCATGCAATAATAGTATAGTTATGTTGAGATTCTGCTGTAATGCTTTATATTCACATTATGATGTAAAAAAAAAACTATAGACAGATTTGTGGCATCATTGTGACTCCAAATCATTTTTTTGTTATTTGCATCACATTTGACCTAATTTAGTTTAGGGCTGTCAAAGGATTAATCATGATTAATCATATCCAGAACAAAAGTTTTTACATAATATATATCTGTGTACTGTGCATATTCATTTTGTATTTATGAACACAAAACATACCCATACCAGATTATATATTTAGGAAATATTTAAATGTATTAATTTATATTTGCCAATAATTGAAATTCTAAAGAAACATTTATTTATTGTTATATTTTTCTCAAATATACATATTCATGTGTGTGTGTTCATAAATGCAAAATGAATATCCTAAGTACAACGACATATATTGCGCATATTGATTAATCACGATTAATATTCCTGTAGCTCAGTGGTAAGAGCATTGCGTTAACAAAACAAGGTCGTGGGTTTGATCCCAGGGGATTGCGCATACTTAGAAACAAATGTATAGGAGAATGCACTGTAAGTCGCTTTGGATAAAATCGTCTGCCAAATGCATAAATGTAAATGTAATAATTTGTCTGCCCTGATTTAGTAATTGACTATTTTGCACCATATATTTGACTCCTAAAGAACTTGGTTTGCTTCTGCTGCTGGTTTACATTTAAGATATTGTGCAAATGTCTTTTTTTTATTGCTTAAAGGGATAGTTCACACAAAAAGGAAAAATCTGTCTTCATGTACTCACCTTGAAGTTGTTCCAATCCTGTATCAATTGTGTTTTTTTACACAAAGAAAGATATTTGGAAAATGTTAGCGAATTTCAGTTCTGGGACATCATTCACTACCACTATGGTAGTCAATGATGTCTCAGAAATGTCAGTTGCTAACATTCTTTTAACATATCTTTCTTTGTGTTCGACAGACAAAGTAATTTATACAATTTTATTTGAGGGTACGTACATGGTGACAGAATTTTCATAAATTTTTCATCATGGGTGAACTGTCCCTATAATCTTTGTGCATCTGAAAAGTAAAAGTTTTATTTCATCATATGAGAATGTAAGATAATGTTTGTTTGTTTAGGTTTAACATCTACACTTGAATTCTATGGTCTGTTCTTGTTTTCTAGAGAAATTCGTAATGTCGAGCTGCTAAAACTGAGGTTCGGCGAATCGCACATGCACTATTGTGAGGTGATGCTAAAGGTGAGCTCTTTTTTCAATGCTCTGTTCCACATATTTACATTACATGGAATCTCTTCTAGTTTTTTTCCATGCGCTGTTATCTTTATTGGCTTTTCAGGATGTAGCAGACTCTCGGCGGATCAACAGTAATATCCGTGAGGAGGAGAGTCGTCTCCCTCCAGAGGAGCAGCCTACGTTGCCATTATCTGCAATGATCCTCTCCTCCGAGTTTTGGCCCCAGCTGAAGGAGGAAAAGATGGAGCTGCCTGCAGTCGTCTCCAAAGCTATGGAGGACTATACACACCGCTTTGAGAAGCTCAAGGTACTCTAGTTTCTCTGCATTTGGTCAGCCTAAAAGGGATAGTTCACCCAAAAATTTAAATTCTGTCATCATTTACTCTCAAATTGTTCCAAACCTGTATACATTTCTTTCTTCTGCTGAACACAAAGGATGATATTTGGAGCAATGTCAGTAGCCAAACAGGGCTGCGTTTCCAGAAACCCTCTTAGCTCTAGGTTGTTCTTAAGTTATACCGTAAACTGTACCTTATCGTTATTATGTGTTTCCAGAAACCTTCTTAGTTAAGCACACCTTCTGTAAGTCATACTTTCGTAAAGTTAGTCTGGACTATAATATTGCCGTTGATGGTTCATAAAGCTTTTCTACATTGCAGTTTTATATCACATAATAACATTTAATATATTCATTTAATATACAATTCTATTTAGTATTAAATTTACATTTTTACTTTAACGTAGTTTTAATTTTACAAATAAAAAACTCAGGTTGTAATACACTCAGTGTAGGCAATTAAAGTGTTTTCATGAATTGAGATACACTGATGGTTGTTAAAGTTTTAAAATACAGCCTATTATCCCAAGGCACATCCGCTGGCAAACTATTTGACAGGAAAGGCTTAATCTATCTAAAGGGAATGAATGATATGGGGAGTTTGATCAAACTATGAAGGCGAATAGTTATCTTGAATCAAAAACGGCATCGTCTGCGGAGCCAATTACTCTATTTGGACTATTCAATTAGAGAATACTTTAGTCCCCTGGCTAGCTTGTCAGAAGAGAAAATTCTGTAGCTCTTGCATTATGTTGGCTCAACATTGATATCAATCTATTCAGCACCACTGCCATGGACAGAACCTGCTAACGTCGGACTTGAGAAGGTTTACCTTAAGTAACCTCCTAAAGTATAGGTCGGGGAACACGCATAGAAAAGGTATTAGGGATGGGCATTTCTGATCATATTTCATTTCGAGTAATCCACAGGTTTGAGAAACAAGTACTCGATTAATCGGGGGTGGAGCTTAAGCAAGGGGCGGGGCGTGTGCGTCATAGCGACAATTAAATATTTTAATTAAAGCCCTGTTAAAAACGTTGTTGATAAAACAATGAAACATGACAGGATTCAAAAAATAATTAAATTAACACAGATTATTAAACATCACCATCAATATGTTTAATGTTAACACAGTAAACATTTAAAATAAATAACAGCGTGAGGTGAAGCTGAAGCGCTTTTTCTTCATGACGCATTGTATATAAAATTTATCACACAGCCTGGATACACAATATGTAAATGTTATATTACAAATTGTATTTATCTACACAGAATGCATGTGAGCTTGAACTAAGTGCCAACCAGAAAGTAGTGGATGCGCTTCTCCCGTTACAGGGCGCTTTAAAACAATGGCAACTGAAGCCCCGCAAAAAAAAAAAAAAAACTTATTTTACAGTATTATCCCATCAATATGTCTGTCTTATTATTTGGATAAATATTTTGCATCAGTTTTTAAAAAGATAACCTACCTTTTTCTATGCATGTGAAAACAAATAAAACACACATGATATGCTTTTCAGTTATTTTATTCAACTGTTATTTTTAACAAAACAATATTTTACTTCAGCAGCATCACAACGCCTGTGGATCAAAAAAGTTTTTTGTAAAAGGTTCGCAAAAATAATGTTAATACAACTTCACCAAACGACTGTTAAGTAGCCCATAGCCTAACGAAAATAGAACACATGGATAATTTGGCTGCACAAACTTAAAATAAAAATAGCCTGAATATTTTTACCTCAGCTATAAAATTTAAAGATTAGGTAACATAACATTTCTTTCAAAATGATCAGTCGGTAAAGGTAAATAAAATAAAGCCGGCATAATTTAACTAAGCTGTTTAAACTTAAAACAAAAACAGCCTGCATATTTTACCATGCATGGCTAATAAAACTTAACATAAGGACTACATATTTTTATTTATAAAGATCAGTCAGTCTACGTGCTCAGATGTAAGGCCGAGTGCGGAGTCTATTTACAATTAGACCTGCGGTGGAAAAAACACGCTCAGCAGGCACAGAAGTTGCAGGAACAGCCAGGTACCACTGGGCAAGGGTGCTTAGCTTTGCAAATCGAGACTCATTTACTTTCCACCACAATAAAGGATCCTGGTTTACAGAGATGCATGGCTCCCTGAAGTAGCTTTCGATTTCGGTGTCATGCGGAGAAACATCAGGTCCACGAGTCCGTAGTTATAGCCACCCGCGCTGGCTTCGACAGACTGTCTTTTAGTGAACAAGCGCATTTTTCGTATAGAGCATCAATCCTTGCAGTGACCGTTTTGCGCGATGGGACAGTATAGTGGGGCTCAACGTAATTCGTTAAACTTTTAAAACCTTCACCTTCAACAAAACTAATAGGCAGCAAGTCTTCTGCTGTCATTTCTGCTATTAGCTACTTCATTTTCTCTGCCCTGCCTTTGTCGCATTTCTGTCTGATGGTGAAATCTCTTATGCTCGTCTGACTGCTGGTAGTGGCATTGGCATCATCTGCTTTTTTGTGTTTATGTGCAAGATGGTAACGCATCGAACTCGTTGTGGAGTTGTAGACCAGTGTGGCGCTGCACATCTTACACTTGACTGTTTTTTCGTCAAGTTTTTCAAAGTGTTGCCAGACATCGCTGCGCGCTTTAGACGACATTTTCGCTCTGTGCTCCGGTCTTGTCTCTAGACCACAACTTCTCGCAGCCATAATCAATCAAATATCAGACTACCGCCCAAATACCAGCATAACCAATCAGAAATAAGGATAGTAAAAAAAAAAAATTTTAGAGCCAATCGATCATCATTTTCATGCTCGATCCTGCTCATGCATTCGAGTAATCGATTAATCGAGTACTCGTGCACATCCCTAAAAGGTATAACTTGATTTAAGGTGTACCTTTAAAGTTTTCGTATTGTGCTATTAGACAACATTATTGGGAAACGCAGCCCAGATCTCATCCCCCAATGACTCCCATAGTATTTTTTTTAGCTACTATGACAGTAAATGGGGGATGAGATCTGTTTGCTTATTGACCTTCTTCCAAATATCTTCTGTCGTGTTCAACAGAACAAAGATTTGTTTTGGATCAATCTGATGTTGATTAAATGATTAAAGAATTTTCATTTTTGGTTGATCTATCCCTTTAAGATGGGTTAACAGTGATTTATGGTCCTTTTAGATTCTTGTTTTTCATATTATACAATATAGTCTCCATGAGATCATAGGTTACAGCTGTGGGACACCAATCAGTTACTCCATAGCTGGGAAGCAACTTTGAGCTGTAACATGTTTTGAAAATATCTGTTTCTCTTTTTTTGTTTAGGCCATGAGGACTCTTAGATGGAAACCTCATCTGGGCTCTGTTACGCTGGACGTGGAACTGGAGGACAGAACCATGTCAAACCTCACTGTGTCTCCTATCCACGCTGCCATCATTCTACACTTTCAGGAAAAAGGTGTGAAGAATAAAAGTCTGTTTTTATTATTTCTGGCGTGCCATTAGAGCCATTCTGGATGCAAATTAAGTTATATTGTTTAGGGCTGAACAATATACTGAAGGTACTGAAATACTGCAGTATGCAAATGGCAGTGTTTTAGAAGAACTGAATTAATTTAAAACTTCAAAACGTTACATTTAGCCAAAGTTTTCGGTTGAAACAAATAGTAGAGAGACTTGCACGTGGATGCTAGTGCCTGTACAAGTAGTATGGAAGATAAGCCATTAGAAAGAAAGTGAAAAAATTGATTTACAAACTTAAAAACATTATTGTTTTAAATCACATTTTCACACTCTTTGCTTTTCCAAAGGGTTTCCTTTCTTTGCTCTACTGTCTACTGTCAATACAAAAGCCCAAACTTCCTCATGTTCATTAAATCAGTGTGATGTGGGACTTTACACAAACAAATGTACAATGTACAGCTCTGGCAAATTATTGTAGACTCAAGTTGAAGACCTCATATTTGTCGTTGTTAGGCACATGGACTTTAGAAGACCTGAGTGCCGTTCTGGGCGTCCCGCAGGAGATGGTGCGCAGGAAGCTGGCCCTGTGGCAGCAGCAGGGCGTTGTGCGTGAGGAAGGTGGTGGACGCTATACCATACAGGAGACAAGCTCCTCTAGAGAGAGAAGTGACAGAAGTGTTATGCTCATCGACAGCGATGAGGAGGGAGACTCCAATACTGCAACACAGTCTGAGCAGAGAGAGGAGAAACTACAGGTGATTTATACACTAACATGTGCACATTAAAACTTTTGCAAATATTAAATACCTTTTATTTTTTATAATAATGTAACAACACATCACCGAACATCGGCCCTTTCTTTTTGTTGTCTTAGTTGTTCTGGGCCTACATTCAGGCCATGCTGACTAACCTGGAGAGTATGACTTTGGAGAGGATCCACTCGATGCTGAGAATGTTCGTGGCCGCCGGCCCTGGTGTGACTGAGATGGATGTAAATGAGCTGCAGTCATTTTTGCAGAAGAAAGTCAGAGCTCATGAGCTTATTGTGTCTACTGGTGTCTACAGACTACCCAAGACCACTCAATAATGCATATTGAACAACTAGAGACTAGAAACATGAATACGAACTGTATTGTCTCATATCAAAGACGCCTACTGCCTTTTGTTCACTGTGCAAAATAATAAATTGACACGTTTGTGTACTTTAAATGCATATTCCAATTTTTTTCTCCTACACCTTGGTCGTCTTCACACGCAAAAGATGGGTTTCATCATACTTTTCAAGTTAACCCAAAATGAATATTTTCATGACAAAGTGTAAATTGTAGGTGCTATCAGGGACCTTTTAGCAAATAATACTCTTACCATATTTGGATAATAAGGTTCATATGTAACTATTGCTGATTCTGATTCTTCTTAATTTGCATACAGAAAATTATGATTTTAGAATTTGTTAATGCAGGTCTGCATATTTTTCCAGAGATGGAACACTAAAGCATTATTTCTTCTGTAATAACTACAATGTTTTCTTTTTATTTTATATGACAGCAGACTTGTCCAGTGAAACTTCAGATCAGGAAGTTGTTTATGATGATCATGAACCAGGCTTTGTCGAAAAGCAACACCTTGAACATTTGGGTTTAACACAGGATATACAAAGATGCAGATGAGGCAACGGTAAATAGCTCTGGGAAATCAAGGTGTTTTTATGTTAGCAAGCTATGTTTAGTATATCCAAAAATGCCACCGCAGAGCTGTTGCCATGCCTAAAACAGTTTATGTGTCTAATGGGAAATATTCTCAGTGTTAATTTAGTTAGCAGTTTTGTCAGTATTATTCCCTAAGCTACATACTAAGAAAATAAACAGAAACGAGTTGTAAGGATATGGACCTGTCCCAAATGAATATTGACATTTAAATATAGGCACACTTAAAATGGCGTTCACTTAAATTATTGACTTATTACTAATTCACAAAAGATTTCCTGCAGTCAGTTTTATGGTAAGTAGAAAACGAACAGTGTGAAGAAATAATTGACCTGACAGACAGAGGGAGCCGTTAACTAGTCTATGGATTAGTAGCTGTCATGACGTGTAGGGGGCCGTGCTGAGGGCTGCACTCCGTTGAGTTGGACCCATCTGGATGGATGTTATCACATAGACTGGAGTCTCTCACTGGAAGGTCCGTAATTCCATTGATAAAGCACAAGGAGACCCCATCAGAAGACTTTTCAGGGCTTCTGAGAAGAAAAGCGTTACGAATGGATTGTTCTTTCCACTTGGCAGAGGATTTGTCTTACTGACAAAAACACACGAGTTTGATTTGAGAAGAAAACCATCTTACCTGGTGCGCGTCCACTTGGATTGGTTGTTTGACTCAAGATGGGATCAGAGTTTAGGATGGGATGTGCTCTCATTGTGTTGTTTATCTTCGTACTCATACCAGGATGCAGAGCTGATAAAGAAAACATTACAGTGGCCGTGATACTGCCAGACAATTTAAAGTATCCATGGGCATCGCCGCGCGTCCTACCCGCTATTCGTATGGCGCAAGAGAAAATTCAGACCAGCGGACTTTTAAAGGGACACACCATCAACCTCCTCAACTTCAGCACAGAGGATCCGTCTGGCTCTTGTTCAGAAAACGTGGCTCAGATTATCGCCGTAGACACAAAACTTTACAATAAACCCGATGCGTTCATCGGACCGGGCTGCGCGTATTCCGTCGCGTCGGTCGGACGGTTCGCATCTCACTGGAGACTCCCGCTGATAACTGCTGGAGGACTCGCGTATGGTTTCGATAAGGGGGAAGAGTTTAAAACTATCGTCAGGACGGGTCCGACCACGACCAAACTGGGAGACTTTGTAAGATACCTTCATGCGCAATTTAACTGGACCACTCGCGCGCTGATGCTTTTTCACGACCTCAAACAGGACGATCGGCCGCATTACTTCCTCTGCGAGGGCATTTACATCTCTCTGGGAGATGAGAAGAATATGACGGTGGGGGCTTATCCTTACGAAGATCCACAAACGTTCGATTATAAAGATATCATCACATTTATTAAGGACAACGGGAGAAGTAAGTTTGGCTTCAGTTATCAGCTTCAACTTTAAAGTGTTTTTTTACAGTAGACAAATTGAATAATTGATCAAAACAAGTGAAATTATACTTTAATATAATAGTCTTATTTATAAATTATTTTGTAAGTAACCTTAAAAACGTATACATCACGTGGTAATAATCTTATACAAAAATGTATTTTTTTAGTGCCAGTTAAAGTCGAATTATTCCAGTATAGTGTTTTTTTAATCATGGTATCATCATCTGGCCTCTGGTACAATTTCCCTTTTATTGAATGTACATTGTTTTTGGTTCCTGCATTAACCATCCTTCCATGGCAACCACATGCCTTTGCTGATGTGTCCAGTAATACATCTCAAATGACAGTATGCTGGCTACAGTGATATTGATATCATTGCCTATAAAAGTTATAGAGAATAAACCTTCAGCGACACTAAAGGGGTGACACCACCTGTGTTACTCTGGGTTATATTTTTGGCCCTCTGCAGTTATTTACAGAACCACCAATCGAGTTCCACAGCAAAGTATTTGACCTGTTCTCTGTAAATACAGAGTTTGACAATCATCTGAAAAAGAAATTGTTTAATACCCTATCAAATAAAAAGATTTGGTAAAGCTTTAAAAGTGTTAATATTATAGTTCTGAGGAATGTACACAAACAGATACACTCCTACAATTCCCTTCTGACTTGTTTTTTTAGAAGGCCATTCAACAGTTTTATGTTCAAAGAACCATAAAGAGCATAATGGTATAACACCATGGTTCTTTACATAAAGAAACCCTCTTTGTTGAACTTAAGGTGCTGCAAAGAACCATTTACACCATGTTATTTTAAAGAGTCTTTGATACAGCGCTTGACATTCTTGTAACCTCTTGAGCTGTCAAAAACAATTATAGTTGCAGGACCGAAATAAAACCTCACTCAGATCTTTTGTTTCCATAATCAGAGGCAAAACAACCAGTCTCTAATGTTTTAATCGAGATCTTCTGGTTAACAGGGCATTATTCAGAAAACACAATTCATTAGTTCATTTTAATTTAATTAAGAAATATTTTATTTTTATAGTACCACAGACAACAAGACATTTGTCAGAGAATGGTGATTGCATAATGTTCTTCTCAAATTTTTGATGTATTAAACCCAGATTTCAAGATTTTTTGTCCTGTTCAGATGATAAAAAAGACCAAATGGTATTGTAAGAAAAAATAATTCAATAATTTAATAATTTATACATTTAGAGAATCATGTTTTTGTGTAGCTTTCACTGCCTATTCTTCTCCAACTATTGTACTTTTTGACATTATGAGATTTCTTGTGAAAAGAGGAAAGCTCAAAAAGAGCATGTATTGCCGGATTTTACATTTGGATACAGTTTAATTCACTGGCTACTAATTGCTTTCTAAATGTACCCTAACATAAAAAATTGCATGGTTTTAATATTTGTATTTGGGCATGCTTAAAATAGTTTTAATGTTGCAGGTCTTTTAGCTATCAAAAGTAAACAAACGTTTTTCTATTATTCTACAATGCAGAGATCACAGACCTCATCTTGTCATACAATAGTTTTACTTGAATCTACTGTACATCTGTGATATTCCTCTTATTTACTCTACAAAATGCTTTTTTGATTTTATTATTATAAATTAATTGTTGAGCAAGGAAAATATTTCTGAGACAGCACGAACATTAAAAAAAACATACAAACACATTTTTAGCGTAATAAGTTTTTCATCTCTGCAGCGCCTCTTCAGCTCTTTTTTTGTTTCAACAAAACAGAAAAAATCAATAGAAGATTTTATCTTGTAAGAGGCTGAGAACAGCTGCAGCTGGCAGGGATGATGCAGCCTATTGAATACAGCACTAATAACCACTACACAGTTGCTTTTAACAGTTTTGTGCCCTAAACTTGGATCATTTCGCAATTCTCTTTGATTTGACCGTGTTAGTTGATTTTTGATCTAAGAAGGACAGTATCAAACATGCCTGTTAACGCATAATCTCTGTGATCTCTACTTTATAAGTCATTATAGTTTTAGAAATACGCTTTAACAACATAAATAACATTTAATAGTTGTTAAAACATGACACATGCAATGTTCTGCTCGTAAAAACAATGTTCATCAGAAGTTAAGTATTTACATGTTTGGCATTCTAGAGTCCTAATAAGTTTCAGATTGATGCCTTTTGTTGCTATGTTCATACTGCCATAGTAACACCCATCCATATCTGTCTCCCAGTGTCCCCTTTGAACACGAAATGCGTAGGAAAGCCCCATGTTGCTTGCAGCTTTTTAAATGATGTTTCTTGTTATTAATAGCCATGCTTTTGACATGTTGAGAAAGAATATTTATTCACCAGTTAGGTATTATCATACAGACATAAAGTACACAAATAATCATTTTGAATGATGTTCTTATCATAAACTCACTCGTTTAAACTTGGTATCGTCTGTGTCTTTACCTGCCTCCCTATGTTTACTAAATAAATAATTAAAATAACTTTTACATTTTTTTTACAAAAATAATTAATAGAAGCCCTACGTGACCGCGTTGTCTGATTATTTACCTTATCATTAAGTAATCTTTGGGAGCCATTCTATCTAGATTTTTTTGACATTTAACCACCCGGTTATAATGTGAGAACATTCAGACCACTTTTATGGCTAATTGCTTGCAGATTCTGTTTTACTGTTGTAGCTTGATTGTCTGTTCACAGTTACTGATAACTACTCACTTGTAAGATTCATTTATTAATACCTGCATGCCCACAAGCATCATGCACTTTTGAGCTGGGTAAACTTTGATGAATACATCATTTAATTAAGGTTTTCAAAGACATTGTATTGAAACAACCCACACTTCATGTCAGCTCTGGCATGGTTGGGAGTCCATGTGTGCTGTGTTTGAGCTTTTAAACCGGGTTTTTTAAACCTTATTAATGCATACATAGCATCTTAATAACATATAGAGTAGTTTAAACGTAAAATATAGTTTCTATACAGTATTTGCTAAGAACGCTTTAAATGTCCATAGTGTAATTTTTGGGATGATGATAGAAATGCAATATAATATACATAGAAGAGCTTACACAGCGAAGCATTATATTTTTATTAGTTCAGAATGAGCTATTTCTTTCTACATTCACAGTGGGTCCCCTTGCATGTAATTCGCCATGTTCTGTCAGCCTTCGTAGTGTTTTGAAAGGGATGGGAGTAGTGAGCGGTTGGTTGCAATTCGCAACCTTACCACTAGATTTTACTGACTGGAGCTTTAAGGTCAACTAGTTTAAAAAGAAAGCAGCCACTTGCATTATAAAGTGAATCAGTGCGATCTCTGATTGGTTTTATGCCACACTTTTGATTGCACATTCATTATTGTTGCAGCAAGTTGCTTGGCAACTGCAGACAGCCTATAGCTAGTGAATTATATTAAAGCTAAAAACTGTACTGAGAAGAACAACTTATTATAATTATTATTAACACGCATAACTAGTTTTGCTGTTTGAGACACTGGCGTTCTCTGATTGACGCATTGCATGAGATGTACAAATTCAGGGATGTCAGATTTTTGTTTAAATATTCAGTATTGTCGCAAAATTCCATAGTGGTTTATGCGTAGAGACTTCAGGATGTTTCTCACACTTTCCTCAACGGCTTTTGTTCCCCTGATCCTCGGGGTCAGATTCATTAACGTTTTTGGTGGTTGTTTGGACTTGTTTAGTTTGTGAGCTCACATTCCAATCATCAATCAGATAATGATCAGCACTTCAGCTGTGTCATCACAACACTTTTTCCTGGGCTTTTTATTTCTTCATTACATCCATACACAGTCAAGAGAGAGAAATTGATGGAGGAAAACATTTTGAGTTGGAGTCACTAATATTAAAGGTTCCAGACTTTTGTATTCCTTTGGTTTTACAATACATGTCGGAAATGATTCAGAGTAGATTCAAAATAATAACGACAGCAATTATTACAATGATTTTTCATACAGATCAAAACAGTGGTTATGCCCAGAGGTTTAATGCTTAGGGGTTTGTTTAAATACTGAAATCTGATTTGGAATGATAAAGGGTTCTTCATGTACCAAGCAAAAGTGAGTTGGCTGTGATGATTTAAAGGCTCAAAGAATATTAGGTGTTTTTAAATGTAGCAAGTTGTTCAAGTTTGCGTCTTTTCCCCTCTCAGATGAATGGAAGCAGATTAAAGCCAAATGTGAAAAAGCCACATAGGAAACATTGGCATGCTGGGTTTTCTTTCTTGGTGTGCATACGTGTGTGTGCACCTCACACACAAATATTACACATACACATAGTTCGTTTCACAGCTGAGAAAATGGCATTAAAGCAAATATGTGTTCCTGACTCATACAATTTAAAATTTTGTTACGATTTAGACAAAGGAGAGGTAGCGTTCTATATCTACTGTATAACCCATATGTTATGTTTATATCAATCCAAACAAATTCCTAAACTGAGTTGAAAGAAAGATTGTTAATATGAATGTTGTTCACCAGTTGCAAACATTTAGGAAATCCAAGCACTGATAGCTCCATGTGTTCAAAAAACAAACAAATGATCTGGGCACAGCAACAGAACATCCTACGGCAAGCGCACAACAAATCGCAAAAAACCTCAGGACATCGGCGAGGATATTCTCATGCAGTTTTCATGGGGTTTGTATCAGCCAGACACAGACAGATTCTTATATGTTATATAAAGCCGCTGACCATTTTCCTTGCCCTCTCATACATTTGTTTTGGAGATGGGCCATGAGACAGCAGGACGACTTGGTTTAGGCTTGTCTGTATAAGCTGGAAGAGCTGAGAATTTGGGAGCTCAGGGGCAGACTTGGTCTGACACTTAAGGAAATGTCGGCTGACTGGGAACCGGGCCCCCGATCTGGCGAGCAGCAATACTGAGAGATGCTGCAAATGGAAATAATGCTCATTGAGTAGACACCAGGGAAATCTCTCACACAGATGCAAAAGCTTTTGCATGTGCATCAATATGTTGTTCAATGGGGAGAGGAAGCGTTGGCTGTGCTTCGATCCATCCTCTTTTAAGAGTCAGGTACAACCCACAAATCATCTGAACAAATAGCAGTTATTAGTGGTAGGTAGGCATCACTACTATTGCTCATAGGTATAATCTTGCTTGAGAGCGAAAGACATGTCACAAATAAGATTTCAAAATAAGGCTCCTGACTGGAAACAAGTTCTCAATCAAACATGATTCTACTATAAACAAACACGGCAGATGACTGCAAGAAGAAATGGTGATAGTAGTACTTGCATGCATATTTGTAATTTGATGTCTTACATTTTCCATACAACTTGTCTTGTTCTGTTACAGTTGTGCATATCTGCGGCCCACTACATACATTCTTTCTTATAATGAAACTCTTTGAGGAAGAGGTGAACAACCCTGAGGACTTCGCCATATTCTACCTTGACGTGTTTGCTGAGAGTCTTAGTGGCGATTCTTTAATTCCCTGGCAGAGCTCAGAGATCCAGTGGAATGACGCCAAAAAGTTATTTCAGGTGTCAGTTTTTTTCTCACTAATATGGTTCATCTCTAAATGCCATTTGTCTGCTTTTGTGGTATCAGAACATACAGTTACGGTTTGAATAAGCTGGAAACTTGTTCACTGTAGTACTTTATGTTTTTGTCTATGCAAGTAGATTTTTTTTATTTGAGCGTTGTTTTGACAGCCTTTACTAATTTAACTAATATTCTATCTAGAGTATTTCTAGTTGCTTCCATTAGGCTCCATTCATTAAAATGAGCATTAGTCCTTTCTTTTTAAATGGTTTAATACAGCTAGACTTCATATACAGGACAGGACAGAATACATCTGCTTTTGATGCTTTAGGGGTAACACGTTACAAGAAATCCGCATTATATAATCAGAATATTTTTTGTAGGAACTACAAAGAGATCTGTTTTAAATGGACACTAATTATATTAATTGTTTGAAAATAGTCATAATTACACAGTCAACAATATTAACAAATATACTTTTTTTTACGAACTTATTAAACAACACATTAATATTAGGATTTATGTTTTATAAATGGATTATTTAGCCTACCCCATCTATGTAAATAACACTCATAATTATGAGAAAACTGGGAACACAATTAAATTAAATGGTCAGGTTGTTCATGATGAGCACATCACAGTGTAGTTTTGCATGTGAATGCATTCACTTAATGCCTGAATATTTGTATATTAACCTTCTTATTTTTTAAAGTAATCGTTAACCCAAAAATATAAATTATTTTATCATTTACTCACACTCTTTTAAACCAGTATGACATTCTTTCTTCTGCTGAACACAAAATAAGTTCTTTT
This sequence comes from Triplophysa tibetana, assembly GCA_008369825.1. Taxonomy (NCBI): domain Eukaryota; kingdom Metazoa; phylum Chordata; class Actinopteri; order Cypriniformes; family Nemacheilidae; genus Triplophysa; species Triplophysa tibetana. Next base: position 7,095,365 of record CM017901.1, on the reverse strand, counting down.
AAAAAGAATTTTCAACTGGCCACCATTCACTTGCACTAGTTTTGTGTCCATACAATATAAATTAATTGGGGGTTTCGGTTACCAACTTTCTTAAAAATATCTTCTTTAGTGTTCTGCGGAAGAAAGAAAGTTATTAAGGTTTGAAATCACAAGAGGGTGAGTAAATTTAAAATTATTTTTGGGTGAACTATCACTTTAACTTTCTAGTGTAGCAGCCTGACAAAATGTTGTACTGTTAAATTCCTTATGAAATCAAAACTGAAATTTTGTGCTTTTTTTATATTATTGTTATATAAACTCAAAACAAAGAAAAAAATTCAAATTTAGCATTCAAAACTTACAGTCTAACCACAATATTGCAAAAACACAAATAGGATTAAAACAGATAAATAGGTTAGATGAGAAATCCATCTTACCACTTTATAATCTGTATTGAATTCAGGCCATGCACTGTATAAAATAATGACTGTTCTACTATTATAATGAAAAGAAGAATAAATGTAATTTTCCATTCCTGCATTATTTTTATCATATGTCAGTACCATTAAGATACTTTTTTTAAATCATAATTCCCTGTAACTTTGTGTGTCAAGACATGAATATTTGCCTACAGGCCAGATCACTTTGTTCTTTTAATGAATCTTAACTGTCTGACTCTTCCTTTTTTCTGCAGTCTGTGTTCATTGTAACGTACCGAGAGCCAGACAGCTCTGAGTATGCAGATTTTCGAAAAGATCTCCACAAGAGAGCAACACAGGACTTTAATGTAAAACTGGAACCTTCAATGGTGAGTTTCTCATAAACAAGATCAAGTTTTTATGGCATATAAGCACGGCCATCTGTCACATCATATTTAATCAAAACATTTGTCCAGCCTGGCATAGTTCTCTTTTGGCTCTGTATCTTTGTCTTGAAAGCTATGAACACACTCTTCAGCTTGAGGGAACTCAAGTGTGTTTGCTTCGGCAACAAGATCAAATGTGACACTTAAAAGTGCTTGAAGCTTGAGTTTGGCTTTCTTGTGTCATTCTCAGTTGAGTTTTCTGAATCAGCTGTGTATTGGACAAAAGAAGGGAAGGTCTGTAGTCCTAAACCATATGCCAACTTCAATGCATGCATTCCCTATTTTATTTAAAGGGGTCAAATGCAGTGGCGGCTGCTGGTCTTTTAAAGAGGGGAAGCTCATTTCACAATGAATGAATGAACAAACTATCTAAAAAAATATATAAACACGACGGAGGGAATGTGGGTATACATTAAACTGAAACAAGGAATGTGTTGTATAATTGTGTGAAATGTATGATGAAAATTGGCAAGCAATTTCGGCAAGCAAATACCAAGAAATAGGTTGCAGCAGTTTGTCTTTCAACTACACTTGAAAAATCCGCAATGGGACTGAGATTGAATAGCTTTAGCGTCAGCGACTTTTTATAGAACAAAATCGCTGTCAATCAAAACGAGATGCAGTCTTTCGACAGACCCTCCAATCATCACGCAGACGCTCGGAGTCCGGGCCAGCCCACTCCTCCATTCATCCCAGAGACGCTGAGCGTCCGTGGGCGGGACATAATCGCAGCATTATCCAATGACCGTCTTGTTTCTAAGCACTGAAAAAAACTGTTTAAAGCAGCCCCATTGAAGTCAATGGACGCTGGGCTTCAACAGAGTAATGCACTGTACGCTACGGGAATGAATGAGAAGGAAATCGAGTCAGCCGACCTAAGTAGCTGATTCTGAACGAAATTGTTTTCGTTCGAGATGAACATGTTTAACGCATTTTTAGTCATTAAAATGTTAACATAATAGTACATATATTTGACCATTCATTTTTTGACAATTATAGGGGAAGCTGAGCTTCCCTTGCAGTCTTAAAGAAATCGCGACTGGTCAAATGACACGGCGAAAATGAATAATATCCTTTGTTTCAATGTCATGTGTATACACGATTTAAGGTTAAAAAAATGCTGTATTTTCCACATACCGTGCATGTTTGTATCTCCTCTTTGCCCTGCCTCTTTGAAAAGTGCTGATTTTTTACAAAGCTCATCGCTCTGAAAAGCGAGGTGTGCTATGATTGGCCAGTTAACTAGTGCGTAGTGATTGGTCGAATACTGTGAGTGTGTCACAGAGATGTAACGTCTCTTACCTTTTTCGGAACATCAGGTTCCAAAGCAATTGTACTGACAGGTGATAAAATGTCATCGGTACTTTCTTATATCAATTCAAGCCAGAATCTGATACGGAAAATGAACCTGATCAAGCCGATACATCAACTTTTCCAGCGCGACTTTAGCAGGATGTAAAGGATTGGTAAGGTTTTATTAAAAAAATATTATGTTAAATTGTTAAAACTATAGCTAACTGTTTTACCTTTTTCTATACGACGTTATAAAGATTATAAACAAACAACCATATACATCGTACAGAGTTTGCGCTTTGGCCCTTCTTGATCAACCAGTGTTACGACACGTCTCAACGCGACTCAACAAATACAATAAACCCCAATATACACGACATTTGTTGCCTCTAGTTGGAACATTATTTCTGATTATCAGGACTTATGTTGTCTATTTTCACGTTGTGCGCGTGTCTGCATTTGCAGATCACAAACACAAGAAAAACTCAACTCGTGTGAGTCGGTAACAAAGTATTTTGCAATGAAAATATACATATAGGTGCAAATTTGATGCGCCAGACTGTCATTGTGAAGATTTAATGGTTGGAATGGCCCCACTTTTTAACCAAAGCTTTCAGGCATAGCCGGTCTCGATCTCCCCCAGGTTCATGAAGCAATCGTCGGTGAAATCCGCTGCACAAACTTGAACATTCGGATTGGACTTTTCTGCAACAGTGTTGTAAATAAAATGTAACCATTCGTTTTTAGTTGTCTCATCTTTTTGCAGGGCAAACAAAGAGTCATTATTTTCGCAACGAAACACACAGAGTCTCGGCGACATGACTACGCCTGTGACAATACAATGAGATTTACAAGTACGCCCACATCACTTGCATTTAGATTTGGGCGGTCTTAGTGAAGTCATGTTACAAAGTGACGTACATTCACCTGGATGTGGTTACATGAGGCGATTCAGGCAGGTCTGGGTGAGCATTCGGTTTTGGATAGAATGCATCTTTTTTTCCGACACTTTCATTTTTGCAATTTTACGTGTCTAATACATGCATGGGCAACTTATAACACACCAAAGACACATAAAAACACATATTCAAGCCATATGACCCCTTTAATATGATCACCAAACAAATAAAATAATTTTACTCACCTTCAATTTGTTCCGAGACTGCATGACTTCGGAAGACAAAAAGTGTGAATATTAAACTACTAAAGTTTAAAAGACTTGAAACAGTAGAGTCACTGGGGTGCCTGTGAATAAGTTAAGCCGTTGAGCATGTCTACATAAAATATTTTTAGGATTAATGGTGTTTCACTTGTTGGTGTCATTTCAACCGCCTTTGATTATCATTTTATTATACAATGCAAATAAATGTTATTATAAGTTTTCTTTGGGTATCATTTATGAACACATTTTACATATAGAATGTCTTTATTGATACTCCCAAAAAGAACATGATCTTTTGGACATATACATGTGTCTAAATGGGCATTTTTTAAATATTTTATTTTCTGTTCTGCAGCACAAATAATCATGTTTACATTTACAGCTTTGCAGGACCTTATATTTATGTGCATTCATTTTATATCTGTCTCATAGAACAAATGAAGTAAAATCTGTAACATCTCACTCCACTCTTCCTTATGTCTATACAGAATGTCACATAGCTTTAAAACACCCGGTTTCCCTGCACTGACACTGTACCAATTTTGTTTCGCCTTTCTTCAGATGGATTTTATTGCTGGCTGTTTCCATGACGGATTTCTGCTATATGCACAAGCCCTCAGCGAAGCGATAGCAGACGGCGTGTCTCAGAACGACGGAATCAACATCACTGTGAGAATGCAAAACCGCAGGATCTGGGGTGTGTTTCACGCAACTGCTGACTAATTTTACAAATGCAAAGATCCATCTGCTTGATAAAAGCATTGGCAAAGTGACCCAGTGACGCTTTGACGTTCATATTAATAGAGCGATCATAGTCGAAGGAAGTGATGGCAAGTATCCGGTGTTTAGCAACAATGTCAAGATGGAAGAGTCTTGGCAGCTCTTCTTAGATTCTTTGTAAAGTGAGCTTGTAAGAGCTCTTGTGAGGTTGATGTTAGTAAACTCGCAGCCTAGCTCTCAGGGAGTGTAAGGGTCAGAGCTCTTGATTGAGAGCGTGTCCCAGCCAGCTTGTGGATGGAAAATCTGTTTCTAATACAAGGCCCATCTGCTGAGCTTTCTCCCTTGAGAAGACTACACACGCTGTGCCAAACACACACAGGAACCAGGCAGAACATTGCCTGCTGGGTTCATGGAGGAGAAGTGGGTAGTTTGTTGTATTTTCTGTCAATAATAAGCACCTCAGTGGATGTTAATGGGAGAGTTTGTCAGAACATTTGAGTGTTTTGCCGTTTATACATGCAACTTTAGGGACATCGTGAATACATCTAGCTTACGAAGTTCTGTATCTTTGTTTACCTCAAAAATGCAGATTTCTCCATAAGGACAATTCCAAAAAGAAATTGTCCAATAGTACACTGTCTCTAGTTTCTATTTTACGAAAATGATTCTTTAAAGAGACATTATACTGAATATAAGTTAATTATACTGCCACTACATATTGACCTATTCTCCTTTGTTTTTTCTTAACTATCGGAGCCCATTTTGAGCCTACGCATGAAAACGCATGTTGGAACTAAAATGGCGGTTATCAAAGAAAAAGTAGCTGATTATTGCAAAAAAACACCAAAGAAATGTGTATTCTAGAGTCTTAGCCCTTTCCAAAGATATATAGTTTGTCATGATTTGATTAGAAATTACATGCACAATATTGACGCAAACCTAGGTGTCCCGTATACGGAACAGATGACAGTTAACAGGCTACGGAGAAAGAAACATTTTACAAAAAGCTTTCATAATGTTTTTATTACCTTAGAATTAGTTATTTCTATCTACATACACCGGGTGTCCCATTACATGGAATTCTCCATGTTGTTTCTACAGTAGCTCTAAACGGATAAACTGCTCTACAGAATGCGTTTCGTGAATACAAAATTTCCTTCAAGAAAGAAGCGAAAACGTGACAACATCTTAGCACTATATCAGCCACTGTAGTGCTTCGAAAGGGAGGGGTTGAGTGAGGCGTTGGTTGCAATTTCCAACCTCAACGCAAGATGACACTAAATTTCCTACACTGGACCCTTAACAAAGGTCATTTAAAACAATAAACTCTGAGCAAAAAACATTATTGGCTGCTAAGTTTTTTTTTGACTTTTTAGCTTTAAAAGCAAAAGTGTTTATTTGATCCCGGTGCTGATGTTGTTTTATCCCAGGGGTTACTGGACTTGTTAGCACAGACCGGAACAATGCCAGATACACAGACTTCAGCCTTTGGGGAATGACTAACCTAAACACTGGACAATATGCAGTAAGTAATGTGTCAACAAACTGATATATCACTACATACAGGATTTTTAAGGTATTTGTGGAGGCTTTATTCAAAATTTTGCCGAAAAACCGCATCCCTAAATATGTCTTGACAAATTTGATGGATGTTACTTGATAATAACTTTAGGAACGATGTCGATTTTTCATTGTGGATAGTGAAAATGTTGTTGTTAGACATAGTGACAATTTTACAATGCTTGTAATACAAAGTCAAGTGTTAAAGATCAGCAGTCTAATTTAAGCCACATGCCACACTCTCCACAATTACAGGATCCGTGGCCTTTGTTGGATTGCTTGATATGCAAAATAATGTGTTGCATAAAAGTTAAATCCTTTAATAGCCTGTTTGTCTTTATTGTAAGTATATGTTTGTCTTGTTCATTCATAACTCTACAGGGAGCCTTTTTTCATTTATCAAGGTTTATTGCATAAAAAGAAATAAAATAAAGGTTATCTAGCTGGTTACAAAGAGGTCGATTTATACCAGTTTGTTGCCATAGCTACCCCATAAGGCACCAATAAAAATAATTTATTTTCATCTTCTGCTTCGAAAGATTATGGCATAATCTTTGATATCACTAAATATTTCCACCAGAGACAATAGAATATTATGAAAAAGCTTAATTCTTGTGAAATACGTTGCTAGATGATTAAATTTGGCTATGCTTGTTTCTTGTTATACAGATTGTTGGGAACTATAATGGAACCAGTAAAGAAATCCTCTGGTCACTAACAGAGAAGATTCAGTGGCCAAAGGGTGGTCCACCTCTAGACGTACCACCATGTGGATTTGCCCCATGCAAGGAAGGTAACAACGTTACCTTCACACCTGACCACTAAGGCACACACCACAACGTGCTTTGCTTTTTGCATATTGATGTTGCTAAATGTTCAGTATTTTACAAAATCGATGTCCCACTATTATGCGTTGTATTTCAATGAACTAAAATATTGTTTTGTAAGTAACCACCTGCTTTGGAGTACACTTAAATGTCTGAAGCTGTCATGTATCTTTAAGGATGTGTTTTAGTAGATCAATTTAACCACAGGGCTGCTGAAATGTATAATAATAACTTGCATGCCTTCATGTGTTACATAACTGTTGTCAGATGACACTCTATTAAAGTAAAATAAACTCCATCAACTGATAATATAATAATAATGAATCTTAGGATCTGAGCTTCTTAAAATTAACCTGTGTGTCTTATGTGTGTGGTGACTGAAATTATGATTCAAGTTCTAATACTACTGTGCTGTGTTTCATTTAAAATTTAATTTTCGATTAAAATCTTGTCTGTTTACTGTATATTTACACACAAAAAACCCTTTTTTGACTTAGCATTTATTTATTGATATTTTACCAGGATAGTCCCATTGAGATGTACATCTCTTCTTCCAGGGAGACCTGGCCAAATTTGGCAGCACAAAAAGTTTCACATAAAACAACTTCAGACACATCAAACAGTTAATTAAAAACATTCACATTTTTTCAATTAACTAGCAGAGATCTAGCAGAGGTAAGGGAATAGCTTAATGTCAAGGTTTTAAATAGCATCACATGATGTTGTAAATAGTAATTTTCTTTGCTTAGTATAAAAACACCTGCTGCATCTAATGTTAGACTAAGCATTAAAACGCAATGAACATTATTTGATGAACTCTGTTCATTTAATTCTATCATCACTTTGTCTCCAGTCAGCCGTTAATTTACATCTTTTGATTAATGGATGAAATAATCTCCTGACGAAGAAAAGATGCAGTGAGACATAGTGTGAGACAAGGTTTTTCAATAATCATTGGTTGGGCGCAGCTGGCAGGATGAGTTATTGACATTTTAGACATTTTTATGTTTGCATCATCACCTTTAGTGAATCCTATACTAAAAAACAACACAGATAGTTTGTGCAAACAAACAGCTATTAATAAATTCAATGTAATATTTCAATCCAAATGAAATATTTGAAATTAGGCTTTTAGTGTCTAATCATTTTAACTGTATTTTCCCAGATCACCTCCCAGTCCTTGGAATTGTGGCAGTTGGGTCTGGACTGGCCCTCATAATATTTGGAATATCCAGTTTTCTCATCTACAGGTATTGTTTTATTATATTCTTACCTTATTTTATTTGTCGTATAAATGTCAGTATTTAAAATCTCAGAGATAGATTTAGTTAAAGGGATCAGAAGGATACATGTTGGAACTTGTTGGAACCTGCAGCTGTTTCTTCAAAGAATTTACGGGAAGCCCTTCTATAGGTGCCAGAGTGGAATTTACATGATTGTTGCCAGAGCAACCGCACAGCAGTTTTTCGTGTGAAAGCAGAAAAATGTCAAACTTCTTTAAGACATAGATGCTGATAGTCTAAATACTGTATTTCACTGCTCATTTCATTTGGCTACCCCATGCTGTCAACATTTTTTTGCTTGTGCAATTGACCTCTTTGCTTCGTTTATAACATATGTGAGATCAGAACAAGATAAAGTATATGAGGATAAGTAATAAATAGTAATGGTTAGTACTTATATGGATGGGTGAAAGTTCACATAAAAAAATAACGGGTAAAATATTGTCTACTTTTAATATTATCTTTTTATTTCTAAAATCAGAGAGGATAATACTGAATAGTTTGGAACGCCGTCTTGTGGAACAGGGAACCGTAGAAGCTGACTCATGGCTTATATAAATGGGTTTGTGCCCAGTATAGTCAACACTTTGAGACAAATATTGATGTTAGCTCCTCATGGCTACTAGAATAAATATTGCAGTTGCAGCGTAGGTAGACTTATTCTTGGACTTGTCATTCTGTCTTCTGAACTCAGTTTGAAAAAGTGTCCCTAAAATGGAAATGTTGTGTAAGAACACCCATCCACCCATCCGCCTACACTCGTACGTGTAGAAATGAGATGTATTGAGTACCAAGTGTATAGGAGGATCAGCACTATGCTGCTAGGATTATGCTTTTCATAAAGAGCTTTTGAACTTTTATGTTGTTGCTTTCCAATAAATTGTCTGCCTTGTTCTTTAAAATATTTTTCTGGATTTCATCATAAATTGATAATATATTTTGATTTGATCTTAACAAAAATTCTTCTGTATTCATACCTTTATTAACTACAGTGTGTCAGCATTCACAGGCTAATGTTGGGAAACTATGTTAACCTTCGAATATATCTGATTTAACAGATATATCACTGAGAAGAAATTTGCTCCATTCTTATTTACAAAAATGTTTCAGTTCAGTAATATTCATGGGACATCTGGTGTGAATAGTTCTTTTGAGGTAATGCCAGGGTGAGGTCAGGAATTGACTGGGACACTCTAGAAGGTGTATGTTTTCTGTTGAATCCATTCTGATGTTCCATGTGCTTTGAGTCATTGTTGCATCACCCAACTTGCGTTTCAGTCTTCCTGTAGACATAAAAACCACATATATTGTAACCAATTTCTGTAATTCGTAAAATACTGTCAAACAAAAGTTCAGTATAATACTGTAAATAATAAGGGAATATGGGTAAATATATGCTCACTACTTTAGTTATCCTTTAAATTGATTTAACTGCAGTGAAAATGCCCTCAAAGAAAACAAAAAACATATCCCTCCTGACATTGGTCGGATTTGCAGTGGCATTTTATTTACTGTAAATTGATTTACAGGCAAAAAAGGGACAAATGGCAAGGGAGATTTTTGGTAAGAGAGACGCAAACTATTTTTTGTTTGTTTTGTGTGTTGTGATTTACTGCAAGTAAATGAAGCTTAACTCAAATTAATACATAATTCTTAAATGTATGCTATAATTGACATTTACAGTAATTTATTGGAAAACTGCTGCCAAGTATTTGTAATTTCTACAGCAAATTTACAGTGTTTTATGGCCCTAATGGACAACATATTTTTTTCTTGTATCATTTTTGTATTTAAGGTATCGATAAGTCGATTTGTGACTCATCACTCTGCTATAAACCAGAAATACTGGTAAAACATTATCTTGCAACTGTACAATTTTTTTGCATGAAATATACAGTATCATACATCTGTATAAATCATTTTTTCTTATTTTTTTCGCAGTTGCTTTTATCCAACTGAAATTGCGTTTACAGAATAAGTAGTACATGTAACAGAGGCCACTGCCATACCGTGCAAATAAGAGAAACCATTGAGTTTATTCGCGGAAATTATGGCACAGTTGGGCTTGGGTTGAGTATTACAATTAATTTGACTTATAGTCAGTTTGGGAGGTTTCCTAACTAAGCATTTTATTTAATACAAGTAAATATAGCACAAAGGGTCGCCTTGAAAATCTTCCTTAATAGCCATGGAAAATAGCATAACGGACCTTTTGATAGAAGTAACTCTATAATGTGTTTTACATAAATGAAAATAAGTTTGTGATGAGGTTGATGACTTTCACTTTAAAGACTTTCATTTTCTCTGTTTCAAGCTCGGAAACAATAGACGTTTGTAGTAACCCACTTTAGTAAGAAATCTGCTTAGATGTAGACATGTTGCAAATGGATTGCAAATGGAGTTATGCCAACAAGCTTTCAAAATAGAAATAAGCAATTTGCATATATGTTCTGTTGGTTTTATTATATGTATTTTCAGCTTAGGGGGAACTGCTGTGGTCCGACTATCCCCCTGCAAGTCAAGCAATTCCCTTCAGTCAATGTTTGATGGAATTTTGACATTTTAGAACGAGGATTATCCCTTTGGCATACAGCTGAGCATACATTTTTGAACATGGCTCTTTAATATGAAAACCCTACTGAGGATTTTTCCACCTATCTGCTTCCAAATTATAGTCTACAAAAACAAATAATGATGCTTGTTTTGGGGTTTACCAGGGTGGCTCTAAAATAGGGTAAAAAGCCTGTTGAAATGCAGACGCTGCATTACTTACACTCTGCCATCTGGAAACATTTTACACCTTTTAGATTGTAGTGGAATGTTTGGGGGTTTCTTTATTTTGTTCTTTTTTGTTTTGGCTTGAGTGCACTGAAACCTATTTGCGATTCTCTTTATTGATATCCTCCTTTTGCAATTCTAAGTCAACATCACTTGGACATTCGGAGATTCTTAAAAAACTTCTTCGCTGCAAATGAAACTGTTGAGAAATAGTAGGTCCTTAGAGAGATCCTCCAGATGTGTTGATTCACTTGGAAGTTGCCCATGTATTTATCCACATGGCTGGCTGAACTGTTTGGTTTGCCTATGGTTAAAAAATATTATGTTGAAAAGGGCACGACATCAGTGACCCTGAGACAGTCTGCTGCAAAAATTGTTTCCACCTTAGTTTAATCTTACAAACAGATAAACCTTCTGTGTAAGGGCTATTTAAACTAATTGTGTAAAATGAAATCGTAGTGCCAAAAACTATTAACTGTACTTTGTTTGAGTTCATTTTCAAAACCTCTAATCCTAGTGTTAAACATTGTTGCGCAACTGTTTATGCTACAGATGCAACTGTTTATGCCAGTGGCGTAGCAAGTCAGGTCCGATTATATGTGTTAAAATGATGAAATGGATACCTAATAATTGGGACAATAAAGACCTCCACATACTACCCCTAAGCTTATTATTAAACAATGCTAGTCATTTTTCAAATATTTTCTTCATTTTGTTGAAAAAAAATGTCTGTATGATCTGACTATGGGATGTTAAAATGAAGAAGAGTGAATTGGCAATAGATGCATTTGAATTTGCATTCAAATGTAGAATCAGAACTACTTGTCTACACCATCGAAGCCGCCGGGAAAGTCATTTTTACTCTACACAAAATTTCAAGGGAAAGACCATGGATGGGTGGATCAGATCTGAGATCAGTAATCTAATCACTTTCTACAGTATTGAACGGCCTTGAATAAAACTTGGATGCGGGTCCCCAATTCCCCAATTCCCCGGGCCCATATGCACCTGTATACCCTGCATACCCAGACGCTACACCACTGGTTTATGCTACAGACTCATATTGTGTGGCCTGTAGACAAGAGGTTTACTTTCACTTTGCCACTGTCAAAAAATTCTTACTTTCGTAAATACCCACAGCAGCATTTTATTGCTCAGAAGTTGCTCAGGAGTATTAACAGAGTTCCTACTTGTATTCATTTAAGTAGCAACTTTTAGATGTCTTACCTTAAATTGCTTTAGATAACAAAAAATAAAAAAATGAAACCGTTTTTAAAATAGGAATAGAGATTGAATCACCTTTAAAAAGAAACATATTTTCCTGCAGATGGGGGACTAGTAAAATAGCGTAAAAAATAACAATTTTGTCCTGTAAAAATGTTTTTATGTCTTTCCTATAAATTGCAGTCTTTTTCTGTAATTTGTCATTTTTACAACTTTAAAATACACTGTAAAAAATCCTGTGAAAAATGTATTTTTCCAGCAGCTGGGACACTAGTAAAATACTGTAAAGTTACAGTTTGTTGTGTAAAATGACATGTTTTAAATATGTAAAAAGACTACAAAAAAGTATGTTTATTACAGTTTGCGTGGGAAATCATACATTTGAAGTCTACAATATTATTAATTTATGACTTAAACTCATTTTTTGACATTGCGGAAATCTAATCTTGGACTCTAATGTGGACATTTGTGTTCGTTTTTTTTCAGTAGGAATATCTGAGACAAATGAAACGTTAGCAAAAGTTCTCATTTATTCTCCATTTCATTTTATTGATGACATTGAGATATTAATGAGATCTCAGCTTTGATTTTCCTTATGGGTATAGATGATAATACCCTAGTCGTGTAGGCGTTATAGTTTTTCCCAGAAAGCAACCCCTTCACAATGCGATAGCAACCACTAATAACACCCTAGCAACCAGAAATGCACAAAAAGTACTCACATCACCTCATCAACCGTATGCAAGTGTCCGCCCACCCACTGGTCTTCCTAAGAAAATGTGAAAAGATAGTGTACTGTCGTATTAAAGCAGGTTTTTCTATCTGCAGTGGTTGTCAGTAGCATTAATGTGATCTGTTGACTTGCAGGAAACTGAAGCTGGAGAAGGAATTGGCTGGGATGCTATGGAGGATACGCTGGGAGGAACTGGAGTTTGAAAGTCCTAACAAATTTCACAAACGTGCCGGAAGCCGTCTCACTCTCTCGCAGGTAAAAGTCATTCTACTCTGGAATTCTCATATCTGGGATAAGCCTGCACAGTAACGCTGTATTTTCCATTTGGCTACTTTTACACAACCTTTAAAAATCATTTTAACATGCAATCATTTTATGATGAAATGCCTTTGAGTTTGTTTTCATATAAACAGTGTTAAATAAAAGAGATTTCCTCCTGTTTCAGACCGTGTTCATCTGGTTTTAATTTATCTCATAAAAATGCCTTATTTGACTTGGCTGTAATACCTGGCCCTGTTTTAGCATTTAAAAATGGAATTCCTTGGGAATTACAAAAATGGCTTAGTCTTTTATAGTCCGTCACAAACGGTAGCTGCATTTAGTTAAGCTGGATTTTCTTAGAAGAATTCAACAAGAACCAAGACCATACAAATACACAACAGCACTTAAAGAAACGTTTAATAAAACAAAGCTCAGAGTTTTTCTAATCTTCGTTCCCCGTTAGATTTCTCATGGGTTGTATAAAAATATATATAACCTTCCCAGACTTTCTGTATCTTTCCAGTTTACACATTCTTGACTAATGTCCAGTTGGTTTGTTGAAGGTAGTTGGGTATAAAGTAGCAGACTCAAATTAACAGATTGTTCAAAGCTCCAGCCTGGCTGCCTGCCCTCCTTCAAAATGCAACTCCTTTTCCTCGTATCAGGTTCTGCTTTGGATTACTACCACAATTATTCTTTCCCTACATACCAGTAAATGCGTGCAAGCACATGGAGATGTACAGTATTTTGATTAGTTCTTTTTGGCCTTGGATACTTGGAACGTTTTGAAGGCCAGTGAATTTTCCAGGATGGAGTATACAGTACTGTATTGCTCTGCACATTTTGGCATCCGTGTCTATGTGTTCCACATCGCTGGCCTAAATGCATGATTCATTCTACTCCTATTTAAATAAAGCTATTATTTATATACAATTTCAGTTTTGAAATGTGAAGCATGGCTGTGTCTCTGTGATAGATTTTCATAAAACGGTTATCATGGGGGATCACAATGACGATATTATTACACTGAGCTTTCCTGTAGGTCAGTGGTAAGAGCATTGTGTTTACAACGCAAGGTTGTGGGTTCAATCCCAGGGGATTGTAAATACCTATGTAAAATTTATTGGACAAAGCAATGTTAGTCACTTTGGATAAAATTGTCTGCCAAATGCCTAAATGTAAATGTAAATATTATCACTGTGTCTAATGAAATATTTTTTGCATAAGTGAATAATCAGTCAAATTCATCTTTAATTTTGTGTGATCTCTTTTTGGTAAAGAGGCATATATGAGTATATTGAGGAAGAGACTAATTGTAACCATTGTTGCTCTAAAAGTCCCTGTGAACCGGATGTTGCAATCGTTTTTACTTCCATTTCTGAGTGAAATGGATGGCGCTTTCCAAACGGGTTATATTGCCCTCCGAATGGCCCTTTGGGAAGGGAACGCCCCACAAAATATCGCTCCAAATAAAGAGAAAATTACATTGTTTTTATTGCTCTTTTTGCCAAATACATTTAAAAAAGATGAATTAGGAGATACCGTTGTGTTTTTCCATCTAGAGTTTACACATCAAGAGCTTCACTCTTCAAAGGGAGTAGGGCACAGGGATGATCACTTTGGAAAGGATAGTGAAGGGAATTTCTAATAAGAAAAGATATGGGCATAGCTAATAACAGCTGTTCTAGTTTGAAATGGAACTGGCAGCAGACTGACAGTTGAAGGGGAGGAGTTAACGGATGCTCCGCCCAAGACTTCTAACACACCCCATTTAAGATGGATAGCCATTACAGGAAGGAAGTGCATTTTCAGATTTTAACTACAGATCATGAGGGCACCGGATTTAAAAAAGAGAATGATCCACATTGATAAACTATTTACTATAAACACAACATTTCATGAAAAATAGGCATTGTCATTTTTAATCTACCTGGGACTTAAAATCAATTTGTCAATTTTCAGATTTGTGACATTGACAATGTAAACTGCATCCGATTTTCTTTACTTTCATTGAAGCATAGAAGATGCTCTTTGTAACATTCTCAAAGCATGCTTAGGTTACATGGATTATCAGGTTTGGCACTACTTGTACTACGGTCCATCCCAACTTGAGTGCAAGCTGTCACTAAAACAAAATAGACCAAATAGACCATCTAAGATACAAAAAAGATACTATATTTTGTAATGAACACAAGAATGTTTGAAATTAAATGATGTTAAGTAATAGGTTGAACGTAAGCATCTTCATTTGAAGTCCCTTTCATTTGGACACTTTTGTATAGCTCTTCTATTCAAACACATGCACGCCACCTACTTAACCTTGAATGATTACTTATGTTAGAGTAACGTTCTCTCTGTCTTGCTCTTCCAGAGAGGTTCCAGCTATGGCTCCTTGATAACAGCTCATGGAAAATATCAGCTATTTGCAAAAACAGGCTATTATAAGGTGAGGCTGAGTTCTTCTGACATCCCCCTCCCTCTGCAGCACACCCACACACATGTGAATTCACTGGAGGAATGGAGAGTGGGTGCACTATCAACTCAATGTGTTGCTTTCAGACCAGACTATAATGCAGCGGTGCAGCTCCTCAAGTCGATCGACAGTGTTCTGTGCGCCGTGCCACAATAATTGGATCACACATTTCAATATGCCAATCATATAAATGAGAGTAGGGGTTCTTCATCCTAGGAGCGATAGCACAGGTCTTCCATATTTAGCACATATCTTTATCATCAGCTCGTTAGTTGTGAGATAAATAACACATAAAATGTGCAGAGAGGAAAAAAGATTTTGTAGTGTTTGTCTTTATCCCTTTTTGTGCTGCGTATTTATGCTTCATCACATCTTTGTTGACTCTTTGGCTTTGTACCAAACCATAATTAGCTACCCCACTGTCTACTGCTTACAAAGGCAGCTGTCTTATGAAACAGTATCCTGTGACCTCAAAAGTGGCGGAATTAAGATGTTTTTCAAAGGCAGCCAATTCATTAACATAACTGCTTTTCACACATGTGCACTTGACTAAAAGATTGTTCACACCAAGCACCATATCAAGCGATAACTAGTTAGCATCCACACTAACGGATGATAACGCTATGTTTGTTTAAAGCTTGTGCTCTGCAGTTTCACATTTTAAAAATGTGTGAGTCCTTTACATTCAAATGGATTTTGATTGGCTGTTTTATTATTCATAAACTTGAAAATGTCACTTGGAATGTGATCTCAACGATATCATTCTCTATAGTTACTGTGAACATGCCTCTATTATCTTTAAACGATTTGAAATATAAATTAGTTCTTTATATTTAGTTATCCTCATTGATGCAAACAGACTTTAATGTTTACAGGTTAAATGGTTGGACATTAGCATGTGGCTAAGCTAATCACTTTTTGGCCACAATACTTAATATAAACAAATGTTTGGCAAATTTATTGTAATGCCATCCTCTATGAAGTCATATATAGTGAACTATGAAGGCATAGTTCACCCTGAAAAGAACTATGCTAGGCATCAGAGCACATAAACATTATTGTTTTGGCACTTATTGTCTGTAAATGTGGTCAATAGGGTTTGAACTCCATCATATCAACAAAAGTTTATATTAACTACCATTCTATTCTTTACATATTTTCCCTCCTACTAAATTTGATCAAAGTAAAATAAATAAAAGTAACAAGAAGATTTGGCCTTGAAAGAGCAACCTGTAAGAAATAAAATCCCCCAACAATCGATATATTCATTTATGAGGCTCTATTATTCTGACCTAAACTGATTTCTCTGTAATGACCTCATTCTGTGTTGGAACAGAGAGTCTACGTTGCCTTTCAGATTTGCTTTAACGTGTTTTTCTGTTCAAAACAGGGCAACCTGGTGGCAATCAAACATGTGAGCAAGAAGCGGATCGAGTTGACCAGACAAGTGCTGTTTGAACTAAAGCATGTAAGAAGAAACATTTCATCACAAAATAGAGGCTTTGCATGTGTCTGCAAATCTATCTGTATCTTTCTCTTAGAAGAAGGCGAGGTATGTGTGTTATGTGTGTTTAGACTGCCGTTTATGACCCCAGTGGTCAGCCCCAAGGTGCTTAAAACAACCTCCCCCTCTTTCTTCACATTTGACATACAGAAACACATACACACACGCATTCTTATGTGGGGGTGGGGGTGCCATTACAAGGCTTTTGAAAGGGGGATGTGGTTTTTACAAGGTGTTTCCTAAGGGAATACTCACAAGGTGAACTCTGCGTCACAAGGATATAGATACAAAAACTATATAATAATTTTGGGAAAAAATCAAATCACATAACAAACAAAAATTGACCAAAGCAGAAATTGTACAACATCTGTGAGGGTGGTATTTTACAATGCAACTTCTGTTGAGTCCGTCATGTTAATAATAAGCAACATGAACAAAGGAATTATGATTCGTTAGGTGAACTGAATCATAGACTAGCAATACATTTTCTTCTAAAACTCAGAACCTCTCTGCACATGCACACGTATCAAAAACCTGTAAGAAGGCCAATGCCGCACATGGTCATATCACTTAACCTTTTCTATCTTTTTCTATCACTTAACTTTCTGGCGTAAGGAAACCAGCATTCACATTTCAATGATGTTAGAACGTCGCTTTCTCTAAAAACCCTGGAAAGTTATTCTTAGGTGTACAGAAACATAGTCACTCATTAAACACGTAGAACATTGTTAATGAGTTCTTGAGATGAAGAACTGAAGACTTCACATGAAAGGACCTATGAGAGACGTCCTCTGTTACCTAAATAGTTGCTAAACCATAAGCATGTCTAGAGAGCTTCAAGATCCTGTTTTGCGAAACTGAAGCATTGAGAAAACTTACCAAGGCTCTGTTGAAGAAGGGTTAACGGGGTTATTCATGACAGAATTTTCATTTTTGGGTGGGGTATCCCTTTAAATGTTTAAGTTAAATCAAGTCGTTCGAACTTAACATAAAACATAACGTAATAAATGTAAATTCGTATGCAAAGAATTGTTATATTGTGCACAGTAAACACTCCATGCTGAAGAGTACTGTAAAGTATTGTAGTATTCCAACCATGGATTGTTTTATTTTGTCTATCATCTCCTGTAAGTCCTCATGATCTAGGTTCATCCCGAAAACCCCCTTACATGCTCAAAAAGTCCAAATGTTGCCGCAGCAGTCTTATTTGAAGCCCGGTTTTGTTTTGATGGTGTTATCCTGAGGGAAAGCACATAAGACCAGCTGAGTGTTGCCAGGGCTATCTTGCCAGCTTTGAGAGGAAACGTAAGGGGGTCCATGGATGGGAGAGACCCTACAGACGTAGCCCTGGGGCCCTTATTAGCCATCAGGCCAAAACGGATTAAAGGTCCAGACAGATGGATATGGGTGGGAGGTGTGCACTGCCAATGGAAACTTAACTTCTTCCTTTCCCCTAATTTATACCCTCACTGTTATATAGCTTAATGGTCATGCTAAAATGTATTCTAAAACATACTGGGTTATTTTCAACCCAGCGATGGATCAAAAAGGGATAAAGCCAGCTGTTGGGTTAATATTAATACTGTACCCAACTCTCGTGTAGCCAGACCTTTATACTGAAGTTCTGGAACTTATCGCCGCTTTCTTAGGTCAAGGGCCACCCAAGAGGCCATATGACTGATAGGTAAAGCAACCAATCTCGTTTCGTTCAGAGGTGTGGAAATGACCCCGCTGCAACAGACATTACTTTAACGAACGTGTCAAATGTTAACAGCAGCAAAATGATTATAGGTTTAGGCCGTGAACCTCGCATACTTTTAAGAATTAAGCGTTTAGTCGATCTTAATGAATTCTTATAGCAATGGTTGCGTAAAACAGTTCAAAGTAGGGAAGGAAGGAGGTGGGAACATTTAACCAACTTTAATCAAAATAAACAAACAATTACAAGGAAGTAAAATGCTGGCAGCCACCTCACGGTCAACTGCCGGCCTCAGGGACATAAATAAAAACTTAGCACATGTCCAGGCTTCTCTCTTGTCGTTCACTCTGCTGCTCATCCTTTTATGCTTCCGATCTCCTATGTGAGAAATGCCTAGCCGGTGTAACGCGCAGAGTGTAAAGTTGACATGGCTTCAGAGATTGCACCTCCGTTTTGGTAGATGTGTGCAACGTTTGCTGACTTCATGTGAAAAAGCAGCAATGAAGTTGATTAACGAATGTGACACAAGGGTTATTCAATGTGGTTTCAATGGAATACATTGGAAGGCAATCAAATATTATGTTTTTTTGTCATGTTATTTTTTTATGTCGTAAATGCTCCTTTTAAGGATTTTTTATTTTTAGCTGAGTGTTCAGCTTAAGTTCAACTAACATTGCACGACAAGTCTGGATTCTCTTCCATAGCCGAAAACTAAACAACCCTAAACGTTCATCTTGTTGGTTTTTTGTAGATGAGAGACGTGCAGTTCAACCATCTGACAAGGTTTATTGGTGCCTGTATAGATCCACCAAACATCTGCATTGTGACAGAGTATTGTCCTAGGGGTAGTTTACAGGTAAATATTGGAAATGCTTGTAAATATTTTACATTACATTTTAAACTTTCATTATGCGTTGGTCAGATGTAAACACAACATCTGTGCATTTCAGAGCTTTCTCAGTGTTGATTTACAGTTTGTTATTTTGCAGGACATTCTAGAAAATGAGAGCATCAACCTGGACTGGATGTTCCGATACTCGCTGATAAATGACATTGTAAAGGTTTGTAAGAAAACAGGCTTCTGGACCATCAGTGAGCTTTATTAATATTCAAATATTATATTATACTTATATTTTTTTTTATATATGTATTTATTATATTTATTTGAAGTCATAATTCAATGCTTATTCAATACATGCATTACAAATTTTATAAAGTGCCTTAATACTTATACTATACTTATAAAAATGTGATGGCTGATGAAACACGGAAAATACAGGGTTTACTGTTGAAATTGTACTGTTGAGCCACTTGGGAAACAGAATTGTAAAGCCGCGCTGCTTGGTTTTCCGAGTTCCATTAGTCAGAGTAAATGGACTGCCATCAAAGATACCGTGACATTGTTTTTGGAAAAGATGCATGAAAGTAATTTCACTCTAAATTCTCCCTCCATTAATGTAAGCCAATATCTGTTCTGTGTCACAAGTATTCGAGTGCCCAGACACACAAAATACTTTCTGGCGCAATTGGCCCAAAGCTACCTGTACATCAAAGTGAAATGTTTATCAGACATCACTTTGCTTTCAAGATGGAAAATTACTTCAAAAAAGGTACTGATCATAGGGTTTATCTGTAGAATTGAGTAAACCGAGGCCTTCTGAATTTATGACGGACAGCCTGATCACCTTGGTGCTCCAGATAGAATATCAAGTTGCTCTTTTGTGGGAATACAATCTCTTTTAATCATAATTTTAGTTTTGCTCCTTCCAAAGGTAATCATAAAATATTTTCTTTGGCTCCTCCGAACCATTCATTTTCCAATTTCTTTTAACATGCAAGGAAGTATTATTAGAGTAAGAATTACAATTCCCAAATTGACTATGCACTATACAAATTTAACATTTCTTATTTTACGTGTCCAGCAAGAGATTTTCCATGGGTATTTACCTCAAAAACATTAGGCAAAGACATCATGTTCTGTTTAATGCTTCTGCCTTCAGGGAATGAATTATCTGCACAACAGCTACATCGGCTCCCATGGCGATCTGAAGTCATCCAATTGTGTGGTCGATAGCCGCTTCGTTTTGAAAATCACCGATTATGGTCTGGCAAGCTTCCGTTCGTCCTGTGAAAACGAAGACTCGTATGCACTGTATGCAAGTAGGAACACCGTGTGATTTTCTGGTTCAAGATCGTCTCGACATCCGTTTACTGTTACGATTTTGCGACTGCTTACCAAGCTCGTGTTTTTTTCAGAAAAGTTGTGGACGGCCCCAGAGTTACTGATATATGATAGACATCCGTCGCAGGGAACACAGAAGGGAGATGTGTACAGTTTTGGTATCATACTTCAGGAGATAGCTCTCAGGAATGGCCCATTTTACGTTGAAGGCATGGATCTTAGTCCCAAAGGTAAATGTTAATGGTCATGTCAATTTAAATTGATCTGGTTGGTTCATTTGTACACTATTGAAATTAATCTGTTTTTTTCTTTCACAACACACGAACAAGCTTGTAAGCATAGCAGCAGCGTCATTGAGTGTTTTCAAAATGCCAAATATTGCGATATTAAATAGCTTATAGTACCTTTTCAATTTACACAGAAACATAGCTGAAACAATGAAACATATGCTTTGCTTATGCTGAATACATACTAATATGGTTTATATAATATATTTATTTGGAATTTCAAAAAAGTTATCTTATTTAGAAGCTAGGGAAAGTCAACATGGTAAACAAGTTAAAGAGATGAAAAATGAAAATCTGTCATCATTTTCTCACCCTCTAGTCATTTCAAAACTGTATGAGGTGGTTTCTTCGCAGCACACAAAAGAAGATATTTTGAAAACAGTAGCAGCGCCACAACCCATTCACTTATATTTACCGGACGCAAAACCAATGCAAGTGAATGGGTGCCCATTAACAACATTCTCCAAAAATTCTTCTTGTTTTATGTTCTGACGAAGAAAGAAATTCATAAAAGTTTGAAGAGATGTAAGCGTGAATGACGACAAAATTAAATGTTTTGGGAGAACTATCAATTTAATGTGTGTTTGTGCTACAGAGATAATCCAGAAGGTTCGGAATGGTCAGAAACCGTTCTTCAGGCCCACCACAGATAACTCTTTACACTCTGAGGAGTTGACCATATTAATGGACGGTTGTTGGGCTGAAGACCCCGCCGAACGTCCAGATTTCAGCCACATCAAGATATATATTGCCAAACTTAACAAGTAAGTATAGATCTCAACACATAGAGTTGTATGACAGTGAAGACACAAAGCTAAACAGGCTCAGGTACAAAGCTAAACAGGGTCTGATGGAGGCCACATAGATTATTATTATATTCGTGTGTTTTGTCCAGCTCCTTAAATCTGTACAACTGGATTATTGTTTAAAAGAAAACTTCACCTTTACCCTTATTTAATTTTCAAAAAAAAAATGAACTAAAAGTTAAAGAAAAGGTAATGGTCCTTGCGAAAAACTAGTTTCCATTTTCGCGAATAGAACCGCTTGTTGACACACTAAATTACACAGATTGTGGTTTACTAAAGCAGGACTGCATCTATTCACGTCTTGACAGCTCAATGATAAACTGCCTACATTGATGTAAGTGAAAGCTTTGTGATTAATTCCCCAAAGGGGCACTTGAGTCACATTTGACAGACGTTGACAAAGTTCCACTAAAATGCCTGATGCGTTTCATCTGCAAGGGACCTTATAGCACAAACTTCATTACATAAATGCATCTTGTTGACATTTGCAGACTTGTTAGTGATTGGTCCAGTTTAGATCAGAGTTATTACCAGATGGATAAGTCTGAGGCACAAATGATTCAGGACTGGTTATGCACAAGGACAAAAAAATATTATTGCTTCTTATTATATTTTATTCACTTTTATTTATTTTCTTCTGCCAAAGGCAAGAGTTAATTTCACAAGTGAGCACCTTTTTTAAAATCATTTTGTATGATTCTGTCTTCAACAATTCTGAGAATGACAAGATGAATGAACCCTGCAGGTCTGTATGGGTGTACTTCACGTAGGAGTAACATTTGACCTCTGAATAGTACACTGTGATTCAGCAAACCACATAGCAGCAGAACATGATTCAACCAGAATCATAAAAACACTTTATGAGATGACTCTAGATATAGATTGTTTCAGCGGCGACAACATAAACAAACATTATGAAGCCCAAACTTATCTTACGGTAGATCTGGAAAGAAAAATGAATCTTGCATAGTTTTAATTTAATTTAATTTAATTAACATACAATAAAATATCAATATTAATGAAATATAAAATAAATTATTATATTACTAGCCACTTGCAAGACCGATAGTCAAACACTGTCAGGATGTTACCCTCAGGCCAGGTATGAAACCGTCTACACAGATTGTGACACGACTGTATGACAGCTTCCTTTTCTCTTGAATTCTCAAAAAACAATACAGAATGCAATCTACTTATGTTGATGTTGAATTAAAAAGATGATTTCATGGACGTGTTATACTTGGATATATATATTTGCACTATGTTTGCACCATGTGTACACTTTCTCCTGCACCAAGCTCCTGTCGCCAAGTCAAATTCCTTGTGTCTTTAAGCCTGCTTGGTAATAAAGCTCCTTCTGATATCAAAGTAGATGTCTTATGTCCGTTGGTTTGTTTGACAGAGAAGGCAGCACCAGTATTCTCAATAACCTGCTGTCAAGAATGGAACAATATGCCAATAACCTGGAGAATTTGGTAGAGGAGAGAACTCAAGCCTACCTCGAGGAGAAACGGAAAGCCGAAAACCTTCTTTACCAAATCCTTCCACAGTAAGAAGAATATTTTCTAATATTTTCCTTCACCCTGCTAGCAGTTTACAAACTTTTAATTGGAGTTTGAGGGAAAAAAGCTATTAGCTTTGTATATCACCTCCACTAGATAACTGACGTAACCGCTTCATGTTGTTTTTTCTTATCTATCTATCAATCTATCTTGTAATTTGAGGACCGCCTGTTTTTGAGAGAATGATGCAATCGGTGGGAACTTTAAAAAGTCGCTTAAGATGAATAGGACAAGCAAACTAATTACTGTGGATGAAAAACTTTCCAAAAGGAAAGCTAGGAATTAACCTGCCTCTTTTATTCTATAATGGATTTTTGCACTAATTCAGGTTCCTAGAAAGTATAAGTATGTTTGCTGAGAGAAGCTCCCGTATGATAATTTCCTCCTTATTTTTTTTTAAATAAGGATTTGTTAAATGATATTATATTCTGCTTTCAACCACACATTGTTAAACTAACCAACTGTTTGCTATTGCATGTCTGTGTCTGTGCTTGGAAAATAATTGCATAGTTCAGCTCATCACAACCTCATTCTGCTCACAGTTCAGTGGCGGATCAGCTCAAGCGAGGAGAGACCGTACAGGCAGAGGCCTTTGACAGCGTCACCATCTACTTCAGTGACATTGTGGGCTTTACATCAATGTCTGCTGAGAGTACACCTTTACAGGTTTGTGCATGAATAGGATTTGATGAATCAAATCAAATTTGTGAAAATTGTAATGTTTGCTTTCTTACATGTGAGATACTCTTTTAAATGTTCTTTATGTGCTTTAGTGGCACATTTTATATATTGATAGAAAAATTGTTTATATTTTTTATCTTTTTATTAAATTCAAAAAGGAATGTGAGAAGTATATTTTCCCAATAATGGTTCCAGTCTTTTATTTATCAGTATTTTTATTGAGATAACTCATGATATCAAAATGGTAAAATGTTAACAGAAAATATTCTGATCTCTTTACATATTGATGATAGAAATAAGAATAAAAGTGCGATAACTTATAAAGGAAGTAGGAAAACCAATATACAACTAACATGTAAAATACAAATCACCAAAAGGAAAACAACCTGTTTATACATGTATCAAAACAAATATACGTAATTAAGTAACTTAATAATAATTTGCACAGGTTGATACAAAGAGCTTATGTAGTTTGATCGTGAGAATGAGAAAAATCATATATACGAAATGTTTAGCGATGTAGACGGGACATAAAGAAATAAGGAGGATACTGATACATTCATTATTATATTGTCTAATCACCTTCAACGACATTTAAGATCTTACTTAGATCCAAATTACGAATAAAGGATACAAAGGGTTTCCAAATATTCTCAAAAATAAAAGTTTCCCTTTTAAGCTGTTATCTTTTCCATAGCTAAACAGAAGGACATATTATTAATCCACTGTATGATAGATGGCATTTCTAATCCTTTCCAATAACAAGCAATTAAACGCTTATTATTTATTACATTATATTTACCTTAAAAAATAAAATGCATACAACTATGATGCTTTAAAGATAAAATAAGGTTCTTAAAGGGATCATATGACACGGCTAAAACAAATATTATCGGTTTTTTTTAGATGTAATGCAATGTGTCTACCTGATTTAAGGTTAAAACGTTGTATTTTCCGCACACCCTGCATGTTTGCTTCTCCTCTTTGTCCACCTGAAAAGCGAGGTGTGCTATGATTGACCAGTCAACCAGTGCATAGTGATTGGTCAAATACTGCAAGCGTGTGACAGAAATGTTACGCCTTTCACCATATTTGGAACATCAGGTTTCAAAGCAATTGTACTGACAGGTACGCTCATCCTACTTGTGTATTCATTTGGGCGGTCTTAGTCAAATCATACCACGAACACCTGACGTATATTTGTGGGGGTGTGGTTACACGAGGCGTTTCAGGCAGGTCTGGATGAGCATTCGCTTTAAGATAGTATCCATCTTATGTTACGACACTTTAATTTTTGCAATCTTACGTGTCTAAAACACACCAAAGAAAACAGAAAAATATGTATTCGCGCCATATGACCCCTTTAAATGTTTGCCTGGTTTCGTGGCTGAAATATCTGCAACCATATTTAGTATTCCACTAATCTCTCATTTTTTGTGTCATCATTATTTTTAAGCCACGTACTATATTTGGCCTTATCAATGTCAGACATAGATACAGGCTGCCGCGGAAAAGACAAACAAATCCCTCTCTTCACATGCTTCACATTGCTTTTTAATGCTTCAAAATGGTCTTGTCCTGCTACTAAGAAAATTCCCAGCAGGACATTCAATGGGGTTTATGATAATGATAATGGTGGGGGGGTTTAGTTTAATTTGCACGTGTAAAGACCTTGTCTTTTAACTCTATTTAATTTCACCTTTATTACATAATCTTTATTAATTTGATGAAATAAAATTTTCACAGGTATATTTTTCTTTTTTGCAACTAATAGTGTGATATTAGAAGGGCTACTAAGATAAATTATTAGTAGCTTTATAAGAATATAAAACATACTTGGTCATGTGATTCAATATGGCGGCCATCATAAGTAGGGACCCGCATTAAACGTGTGCATTAAAACAGTCATAAATACTGGACATTTTCCCTTTTTAACAGTGGAAAAAGTTACGTCCACCTTAAAATAATGGGACATTTGAGGCCATTCTTGCTCCAATTTTTTGAGCTTGTAGAACAACTGAGTTTGGAAAGTTACTCTGAAATTAGAAGACATTCAGACAACAAATGTGATATGTCATGTGGTTTTCAGTGGTGTTTGGATCACGCAGCATTTCACAACAGCTGTTCAGAGACATTGATTAAAAATCTATCAATGTTATCTCTGGATATAGTTTTGATTAAGGTTATAGTATGACATCCACCTAATGAGGTTGGCCTCCGTGTTTAATTTATCACCTTTCTTTTCTATGTATGCAAATGTATTTCTCTGTAAGGCCTCAATCTGGGCGTACATCCAAAGCGATGGGATGGAGGAATGGGCAGAAAGTATTTTAATTTGTGGGAGCCATCAGGAGTTCATGCAGAAACACATCACAGCAGTTATTTCTTTCTAAATCTTTATGCAAAATGCCAGAAGTACAGATATCCTTATAGATATAAGTACAACTTTTATTATTGACAAATGTGATGTTCGCGAAGCGTAGTTGTGCAATATTAGCTGTTAATCCCCCCTCAGGGGAGATGAAACCATCAAAACATGAGCTGTTTGGTACAAAATAAACAAAACATTTTTCTTTACAAAACATTTTTTTCAATACAAGGTATTATTTGGACATATTTCTACAGTTTTATCAGTTGTTGATCATCTCTTGTTGTAATATTTTATAGACATTTTCCTAGGTCTTGACTTAGTAAGCTTTCCTTATATGTTAAGTGTAATTGTTTTGCCAAGCCATCTTAAATTCGTTCCAATACTTAGCTTCAGGTTGTACTCAAGCGCAACTAGGCAAACTGAATACATAGTTCGCCTTCAGTCGGTCTCTCGACGTTGTGTTGAGAGACACACTGGGGACGATCTTGAGAACCTATCATCTCCGAGAGGAATTTAAAACGCCAATGGGCTTGGCAAATGGCACACTCACACCAGTCTCAGCCCCGTACATACAGGTATCTAAGGAAGATGGCGGCGGTCATTTATTCGTCCTTTGTTCTTCGGAACCTGCTTGACGTACATGTCAAGCTGCATGTCTTCGAGATTCTTCTAGACTGAAAGAGTTATGACGCGAAGCAGCGGATTTCTTCCTCTGCGGTGGCGGACTTCCCATGGGTGTCTCGGCACTGAGCTGCAGATATTTTAGAAAGAGCAAAATTTACTCTCACAGTTTGCACTGTCTTCGGGCATGTCTTGCAGCTGTGTTCTTGGGCATGACAGACTCATCCTCGAGTCTGACGGCCATGACATCTGTACTTCACGTTGGGGTTCCAGCAGGTAGTGGCATCGGTGGCGTGTGCCATTCGCCAAGGCCCTTGGCGTTTTAAATTCCTCTCGGAGATGATAGGTTCTCAAGATCAAACCCCAGTCTGTATCTTAACACAACGTTTTTAACACATCTTGAATAATATAGTTGAATAAAAACAAGAATAAAATAATGTGATTGCGTTTAATCTGCTGGTAAATTGGATACATTTTATGGTTTTCCCACCATCTTCTCAAAATACATTAACATGAAATCGTGAAAAATTCTGTGTGCCTAGAAAGTAAATATTGGATTAACTTTATTCCCAATAATGTCGCATAGCTCCGCTTCTCATTGCTTTATTAAACATATTGCTTGAGGGTTCTGATTCTTAATGCTTGCTTTTAACTCTTTTCAGGTGGTGACATTGCTTAATGATCTCTATACCTGTTTCGATGCCATCATTGACAATTTTGATGTATATAAGGTAAGAAAAATATGATTTAATTGTGCTTAGGTCAAACAGAAACAGACTGTTTTTCAAGTTCAGAACATGTGCTGACCTGTGTTTGACTTGCATTAGACATTTTAATCTGTTCTTGCGATTTAAGGTGGAGACCATAGGTGATGCGTACATGGTGGTGTCGGGTTTGCCTGTGCGTAATGGGAAACTACATGCACGTGAGATAGCCAGCATGTCACTGGCTTTACTGGAACAGGTTAAAACCTTCAAAATCAGACACAGACCGAACGATCAACTACGATTAAGGATAGGAATCCACACAGGTATTGTTACTCCATCAATAATATTTCATCATTTTTAAGCTTAATATTATAAGCATTGAGAAAACCTTAAGACTTAAAGGACCACTCAGTTAAATTTTGCTGCATCTAGTGGTGAGGTTGTGAATTGCAACTTACAGCTCAACCCACCCCTAATGTGTCGCCACGTTTTAGCTTCTTTGCTAAAGGAGATGTATTTACGAAATGCACTCTGTAGAGCAATTTGTCCATCTAGGGCTACTGTAGAAACAACATGGTGAATTCCATGTAAGGGGACCCGCGGTGTATGTAGATAGAAATAGGTCATTCTAAGGTAATAAAAACATAAAACTACATTATGTAAGGTTTTTATACACCTCTGAAGACAGGACAGTGTACTGCGTTTCTATCAATAAATCCTCCTTAATCGTACCACCAGGACCTTTAATGAAGGTTTCATTTACAGTTGTGTTTAAAATGATTGTTTCCTTAGAGAAAACTTTCCTTATAGAAAAATCTTATAAGCAGTAGACTTATTTTAACTTTATTTGTCTATGTCTTCTCATTGCTGCCGTAGAGACCCCGTTGAGATTTTCTTAATCTCATGTACGATTTGTGAAGTATCTTTCTTAAGGCTTATCTGAGCTACTATTTTAGTTGAAACACCCTTTACTCTATGTTTACAGAATTAATAGTTTCTGTTTCTGGAAATCTTCTCTTAGTCAAACAGTAATCCTCTTCCCGCTGTTTCAGTGCTCCTGCAAGTTTACACTGTATGATCTGTATATATTTTCCGAGTCTCTATATACAAGTAGATGTGCAACTGAGGCCGTTATAAAGAGCTTCTGTCAGATATCATTTCATGACAGTCCGATGTTCCCATTCTGTTGATTTTCAAACCTGTCAAGTAGCATTACGACCATTTATAAGCAGCTCCTGTAAATTAAAGTGTGTGTGTGTGTGTGTGTTTTGTACAGGGACTGTGTGTGCTGGTGTAGTAGGTCTGAAGATGCCTCGGTACTGTTTATTTGGAGATACTGTCAACACAGCATCTCGCATGGAGTCTACAGGGGAAGGTGGGTAAAAGAATAGTTGTATCGTTTGGAAGTTTTTTCTCACATTTTGACAAGTTTGTAGGCATGTATTTAAAAGGGCAGTTTACGCCAAAATTGTTCCATACCATTTTACATTTCTTTGTTATACTAAACACAAACGAAGATATTTAGTAGAATGTCAGCAAATAAACAGATTTCATCCCCTTTTGACTCCCAAACATAAAAACTGCTTTCCATTCAAGGTCCGAAAAATGTCTTTGCAGGTGTTCAATTTTCATCAAAGAAATCTCTATAGTAACGAAACTGCATTGCAGACATTGATGCTTGAGATAAATGATTATCGTCAGAAAATATTATTATTGTTTTACACAGTACACAGTAAAACAGACAGATTAAAAAACACGCTCATAGGGCCGGTGGTTGGAGAAGGCTTGACAGTTACTGTAATGGTCTGATGGAATAATAATTTTAGAGGAGTTAGGTATGTTGAGTTACTAGATTTTGAGGAAAGGTTGAGGAGAATAATGCATAGAGTTTACGACGAGACCAGAAATGTAGCCTCAGTCATATATTTATATACAAATGCTACAGATCATAAATTTGACCCATCCACAACCATTCATGAGACTTACCACATAGATTGACTTACATTCTGAGCGATGCTTTATGAACTCATTAATAATAAATAATTGGAGACCGGGACACTTAAACTGTATTCTTTGTGATGTATAGTATGCGTTAATCTGCTTAGTGCTTTCTATAGAACACACAGCAGATCTGCAGCGTCTTCTCCACTTCTCCACTATGTATATCACTCTTATACTGCAGGAATATTTCACCACCCGAATATTTGTCCTGTCTTTTTTCTTCTGATAAACAAACTAACAAATATTTTAAAGAAAGTTAACTCTTATTTTCCATGTACATTTGAGAATAGGGCTATGGAATGCCTTTAAGGTCAGAAGTGAATTTATATATAACAGCATTAAGCTTTCACATTGAATCTGCATAAATAGACATAACGAAAATCCAATAATTCAAAGAAAAATCTAATAAAAAAGCTCTAAAGTTAATTAATGCTTTCATATATTTGAAGAAGAAAACTGTACTAGGTTTAGGTTAATTAACCCAAAATGCTATTGGCGGTCATGTTTCACAATTGACCACAATGCATAAATTTATACAATTACTTGATTTGTGTTTTATGGAAGGAAAACACAGATTTGGAATGAGGTGACTGGGTGAATAAATCTTAACAGACTTGATCAAATTATCATTTCATCCACAGCTCTGAGGATACATATGTCCTCAACCACCAAAGAGGTGCTGGATGAATTTGGCTACTTCGACCTCCAGCTGCGAGGAGATGTAGAGATGAAGGTATGTAAATCTCACGTGTAAATGCTTTTAAGGAATAGTTCATACGAAAAATGGCCCCCCATTGGGTTCCCATAGTAGGAATTTAAAATTATTAGGGTCAAGTCAGTGAGGACCATTTTTGGGTAAACTATTTCTTGAAGAAATTATGTGTGTACATTAATGCTGATTAAAATAAAACACTTTATGAGGAATGTAGTAATTGAATGGTTAATTTTTATGAATTGTTCATATTTATATCATTTTATTAATTATTTATTGAGTAAACTGGAATAATATTTTTCCCATTATTAGAAATGTTAAGTAAGGAATGTGTATTTACATTGCTAAGGTATCTGAATGAAAAGATGTTATGTAGTATTTAAACATTACTCAAAATAAAAACAAATCCTTGATAAAACATGGTCGCACAACCTAAATCAAAAAAACTTTGGATAAGTTCTGATAAACAACTATTAAAATGAAGTTGGATACAAAACGTAATTTCTGTTTTTCCTATACGATTTTATTTATTTATTCACAGTGAGATTAAATCAGGCCAACAAACATCCTTTATGCATTCATATAGAATTTTGATTGGGCCATGTTTCAGTTATCCGAATACATAAAATGTCACTCAAGTTGTGTCTTCTGAAAAAGAATAATCTGTTCGCTTTGAGCCTCTTAAATTTCACAATGTCTGCTGTTACAAGGAGCTGTCTGCAACAAAAGTGAAATCTGATCTTTTGACTATGCTGCATCATGTTGATATTGATCCGTCAGACGGGTTTTACTTATTCAAAGAAGCCTAGGCATTTTGTTAAAAACAATCCACAAGATTTTGCAATCCACTGAAGAATGAAGTCGGACATGAGATCTTGATGACATGATCTATTTTGGGTGAATGATGTCATCAGTCTGACAGCCTGAACAGCAACCTCAGAAACCATTTAGCCACGAGCAGCGTTAACTTTCTTCAGAGTGTTTCCTTCTCATATGTGTTTGAAATGACATGGTGAATGATGACAGAACGTTCATTTTTTGGTAACCATACCCATTTCGAGCATATTGCTCTTGGTGGATTAGTGCCTGCAGCGAGGTTGCTGAGTGCTCATTGATGTGTGTATTGATCTCTTCCAGGGTAAAGGCAAAATGAGAACATATTGGCTTCTAGGAGAGAAGACAGATGTCTATGTTATCTGAGAGCACTGCTGATGACAGGAAGTGACCACGCTACGAGCCACTGCTTCATACATTTGTTCTGTGTTTGAAAGGGTGTTTCCCACTCTCACATGGAACAGCACATTATAATACCTTTTGAGGGAGGTCAATTCAGGTATATTTCATACCTGCTTAAACTGCAAAAATTGTAAAGTGTTTTTTATAATGAAGTTCTCTTGTGCTTAGAGTTAAAGTACGTCTTTCCAGGTGAAATTCCTATTTTTATGTGCTTTCTATATTCAGATTTATATGCCATGATTTGGAAATCGTTGACATGTACTTGATTTTTCCTCAAATGGAGAGTGAAGAGTGAAAGGTTTTGTTGGGCGCGAAGTGATGTTATATCGTAATGTAATTTTTGTATATATGTATATCCACAAGACAATGTAAGATATTTTGTTCAATAAACAGAATTCATAACATGCGGTTGTGTTCTTTACAGCTCTGAAGAATTTTTAATACTAATGAATTCCTCATGAAGTGCTCTTTTCCCATGAACACACCTTCCCAAAGGGCTTTATATGTCATTAGCACACACTCTTGAATATTTCACACGTCTAATAATAATAAAATAATAATCATTTCACATTACCAAATGGGAAATCTAAAACATAATAAATAAACATGACAGAATAAGAATAGTATTAAGAATATCGCAGTACACATACCGTACAATACTCTCCCTTTGAAACCATAATCTCGGTTTGGTCCTTACAGAACAACTCTAATCATTACTGCTCACTCTACAGTTTGGTGATAAATAGGCATGACATCATAGTATCATCATTAAGAATCCATCTGTGCCTTTAGTGCATGGCATCTGAGCCTTTAGTGCACCGCATCTGTGTGCATGTGCGCTCATATTCACAGCCGCTTCTCGCCCCCAACATTCTTAATGACCAACCACTCGCAGTTCTGTTACTGTATGCTGTTGCCGAGAGGTCATTCTGTAAGCTTTGCCCTGATATACTCGGTAACAAGCAAGCGTGGCCTTAAGTTTAAACATGCATGTATACTGTCCAATTATAAAATGAAAAAGCTCATTTAAAAAGTATTGATAACCATTTTACTTTTGTTTTCAAAAAAGGCCTTAAGGATGTCTGGCAAATAAATTAGGAAGTAGATTGTGCACAATTTACAGTAAGAACAGAAATCAATACAGACGTGCAATTTAAAACACTCCGATAACGATTACTAGGATTTTACGTGAAACAATTTTCACAAAAAGAGTACATTTTGAAGCTGTGAAATCAATGAAATATATTGTTTGAGTAAAAAAATATGAGTGAATGTAGGTAAAAAGTACTGGTGGGCATAGATTAATTTTTTTAATCTAGATTAATCTTGGAATTAATCTGGATTAATCCAGATTAAAATGGCTCATTTGAATTCTGCCGAAGGCATTCATAATATGTGTGTTACCCAAATAATGACTAAAAGTAACTCTTTGAGAACGGGTTTCTCAAGCCAGGTGCGCATTAGACCAGGGGCTCATCTCCTGTTTCCAAAATGCATCATAAACTGCTTGAGAAAGCTGTTCTACTATGATCATTTGTGATGAAAATTAAATTATGTTCAATAAGATGTACTTGTGTTTACTTCCGCATTAGCTAAGGGATGCCTCTGCGTTTTCATCACCAGCAGGGTGGATTACTGTAATGGACTCCTTACAGGTCTTCCCAAAAAGACGATCAGACAGCTGCAGCTCATACAGAACGCTGCTGCCAGGATTCTGACCAGAACCAAAAAATCTGAGCATATCCCTCCAATCCTCAGGTCCTTACACTGGTTACTTTAACACCAGTTACACCAGTTACTTTAAGAATCAACTTCAAAGTATTATTAATTGTCTATAGATCACTTAATGGTCTAGGACCTAAATACATCTCAGATATGCTCATTAAATATAAACCAATCAGACTTCTCAGATCATCAGGATCAAGTCAGTTAGAGATAACAAGGGTTCACTCAAAACAGGGGGAGTCAGCGTTTAGCCATTACGCCACCCATAGCTGGAATCTGCTTCCAGAAGACATCAAATGTTCACCAACAGTAGCTACTTTTAAATCCAGATTAAAAACACACTTGTTTAGCTGTGCATTCACAACCTGAGCACTGTGCTGGTTCACATCAACTGCACTACTATTTCTAATTTATTTTTATTGTGCTCTTATTCTTTTTATATATACACTCACATTTTAATCAATTTTATTGCTGTTTTATCGTTTCTTAAAATCTAAAGTTTTTGTGATCGTAAATCATTTGCATTTTAAAGATACGTTTTAATTCTTTCTGTCAATTTTATGTAAAGCACTTTGAATTGCACTTGTGTATGAAATGTTACTTGCTATATAAATAAACTTGCCTTGCCTAGTACTTGAGACTGGAAGAGCTCATACAGTACATTTACATTTAGTGATTTAGCAGACGCTTTTATCCAAAGCGACTTACAAAGAGTTAGGGAGCAACAAGCGATATGTCATACAGGAGCCATAATACATTAGGTGCCAATACAAAGTTACTGGTTTCAACTAAAGCTAGACCACTACCTGTTGAGAGAGTTTTTTTTTAAACTAACTGTATGTAAACCAATTTCGTACAGTAAACCAATTCCACATTGCACAAGGTGCAAACAACCTTGTCGAGGTTTCCATTGGGAAGCGTCTAAAAATAAATTTTCCCTAAAGCAAACCCGGCGGCTTCATAGCTGCATCCATGTGTTAGCACG
Source organism: Triplophysa tibetana (assembly GCA_008369825.1). NCBI lineage: Eukaryota > Metazoa > Chordata > Actinopteri > Cypriniformes > Nemacheilidae > Triplophysa > Triplophysa tibetana. The sequence continues at coordinate 7,061,128 of CM017901.1, read as the reverse complement.
TCACGTTTGATGTGGTAATTTCACAGTAACGTTATGTTGTGTTCAGACCAAACGCGAATGGCGCGTCAAGCGCGAGTGATTTACATGTTAAGTCAATGCAAAGACGCGATAGACCTACTTGCTGCCATCACATCCTCCTGTCCACTCTCAAGGCTATGGGGGTCTCCGGAATGGTGCTACAATGGCTCAGGTCTTACCTCTCAGGTAGGTCATTTAGAGTATCTTGGAAGGGTGAGGTGTCTGAGTCCCAACATCTCGACACAGGTGTGCCTCAGGGCTCAGTGCTTGGTCCGTTGCTATTCTCTGTATACACGACATCCCTTGGCTCTGTCATTAGGAAACATGTCTTTTCCTATCACTGCTATGCGGATGATACACAACTCTACCTGTCTTTTCGCCCTGACGATCCGACTGTCTCAGCACGCATCTCAGCTTGCCTAGCCGACATCTCACTCTGGATGAACGGCCATCACCTGCAGTTGAACCTTTCAAAAACCGAACTGCTTGTAATCCCGGCTGATATAAAAACTTATCACAACCTTTCCATTCAACTGGGCTCATCAACCATAACACCTTCCAGAAAGGCAAGAAACCTGGGAGTGGTGATCGATGACCAGCTCAACTTCACAGATCAAGTTGCCAGCACCACCCGGTCCTGTAGATTCATCCTCTACAATATCAGGAAAATTAGACCCTTCCTATCAGAGCATGCTACGCAAGTCCTAGTACAGGCTCTAGTCCTGTCCAAACTGGACTACTGCAATGCACTACTGGGAGGACTTCCAGCTTGCACAACCAAACCTCTACAGATGATCCAGAATGCTGCGGCAAGAGTCATCTTTAATGAACCGAAGAGAGCACACGTTACTCCTCTACTCATTAAGCTACATTGGCTCCCTATAGTCGCTCGGATCAAATTCAAGACTCTGCTCCTGGCCTACAAGACCACCACTGGTTTGGCACCACCTTATCTTCACTCACTACTGCAGACATATGTACCCGCCAGATCCCTACGCTCTGCAAACGAACGGCGTCTTGTGGTGCCATCCCATAAAGGTAGAAAATCTCTCTCGCGCACCTTCTCCGGATCTGTTCCACCTATGTGGAATGATCTGCCTGCTGCTACAAGATCTGCAGATTCTGTAGCCATCTTTAAGAATCGCCTGAAAACCCATCTCTTCCGCCAACATCTTACTGTTCTGTTCTGACTCAAGTTTCTTCTCTACTCTTTTCTTCTCTACTCGTTTCTTCTCTACTCAATGTATGAATGAATGTTTCTGTATACTGTGTTAGGCTATATGAAACCTCTTCTTTTTGATTGCACTTATGCTCTTGTTGTACTTATGCTGTCCTAATTGCTACCATTACCTACCCCACTTGTAAGTCGCTTTGGATAAAAGCGTCTGCTAAATGACTAAATGTAAAATGATGTAAATGCTGAGCGAATCGCGTGAATGAAGCCCTGGGCCCGGTTTTTCAAAAGGTTTAATCCGGATAAAATTGATCCGGATTTAGTAATCCTTTTTTTGCGATCCGTGATTACGTAATCCAGTTTACTTTTGGAGCCAGTTTTTTAAAGCAACATCGGATTGGATCAATCTGATCCGGATAGGAACTTTTCAGGATCACCAAATCTGGATAACCAGTGCTGGATAACCAGTGCTCAAACAGGATAGGAAATCACAATGTACAACTATAGAAATGTAAAGAGCAACAAATAGAATAGCCAGTTTGGAGTCAATATAAGTTTATTTTTATGTGAAATGAAGACACACACATTTAAAAAAAACTAAAAAGAAGAATAACCCCATCTTATCCTCTTCCAGCAGTCCGCTCATCTGAGACCTTCAACACAAACACCGTACATTGAGGATATTTATAACAAGTATCAAGTATAGATATATTGAATTTAAAAAAAAGACTTACTGTCAAATACTCCACAATAATTTCAGACTTCCTCATCTGATGTGGAGAGACCAGCTTGTCTGAGCGTAGCCTTTAGGAGGCAGATATCAAGTCTGGCCTTGGTTTGCTGCAGTTTGGTCAGAGTCAGTTGTTCCTCTGCCAGACGAAGCTGTGCTTCTGCCCTTTCAGTCTCTTTTTGCAGAAGTGCCTTGTAATCATCATCTTTGTTTGATGAAGGGCACTTCAAGCCTTTCCTCTGAGATCCTGTGGCAACTACCACTGGCTCAACCAATGAGGATCCAGCTTCTTCCTCAGGAACAGAGCTGAGATTCAATATAAATACGCTCTCTGGATCAGCCTCAGGAGGAACTGGCAGATTCTCCTCCTCAATCCAAGGCTCGCCATCCCCTACAACACCTTGAATACCATGGAGAGCTTGCGACTTCTCACCTCCAATGTCGAGGACCACATCTGTGTAATCTCCCCTCTTAAATGGCTTGTTGCCTGTTTGTGGGTTTTTGACTTCAGCATGGTCCTTTGTTGCCCTGGCCTTAAGATTCTTCCACCGCCATTTGATTTGGTCTATGGTCCTCCTCTGGCCAGACCCTATGGCATTCACATTTTCTGTGATTAAAATCCAAACATCATTTTTCTTTTTGTTGGTATCCTTAGCAGAATTAAAACTTCCCACTATTGTTCTATAATGGGACCGAACACCCTCTAGTAGTGCATTGGTTTCAGCAGCAGTGAAGTTACAGCTTCTTGAGTCCATGGTTCCGTTGCTTTACTATAGTGAACATTGTTCATCAATTATAGGCCTTGGGTCCAATTGCCTCAATTGAACACAAGCCAAAACTAATCAGTTGGAATATGTGTGTTTGAAAAGACCATCTACACAGCCATATAAATCAGCCTTCTCAGAGGATTCACAGAGAGACAGTGAAATGGCAGGTGTTGTCCACCGCCACCACCACTTTGCCAGGAGAGGTTGCCTGCGTTGTCAAGTGGCCTGGGTCTGTCCATGATGCACGCATCCTGAGGGAGAGCACTCTATATAGAGACCTCCAAACCAACCGACCGGATGGCATAATATTAGGAGACAGTGCCTACCCACTCCTACCATGGCTGATGGACTCCTTTTCTAACAGCAAATACACCGGCGCAGGCACGCTTCAACACTGCTCATTGCAGAGCAAGATGTGCAATTGAGCGTTTAAATGGAGTTCTTAAGAGGCGCTTTGCATGCCTTGACTACCTGAGAGCAGAACCACAGAAAGCATGCAACATAACCCTTGCCTGTATTGTCCATCGCTACTAAGCGCAATGTCCCTCTCTGTGCTGACGATGATGCACCTGAGCCCCTTGGAGACCCTAACCAACCTCCTGCATTCTGCCAGAACGAGCAAACAGGACGTGCAACAAGGGACGCAATAGTTAGACACTATTTCTGATTTGGATTTGTTTTGGATACCAAAAATTTGTGATTGCCATTCTTTGCATTTTTTTTTGGTTATTCTGTAATCATTGCATGCATCACTAATAAATATTCTAAAAACAAAAATATTTTCGATTTTGATGAATATATATATCTATTAGTGACAGAATAAAATTTATTGTTTTTGGTCAATTTTGGAGGATTATTTTATGAGGCCAAACTCTTTCTACTTTGCTGTAGGCCTATACTGAAAGGCTGAATACGTTAAAGCCTACCTTATCACTGTAGCCTGACGGATGAACAAATAAAATTAAAACCTTATGAAAAAATAGGATATCTTGTAAGATACTGCATGATCCAAATATAGTATTATTTGATACATTTTTAAAGTTTTCATTACATTTTGGCAATAAAATCCACGCTGAATCCACCCTTCTGATGGGATCAGTTTAATCCAGATTTTTTGGATCAAAGTGATCCAAATCCTACAAAAAAGTTCTGAAAAACCCAAACTAAAGGTTTGATCCGGATCAAAACCAAGATTGGATTACGTGATCTAATCCGATTATGCGATCCGTTTTTACTTTTGAAAAGCTCATTTTCAAGATTTGATCCAATCCGTTATCCAAAATCCTAGTGGATTACTTTTGAAAAACCGGGCCCTGGTTATGAGATGATGAGGCGGCGCGAATGACGCGAATCACGCGAGTTGAAAAATCTCGTTCTCTTCCCCTACAGTGCAATTAAGCTATGTATACATCCACGCTAAAATATCAAGGTGAAAGTCATCATAGCTTGCGTAGTATAGACCCAGCTCCCAACCCGACTTATAGAATAGATTAACGGCGACATTTTTTTTTATCGCGCGATAGAGTCTCTCGCTGCGTTAACGCCGTTAACGGCCCACCACTAGTAAAAAGTAAATCTGAGTCAGTCGCGATTTCTTTAAGACTGCAAGGGAAGCTCAGCTTCCCCTATAATTGTCAAAAAATGAATGGTCAAATATATGTACTATTATGTTAACATTTAATTGACTAAAAATGCGTTAAACACGTTCATCTCGAACGAAAACAATTTCGTTCAGAATCAGCTACTTGGGTCGGCTGACTGGATTTCCTTCTCATTCATTCCCGTAGCGTACAGTGCATTACTCTGTTGAAGCCCAGCGTCCATTGACTTCAATGGGGCTGCTTTCAACAGTTTTTTTCAGTGCTTAGAAACAAGACGGTCATTGGATAATGCTGCGATTATGTCCCGCCCACGGACGCTCAGCGTCTCTGGGATGAATGGAGGAGTGGGCTGGCCCGGACTCCGAGCGTCTGCGTGATGATTGGAGGGTCTGTCGAAAGACTGCATCTCGTTTTGATTGACAGCGATTTTGTTCTATAAAAAGTCGCTGACGCTAAAGCTATTCAATCTCAGTCCCATTGCGGATTTTTCAAGTGTAGTTGAAAGACAAACTGCTGCAACCTATTTCTTGGTATTTGCTTGCCGAAATTGCTTGCCAATTTTCATCATACATTTCACACAATTATACACCACATTCCTTGTTTCAGTTTAATGTATACCCACATTTCCTCCGTCGTGTTTATATATATTTTTTTTAGATAGTTTGTTCATTCATTCATTGTGAAATGAGCTTCCCCTCTTTACAAGACCAGCAGCCGCCAAAATATTCTTTTAGAATTCACCAAAAATATTAAGTGTATACTACAAATATAATTTGTAAATTAAATACTTATTTTTTTTCATTAAATAAACCTTAATAATATATGTACATTTTTGAGGTATAAAAAATTTGATAAACAATCCAACAGTTAATATGTCCCACTGAGAAAATCTGTTAAATGATTTTAATATGACACCGTATTTACATTGGACGTCACGTGACACAACGCGGCATCCAGTGTGGACAAAATGTAAAATTATCATGCGTTTTGTTGACACGTTGTAACTGTTCATTTTGGTGATATTTACTAAGCCATATGAATGCTTAAGGTATAAAAGATGATCAAATGGTTTAAGATCGATGTGAATATCTAAGAAAGCTTATATTTTTATATATTTAGACCACTAATTATTGATTGCTTTCAGGATTTTTTAACAAAAAATTTAAACTGAATAATATTAACTAAATCGTGATTTGAAAACACATTCTCACTGCAAAAACGTAACCATTTTACGATGTGTCTCATTTTAGCTAATACGTACATTTTACGATTTGCTTTCACACCAGCGACGCTGAGTCTAGGGGCGGGGCTTCAGAATTGCTATTTTCCTAGTAATCTTAAATTTTATACAATTCACAATGTACAAATAAACCACCTTGTAAAATAGTTACGAATTCCCATGAGATCAGGTTGGATTTGATTACATTGGCTTTGTCAGTTGTCAGTTGCACCAGTACATAAACTTTGTCAAGTTTCCCAGAGATAACACTGAATTAATAGTCTAAAATTACTTGTTGCCTAGTTACTCCATGTTAATCCCGGTTTAAAGCATGAAAGAGGAACAGCTGGCTGATTCTAGACGGCACAGCTGTGTGAAAAAAATCCATTCTGATTCAAAGGAACCCGGAGCATAGGTCGATTTCACAAGCACATAGTAAGAACTTCACTCTCTCATGGTGAAAAAAGGCAGATGACTGATGTCTGGATGCAAATAACATACCGTTAAGCAAAATTTGTTGTATCAGCAGAGAATACATTTTTTAATTGCTCGTCATTTAAAAGAATATAGTTTGGAAGCGTATTTGGAAGTTAGAAAGTAACATAGATCATAGAGTAAAAAATCTCAAATGTATTTATAACACAATTTGTTATGTAAATCAACCTTAAAGTTTAAAAGCACTCCTGATTATCACTCGAAATAAGCCATTAGTAAATGTAGTTAATAATTACCTTATAATTTTTTTTGTAGATGAAAAAAGTATTCATTACTTCATGAATAGACCAAAATGACCCAATATTTTGCACTAGATAATGAAATATTCTTTTCACAATTTTTTACAAATGGGTATCATCCTGGCAGTCCAGTTTATCACTGATTGGTGTGCTAAAGGTGGCATTTCTTTTAAAAGGGCTATCATCAGTTGTGACTGCTGTCACACCCTGTGAACAAAAACAATGGTTAAAACCACAAAGATGTATTTTCATTCCAACAGATATCCTTGGCAGTAGAATACTACATAAACTTACCTGAATTTTCTGATAGTTATCACTCCAAAATGTGATGGCCCGGTCTGTTGTGTAATTATGCTCCTATATGAGACAAGCATTAGAATTGATACTCAACACACACTCGCACAAACCCTTTTGTAGTATTTAAGAATGTTGCCATGTCTAAAATGTGACCTTTTTTTAACCTTTTTTCTTTCTTAACTTTTCAAGATCATTTCATTAATGCTTTTAGAATTTATATTATTTTCTCAGACACTCTGAATGAAGAGTTTATTTCCAAAATAAAAAGTCATGTTATTTTATCGTGCATTTCAAATAATATCAATCAAACTGTAGTTGGTTTGTTTTGATTTAAGCCATAATCGACAAAATACAGCTTACTAACACAATAAAACATCTTGGTTACGGATGTAACCTCAGTTCCCTGATTGAGGGAACGAGACGGTGTGTCGAACAGACAGATGGGGTTCGCCCTTGAGAACCTATCAACTTCGACTAACTTAGATGAAATTGGCAAATGAAATTTGCATGCCGGACTCCGCCCCAGGATATCCGGGTATAAAAGGGAGATGGCGTGCTGCATTCGACATTCTACATGAGACGCTTTCGCGATGTTGTAATCTTCAAGTGGATAGGTAGGTAGGGATCCCAGAAGCCGCACCGTGCCGTAAGGCCACTGGGTAAGTGCCACTTCCTCAAATGGGGAATGCACTACAAAGACCACTTTGGAGAGGAGTTAGTGGAGGCACCCTTATGGTCTCACCGTCAGGGGAGAGCTCATGGGGAAAAATATGGGGACTGAAGTAGTTAACCGCAAGGAGGAGGTCCACCTAGGGAAGGTCATGGGTTACCAAGGTGGGAACCAATCATGAGGATACATCAGACGGATCCGCCCAACTGCAGGAGTTACAACGTCCGGTAGCACTAGGTCCGGTTAGAGCTATATGTGGATCACTCGGAAGGTTCCCAGCCTAAGGGACAGGGCTGCTCTGCCCAGCCCTCCCGCACGGGGTGTTTGCTTAGTAGTCAAGTCAAGTCAAGTTGAGCTTTATTGTCATTCCACTACATGTGTGGACATATAGCGGGACGAGATGTCGTGCCTCACAGGGCCACGGTGCTACATAAATACAGATATACAACACGAAGTAAAAGAGTATAAAACTATACACAACTAGCCTACTGTCAGCTTTGACTATACATATGCTATATATAAAAGTGGTTACCTATACATAAACTAAAAAATAAAAAATAAATAAAATGTAAAATAAAATACAAACTGTACAACTGGCTTCAAATACTGTACATGTGCAAAAAGAGAGAGACATTCAAGCAGCTGGCTGGGGAACAGTGTAAGGTGATTTGTGGTGCATGAGCCAGTAAACATACATACATTACAGTCATATATTACAATCGGTCTTTTGTGGGATTTTGGAAACACAATGGTGTGTGAAAGTGACTAGTGCATGCAGAGGAGAGTGTGTTACTACAGGTGGCTTGTGTAGGCCCGCTCACCTGAATTGCAGAGAAATAAAAGTTAACAGTTTTTCTGAGATGTGGTGAGGTGTATGTGGGGGGGGGGGTTGTTAGGGGTTTCAGAGAGGGGCGGTGTGATGTGAGTTCAGGGCTCTCACAGCCTGGGGGAAAAAGCTGTTGAGCAGTCTGGCGGAGCGGGCTCTGATACTCCGGTACCGTCTACCTGAGGGTAGGAGCTGGAAGAGACTGTGGGAGGGGTGGGTGGGGTCCTCCACGATACTTTTTGCTTTGCTGGAGCATCGTGTAAGGAAAATATCCAGGATGGAGGGGAGAGGGGCACCAATGATTTTTGCAGCTGTGTTCACTGTCCGCTGGAGGGTCTTGCGGTCTGCTGCACAACAGTTTCCGTACCAGACAGTGATGCAGCTGGTCAGCACGCTCTCAATGGTACCCCTGTAGAAGGTGGTCAGGATGGATGGAGGGAGGCTTGCTTTTTCAGCCGGCGGAGAAAGTGTAGGCGCTGTTGTGCCTTCTTGGAGACAGACTTGGTGTTGGTAGCCCAGGTGAGGTCCTCTGTGATGTGCACCCCCAGGAATTTAGTGCTGCTGACTCTCTCCACAGTCGAGGTGTCGATGGTCAATGGGGGGTGATCAACGGGGTTTCTCCTGAAGTCCATCACAACCTCCTTTGTCTTCTCCACATTGAGGGACAGGTTGTTTGCGCCACACCATTCAGCCAGCTGTGCCACTTCCTCTCTGTAGTGCGTTTCATCGTTGTTGCTGATGAGACCTACCACTGATGTGTCGTCGGCAAACTTGATGATGTGGTTGGAGCTGAACTTGGCAGTGCAGTCGTGGGTCAGCAGCGTGAAGAGCAGCGGGCTGAGCACACAGCCCTGTGGGGCACCTGTGCTCAGTGTGGTAGTGCTCGAGGTGTTGTGGCCGACACGGACTGACTGAGGTCTTCCGGTTAAAAAGTCCAGGATCCAATTGCAAAGGGAGTTGTTGAGGCCCAGCAGGCTTAATTTATTGATGAGCTGTTGTGGGATTATTGTGTTGAATGCTGAGCTGAAGTCGATGAACAGCATTCTAACATATGAGTCTCTATTTTCTAGGTGGGTAAGAGCCAGGTGGAGGGTGGAGGAAATTGCATCATCCGTAGAGCGGTTTGGGCGGTATGCAAACTGGTGCGGGTCGAGTGTGTTGGGGATGCTGTTTTTGATGTTGTGCATGACTAGCCTCTCAAAGCACTTCATTATGATCGGAGTCAGTGCTATGGGACGGTAGTCATTTAGACAGGACACAGGTGATTTTTTTGGTACCGGTATGATTGTCGTGGATTTGAGACATGTGGGGATGACTGCTTGGCTCAGCGAGGTGTTGAAGATATCTGTTAGGACATCTGTCAGCTGTTCAGCACAGTCTTTCAGTATGCGGCCAGGTATATTGTCAGGACCCGCAGTAATGGATGGGATGCCTGTTCTTCACCTCGTAGGGGAAGAAGGGAGGCTAAGTAGCACACTGATCCACCTAGGGAAGGGGGGGAAGGTGCTTTCGCAGGCATACACCCTACCGGCTGCCGGTCCTACACGTTGCCATGCACGATGCGGGCTGATACCGGTTTTACGTGGAGGTTGTAAAACCTTGCGAAGGTGCTGGGCTGAGACCATCCCGCAACACTGCAGATGTCTACCAGAGAGGCGCCCCGAGCCACTGCCCACGAGGAGCCTATAATCTGGGTGGAGTGAGCTCTCACTGATAGTGGACATGGGTGATCTTGGGATCGGTACGCCGTCTTGACGGCGTCCACAATCCAGTGCGCCATTCTCTGTTTGGAGACAACCCTCCCCTTGTGCTGACCTCCAAAATAGACAAAGTTCACGAAAGGGAGAGGTGGGAACTTTGGGCACGTAGCTAAGGTCTCAGTATAACGTGAGAATCCCCGAGCCCAAATTCTAGCAATCCGGGGACACAGAGAATGCTTGTAGATCTTCTACCCTCTTGATTGAAGCGAGCGCCATCAGGAGAGCGGTCTTCATCGTTAGGTGAGGTAGAGCAGCGTCTCCGAGGGGCTCGAAGGCTGGCCTCTTGAGGCCCGGCGGGACCACTTCAAGGTCCCAACAGGGTACGGAGCGCGGACGAGGCGGATTCCACCTTCTCGCGCCCCTAAGCAACCTGATGATCAGGTCATGCAGTCCCATAGACTTTCCAGCAACTGAGTCGTGATGAGCGGCAATGGCGGCTACATACACTTTCAGTGTGGAAGGGGAGAGGTTAATCTCAAGTCTCTCTTGTAAAAAGGACAACACGTTCCCGATCAAGCAACTCCGTTGGTCTTCTCTTCGAAAGGAATATCAGGACGAGAAGAGGCGCCACTTATAGGTGTATAGCCCCCTAGTGGCTAGGGCCCTAGCCTGAGTGATAGTCCGGGGGTAGGCGACTCAGTATCTCTGCGTCCTGTCCAAGGGCCAGACATGGAGGTTCTAGAGGTCTGGCCTGGGATGCCACAACGTGCCCTTCCCCTGAGAGAACAGGTCTTTCATCAGGGGAATCGGCCAGGGGAAGTTGATGTCAGAAGCATTGGCTCTAAAACCCAAGTCCGGTTGGGCCAGTACAGCTTAACTAGTAGCACTTGATGCTCCTCTTACCTGACCTTACAAAGGGTCAGTGGGGGGGAGGCGTACTTCCACTTGTCCCGCGGTCAGCTGCGAGCTAGAGCATCATGCCGAGGTCGGTGGCGGTACGGAGTTCCTGCATTACCCCTGGGTCTATCTTACCCTCATGGAGCTCTTTCAACGCCTTGACCTGATGGACCTGCAGGATGGCCATGGCGTGGAGAGAGGAGGCAGCTTGGCCCGCAGCATTGTAGGCCTTCGACACCTGAGATACCGAAATCCTACACACTTTGGACGGAAGTCTAGGCCGACCTCTCCAGGTGGCCGCCGTCTGCGGGCACAGGTACACCGCGACCGCACGCTCCACCTGGGGAACATCGACATAGCCTCTAGCTGCCCAACTATAGAGGGAAGTTAGGGCGCTGAAACGAGCTGAAAAGGGGGCGTTTCAGGTCTTACTCAGTTCCTCATACACTTCCGGGTAGAAGCTCTTTTAGAATTTGCTCGAACACTTCTGGAACCGCCGAGATGCCCAGGGGACAGTCCGCTGCACCACGTCGTAAGAATCCGGCAGTTCGCTTGTAGAACTTTTAAGTTTGCTCATTCATGAAGCAAAGGCTAAGAAGAAGAAATTGTGAATGAAAGGCATGCAAATTTCATTCGCCAATTTCAGTGGCCTTTTCTAAATTAGTCGAAGTTGATAGGTTCTCAAGGGTGAACCCCATCTTCGGTTTGACACAATGCTGAGAGACCGACAGAAAGGGAACAATAAAAATATGATTTAGGAAAATGATCAAGTTATCTAATTTTGGAAACAAACTCTTCAAATATTCTGGATTATTTGGATTAAAAGTGAAGAAACAAACCCAGTGAGTAGTAAATAAAGTAGGCTGTTTTTTTTTACCGGGCTGATTAACCCATTGTTGGTCAAATATAAACATTTTCTAGGTTAATTCAACCAAATAGCTAGTATTTTTCAGAGTGTAGCTGAGACCCTACATGCAATATTTTATTTAGTCACATAGCCAAATCATTTAAAATGAACAAGAATGGCACCAATGTGATTAAAAGTTAATGGTCAATGGATTTAAAATGACCAAATCCTTGTTTTTTATGTACCTTTGTATGTTTGTTATGTCACTAATATTTACATATCAAACTAAAATGCTTTGACCATGGCATTGTTCTTGGTTGAGGTAAGTGTAAACAGAAGCAGACCTCGGTCAGCGGCGCTTGGAAAGATTTGAAACCCTCCACCCTGTAGTCTGATTTGCTCACAGAGCTCCACTCAGGAGCCGGAGGTTCTGGGTTTAGCTCTGCATGTATCTGTTCACTGTAAACAGACCAAAATATCGTGATAAAAACATTGTAATTCTAATATTTTTTTAAAGTGCTCATAATATACCTGATACACCAGGCAGGCCTTGTGCTCTATGAGCTCCATCTAAACAAACAAACAATACACTGCACGATACTTCCGATTTACTGACTTATTCTTAAAAACAACCAGCTTAAAACTCAAAGCTTTAGTCCGTTCCTAGACATAACTAGCTAAATTGTTCTCAGAATAATTTCTCAGAAGTGACCACTTTTCTTTGACACTGGCAATTTCTTTTAACAACGGATCTCAAAATCATTTTTTTTGGATGTAGAGTATAAAGTCAGTTCACATAAATAGCCTAGCAGAATTACCACAATTCAAGTTCACATTAGGCACTAATGTTTGACAATCAGAAAGTGTCCAAAAGTGTCAGAAAGTATTTGTTTATTATTCAATAGCAAAGCAAATTTTTTTATGTTAAACAAGTGGGCTTGTAAAATTGGCATATGATTTGTTATGTTGTTATTATTATGCAATCACATTTATTCTAGACCCAAGGTCTATAAATATACGGTCTCAAATCAGAATCAGATATTGTTCTGTTGTCTCAATCCTTTTCCTTAAAAGTATTTCGCAACCACTTGTCTGGGGTTAGAGACTTGGCGTCAAGTGTTGTACACTGTAAATAATTTCTGTTGTTCAAAGTTGTTCAAAGATAAATGAACATTAAACATCAACAAGTCTTTATCTTTACAGAAAAAAACTATACAACCCAGCCTCATGCAATGCATTCTGAGAATTAAAATTAGAAAAAAAGCTGAAAAAGGATGATGAGGATTTCTGGTTATTTTATAGTTTTTCCCACTAAAGATAAAGACTTGTTGATGTTTAATGTTCATTTATCTTTGAACAAACGGTTTCCAATAAGTTAATAAATATAAAATAAATTAGATAAATATAAATCTACAGGAAGTTACTGGCAACCAGCTGCATAACTACAGCAATTTTTATAACATTGTACAGTCTGCAAGGCCTCAAAGTTTAAACAGAAAGTCACATAATAAATAATAACTAAAAGGATTTAATTGTAGCTACAATGAAGCAGACCATGGCGCAAACATTACATTATTTCTCTCCCACTGTTTCCTTCACTGAAAATTGAGACGAGAAATGTGGGAGGATAATAAAATTGAATCTGTGTTTTACACTCGATGAGGTCGTTGAACATTAAACTAAATAAAAATAGCTAAACTTAAATCGAAATGGTTTATTTCGTTACCTTATTCTTTTGACAAGGTCTTTTTCCAAAAGCTCAGTCCTTTTTCCTGAAAGAAAATTGATTTTAAAGATGGCAGAGAGACCCAGAGGGCTTGGAAATAGGCTAAACATCAAAGAAGTGGACTTCTATGTAACATAGAACAAACTGTATTATAAATAAACGCATACATCATATTCAGAATATAGGCGACTATATCTAGTTAACTACCAGTGGAAATAGTCTATGTATTAGAGTAATTCTTTACCCTACCTCTTTGTCGTATCACATGGCTCTTTGGCGTACTGAAGGCATCTTTAAATGTAGTAACCCCCTGCACTGTTGCAGTCACATCGACGGTGATGATACCCACATGTCCATTTTTATTAATACACGATTTAGGCCCTGATCTGTCCAGGAATGCAGTAGCCCTCTGATGTGCATGCGAGGCAACGTATGTCATTTGATCAGGTGGAGAGATAGTTATGCAAATAATTAAAAGGGTTCTTATGTAAATTTCAAGATCTGTGCCTGACAAATATAATACGCCTGTAGTGTAGTGAATCTAATCTTGTCTTACCTCCTCAACCCAGTTCCCCAGTAAACATATTCTGTCCGTACTGTTTTCCTCAATAATCTCCGGGGTGAATGCACTCATGTTTCTATGACGGTGTTCGATAAACAACGTTTTTTTTTTAATAAAACGAGATCCAGACGAGTATTAGCGTTTTACCTCTCGTTATTTACAGGTCTCAATATCATTCGGGCAAAGCTGCATCTAGCGTTTCAGCGCTGCTGTTGCCGCGGTAACGTCAACAAAAGCGTTAAAGGGATAGTTGACCCAAAAGAAAAAATCTGTCACCATCATGTCGTTCAAAACATTATGCATCTTTACAAATTATACTTGCAAAATATAATTTGAGAAATGTCTTAATCGTGTCCAGTGTACACGGCCCCATTTTTTGCTTTGATTATGTTTTTTGGGTGTTTGGCAGTGGATGTTTATGTTTCTAATTAAAAAACGTTTTACATTTCTCATATTTCAAGTCTATTGTTCACCGCTGTCTCTCTTCTAACAAAACGACTGGATTTCTTCCAGTCTATATAAAGTCCCTTCTTCCGAAACGCTCTGATTGGTGAAGCTGACTAGGTCTGTCGTGATTGGTCTGTCATCATGGTATTGTTGCTAAGGTATATTGTATGATTCATACAATTAATAATTGTTTTGGTTGTTTTGTAAAGTCTAACGACAATACTGTGTAAAAAATTCCTTTAATTAAGCAGTTTCTTAAATAATTGAACCACAATGTCTGGTATTAATGGTAGGCTATCACCCATTCTGACATTTGGTCTGATTGCTTATTGTTGAGTGGGAGTTTAGATATCTGGTTGACTTCAAATGTCTATACAAAATTAAGATATTAATAAGACATAAATAATAATGTTAGTAAAGTAGAATGTTAGAACCTTCTAATTTCATATTTGATTGCAAAATTATCTTACAGAAATGGTTCCAAATGTACTGTATGTATCTTCTGTTCTTTGCTGATTATTTTACGTTTTCACCAAATTCTTATTTTCTTTTATTTGTACAGAAGAAAACTATACTTACAGAAAAGTATGTATTCTTTGAACCTAAACAAATGCCCCTTTTTTGCTCTTAAAAATGTTAATTAATATTTATGTTAAAACCTTGTTTTGAGTATTAACTCCGCTTCACAACTCCTTCCTGGTGGAACATTCTTCCTAACTCTGTCCGGTCAACCTCATCTCTCACAACATTCAAAAAACTACTCAAAACCCAACTCTTCTGTGAATATCTGACAGACAAATAAATTAATTAAAAAAAAAACCCTCACTAACCCTTTCTCTCAACAGGTAATGGTGTAGCTTTTGTTGAAACTAGTAACTTTGTATTGGCACCTAATGTATTACGGCTCCTGTATGACATATCGCTTGTTGCTCCCTAACTCTTTGTAAGTCGCTTTGGATAAAAGCGTCTGCTAAATGACTAAATGTAAATGTATTATCACATAAACTCTAAAGACAAGAGTTTTTTTATTATTACGACTTTCTTATTTAAAGGTATAGAGATATATTATTATTGCAGTCTCAGTAAAACTGTATGCACTTGCACAAAACATTTCATAATATTATTTTATTAATGGTCCAGTGCATGAAATTAAGCATAATCTAGTGAGCCAATGGCTCAATCCAGCCCTCCACGTGCCCTTTTGCATCACAGCGGAGGCTCATACAGGACAAAGATGTTGTCACATTCTCGCTTCTTTGCAGAAGCAGATAACGTATTTATGAAACATGCTCTCTGGAGCAGTTTTTCTGTTTAGGGCTACTGTAGAAACTGTGTATAGAAATAGCTCATTCTAAGGTAGCTAAAACATAATGATTAATTATGTAAGGTCTTTATAAACATCTGAAGTATTATATTGCATTTCTGTCAATAGATCCTCCAAAAAACGACACATTGTAAATCTTCTACTCATACCAATGAAGTGGTTGTATGGGGTTTATTAAAACGTTTTAAAAAGAAATTGTTGAAAATGCTGTGTTACCATCTGCAGGAAACAGTAATATAATGTAAAAATGTGAGGAAATTGCTTTCATACAATGTGAAGAGCATTGCCCCAAACAAATGGCTCCTGATGCCACTTTGTGGTGCAATGAAAAGTCCCTTTGTGGCAACTTAAAGTAATGCAATTACTTCCTACCCCTTTCAGGTCACATGTAAAATTTGTGTATCTGTCACCAGGTGCCCTACCAAATTCCTCAAGCCATGTTCTTCAAAAGTATCAAAATATCATCATCCCCGATCCACTCTTACCAAGCCTCAGAAAGTTCAGACCTCAATGTCATTTCACCCCAAACTGTGACATCGTTTTCCCAAAGCACAACGACATCACTATTCCCTGGTTTAAAAATAGCATGTCCATTAGCTGAAGAGTGTGTTCAAAACCTTCTTAAAAAGCACCATTTCTAACACTCACTGCTCCAGGAGCTTAAAACAACATTTCCCCACCCATAATTCACAGTGTGTCCTATGTGTGGTCATTCACACTGGCAGAATTTGGAGGCAGATTAAATTTACTCAACCTTAATAAATTCTTCCGTCGATTCACAGACAGTTAAGTCAGACAGTGATTGAGTCTTTGTGTCCTCACATAACCCCTGACCCCCTTCTGTAACCTGTTGGCTTCTTGTCTGTGTCAAACATGAAGAACAATAACAATGTTTTTCGACATTATATTATGGACATTTCTGTTAATACTGAAATGCAACTTAATTAAGTGCAAAATGTAAAATATAGGAATATTTATTTTAATACAGTATATTATGCCATGTTTATCCAGTTATTTTTAAGAATGTACACACAGTCCGTCATTATTTGGACGTGTATATTAAGTTCAGACAATGAACTAAGGAGAACATGGGGTATAAATACAAGGGGAATGCAAGCACCAGAAACAGGTGCTAACAAATAGGTAACTATATGGAAACAATTGACTCAGGGGAACAGAAACTGAATTAAAACAAATCATAACCGTTGCATATCACCCCCTCCCGGAAAGGTTGTTCAGGAGGTGGACGAGGGGTAGGTGAGGGGCAGGCAAAGGAAAAAGGGGACAGTCCATGGAGCCAGGGTGGTGAGGAAGGTGGCAAAGCCAGGGAGCCTGCAGCAGAGAATCCAGGTGGTGGTCCAGAGACCAGTCAGAATGGCGGCCCACGGTAGAGTAGCCGGAAGGAGGAGCCATGGTAGATCTAGGAGAGGGGACACCAGGAGGCAGACTGACGAGGACAGAGCTGGTGGGGGAGGAGCACAGGATGGAGACGAGCAGACATAGAGCCCAGGTGACACAGAGGGTAGGAGGGACACGGCAAAGCAGACGGCTCAAGCGATCGAGGCTGAGGCGGGGATCCGGAAGAGCCTGGCGGAGCTACAGCAACTGAGGATGGAGGTGGAGCCTGAGGGAAGGAGGAGCCTGACACAGCCATAGTGAAGGAGTGACGAGGCGTAGCTGGAGGACTGGAGTCCCAAGGTCGGCGGATGGTCAATGACTGACAAATGCAGAGCCGGAGTGATGAGAGAGCCTGGTGGAAGGAACCAGGAGCCAAGGTGTAGCTGCATCAGAGGGCCGAGTTGGAGTCCGGGTCTCGAAGGCTGGAGGCAGAGACATAGTATTCTCCATCCCCAAGGTAGCTGGCGGCTGGAGATCCCTAAATTCATCCGAACCAAGAGTGCTGGTGTGCTGAGGGGTCTCTGGATGCCAGCAGACACAGAGCAAATGGAGTGGCTGATGATAAAAGAGGATGCGGGAGAGGGAGGCTGAAGAGGCAGCAGGGACTTGGAAGAGCTGGGCGGTACCAGCGGGGTCTTGGAAGAGAGGGTGACAGCAGTGGGGACTTGGAAGAGCTGGGTGGGACCAGTGGGGACTGTAGCAGCCAATATTCCTCCTCATTAACCCAGTCTGCAATGGCAGAGACCAGTGGCAGCTCACCATTTGCGGCAGGAGTGGGCCTGCTGATAAAATGTGACTTCAGGTTGCTTTTTTGTCACTGTCTGCTCGCAGCTAGGCTTCTTGGACAACATGCGGCAGCACAGACCGATCGGCTTCTATCTAGCATTACACACAGCACCGCAAGAGCTATTAGAAAGCGGTACCGTGATGTCACGTACCGATTGGTCTGTGAGGCACCAAAGGAGATCAAACAACACATCTGAGCATGTAAAACAACTGAGAAGCAAATAATGTCACAGTGGTCTCCTCACGTAATCATTGGCAAATATCAAATTAAAAAGACGAAATACTCCAAGGCACTCATATAGTAACGATAAAGCATTTAATTAACCGGGTTACATCATTAAAAATGCTCAGCTCTTTCCTCCACCTTCAATACCACGGCTGAGGGGAGACCCTTGAACAAGGCGCCGTTCCCCCCAATTGCTCCCCGGGCTCCGCAACAATGGCTGCTCACTGCTCTGGGTGTGTGTTCACGGTGTGTGTGTTACTCACTGCTGTGTGCATGTTACTCACTGCTGTGTGTGTGTGCACTTGGATGGGTTAAATGCAGAGCAAAAATTCAGAGTATGGAACACACTAAATGTGTAGCTGTTCCTGATAGCCTTTTTGGTCATTATATCTTATTCTCCTTTTCCATCAGTCCAGCCCTATTCTGCTCACAGGTGAACAGAGATTATAGAGCTATTCTGTTTACACCACAATGCTGGCAAGCAAGAACAGCCGGGAGCGAATATGAAATGAATGGCGCCAGCATGAGTTTCAAGGAAACAGTTCAATGTGCATTTAATTCAAAATTTTACCTTCGCTAGAAGGGAAAGAGAAAAATCTTGTTCTAATTCGAACCACTTTATCCTCAGAGATCTATTATTTAGTTTAAAAGGGTATGTCCGTGTATTTACTAATGTTCTTTTGATTTGAATGATTTTCACAGCTCTGCTGTGTAAAATTAACACCAGAGATTTTTAGATTAATCTAACTTTACCTTGGTAAATAACACAATGCACCTAAAATCAACTGAATCAAACCAGTTGAAAAAGCTTTTAACAAAGAAACATATAATTTCTGAGTAAAAATTATATTATATTTTAGACAAAAATACCATAACTAGGAAATTTCCATCCCCATTCATATTATGTACAATGGACCAGACACCTTTGTCCACCCAGTCTTGAAATAACACAGATTTCCCCCTTAATAGGGGTACACTTTTATTCCACAAAGGACAACTCTTTGGCGAAATGTTGTGTTTGTATATACATCTCTAATATTATAATACCTGACTATGGAAAGAGGATTTATAATTGAATTTAATGGCTCAAAATCAAACCTAATAGGAAATCAATGCCCTCAACTTAAGACTGCCATTCATGACATGGAAATCAATTATGTTCAATATATCTGACTTTCGTTTTATAACGGTGCTTGTTTATCGAAATAATTTTATACTGAATTAAAAAAAAAGTATTTTATCAACCTATCAGATAGGAAAATTATGGGTTAATCAACCTGGAAAGAGATTGAGACTTCTGAATGAGAATTCTGCAAAACATTGAGATATCCCTTTGTAACCACATAATTAAAATATTTAAACTTTTTCAAATTATCAATAAAAGGAAATTTTAGGGTCTTTAGTAATAACAATACATAAATATATTACCTTTGTTTTTCATGGAATATTGAACAAATGAGATTCTGTATGATCATGAAGTGCCATCAGATCACACTTTTTTATATTCAATTGGAGCCCAGAAGCTTTTGAATGAGACACCAGATAAATGGCAACTGGAGTCTGCTGTGCATCACTAAGAAACAGGGTGGTATCATCTGCCAGTTGACTTATTAATAACTGACTCCCTAAAACATACAAAGGCCTAACATCTTTACTGTTTTTCATATAAATTGCTAACAGTTCAGCTATTAAAAATAAGTAAATACGGACTTGTCCGATCCCCTTGTCTTTTACCTCTGTTAATGTTAAATTTCTTAGAAGTCCCACATGGCAATGATACTGAACTATTTGTCTTTGTTCAACATCTCTATTAACTTAACACTTTTATGGCCAAAACCGAAAAAACTTCAATGCATGTAAAATTAATTAATGTTTTACTCTATTTGAATGCCTTATAGAAATCAAGAAACTAAAGAAACTCATCATCCTTAATTAAATGACCACTGAAAACATCCTTGTTACTGAGATTACATCTGTTATTGAGACCAGGCCCAGCGAACGGCAGGTTCTAGAATGCACCTATCTATGATGACATTGATAGGTTAAACACCACTTCCAGAGAAAAATTTCAACAATTTCTTCTCTAGCCCCGCCCACTGGTGTCGCGCATGACAATTCAGAAGTGTCGCGGAAATAGCTAGAGCAAACAAGCAATAAACAAACAAACATGCCGTTAAAGCCGTTGAGCCATGCTTTGGATTCCGACATTAGTAATGTGAGGTTAAAGTTTCATTTTATTGACGATTTAAGTTCCAGCTCATGTGGGAAAAATATGAAGCGTTTGTTCGTTTCATTTCTCAGAGGATTCCTTTGTGAACAAGGCAGAGATCGACACTGGATTTGTGGAGTTACCAAAATTTAAAGCAGTGCCGTGTCGTGAATATTGAATCTGATAGGAGTGGTGCAGCAATCTCATGGGAGTAAAACATTTTTGTGAGTACGTCACTATTGCTTTGTTAGAGATTGCTTGATGTGCCCTGAGCACTATCGCACAAGATTAGTATTACCTGGGGACCTCTGGTCATTTGCAATACTTGCAGAGATTGTTTGTGATCTTAAGCCGTGCAAATCGCCATGTCTGTGATGTGGTGGGCTCATATATAATATTTCAAGGGTTTATTCACCGTTTGCGAATAATGGAAGCTGTTGTGACACTTGAAGTGTTTCGGTATTGTCTCGGGTGCTGGGTGATATTCTTAAGTTATTTGGAGTCTGTCTTTTGTTTGTTTATAATGGAAACTCTCTTAAAATCTCAAACGCAGACAGGTATGGTCATAAATCATAAAACGCAATACAAACATAGGCTATACAAACTATACGCAAAGCCTTGCCATCAAATAAGTCAGGGAAATAAGTCAGTTAATTTGAGTAAAATCATCTTGTGGCATTAGGCTCCCATTCACACGCCCCAGGTGGCCCGTTCCCGGCCAAGTGCCATCGGTCTCTGCAGGACTATTCTTGGGAGGTCGAGGCCAGGAAGGCATCCGGACGTGATGGACGACCCACCATCTTTTCCGGAGAGGGAGGAGTTGGTTTAACAGCCGTTCCCACAGTTATTGGAACGGCTGCAGCTTCGAGAGGTCTGGTATCCAGGAGGACCGTGTGGGGGGTATGGTACTCTCACCTTGGGGGAGTCCACACCATCCTCCTCCTCACCTCCTGCAGCCTCTTGTCCACCAGCCAGCCTCGGTGGTAAGCGGGGGAGACAAGAGTCCTGGGGGTCCTCTTCGGATGCCTCTTACCCATAGCCAGACGGGTGGGTCGGCTGAAGAAGAAGAGGCAACGGAGAGGGGCGTTGAATCCAGTACAGCCGGTATCCAGTCCAGTGCAGCCGGTGCCCCCGCCGGTGATCCAGCCGCCGTCCAGTCCTGTGCAGCTAGCATCCCAGCTGGTCTCCAGTCCGGTGCAGCCGGTGTCCATTCCGGTGCAGCCGGTGTCCCAGCCAGTGTCAAGTCCGGTGCAGCTGGTATCCAGTCCAGCGTCCAGTCCGGTGTTGCTGACGTCCTATCTGGAGCAGCCGGCGTCCAGTCCGACGTCCTGTCCGGTGCAGTCGGTGTCCAGTCCAGGATTTCACTCCTTAAGGCAGGGGTTCTGTCATGATTCTGCCTCATCATGTCATGTCTTTCTTGGTCTTGTGGCAGAATCATGGCAGGATCCCTATTTTAGTGTAGAGAGAGACATGACATTGATTGTTTTGACCTGCCATGCTCTCCCTCTGGTTTCGTTATTGATCCCGCCCTCTCAATTCTTTGTTACCTTCCCTTAAGTGTTTCAATACCCACACCTGCCACTTGTTTATTATTCTTTGTTAGACTCCCATTTAAAATGTCCTAGTTTCTGCTGTCCTGTGCTACTTCGTTTTGTTCCATGTCCTGTTGTCGGTGTTCTACTCATCCTCGTGATATCTCCCAGTCAAAGTCAAGTAAGTTTAGTGTTAGTTAATTGTAGTCTTGTCAAGTGTGGTATTTAGTCTTTGTTAGTTTAAGTGTAGTTAGTTTAGTTCCAAATTACCTGTCCTTTATTATTTCTAGTGTGTCTTGTTTTGCCATATTGTAGATTTTGTTTGCGGTTTTAGTCTTTCCCTTCTGCCTGCAGTTGGGTTCTTCCTCCACGTAATCCCCCATAAAAAAATATTTTAAAGTTTTAAATAACCAATCTTTTATATCCTTCCAGAAAAATGTATAAAAATTTGTCGAAGCCGTCTGATCTAAGAACTTATAATCAATTTGTTGCTGTTAACTTTTGAGACGTTTGTGAATTTACATTTCCATGCCTTTAAACATGACGCAGGACAAAACGAATGGTGATTCGTTGCTTTACCTGTTAGTCATATGGCCTCATGGGCGGTTCTTGGCAAAAGAAAGTTGCGATAAGTTAGCGAGACTACTGAGATTCAAACCCATGACTTTTTTCCTGCAATGCTAAATTGAGCTGTTACTTAATATTGAATATAAATAATGTGATTATAGCTTCGAACTCCATAAAACGAATTTGAACATTGTAAGAGACACAATGGCCTATTAAACTTTTAAAAATGATAACGTTTTATATTCAGCAGCAGAAAATATCAGAAGACAGTTTCAAAATGTATTTATTTATGGGTTTGTGTTTAGGTAAAACTGTCGTTTTTGTTTGATTCTGTAAACTACTAACAATATTTATCCCAAATTTTAATTTATTTGCAGAAAATTAAACTGGAGAATCAGGTCAAAATAACAGAAACGATGCTCTGTATTTTTTTCAGACTGCAAAGAATAAAAGTTCATATTCACTTTCATGCAATACAACAGAATATTTGTTCATCTATTTAAGTTCAAATGTATTTTTTATGTGATAACCTTGGTTTTTAATACAATTTTCATGTGTCTTCTCGTGCTGTCAGTCTTTCACATTGCTGTTGGATGACTTAATGTCACTGCTGAGGTTTTAATTTGTTGAGATTTAACAGAGTCTGGACAGGACAATTCCAAAATACATCTAGAAATGCTGATTTAATGAACAACTAATGGAGAATGGTCTCTCAATTTTCCATGGCTCTATATATATGTCTGTTGGTCCGGGCACAACAAAAGTAATTATTTCTACCAAATTCTCTAAGATATCTAATAAAGTAGTGAGCTGAAATAATGTAGTGCGTTAGGCTTGAGAATGCAGACTGTTCATACCCAGAAAATGCCTAGAAGCTTTTACATTGATTTTAAATGACACCTTATTTAAGATATTTCTTTAGCCTCCTTTTTGATTTTTAGAGTCTCCAGATTCCATCAATCTAGGTTACACAAACACATCACTGAGCGAACTGGAAAACCTGAAGCCTGGAAAAGTATTTTACAACTGTAAGACCTAACATCACAAAACCGCTGTGGTACCTTCACTGAATATCGTAGCATGCTCCACTTTTACAACAGATAGTCTTATACCTTTTAATGGCTTCTGGATCGCAAGAATTCAGACGTTATAATTGTATCAATAAATGTGTCCCCTAAGCCAACATCTGTAAGCTGTCAGATGGTATACCTCAAATAAACACAAGAACTTCTCAAACATCTTGGTTTCATCCGTAAAGGGCAGACTTGTCTTCGGATATGATCAGAATGTGAACACGACCTGAGACTACAAGATATGGATGGGGGGCCTCGGGAACATGATTGAATTTTTGTTTGTTATGTAATCAGTACCGGTCATCACATGACGAAAGGCGCTCTATTATTTACCTAGCTGGAATAACACTTCAGCACGGACAACGGAGTGGCCTGCTTCTTAGTGTTGTTTTAACAAAGTTCTGCTGCCGTGGGCTGAGCGGGGGCTGAGGTTATGTGAGAGGCACTGTCTGCTCTCCAAGCAAAGGTGAGTTGCCTTTCCTCTGGCCCCTGAGCCGGGGTCTTGTGTTTTGCTTGGCAGCCTGTCATAAAGTCAGCTGCTGTGCACATTTCACAAAGTTGAGTCTGCGACCTCAAACACTCCTCTCTTGCCGGGATGTTGAGGTGCTGTAAAATGGGCCGATTCTTTATCACACAAACACCTTGAACTGCAAGTGGTCTGGGTGCCAGGAAACGGAACACCACTGTTGGAGTCCTTTCTTTTTAGTAGAGAATTGCTAAAAAAAATTGCATGAAGATTACTGCTCATTTATTAAAAATACTAAATGCCCCTAATTCTAAAAAATGTTGCGTTATTTTCATCCACTATTGGATCATAAAAGGGTGAATCCAACAGCTGGGTTGTAAATTAACATATGCTGGGTTGTTTTAGTCCTTTGTTGGGTCAAAATAAACGATTTGGGGATTAATTTAACAGGTCGGGTTTCTCCCTTTCTGATCCAAGGCTATGTTGAAAATAACCCAGAATTTTTTGAGTGATTGCATAAATTGTGTTAGACTAAAAGTGGCTGCTGACGAAAATAAATGTAAAATGTGAAGGTAATCTCATTTTTGGTCTAAATGGTTCCGCGAAGAACCTTCAACATCCTAATAACCTTCATAATTCAAAAAAGGTTTTTTGGTTGAAAAAGGTTCTTCAGATTATGAAGGTCTTTAAATTCTTTAAAGAACCTTTATCTGAATGGTTCTTTTTGGAACCAAAAATGGTTCTTCTATGGTATTGCTGAGAAGAATCTTTCAAGCAGGTTTATTTTTAAGAGTGTAAGCATAAGCATTTAAAAATATATATATATGTCGCCAGAAATTGTTATTTTACTTTAGAAAATATGACACATTTATTAAGATTAAACTTCCTAACAGTACATAAAATTAACCACTGAATTATACACAAAAAGCACAATAATGCAGCAGTATTATTAATGAACGTCACACAGTAAGACTGACAGGGACTTTTCTCTGCAAATGGCACAGTTGCTGAAAAAATTAAGAGGCCATTTCAAATGTATTTCGTTGAATTTACTATTTGTAATTTGTGTTTAGGTTTAATGGTAACACTTTAGAATACTGTTTCATAATGTGCAAATAAGAAGGAACTAATAGATAATTCCTCATTAATACTGACATTTGCTCTATCAACTACGAAGGAAGATGTGTAAAGTAATCAGTATGGAGTAGCATTTTATAATTTTGTTTAATAAAAGTTAACTAATCAATAACTTTCAAATTCACTCATTCCTCCTTAAGAACTACTATAAGTTATCTGCTAATTCAGCTTCTACATAAATAATTATTAAGTAACTAATAAACATTTCTTGCGTATTAATAGTTATTAAGGTAGTTGTTTGATTTTGGTTTTGGGTAGAATTAGGGAAGTGGTCATGCAGACTATGTACTTTATAAGTAATTATAAACATCCAATATGCCAATAATAGGTATGCTGAAAATTACTAGTTAATAGTGAGAATTTCCCCCTATACTGAAGTGTTACCATTTCATCTTCAATAGAAATGCACGATTGCCACTATTACTACTACTATTATAGAAGTGCAATATGTATTTCATGGAAAATGCAAAGGAACCCGTTATTAATGTATAGAGAATTACTTAGAACCTGGAACAGTATTCTAAAGTGAAAATGTAGGGAGCCAATTTAATTATGTGGTAATTCTTAAGTAAATATTAACGGGTTCCCTACATTTCTACTTTAGAATACTGTTTCAGGTTCAAAATAATTATGTCAAAATTATGTAGTGATGGCTGGTTCCTTGTATTTTCACTTCCACCAGTCATTGCCTTACATACAGGGTAAAACTCAATGGTAACGTGATATATACTGTGGAAAACAGACACACATACTGTGCTTGAAGATCATAAACCTATTTGAGGTTAGTGGTTAATTATGACAAGGCAATTGGAGTGGGGGAGTTGATTTCTGGTTATTGAAAACAAAACAAAATTTGTTGTAATGACTGTTTTGGTGTACAAGAATTCCATGAAATGCAAATTACTTTTCTATACTTGTAGTAGTAATAGTGACAATAGTAGTCCATTTCCATAATAGTAGTACTATACACAATAAGTGCTTGACTATTGTGATGGTCAATTGTGTATATGACTGCACTCTGAACAAATAATAAAATGCTACTCCATTACTGATCTTCCTTATTAAAAGAGCAGATGTCATTATTAATGAGGAATTATTATTACTATTAGTTCTGCAGCAATTCCTTCTTAGTTACACATTAAGTAAGAAACAGTATTCTAAAGAGTTACCGGTTAAATTATCATTTTTGTTTCATTCTCACAAATCCCAAATAAAAAAGCTGTTACAGGTGCATATTGATTCTTGGGATAGCCAAGGCTGTTAGGGATTTATTTGTTCTATCCTTCTCAGCCTGGGAAAGAAAAACATTCTTCAGTCGAATTCTGCTTTTATGCAATCAGTCTTAAAGTGCACCATCGAAGGGCGTAGCCTTTGAATTGGGACTTCAATAGACTAAAAATGTGACATCACAGCTTCTTAAACATGGAACTTATGGGCAATATTAACAACTGGATAGCAATACCCGAGCAACCAATCAGAAGCCTTCAGTTGTTGGTGCTGGTGGTCCAGTGGACTGTATGCTGAAATTTTAAGCGAAATTGGTGCGTCGACCTGAATTCGAATCCTGAATGGGGGACCTTTCCCAGCTACTGTATACCTCTCTCTCATCCCATCATTTCTACATCATACTTTCTGGTCAACAACTACAAGGAAGGGTTCAGTCTTACTCACTGGTCATTGGATAATTAGTGGATGGAATATGTAAAAATGTCATATTAATTCACACTGTTGATCCATTTAGGGAAAACTTACCAAGAGCCTTTGCTTAAAATCTCCATTATGATCTGTAACACGTTGAGCTCTGCACAAGTCCTGATATATTTTTTTAGTGCCCCGCATCCATTATAGTTTCTGCCGAGGCAGGGTTACAGTCCAAATGGATTTCGAAAAACTATGCATGGTTAAAATTCTTCAACTGTTCCATCCTCAATTTATAGTTGTAGAAACAGCTCTGTTATGAGCATATGGCCTGCAGCTGTCCTCAAACAACCAAAGATCAGCCCACAAACACCTGCGCCGGGCACACACACTCTTTTAAACATGTGAAGATCTGTTGTGACAACAGTAACCATAACATGTCTTGATACACAGGGGTCACTACCTGTGCCTACCCTTACCAACAAATACATCTGACAAATGAGCTATTCAAACTACTCTCTAAGTATTCGGAGGAAAACGTGAGTGGTGCTTGGCCATGCGAAGCTCAATGATAAAGTGCGGTGAGTTGTTGCCAGGTGCACATACGGGGTTGCTAGGGTGTTGTTATGGGGTTGCTACGAATTCTTATTCTTCGTTGTGTGAAAACCAAATCTGATTTCTTAGAAAATTTGAAACGTTGTTTAATATTGTGATTAAGTTAATCTATAATGAGTTAATGTAAAGTACTTTAAAGCAAATGATCTACATTTAAAAACAATAATTTGTGGTTTTATTTTCAACATCACATGTACTGTTGGAATACTATTGTGACATGCTTCATTGCACATTAGAAATGAGCTTCAGACACAGAGCCAGTGCAGACCTCATCTTACATTATTCCATTTTCTCCAAGTAAATGAAAAATATATCATGTTGTCATTGCTTTGATTCTCCATGCATTGATGCAGGAGCTTTGTGATCTTGTTTCGCTTCCACACTTCAATACATTTTTTAGACAGACTTTTCAGGAAAGAATTTTTAACATTTCTCTGTTTACTGTATCCTTTCCCTGTTTTTTTCTTGAATGAGTATTTTCGGTAACAAATTCATTGAGACATGTATGTATAATGCATTATAAAAGTCGTTTTAAAGCATTGTAATGCACCTTTTAATATATTGTAATGTCTTATACATAATTGTGTACATATATATATAATTGTAAAATATTGTATACTTATTTATAAATAAATAAATAAATACATTATACCACTTAGCAATTCATTGTTACACTACACATTTGAATTTGGTTGTACTTCTTTACAACTACATATAATGCATAACAACATATTATGAATATGTAAATGTTGCAAATTAAATGGAGTGTTATGCCTTTAGCAAGCATTAAATCTACACAAATGTTGTAAAAGTCCAATGTCCTTAAAGGTACTGAATGATTTGTAAACATGGGCGGACTGACCGTCAGGACATTCTGTCCAGAATAGCCACAAAACCAACTACCAGGGGCGGACTGGCAATCTGGGGTTGGCTATGGGAACTTTTCCCGAGGCTGCTAACATATGGGGCCGGAATAGACACATGGGCCGGACAGACGGACGTATTATAAATGCGAATGCACAAAACCCAGAAATGTAGGAAGGCTGATGTGGGCCGAATAATGCAGGGCCGATTTAACTACGCAGTTCGCCCCTGTTCCTGAACATTTATAAGCATTCACAAAAATTAAAAATAGTCAACATAAGATTGGGTACTGTTAAAACATGAAAAAATATTAAATTACTATTTTTTAAAGATGTTGGGAAACATGTTTACAATCAAGATGACTACTCATAAAGTTACAACATTCGTAAATGTTTATAAGCATTAACAATTAAGTTTCCACTTTAGATTGAGTATTGAAAAAACATGAATATTTTGTTATAATTACTGAATGATTTGCTAAAACTTCAAAATAGCATTAGTCTTCACAACAAACGAAGAACATATGTATGACTTTAATGGACTGTGATTAAGAATTAATGACTAATACATTATATTAAAAGTTGGTGATGTATTGTAATCACCAAGCAAGTATTAAACAACAGTTTTAAAAAGTTTTAAAAAGTTTTTTCAGTATATATTAAATAAATGTAAAATTTTATGTTAACTAATGATCTGTTAAGCATTATAAATTGTTTTTTAATCATTTCGAAATGAGGTTTTAATCATTGTAAACCATCTCAAAATCCTTTAGAGATTTTTAAAAGTGCATGATCACATGAATTGAAAGTTTTATGACATTTTTAAGCATTTCAATTTACATGAAATATTACATTATCTCATATTTCCAGTTGTGTGAACATAATAAACTAATGATTTGTTAAGCTTTATATAATCTTTGTTAATGATTTATAAATGAAAGTTATTGTAGTGTTACACAACGGGTCATTTTTTTCTTAATTTAAGATTTGTCTTGATAAAAAGTATAAGAACTGTCTTAAGAAGAATTTTTTGAGAATACATAAGATTCCTAACTTAAATTAAAGAATTAGATTAGAATTAGAAAAAAAACTTCCCTAAAATGCTTCGTTTTAATGAGTTTATTCAAAAGATGATGAATGTATTGATGTTCTTTTTATCAAGTAGCATTTACCAGCGGTATAGCTCTCTTCATCTTAGTCTACATGCTGTGTGATAGAAACAGAAGCACCTGCTACCTTGTCATGAATAGACAATGTTTATCAAAACTAAATAACAGAACCTCCTGCTGAATGCATTGCTCTTCATTTTGGGCCCCTAGGGACTAAATCTCTTTCTGACTTTTCAACAGGTCCGTAATCCTTTCCGATTGTTTCAAAGTGTGAAGATTCTGGAATTATATCTTCTCTTCAGATGCCCACTCAGGGGAGCCCTGTGGTCTAAGTGTTGAACACAAAACACGTGGCAAGGAATCTTTAATCATCTTTCAACCAAACAAAACACTTGAGCTCTGTTAGTGGTCTCATCTGTGTATTTTTGGGGGTTGTTTTATATTATATTTGCCACATACCCATGACCTCATGTCATGACAGATCTAAGGTAACATGGCACCTTCCAGACGACGAGCATATATAAGGGAACGGATGGGACACCATCATCAAACCACCTTGCAAGACAAGACCAGGGACACCAGCTGCACCGCATCCGCATCAAGAATGAATCTCTCCCTCGCAACCATCCTCATGACTATCGCACTTTTGTCCGAGTGTTACTTCAGATCCGCGGCTCTTCCCATGACCAAAGCTGATGAGATGGAAACAGACCAGCAAGGCTTAAGCGAGAGCTTCGAGGAGAACGATCTAAGGTCCGGACCAGGCGGCTCCAAGATCATCGTGGTGGCCGACTCCAATCTGCTTAGGATGCTCAAGTCACTGGACAGAGGAGCACCCCATCTCAGCCTCCTTGAGAACATGCTCAGCACAGAGCGCAGAGATACCAGTTCAGACCAGAACCCAGGCATCGCCATCATCAGAAGGGACACAATGAGGTGCATGGTGGGCCGAGTGTATCGACCATGCTGGGAGGTCTGAGTTTTCTGGGATATTGAGGAGAAGAAAGAGAGCTGCTGATATCAACAGATTTGCCGTGCCATGATCTATTGTTGCTTGGACAGAATATAAATGTTCATTCCATCTATTTGAACTGTATGTCCTGTGAATAAATGCAGAAAATATTACTCTACTAGGTCTTGTCTGTTTTAATTTAATCTTACATTCTTCTGTCTTCATTGAGGTTTTTCTACCAGGTTCAAAACGTGCCATCAATTTTTTTCATGTTTTGACATTTTAGAAATATTTGAACTTATGCAATAGTAAAGATTGTCATCTATTATATGGTGAAATATTTTCTCTTAGTTTCCAAGTAATATGGGGAGACATCTATAAGTAAGGCATTTGAAGATTGACTTTTTAAAAGCATTACACTCTGTGGCTCTGCAGCGTTATGAAAATATTGCTCTGTTTACTTGAGCGGTCTGACAGAACAACCTTTGGCTCAACCAATAGCATTTGAGAAAGTAAAATTGGTAAACTTCCTGAAAAGAGAGTGAATTTCCAGGCATGGTCCAGGTTCAAAACAGATGGTGAGGGTGGTGAACCAGCATGGCTTTTCTGGTGAAGTTGATGCGTGTCTTGCTTGTTCCTGATGAAGAATCACTTTCTGAGGCACATTTTGCTATAACCAGAAATCCATTATTCTTTCTGGTAGCATTTTTTATCCTTCTATTTTGTCTTGTGCTCTTGGATAACAGCTTTAACCTTACCGCTTTGATTAGTGCCACACGTATTTCTGTCCAATTACTTTTCCTCTCCCACTTCGAGCTGTTTGTCTGATTTGTGACCCATTTAATTTGTTCCCTATCTCCTCTCTTGGACTCTTAGAGGTCAGATACAATAGTGGAGGAGAAAATTACTCCTCAGTTCATCACAACAAACATTGTATTCTGTTTCTCTTTTTAGATTGTAACAAATAATAATTTAAGTTTGTTTTAAAAAAAAATACGTTTAATCCTTTAATCAGTTTGTTTATGTATGTGTGGCATAAATTCAGGACATATCACAATGGCTTCGTTTGCGGTGTCATATGACCTGAGTATGAAGAGCTCTTTTCCAAAACGCTATAAATCCATTTTAACAGTTTTCATGAAAATTACATTTTTTTACCTAGACCCATACATTTTGTTAATATTCAATTTATCCTGTTAAAATGGTTTGTTGGCTCAGTCTGAACAAGTTAAACAATGATTTTTAAATGAAACAACAATATTGTTGATTATAAATTCAAAGTTTATTTTTATTTTTTTCAAAAAAAGGTTGATTTATTTATTTTTAAAAACAAACAAACAAGAGCACATGAAGCATATGACATCAGGGATTCATACTATAAATTAATATAAATCAAATAAATGCGTGAAATAAATAACAGCCAAATAAAATAAATATTTTCAAATTTATGTTTCAATATTTTCCACCACATACAACAAATAATTTAAAAATAACACGCATTCAAATACCACTCACGAGCGAATTCTGATTGGTCGAGAGTACATATCGCATTTAGGCTCAAAACAGGTTCGGCACTTATAGCGTTTTGGAAAGAAACTGCATCTTGCAGTACAGTTTAAACAAGGAAATATAGCGATTTGGCATGAAACATTGATGGAGCAGTGAATAGGTTTAGTACACAGCAAAATGGCATGACAAACTAATTTTTTATAAATTTGGCGTTTAATGCATTTTGGAAAAGAGCTCTTCACATTCTTTTACTTCAGACATGTTTGAACTGCAACTGAAATAATAGGGATTTTGAACACAGTACAGTTTATACAAACAAGTACTTTCTTACTTTATGACACATAAATATCACATATACATTACATATTTTTACTGGCCCACAGTTCTCTGGTGTTTTTTATTTTTAACCATTTGAATTTGCCTAACTCACAGATTCTGCGCGTGGCCTCATAAAATATGCAGAAACGTCCGTTTGACGCAAACTCCTAGATTCCAAGATAATTCAACAAGTGTGAGAGAGGTATATAAATAATGTCTTATAGTATATATATTTTTTTATTTTGGCTAATGTTTATTCGATTTATTTCCTGTAGTTTCTAATTTTGTATTAAAAAATTATTTAGATCTGTGCAGATTTTAGGTTACCTGACAAAACATTTTTATATAGTCCTTTTAAAATTCACTTTCTTAGGGCTGTTGAAACAAACCCACCTGATTATTTTAATTATGAGTGAGCTTCTCTATGAGGGTTCCACCGAGAGGGGAATTAACCTTCCGTATCTTTCTAATTAAAACGTCTGCTGCTCAGACGAGGGTTATTCTTATATCGTAGTAAAATGCTAATCCTGTCAAACACAGCTAAAATGCTAGGCAACCAATGGTGAGAGAGAGATGAAAAACACTAAACTTATTTATTATTATGTATTTAAAGTGGCTGCTTGATGTCTGACCCCAAGTTTCTGTCACATTATGCTCCCTAGACATTCCGTAAAATGATTTTTACCTAAACATTCAAACTCTGTCATCATTTATTTATATTACTCTTTCATCTGCAGAACACAATGGAGCATATTTGGAGAAATGTCATTGGGGGTAAGTGCTGCTCCATTCCATTCTTTAAACATCTTCTTTTGTGTAAAAAACTATACAGGTTTGGAATTAAATCAAGCTAAACGATGAAACTATCCCTTTTTTTTATTTGATGGAATAGTATAATTGTTGTGATTAAATATAAGCAGTGTTCCTTTACAAGCCACACAAATAATACATGTACTTAAAATCTATTCAATACTTATGAGTAATAATACTGATGTGTACCTTTGGCACACTCATCAAAAACAGCATTAATGTCAAAATATCAGCATACTTTTTGGCTATGTCTTTTGTCATAGGTAGATTACGGTGAAGTCGCTTCTTTAGTGTCTATGCACTCACAGTGTTGACAGCCGAAATAAATCAGACTGAGCTCCCTCAAATATAGAGCAACACATGGCACTTTATTGAAGAGCTGTGTGTGCAATGTAAATAATTTCTGGTGCACTCGGATAAAAGTGGAGAGCATTGTGAATTTACCATTGGTGTACCTCCTAAATGTACAGTATATTCAGAAACACTGTTATTAGATTGTGACCCAACCACAGGACATTTCAAACACATTAATTATTGTGTATACATTTTTCGAGTTCGATGAAAAGATAAAATTCCAATTAAAAGCACAATTAAGCGAAATGAGATTATGAATCAAATTGCATTCAACAATGATGAGTTCAGTAGACAGTTTAGTATATAGAACAACCATTTGTGCTTTCAGAAAAAACATTATTATAAATAGGTTATTATAAATATACAGTATGTATATAAAAACTCTGTTTAGTAAACAATTGTTGGTGTAGTGCTGCCCAGCTACTCAATAGTTTAGTAATGTTGCTGAACATTTGTTCTTTAAATATTAATATTCAGTCAACTGAGTCCTTTTCTACGAAAATAGCTTCCAAGTCCTTAAAACAAGTCTATGATGATTTGTCTCTGTTGTAAAAAGTAGAATAGAAGCGATAAATGATTTGCCAGAATGCTAGTGCAGTAAAAGTTTTAGATAACCCAAACACTCGTGCATTTAAAATGACAGAAAATTACTTTGGAAAAAACCCAACATGTCTTTGTGTAATTATACGTTTTTAAGCTTAAATGAAAAAAGTGTGACATCTGGAAACATTCTAGTCTTCTCTCAGAGATGTAGAGCTTTCGAAGAAAGAAATAGTATCTTATTCTTGACTAATGAAAAAAACAAATACTACTAATTTCGATAAAACCAACTGTTAAGTTAAGCTGTGTTATAACAAAAGACTTTTGATAACTATCTCAAGCTCTGATTTACTGGGAAATACCCAAATTACTGTCCAATATAAATGTAATTAAATAATACATTATTACAAACACAAACAACAAAACCACTCAAAATACATAGGTTCATTTACACAGTTTGAAGGGAACTTAGCTTTGCAACATTACAGGGATTTGTAATATGATATATAATTGTGCTAGCACCATTCAAAATCCATTAAACATCAGTATTATCATCCATACGGCTTCACTGGACATATGGCGCCACTGTATTGAGCAATCTATCCATCATACATTCATGCATGGGGTCCTGTAGGGCATCAGCACCCCCACACCACCAGTAGCTGAACATTACATCTCATGGGATGGCATCTGGCTCTGCGGGTTTGGGTGACATCATTGGAGACAAGACTTCTGCATAATTTATGTGCTCTGCCTTCTGCTCAGTTCTAACCTGGCCACCCAATCCGACAGGGACTTTCTCCCCAAGTGCATTAGGATCAGAGGAAACAGCCTTTATTGACTAAATCTAATCAATAAGTGCCTTTGCTGTGTGCATAAGGGGGGAAACAAGACATTTTTGGAAATGAAGTAAGAGACTGGGGTTTAACCGAATTAAATTAATTCCCGTCCCTCAAATTTTTGACATTATGGTGCGAGTTTGCCGTATTATTTGCTTCTTTAATGAAATCACAGCAAGTGACAGAAGCTTGTAGATCTTGTTACAACGCACAATTCTGTAAATAAGACAATGGGGGATGTGCAGAAACAAAATACTACTGAGAGGAAAAGTTATGTTTTTTATGGTGAGTATTTTGAGGTTTCTTACAAGTGGGAGGTATTTGCTTACAGCACATAAGGACATGTCTTGTGAGGTCTTGTCCTTTAGAAAATCAATGAATCAATATAGGATTGCATCATTCAAAATCGCAGCTTTGTGTAGATGCTTTTTAAGTTTATGTAAGAAAGAAACAACCGATAAATGAAACATTTTGAGAATGTTGCTAAATATAAAAGCAACTCCTATAGAAACAGGCAGATCATTCCACCATTCCACCATGATAAGAAAGGTCTAATTTTCCTAATGTTGAACAGGATAAATCTTCATGATGGGTTCATTCTGGCAACATGATTAGTGAAGCTTAGCGGATCATCAATTATCACTCCAAGGTTCCTGGCTGTCCAGGAATGTGAAATGGTTGATGAACGTGGTTGAACGGAGAGGTTGTGATGAATCTTTGGGTCAGTCGAGATCACAAGCAGTTCAGTCTTTGCTCGGTTCAGTTGCAAGTGATGGTCTGACATACAGTATATATTGAAAAGAGGAACGGTCCAAGCACCGAGCCCTGGGGTACCCCAGTAGTGAGATGTTGAGGCTCAGAGACCACACCGCTCAATGATAGCCTGTATGATACCCGAAAGGTAAGACTTGAACCATTGGAGTGCTGTTCCTTAGACACCCATTGCCCTGATGGTTGACAAGAGGTTGTTGTGATTAACTGTGTCAAAATCAGCAGATAGATCTAGGAGGATGAGTACCAATGATTTAGACTGGCCCATGCCAGTCTCAGAGCTTCAATGACAGAGAGTAGGGCAGTTTTACATGAATGACCATTCTTGAAACCTTACTGGTCCATAGACTTAGCAATGTATGGGAAGTGAGATACTGGCCTGAAGTTTTTGCATGTGAAGGATCAAGATGTGGGTTTCTTCAGAAGTGGGGTTATGGGGGGTCCTTAAAAGCTATAAGTGTGGAGAGAGGAATTAAATATTCCATTAAAAATATGGGTGAGAGCAGGTACAACTGATGGAGCGATAGTCTGAATGAGACGGGTGGGAATGGGATCTAGCGGGTAGGTGGTGGGCCGGTTAGATAGGATGACCTTAGGAACAGCGAATGAAGGGAGTGTGTGCGCGTCCAAAGTTAGGACAAGGAGGAGGCGGTGTGTAGAACTGGGTGCTGATGGCAGTAGATTTGTTTATATGAATGAAGCAAAATAATCAGCTGTTAAAGCTTATGATGGTGGGGGGGGGGCATGTGACAAATAAGTGCAGGGAAGGTTTTAAAGAGAGTACGAGAGTTATTATTGCAGAGGGCAGACGGTGTGACAATGTCCTGTGATTTGATCCAGATTTGAGTAAGGGTTAGAAGGTTAATGCCATAATGATTTGCAGCGGCCGTAATGAAATATAATGACATCATCTTACTAAACACACACATTAGGTCACATGCTTGACATTTTGACAAATAATTTTGATGATTTACTTGAACTATAATATTGAGGTAAAAAAGTGGCAAGGTCCTTTGGGTCCTTTATGTCAACATACAGAGGCATTGTTGTACAGTAACTGTTAATTGTTGTGTGGTGGTATAATAATTGTTAAACATACTTTTTGTAATATACATTACTTTAACAAAGTTAAGCATTGCTTATTCATTTCATATTATTATTTTCTAGATTGTACAATAAAAAAAACAAATAGACGATGGTTAGTTTTATGTTGTGACTATAGAACACTATAAACAAACGAATGATATGTTATATGTTTGTCTTTAAAGTGGTCATCATTTGCCTCGAATTTGGAGAATCTTTTAGTTTCTTCAGGTTTCAACCTGAGATGCTTTTGACACTGAACTGAAGTAGTTTTCATTTTTGCTTTTAGTCCAAATAATCGATTTCAAAAACATTTCATTACATACAATTTTTTTTTTTGTGAAATATGTTTTCACAATTTTATTTTTGTCTACAAATATATAAGCACATACTGTTAAAGGAATAGTTCCCCTTCAAAAATGAATTGATCCAATGGGAACACAAGACCAATGCAAGTCATAGTCAATTGGGACTTTTGGTTAACAACATTTTCCAAAATATCTTTTTTTGTGTTCAAGTTGCGTAAATGATGACAGCATTTTCATTTTGAAGGTGAACTATTCATTTAAATCAAATAATGTTTACGTTCACAGAATAAATTTTAGTCAAGTGATCCTAAACTCTTTAACGGAATTGCATTAAAAATTACATTTTTTGAACATGTTATTTGTGGTATACTGTATATTTGAAATGTATTACTTTCATTAAATACGTTTTTATATCATTTATGTATATATTATGTAGCTCTTTTACAAAGAAGTGGTGCTTTGACATGACCAAAAACTGGTTGCCATAATGCTAAGGGTGGGTTTCTTTGTCTCCTAATGCTTTGAATGCTTTGAATACATCACCGGCTCACATTGTTTATACCTTTGTGGGAAAAGAATCATATGCAGGTTGTTGCCTTTCTAATAAAGCTGGAATAGGATCATAAACTACATTAACAAATTGTTTAAAACATGTTCGCTGAAATCCCTTCGAATCATTCAGCAAAGAGATGAGAACCGTGCCATTTTTACAGTCTTTGGATTGAGGAAAGTTCTGCTCAATTAATTGGACTGACCTCACAGGCCTAATGTCTGTTCACACCTGGCTGAAAGCAGACACTGAGGTGAGCGCAAAAAAGAACACTTTCTTCCCTTCATACGCCATAGAACAGCAGAGGTCTGTAAAGTTCAGGAAGCATATTGGGCTTTTATTTGAAAATCTATAAATTCTGAAAATGAATACCCCTGTGTTTATTTATGCATGGGGTTCCAGGCACGGAGAGAAACTGCGGTCCTGCTGCCAGCTGTGCTCCTATCAGTGTCTTTCAGTCCACTCCATATGCTTGTGTCAGCACCTCATTCAAATGGGTTCCTGAGGTCTGTTAAGACATTTAGTGAAGAGACTTGCAGAAAGTGGAATCAATCTCATCTCGAGTTATCGAGAATAAATTTATCTATTTATATCTGGAACTCAAAATGAAGGTTTGCGTATAGCACATCCTTCGGATTCGGTTTATTTATTACTTAAAAGAGTAGAGATTATTCGACAAACATGATTTGATCAAAGTCAAATTATAGTATACTTTTATTTTTACATAAAATAAAATGAATGTTATTATATTATTTGGAGTGTTAATTTAGCATCAATGTATAGCTAATTACAGGGCAAAATAAACCAAGTGCTCATTGTGAATTGCCTGTAAATAACTGTGTCTTAACAATGTGCACGTTGTGTTCAAAGGCATCACTGAACAATGAAACATCAATTTCAGCGCTGTAGCTAAATTGTTGAAATACAGCTCTATGGCTCGTTGTTTTACGAGGGCTCTGTCTTGTAAACTGATCTCACTGCCCAGTCATGACCTCAGCCTGCAAGTATGAGTTCTCAGCCTGGACCTGCATTTACCGGCTCAGCCTGCCAGAAAAACTGAGACTCATTATCACCAGTCCCGCAGGAGCACAACTACCATGGGCAGAGCAAAGGAGATAAGTTTTATCCTTCATAACAAGGGAGCAGTCATAGTCAATTTTGGAAACAGCAGTGATGTGTTTCACACATAGCATACTTTTTACAAGCGGATATGTGATTTAGATTCAAAATGTCTTTAAATTTTCTTTATTATTTCTCTCAAATATCTTATTCAACATTTGTTGGATGTCGTGGAATTTAAATGTGGTTTTATGCTTGATTAATTTATTTAATGGCAGATTCCCAGTGAAGTAAGATTAGAAATGTATTTATTTGTTTGATCCTTTCTGGTCAAAAATTGAAAAAGAGACAATATTTATATGACTTACATCTATACGAATATTGCCCAAAAACCCTGTAAATATTGACAGAATTATGACAATAGTAGGCCTACGATTTTTGACTACCTTCAGCAATGTTGTGAGATTTATTTAGTGCTTTTTAAGTAATGGATAAATGAGCCTGCTTTAAATACTTTATTTGATGGCAAAGAAGCCATTAAAACACCACCCGAATAAAATATCTGTGATGTTTTTTGAAGGTTATCAAAGAATAGGAGCCTTCATACAACAGCTCTAGCCTATATACTCAGGTCTCTAAAAAAGATTTAATACATAAGGAAATTTGTCACTGAAGACTGTCTATTGACGCAATAGAGCAACTGTATATACTGTGAGTGCAGACATCACTTATGATATTGCCATCCACCTACAACAGTGGGAGGGGTTAATGACGTTACCAAAAGGTCACAGAATATTCAATTACCAAACAAAATAGAAAACTAGACACATTAAAAAAAACAGGACTAACAAATGTATATTACAAAGCAACAGTTATAAACTAAGGAACACCATCAAATGTGAAAATAGGCTTTGTTTACTTCTAAAGATATTACAAAGTGAACGGGTGCCACCTACAGGCAGGTATATGAAATTACAATTCACAGGAACATTGCATTTTCTTTTATGGGATGAGGTAGACATTTTGCTTGATGAAAAAAAACCGAAGCATACAAAAAACTCTTGTAGAATGTGCATGTTTTGGTCTTTTAAGCTATTAAGAAAATGACATGAAAAACTGGGCCAAATTGTTGTTGGAAAGATCTAAAAAGAGGTATTAAGCCATTGTCAAGAAAGGACATTGGGCACCCCAGCGTAAAATGTTTAGAAAGGCATGCATGCATTGAACGCCAAAAATTCATTGCATACTATTAATTGCAATACATTTAAAATAAAAATTCTCATCATTCCCGGTTGTGAATTTACGGTCTTTTTTCCATTTTCCTTCAAGATATTTTGAAAAATATTGGTAACCAAAGTGTTAGTCCCCATTGACTTACTGAGTCATTCTACGGAAACGGTTGCCATTTCCACTTTAAAATTGTCCACATTTTCATTAAGGACAAACTTTTTTTTTACTTACAACTTTGAATATATGTTAATCCTCAAAAAAAAACATATTTTCCCACCTTAGGCACAAAATCCTTAATAATATTATCAATTTTATTCTGGCAAGAGAGTCTTTCTTTTACCACCCCGTCACGGACAATGTGTATGGCATTATAGTAAAACAAGAAATATATTTTTAAAATCTAACGTTTTCCTAATAGTAAAATGTCCCTTTTTTGGAAACCATCAATAGAAAGTCTGTAATTTTATTTAAATAATTATTCTTTGTTTTTTTAATCTTGAAATATGAATTTGACATTTCAATGGCCTCATTGTTTGTACTAAAAAAACGAATACACTTAAAAAATACAAATAAAGTTAAATTTATTTGACTAGTCCACACAACAAGAACATCATTCAACATTCATTTATGTAAAATTTCTTTTTTTTACATACATTTTTTAACAAAATGACCCCGTGACGGGGTGGTAACTGATGTTATTCTATTTATGGATAAAACAAGTTAGTGTGACGGGGTGGTAAGTCAAATTGAGGGACGCACACAAATCATAAAATATTGACAAAAAATAAGATTTATTTTAAATAAAATATATCTCATGTGAAAAGGGACACAAATATTTCCTGAAAATAATATATAATTTTTTTTAAATACTTAACTTATTTGGTGATATTTTAGATGCAAATGTCATGTTGGTCAACACGGACATGTGAAAATGGCTATGTACTAATGCAAAATTATTAAAAATAGTATGTTATTCTTTAAAATTTTAATTTTTATCATATATCATGTTAACAAGAACACTTAAATGAATAGCTTTAAGCTTTGTAAACACATTTTGGGACATTTCTGTGCCTTATGCATCTCATCAAATGTTGCGGACTCAAAAATGGCACCCGTTTCGTAGAATGGCTCTTCTATTGTATGGACACAAACCAAGTCAATAGGGACCGATGGAATTCTGTTACCAACATTTTAAAACAAATTTAGCCCTGCATTAGGTTTGAAATGACAAGAGGGTAAATGAAAATTCGTATCATAAAGTTGAACTTTTAAGAGACCACTGGAATTTTAAAACAATTTTTGATGTATAGTGGCCATTTCACTAGTGTCTGAATTTGAGAAACAAAAAAAAAAGGCACCTCCGGAGAGACAAAGTCAAATGTCAATGTAAAAACCACGGAAACTGTGCTAAATTGCTTAAGTGAACATTTTAAGAATTTACATCCAAAATTAGACACCTCCATTGGAGAGAAAACTCGTGCATTCCAATTAATATCAAACTTCAGTTGGTTTGTGTCGGTTAAGTGCCATAACTTACAGCCAATAAAGATGCATAATTATAGAGTTGTTTTTTCAAATCAATAAAGATCTCTTTTGGAACAAACTCCAAGCTTAATTTTAAGTTATATTAAGAGACCAAAAAAAGAGCCTCATCTACCATTGACGGTTTCCATTTCTAGCAAATAAGAATTTCCAAGCAACATTTAGCAGTTAACAACACATTTTCCACTTGAAGCAACAAAACTAAATTTTTAGAAAAGCTTAAGACCCACTTACTCAACTACAGTGTTTAACGATCACTTCAGGCATTTTTTGATAAGAGTACGAGTAGTTAAAACAACAAACTTTGAACTTAAAACTTTAAAAGGTTTATTAGAATTGAAAATGTACAAGGTTGCATAAAGACATTAAAGATCACTTTTGCTCCCATCATGGCAGTGCAGGAAAAAAAAAACTAAAACATTAAAACTTGCAACAGTAAAAGCATGCATAAGTTACAATTTTTACAAGGCAGCACATAGTGCTTAAATCGCTTTCAAAATAATCCCACACTAAGAGATTTGCTGGGCCATCTCTTTGATCAAGGATGACTTAAGATGAGAAATTGAAGCAATTCTCATCTGCTTCTGACTGGAGTACTTGTTCTTCACAGCCTGAGGAAGAGAGCAAACACTTTTAACGTCACAGCAAGTGCAAAACCTCAACACAGCTACTTGAGCAGTCAAGTAGGCCCAAGGCACTCACCAGATGCTTTGAAAGCCCCTCATTGACCCTCACAACATTCTTTGCAATGTGTCTCATTACAGGAACCAACGCATCTTCAGTGTAGCCCATGTAATGCTGAAGAGTAGGGGTCTGTAACATGGCAAGAAGAATTGTTAAGCAACATGCTAAAGCAAAACTGGAGAGAATAAACTATCAACTTACCCAATCGCCACAGTCGAACACCTTCAGTGTCAAGGCATAAGCTGCACTAGCTACTTGGGAAGGAGGAAAGTGGACCATGTCGTAGTCAATCATGGTAAGCTCCAGGAAGTACTTCGCCAATGTGTGATGTTCAGCTGTCACCTACAAGTAAAAAACATTAGTGTTCTAGCAAAAAAAGACTTAAACACCATGACAAAGTGAAGTTCTTTACATCTCCAATCTTTGAAGCTCTCCTGAGGAACTGCAGGGGCAGAGGTCTACCAAAATTGAAGTCAAGAACCCTAAGGATCTTCATCTCCATATCACGGATCTGAGCAGTGGTATAGGCACGGTCAGTCACAAAGGCAAAGTCTGCAATCTCTGGTGGGTACATCTCCTCATATTTGGAAGCAATGAACATTGCTGTAACACCAACAAGCTGCAGTTGCTTCTTTGGAACAAGATTTTCCTGAATGAGCAGAGCCACAGGAGAAGTTACACATAAGTAAAAAAAAACAAATGCATGAAAAAGGTTTACTAATATATATATATATATATATATATATATATATATATATATATATATATAGAAAATTCATCATTTTACCTGCAGGAAGCGATCGATGATGGCTACAGTCATGTACATGGTCTCCTGCAGAAGCCTAAACTTAATCTGGACTTGGACGAGCCAGTCAATAAGAATAGCACGCATATTTCCTGTAACCTCCCTCCCTTCCAGATACTTTTGCTTAACAGCTTGCGCAGTCTGCAAGAACAACAAAAGTTATATACAGCCGGACACAGCTCATGGAAATCATTGAATACAGCATGTGCGGCAAACCTCAAGCTGTCGGAGATACTGATAGATATCCTTGACATATTCACTGCAGAGCATGGGATTATCATAATCATCTGCATCCACATCCTTAATATCAAGCAGAACGTCAGAGAAAGCCTGACACAGATCATCTGAAGCACAGCCGGAGGTCTCCATCGGAACAGGAGAGGGGGGCGCAGTCAAAATCTGTTATTTAAGAAAACAAGATGCCAGCAAACTTGTTTAGTAATTGGAGTATGATCAATTCATTTCATGCAATAAAATGCAATCAAAATGCCTAAACACCGTTGAATAAACATTTTGTTCTAACTGTAAAGTACAGAAAAAAGGCCAACACCACCCCAAGATTGTGGTTAAGGTGGGTTTAAAGCCACATTAGTGGGTCAAGCTGGAACATCTCGGGCTTTTCAAAAACTTTAACGCATAAAAGGTGCTTTTCAGTCAAAACTGTCTTATGGCTTCATGTAACCGACTCACCTGAACTTCATTCTTCTGAACTTTAGGAGATCCCTTTTTGGGCGGTTGAACCGCAGGCAACTTCTCGGCTACGACCTCTGGAATGGGTGCGGCCTTCGCATCCTGGATCAGAGCAATTCAATGTAAACGGGAGGCTAAAACTTACAAAAAGGGCATCGCCGAAATATACAAAACGTACCTTTTTCCTCAAAACCTGTCGTGCCTGCGGGTTGTTTCCGATCTCCCCCAGCGCGGCCCTTGGTCTCAGTGCGGGCTTGTTCGCTACAACTGCTTTCCCAGGCAGAGCGTTCGGATTCTCGCTGCTGGCCAGGCGAGTGTTCTGATCACCCGGAAGACAAAACAGGTCACTTAAAAGACTAGAACATCAACCCATCGAGCAAAGATAGCTCTTAAAGTGAAGGAGCAAGCGAGTAGAAAACAAAATAGCTACAAGTATCATTCAATAGAAAAGTGGAGAACTAAACTAGGCAAATTTAACCAGCACGTTTCGTTTGAATAGAATTAGAATGCATTTACCATTTATACAACTCAAAAAAATAAGTCGAACTAGAGCATTGAGTCTCTGCACAGACGAAAAAGCATAGTTTTCAACTATTTTGTTCAACATTTAAAAATGCAATAAACAAAACTTACTCTGGTAACACGGAGAGCCATTATTTTCAGACACTTGTCGCTGTAAATCGATGAACAAACTGTATGATTCCGCTCAAACGAACACGATGTAGCAGTGTTCCTGCCCTTCGGTTTAAATCGTCGCTCTTTCGAACATGATTCGCTGCGTTCGAAAATCATTTGCAATCTGATTGGCCGAACCGCACCTGATTTCAATGCGTTTCCAGGACAACTGATCATCATGTGACGGCAGGGGGCGGTTCGAGTTGAACGTGTTCTTCTTCTAATGTGCTGTGTGGTGCGCATGCTTACTACTGCCATCTTTCGCTGTGGGGCAGTTGGTTGACTTCCTCTGTTTTTCCCATTTACGCCACTATTTACATTTATAAATGTAGCTTTTATCCAAAGCGACTTACAAATGAGAGAGAGCCTTTAGCATTTTCTCCAAACAAATCTATTAGCAATAGGCTAAGTTATAATACATAA
Source organism: Triplophysa tibetana (assembly GCA_008369825.1). NCBI lineage: Eukaryota > Metazoa > Chordata > Actinopteri > Cypriniformes > Nemacheilidae > Triplophysa > Triplophysa tibetana. The sequence goes on along the minus strand of CM017901.1, from coordinate 7,016,828 downwards.
GTTACTGTTTTTATAATCTTTGCTGTGTGTTAGTCAGGTCAATGCAAAACAAGCGTGCATTATTTTGATGTTGTGGTAAATGTGGTCTCTGCAGACCCACAAATCTTTGTTTTTTCAGGTTTATATTTTATAAAATATATTTCTTGTTTCTTTTGGTACTGGGCTGACATATGGTACTGAAAGTTAACATTTGCTTTGTCAACCCCGGACTAATACAGACAAAGTACCTTGTTTACTTAGGTTAAAGTCCCAGTGAAATAAAAAATACAATGCCTATTTTTCATGAAATAGTAGTGTTTATTGTAAATAGTTTATCAGTGTGGGTAATTCTCTTTCAAAAATTCGTGTGCCCTCATATCTTTAGTTGAAATCTGAAAACGCATTAGACGACTTGGGCGGAGCATCCCCTAACTCCTCCCCTTCAGCTGTCAGTCTGTTTTTATACATTTATACAGCGACGCTCGCTATTTTTCTCATTAGATATTCAATTTCATTCTGAAATATAATATATGTCAATATAAGAAAGAAACAACACAGAGGCTGTTATTAATATTATAAAATATTTTTATTAAAAAAAGAGAAAGATTAAAAGTACATCTTAAAACCCCTTTATTTCACAACATTATTTTTTTTTAATGCAACCGTTTACATGATACATGTGCCATCTTCATAATATTTCATGGACTCCATCTGTTGTGTCATGGTTAGAACCTCGTGGAATCCAGTGCTTAGGCCAGACATGTGCTGAAAGTAGGCCTCTTTTTCCAGCTGAATAGTCAAGTTATTAACACCAGCATCTTTAAACACAGCTGATACCTGAAAAAGAAAATAACTAAACTAGCAATGCAAGTCAACTCAAACAAACTTCTGTAAATTTGTCAATAAGTAGGTAATGGCAGCCGGTTGTTATCATAGAAATAAGGCCAGACGGTGCGATCAGGACCTGTTGTGTAGCGGAGGGTCTTGTATCAACCCGAAGGGACTTATTTCGCAATAACAGCTGGCTGCTTGTACATTTTCCCCTTATTACATGGCTACTTGCCACACAAGAAAAAAAAAAAAACATGAAATGTGAATTTGAAATGTTCTTTTAGCTCAGTTTTACCAAATGCAGACCTTCCGTTTACTTGCGGTTATAAGGTATGAAACAGCCAATTTGGTTTAATCAATTGTAAATATAATGTCATATATGTTATTAACAGACATTATTAGTTTTGAGAGGTCGTTATCTGCGAATAACGAATCTGTAAATGTCCCAACTGGTCAATCAGAATCAAGCATTCCAACGACCCGTGTAATAATGCACATTATCAACACAAGATGACTTGAGAAATCACAAAGCTACGTTTTACAAAAAGAAAGTCATATAGATCTAGAATGGGATTATGAGAGGTTTGTATTTAGGTGAATTATTCCTTAACAGGGAGTCAGAGGAATGTCAGACAGGTTTGAAACAGGGTGACAGAATTTCCTTTTTTGGGTGAACTAATACAACATTCTCACCTGTTGAATAATACGCTGTTCAAACACATCAGACATGAGTTGAAGATGAATTGTCCCAGCAATGACACTGGCGGAATGTCTCCAAATGTGTGGGTCACGGTAGGACAAAACCCCTTCTATTTTCTGAATCTGTGTTTAACACAAGAACATTTATGAACTGTGTCTGAATCACATTAATAAATTCCTGCAGAAAGGAATAATTCAGGCTACATTCGTCATGTCTTCATACAGTACCTTCTCAAGAGCAATGTTGAGCTCTTTTTCTTGCTGAGGTGGAGTTCTCAGCAGAAGTACCTCACAAGCATCCTTTATAAGAGGAATGACACTGAGAAAAATTAGCGTGGAAATGAAAAGAGAACAAATGGGATCTGCGATCAGCCATCCGAACTGCCTGATGAGAATTGTGGATATAATCACACCAACACTGCCCAATGTGTCGGCAAGCACGTGAAGAAACACTCCTGAAATTATAAAGGTAAATATCTGAATCGATATAAAATTGCACACTAATTACCAAAATTATTAGATTGGAAGTTTGAAAATAGGCTAAACAAAGAAAAGCCATTTGAATGTTTTGATGTTAATGTACAAGACAAACCAATTAATTGCACTCTGTTCATAAACAAAAATGCAAAACATGGGTAAACAATGGTGAAGGGATAGTTTTATTCATTTCAGATATATTCCGGTTTATTTTTTTGTGAATTATTTTACTGTCAAGCATGTCGCACAACAGATGAGAAGCGCAACACCATGTCACAACTAGGACAACAGTGCCCGAGTCGTAGAGGAGCACATTTCATTTTAGGGTAAAAAATCCTTTATTTTTGTAGTGTCATAACACCCACAATACCCTTACCCACCTCTCATATTAGCATTCATTCCTCCTCCAGAAGATCCATGGGAATGGCCGTGGCTATGTGAGTGTCCATGCCCTCCATGACTGTGTCCATGGCCTCCGTGGCCGTGTTCTGGATGCCCGTGCTGAGAGTGGCCGTGCTCATGCCCAGAGCAGCTTCCTTTGGAGGCTCCATGAGAATGAGCATGACTGAAAGCACAGATACCCACCAGATTAACGATGAGTCCGCCGACCGACACCGGCTGCAAAGAAAAACAAACCAAATCAGTCCATCAAGACAGCAACTTAGCAATCAGTACTGACCACAACATGTGCATGAACTTTATATTAGAGGTCTATACCGTCAACATATCTGTGTTGATGTTTGGTGGATCGATAAGTCTGGTGACTGACTCCATGAACACAAAAAAAGCTATGACCATGAGAAACAGGCCATTGATAAATCCAGAGAGGATTTCAACACGACCATACCTGAAATCAGAAGGACACACTGTTAACAGCACTAACAATGCCATCTTTTCCTATAATAGTAATGAACATGCTATCTCGTCAAACACAAAATAAACGTAAAGGTAAATGACCCATAGGAATATATCCTGGTTGCTTTCCATCTGGTCATGAGGGCAGCAAAAAGTCCCAACACCAGAGCTGAGCAATCAAACAGCATGTGGAAACCATCCGAGATAAGCCCCAGACTATTGGTCCAAACACCATAGAAGAGCTCTACGAATGTAAAGGCCTGAGCCAAGATCGGCATGTTAGATTGTAGGACAGGGGTTATAGACACATACTCAAATATGAGCAAAAGCATGTGTGTAACAGACCAGGTTAAGGCAGAGGAAGTAGAAGATCTGTCGTGAGTCATACTCCTCCAGGATCTGTTTAAGGGAGTCTTTGATGAAGCGAGGCATAGACTGAGATGTGTGGTGGAGGGCGTCTCCCATGAAGTTATAAAGAGGTGTTCCTTCAGGAGAGTAACCCACCAGTGTACCTTTCTGTCCCTTTGATGATGGGGCTGATAACACACAGTCGGCTGGAAAATTCAGATAAAAAAGATTTTCATCCACAAGAAGGTTTACACCTGAACTGGTACTTTCCTGACTAAAATAATTGTTATATTTCAGAGTAAACTGCCTAATGGTGGGTGCCATATTGACATCACGACTAGCCTAATAATTTACACTTGATAACCCCACTATTATTGGACACTGGGTTTCAAAATATTAAATTGGTGACAAATGTATCTCTGTAACATGGTATTTCGAAGTCTGGAACAGGCATCTGTCACTAAAAACTCGTTCTTCAGCTTGACTCTACAGCAACATTCCTTTGTGCTTGAACAAAAACAAACAGAACGTGTCTTTAACCTACCCATGATGAAGAAGCAAGCGCTAACCAGCACGCCACCCGACAGCACATGCTCAGTGCTACCCTGCTGGACTGTTTTACTTATAACTCTGAGCTGGTCAGTTAATGGATGGGTCCAGAAGTTAGCCAGCAGCAGGCCACAGAGGAACAGGAACATAGAGCCATAGCGGGCACAGCGCGGAGCTTCCAGCTTTGACGTGCAGATGGACTCCACGTAAAAGTCAAGTATCATCACAGAGAAGATGATCATAAAGAACGGCAAGATGAGCCCTGACCAGGATTCCACCTTACTCTGAAGATATCCATTATAAAACACGTCATGGAATTATCTCAAGACGATTGCATCAGAATATGGCAACTGGTTCATGGGGTTTAAAAATACATGATGACAGTTAACAAAGCTTGATTTGAACATCAGTTCAGCTGGCTCTCACCTCAGTGGTTGCAGACAGCACTATGACCCAAGGTAGCAAAACTACAGAGGACACCAGGTTAGACAGAGCATAAAGGCGCTTCGCACCGCCGATCTCCACTGATAGTTTTCTAGATGCTGTGTTGAAGGCCACCTTCAGGCACAGAGCCAGAACCAGCAGAACAACACCACCCTGATCAAAAATCAGAAATAATCAGTCATTTAATCAGAGTAACAATCACTTACATAGGGTTTCTGTCGCTTAAAGATAAAAACTGTTAAAAATGAGCACCTTGTGGTCTGCCACTCCTAGAAACGCAATTCCTGTGTACAACGCATGGGTAAGAGCACTGTCATGGTGTCCTTCAGCTTAACAAACAAATTTAAGGAACATACATTTCCAATACAGCATATTACATTTTTTGTTCAATTGACAGAAATGCAATATATTATTACTAGTGGTGGGCATAGATACATTTTTTTAATCTAGATTAATCTTGGAATTCATCTTGGAATTAATCTAGATTAATTAAGATTAAAATGGCTCATTTGAATTCTGCCGAAGGCATTCAGAATATGTGTGCTACCCAAATAATGACTAAAAGTAAGTCTTTGAGAACGGGTTTCTCAAGCCAAGTGGCGCATTAGACCAGGGGCTCATCTCCTGTTTCCAAAATGCATCACTAACTGATAGAGAAAGCTGTTCTTCTATGATAATTTGTGATGAAAATTTAATTATGTTCAATAAAATGTACTTGTGTTTACTTCTGCATTAGCTAAGGGATGCTTTGCGTTTAGTACTTGAGACTGGAAGAGCTCCTACAGTACATTTACATTTAGTGATTTAGCAGACGCTTTTATCCAAAGCGACTTACAAAGAGTTAGGGAGCAACAAGCGATATGTCATACAGGAGCCATAATACATTAGGTGCCAATACAAAGTTACTGGTTTCAACTAAAGCTAGACCACTACCAGTTGAGAGAAAGTTTTTTTAAACCAACTGTATGTAAACCAATTCCGTACAGTTAACCAATTCCACATTGCACAAGGTGCAAACAACCTTAGTCTTGTAGAGGTTTCCATTGGGAAGCGTCTTAAAAATAAATTTTCCCTGAAGCAAACCCGGCGGCTTCATACCTGCATCCATGTTAGCACGTCACGTTTGATGTGGTAATTTCACAGTAACGTTATGTTGTGTTCAGACCAAATGCGAATGGCGCGTCAAAAGCGAGTGATTGACATGTTAAGTCAATGCTAAGACGCGATAGACCTACTTGCTGAGCGAATCGCGCTAAAGAAGCCCTGGTTATGAGATGATGAGGCGGCACGAATGATGCGAATCACACGAGTTGAAAAATCTCGTTCTCGCCCCCTACAGTGCAATTAATCTATGTATACATCCACGCTAAAATATCAAGGTGAAAGTCGTCATAGCTTGCGTAGTATAGACCCAGCTCCCAACCAAACTTTGGGGATAGATTAACGGCGACATTTTTTTTATCTCGCGATAAGAGTCTCACGTTAATGCAGCACGTTAACGCCGATAACGGCCCACCACTAATTATTACATAACTATGTCTTCAGAGGTGTATAAAGACCATACATAATGAAGGGTTATGTTTTTGCCATTGGAGTGAGCTGTTGTTTGCAATTCACAACCTCTCCACTAATTGCTGCCATATTTCATTCACTGGACCTTTAACTTTCTTAATACGTACCAATACAAGTTATTTTCTAATTTATTTTGTAAAAAAATTTGAGTACCCTTAAAATCAGTTTAACGGGAAGCATTTACATACTTTTCGTTATTTGTAGGTTTACATCTTTATGGAGTAGTTCATCTTCGTAATGAAAATTTTAATTGATTTTCTCTCTTCCGCAGAAGTTCTGTTTTGTGTCCATAAAATAGAAAGTAATGGGGGAGCTGTGCGGTTTCTACTACCGACATTTTTCAACATATCTTCTTATATTCTAGATAAAGTACAGGCCTTTAAAGGATACGATGCTCTGCCATCTTTGCCATGAGATCGTCATTGTCAAACAGCAATAAGCAGATGACAGCTATAATGAAGAAAGCAGCACCCCTCGTCTGTAGAGAAAAGCAAAAGGAGAACGGGTCAGATTATATATTTAGCTCATTCTATGATGCTGGTTATCATTTCTGTAAAGTTCTGACCTTAGAAGGCCCCCCTCCAGAGCTAGTGAAAAGAACACTGAGGAGCGAGATCACCACCAAGTCACTGTGCTCGAACAGTAATAGTGTCCTGAAAGAAAGAATATCATTTGAGTTTAGCAACATTCTTCCAAGGATAAGGGAAATTGTATTATTAAGATTCAGTCTAACCTGAGTGGCCCACAGAGCGTCAACCCGAAGAACCCCAAGAGGGAAATGACGCAGCTCATGACCGAGTGTTTGAGGACTTTTATCCACTGAAATTAGAAAACAGATGAGTGGGCGGCTGTTTTCAAACATGAGATGAGATTTATTTAATGACTGTAACAGCATAATGTCTTAAGGTCAACATAAGACAGCATTTGCAGCTCATTTTACTTTCAACATGTTCTTGAACAAGCACCTTGACCAATGGAAACCAACAGAAAGTGGTTAGATTGGTGAGATTTTGGAAAAGCTTCATAACTTTTAACAGAAGCTTAAAATAGTTCATGGTTCTGGGTTAACAAACCGACAAAAGTGGAATATGGTTTCAAAGGCAGTGGTTGCTATATTTTTTTAAAAGATTACAAAAGCCTTTTTTTATCTTCTGAATAATGTGATAACTGTTAAACCTTCCACAATACGGCCAGAAATATATGTCAAGTAAGTAAAAAGAGCTCAAATTGTTTTCAGGTTGACTTTTAGCTATTAATAGATTTAAATCGGAAAGAATGGGAATTCCACCTTTAAGCATCAACTTTAAATTGATTTTTGGCATTTAATAATACTGCACCTGTCTTTTAGATATCATTTTTCCTGATGAGAATGGCTTTTGAAAGAAAATCAATATCACCGCACACCTAAGTTGAAAAGATGAAGCAATAATTAAACACTCATCACACAATGAATGTATCTGTAATATGAGGTTATCTCATCCTTACCCCAATTTAAGTATAAAGAGAAACTGTACAATGTGGACAACTTTAAGAAGATCATAGGACTCAAATATCCCAAAGGCCTTCAGCATCTTGGTAAAGAAGAGCAGCACTATGTACCGGGTCAACCTGAGGGAAAAAAAACACTTCTTTAAAGTAAACAAACGGACGAGGCTCGCATCATCTCTTAAAGACGGGGTATAATGTGACTATTATTGATATGTACCACAGAGAAGAATGATAACACCATGTTTTAATCAATAATATTATTAATGAATCAGTAATATTGAAATATTATTGATTATATTATTGAATTCTATAAAGACTCTGAAACATGGTATATGAATAAGGCAATCAGTTTTGTGGGTACTCAAAGTGATTTTATTAGGTATGACCATAAATATTGTTCATCCTGAACATAAGTTTTATTCTATAAACCAATCAGATTGCAGATTTTGTTTTACACTTAGGAGTGGTTTCCTGTACAGGGCATTAAAAGGATAGTTCAGCCAAAAATGTAAATTCTTTAATTTACTCAGATTCTTGTCATTCAAAACTGTATGACTTACTTTCATCTGCAAGACACAATAGAAGATATTTTGAAGAAAGTTGGTAACCAAACCGCTATGGCACCCTTTCACTTCTATTGTATGGACACAAAACCAATGTGAAGTGAATGGGTGCTAATTAACAACATTCTTCAAAATATCTTCTTTTGTGTTCTGCAAAAGGAAAGAAAGTCATACAGGTTTGAAATGACAAAGGGTTGACTGAATTTATATAAATGATGACATAAATATCATTTTCGGGTGAACTATCACATTAAGATTAGTCCTAGACCTAGACTAATATAAATGTTAGCGCGGTCAAAATGGACTCATCTTACAATCATCAACAGTGTTATTGTTTTGTCATAGAATGCACACAAGTAAAGTTTTTTGTTAGGGATGTTTGCTAAAACTACCTAAATCTCCTCATTTAACTAGGGCATAGTCCTGGCTTAATTTATATCTTGTTCTGGAAACCGCCCTGTTATGTTGGTGTTAGGTGGTTTAGGACTGGGTGGGCTGTTGGCTTGTTATTTTTTTGTCTGATTTGGTTTTGGCTTGGGGTTGTTTTTTGGGTGGGGTTCAGGAAAGTATTTCTTTTTTTGAGACGAATTTTATTTCTGGACCAACAAACTATGTTGATCCAAAAACACATCTTGGCAAAATCACATAGACCAAGTAATAATAGAGGATGATCTATTGGAAAGACTGATGATAAGGCTAAAACTTACACTGAACATAATAACATTAGCACATTTTTACATATTCCCAGAGTATTACTATGGTTCTAAAGGGATTCTTTGAAAACAAAGATTAACATTTAGTTCTATGGTGTCATTAGTAAAGGGTTATGTTTTTTTATTGTCATTTAAGCCTTTATATTTTCTTACCTGGCATTTGGAGCCTCAACTCGTCCCAGTTTTCCACCGGAGATGACATTACTGCTGTATTTCTCATCCATTCTGCTGCTGTGTGTAAGATCTTTCACTGTTAATATGTCGTTGAACTATTAATTGAGAAACTAAAGAAGCTCTGGTGTGGTTCACTGTGTTTACCTGTTCAGAAGGCTGACAACGAAACTAAGCTCAGATTCCAGGCCTCTTCGGTGCGGGAATTGCTCATTTACTGTTTACCAAACAAAGCGTTGAGCCCTGAAATTGTAATCGTTGGTTTTTGAAAAACATGTTGAGTAGAAATCAAATTTTACTGTTAGCTAATAGCAACATTGTGGACTGAGAAGTGACGTGAACACTTCCTTGCATATGGCAGACATCGGGCTGACTTTCAAAATAAAAGTCCCGCATCTCAAAATGTATTTAGGATAAGTCACAATAAAATAGTAATACAAATTGTATCTTGCAAATATGTTAATTCATATTCAAAATATATACATTTATAGAATTTATAATAATATCTAAAATGTATTAATACTACTTTAATCAATATCACTGACTTTTCTGCGTTTGGTATTGTCACTTTGGTTAAATGACAGCATGTCATTACAGTGATTGATGTAGCTTACCTGTCAACATCATTGGCATGATATGGTTTGGATTATTTAATTATTGCCTGACTAGTATATATTTGAACTTTTTTGGTCTTCATTTCACTTTATAACATTTATTTATTTCAATTCTTTTTTATTTCCAGAATTATATTACAATACATTTTGATTTTAAGATTTTCATGTTCATGTTTGATAGTAGAATGCCTATAAGCGTAATTATTGCATTTTACTTAATTTATATTAGCCGACTTTTTTATATTATACTTTTAAATAAAAATATAATATATATAATAAAGTTTTGCTTAATATTTATTTAAAGTTCTCTACACTGGCAACAGAATCTTATATCCATTGACTCAGTGTAATATTCAACACTTGTATTATTTGGTCAAACAGGCAGTTATAAGAAAAAATTCGTATTTTAGTTATTCATAAATTAGTAAATATTAGTGATTAACAAATTTTATTAAGCACTGGCAGATTATTCAGCATGGAATGTTTTTCAGTCTGAACAGTCTATCTGTAAATCGTTTCAAGAGGAAATATAATTTCTAATTTCTAATATTACAGATGAATTAACAGTGTAACGTTTTCACCTCAGATGAAACAGTGGCAGATGGTTAAGCAGGCACTAGCTGACAGATTCATGAAGTGACTGAAAGGTGCATAGAATTGTCAGCTTCTGCCCAAGGCCTCACTGACACATCAGCTAGTGAATAAAATTACCTTTAAATTTGTTTATGTCTAATCCTGCAAGGTGAATCGTGTGTGTTATTGGTTTAGTGCAGGCCACAGATGGAAGCCATGACGTCAAGAGATGGCGTGTACAGTGTCCTGACCTTCATATTGCTGTTGTCCTGCTCATATATCCTTATAATGTGTAATGCAGAAAAGGTCAAGCGAATAGACTTTACAATTAATGTATCTAATTCACAATGTCATCTTGTGCTGTAGCTATGAGTTGAACAACAATGCCTTATATCATTCATTATTATGGGCAATTGCAGGATGCAGCCGAAACATTGTAAAGTTCTTTCAATCCCAAATAAGATAAACACTTAATGCAAAGTTCTTTTTACCCACGAAAAAGTGCCATTTAAAACATTAAAAAGAGATTTTATGAAAATGATATCACAACTGTTTCAGTATTACTTTAGAGTGCATGTTAAAATGTGCTATAATAATTCATTTAATTAATGACATTTTATTTCAATCTTGATAATTTAATAAATTGAATAATTTTATTTTTTGATATTTTTATATAAATTGTTCGATTTATTAATCAAAAACACAATGAAATGAATAAACCGATCAAACCACTAGATGGCAGAATGAAGCTTATTATCTTTCTTCAGCACACTCTATAGAGCCACGTGTCAATGTAGAACTACTGTTAAATGAGACCAAAACATTACGTTGCAATAGAAGACAAATATCTATGCGTATTCTATCATCACAAATGAACTCTTCTTTAAGTAAACAACAACAACAAGAGCTTACAGCTCAGAAAGAGCTAAATTTTTGTCAAATGCCTTATTTCCATTCTTCATACTATATGGTCCAACAACATCCTCGGGGTGTCGAACGGCATCATTAGTTGATGCCTATGTTCCCGGTCAGCCCTTTTTGTGCAAAGCTGAATGATGTGATCATAGAATTATATAAGATTGCAGTATAACCAGTTTCTCCTGCCAGAAATGCAAGCAAACGGACACAGGGTGGAGCAGCAATATGACATCACAGAGTCACCCAGCGTTCAGCATGCATCCAGAGGGAACAGAAAGGCAAAACACTCTAGACTTTGTGATGGCAAATGAGTCGCTTTTGGGTAGAACATCTATATTAAGTGCGCAGCAGGACTCGGCACAGAGTGTGACCATTCATGCTTCACACACATTAGCAGTATTTGGCAAGCGTTGACGATTTCAGAGCCAAGATGGAAATGGAAAAGAGGGATATAAGCAGACAAGGTTGGAATATGGAGTAGTTAGGGGTTTCTTCCTCCGTGACTTTCTTTTTCCCACTGCTCTGAAGTTTCTCGATTGACTTTTGGCCAGATAGAACAAACTGTTCAAAGAACAGGGAAGGTCTTTGAAGGCTGGAGTCTGCAAGAGAGAGCAACTGTATCAAAACGTTTCTCCTGCTAAGAACAACACACACAACACATGACAGTCAACGATGTTTGCTTTCTCTGGCTAGGCAAACATTTTTTAGTGTACCAGTCTCCGTGGAGATCAAACCAGATAACTTGTTGAAAAAACAGACTGGTTTCGTTTCAAAAGAGAAGTATCCCAATTGTGGTGCTTATTAAAGGCATTACGGTTTTAGCCAGATAGATGATAGAACATGCAAGAATTCATGGACCTACTGCAAAGGGGGCCCAAGGTATGTCTAGGGACCAGACTACAATAAATAATTGGGGTCTTTTGAATTTAGCCATTTAGAGAACAGCTATAGCAAATACCAAGAACATCTTGGCAACCACATAATAATGTCCTAGCAACCGTGTGAACAAGAAGAAAAAAAATATCCGTTGATAGTTAAGTCTGATGAATACATTTCTTTAAGTAGAAAGATATAATATTGCAAGGGGTGATCAAAGTTAAGGTGATGTAATGAAGTTCAATGGTTTGTTTCATTTTAAGAAATAGTACTTTATTTATTAACTGAAGCTCATGTTCTTCCGAACCTTTTCTTCAACTAGACTAAAAAAGTGGCTGGTTAAAAAAATAATCTTCAAACAGTTTTTTCATCCATTGAAAAATGAGGTTCATGGACTCATAACCAGCTGGGAAACATATCATGATACTGTGCATAGTGGACACATATTTGTTCTAGATTCCAAGGTGAGAATGAAAACAAATATCTTTGCTTACTCAAAGATGTAAAGATAAGTGCAATAAAGAGCTGTAAGAACACTTGATAAAGAGAGGAACGCATTGTACTTGTTATATCAGAAAGCATTTGGACACTGGTATTTGCTTTATTCAAATTACAAGGAGCATATGGGTAATAACTTTTGTAATGTTAAATCACATTTATGAAAACACTTAAACTTAATATATTATGCCCCGGTTTCACAGACAAGGCTTAAGGCTAGTCTCAGCGTAAAAATTATTTTGATGTGTCATAACTATAAATAACTTGCAGTTTATAAACATACAGTTTCTTAAAATAGAACCATTTTTTTATCTCAAGATACATAAATATAATATTTTTTCCAAGGCATTTTAATGTAGCGACTTCAATAGACTAAATGAACTAAGGCATAGTCCTGACCTGTCTATGAAACCGGGCCTTAAAATACAAAAAACCTATTATGGGCTAAAAAACATATTTATCTTTAATAAATGTGTAGGCCTATTTCTGAGACTGAAAAACAATGGCATCTTATTTTAGTCAGGCCTAAATGCCACACAAGGGTTAAGCTCTAAAAATAAAGAGCACCTCTGCAGACTATTTGCATTGAGGGTGAAACTGGGACTGTAAACAGAAAATAAAATGATAATATTGTGCACTCATAGTTAATGCACATACTGCTAGCTTGATAATTCATTGCAATGTGGCTAAATAATAAGTTTATAATAAGTTGTAAGTCTGTTATGTTAGTTAAAACTTTTTAAAATAGTTCCTTAAAGGCATACTTCATCCAAAATTGAAAATTCTTTTATGAATTACTCACCATCAAGAGGTTTCCAAATCTGTATACATTTATTTGGAAGAATGTTAGATTTCTAGGGCACCCTTGACTACGTAGAATTGTTGAATTTTTTTGTTCTGTTGAACGCAATAGAAAATGTTTTGGAGGAATTTAGTAGAACAAACAGTACTGAGCACCTTTTACAACCATTTAAATGGTAGTGAATGGTGTCCTAGAAATCTCAGTGGCTCACATTCTTCCAAATATATGTATTTTCTGTTCAACCAAACAAAGACATTTTCACACGTTTGGAACAACCAGGGAGAGTAAATGAAGACCGAATTTTCATTTCTGCGTGAACTATCCCTTTTATTATAAACAAGGTTGATCACATACATGTATAGAACACATACACATATATATATATTAGCCTGCGTTGTAAAAAAACTGTAATTTTACCAAGTATACAGTTTGAATTTTCACATATCTTTGCGTTAATGTTGCAAGACATGCAAAAAATGGAATTTGACTTTACAGAAATGTTATTTTAAGTTTTTTTTCTTTCTAAAAACGGCCAATGCAGCGGCAGTATTTTTTACCTATTGACACTGACCCCTCAATGTTCAAACCAAGTTAACATCCATAGTAATTCCGTAAAAAGGGATTTTTTGAACCGGTGGTTTCTATGGAGTTAATCCTGTATGTACCTAAATGCGTCAAATGACTGTTTAGTACCATAATCAATGTGTCAAATTTCATTAATTTCCTACAGTTAGGGCTGCCATATATAACCATTTTGGAATAATAATAATAATAATAGACATGATGAAAACCAACAGATGCAATATTGGTTCCGGAGCTAAATACTCCATAAAAGTGCAACTTAATATAAAAAATCTGAAGCCATATAACATTGTATGAGGAGCAGACTAAAATGAGGAAATGAATGTGGGCAGCATTACTCCCACAAAATCATTTTGGTTCTAAAAATGTTTTTTTAGGAGATATAGATTCTAATTCAACAGGCTTATTTTTTAGTTTCTTGGCACAGCTTAACATTCACACATTCACAAGAAAGAAACAGGACCTTTTTGTTAGTATTGAGATCTCATTTGTTTTTCATTTTTCACATTGATTATTCAGTACAGAAAGCAAGCAAAAATTGACAGAAGCGGCACATGTATGTCAATTGCCACCGAATAGATTTTGGAACAAACTTGAACTTTTAAAATTGCTCTGAGATCTTGAAGCTCTGGGGCCAAGTCAAGTGCCTGAAAGGAATGATTGCTCTGCGTGCAATATGTGAACAGTCATGATGTTTTGTTTTATCATCAGATATTAAATACAAGTATCTGTGTGTATTGCTATCAACAATATCAACCCCCCCCAAAAAAGTGACAACATAGAGTGATAAATGCACAAAATGATGATGGAATAATTTTAGAAATCAGTCAAAACCCCATAACCATTAATTAAAGCTTGAAATAAAAAAAACTTGATGTGCAAACATTTTTTTTCATATTCTTTATCCTTTCAAAATAACACATACAGCAACTTACAGTGTCTACGGATCTGTGGGTCAGTGCTATTACAAATAAATATTTCATTGCTTTTTACAAGTGCAAATATGTCAATTCAAACACACCAGCCTGGTTAGATGTTTTTTGAATAAGCACTGTTGGGGTTTGGTTACCACCACATAGCAGACAACACAGGATTTAAGGTGATTTTCAACCCCATTCTATAAAATCTAAAAAGAACACATATGCATCTGTCATTAGATGTTATTACACGGCTCGTTGGAATGCTTGATTCTGATTGGCTAGTCGCAATATTTGCAGTTTCGTTATTCCCTGTCCAAATACAAGTGACCGGTATCGCAGAAATATCCCTGATAGTGTGATCTTGTATCACACAGACAATTCTTATTTCTAGGTAATTCTGAATTTCAGGCCTCCAGCAAGGCAAGGCATGATTAAAGCGACCTCATTACTTATAAGAATCAATTGGATGGTAGACATGGAGAGATGGTATTCTAATTGTAGTCCTCTAAATAAGAAGTTACGATCAATGTCTTCTTGGAAGTAACATTTCACAAGAGAGAAACATAGGACATAAAACTGCTGGATATATTGTTGAGATATTTGAATAGGAGATATTTGTGTTGAAATTGATTATATATAGGGCTTTACAAAAAACCTTCACTCTATATTGATGATTCCCTTAGCCATCAACACAAATTATGGCCATAAGCCTGGTGATTCTTTAAACTATCACACCACGTTGCAGCTGCCAATGTTTGCAGTCAAGTGTTATGTCATTATTTGCTCACTGAGTTGCATCCACTTTCAACAATTTGTCCTCCCATAAAGTTAACAGTGCCTCAGTCAGCACAAACTGCTGTGCTCTAAGGCATCTCAGATCCATAATTTGTCTAGAAAACTGGGAATTGTTGCTTAACTATCACGTTGTCACTGACAGATGAGAAATAGAGTGCAATAACAAATGAACGGAGAAAAGAGTTTTGATCATGTTTCAAGGTTTTACGCTTGTGGAACACTAGGAACACCTAATGTATGACCTTATATCTATTGCTACATTTCGAGATGGAGGGTGGTGTAATGAGGAATGGATCAAACTCTTTCACCACACAAATGTAAACATGTTCAAAGGTTATATACTGATCATTGATAATGCCATACTTTCATTGGATTGCCAGAACAATCTTGTAAGTACAGGGAACATTGACAGCGACTCAGATTTCACAGTCCTAATTTCGACTGCCATAACAGCAAATCGTCCAGAAACAAATCGACGTACAAATTGAACCAGTCATCTTGTAAAATAGGTACGAATTATGATGGGTTCTCCGTTTGAGCAGATAAGAAATGGTAAATACTCCAGATGAATAAATTGAATTAAAAATGGAACAATTGTTATGAAAGATAAGCTATTTCCTCACTGGAAAAATAATCTGTTGTTTTCCCTTAAAGATAAGGTTAAAAGGCTGCCTTGAAATTTTTGTCCAGTCAATTAAAAATATTAGTTAACATAACAATTTCGCATCAACTTCATGTAACAACTTTTTTTTAAATTTAAACAACAAATACATTTTTACAGTGCTTATTTTAATATATTGCGATACATAATATTTATTTGTTTGGTAGCACATTATAAGGTTAATTCTAAATTGAAGATGTGCAGCAGATTTTGAACCTTCGATTATGAATAGTTAGACAAGTCACTCAAAACACTTGCAATTACTTTATTAAATGTTATTTAAATGACATCACAGGGACATAAAGCTTTTACAGAAGCTATAATTAGATGAAATGTTGCTTTTTTATGATGGCAGATAACATATGAACAGTCTTGCAAATGCTTTCTCCATGTTGTGGTGTCATTAGCCATTGTAAATGATCTCCCTTAATGGCTTCCATAGAGTCAGTGGAGAGTTATGGCACTTTTCATTTACTTAATGGCTCTGGTTGAGATAATGGATTCCACTAGTATTGTTTCTGACACCAAAAACCTTCACGACATTTAAAGTAATGTTGGACAAAGGCAACTGGAGCGCAGATGCTTTTGACTCTTGCAATTAGGATTTGCTCATCCACGCTTTTAATGCAAATGAGGATACAAAGCTTGTGGTTTCAGGCATGAACTCTTTGTTTGTTGAACCAGATAAAAAATTAAAATCCAAGGCTAATGAGCTGCTGTTCATTACAAGAGAGTCAGGCATGCCCTTAATGGGCAGTGTGTTTGTTTCCAGGTTCCACAGAATGATCAAATAGTTGCTGTGGAGAGGTTGAATAGCATTTCTGAGAAATCATGTTCGGCAAATTATAAATAAACTTTAAATAAAAAATAAATGAATATACACTATGGGAGATGTTAAAACAGACTTGTGGGGTGGTTTTGAATTGGGCCCATAAAGGGACAATTTACACAATTTCATCATTTACTGAAAAATGTAAAACTCATAATTTCTTTGTATGCTCAAATGACATAAGATCGCTGTTACATCATTCAATGGGCTTGTCTGAGTAGCAGGGCACTTAGATTAAAACTCATTGCATTGCGAGTTTATTTTTGGGACTAGAAATGGATAAAAAAGGATTATAGCACAATTAATCCCTTATACTCTTGATGAACACGGTCCTCAAAAGCCTGCTGCTACATGTGACAGCTAGTATTCTCAAATCTCCATCTGGAACTGATACTCTTCTGCTAAAGATAGATTTGACATTCTATCACATGAAAAGATTTGCTGTTTTAGGTCTACTGTGAAACTACAGTATAATTGCATGATGTATGGAAGTCTTAAGAACAGAATGTTCCAACTGCTTAAATGTTTCAGATGTTTGATGGAGTGAAGGGGGTTGCTAAAAATAAGCAATTAGATATGGCCTGTGTAAGTTCAATGAGTTTAATGAGCTGTGTTTCATGGTAAATTCATAATATTTGTGCATCATTGAGATAAAAAACAGGATCAGATGACTTTGAAGACCATCATTTCCTCAAGTTACTTTTATTGCCCATATACAGATGATGAAATAGTGGACCTACAAAATGTATTTGGATAAATTGTATTTTTAGGTATATCTGTACATAGAACATTATGTTTTGTACATCTTCTCCAATAACACATTCTGAGTAAACAAGCAATTCTTTAAGGTTTCTTTTAGGTCAACTGCTGTCACGGCAACAGTTTTAAGGGAAATTTTCTTATATGCATGAAATTATAACTTGAATCATTATATATTTAGCGTTTTAACTGCAACTCCATCATCCCATTGAACATAAAATATATAGGGTAAATTCAGGTAAATTTGGACACTTTTTGACATTGAGATGATTATTAAACCTTTTCCCAATTTGTTATTCTTGTGTTCCTCAAGTTCGATGAGTTTACTATTATTCTAAACTGTGGAAAAAATAAATTAAGAAAAAAAGTGACCCTTAACTTTTGACAATGCTATTGTAAAACATAAAGAACAAAAGTCATATTTCGATAAAAAAACGGCAATGTAATCAGTGTTGATGTCGATACCATCTTTGCAATTGAATTTTTAGGGATACTTCACCCAAAAATTCAAATTCTGTCATCATTTTCTCACCTTCAAGTTGTTTCAAACCTAAATTTCTTTCTTCTGCTAAAGACAAAGGAAGATATTTGAGAAAAATGTTTGCAACTGACATTCAAAATATCTTCTTTTGTGTTTAGCAGAACAAAAACTGAATGTACAACATTCAAAATTATCAGTTCCTAACATTCATCCAAATCTTTCTTTGTGTTTAACATAATAGATAAATGAATACAGGTTTGAAACAACTCAGACAGTAATTCATGACAGAATTTTCATTTTTGATCAACTTGCCCTTTAATTTACTTATAAATAAATCTCCTCGCAACCATTTGCATACTGTTTGCCTGACTGGTGACAAATGTATTATTTAATATAACTTTATAATGTAAAATTCTGCTTAATTGATTTATTATTACATAAAAATGAATTTTTAGTCCATACTGTATAATATAATATTAGACCCGTGTTTTCTCTTTAATCTTAAATGTGTGCTTCTCAGAGATAACCACGTTGTGGGGTAGTGTGTGCGTGCGAACGTGCTAGCGTCTTTGTATTTGCATGTTTCAGTGCGTGTGTATATTGTGCTCTGTGCATGTGGAGTTGTGTTTAATGCATGTGGAAGTGTATGAACCTGAGTGCGTGTCTGTATTCTGTGTTTGTTCAGTTTTTAGTTTTAACTTGTTTAACTTTAATGTTTTGCCTATAGTCAATATGTTTCATGTACAGCTGTTTAGTTAGAAGGAAGATTGTAAAAAGCGCTATATAAATAAAGTTGACTTGACTTGACTATCCCTTTAAATGCATCAACTTCATATGTCTCCTTATCTGTGGAGAACATAAACATGACTTACATTTGCTGAGCCTGCTTGCTTATGTAATAACCATAGATTACGCAGATGAAAAAAATAATTATGACTTGACTTATCTTTAGATAAATGCGTTTAGAAAAAAACTGGCCCAATTTCTTTGACAGTCGCCCTCCAGGAGCAAAATTGATCAGTGGTTAGTTCACTGCATGTAAGCCTTAAGTGGCTGTTATAAAACAATGGCAACAGCAATGTCTTGTATTAAAATAATCTAAAGTTTAATCAAAAGTTGGGTTTTGAAATTTTAAATATGGGTAAATTAAGGGGGATTGGGAAAGTTTCATAGAAAAGGCAACCTGAAAAGGTGGTTAAATCTCTTTTAAGAAAAAATGGTTTTGATAACTACATCACCTTGAATTACAGAGAAAATTCTGGACCTCAGGACCATTTACAGAAAAGTCAAAGACCAAAGGAAGTGCTTTGAAATGTGCAGCTTGTTCGATGTCTTGACACAATTGTGTGGGACATGTAAAGTTGCTTCTCCCGCTTTACAAATTGTGGATTTGTTATGGCAGAAGTGAGAGTCTTTAAGCTGTAAATGCTTCTTAATGCAAACTTTGCAGGAACATTGGAAGTAAGTAAATTGTCACATATTGTTCAGGAGCATGTTGTCAACATTGTAACTAATAAATCGTTACATTTTTAGCTCATTATAGGTGTTATCATTACCGTCATTGTTTTTTAAACAGTAAACCAATCACCTCAAATCATCACAATTTTCCTATTTTTTTAAATCAAAATTGTGTCACACTGTTAATGTGTAGGCTGCTACAGCTGCTGCTGAATGAAGTTTGAGTGTTATTATTATATAACACAAAGCTGAGTCACCTTGCTAAAATGAATCATTAATCTTAAAGGGAATTACCATGTCAGATTAGAGTAGGTTTACGAAAGAGCATAGGTGATATAAAAAGGAAAAGGAAATGGAATTCGTTTTGAACTCTCTTTTTTAAGCAGTCATCACCTGTCTTAAACTAGGAAGTGTTTAACCTCACTGGCTAAAGCCGATTAGTTTCTTTTTCAAACAGAAGGACAGTAGCAAGCTAAATCGTTTTCCTGGAAGCTAACTTCAGCAGTATGATTGATAATGCCATTCATATAGCAGGGATTATGACCACTGCTTATTATATGTGCTGTCAGAAACATTTCAATTCGACTTACACGTCTCCACACTAAGCTGCCAATCTGTTAGAAACAGGATAATAGGATTTTCATGATGTGTGAAGTTAAAAAGATAACATGACATTGAGTTTTGGCTCAGCTCAAGAATACATTTTTCAACAAGTGTTTTTCACACCTAATGAAGATCGAAACTCTAAAGCTCGGTTTCACAGACAAGGCTTAAGGCTAGTCTAAGACTAAAATGAATGTGTGGCCTGTCTCAACCCTATATTACTTGCCCAGAAATTTCTTAAAATATATCAGTGCCATTGTTTTGCACACCAGTAATGTTTTTGTTTAATTATTTTTTATAAAAGCGACATGAATATCTTAATTCGACTAAGGAATAGTCCTGGCTTAAACCGTGTTTTGGCCTAAATCTTAAAATACAAAAGTCCATAATAAAATATATTTCACAGTAAAAGAAACAAAATACATTACATTTCGATAGTTTCGAAATATATGTTGTCATTGCCACCAACTTTTTGTCAATTTTTAAACCTTGATATTTTTTTTCAAAAATGTTTTTGACGGCTTTAAAAATTAATCAACTTTGTTTCAATATGAGCACATTTATGCAAATGTTTTATTATGTGTCTGTTTGATTCATAAATTCTAGCTATAAATTAGCAGTAGCAACACAAAACTGGAAGTCATGATTGTCTTTATTTCAGGATTCCGAGTATTTCTGAGCAACACAGAAAATCCAGTAAGAAAAATAGAGGCCACTTTCTTCACTGTGAATTGATTGTATCCAGAAAAGTTATTAATAATTTATAATAGACACTGCAGTATCACATAAAACATTTACATTTACATTTTTTATTTCATTAAATAGATTTCTAGGAAAGTTCCACATAGCTAAATGAGCCAATAGTTGCACATCCAGATATTTCTGACAAACCATTAACTGCACATTGCATAAGAGTAAACCAATAGTCTGTACTCTAGCAGATGTGCACTTTGAACCTTTATCTTATCTTGACTTCAAACCACACATTGGAACCTAGAGACCATCAGCTGAGTCAAAAGCACCTAATCCATCCAGTTTCCAGTTACAGTCAATATTAAAATCGATACAGCAGAAAATGATAACTATGTCTTTGACATTTAAATAAAACTTTTATTAATCTGAAATTAGTAAAGTATTCAAAAATATATTTAAAAGTATATTGGGGAATTGTTTGTACAAGTATAAACTGTATAAACAATATGAATTGGTATTTGAAAATTAATTGTAGCCTAATTTGTCACGGTACAATATAAAAATGTTATTACTTGTGAACAGCTGGCAAGTATAACGGAATGTGGATTATTGGTAATTTATCTGGGACCAACAGGTGTGTCAACAATTCTCAAAGTGCAAAATGCCATGGGTTTAACCTTATGTCAACCATAACGGTATACGTTTCACATTGCTGGATGCTGACTGGTCCTGGTTGATAGCAATAGTAAAATTATTACTTTATGTATTCTATTACACTGCAATAAAATTATTTCGCTCATTTTTTTCGGCTGTTAAAGTGGACAAATAGCTTGGAGTGTAGTTGCAACAACTTCCAGTAGGGGATAACTGGGCCATACCAACCCGTTAAACCTCGACCCCCTGACCTGAATGGGATTGTGGACCACTAATCTTGGCTGGTTTGAATGGTTAAAGGATGCTGTGACGCCAGCCGAAATGAAAAGTAGAATCAGAGACATATTCAGGCAAGTTTTGATGTCATGTTGATTTCGTGTAAAAGCGTTCTACTGAATTAAACAGACAAGACATTTTTTAAAAGTCTTTTCAAGTTACAATGATCAAAATTTAAAACGCAACACATCTCTATGCATAGAGCTGATCAGGTTGTTGTTTGTGGCCTGTGGAATGTGGGTCCACTCGTCTTCAACGGTTGTGCGTGGTAAAACCCTTTAATACGAACCATGTTTTGGAAATCACAATTACAGATCTCTTTCTGTAGGTTAGTAAAATGAATAAAAAATTTCGTCTGTTATCGCCTGTAACACCATGTAGAATCCATTAAGTCTATGGTAAAACACATGATGCAATGTTCTCAGATAATGACTCTGTCCTATTGCATCATCAAGTTACTTTTTAAAGTTTGGTTTAATTCTGCATAACAAACTTGAACGATATATCACACAAGACCTGTTGTAGTGACAGACTGTTACTGAATTCTAACAGTCACTACCTATCTTTAGTGCACCATGTCATTCCAGAGCTGTTTTGCAATCCAAGCACCATGGTGACAAATATGCAAATATGCACATGCACTGCAAGTCAAAAGTTTAAAACGTTTTATATAATGATGTTTCCTTAAAACCTTGAAATTACTTTTATAGACAAATTTAAAATATGCCAATGCATGATTTATTGTTTAAAATGGATAAATTGGAGCATGCAGTAAAAGAAAAGCTGGCAAATTAATTATGACCACCATGAATTAATGAAGAAGATAAATGTTTTTGATAGTATTATCAAGAGTGTGCAAATGGTGGGTTAAACTTCAAATTCTAATAATTGTAATAATCTAGTAATTGTAAAGAATGGGAAAGTTTGTTTAAACTTTCGTAGTGTACATCGTTCTGCTCATTTGAAATGAAAGAAAGTGGCTCTACAGTCTTTCCATTTTCCGGAGAACAGCTCATTTGACACCACTCTTGACTGTGGTTTCCTTTCACATACTTCAGCGTGCCTTACTTGAGACTTGCATGGTCAACCAAATGCTATAGTATCAAAATAACTAGGTCACGATTGTCAATCTATTGTAAATTAAGATTTTCATTTTAAAATGTATGCATGTGTTACTGTCATTGCATTCGTCACATTTGTG
Source organism: Triplophysa tibetana (assembly GCA_008369825.1). Lineage (NCBI taxonomy): Eukaryota > Metazoa > Chordata > Actinopteri > Cypriniformes > Nemacheilidae > Triplophysa > Triplophysa tibetana. The sequence goes on along the minus strand of CM017901.1, from coordinate 6,993,946 downwards.
AGCACCCGAGATGTGGTCAAAAGAGGTCAAAAAGGCAGTATATTCCATTTCAAACCCATCGAGCTTTCTGCATCCTGTCATTTTGACGATTGACTCAGAAGTTATGCAGGACGATTTCTGCTTATGAACTGCTAAGAACAGCTTTAAAAATACTTTTCGTTGTTTATTAAAAAGTCTATTTTATAGGTCATACATAAATTGGCTTTTTACAAGGAAAATTATCTTTGACAAAGGCTGTGCTTTAGATCAAATGTATATAGATACATTTTGAGTTCCCTTATAATTGTTCATAGTCCAAAATGTGAGCTAAATAGAGTAAGCCTTTTGCCTACTAAGTGCGAGAACAAAAAGTTCTGTAACCTTCAGCCCCTTTTGCGACTAGTGACATCAATGCCGTGCCATCATACAACACCACAACATTTGCATAACCTAAAAAAAGTAGACTGCAACAGTACAAAGTGTTCAACAGTCAACTGTCAAATGCTATCTATAAATGATACCTAAAGCACAGACCAGAAAATTAAATCAGTAAGAAACCCCAGTCTTATCTTGTTTCTAAAACATTGTTTATTCATTTCTTTTTTTTATAAAAAGCCAAAACAGATCTGAAGCATTTTAGAGCTGGAACACACTGGTTAATTTGAATCACAGCATTGTGTGAACAATGTCTGTAAACCAATACTATACAATTTCAAGAAACAGAAAATAGAGGATTCACAAAATGTTGCAATTCAGAGAATAGGGGCTGTAGAAAAAAGATGATCGTGATGTGAAACACCAACGGATGTGTCAGGAGATAAAGAGCGTAAAGGTAGAAGCAATACAAAGTCCCACCATGATTCCTAACATGATTTTTATCTACACAAATTGAAGGTTTAAAGTGACAATTTGCAGTGATTCAGTTGAAAAACTGAAAAAGAAACGCAAACTATACATCAATTTCCAAACATCAAATCATGATTTTGTAGTGTGGTCTGTGAAGTTCAAACATTTCCCTCAAACCACATGTATCATTTTAAGAAACATTTAATATTCAAACAAAATGTTAAAAAAACATTGTGGGACAAAAACCGCTTTGTGCGTTTGCACGTGTGAGAAACTTCCCACTTGACAATTTTACAAGACGAATAAGAAAACACATCGCTGAATTCAACAGTACAGCATACCTTCGACAATTATGAACAACTAACTCAATTTAAGGCAATCAGGCCTAGTTAAAAGAAGGAGTCAAACCAAGAAAAATATATGACCGTACAACTGACAAACAAAAAAGCAACAATGAAAATTAACTCATTAATTACTGTTGTCAACGTTGATGTGTATTTTTGCAAAATATCAAATGCGTTTGCCAAGTGCAATGTACACAAAAGCAGAAGGCAAAAGCAATACTGACTTCACTGATCATGGAGAATACTGTATCTACCGATGAAAATTGTAAAGCTGGCAAGTTCCCACTAAACGTGTATCATCCAGATGAATTTGCATTTTCAGAGCGCGTGGCGCAAACTAGAACGTCGGGTACAAGTGGAACGGAGCTGATCCACGTAAACGCTTAATGATTTTCTGATACAGAAAAATACTATGTTGATAAGGAATGAGAGGGTGTTAGTCTTCATCACCGAAACAAACATATTTCACCATCATTCCAGAGGATCAAATCGCTTCGTTCTTGACTATGGAACAAATATCACAAAATAAACCTCTATATTCGTTTGGGAAAATGCAGTGAGTTCTTTCGACACGACTCATTAAATTGCAGTGATTTCGAATTGTTTATGTTTGCTCTATTGAAAATTTTCAGATATATATTCACCATTACTGTAGACAGAAGCAGCACTAATATTCTCTGGGCTCTGCCCGAGAGAAAATCAGCTCCAAGTGAAAAAGACTAATAAAATACTCTCTCTTTAATTTTACCGGCGCCTGTAAAGAAATATGTAATAAAGTACTTTTTCTCACTTCTTCTGTAAAACTGAAGCCATCTTTCTTGGCGATTTGACACTTAAAATATCCTCTTAGATACGACATAAAAAAGACCTTTAAGCAATAAAAACAAGTTTATATTATGGATAGCAATGTGTAAAATAAAATCACAACTCTGCAGAGAAGACGGAAAATACAGAATTTGCATAGCAGAAACAACTGAGAAAGAACTGCGTTTTTTGGTTCAATATGGTTTTGTCACGTAGCTTTTGATGCTATCTTTATATACAGCGTGTCTGTTTCAGTAAGTCCCATTCTGGCCCATCCGAAAGAAAGGAGAAATGGATTTAGAGTCTGTCACAATAATGCTCACAAAGAAAATGCCAAACATCTCTCTTCTCGTCGCTGTGCTCCTCTGAGATGAGGCGTGTCGTATCCAACGTTCATAAACAAGTCAGGAAAACAAGTAGATACTGTTTCGAAAGTGCTATCTTGCTACATTTGATCAACTGATTCCATGGTCTGTTCGTGAAAGTTTCACACATGTCGAACATCCCGATAGCTTTCGGATACTGTGAATTTTGGTCACATCACATTCTCTCGTAGACACACAAACACACACATAAAGGTTCCTGAACTGAGCAGGTGAGGGGGTAAAGAGGTAAAAAACATTCACTCCAGAGGTTAAATCAAGGTTACACATTCCAGCAGCGGGTAAAGCTTTGAAATGAACAAGCACCATTTGGAAAAGGCCTCCAACGTCCTCCATTTTGGGAGAAAATGAGCTCAGGTCCAGCAGTTTCTGCTCAAGAAAGAAATCTACATTCAGTCTGGCGAAAGTCTCAGTGGCTGAAATGTTCGTTTCGCGTTTCGCTTTGTCTTTCCGACACAGTCGTTTCAAGGCAAGCGGTCCTCGGTAGCAGCCCTACTGGGGGAGTCTCCATGCGAGGGGAGGCCCTTTCTCAACTCCCGTCTTTGTAACGAGTCTCAAGGGTGTGTTCAACAAGTTCTCACCGCATCTGCGCTGCGTAGACCGGGTATGTTAACTTGACATTCAAAGAGTCATTGTGCTGAACCAGGGACGTGTGCTGGTAGTGCAAGACCAGTTCTTTCAGAGAGCCGTAAAGGTTGTAGGGCTCGGCGAACCCGTATCCCGTGGGGGTCTTGTTGATGACGCAATGCTTGACCTCGCCATCCACACTGCAAGAACACAAAGAGACGGTTTTAGACTTCAGCTCAGTGCACTTTCTTATTTCCACATTCTGCAGTCAATGATGATGAAAATAATGATAAAAGAGGAACTTGACTTGTACCCACATAGCATTGCTAACCCAAAATCTTCCCCAGCATTTATTAAAAAAGATGATACATACACAACACTGCAGGCGTAACAACCAGCTTTACTGCTGTCCCTGACCAGGAATGTTCCATCTTTCTTGCCCCTCAGAAGCGCCTCGGCCTGGATGCGGTTGATGTTGCCCAGCTTCCAGGAACGCTCATCGTGGTGCGGCAAATCTTCGTCATCATCCACCGTAGAGTATTGACTGTAAAGGAGAAGTGGTGTGTTAGCTGTTGTAACCGAGAGGATTTTGAATCTCAATGTCTGTGAGGTAGAGAATACTCACTCGTCCTGGTTTTCGTTTTTTATTCCCAGCCATTCGTTGAGTTTCTTTTGTCTTACTCCTTTATGTGTCAACCACCTGTGGTACAACAAACACGTTTAGGATTTTTAAGACCTTAGCATTCTTTTATTAACTTAAGTCTTTATGCCAAATTCAAAAAGCACCTATGCAGGATGAGCTACTTACATAAGGTACTGATCCCTGGTCTTTCTGAGCTGGATGAGGTCAGGCTTAATGCTGTTCATCCGCTTGTCGATCTCTCTATAGTCCGCCGCCTGCTTCTTCAGATCTTCCTCCAGGCGCCGCTTGCTGTCCACGATTTCGCTGATGCGCGACTTTAACTTCTCGTAATTTACCATGATCCTGAAATAAAGCGCAAATGTGACGTGTGAAACGTTGGATATCTCCAAAGCACCGCACCTGAGGTTTTCAGACTCGCCGCTCACCTTTGGATTTCCTTCTCGTTGCCTTCTCTCCTAAACTTCTCGATGTATTCCTTGCTGTATCGCTCTTGCGTCTGGCACTGTTCTTCAAAGATCTTTATGGTCTCATTAAAAGCTTCAATAGCAGTCCTTTTCATTTGTATTTCCTACATAAAAGCACATCAGAACGTCAAGCTTTGTTTAATCGCTTGAATAGAAAATAGTTAATAAACAGGAAAATTTGCCAACCTGTGATGTTCTAGTGTATTCCTCATAGAGTCGGTCGTACTCTCTGTTTTTCTCTTGATACTGCTGGTGGTATTCTTGCAACTTTTTCCCAACAGCTTCAATGTTGTCCTCCTTCACCACCTGATCCTGTAAAAATACATCGATAAGGAATATCGTTCATTATAGATCTCAGATCCGTACACTTAGCTAACCCAATGTAAAATTCTTCAAATGGACACTCCACATTTCAGGGAGGAATACCTGCTGGTGCTTGGACACAGGGTACAGTAGTTTCACATCCAGTTTGGGGTTATACTGGGCGAGCGATTCGTGCCGATAGTGGTTGATCAGCTCCACCACAGAGTTGAAGGTCAGAGGGTCTGAAAAGCCATACTTCCCATCTCGATGGAAGATTTTGATTAGCTTGTTGTTACCTCCCTTCCTGTACAACCAATAAAAAGCATGATGTCAACAATGGTCCAGGGGTCGAGGTGTCACAGCATAATAAAACGAATATCGATGAAATATGGTTGCAAGAGGAAATCGTACCTTAGCGTGAGAGTGTAATCCCCGTGCATTTTAGTGGAGGCGTCTCGGACCAAAAACGTACCATCGGCTGTATCCCTAAGCTTCTCGTTGACTTCCTCCCTGCAACGTAAACCAGATGTTTAAATAAAGCCTTTGATCAACATCAACAAAACCCTTGAACAGCATGAATATCATGAATGAGTACTTGCCTTGAGATATCACCCCAGTACCATTCAGCGTCTTGCAGAGCCATGTTGTTGTTCATACCGTTGTTAGTGACAGACGTTGGTTTGGGTGGCTTGGGAGGTAGTGCTGCAAAGAGAGAGAGAGAGACTGGTTAACATCACAACTGTAACGTATCCTGTGCGAGTCAAAGTCAATAACAAACAGACCATGTGCATTCTATAAAGCTAAATCCAACCTCTGCCCTGAAATATCAGCGCTTTCAATCTGATATAACAGGATTACTAAAGCAGTACGTTTTAATTTGAAGAAAAACTCTTGAAAACATCCTGTGGCTGTTTTGTGTCAAGGCAGCTATGCGCGTTTCCCTTCTGCTTTGCAGGCTGCCCAGGGAGTCACGTTTTTAAAGCATGCAGCGTTGCTGCAGTTTGCGAGATCTTTCGCCTCCTCCCCTCCGGGCATTTTCCATTTCATTAAATGCAGCTGAGCGTATGCTTCTCTTGCTCTCTCCAGCAGCGCTCGACTTTGAGAGACGAAAAAAAACGCTATCTATTATCAATTAGTCCCGGCACGCAATGCTTACATTGATGAGTCATGAACACATGAAACGGAGCCAATGAATCATTCACACATTTCAACGCTACAAGTGTTCGATGGCAGAAATCAAAGAAAAAGAATAGATGTCAATGGCTGCAAGCAGAGAACCAGAGATGGTCTTTTCAATGTGATCCAATATGCACATTCATGAAAGACCCCCTAACCATTCAGAACATGTTGCTTCATGTAAAGGGGCAGATGTTGCATCTGATTGGCTGACGGGTTGAGTGACGAGAAGCTGCGGGGGCAGTGCAGTCTCCGTGGAGCATGAGGCAGAGCTGAAGCGGTGGGCTATTTTTATCCTCCAACCCCCCTCCTCCATGCACACTCACTATATCTCTCTCTCTCCTCTTTGTTCACTTCAGTCACTATTGTCGCTAAGCATTTTCTGCACAGTGCAGCTAGAAACTATCCAACGCGTATAAAATAAAGACAGACACGTGCATAAATCTACTGAACAGATTGTAACAATGCTCTGCATCTGATGATTTTATGAACACATGCAATATAAAAATGCACACAGTTATACATCGATTAACAGTTAACACCAAGTCAACAGGAAAATGTTAAAGCCGTTTTGACACGGCAAAACGCATACAAAACTATTGACACAACTGTCGTCAATCTGATCAACCCTTAACAATGACAAGTTCGTATTGCACCAACTCAAGCCATTACCTGGCGCATCTAGTTCTATGTAAAACAGAAGATCTGATCCAGATCCATTATCAAGTCTCCGGCACTCTAAATCCGCCATGCCGTTGCATATCTGGAAGAACGAGCATCCTCAACCGAACAGATACTATGAATCTAGATTCTTCCTTAAGGTTCGAAAGCCTTGGAGTGTGTGGTCAGGAAAAACCATTACATCACTTACCCCAGCCAATGGTGCTGCGGGACTGTTGCTGGCCACTCCTGCCTCATCACCTGCTTCTATATCTTCCAAGTGCTGAGTGCAATGATGTCATAGCAACAGCGCTTCGTCCCATCCCAAAGTAGAGAAAGAAGTGAATCTAAAGCGCGACGTATCCGCAGTATTCTTGAAGCGTGCAACGTAAGCTTTGCCAACAGATGGAGGTTTTTCACTGACAAGGTGCACTGCAGCACAGCATCTTTCGAATGAGGTAAGGAACTGAAACCTGGCTGTCTTTCTCTGCCACCCCTCCCTTCTGCATGTGTGATGCAGCTCAGCTAAGCTCCGCCCCTCTCTGAGCGTGGCGGTCAGCACAGCCCCTCCGCTGGCAGGCAGACAAAGCACAGCTCTGATAGCTGCTGCAGCGGCACGTAGGCAGTCCCTAAGTCAAAGACAAGGCCGGGTCATGAGGCAAGCACGGATTGCAAATACTTCTTATAATCCCCTAATGTCTCTCGCAGAGGGCTGTGGGAGGGCAGAGATCAGCTATTCGTGTCCGAGATGGCACCTGAAATTTTCGCAGTTCTCAGTAGTGTTAAAACCGCCACAGGAACGTGGGCTATTGTCATGCTCGGTTGTCTAAAGACAGTTCAGAGAGGATTCAGCTGGGGTACTTAACAAGCGGTAGGTCAAGTGTAACCAACCCCCTCTGCGAGACACAACGTATTCTGTACACCCCAACTTTCATAACAGTCGACGAATTCAACACACGTTCACCTCACATGTTCAGGCATGCTAGTGTTAGTCAAACAGGTTAACCCACTTTTGCAGCAGGTTGCATTCGGAGCGCTTGTCTTTTTTTCCATAGACCGTTGATACGCAGAAGAACTGGCAGCTTGTCAAGCAAAGGAGCACTGATATATGAGCCTGTCAGAGCTCCTCAACCCTCTTTAGAAAAAAACAGGACATGAAATAGGACTTTGGAAAGAAGAGGTGATCCGTTTAAAACACTATCAAGGACTTTCGTAAAAACGGTTACCTCCCCATCAAAGCTGTTCTAGTTTGATACAGATTCCATCTGCCCAACTGCTTCTTCCACAAAAGTAAACCCTTCATTACATCAAACTTCCAGAGACATCAAAATCAAAAACTTACATTGCAAGTTGTGCATGTTTGGCACAAGTCAGGAAGACTTTTATTCAGCAAATCCTTCTGTCAAGCTTTCCTCATGATTCTTTGTAAATCCAAGAGAAGTTCCACTGCCTTTCTCGAAAAGCATTCCCACCTCACGGATGTCAAAGTTTTATTTCTTCAAAAGAAAAATCCAACTTAAGGTTGTTGCGACAGGTTGAAGCCGTAAAATCTGGAGAACTGAAGCAGGTCTGTTAGAGGCAGCGAATGACGCCTGCTCTGGGACGGCTGGGTTAATGATTGCCGCGATCGGACTGTTGCCGGCTGTCTCTCTCTCACTCATTCACTCTCTCTCTGTCTCATGATTAACTCGCTCGGGTTCAAGTATTTGCTGAGCTGTGCACTCTTATGTTTTGGGAGGGGAATGTGGCCCAGATAGGAGGGGGCCGGGGGGTGGAGTAAACTGCTCGGAAGTGAACGTTTGTCAGCGTGTGTGTGTGTGAGAACATCTGCAAGACAGAACAGCCGCCACTGCAGGGCGAACAAGAAAGCTCTGTGGAGCAGACCGCATTTCAAGCAAACCAAATCCAAGCGGGGATTTTGCCACCAGCTTAAAATAACCACCCGGTAACTGGGAACATGCATGCACGCAACCTCTTGCCCAATTAAAGCACGCACACACACACACACACACACACAACCGGCAAAGTGAGTGAGTACCAGAATAAGATGGCACTTGTGTGACCTCTTGTTTGTATAAAAGCTACAGGAAGGAACAGAGCAGAATAGAGACGGGTATGCATTTGAGTGTGGGCTCGTCTAGCCTAACCCAGCCTCCTGCAGGTGCAAATTACTGACAGCTGAGCTCGCTCCATGCCAGGGCAAGGAATAAATAGGCCCTAACAGGTAATAAAACATTCAAATAGTCACACAGCCAGACTTAGGCCCCCCGGCATCCCGAGTGTGATCGACAAGCTCAGGGAGACTTAACCTGTGCTATAAAAGCACATCTCGTCTGCGTTGAGTGTGCACACAATCGTACGTACTCACAAGTGTCATCAACCTTTCATAAAGATTCACAAAATCGAATGCTCCGGTACATTAAACATTCATATCAGTGTTCCATTTCATCACACAGATTAAGTGAAAATGCACTGTTTTCCTATTTCAGAACATTAGTATGTTAAAAGCGATGGAAAAGTTTGATCATTTTCTATTCTTAAAGAGATAGTTCACCCAAAAATAGGCACCCTGTCACCGTTAACTCATCCTCGTGTTATTCCAAACTTGTACAACTTTCTTTAGCAGAACAAAAGAAGATATTAAGAATTTTGGTAACCATCAACAACACCTTCCCTAATTTACTTCAATTTTGTGCAAACCAGCCAAGACCGTCAAAATCAAGTCTTTTGTTTTCCACAGAAGAATGAGTCACATTCAAGTATTAAACGACTTCAGGGTTATTAAAAGATAACAGATTTTATATTTGTTTGAACCCCCCCCCCATAACAATGCAACGTTCTCTGTATCTGTTCATTGGGAAATATGTGCCATTTACTCTGCTGTATAAAGTTTATGTATTCATTCACGTCAGTCTGCGTCCTGCCCACCACAAAGCCTACTCTTTAGGTGGAGCCATCGCCTAGCGGTTAAAGTGATAGCTCACCCAAAAATGTAAAATGCTGTCATCATTTACTCAACTTCTTATCATTTCAAACCTGTATGACTTTCTTTCTTACGCAGAAAACAAAATATATTTTGAAGAAAGTTGGTAACCGAACAGCACTGGCCCACTTCTTCTGTATGGGCACAGAGCCAATGCAAGTGAATGGGGGCTGCTAACAACATTCTTCAAAATAACTTCTTTTATGTTGTGCTGAAGAAAGAAAGTGATACAGGTTTGAAATGATAAGAAGGTGAGTAAAAAATGACAGAATTTTTATCACTATCACTTTAAAGGTACAGTTTGTAGAAATCGCCGCTAGAGAGCGCACGATCAAAACAAAACAATCGCGTAGCTTGATGACAGCGTAGAAGCGTGGAATGATGGGATATGTTGTCTTCAACTCCACCGCTGATGGTACCGCTGGTACATCAATAAGACAGGAACGAGAAATCATGTTAGCGGAAGAGGTAAAGTAATAAAGTTTTATAAATGTTGCATTTGATGAAATCATTTTATTTCATTAAAATTGATTAGACCCGAGTAACGTAAGGTTTAAAGCTAAATTGTTAGTCATAGATGTTACAGTAATTGTCCAATTCGATGGTGTGATAACACTGCGCAGTTATAAGTGTTCAAATCATTCATATTAAAAGTTATTTTGATCGTACCCACATCATTTGCAATAATGCTAGACGGACCGACGGTACAAACTACTTCCGCATCTATCTACGACAGTGTCACGCGTTTGCTACGTCAGTAAGGGCGGTAACAAACGGTTACGCGGATATGACGCCATTGACAGGTGACTAAACGGAGCCAGTACACTGTTTAGAATGGCGATTTTCTCAGGATTTAAAAGCAGTTGGAGATATTGTAAGTACTCAGTTGAAAAATACATATATACAGTAAAATATGCAAAAATCACTAGGCCAATGTAAAATTATTTCAAACTGTACCTTTAACACACAAACACTGAGATCCTGAGCTGCAGGTTAAAGTCCAGCAAGCATCATTTTTACCTATCATCTTCCCTCTGTTCTTTCTTGCCCTCTACATACCCCCATGCATCGTAAAAGTGTGCACTCGTGTCAGACACATAAAAGCAAAGCTAGCATCCGTTCACTATTTACCTCTCCCGTTGTCCGATTTATAATATAAATATCAATAATAATTTAGAAAATTTAGAGTATTATTTACCTGGAGCAGCCTGACTGTCACTCCTTTCATTGGTCACGAGGACTTCAATTATTCTGATGTGTGCTGCAGGGCTAGGCTCACAGCTGGGGAGGAGAAAGAAAGGTCAGCATGTTGCTACCAGTTGCCAGCTGTGATGTAAAATGTGTCTGAGTAAGCGTGTACCTGGTGGGCTGATATCTGAAGAGTGCTGGGCTGAAGATCTCTGCAAGCGCGCGGGCGCTGAGCAGGTTTGTCGCTGAGGCCTGGCACACGCGAGAGAAGTGGCGCAGCAAGCTCTGCAGGGTCAGCCAATATTGCGGAGGAAGAGCTGAGGAGCTGGAGATGAGTTGCAGGTGATGGGTGCATTCGTCTGTACCCTGCACCTCTGAAACAGACACACAACAGACGTGAGATAAAGGCCGCGGTAGCCTTCACCTTCTAAAATTTACAGTGTCTTCAGACCGTGTCTTCAGACCGTGTCCTGAATAAGTGTCTCGTGGGCTAAATAAAACAATCGGCGAGGACATATGCAAAAAACCGTACATGGTGTCATGTGGAAAAATACGCTCAGTGCGCTTCTAACCGCAGAAAGATCTCAAGAGAGACAATGACAGGGTGAGGTACTCTGAGAGGTGATTGGCTGACAGTGTTGATGTCGCAGATAAGCTTTCAGGTTTGCTTTACTTCTATTAACCACAGATATCCTGTTTCCAACCACGTGACTGTACACTACCAAAAGAGAAGTACAAAGCAAAAAAAAGGTGTGTGTACTCTCTAAAAATGGATCCAGACTCTTTGGCATTGCTAACAGTGTGTTTTGTGGACAGACAGAATGTTCAGTTAAAGCGAGGGTAGATAACACCCTTAAGCCAAAAGCTCGTAAAACACCTGCAATACTTGATCACCGTCGAATTGGCTGGGTTTTGTAGATACAATCATACAGTTTTACTCAAAACAGGTATACTCCAAGTATGTAATTCCTTTGATGATTCCCTTACAGGAAAGACAAATGAAGTTCACAAGTTTATTAGCATGTGATCACATGTGTGCAACATGTGTTTAACGTGCAAAAAACACATGTGAAATGTGTATTTTTGCAAATTTTGGTGTTGATCCCATGTGAATTATCATGTAAAAACCCATGGGGTGGTATGTGCAACATGTGGTGACGTGTAAAAACATGTCAACACATAATGTGGAGACATATCATCAGTGGTCACACATGTCATCCCATTGGTTTTTATATGTCATCCCATGGGTTTCATATGGGAATTTACATGGGATTCACACCAACACACGTGTTTTTTGCACAAGTGAATTTCATGTGTCTTTTCTGTTAGGGAAATTGATACAACCATATGAACTTGACAGATGAGTTGGGGCTGGAACTTTGGGACTGTGAAAAATGTCCTTTTTATGAGAACTGAGACTTGTAATGTGTTCTCTACTACCCAATGAGAACATTGGCGCCACCCTGTGGCTACAAGATCAATAGGGATTGGTCTGATCATCTGTGTTTAAGGCTGTATGATTCCTGTCATAAAACATAAACGGAGATGTTCACTCGCAGAAAATAACAGGGCGACTAACAATGTTCATTGTGGCAGCTATAGAAAAGGTCATGCAACCCATTTAACTAAGTTGGGTACTGCTTTGTCTTTTTTCCCAATTAGAATACCTAGGAACTGAACCTGCATTACTAGAAAATGCAGAGATTGTGCCAGAATTTTTGATTATCTGTCATTTTGACATAGAAAATCATTTTTTTCCTGTCACTATGGCGCAAGGTGATGTTACGTGCTTATAAGCATGTTTGTGACATCATCGCTATGTACATGCGTTTACTCTCTGATCTTACTGTATTGTAATACAACTGAATACCCAATAAAGCTGATATTGTTTACATCTTTTATGTTTCTAACGTCAGACATAAAACAATAATTACTGACAACTGTTTATAATCATATGTCCAGTCAGTAACAATGACAGTTGCTTGTAAATGCTGTTTTATATCCATTCATTCACAAGTTATTTTAAGCTGCTGTTTGGATATGGATGTGCAGGTTCTTGTGCTCATTGAACGGAAAAGACGCAGAAAGAAATTTTCCACATACTTAAGAGTTAAGGTTTGTCCAAAATGACTCGTCGCTATCGCTATTTGAAGGAAACACTGTATATGTGAGTCTCACGCGTGGGTTTTCCTGAATGGGTGAGACGTTTATGAGTAATGAATTGGAAACCTGCGTCCCTTTCCTCCGGTCATCACGTTCTGATGAAAGGAAATGATTGGATGCTACCAACTTGCCATAATGGGGAATTACAATTTGCTCTTATTGTTATCCGTCAAAATGACAGACGGCCCTCAGGTCTGTCCGTCAACGCAACCTCTGAGAAAAAGCCGACTGAAGTTCCTTCTTTCTACTCTGCATTTAATTTGCTTTAAAAATGTAAAAAGCTTGTTGCTGCTGAAGCAGAATCTCACCTTGAGCAACTCGTATCAACTCATTGTAGATGGCAGAGGGTATGATGGGCTGAGGCAGATCTTGAAGGTACCTCCTCAGACCATCGCACAACATCTGAAGGTCCATCTGCTCGAGATCCATCGACGCTGGGTCTGATAGAAACACAAATGTCAGTAAACCAATGATGCCAACCACACATTTCTGCCATGTATTCTAACGAAGAAACAAGCTTGTGTTCTACACAAGTTAATTGCTCAAGCATAGCTTTCTACGCAGTGCCAAGCTATTATGGATGACTGCCAGTGTGCTCTGGGTGGTTATGGAAGTCAAAAAAGCACCAAAATCTCAATGATATAATGCCTCTTTAGATATTTCACTCAAAGAAATGTCACTCACCACCATCAAAACACTGTCGCACATCAAGCCCTCCTCCAGCAGTGAAATTTCTGTAGAGCGTTGGGTTGTCTAGGCCTGTGCAGAATTCATAAATGGAGTTCAGACATGTAGAAGACAGCTATAATTATCGCATTTTCATGAGAGTAAGGTAGAAGATTGACTCACCTTTCTTCTCGATGGCCTCTAGGAGCTTGAGCAGCATGGGCGGCCCCATTTCTGGGGGAGCAAACTGCTCTGTCAGGTCTAACAGAGTGCAAGAGCCTGCAAGAGAAAATGTTGAACATTCAACATCAAAAAGCCACCGGGTTCCTTTGAAAAACTCTACTAGCTTTTCATTAAGCACCCAGACTGTCGTTTCAAAGTCTCCAAAGAAAACAATCTTTACACCTTGACCCACTCCAAAGCACGCTTAGATGAATAATTGCTTTCATGAGTTTATGTGGTGCGGCCAGAAGCACATTTGAAGGGAACATCTAAGCGTGACGGAAGCAGGTACAGGGCTGGTGCTGACCGGTAGGTTATGATTAAGTGTGCTGTGGAGAAAGTTTGAGCAAACAGACCGTAATACGCAGCCGCTTGTGTAGGGTGGAGGTTTTCTAAGATCTACAAGTCCAGGTGTGGGCATGAAAGAGCAACGGGCCTGGCTTGAGCTTTATTTGGATTTGCTGCACGGCATTTTAAAAGGCTAGGATTTCTAAAAGGCACTACTGTTAGCGGGGTCCAAGCACGCAGACCTAAACACGGTTGATTATGAATGGATTCCCTTCACTCTGTTTTTTCAAAGACCCATCAAAAGGATCTTTACAGTTTGCAAAGTTTCTTAGAAGGTATGGCTCAAATTAAAGGTCTGAAAGAGGTGCCTAAATGGAAAAAATAACCAGTCGAGGAAATGGGAGTTTAAGCCATTAGGAATAATAGTCTTGTTTAGTCCCAAAGCTCTGAGACTTTTTTGGAAGCCTGGGAGATAAGCGAAAAAAGTTGAAATGCTCATATCACACCCCTTCTCTTGCGCTCTACTTTGAATTACAACAGTCATCTGGACTCTATTACAGGCGAAGCAACGGTGAGTGTAAGGAGAGTTATTCGTTTTCTGAGAACTCTAAGCAGGCCGAGGGGGAATGAACAAGAGACTTCTTGAAGAGATATGGAGACTAGTGCCACTACAGTACGATGCTGAGAGTCAACCTTTTGCCCAGACGGACACCCTACCCGACCAGCAGGTTCTTAGAATTCAGATTCCCAGCGCTGGGCTAATTTTACTCGGTTTCAAAATGTTCAGGTCAAAAGTGACAAATATGGGTATACAACTTTACATATGCCCACATTTCGCACATATTATGTGCCTTATGATGGTTTTCTACAATCCCATCTAACATATTTCATCCATTTCGTAGCTACAGTGAACGGTAGATTTTAAGTGGTTTGTGTTTATTTACATGTCTTGGAAGGGCATCTCCATAGAGATGCAAAGCTAAGGTAAGGGGGATCAAGTTGCTTCCAAGTAACTCTGGGTGACCTGATAGCCTGGCCTTCCAGTCGGCTGGATGGAATGACAGCCAGAATTGATGATAGTAGAACTGTCTGAATGTTTCGGTTCAAGGTCCTGCAATGCTCCCGAGACATGCCTGGGCAAAAAGTAAAGAAGAGAAACTACATGTTTCTGAGAAAAATGCAGTGTTTGACTGTTCAAAACTTGCAAGTGTTGTGTTTGGTGTTCCAATACTAAAAAACTCCCTCCTCAAGTGTCTATGGCATTGTGGTACCCAAGATTTGGCTAGGGTCATACTTCGATGGAACTATTTCTTTTTAATTAATCACGTAATTTCAAATTTCTCTTCAAAAGACCACAATTTAAATAAACAGTCTGGGATAAACTATAAGTCAATGTTTAGTTGTTTAAGACCCTTAACCCTTAAGCAAGTAACGCAAGGACCACTTACATGAGCTCAACCAATATAACCATGCCAAGCCTCTCAATACTATGCGAGTAACAATAGCTGGATCTTAGTGAGAGTATTGGCAAATGTTCTGGACAGCTTTACATGAAAACACCCTCTGTTTCCAACTCAAAGGCTTAATTTATCCAAGCTGTGCAACAGAGATCACGCAATCAACTGGGCGATGGAAACAATTAAAAATGAATTTGTGGTTGAGGTTCAAGTGCTGCAAGACTTTATGGGAAACACTAGCGAGCGAAAAACTGTTGAAACCACCTTGCATTCTCTTCAAAAAAATTAACACAGAAAACAGAAACCAGGCCGGCTCTGTTTCAAACAACCAATCAGAAGAGCTGCAGATTCTGGTTGCTGTAGCAACTCAAGAAGAAAGAGGGGCTCCGAATGCAAGTCTCAACAGGCATAGCATCTGAATGTGTGGTGGTCCTGTAGGTTGCAAAGAAATTAACTTTAGTTAAAGCGAGCGCAGCTGCTTGGGTTTAGGTGAACAATCTCTGTACATCTGAACCATAGACCGAGTTCAGAGAAGGTGCATGAGCTGTTAAAAATAGAAGTCCTTGCAGTTAATTTTAGGAGGTATGCCCAATTGCTCATGTATCCAGCTGTTCCAGTGCAGATTAGGGGAGTCCGTTGAAATGTCCCTCCAAGCGAACCTCTAAGATTTCATCACATATCCCTTCAGGGATAAATAGAATATTTTTAAAAAGGGGGTTAAAACCTGCTTTTCAAGAAACCATTTAACTCCTATCAATCATCAAGGTGTTACAACTAGAACTTTTTTCCTAAGGGTACTCATAAAGGCTCATTTAGACATAAAAAGTTTGTAACCATTAAAATAAGACAATTGGGGTGTTATCAAATTGGATCATACACAGATTATAGAGATAACAGTTTATGAATTAAAATTTTAATTTACATTTTTCAAGTATCTGTATTGTTACTTGACCATATACACAAATGCAACAGTAGGTGAAAAGTAATGGAATAAAAGTATAACTTTGTAATGTAGTGAAGTGAAGTAAGAGTCCAGATATTTTAAAGTATACTTCAGGGTAAAAATACTTAAGTAATGTCTACCTCTGAACTTAACTTACATGTAATTACATAATATTTAGTTATCTATTTGGCAGAAAAAAATTCACATAAACATATGAAGATGATCAGAAATTGCAAGCAAATGGAAAGATTTCAGCGTATCGCCCCCAATTGGTGATACGAACACAAAACGATAATATTACAAATTTGCTTTTACTTTTTAATAGAAATTTTAGGTGTAAAATTAACAAAAATTCACGCTAGTATGAGAGATTGTCATTATAAAATGTTTGATGTAAAAGCAAAAGTATTTGTAATAGCATCTCTCATGTGTGAAAAGGCCTGACCTCAGATAAGAAAAAAATGGCACAGCTCAGCACATCTTAAGCTTCTAAACCAGGTTACACGGAGCAATCATGCCACAACACAGACTATTTCATGTTCTTAACTTTGATTCTCAGAAAAGCCTTCAACGATTTCTAGTATTGTATTTTCATGAAAAATGTTTAGCTTATAGTTTGAAAACAACATTTATCAGTAATACATCCATCAGTCAACACCACAGAGACCTGCTGCTGTCAGTCAAACATTTTTCTAAAATGTAAAAAAGAAAACAGGCCTCATTTGTGGAAAAAGCATAATGTTTGAGTAAAATTATTTGTAAAACTATAAAAAACCTTAACTGCAGGATTTAATTCAATGCTCTGTTAATAAATCGCATACTAGCATAAATCAATATCCTCCGAAATGCTTTATACTCATGTTCAATAAATGAGCCTCAAAGACTTCTGGAAGCACTTTTAAATGATGACCCAAAAAATACCTACATATGAATGACTATGTTTTTATAGTTTATTCAGCGAGAAATCTGAAACATGACTAACTTTAACAAATGTCTTTTTAATGCCATGTCAACAAAAACCCAGAGTCAGACCAACGATATAAAAAGAGGGATGGGGTGGTGGCAAGTGGTTAACTTTTAGTCGACCCTTTGCATAATTTCAGTTGTTTTTGTCGCTCAGCCTCTTGGACAATGTGTTGCTAATCCACACGGTAGACATGCTTGGCCTTCGGTAAGTAGCTTTGCCATGACCCTTCGCAAAACCCAGCCCCACCTCGTTCCTGTTTCTATGTCCGACAAGCTTTCGGTATCAGCCATGCGCTCCCAGTGTAAATGTGTGCACGGTCTAGGAAATAGTAAAGATTTCCTGAAAAATGACAGGATGATTTCAGACAGAAAGGTCTGTATTATGCATTCGAGGGATACATTCAGGATTTGAGATAACTGTAACAACAATAAGTATACCTATATTTGCCTATACAACTGCAGACAATAATGTTATGTTTATTCTAAACTTGCACAATGCAGTAGGCTACTAAGGTCACAAGGGATGAAATGATTAGTCGACATTGTCGACAATAAAAAATTGTCAACAACTATTCTTGTTGTCGAGTAGTCTTTTGATTACGTGACTTAATTTAAGGGCCTGCAATATCACAATTTGACCGCTACGGCACTGTAGCGCTAGAGTGTAATGCAGCCTTCCCGAATGCTATCGCAGTAGAAGGACACGCAGCGAGAATTATGGTGGAGTACAAACGAATGGGAACAAGTAAAGTGTGGGAAAGCTTTACCAAATTGAAAACAAAATATGCGGTTGTGTGCAATGCATGCAAGGCAGAACTTGCCTTTCACGGCAGCACAACCTGCATGCTAGAGCATTTAAAAAGGAAACATCCCGGAGAATGAGCAGGGGCCCGTTTCAGAAAGCAGGGTAAATGCAAACTCGGAGTAAGTTAACACCAGAAAACGGAATACTCAGGGTTTTTGGTTTCAGAACGCGAGGTATGTCAAACCCGCGACCGCGGGGTAAGTCAAGCCCATTTCAGAAATCGAGGTATCTTATACTCCGAGTGAGTGACCAGAGTAACCTACTCCGTGAAACTAACCTGGTCGGGAGCAGGTTTTATTCCGCAAACCCAGGGTTTGTTACAATCTCCGCCCCCTTTTCGAAGCGCGAGCGGTGTTAAAATTGCATACGCCATTTGTTTATTGATTCGTGTTCCTAATCGCGCTCAATTTAGTCACACAGACTTACAATGGCATGTCCGTTTATTCAGGAACCCATAGATGAGGAAGCTGTATTAATTCGCATAAAATTTTGAGGCCCCGTTTGGACGTTTTATCTTAACTTTTAAGGCCAGTTTAAGTTGTATATTTAACATTTCCCAATCAGGCATCCTACTAGCAAGAGCATTTTATTTCTTAAACTTTCCTGAATGAATGATGTTCTTGTATTTCTACGACGGCGTTTAAGTGCCACGTTAAAAATAAAATAAAAACAAGACTTCGAGGATAAATTCGAAATGTTACGAGAATAAAGTCGAAATGTAACGAGAATAAACTCTTCCTAATACGTGATTTGTTTACGTGAAAGTTGTAGTTTAAGAGTTTAAATTATGTTTAAGCAGGTCATCTGAACCAGTGAGTTAGTTCTTAGTTTATGTCTGATTTTTTCTTCTGAATAAATTCAGTTTCCTACATGACCGCTGCAGTGTCCCTTTACTAATTATAACTCTGTGATGATGCGCCAAAAGACAAAGATTTCCTTATCGCAAAATCCTAATCTAAAGGAGGATTTAACCAAATCCTCCTCAGCCATTGTTTCTAGTAGTGTTGTCACGATACTGGAATTTCTAACTTCGATACGATACCTTGAAAAATATCGATACTCGATACCATTTTCGATACCACAGAGAAAAAAACTGCCACAACATTAAGGGGGTAATTTTTTATTTATTATTATTTAAAGATAAATATAACATATATAATGTATTATAAAGAGTTATTAAAGGGTAAAATGCATTATAATTCTTCATAATGTTGTATAATCACTTTTAAAATGAACTGAACTTTGTAACTAATCTCAGAACTTAAGTAATTGGTAATAGATATTTGTTAACATAAATAAACAATGAAAAATACTTCCAAAACATGTATTAATCTTAGTTAAAAGTTAATTTAAACTAACATTTACTAATACATGTACTAATTAAACTCCAAAGTTCTATCTGTTAATATTTTTTTTCATTGGACCAGATCAAACATGATCCGTTGTATTTTATTACATACTCTCATCAACGATTAAAATATACTGTAGCAAATGCAATGCTCATCGTTCATAAATTGTGGTTAATACATAACTTTATTTGATGAACATATTTTAATGCCGGATTCAAATATCACCGATCCACACACGTAATCATTTTTTGAATTAAGTTAATTAAGCACAAGTTAATTTACATTTGACCACAGTTAAAGTCTTTAAAGATTCACAGTTAAAGATTCCTCAGTCGGATTATATTAACTTTAGGAACTACGCTGAAAAAACGAGACAACACTCATATCGCTATATTAGAGGTGTTAGCGCCTTTTGTTAGCACTGCTCTGTAGCAACTCTTGCATATTGGCTTGTTTGTGTCCTTCGGCTTTCCATGTTCATTTGCTTCATATCCAAAATATTTCCAGATAGCACTCCTGCTGTGTTCTTTATCAACCAAAGCCGGTTGCGTTTGCTATTTAACCAGAGCGAATGAGACGAGACACGTGACAGGCACTGCGGTCACGTGTGGTGTTTGTCAACGCGCCTTTGGAGATAAGTGACAGCTCGGCTAGGATCGTAGTATCGATACTTCGGGAAATTAGTATTGGTACCGTTCAGATATTTCAGTATCGATACTTATCGAAATATCTATATTTTTGACAACACTAGTTTCTAGCAATTCTGTGATTTTTCTCAAAATTCGATTGGCGAGAAATGAACAGAGCGCTTCTTGTCACGTGCCGTTGCCATGGTGAATCGTGCTATCTTCAATCCATTGATGATGGCTTTTCATCGCCATGCTGCACGCGCATAACCTAGTGGAACTTACTCAGAGTCGATTGAACTAACTCAAATCAGCTGGTCTGAAACTGAAAACTCAAGAGTAGCGATTCTCTGAGTAAATCAACTCAGAGTTCAGATTTTAACTCGGTGTTGGTTGAACTTCCTTATTGAAACGGGCCCCAGGAGAGAGGTGACTGTTCTCCAGAGCTAACTAACTTACTTGGCGGTAAATCTTTTTATGAGAGAATGCAATAATAATAGCAATGATAATAACAACAATAATCATATAATTACATCAATGTTATTATTTATTTTGCAAAGTATAAAGCTTTGATCGAGCTTAGAAGTCAAGCCTGTTTTGATTATTATAACACTATTAGGTATTAGATGATAGGAAAATGATTATAAAATCAAATCAAATCCCTTTATTGTCACCATATACACAGGTGCAACAGTAGGTGAAAAACTTGGGTGAAGTAATAAGAGAGTTACGTTAAGTGATAGGAGTCTTATATCTCGCCTTTATTTTTAAAATATTTTCTTCTGTTACTTGTTCTTTTTCATTTACTCTTTCACCAACATTGATGATTTATCTCGTCATTTAAAAAAAAAGCGGTTCCCCGCCAAAGACGTTATTATGGCAATCAGTGTTTATACTGTTCTATAGCAGGTGGCGCTGTTACACACCTTTGGGAAGAAGTACAGAATCCCAGAACCTAGAACATATATTTCTTATCGCATTATGTTTTGAGTGTAATCTGGGCGGAATCTTTGACAAAAAACGTTAATTATCTCAAAATGATCTTTTAATCAAAGTGATGCATTTTTTAAGAATCCTACCCATAAGTGTTACAGCGCAACTGCCATTTGTGATGGTTTGGCCGCTTTGTTGCTTGGTAACCTCTTTGGAACTACGTTGCTTGGCGAAGGAATACATGTGTTATAGCGTAATATTTTTATATACCACGATACAACACACATAGATGGTTCCTACTTCTATTTAGCCAGAAACTTATCATCATAAGCATTTTAACAAATTTAGAAAAAGTTTTTGAGTTTAAAACTTATTTATTTTACTCAGTTTAGGGCAGGGTTCTCAAACTCAGTTCCTGGAGGGCCCCAGCTCTGCACAGTTTAGCTCCAACCCTAATCCAACACACCTGATTCAGCTAATCAACATCTTCAGGATTACTAGAAGCTTCCAAGCAGGTGTGGTTTAGAGCTGGTTGGAGCTAAACTGTGCAGAGCTGCGGCCCTCCAGGAATTGAGTTTGAGATGCCTGGTTTAGGGCTAATATGTTTTTTTCTGTAAAGCTGCTTTGCCACAATGGAAAATTGTTAAAGAGCCACAATATTAATATGTACAGATATTTCAATGCAACATTATTTTATGTTCTAAGCAGTAGGAAATAAAAGTATTATTTGGTTTACATGACTGTACATTTCTTGTTTTAAAACTGTAAAACATATGTTTGACAATGACAAAATAAAACCTTCTCATGTCTTCTGATAATAAAAGGATTCTTTAAAGCACCACGAAGGTTCTATAAAGCACCAAAATAGGTTCTGCTATTGTTACAAGCCGAAGAGTACTTTTGGTACTATATATCATAATTTTTCTTAAGAGTATAGATATGATCTTTTGTGACTATTATGCAACCACAGTGGGTTATTCTGTAAAACTTTATCTCTATACTGAGTCACTGTACATGTCGTTAAAGGCAGCTATTTAGAACCCAGCCATACCATTGCAAACGCAGGTGTGTAATTAGCTCTGCACAACAGCTCCTTTTGCCAGATTGCTATCCGCAGCCCACTCCAATCGCCACTTAGAGGCGATTGTACCGATTCGTCATGATGCTAAATAAATCCACCGAGCACAAACTGTTCAGGCTTAGCCACAGGAATGTGAACCATTGCACCAACTGCCACAAACCAGTTTTGTCCTGGCTATAAACACAATGGTCTAACAAGGTTTATTACCCTAAATCAGGGCTCTAGACTGCGACTAAATGGTCTGATTTTGCGACTATTTTTCCTGCCAGTGCGACAGGTTTTACTTAATGGGCCACAATCTCAGAAAATGCACTTTCAAATGTTTATCTACCAGAAATTGAGTCGTCAGGTTGTGTGCAGAAACATCCTGTAATTATACAAATCTATCTATTCTTCTTTTGTAGTCTCCTTTAAACCACAACAGAGACACAAAACAGGCTTTTGGGGATCCCCTAACAATCTGATGTCACATTGATTTAAGCCTGCCCATGACTGCTCACAGACTATGCCTATGAGCACTTAGGTCCACCTTCAGCCAGAGACACTCTGTCAGGCATTTTCAGGCAAGAGCAGATGTAGACACTAGCCAGTAGTGTTGACAAAAATATCGATATTTCGATAAATATCGATACTGAAATATCTGAACGGTACCAATACTAATTTCCCGAAGTATCGATACTCCGATCCTAGCCGAGCTGTCACTTTCACTTAACTCCAAAGGTGCGTTGACAAACACCACACGTGACCGCAGTGCCTGTCACGTGTCTCGTCTCATTCGCTCTGGTTAAATAGCAAAAGTGAAGTGAATATAAATATGGCGTTTGCGGCGCCTCCGCAACCGGCTTTGGTTGATAAAGAACACAGCAGGAGTGCTATCTGGAAATATTTTGGATATGAAGCAAATGAACATGGAAAGCCGAAGGACATAAACAAGCCAATATGCAAGAGTTGCTACAGAGCAGTCATTAAAAAAGGCGCTAACACCTCTAATATAGCAAAGCACCTGAAAGATAGACACCCGATCTATATAAAGAATTTCGAGAGGTTGTTAACTGTTCTTTTTTTAACATTACTGAAACATTAACCAAGATGGCCTAGTATTGTTGCTGATATGAGTGTTGTCTCGTTTTTTCACCGTAATTCTTAAAGTTAATATAATCCGACTGTTGTTTACATTTACATTTAGGCATTTGGCAGACGCTTTTATCCAAAGCGACTTACATTGCTTTATCCTATACATTTTACATAGGTATTTGCAATCCCCTGTGATCGAACCCACAACCTTGTGTTGTTAACGCAATGCTCTTACGCCTGAGCTACAGGAAAGCTACTTACATATTTCGCGGCCAAACCTGAGACTTTAACGTTTCGACATAACACATGTCCAATGTAGTGTTAAAACGCATAGCATCCTTCAGTTCAGAAGATTTGTGATCAACATCATTTCTGTAAAGCTTATTCATTACAACGAAAGAAAGTTATGGCAGTGTCTTTGTCGCAATTGATAGAAGCCAAACATGTATCAATGCAGCTTTCAGGTCTCGCGGGTTATTTGAGATATGCGCGTGCCCAGAGAATCAGAACACAAAATACTAAACGGAGTTCTCTTTCATGCCTTCTTACTCTGAAATGGACATATAAACACAAAATAACATAAAAATTCCCAATTTAACAAGAAACCTTGTAAAGGTATTCAGTTTCGTGTCCAAACAGTTGGGAAACAAAACGCATGTGTGTTCCAGTATATTGCGCAAGCTCTTAAAGGGGCAGCAGCATAATAAAGATCTCCGTTTAAAATGTTCATCAAACAACCATGGACGAGCCCCAAAACACTCATTGATATTAAAGGAATTGTGTTCTTTAATAGTTGTTCACAAAAAATAATGAAAGAAAGTAGCTTTAAGAAAGATTTCTTAATATTTAAATATGAAGTTAAATATGGTTAAGTGTTGAAAGAGAGTTTACATATACAATAAAATTAATTAAATCATAAACAATGATTTGTATTAATTTCTAATTGATTTATTAATTTATTAAATACATTTCAAAGAAGTTTTAGTGATTCTTTTTTCTTACCTAATCCCACAACTCTGGTGCTATCAAATTAAAGGCAGGTGCCACAAACTGAATAACTGAATGACAACGCCACTTCTTAAAAAAGCTATATTTATCACATATTATCTAGCCACTATGGGAAAAAAGAGAGATATACAAAGAGGACATTGGTAGAACCGAGGTACCTTGGACATACTAAATGAATGAATTTACATTCCTTCGGATGAGACACTTAACTGAGGCCCTGACTCCCTGTGGTAATAAAAGATCCCAGGGTTATTATCAAAAAGAGTAGGGCTCTAACCCCAGTGTCCGAGGTTACTCAGGTGTCCTAGACGATTTCCTCCACCGGACCTTGTCATTCATGGCCTCCCAATAAGTCCCATCCTCTAAATTGGCTCTCCTCTCCACCTATAACTGGCGCCGTTATACTTTGGCTGCCGTCGCATCATCCAGGTGGTGTGTGAGGAGAGACCCCCCTTATATGATTGTAAAGTGCTTTGGGTGTACAAAGCAAATGCCTCATTCACTCAATCATTCATTCATTCATTCCTCCTTACTTTACAGACCTAGAGGAAAAGTTTCCAAGATGTTATGATGAATAAAGGGGAAACTCCTTCAATGCCAAACAAAGACTTTCCAGAATGCACCACAGGAAGAGCGACAATGGTTACAAACTTCTCTGTGATTCAGTGTGAATCATTGGCAGAAAAAGGGGAAATAAAAATAAAATAAATGTAATATTCAGCACTACATTATTATGTATTAGCTAGCACTTTTATTTTATTTTAGGGCTGTCAAACGAACGATCATGTGCTTACATAATACATGTCTGCATACTGTGCATATCATTTTTGCATTTATAAACCCATACATGTATAGATATTAAGGACATTTTTACATTATCTATATTTACGGATAATATTTCTTATATATAAATGTTTGTGTATGTCTTTATAAATACAAAATGAATTTGTGCAGTACACGGACATATATTATGTAAACACAAACTTTGTTCCTGAATGCGATTAATCACTATAATTCGTTTGACAACCCTAGTTTATTTATTACATGTTGATACAAATCTCAATAATATCATTATTGTGAATTATTTTGGCAACCACAATCAAATTCTGACAATGTGATTTTGTGACAACCATATTGTTTATATAACGGAGTCCCATACTTTCATTTGTGTTACATTTTATAGTTTTGATGTCCTGAACATTACATAAAATGTAGATAGAAAGCAAACACCAGGGTACTTTTTCATAAGTGTGTACATGGAGGGGGCTACTGCTTCTCTGTAAGGGGAAAGTTCACATTCTTTATGAAACCCAGTAACAATTCTCCCTCAGAGGGCTGGTTCATACAGCAGATGTTCGTTCAAGTGTTGAAGAGGCCCTGAAAAGGAGAGAGTTGCATTATCTCAAACGGCAGCATTACATCCCCCCACCAGCTCGCACACTTTCAGTTACCAGCCACCGCTACCACAACTCTCAGTTTTAATGTAGGTTCTCAAGAAGACAGAGAGCCCTTTTCTCTTCATTTCATGCCTTTTCAGAATTCTGCTGCCCTGCATTCTTGAAATAAATGTTCTTTGTTTTAAATGAACACCACAGCCTCCAGAGACCTGCATCTCGTATAACTTGAGATAAAGTTCAAAAACAAACTAAGCTCGAGAGAAAGCATAGATTGCATCCTTTACGCAAACTGCATGCCAAAAGGCTGCCATATCTAATAAAATTGGAAGAATGCGGGCCTCGCGCTGGTTATGCATTCAAGCAACCCAAAAGGGCTGATTGCATCTATTTTAAACCACGCGTGGAAGCAAAGAGACTCCTGAACTCCAAAACACTGGAACGGAGAACATTCTGAGGCTTTACTGTACCCATGTTTTTCCAAAGCTCCAAAATACACCAACGCTTGATGATGAATAATTTAATATGTACGTTATAGAACATTTTGTACACAGTGTATATGTTGCAGTCCTAGAGGCTTTGGAAAAGCAATAATAGTCCATCCCTATTTAGTATTTTGGAAAGTTTCAGGAATTTAAGTTTATTTATTGGTCAACAACTTTGTTCTTCATACAAAAAAGTAGAACATCATTGTCAATATAAAGGTCTCATACCTATAAAGAAGTAACGACAGCAAAACAAAATGACAACAAAATCTGTGCCCCAAGTTATTTAAAGGGGAAACATTCACAGCAACATTTAACTTACACATTCGTGGCCCCAGAATCCTGTTGAAAGTTCAAGTGAAAACGGGTTAACAATAAAACGAGAAGCGAGCATAAAGCTGGGCTAGGCACATACTGATCCTCACACTCCAGAGGCCCACAAAGGAGCACGCTAGCGTTTTAAAAAAGCCTGGGAGTCGGAACGGTCTGGAATTCCACATCTGCTGTTCTCTAAAGCCCCTACGGCTAAGAGAAAGAGAGAGAGAGAGGCCCCATGTTAAAAACTGCCCCTCGTTCCGCTCCTCCTCCATAAAGCTTGGCCCAGAAAAATTACCCAAAAATTCAAAGAAAGAGCTGGAAAAATGAGCCAGCAAGGCCAGAGGAGATAAACCAAGAAAGATCTACAAGTCAACTAAATGGGGGGGGATAATAAATCTCAAACAGAGTGAGGCAATAAAAGGCGATCCTGGGCCCCTGCCACACTACGGCCCCTTCACACAGACACACACACACAAGGCTACAATCATAGTTATACTTTTTAAGTTGATATGCGACTTAAGATACACTATCAGCAGCATTTCTGTGCATGACACTGGAAAAGTACACTTTATTAAAAGTTTTATGAAAAACTGCCACATGAGAAACTTTCTTTCCCAAAATGAGCCCAGCTGCAAAAGGGCAGAAATAACATTTTATTAGGTCACAATGACAAACAGCTCGACTGTCAAAAGACAGAGTGTTTTTCCTGGTGTTTCAGAAATTTTTCGCCATTTTGTTTCTGTATTCTCTCTTGAGTAAGTCTTTCTGCGCATGTTAAAGATCCTATGACCACAGAACTCATTTCAAATGAGGAAGAGAAATCAGGAATTTTCTAGCAAGGCCGAAATATTTCTCTAAAAAGTCCAACTGTACAACTGACTTTCCTATTTTCAGCTACATAGATCCAATGCAAATGAATCACAAAAAATGATGTTAAAGGTCAACAGTCATGGATGAAATGAAACTGCAAATACAACTATTTCCAAACAGGTTTCCATTTCTTCCCTTAAGACTGTTCACTGCCATTGGTTTTAACCAATGTTACCACTAAAACTAAAATCATTTAGTGTGAAAAATTACATACTGCACCTTCAAATCTAATACTTGGATTAGTGAGTTGGAATTTTGGAGTTTAACTTTGTTAAAGTGGTGGTGGATGTGGCGGGAGATCATATCCCGGTACGAGGTGCCCTAAGGGCCCATTGCCTTTGCCCTGGCAGACTTCAAGATCTCCTGCCAGTGGTTTACATTCAGCAAAACTTTGTCTCAACTGCTGTCCAATGTAAGCTTCCTCTTACATCCGTTAACATAGGCGGAACTTGGAATCACTTTGTAGAATGGAACAGAAAATAAATTGTCGAACCTTAACCACAGTTATACAGCTTAAACAATCTTTACCAGAGAGTTACTTGGGTTTCATCCAATAAAAATAACACTTGGTGAAGAAGTAAAAAAGCTATGTGCTCATTCATTTTCTTCTACCAAGAAGAAACAGGACAAGGAAGTAGCATGCTAGTTTGTCAAAATGAAGTTTTGACTCTGAAGTGCAATGAATGAGTGACATATCTTGCTTATGATCTATGTTCCGTAACCCCAAAAAGCCTATTTATTCATCACCATGACTACTTGGTTAGTTTTTTTGCGACAGCATTTTGTTGAAAAATACATTTGGCTGGTCATGCAAAACTTAGTGGCATCTTCAAATGTTCTCTTCGATTCACAAAGTTGCAAAAGATGATAGCTTGGCCAAACCAGAGTTTACCACACAGCCTCTAAAGTTCTTTTTCGCGGACACCTTTAATTCCAATCAACATTACATTAACATCCGTTAAAGTATAACAATGTTTAGTAGTAGAACTACTAGTACATCGGTTTAGGTATAACTACGAGGTTGAGGGGGCTCCTAATTTTTGGTTGAACATGATAAAACGAACTTTAGTCATTTTTAATTCAAGTAAAGTAATAACTTTACTGTTGTACATACAGCTTGTTACAGAACTGATTACCTAAGTTGAACGGAACCTTCTTTAATAGTAATTAGTTAAACCTAAATATGTCTCTCACTAAAAAGTAAAACTGAATACGCAGAGCGAATGTCTTCAAGCAGAAAGTACATTGTAAAAAAAATGTAATCCAGCTGGCTGCGATATTCAATGTGTCAAGTTTTTTTTTAATGTATAGCCTGTCCGTGAAGCGCGGCTCTGCGATCGGTAGGAAATGCTTCTCGATCTAAAAGCAGTGCGAGTTTGAGTTGCTTATAATGTGTATTTGAAAAGCAACAGCTGTCAAACATTATCATTATAAATAAACTTTATCATAAAAATACCTGTTGAGGCTTGAGTAACAGTGATAAAAGATGTCCAAAGACATTTCCTAGATTCTAGAACATGTCATGGTCTTCTTCTGCAGTACGTATTTGGAGTTTCCGCACGAAAGCACCCTCTGGCTTTCGGAAGCAGTAGCATTTTCCTGTACTTCACTCAAAAGCTATGCATAAATCACGTGACATTTATCGTCGGTTTATGGTGACAGCCCTATATTAAAACATTATCCCTGTTGAAACAGGTCATGTTTCCAGCGCAACCAATAGAATTACACATGCAATCGACAATACAATACATATCTTAGATTTTTTGTATCCTGATATATCAAAATTTAGAATTTAATTTATTATAATAATAAGTAAATATAATTCATTTTAAAATGTTATAATTTGATGCAAAATTGTAAAAGAAAACCAGTGGAGTTTAATACCAAGAAGACAGCTTTTACCAAACTACAGAACTCATACTATGGAGATTTTACAGCCGCCATAGGGTGCTCTAAACGCTCATACTGTGGCTGTGCAAAATACTCACTAACACCAGACAATTACAAAGTACTGTGTAAAGGCCTTCATCCAAATCTGGGCTGTCTGCCATGTTTGCAATTACGAACCATAGACCAATGCAAACCTTAAACGGCCCTAAATATTCAGAGGACATTTGTGTGCTGAAGCTATAAATCCAATCTCTGGATGAAATAGTGGTGTAAAATCTGGTCACTAATGACAAAAATGGAAGAAGTGGCGAGTGGGTATATTAAGAGAGGAACCTGGGATTAGCATCAGCATGAATGGATTTAGTTGAGGAAAATATTTGTTATGATCCAACACACCCAGCTAAAATGGTTAACGACAATGTTTAAACAGTAAAAAAATATATAGATCTATTTTGAGACCACTGGTTAGGGTGAAATCTGATGAACAAATATAAATCTAAAGTTTAACTATTAAAAGCTTTAAGAGGAATTAACTAACTGTAACATACAAAAGGTGGCCAGTTTGCATTTGTAAACATATACAGTATAAACTCGGTCCGGTTTCACAGACAAGTCTTAGCTAAAGCCTTAGTTAAATTAGGATATTAAAGTTGCTTTTTTTAAATGCCTTAAATAAAAATATTACTGGTGTGCAGATTGAAACCAAACAATGGCAATACATATTTTAATTAGGATGAAGTTGGACCCAACGGAATGAAGTGTCGCATTTTGGTGCAATATGGACATGCGACATGTTTAGAATGAATAAACTTTTAATAAACCACAGTAAAGCGAGCCGAAAGTGGCGGGCCTCACAGTAAATAGTTCCGTTTTGAAGTTAATTTAGACGAAAAGTTTGTTGGATTTTTGTTTGTGGATGAGGTGATACCATAATTTGATATCCAACTGTGCTGGAGTGCAGATTTAAATAATAACATGAAGGACACTAAAAATTGTTTAGTTTCGTTTTGTTTCCATTATTACATTAGAATTGAAAAAGTTCCGCTTCTCTTCCAGTTGAACTAAATCATGACGTTCATGAAGTTCCCTCATTGGTGATTCATATTCAAGTGCGAATTAGAACCGCTTCATGGGGGATTCCGGGTGTGCTAGAATATTCAAATCTCAAAATTGAAAAACGAATGCCAACCCACCGAACAAATATTTTGGTCCAGCCTTAATTTTAAGATATGTCAGGGCAAGTTATTTTCAGTTAAGACAGCTCAAACTTTAATTTTAGTCTGGGACTATCTAAACCCATCATTTAAAATAATACAATTTCTAATTTACAATCCTAGCTTATTGTGACAGAGGGTGTGGACGAAAACCCTATATAACACTGTAAGATACATTTTCTAATTTATTGTGACTTTGTGTCTGGTGTAGAAAGGAAAAAGCCCACTCACCTTGCTCGGAGTCGGAATCTGGCTTGGCAGGTACAGGGGCCACAGGCAGAGGCCTTGGGGGCCTTGGTTTGGGAGTTGGCGGAGAAATCTTCCTCTTGCCGATGAACTCAACATACGTACTAGGAAAGTCACCTTTCTCCTGAGTGGTTTCATTAAAACCAGCTAGCCATCCAATTTCTTCTGGTCTCTCCTCCAGACCGTCCGTGTAACCAACTGAAAGCAGTATACCCTTATTGACAGTGAGAATGTCACCTATGTGTAGATCAATATCTTCCTCTCTCTCTTTCTTATAGTCGTACAGGGCTCGGTACTGATATCCTTCAGCGCTCATCTTGATGATATGGTTTCAGTCTTTAGCTGTCACAGAAATTATGAAGATCACGCCAATGGTTCTTTGAACCAACTTTAAGATGAGAGGTTAGAGTTAGAGAAAAAAATAGTTTACTTCAAAGATACAAGAATTAATCTTCAACCACAGTGGACAGTCTGTTTTAATGGGTGGATTATGTGAAACTAATAGTCCAGTGATAGAGTGCACCTTCAAGGTGCTTCAGACATACTCTTCCCATCTGTGTGAGGTCTGTACCTATGGATCTCTGTACTCAAACCTGAAAGACAAAGGAAAAGCTATTTTACACATACACACAACACAAGATTAAAACTTCAAAACATTGTTATTTAAAACAAACCTTGTCTTGTTAAATATTGTTTACATTAATTCTAAATAAACTATTATATTGGCCTAAAAATATGTGTTAAGAACCAGTACCATACAAACAACATATTATTGTTTTTTATTTTGGTGCAGTAAACCAAAAATACACTTTAAACGACCAGACCTAAAGCAAAGGTTCTATGATTTCATCTCAAAACAAAAACATAATTATAATCAAGCGGAACTGGGAAAATAGACAGTTTTGTATGAGATAAAGCTTATTTTGTCTTGCAAACAATAAAGAAGTGCTACAGAGCCTAAGAAATCAGAAATCTCGTTTTTAACGTTTTATGTACTTCGAAAGTCCGAAACAGCTAATAAAACAAACTGTTGATAAGTACAAATAGTTGACAAATATATAAAAAATCGGCACAGAAGAATCGCTGACTGAGCGAAACTATACACTAAGTAAGTTATCAAATACGATTATCAATCTGCGATTTTTTATGAAATAAAGTAATACGTTCACGTTGGTCGAATAAAATTAAGTACATTAACAAAACAAAAGGCTAAGTTTCAACAATAAAAAGTATTAATTATAAATTTCACAAACAAATCAGATACCACCACACAATCAGAGTATTCATTTGGGTAATATTAATATCAAATTACTACTTCACGGCATGACGTTTACGTAAACGCAAGTATATCGAATACTTTTAGATTTTAACATTTAAATTAAATCCTATTGTTACCAGTTAGCATGGTGGCTAAAGTAAGTGGTTGTAAATGATGATTACAGCAAAAGCTCTTATATGCTACTTTGCATGCAAAGCAATGGAAGTTGTGACAATTGATATTAACAATTTTGTTAACGGTGATTAATTTCACAGTCGCGAGGAAAGGAAATATATGTCCATCATGAATGTAAACTATGTGGAGTGCGCTTTAATAGGATGCAGTTGGGACACGCTGTACTGGAACAATCGACACAGCGAAGAAATCCTGCCAAACATGCCATTGCCTCAACATTAAACCACACACTAATTTCAAACCTACTGCATATTAGACAGAATAAGTACACCTACCTTGCAACGGCGAGTATAGAGAGAAAACGAAGTGTATATGCAAACTTTAGTAAGTGAAAAGCAGGGCCGAAAAAATCTCCTACGCTTCCCGTAACTCCTGCTCACGGCAGATCTCAAGCAAATCCACCCCGTGTGGCTGCTATAAAGTACATCTCAGATCTGGCGTCCTCGATGAAGTAACATCCAGCGGTAGGTGACTTCTCAAACCGCTAACTGAGTTTGCTTTTATTATTTTATAACTTATAGATCGAGATCGTTTCACGATAGTGAAAACGACTCCGCCCGAGCCACCGCACACTGAAACCTCTCAATAGCAGGCACACTGAGCACAAACCACGCCCATTGGGAGATGTCACAACCAGCCCCCTTCACTCTCCTCCCATTTTAGTTAAATGTATGTTCGATGGCCCTTGGTCATACGAAACGCCCAGATGAGTTACATAATGTTCACATGCAAGTTTAGAGAACAAAATGTTATCTTTAATATTTCTGAACTAACGAAGAATGGATGATGGATGTTGTGCTACTTGTAGACTACAAATAGAAATAATAGGCTATTCACACAATGTCCTTTGAAATAGTTTGTTTTATTCTTTATTCTGCTTTTTTATTAGTTTTTGACATGATTTGATGCTAATAGCATGTTTTATCTTATGTTTTCTACAAACTACAGAGAACACACCATAGGCTACTCTTATAACCACTGTATGGGGTAAAACCAGTATGACATAATGTTGGCACATTTTTGTAGGTCTTTTACACAACAGTCCCATCCATATCGAACCATTTTTCAATCATTTGTTTTCTGTGTATTTTGTTAACATGTACATTTCAGTTTATGTTTTTAAAGAAGACTGCAAGTATATGAGCCTCATGCAGCGTGTATATTAGTCTCAGCGCTCCCTGTTCCGTTTGCCTAATTAAATCGAGCTGATTTTTTTTCTTTCTCAGCATTTGAACAGGGGGCTTCTCAGAATAGAGCAGAAACGTCCTCCGTGTATGCAATATACTAAGGGGAACATTATGAAGCAGTGAGACTGCAAAATGAAATGGGACACATTCATCTTTATTAAGTCACATTTTCTTCAAAAAATACAAAGTATTGAATTTCAATACTTTCAATAAATCTTAATACACCATACCAGTGAAAAAAACATGTGATCTTATCACCTGATGTAATTCTATACACGTATACACTTTCATCAATATAAACCACATTGAAGCATCATGTACAATACCCCACAATAGTTATACCAATTAATGGATGTACACTAACATGTAGGCTAACATATTGAGAAAGTACAAGTATTGTATAACATTTAAAGAAAGAAAATGTTCATAATCTTTAAAGTTTACTTTTCTTGATAAGAAATAATATTTTCCTGAAATATACGGTTCAAGTTTAGGCCACTGCCTATGTCCACAAAATCTATAAAAACTCCATATCAACTGAAGGGCCCATTTCCTGTGTTGTACTATTCCCTGTCAGTCAGGATTCAGTATGGAGGACACGGGGCTCATTTAGAGTGGCCAATACTGTGAATGTGGGTGGCCTGATCATGGGGGAGGTCAACTTGCAGAAATCCCCTGGTGAGTGGCCTCCAAAGGAAAACTGAAAGAGTTTAAAGCATTCATGAGGCATGAGAATGTTATTTAAAAACCAAACTTATGCTTTAATATGATTGCAGCCAAGTGACAGTGTTTTATTAATGTAACACATGAACGATGGATTTTTAACGTGAAGGAATTATCTATAATCTGTTATGTATCATACATGCTATCATAAAACTGTACTTACCTTTTTCCACTTAATATAATGTACCACTAAAGATACCACCTGATATGTTTCATAAATATGTTTATATTATAATAAAACCATGACCAAGCCTGTGATTCTATCACCTTCTTAAAAATTATTTTAGTCTTTAACACACAATTCTGATCATAACTCCAATTTAATAATTAAGTTACCCATTAATTAACAATTGTTCAATGCTAGAAAGAAAAAAAAACTGTTTTTGGTAGTCTTTAAGTTTTGTAAATAACGATGTTGTACAGTATAAGTCACAAGACTAAAATATCATAAGATATTCATAATAATAATCATAACATTAAAATCAATAAATGAATAGTTCATTTAAAAATAATCATTATAACTAATGTGTAATTCATTCAAAAGAACTGACTTATAAACTAATGCTGTATTTGTCCTCGAGTTAACTATGGTCATATTTTACTTTTATTGTTGGGTTGCTTTTACTTTTTTGCACCCCATTCTCTCATTGCTTTTTATTCACACTACAAGCTTGTAAATGGCAACTCTTAAAAACTCATTTATAATCACTAAATCCTTGATTTTGCTGTGGTGCAGAGGGATTCAGCAGTGGCTCAGCACCAGTGGCACACAGCAGTGCTGTAAACATTGCTAATTATCACAGAGCTTTGTGCAGATTTTACAGAATCTGTAACTGAAAACAACCATCATGAAAATTACTCAGCTCCAACATTTTAAATTGATCTGGATCTTAAATCCCAACCCTAGTCTTCTGTTCATGTGTTCATCGCTGAGTCTGACATTTCATGAAACTTCTGATTTGGGCCATCATTTGATAACGTGTCTTTAGCAACATTGTTGGACTGGTGACCCATTTGGTGTTAAGATGTGCCTTACAAAGAGACCTTAAAACATATTATTTTATTATATTTGTGTTTTCTTATGATGTTTTTAAGAAATGTTCATTCTCTCAATTTTGAGAATGCTTTTCTTAGTCTCATGTTTCTTTAATATTCTTATTTTTTAAATTAACTTAATCTTACCAAATGTAGATTTACCTCGTTACATACTTCCAATAGACATCTGTAACGTCTAGGAGGTCTAAATGGTTTCCAGACCTCACACAAGTAATAGTGCTCTGTTTGGATAACTGTGGTTTCCTCCTTTATATCTTACTGTGCTTTGTTCAGTGTTTAGGAGGGTTCATGAACGCTAATGTTACATTCCAGCAAACCTCTATAACCCTTATAGCTCTTTGTAATATCCTGAATTATTATACCGCTAACTCTTTTAATGTTTTACTCAGATACAGACTCTTGGGAAAAGTAGTTTTTAGACATACTGCATGTTTAATATAAGGAACTCTGGCAAAAAAACAACAACACAAATAACTTCATATTTCAAAGCATAGTAATTTGAAATGATAGTTATACGAATTGCTTATAGGTTTTTTTAATGATGGTTTGTTCCTTTTGATATATGGCAATAAAAATGACTGAAAAACAACCACAACAGAGGAGATGCATTTGCATGTGCTAAACTTTTCAAAACAATGCTAGGACTGCTTGTGGATGGTTGCCACTTCCCAGGGCATTGCAATGCAAGTGCTTAGGTATTCTTAGCGTTTTTGTTATGTGGGATTTCTTTCTGTGTACTAAGTCACTTGAAAAATTATTAGCACACTTCTACTCAACAAGCTGTATATTTCCAATCACTATAGCACAAATGGTTTGCGATAAGTTACTTAATAGGCAATAATAATAGTTATATATGACAAATCAAACTGATTCAGACAAACTGTATTTTCCAAATAAATTCATACTTCAGTATATGTGTTGTAGGAGGAACTATACTCCACTAATATTGCATGATCATAAATAAGCCAAACTGTTCCTGACATTTGATTATTCCGCAAAAGCAGACAAGGGGAGTTCAGGTTTCTCCCTAATGGAAGAGGACTGATGTTGGCTGAGTTCCAACTTTCAACTATGATCTAAGTTCCACATTGCAAATCCAGACTTAAGATTGTACAAAATCACTGTTCCACAGATAGCGGGTGTTTACGACTTCTGGAACAATTTGTCCTAAAGCACTCCTGTTTTGTTTGCATTTCACCTGCTCAAGCTATAACACTATATTGAGATGAATTACGCAATGTTAGTGAGGAGTTCACTACAGTTCACAGAACTTGAGCAACATGTTTATTTTGTGACCCGAAGGCAATATCTAGATATTTATATAACCTGCATCACCTAATAATGGGTTTTATTATGTTATTAAATTGTTTTCTGTTCATCAGTATTATTAGCACTATACTATTATCTAGCTTATGATAAAAATGATCTTATGTTATGAAATAATGTCACAGGTCGGGATGGGTCAAGCCAGACTACGCCCACCCCTGAACCAGGACCACCTCGAGGAGCGTGTCAGAGGGAGGAATCGGAGACAGAATAAATTCAACAGGTTTTATTTAAAAGTAAAAGCAATTTGAAAATCCTAGTCTAAAATCTTCTTCCTTCTTGCCCTCAGGAATCGAAGGTGAACAGTGCAACAACCAGGGTCTCTCCCGCTCTCTTCCTCAGTGCGGGCCCTGTAATGGATGGGGCAGTGGACAGGTAAATTGTCAGGTAGGTCTTCCCCAGGTGGAGATGCAGTGAACAGGCGAACGGTCCGGTAAGTCTCTTCTGGTAAGTAAATATTTCCAACTTCCCTTCCTTCTTTCACAGGTGCAAGAATTGAGGCAAATGGTTATCAGTCGAGTACGTATGCAGCAGGTACACGGTCTTATGGTGGGACGCCTGGGGAGTCTTCTTTGGGTAAGTAAGTGATTCCAACCTTCCTTCCTCCACAGGTACGAGATCCGGAGCAGATGGCCGTCGGTCAGGTACGTATACAGCAGATTCACACTCTGATAATGGGGTGGCGAGGGAATCTTTACAGGGTAAGCGAATAATTCCAACCTTCCTCTCTCCACAGGCACAGAAACTGGAGCAGAAGAATACTCCAGACAAAGTGTACCAACCACGTTCGTAACAGAAGGACAGCCACTTCTCTCTGCACAGGTGACTATAAGGATACAGTAGACTCGAAGTCGACCGGTTGCACAGGGCTCCTACTGGAACAGACAGAAGGGATACTTCAAGTAAGCATACAGTTCACATGAGTTGGAAGGGGACGAACACTTCTCACGATACAGATGAATTGCGGGAATTCCATAGACTCAAGTCGACAGGCTGAACAAGACCTCTTCTGGCCTAGATGAAGTGGATATTCCAGACAGAACGGGCCGGCTTTACGTTCACAGCAGAGGGACAGTCACTTCTCCCCACACAGGTGGGCTCCCAGGTTACAGCAGACTCAAAGTCGATGGGCTGAACGGGACCTCTACTGGAGCAGACAGAAAGGGTGCTTCACACAAGGTATACAGTTCATACGCATAGAAGGGAGTGAGCACTTCTCACAATACGGCTGCGTTGCAGAAATACAGCAGACTCAAAGTCAGCGGGCTGAATGGGACTTCTACGGAGACAGACCACGAACAATTCAACAGGGCATCTCGTCTCTTATTCACTCAAACAGAGGGGTTAATTCAAATTCCAGATGATAATTCCTCAACATCCACTCAGTTAGAACAGATCAATGACACAGAACTCTCACTATTGACAGTAGACCAGCGTAGCACAGGGAGAGTGCACGGCAAAGGGAATGTATCTTCCACACACACAGCAATTCCACTTCTAGCATATAATGTGGGGGAAACGTCAATCTTAGGCACTGCAATCTCACTTCACGACGTGCAATTTAAGGCCCGCACTCACCCTTGGGTCTCTGTCCGAGGGGACCGCGTTCATCAATGCTGCAAAGGATATTTCGGGATGTTTTTCTTCACAAACACAGGCAGAGTTCACATCACCATTTATAATGGAGGAAGAGATAGGAGGTCGGTAATGAATCAGTACAATCCACTCAGTGACGTTTATGATCGTGATCCACCCACTCCAAACCACATCCAATTCAGTGTCGAATACATGCAATTACGAGACTCAGTTCTCGATTACTTAGCTCCTCTCCAATGCAAACAGGATATTTCACTTTCCCTCTGTTGCCCTCGAGTCCCTCATCAAGTCAACACTCTCCTCTTCATTCACCCGCACTCCAATAACTGCAACCACTCGATAAAACGACTTCTCACGGGAGAGAACCCCACCAACAGTCTCTTTCTCTTGCTTTTTATACTCTCTCAAGTGCTGACAGGACCTCACTCCAATCCCCAAGGTAAATTCCCCACACCTGTTTCCAATCGGTCATTTGGGGTTGTCATGGCAACAGACGCACACACAGGCCTGGGACCGGTGTTACACTCAAAGTGTCCCAGCGGGAACACGGCTTCAACGGGAATAAGTTCCATATACCATTTGTCACACCGTGACATACCCCCCCGCCAAACCGTTCTAGTCCCGAGAACGGTCTCCAGACACCCAGTCTCCATACCTAGCTGGAGGCTGACCTCGATTCTCTCGCTGGGACCGACGAGGTGGGGAAACAGGGGCTTCAGGTCGTGGTCCTAGGCCTAGGCCTCTGGGAATCACCGCCCATCCTACCAGCAGGGGCATCTCGGACGTCTCGACCGGTGGATTCTCTACAACACATTTTGGATAGTTTGGACAAGGGCGAATCAAATTACGATGTAACACCCGTTCGGGGCCTGCCTTTCCTTCTGGTCGCAATGCATATACAGGTTGGTCTGGGTGTGGCTGTCGCTGGACGACAAACGGCTGAGCCTCCCACCGGTCACTCAACTTTCCCTTCCCTTGTCGGCGATTGTCCCGCACCAGCACCCTCTCCCCTGGCAGTAGCGGTGCCTCTCGAGCCGTCCGGTCATACAATCTCTTATTCTTTAACGCTGCTCGATTAATCTGGTCAGAGACTCGTTCGTACGCCGACTGGAGGCGTTGGTGGTGTCCCTGCACCCAATCTGTCAAGCTACCTCCCTCTTCTCCTGCAGTGGTCCCCAGAAGCATATCCATTGGAAGTCTCACATGTCTGCCGAACATCAGGTAAGTAGGGGCGTAACCGGTGGTACTGTGCACACTGTTATTGTAAGCCTGCACCATCGCCGGGAGCCTGTCGACCCAATGGCCTTGCTGTTCCTTCTCCAAGGTTCCTAATAAACTCAATAGGGTCTGATTAAACCTTTCACACCCCCCGTTCCCTTGGGGGTGGTAGGGAGTCGTGTGGGTCTTCTTGCATCCGTACAGTTGGCACAGCTCATGGATCACCCTGGACTCAAAATTGGTTCCTTGGTCTGAGTGGAAGATTTCCGGGCATCCGAATGGTTGGATCACATACCTCCAGAGGGCGTTGGCAGTCGTGACGGCGGTTTGGTCCACAGTTGGGATGGCCCAAGCGTACTTGGTAAACAAGTCGGTTACCACGAGGATGTTCTGGATCCGATCCATTGGCCGTCCCAAAGTCAGATAATCCATGGCCACCATATGCAGCGGTGCCTTGGCCTGAATCGGGACCAGCGGTGCCCGTGCCTCCTTCTTGGTCTTAAACAACGTGCAGCGGGGGCACCTCTGAAGGTAAGTCCTCGTGGTACCTTCCATCCCAGGCCAGTAGAAATGTCGTCTCACCAGTGCCAATGTCCTCTCTTGCCCTTGATGTCCCATCCTGGAGTGATATGCCTCCAGTAACGCCTGACAACGCCCTTCAGGGACCACGATTTGACAGACCTCTTCGCCCCGACCTGGGTCCTGAATGGCCCTACAAAGCACACCTTCCTTCAAATAGAGTCTCTCCTTCTGTCCCAACAGGCCCCGTACAATCCGAGTCTGGGCCCGGCGAGCCGCACCCTCAGGCCAGGCCTTCTGTTCTAGCCACGTTCGAACCAACGCTACATCTCCATCTTCGCCCTGCCACAACCTCCATCGCTGCGGGTCCCACCCCCAACAAGGGGGGGGTTCCTCCGGCATTTGCCCCGGTGCCTCTACTACTCCCACCATCAATCCCTCGTCGAATCCCGCTTCTGGTACCGGTACCTGACCTGCCGATCCTTCACCGGGTAGCCTAGATAGTACATCGGCATTAGTATGCTCTCTTCCTGGCCGGTACTGGATCTGATAGTCAAAATTGGCCAGTTGTGCCGCCCAGCGTTGCTCCACCGCCCCCAGTTTAGCAGTCTGCAAATGTACCAATGGATTATTGTCCGTAACGACCCGTACCTTGGCTCCCCATAAATAATCCTTAAATTTTTCACACAACGCCCATTTCACTGCCAGCAACTCAAGCTTGAAAGAACTGTAGTTAGCGTCATTCTTCTCCGTTGGATGTAGACTTCGGCTTGCATAAGCAATTACCTTTTCCTCTCCCTGCTGCTTCTGTGCCAAAACGGCCCCCAAGCCCAGATGGCTAGCGTCGGTGTACACAGTGAAGGGTTGTGTGAAGTCGGCATAGGCTAGAATCGGGGCCTGTAGTAGTTCCTGCTTGAGCTTCTGGAAGGCGGCTTCACAAGCCGGATCCCATTGGATCGAAGGGGACCCTCGCCCCCGAACTCTTCCCGTACCTCCCAGCAACTGGTTGATCGGTTTAGCAATTTTAGAGAAATCCTTAATGAATCGTCTATAGTAACCCACGAAGCCCAGGAACGAACGGACCTGGCGCACCGTCTTGGGTGCAGCCCATTCCTGTACTGCCACCACCTTCTCCGGATCAACTGAAATCCCTGCCGCGCTCACCACATGCCCCAGGAATCTGACTTCCTTTCGGAAAAGCTGGCACTTGTCTGGCTGGAGCTTCAACCCATATCGCTCTAAAGAGCGGAAGACTTGCTCTAGGTGCTCAAGATGGGACTTGAAATCTGGAGAGTAGACGATAACGTCGTCTAAGTAGACAAGGGTGGTATCCATCAGTTGGTTGCCTAGACAACGCTGCATCAGCCGTTGGAATGTGGCGGGGGCGTTGCAAAGGCCGAACGGCATCCGGTCCCATTCATATAGGCCGAAGGGGGTAGTGAACGCTGTCTTCTCCCTGTCATGCTCATCCATCTGCACCTGCCAGTAACCGCTGGCCAAGTCAAGAGTGGAATACCAGGTGGCTTGTGTGAGGCTCGTAAGAGAGTCTTCAACTCGAGGCAACGGGAAAGCATCTCTTTTGGTTACTTGATTCAGCCTTCGGTAATCCACACAAAACCTCCAGGAACCTGTTTTCTTTCGAACCAGTACTATCGGGGCGGCCCAAGGGCTACTGCTCTCTCTAATAATCCCCTTGTCGAGCATCCCTCGTAAAAGGGTGCGGACCTCTGAGTATAAGGTCGGGGGCACGGGTCGATAACGCTCTCGGCTGGGTGCAGCGTCCCCAGTTGGGATTTGATGTCTTACCACATCTGTGCGACCGTAGTCCTCGTCATGAGTGGAAAACAAGTGTCGCCACTTCCTCAAGAACTCTTGGAGTTGTCCCAATTGCTCTTCACCTAGTCCTTCACCCCGTAAAGACTCCCCCGTCAGGTGGGCAGGCATTCCTCTTCCTGTCTCTCCCGCCTCCGGACCAGCTCGTGCCAGGGCCACCTCGACCACTGTCGGGCTCACTCGATTGAAATTAACTTCACCCTGTTCACGAACCTGCTGGGGTCTCACTGAGATCACTCGGGCCAACCGTTGGTGACGATACAAATGCACAGGAAAGGGGTTCATGTTCCTGACCCGCACTGAGACCCGGCCCCCCCGAACAGTCGCCAATCCTCGAGCGACTTCCACCTTGGGACCATCTTCGTGAGGTTCCACCATGACCCATTCTTCCGGACTATAAAGTCGAGGGGGCAACCTGGCCCAGACCACAGCCTCACTCTGAGCTGGAATGGATAAGGCGTAACGGCAGGCCACTCTTCCCGTGCTTTCCCTGTCCCCCTGTCGTTCGGCAAGACATACCCGGCGGCAGTCAGCCCTGATGCGGTCCCACTCCTGGCCGGCCGATGTTGTAACTGCCCGAGCCGGTCTACTTCGAAACAAATCCTCCCAACAGTCTGCAATGACGTTCATCCCAATCAGGGCACGATGAGACCCCAGGCATGTGTCTCGTACGACCACCACTCCTTTCTGAGGCACTACAACCCCGTGAATCTTCAGATCGGTCACAAGATATCCTACGTACGGGATGTCGAGGCCATTTGCCCCACGTAGCGTCAACCAGGGGGCTTCCGCAGGTGGTCGACTTTCAGTGCCAAACAACTCATGGGCCAAGCTTTCAGTGAATAGGGTCACTTGGGAGCCTGTATCCAAAAGGCACTGCACTTCCTGGTCATTAACCTGAACCACCACCACCGGGCAACAGCCCACCAAGCGGCTCCTAGAAGATGTAGGTAGGAAGGGGTCTGATGAGGGGGTCCCGACCACTTGACCCACAGTGGCCGGAAACTCTAAAAACCCCCTTGCGATGCACGTCGAGCAGGACACTGACGAAAGTAATGCCCCGGCTCTCCACAGCCGTTACAGATGGGACGCCCGTGTTCATCCCACTGGAATCGAGAGCCCGAAGGTCGGGATGGACGGCGGTCGGGGGGACGATTCCCATCGGAGTAAGCCCGCTCCCGCGGTAAAGAGGACAACTGGAGGCGTTCTCGACGGAGCTCCTCCATAAAAGATTTGGACAGGTCAAACATTTGTTCCCGCACATCTCTCTTCAGTTCTTCCCGTAGGGCCTGCTTCCAGTCGGGTGCCACAGTAGTCGAAGGGGTGCCCCCAACATTCGTGGCTAGACAGCTGGGGGAATCTACATTCTCCGTATGATCATGCTCAAGGGCCAGCGCTTCTCGTCGAAGCTCTTCAAAAGTCAGATTCGGTGTTCGTCGAAATTGCACCCGCAGACTCTGGCGCACAGGACCCTCCCGTAACCCCAGTAAAAACTGATCTCGGAGCAGAGCCTCTTCGCCCCCCAGGCCATGATCCTGTCTCCCCGTAAGTCTAGAAAACTGCTCCCGCAGCTGTAGGGTAAATGCCCGAACAGATTGGCGAGGGCTTTGCCGAGAATTAAAGAATTTCGTTCTCAGAACAGCTACCGGGGTGGCGTCTCCATATTGTCCCGTGAGAAAGTCAAAAATGGCCTGGACAGTTGCTCGGGTTGCTTCCGGAGCCGCCTGAACTTCTCTTCTCGCTTCTCCATCCAAGGAGTTTAGAACAAACTGGACCTTCTGTGGGGCGCTCAGACCTTGAAGCCCTGCCAGGTACTCTACCTGGGTCTTCCACATCGACAAACTCATCTCAGATCCCGGGCCTCCATACTTCAGAGCCCACGGAGCCCCCATGAAGATCGGCATGACCGGTTGCCGCACCCCGGGCTCTCCCTCTTCTGCCATCTCAACCTCTGGTCGCTCAACTCGAGGTAGAATCCTGCCGACTACGCCAAAAGTCAGTCACAGGTCGGGATGGGTCAAGCCAGACTACGCCCACCCCTGAACCAGGACCACCTCGAGGAGCGTGTCAGAGGGAGGAATCGGAGACAGAATAAATTCAACAGGTTTTATTTAAAAGTAAAAGCAATTTGAAAATCCTAGTCTAAAATCTTCTTCCTTCTTGCCCTCAGGAATCGAAGGTGAACAGTGCAACAACCAGGGTCTCTCCCGCTCTCTTCCTCAGTGCGGGCCCTGTAATGGATGGGGCAGTGGACAGGTAAATTGTCAGGTAGGTCTTCCCCAGGTGGAGATGCAGTGAACAGGCGAACGGTCCGGTAAGTCTCTTCTGGTAAGTAAATATTTCCAACTTCCCTTCCTTCTTTCACAGGTGCAAGAATTGAGGCAAATGGTTATCAGTCGAGTACGTATGCAGCAGGTACACGGTCTTATGGTGGGACGCCTGGGGAGTCTTCTTTGGGTAAGTAAGTGATTCCAACCTTCCTTCCTCCACAGGTACGAGATCCGGAGCAGATGGCCGTCGGTCAGGTACGTATACAGCAGATTCACACTCTGATAATGGGGTGGCGAGGGAATCTTTACAGGGTAAGCGAATAATTCCAACCTTCCTCTCTCCACAGGCACAGAAACTGGAGCAGAAGAATACTCCAGACAAAGTGTACCAACCACGTTCGTAACAGAAGGACAGCCACTTCTCTCTGCACAGGTGACTATAAGGATACAGTAGACTCGAAGTCGACCGGTTGCACAGGGCTCCTACTGGAACAGACAGAAGGGATACTTCAAGTAAGCATACAGTTCACATGAGTTGGAAGGGGACGAACACTTCTCACGATACAGATGAATTGCGGGAATTCCATAGACTCAAGTCGACAGGCTGAACAAGACCTCTTCTGGCCTAGATGAAGTGGATATTCCAGACAGAACGGGCC
The DNA here is from genome assembly GCA_008369825.1 of Triplophysa tibetana. NCBI lineage: Eukaryota > Metazoa > Chordata > Actinopteri > Cypriniformes > Nemacheilidae > Triplophysa > Triplophysa tibetana. The sequence goes on along the minus strand of CM017901.1, from coordinate 6,949,768 downwards.
GGCTTTACGTTCACAGCAGAGGGACAGTCACTTCTCCCCACACAGGTGGGCTCCCAGGTTACAGCAGACTCAAAGTCGATGGGCTGAACGGGACCTCTACTGGAGCAGACAGAAAGGGTGCTTCACACAAGGTATACAGTTCATACGCATAGAAGGGAGTGAGCACTTCTCACAATACGGCTGCGTTGCAGAAATACAGCAGACTCAAAGTCAGCGGGCTGAATGGGACTTCTACGGAGACAGACCACGAACAATTCAACAGGGCATCTCGTCTCTTATTCACTCAAACAGAGGGGTTAATTCAAATTCCAGATGATAATTCCTCAACATCCACTCAGTTAGAACAGATCAATGACACAGAACTCTCACTATTGACAGTAGACCAGCGTAGCACAGGGAGAGTGCACGGCAAAGGGAATGTATCTTCCACACACACAGCAATTCCACTTCTAGCATATAATGTGGGGGAAACGTCAATCTTAGGCACTGCAATCTCACTTCACGACGTGCAATTTAAGGCCCGCACTCACCCTTGGGTCTCTGTCCGAGGGGACCGCGTTCATCAATGCTGCAAAGGATATTTCGGGATGTTTTTCTTCACAAACACAGGCAGAGTTCACATCACCATTTATAATGGAGGAAGAGATAGGAGGTCGGTAATGAATCAGTACAATCCACTCAGTGACGTTTATGATCGTGATCCACCCACTCCAAACCACATCCAATTCAGTGTCGAATACATGCAATTACGAGACTCAGTTCTCGATTACTTAGCTCCTCTCCAATGCAAACAGGATATTTCACTTTCCCTCTGTTGCCCTCGAGTCCCTCATCAAGTCAACACTCTCCTCTTCATTCACCCGCACTCCAATAACTGCAACCACTCGATAAAACGACTTCTCACGGGAGAGAACCCCACCAACAGTCTCTTTCTCTTGCTTTTTATACTCTCTCAAGTGCTGACAGGACCTCACTCCAATCCCCAAGGTAAATTCCCCACACCTGTTTCCAATCGGTCATTTGGGGTTGTCATGGCAACAGACGCACACACAGGCCTGGGACCGGTGTTACACTCAAAGTGTCCCAGCGGGAACACGGCTTCAACGGGAATAAGTTCCATATACCATTTGTCACACCGTGACAATAATTTTAGAAATATATGCATAAAACAACAGAATTTTGACACTATTATGCCAGTGACTGTATTGGATGGTTATGCCATGCTGCCTAAATATATACCATTGTACTGAAGGATTTTTGTATTCATTAACTTTGGCATTTACATTTTAAACCTTAGATATTACGAAGGAAGATCACAGGGAAGGGAACTCTTTGCAATAAGAAAGCCCTATGAAGCACACAGAACAACAAGCAACCAAACAGCTATCCACAAAACCCCCTCAGAAAGGAATGCCCTGGGACTCACTCTGGCATTGTGATGAAGACCTTTTCACAGACCAAGCAATACAACATTTTTTGAGAGCTGAAATAGCATATGTTCAATTGTGAAATTTTTTAAAACAGACAGTTATCTTGAACGTGTGCTTTGCAAATCCACACAAACTAGAACCTGAAACATGCCTAGGGGCTTTTCAAAGCAAGTTCAAACATATCTGAGATACAGGAAAGAGATAAGACAACCCACATTTTTTGCTAACTACCACTTTCGTCCTCTTGCTTTAATGCTCCACTGTCTGCAAAGAAAATAAAACTCATTGCAATGTGTTCTGTATACTTTTTGGGATGCAACTCTTCGGAAGTTAACCCTAAAACATGGTTTGCAGACTGAACCCCCCAACTCACCCACCTTCATTTTATGCAGGCCACAAACTTAATTTTCGAGCTAGTGTAGTATCAACCGTTTGTTATAGGGGGGTCTCAAAAAATTCTGTGTATATGCATGTTTGACACATAAATATATACACAATATATAGGCCCTACTCTGCATATTTGACAGGATTTTAAATATACTTAAACTGCTCTGAAGCCTGAAATTGTTATTAGTGTTGTACGCTTTCTTCTTGGCATCAATGTCCTATAGATTAGATATGCTGAGGTTCCAAACCTGTGTGTGACCATACCATAAAAATAGGGGGCCGCCGAATCAGAAATCTCTACAGCGATGGCTATTATCATGCTAATCAAATATGGATATCAAAGCAAAGGTCCTCGCAGACCACCATACAACTCAGAGACAGAGGTGGCAAGTTGAGCTCCCGCAGAAGATGAGAACAAAGTCATGAAATCTATTTAAAAAATATTGTGGTATTGGTTCCAGCTATGACAGAACATTTCATGTTGTTCTTCCTGCAAATTTGCAACCTTTTATTTTAGTCTGTGAAATCATGACTGAAGTCTCATAATCTTATAACTATAGGAGCAATTTAATTTAATTTCTTCATTTAATATGATTTCATACTTTGACATGGCATCCTTACTAGGTTTATTAAGCTTACATTTTTATAAAATGAAATGTTATATAGTTTAAATAGTAAATCACAAAAATTAATTTTACGTTTTTCTCTGGTGCCCCAGCTTCTGTATTTTTGACATGAACAAAGCAAAGCCTATTTCATATAGAAAATCACAAACAAATAACTTAAGCTGGGTTTTCAAAGGCAGGGTCACGTTTGTAATCAATTTCAAATTAAAAGTTGAGTGTAAGAACATGAATACATGTCATTTTACTTTAAAAAAAAACGATTCCCCAGTTAAGGAATTTTTGACATGAACAAATCGTCAAGTCACACAACTTATTGGGGAGATGTCGAGCATAGGGTTAAAAATATAATTCTACAGTATTTCTTTTTGAAATTAAGGTTCGAAATGATGGCACAGAATTTTTTTAAAAAAGTATTTAATCAGCACTTTTACCCGAATGGTTGTTTTTGGAACCAATAATTATTCGTCTGTGCTATCTCTAAAAATAATTCATTGTAGCACTTTTTTTTGAAGATTTGGGGATCTTTTAACCTTGGATGGTGCAATCCTTTTGACATTAGGACATTTTTTCCATCAATTTCAATGTAACACTGAGCTCTTCATGTAACATTTAAAATTAATTTAGGCAGCATTATAAAGATCCATCCATAAAATTTGTTGACTAAAATATTTCAAATCAATAAAACTAGATCAAGTTTAATTGGTGCCTTACATTTGTAAGTCAAATCATAGTGGTGCAAATTACCAACTCAAATCAAAGACTTTATTGAGACAGGCTCTAAGGATCTATACTAATGCATGCTTTAATAGCATCAAGGACACAATAGAAGGTTTGATTTTAATGTAAATGTAGCTACACCATGTATATACAACGTGATGCTAACTAAACAACTGCACACCATTTGTAAGACATTGCTGAAGTACATTTGTACATTCTATGTCGATTGCAGTACTTAAAACTTAAGGAAAATAAAAAATAAAGTTTGTGTTTGCCCTCAAACCTTCTTTTCTCTCTCTCTCTCTCTCTATCTGCGATTAAATGAATGCTGCAGGTAGGCAATATAAGTGCTCTCTACACCCACATTCTGAACGTCTAATGTATCTTTTAGAAAATTCACTTTGCAGAAAACCGGGCCCCCTAAACAATTAATCGGACCCATTTGCTGCTTATTCCACCACGGTAGTTAAAAGCTCTGTGGCTCCCTCCTTTCATATTGCCTCCCATTCACCAATTCTCCCACTTTTGTGAGCAAGCTGAGAATTCTCACACAGCCTACCCCATAATACCCAGCGACATAAGAGGGCTCTGTGAAATGCATCACCCACCAACGCTTATTTAACAACACTGGAAGAGAGAGAAAGAAACACTCTTCTTCCTGATGTGCCTCCCTTTCTTTTTCAATTTTTCATCCCTCGTTGCTTTACTGAGCTTTTACATGCATTCCAAAGCTTCTTTAAGTTTCATACTTCACGCATGTCAATGTTCCCCCACGCAGACGCTAAAAGAACCAAAGAGGATCAGTTACCCTCATTCAAACCTGCCTGTCAATGTAATAAGACGAAGAATATATCATCTGGTGACATTTATACGAGAAAATATGTAAAACACCAGCTTCATCTTTAAAAGAAAAAAACTTCACCACCCGTGGGTGGATTCTTTGTTAAGTATAGAGAATGGATTTTTTTGCTGCATAGTTATACGATCAGATAAACTATTAGATGCATTATTCACATGTAAAATATACCTTTATTAGCACAGCTGCAGAAAACCTTAACAAAGTACATGTAAACTAAAGTTAATTCACACGCTGTACAAAATGTAGAAAAAAAACATAAAACCATAAACAAAGTCATATATTATATTTCTAAATATTTTGTTTCAAAAAGTATTTATTAGCATGACTGTTTAGGATGGCATGCCCCCCCCCCCACGGATATAAATGATGTTCTCTAGTTACAATGTGCTATGCTAACATGCTTTGAACCAAATATCACTATTGTCAGGCATTCAGAATCGTCAAAAGTGGGAAGGTACAGTGTTTTGAAAGAGGCCCGCAGTGGGCTCAGACTTTGAGACGCTCTGTGTGAAAAGATTCTGTGGGAGGCAACATTCTGGTTTGAGCAAAGACTGATGAATCTTCTGTCTGTTGTGCTGCCTGACAGTTTTCACTGGCGATGGAGAAGAAGAATTTGCATGTAATATTGATTTAAATAACTGTGACCACCGTGATTTAAATAACTGTAACTCCTAAACGCATTTTTAATCATGAAATTGGTAAAAAAGATTGCAAACCCTCTCAGTTTTAACCCTTTATTCTATACATTTTAAAGCGAAAGAGATATATACTGTATGTTATTATTTTAATAATACTAAAATGAAACTAAAGTCTTCTGAGCAATGCCTCTAAACAATAAAATGTTGTTATTTGCACAATTATTGTTTCAATACATGTTAAGAACAGAAAAACTAAAGCTGAAGGATAAATCCTACACTAAACCCTAAAACAAAAGCCCTAAGATGTGATTAAGGTTGTCCCCTGTTTTACCTTTAATAGTTTTTTCTTTTAAGCACACTCCACTTGCCCTCTGGCCGGAACTGTGATTTCAAAAGATTTTTTTTTACGACGCACTCATTAAACGAAGATCAAACAGATCAGTAGCTTGTTTTTAATGTCTTGATCTTGTGCATAAGCTTGACTCAACCAGCTGGTGCAAAGGTAAATTCTACAAATTATTAAACATATATAATGCATGTTTCCTGCACATAGAGCATGTCTAAAACATTAATAGTAATCTAAACAATATTGTTATGAATTCTTATTTTAAGTCAGATGTCTTGGTAATGACAATTCAGTACTACAGCACAGATTATTTTAGGCTTTAACATAAAGTTTGCATGAGTGTCCGATGTTACAGGAGCTTTCAAAGCATTTCAAATTTGCATTCTAAAATCAATCAATTATGCATTATAACTTATGTACCATGAATTGTTAAACCCAATACTTTAGTTCAGTCAGATAAAATCTTATGCCATGAGCTAACTAACTACATCATATCACAAAATAAATTAGTTTTAATCAAATAAAAACTGCCCCAAAAAAATGCCACAGAGATTTTCCGCCCCTGAACAAATGATGACGCCAGAGCCTGCCAGGGAACTGGGGCCCGTGCCAGCCACAGGGTCCATCTTGGAGCCATCAACTTTGTTTTAGAGCCAGATTCCACCTATATTCCTGTCCCTGAATTTACTGTCAGGTGAAATCTCTGCCATAGGTCACACTCCGCTCCTTGGCTTCTTCGTCCTGGCTGGTCCTGCCCAGCTCTTCAGCTGCCCACCCAATTGATCCTAAATTTCCAGCAGGTCCTGCCCAGCTCCTTAGCAAGTTTTGTTATCGCTTGTCCCATATAGCTCTGTGGCTCCTTTGTCTCCGCTGGTCCTGCCCAGTTCCTTGGCTCTTTCGTCTCCACTGATCCTGCCCAATTCTTTGGCTCCTTCATCTCACCCTGTATTCTGCACACCCTATTGTTCCTAAACTTATGGCAGGTCTCGCCCAGCTCCTTGACACCTTTCTCTCTGCTGGTCCTATCCAGCTCTTTGGCTCCTTCGTCTCAGCTGGTTCCGCCCAATTTCCTTGGCTCTTTCATCCAACCAACTCCTTACTTACTTCATCCCGTTGGTCCCACCCAGCTCCTTCTTTCATTTCAGGCCCGTCCAACTTCTTGGCCCTCTTCATTTCCACCGATCTGCCCAGGTCCCTGGCTCCTTTGGTTTCATCCGGCTAAATGGCTCAGCCGACTCCTCGATATGGCACCTCTGATGGTTCCTTGCAGCTCCTCGGCTTCGTCCTGACCTCTCACACCTCACATCTCTATGACTCGTTCTCCTCCAGCTTGACTCTGTAAGGAAGCCACCTTGCTGCACCATGGTCTTCCAGGCCCATGACTTGATATTAACCCTTCAGCTCTTTCACTCCAGCTTGGCTCTGTGCTCCCGCAGCTCCACCATGGTACAACACCACTCAGGCTCCACTGGTCTACTTCATCCTGCTGGCTCCATCTTGTCATCCTTGTTTCATTGTGGACTTCGGAGCCCCCATTTGCCCTTTAGCTCTTTGCCCTTTTGGCTTCACCATGAGCCTCTTTCCCTCTGCCTGTGCTTCCACCGCATCCAGCTCCATTTCCTCCTTTGGGAAGCGATATCTGCTAAAGATGTGTGGGTCAGCTCTTACATCACTTGAATCCTGAAATAAATTGTCCACCTGGCCCAACCTATGATTTTCTCAAATGTACATATCGCATTTTTGTAATTTCAGATGTAGTCCTTTTTTGGCTCTTCCACGCTGCAGTTTTTAGATGCCACATGTGTAAGGCCCCTTATCTTATTCACCCACAATTAATCATAATGCTATATTTTATAACTTTGCCGGTCCAATCTACAGATTATCAGCAGCATTTGTGTATATAACTGTGCATCACTACTATCTGGGCTACTATCTGGGTTTCGCCTTTGCCCCTCTGTCCGATGGTTTCACTTTAGCGTTTCCCATTTATTCCCAGTATCACTGATTAAGTTTTTTTTACCAGAATCAACCCTGATCATACCAAACATTCATTTTAAGGATTTTAACCCTTTAATCAGTTTGTTTAATTAATGGCACAAAATTATTTTGTCATTCTGAAAGTGATACACATACACGCACACACAGACAGGCAGGCAGACAAATTCAAGAAGTGTACAGAGAGAAAAAGTGTATAGGAAGGGAGTGGGGGTGGCTGACTAATGCTAGCCGCATTACTAGCACATTGAAGTGATCTGTCTGATCCATGAAAGGAAGGGGTTGACCCAGTTTTACTCTGATGTGGTTACGGGTGATGGGCACAAACTGTTGATTTCTCCGGCAGAACTCGGAATCTTCCTCAGGGCATTCTTCTCAGTCCTAGCAGCTACATGTACATTTTAAAATGGGGACTGAGAGCTCATAAAATTCTATCAAATTACTCTGTAGTCATACAGCATATGTTGCCTCCAGGGCAAAAATGTGGATATACAAACAAAGGACTGTTAGGTTAGGCAAATATTTATTTTCAATACCTTTGAGTGTGTAACTGTTAGATAACACACGATTTATAACCAAAATTGTCATATTTTTATCAGCAAATGTGGGTGGTTCCTGCTATTCAGATGCAAAGTGAGCATCTACAAGCTTGATCATTTGGGGCATGATTACAACTCCCACATAGAGCCAATAATTTCAGCATAAGGGACAAAAAAAACTGTTGACATTAAACAGTGTGATGCCTCCTTTCTCCTGTAAAAATCTGAATTGTGTTTCATGAAAGTGTATTTTTAACAACCAAAGGTCAAAAGGAAACAGTGTGATTTTGCAGATTTAAAGAAACTATTTGCCATGAATACTATAGTGGCGAAACATTAACAGTAGAATACCACACAATGCTGTTCGATGTGGCTTTAGTGATCGCACTTTGTACAAAATTGAATGCTTTAACATGCTCCATTATGTATTCCTTTGATATGCAAATGAGGAACACTTTAATTGCATAGGGGTTTTCTTCAAGGGGGTTTTCTTTCGTCTTCTTTTTTTATGAGGAACTGCGAAACAAGCCATAGACATCATAAGCATCTAAATATTTTTATATTTTCCGAAGAAATTGTCTGAAGATTATGCAGCCACTGCAATCTGGTTTATGGTCAGGGTACGTTCACACGAACTCCGGTGCAGTTTGCAGCTGATATGAACACGGTTGTCGTAAATCATGAAAATAACTGTTTTTGATGACAGCATACTGTGTGGGGGTGTGCTCACTCACCTTGCCAACCACAAGACTGATCTGCAATGACTGAGATAGATGCATGGACTATTTTTGCTTGTTTGAACATAAATCGTCTTTATCAAGCTGCTCCACATTCTTTGAATCCCTTGCAGTAAATTTGGTGCAGCACAAACACATTTATGTTTAAGGCTGTTTTTTTAAACCTCGTGTGTTTTAGGAGGCTGGGAAGGGTCAAGCACGAATTCGGGCCAAGCAACTGAACCAAATTTGAAAGTAGTCCAAGTCCTTAGGGATGTTTTTCTCCTTTATTATCTGTCAGGTAATAAACTGTCGAGGATTCAAAAATTGCAAGTTACATTAGTTCATGACCAGTTACATGTAAAAGTTTAATTTACAGGGTATCCTGTAAAAAACAGAGATTTACTTATAACATGAAATTGCATTATTTTTCTCGCGTAAAATTCCTTGATTTTCATATTTTCCTTACAAACGTGCAGGTTTTAAAGTACTTCAAAAATACGGGTAACAATACTGTAAAATAACAGTTTGGTGGTAGGATAAAGGTTTTTATTGAAGCTGCACCAACACTGTTTGAAACTCTGCAGATCTTACCTCCCCAGATTAAAGTCAGCATGATAAATCACTTCGTAATTACAGGCAACTGCAGACCCATCCACTGTGTTCATTGTGTAACCAAGGAAACCAAGAATCAAATGGTTTGTGATTGGAGGTGCAAATATAGCTTGTTCTGTTTACTGGAAGCCTGGCGTGAAGAGTGCATCATGACCGAGATCTCTCTATTAGCTATTTGCTAGAGTGCAAAGCTTGGATAAAAGCTCCAGGCCACATGAAATTGGACTCCTATTCGCGTTTGTGACTCACCGACACCAAAAGCTAATGTTCCTTACTTCCTTTCCATTTCATTAAATTACTCGCCCTTGCTTCCTTCTTGAGATGTTCGTGGTCTTTCATTGATTCAAAGATGTATTGTTGTTAACTTGAATCGTATATTATTTCCATGCCAGCACCCACTCGTTTGTTGAATAGCATCCACAAGAAATTGTTTCCTTTAAGCACTTTTATGAAATAAACATCTCAAATTAAACGCTTAAACAGGTCAATCATATGAATGGCTAACTCCTCTGTGGTTTGCAAATCATAACATTCTATCACTCGTCTACACTTTAAGCAATTAAAAACAACAAATTTACATAATATTTTATGAATAATTTACTCAAATTTATCAGCACACACCAAAAATAACATCCTGTACTCTGAATGCTGGTGCCAAAATCTTATTGGACACAGTCCAGAAATGATTTGACCTTTGGTTAAGCAATGTGACGTATTTTATCCTTCCCGCTTGCGGCCTGGATAGTTAGCATGTCCTTTACTGTGAGTGACGATAGGAGACAAGTTAGAGAGACAGGAAATTTTCAGGCTGCGGTCATAAAGACATGAGGCAGAGGACACATACCGCACTACTTTGTCATAGCGTCTGAGATATTTTTCACCTTGTCCTCAACCACGTCATTAACCTGCTGAACAACACTGCAGTCACACATTCAAATAATCGAACGGATAAGGTCAAACGCTATTGGAGCTGTGGCCTACATCAGTTAGCACACAGGCTCCAGACATCTGAAGTCGTGATGCCTGTGCAAGACATGGGCTCCGGTTTGGTCAAGATCATGTCCTGTCTGCATAAAAAAGAAAAAACGCTACTTCATTTTAGGTGTCTGTAGAAAAGCTCAATAAAAGGAAGGAAGGAGGTGGGAACCGGCAGACATTTAAACATTAAATGAAGTAATAACAAAGAAAAAAGACAGCCGGCAGCCCCTCAGGGACTACATGCCGGCGAATAAAACAATACATACAGACATAAACATGTTCGGGCCCGATCCTCTCTCTTCGACGGTCTGGCCGCTCGTTCTCTTATATGCTCCCAATTTCCTACGTGATACAATACCAGTGCACGCACAACTAGCTCTCATTAACAATTACTCAACGGTCTCGAACCACGGTCTCGAACCACGGTCTCGAACCACGGTCTCACCCCGCCTACTCCACTACATAGCCCCATCGCCCCTCACAGGCCGGGGGGTTCTAGTCTCGGGGTACCTTTCACCTGGGGGCATGCAGCGACGAGACGAGACAACAGAGACGGGAGCCCTCGGAGCGACTGGAAAGATAGAGGGGAGAGAGGGAAAAAAATTATAGTCCGGTTCCCCGACATGCTGCCGCTCGGTCCTCGACCAGCCGGGGTACTCTCCTTTGCGGTGCCTTGCGGTGGCCCTGGGCCCTCGGTGGACGCCTCGACCGTCCGCCCCCTGGCGGCAGGCGGTGGCTCCTCCTTTAGCGGGGAGTCGGGCGTGTTCCCCGTCCCCTGCTCCTCCCCTTTGGGCGGACGGACGCAGCTCCTCCCGCCCCCTACTCCTCCCCCTCGGGGGACGGACACAGGCTTCGGCCTCTTGTGGATGGCGGCAACTCCCCCGCTCCCGCTTGGATGATATCCACCCCACCTCGACCCAGGAGCGCGACAGCAAAGGCCGCCGTTCCACCGAGGCTTTGACGGTGGCCGTACTGTGCGCTTCCATTTCCCCAGAGCCACCGCTTCGGGCAGTCACTGGCAGACCCCCTTCGTCGGCGAGGCCTCTCCGACAGCATGTCTCTCCTTCCTCCCGGGTCTCGGCACCAATGTAGAAAAGCTTAACAAAAGGAAGGAGGTGTGAACCGGCAGACATTTTAACATTTAATGAAGTAATAACAAAGTAAAAAGACAGCCGACAGCCGGCAGCCTCTCACAGATGACATGCCTGCGAATAAAACAATACATACAGACATAAACATGTTTCGGCCCGATCCTCTCTCTTCGACGGTCCAGTCGCTCGTTCTCTTATATGCCACCAATCTCCTAGGTGATAGGAACCACGGTCTCGCCCCGCCTACTCCACTACAGTGTCGTTAAATACTGCGTGTAAAAAACATTTGATTCAAACATATTGTGTACCAGATAGGTATATGAATATACTTTAAAACCTCTACACAATACCGATATGAAACGTTAAAGTGTCCACTTTAAAAATGCAAAAGAAAAAAGGATGAAATTACTGAAAACAAAGGAGCTTTTTGAAATTCCCTCAGTTCTATAGCAGAAAATCAAGACTTTCAGCCTGGTATTCTGGAATGAATTAAGAATAACCACATTTTGTCATAAGTTCTAATCATTCGCACCACATGTTGTGACCAGATTCATAAAAGTTCCTGTTTTGGTTTAACTGCAGCTAGTTCAAAGATACAACTTATCTTAGCAGTGCGGGAAATGCATATGTATAATTTCCTCTCTTAAATTGGTCAGAATGGGGAAGGATGCTGTGTAATGCTGTTTTGTGCAGCTTTTGCAGAGGTTTTATAATGCACTTCTTAAAACCATAACCACATACTTGTATCAAAATGTCTTTAAGGCTTTAGAATAAATCATTTACAATTTGTTTGCGATTGTGTTTATAATTTTTGTAAAAGAATTCAGTCACATTCTTTATTTTTCCTCAAAGATTTTTTACTTGACAGTTTTATGTATTCGCTGCCTTAATGACAGCCTCAAAACTGGTGCTCTGTACTGAAAATATACACCAATTACAATTACATTCCAAGTGAAATGCATTTCTAATGTCAGACTTCCTGATTTTTTTAAATACACTGTTCAGATCTAACTTCACAGAAATTGTGGTCCATGAAATTTAAAAAGAAATGGTGGCAGGGCTGGGCAGTATTTATGATACATGTATTTAAAATACATATTTTAAATACAAAATAGTATTTTGTAATTTTTAATTAATAGGGTTAATGAAAATGGCTTCACATTTTCTATCAAAATACTTCAGCGTTTGTATTTTTGTAGTTTCAAAATACTGCAAAATACTTTGTAAGAAGTCTACGTGATGACATCATAAAAACGGCTTTGTCGGGGCTGAACGCAGCCCTGCCCACGGTAGCGCATGTGTGTAGTTAACCTGTTTCTTGTAAAACCGATTTTTCATAATCGAAATTATGCATTTAACAAACTTCTTTGTGCAAGATAAAAGGTACGCTGTGCATAATTAATGCTGCGTTCTCGTCACGCTGCTTCGGATCATCTTTTGTTTTATGCTCTATTGCAATGAATTTGCATCGTTATGCTGTTTTGTTCTCAGTGTTATGTCTGATGTTACACACCAGGGAAGATTTATATCAAAAATAACATTGTATTTAAAGCAAAACTACCGACTAACGCATCTAAAAAATAATTGTAGCTCCGGTTTCAACTAAGAAATGGTGGAAACGTGTCCGTCTTTCAGTTCCAGAGACTATTTATAATGTATTCTAGAAAAGTCTGTATTGTCATATGTATGTTGAATATAAACTTGTTTTTGCAATTGATGAGGAATTGATTGTTGATTGGTCAATTTTAATTGCAATGGATCAATAAAATCCTTTACATACACCATTTGAGTGTTTGATTTAGTTGGGTTCTTGTCTTTCATTAAATTAAATTTTCTTTCAGTGCTTAAAATTGGGTTTAACAAAAACACTTATACATCGAGGAAGCCTAGTGAAAGAGATGTTTTACACATTTGCGGTTGTTTGCTTCTATAATAATAACTGTAATCAAATAATATCTGCTTCAATAAAGTTATAAACTTATCGCGACTCTTGAAAACTGTGAGGTCTGTAAAAGCACCGTTACAAAGTAAACCAAAAACCTCACCGACACACTTACACAGATACACTCCTCATACAAACCTCAACAATGGTGACAACGATTGATTCAACGCAAATAACAAATGCATGTGCAGTTGTCTTCTTATGAATGATGTTTGTCATTGAGTAAGTGTTGCTGATACAAAGAAGGCCCTTTGTTACCAAACAACACGTAACTAAATTTGGATACAACAAGGGTAAAGTCATTTGCAAACTGTAAAACATTCATCTTTATCTAACTTTAAAACTAACCTTCATCTGGGAGATCACAGCGAGGCATATGTTAATATTTAATCTGCTAGTTGCATATGTCAGATTTATTGCATGACTTGAGCAGTGATAAGCTTTTGCTTTCAAACATTGTTAACTTAATCCACAGAATCAGTGTAGATGTGAAAGGATAGATCAAATAGGCCAATTGAGGGAGGGTTTGTGGAGAAATTTCATGCTGTAGTATTTTTAAAATACAAAAATACAGTAGTTTATTTAGAGGTATTTGGTATTTTGTTTTAAAATGCATTTTGATGTATTTTTGCCTAGCCCTGCATGGTGGCATACTGTATAATAGGATATACAGGTAAACATTGACCAGTAAAACATTAAAAAACAGCATGGATAAAAATGATTAAGTCTATATTAAATGTTTTCAACAAATGTTTTCCGAGACAGGTGTGTAAAGTGTGTAAATTGGCACACACCCACAAAAACAAATGCAAGCATATCATTACATCTTCCAAATCTGGTTGCTGTATTTTAGGACATGATTCCCAGCCCTGTTTCTGGAGGACACCCAACAGTACATTTTGTCTCCCTTTTCTGACACACCTGTTTTAGGTCATTGATTACTCTTGTGACTACAAAATTGTTGACAGACAAATTGGTCTACGGTCTGTGGAACATGGCACTGCAATGCCAATATCATGGGATACATTTTGGGAAACACACAAATGGTATAAAACTATACCTTAAATACACCTTAAATTGTGTTTGTTAAAAGAATCTGCTAAATGCATTCAATATTCAAGTCAATATCTTCAAAAAGATGAAAAAGGCTGTTTTGTGTTTTGGAAAAGACTCTTGTAGAACTCCAATAAAGACATTCCAGTGACTTCTTATAGTTTGTCAGCCTTTATGAATCCACTGAAATATAGATGACCTCAATGTTACATGGAGTAAAGCAAACTACTACTGCTATTTAAAGCCACACTATTGAACTTTTCTTCAGTGCTCCCCCATGTGGTAAGTACGTGCAATTGTCTGTTACCAGTGTCGTAAATAATGTCGCTTTCCCGTTGCTCAGTGCAATACACATGAATTTGTTTTTTAGGCTGATGAAACCGGCGAATCCAGAAACGTTTGGAAACCATGTCACACTTGGGGGGGGTAGGCAGGAGTGTGTGTTCTGACCCGAACACAGAACTTTTTTTTGGTTGCAGCCGCTCTGAGGCTGCTCAGATAGCAGCGTGCGTAGAATTTGTCCAGTGAAGAGCTGTTCCAACTCTGAAATAATTTTAGAGACATTATTTAAAGGTCGAAAAAACCACAAGGTGTTGCTTTCACATATTTCCCCAGGTATTGTGTTAGTAGGAACATGACTTTGAAGTTAGCTTAAAATGCATAACTCCACCACTAGGAAGTGCTTAGAACTCTGATCACAATCACAATCTGTGGCCCACTAATATCTGAATCTATATTCTGTTCCTCTGTTTTGCAACAGATTTCACAACTTTGTGCATAGCTCACAGTTTTGACCTCCACCACAGAGGAAATCAAACACGTGGTTGAATACCATTCATACATTCTGACTCCATTTAAATTGCAGTTGAGGGACCTGAAACTGAAATGACTGGACCTTAAATTATTCAAAGACAAAAGTCTTCTGTTCAGCCAATTTCAGAGTGTTTCACTGTACACTCACACTAAAAATAGATTACTCCAGTTAAATCCAAATAACTGGGAGCAGATATAGATAATTATTGTTTATAAAGTGTACAAAGCTAATGTATAAGGAGCGGAGTGTAATTTTAGTTTATGCTTTACTTGATTGTTTTCCTTCATTTTAGATCTTTTTATTTTACTTAAAATTTTGCAGAAAGACCTAACTTCACATTTGCGATTATCTCTGAATATAAAGTCCATGGTAAGAATTGAATGATAACAATAACAAAGAACACAAGCACAGGTTTTTTTTTAGGGTTTAACTCTGTTTTATTCTTCACATGCAACAATTGTATTAAAATGAAAATGTATGAAAATGTTTTTCAAACCATTTTAATTGTCAAACGTTGCATGTTTAGTAGTGTTAAATTCCCTTTTTTTAAACAGCAGTGTACAGTACACTGTGAAGAGAGCTTTATTTCCTTTTAAAACATAACAAATGTTCAACACAAGCTTACTGCTGTTAGCCACTGAAACTGTTTCTAAGGAAGGGCTGCGGTAGCTGGCAGAAGTAACACATTATTCTCGAGGGAGGAACAACTCCTTCTGCCTCTCCCACCCCCCAACATTTCACGAGAAACTAAAAACTGAACACAGGACAGTAAGTATTTGGAGGGGGTTAAATAAACTAAATGGTGAAACATTTAAGAGATAAATGTAAAAATGACCATTCCTTCCTATGAAGGAAGCTGGCACCAGAGAGACCAAAGCAAAGAGTAGAGTCAACAGAGAACCCACGGTCTGTGGTCATTATCGCGTGCAACAAGAGCAGAGGCAGTCCTACTCCAAATGCTGTGGGTGTGATTCATCCTTCTCATAAAATATTTAAGCATCTGTGTCCTTTTTTATTTTCTCCCGAGAAAATCATGCAGTATAAATAACTTGAAAACATTCTCCATAGTCTGATCGAGGAGAAATTTAGGAAAGGGTGAACAGAAGATGCTTGGGTGAGGCTTTGGTTTAACTTAACAGTCATAGTTGTTGAATGTAACCAAAATAAGTGTGTTGTTGATTTTTCTCAGATGGCCTTAACGTTTACCAAAGTGTAAGCAGATTTTAAATATAAAAATTGAAAAGAAAAACTTTTATTTGGTAAACAAAAGGCTTTGGGCACGTGCGTGTTCAGGTCTATATATGCCTACTTTTGCGTTAGATATATTTCAAACAAAGTGGTTTTGCCAAAAAAGCTTGAACAGATATTTTAGCACATCACAAATGTTCCACTAACCTTTGACCACTTAGGCATCCAAACCCTTTTGGTCTTCAAACCGCGCCCACACCGGGTGCTATGTTTTCCCCGGAGGTGCACGAGGAGCTGTGTAAAACTTGGAATGCTCCACTCACGGACCGTTTCAGTGAAACCAGCTCCGGCTCCCTTACTTCCCTCGATGGTGGGGCAGCCAAGGACTGCGTCGAGATCCCCCGGGTGGAACGTCCGCCCGCGGTGCACATGTGCCGCGTAAGACTTCGGCATCACTGGTGTCGAAGGCTTGCGATGCTGCGGGCCAGGCTGCCTCCTCTCTCTATGCCATGGCCATCCTGCAGGTCCGCCGGGCCAAGGCGTTGAGAGAGCCCCACGAGGGTAAGGCCGACCCGGGTATAATGCAGGATTTCCGTGCCGCCGCTGACAGCGCTCTAAGGGCGACCAAGGCAGTGGCACGGGCCCTGGGTCGGACGATGTCCACGGTAGTGGTCCAGGAGAGACACCCCCGGCTATACCTTGTGCAGAAGAGTGACACCAAGGAAGTACGTTTTCTTGATGCACCCATCTCGCAGGGTGGCTTGTTGGAATCACCGCCGAGGACTGCGCTCAGCAGTTTTTGACGGTGAAGCAGACAGTGGCAATTAGCCACATTTTTTCAAGCCGCGACTCGGCCGCCTACAGGCCTCCGAGATCTCACTTGACGTCTGCTTCCCTGCAACCCAGGACCCCTTCGACTTCGGCTCCGGTTCCTGTGCCCCCACAGGCGGCACCCCGGAAGCGGAAATCCAAGGGGGAAACCTCCACCCCGTCAGCAGCCTTCTCGCGAGAAGGGACACTGACGGGAAGACCCCAGGGAGAACAACATCGGGCCCGAACCTTCACAGCCACGGCTCTGATTGGTCGGTACGGGACGGCTCCTGCCTCGTCACCAAAGCCGGACCCTTTTCAGGGCTTGGCGCCCACTAACTCACAGAGTTTTTTGGTTCTCCCCGGGTGTACTTGCAGCCGATCACACACTCCACTGGACTGTGCCCGCAAACCCGACCTCACGCCCTGGCGAGGCGTAGGGTCGTACACACACGACAGCTGCTACCACTCTCAAACCGACAGTGTGTGCAGCTGTCCCGCTAGGCAGGTAAGTAGGCGGAGCCAACCTTCTCTCCGGGGACCCCCCGTGACAGATGGTTAGCTCCGCCAGCCACGAACCACCCCCGTGGGAATGATGAAGCAGACTGTCCCCTTGGTCACCCTGTACAGTCCCTGGGAGCTCGAGAGCTGACCACACTGTCTCGTTGACTAATGAGGGCGGTCCGTCTTGGTTACTCTATCCAGTTCGCCAGAGACTCTCCCAAAGTTTCGGGGCATCTTCTCCCTCTATCAGAGGCAGGGACGCCTCCGTACTTCGGCTAGAGGTCATCACCCTTCTGGCAAACAGGCATCGAGCTCGTCCCTCAAAACCAAGATGTTCAGTGGGTCACGACCCGCACTTCATCGTTCCCAAGAAAGACGGTGGGTTGCGCCCAAAGGTCTGCGTACCCGGAACAGAGGACCTACACAAGCTGCCGTTCAGGGTGCTCACACAGAGGCGCGTCCAGACATCTATCAGGTGTCAGGATTGGTTCGTGGCAATCGACCTGAAGGACACTTACTTTCATGTCTTGGTCCTCCTCGACACCGGCCGCTCCCACGGTTCGCGTGCGAGAGGCGGGCATATCAGTACAGAGTCCTCCCTTTCGGTCTGTCCCTGACCGCCCTTTCTCCCTGAGGGGAAGAAGGCGAGCGGGTACTAAACTACCTCAGCGGCTGGCCTACCTTGGCACACTCGCGAGATCTGTTATGTACACAAAGGGACCTGGTGCTCCGGCACCTAGATCGATTGGGACTCCAGGTCAACCAAGAGAGGGGCAAGCTCTCCCCAGTGCAGAGCATCCTCTCTCTTGGTATGGAACTCAACTCTGTCACCATGGCGGCGCCACTGTCCGCAGTTGCGCCCAACCAGTGTTGAACTGTCTGAAATGAACATTTTAGACAGACAGCGGTCCCCCTGAAACAATTCAGAGGCTCCTGGGACACATGGCGTCCTCGCGGGTTAATACCCCTCGGGTTGATGCACATGTGACCGCTCCAACACTGGTTTCAGAGTCGAGATCCGAGGAGAGCGTGGCACACCGGCAGCAGGCGCATGGTGATGCCGCCCTGCTGCCAACGCACCATAACCCCTAGTCTTTATGACTTTTTCGACGGACTCAGGTCCCTCTGCGCAGGTTATGAGGCAGGTCGTGGTGACGGCTGACGTCTCCCTGCAGGGGTGCGGTGCAGTGTGCAACGAGCACGCAGGTGGGGTGTTGGACGAACCCCCGCCTGCGCTGGCATATCAATTGCCAAGAGTTGTGGGCTGTGCTACTTGCACTGAGCAGGCTACGGCCTCTCGTGCAAGACATGCACGTGCTGGTCCGAGGACAGCACTATAGCTGTAACAAGCACAGATCGTCAGGGTGGCGTTCGCTCACAGCAGCTAACACAACTTGCTCGACGCCTCCTACGGTGGAGTCAACATGTGACCCGTTCCCTGCGGGCCACACACACCCCGGGCAAATTGAACTAGACAGCCGACGTGATCAACAGACGCTGTGCAAGGTCAGGGAGCATGAGCACCAAGTGTTATTGGTTACACCACACCGGTCTAACCGCACTTGGCTTCAGAGCTAAATATAGCTAAATATAGGAACCCCCCGACCACCACACTGGAAGGTTACAGTTTCGCGAAAGCATCGAGCTGACACGCCCAGGCTTGTTACCGTCGCTTCGCTAGAGATTGTGACGCGATACAGCGTTGTGGCGTTTTCCATAGGCAACCCCATCTGTCGTTCTCGACACAACGTCGAGAGACCGACAGAAAGGGAACGTCTTGGTTATGTATGTAACCTCAGTTCCCTGATGGAGGGAACGAGACGTTGTGTCCCTTATGCCACAAACACGTATCGTATTCTGCTGAAGTCGTGAGAGGCTCTCGGGCTCTTCAGAACAAGAGGTAAATGAATGCTGCACGCCGGCTTCCTTTTATACCGGATATCCGGGGGCGGAGCCCGGCATGCAAATTTCATTCGCCAAATTTCATTGGCCTTTTCTATAGTAGTCAGAGTTGATTGGTTCTCAAGGGCGAACCCCATCTGTCGTTCTCGACACAACGTCTCGTTCCCTCCATCAGGGAACTGAGGTTACATACGTAACCAAGACGTTATTGGAAAAACATCAACTAAAACGGTTCCCCAAAGACATGAAGATTTTTTAAAAAGGTTTCGGATAAAAGACTGTCTGATTGGCTGCTTGAAACACACCCACTCTGCAGTAATCCTCTGGCACTTGAATGAGAGCTGACCTAGTTTTCCTGCTTCAACTGTCCAAAGGGAGCAACACAGATCAGAACCCAAACATAAATAAGCTTGAAAACTTCAATAATAAAACATAATCAAGGTACCGGTTTATTCTCTGAATCGACTGCAATGTCGTGGTATGTCTGAACCAGAACCAAAAGTGTGTGAATGATGGAAAATGCAAGTAAATTCACAGAGAGAAAGTCTTGCATAAGAGAGTTTTGTTAATGTGATATAACCTAAGCCAGTTCCAAACTCCAAACTCTGGAATGGAAAATAAAGTCTTACTGCAGTAGGCACTGTATACAGTCGTGAAGTGACTTGCATAGTGCCTACATCATCCCATGCAGAGAGCTCTGACTGTATACATCCATGTATACCCTGCAAACTGTACACTAAACACATCAAGGGAAAGTTATAGGACATTTTTCAATAAAAAAAAGTGTTAAGAGTAAACACATATAGCTAAACTAACAATGTGCAATAGTTTTTTCAGCCTTACTAATCCTTGTTTCATTAGTTAATATATGAATATAATTATTAATGTTAGTTATTATAATTAGTAGTTCACCTTCAAAATAAAGAAATTCTGTGATCATTTACCTGCTATGTTGTCATTGTAAATCTCTGTGATTTACTTTCTTCTGCAAAACACAAGGTAATATTTTGACAAATGTTGGTAATCAACAACCGTTGGTCCCCATTGACTTCTATTGTATGGACACAAAACCAGTGCAAGTCAATGGGGACCAACGGTTTTGTATTGCCAAACATTTTTCAAAATATCTTTTGTGTTCTGCAGAAGTAAGAACGTTATACAGGTTTGAAGTGTCAAAAGGTCATGTAATAAATTATACAATTTTCATTGTGAAGGTTAACAAATGTTAACAGTGACATTGTGTGTTTGTTTGAAATAAATATAAACTAACATTAATAAATGCTGTAGAAGTATTGTTCACAGTTAGCTTATATCAGCTAATGCATTAACATCAATTTAACCTTATTGTAAAGTTTTACATCACACACTTTAATTTCCAAGCATCTTATCATTTTCCGTTTTACATAGATTGAGTGTTTGTGTGAGCCTTCACACTGCTGCTGCAGAAAAATAAATATATAAATAACATCTGCTAGAACAGATCTCTGACATTAATTCATATGAATATACACCAAAGGCGCATGACAAATGAACTCGGAATCAAATCCAGCAAATTAATTCTGCTCTCTTCTAGCTGTGAAGAATAAAAAACTTCCTCATTTAACAAATTAACATACATGCAAAATCTGAATATTACAGTTTCAGCCTCAATATTTTCATATTCATACTATTTTTGGTTAAGGCGCCACATCACTATAGGCGTGACTTTTGTTTTGATTTTTTTTATGTTTTGGCTGTAAATTTGTCAGGACTCTGTTCTTCCTGTTTTCAAGATCTCTAACTCTTTGGACAGGATCCGGACAGAACCATGTCCTATGGTTGTTTTGTGTGGATACACGTGGCTTTTGTTGTTACTTTGCGCCACGTGTCCTCCTGTCATGTCTCTCAGCCCTGCCCTTTTGTCTACCGTAATCCTTCCCTTAGTGTTTAATCTCGGTCACCTGCCGGTCACCTCCCTTTTGTAATTATTCCCTCATTAGTTGTTCCCTATTTAAATCCCTTTTGTTTCTCTGTTCCTTGTCGGATTGTTGTCGTTATTTCATGTTGTTTAGTGCTAGTCGCAGTGTTATTTTGTTTAAACCTAGTTCCTCCTTATTTGGTTTTTCTTAGAGAAGTATATGTTTTTTGACTCCTCAGTTCATTTCCCCTCTTGGGAAGTGTTTCTTTCATAATGCAATAATATTTTCCTGAATTTTTCCCCATCTTGGGTTTTGTTTTTGGGTTTGTAAATTAAATAAGTATTTTGGTTAACCCTTACCTATCTGCGCCTGGGTTCTGCCAAACCGGTTCGTGTCAAAATTGAATACAAATAATTAAATTGAATTAATTATATGAAATGCTTAATCCATTGCATAAACTCTAAATTTATATAGGGGAATTAGTTGACTTTTATTCTGATTTACTTTTTTATGCAAACATTGCATGCATCATCCATGCATCTTTCTTAAATGGTTATGTTAAATGGTTCTTTTACCTTATTCAATCACCCTTAAATCTGTCAAGATCTCTAACTCTATTCAATTTACTGTACCATTTCAGTTGGTCTCTCAACGATGTGTTGGGGGTTCCCAAGGATGTCGCTCCATCAGCTTTGGTTTGCGGAGCATCCATGCCCCAGCACGCTCACCTGACATCCCCGATGGGAGGCATTGACCGTTCCATGGCGGGCACACTCGACAGGAGGATGAAGACGAACTTTCTGTCATTGCATCGGACAGCTACCTTCTGCCATCGGATGCGGACGACCCCTTGCAGGTCCCGCTCTAGGACGGTGGAACAGATCGTCCATCTTGTTCCTCTGCAGGCTACTTGGGCGCTTGGGAGCGCACCAGCCAGTTGTGATGGCTAGAGGGAACGATCGGTCTCTGCAAAGTGATCCAGTTCGCCAGGTAAGGGGCACACCTCAGTCCGAGGGGAGAACGCGTCCCTACTAGGGCCGAGGTTGCCGCTCCTCTGGCAAAGGTTGCAATTGGCAGAGATGTCCTCTGGGTTTTACAGACCGGACTTCATTGTTCCCAAGAAAGTTGGAGGGCTGCCTGCGATCCCTGATCAAGCACCCCCAAGGTTGTCATTCAGGATGCTGACTCCGAAGCGCAACCTGATTTCGGTTCGTAGCCAGGATTGATTCATGCCATTTGACCTGAAGGATGCGTAATTGCATGTCCCCATTCTCCCTCGACATCGCCTGCTCCCACGGTTCGAGGAGCAGGCGAACCAGTGCAAAGTCCTGCCCGTCGGTCTGGTCCTCCTCCCGGGTCTTTACCACACACAACGAGACTGGCGACACCACCCGTGCACAGTCTGGCTCATATGGGCGCAGGTGGACCTGTGTGCCTCCCCGGACTCCACCTATTCCCCGCTTTGGTACTCCCTGTCCGAGGGTCCCCTCGGCAATGATGCCCTAGCACACAGCTAGCCGTGGGACAAGCGGAAGTACGCCTTCCCCCCAGTGAGCCTTGATGCAAAGGTCATGTGCAAGGTCAGGGAAGAGGAACATTAAGTGCTTTTAGTTGCACCTTACTTGCCCAACGAGACTTGGTTCTCAGAACTGGTGGTTCTGACGATAATCCCCCCATGGCCAATTCCCCTGACGTAGAACCTTCTGTCACAGGGGAAGGTCACGATTTGGCACCCACAGGCCAGACCTCTGGAATCTCAAGGTCTGGCCTCTAGACGGTCCGAGGAGTCGAGAGCCCACTCCATTGGGCATTGATGTGCCTTGAAGTGGCACCTCTTCTCATTCTGGTGTTCTTCCCCAGGTGAAGACCCACGAAGATGCCCAACCGGGTCTGTGTTGTCCTTCCTGAGAGAGAATCATGAGCAATTTCTCCCTGTCCACATTGAGGTTGTATTTAGCCGCGCTTGCCGCTCATCATGATATTGTGCAGGGTAAGTCTCTGGGGCAACGCGAGCTGGTCACAAGGTTCTTCAGGCTCGTGAGGAGGATGAATCCACCTCGACCACTCTCTGTACCCTTTTGGGACCTTAATGTGGTCCTGCAGGGCCTTTGGATGGTCCTTTTGGGCACATATGAGATGCCAGTCTACCTCACTTGACGATGAAGACTGCGTTCTTGGTGGCGCACGCCTCAATCAAGAGGGTAGGGGACCTCCAGGCATTCTCCGTGTTCCACGAGTGCCTATAGTTCGGGGCGGCTGATCCTCACGTGATCCTGAGACCCTGGCTAGGCTACATGCCCAATGTTCCCGACACTCCCTTACAGGACCAGGTGGTGAGCCTGCAGGCGCTGCCCCCTGGGAAGGAAGACCCAACCTCTACCGTGCTGTGTCTCTACTTGGACTGCACACAGAGCTTTAGGAGCTCTGAGCAGTTTTTGACCGTTTTTTTTTGTCGGTTCGCCACATGTAACCTCCCCTTGCGGTAGGATGTGGCCTCCGTAGCACACTCTCACAGTGGAGAGAGCAGTGCTTCCCAGTGTTCCCTTAAGGTACTGGGCGCCTATCTCTGAGCGTCTATTTGTTTCAGGCTTTCTTTCCCCACACTCTTTGCTGCAAGCGTTATTTAGTGATAAAACCAAATTAAATTTTCTCCTTACATCACCCGAGTGAGTGGCGGCAAAATGGCTATGTTCCAGTTAAATGTTCCTTTTCAATGACTGTTCGGCTTTAACCTAATTATAATGCTTACGATTACAATTCTTACAATTCTAACTGCATATTGCTATGGGCCCCGTTTAAAAAAAATGAAACCTAGAAATGGTTGTGTGCCCCAGGACCTCATTCCCACCTTCCATCTCACTAGATACATCGCTCACACCTATAAAAGTTATCTACTAGGTAATTTTGACTTAAACAAGCATCTCGAACAGGTTGTTATTGACTGACTACACATTACATCTGGCAAAGATCCCCATGCTAAGCAGCCCATCAGGTTGGGACGGAGCCCCGCGTGTTATGGTTAGAGATAACGCCAACATCTTACTGTTCTGTTCTGACTCAAGTTTCTTCTCTACTCTTTTCTTCTCTACTCGTTTCTTCTCTACTCTAAAAAAACAAAAAAAACAAAAAAAACAAAAACAAAACAAAAAAAATGTATGAATGAATGTTTCTGTATACTGTGTTAGGCTATATGAAACCAGTCTTCTTTTTGATTGCACTTATGCTCTTGTTGTACTTATGCTGTCCTAATTGCTTCCATTACCTACCCCACTTGTAAGTCGCTTTGGATAAAAGCGTCTGCTAAATGACGAAATGTAAATGTAAATGTAGAAGAAAGCTTCAGATTGCCAGCACAGAGCGTATGTGGGCGTGCTTTTCAGAAGCAAAACAAGGTCGCTTGGGAACATTTGGTACACTCCATGTTCTTGTCAACTGCTGGTAAGAGAGCGGGTTGAGTCATTATGCAAATATATACAACTGTCCTTCACTGAGCTAACTTTAGTGCAGAAGAAGAGAAACTGGGAGAGTAAACATTTATTCAGATCAAAAAAATTCTTATTGTATCGTATTGTGACATCCACTGATGGTGAACTGTTTGCGTTTTTTATGGAATGATACAAAAGTCTTAAGTTCTCAAATGTAAAAAAAAATGTTTTAATTGCAAACATATGCGGTTAGTAAATAATTAATAAAGCAATATGTTAATGTGTTTTGCTTATATGTTGTGGCTTGCTTTAGCCTAACATATCAATTTGTATATGCCAGAGTGTCTACATCTTTTGAGAAATGGATAAATAAAGCCGTATACTGACTGGCGTAGAGCTACTGTAAACAACTTTAGCCTTGCAACCTGCTGCAGAATGGGGATTTGATCTTTAATCATCATTCCAAAGTGCTTTGCAAAAAGGGAAAAATGTATTTCCATTAAACGCATCAAACATGTGTCTTTTTTACCATTCAGATATTAAATGAAGTGTATTTATTTTAGTCTGCTTCTCAAATTATTTTAATGTAATACATTTTTTATACCCAGCAATGCCATAAGAACATCTAAAAAATCCAAAATCATCTAAAAGGAAAAATCATTTAATTGTCCAAAATGTAAAAATGTAAAAAAAAAACTCTGCAGTTGCAGAACGTACCTTAAATGATTTTGCTTTGATTCCGGTGAAGAATTAATTAATTAAGTAATTTTCATATTGTGACAAATGTATTGTAATGATTAAAACGGATATTTGACATAATGTGTCTATAGTCAAGCAACAATTTAAACTAAAATGTAGACAGTGAGCCGTATCATAAAACAGTCAAATATGAGAGCACCCAAAGGAGTTCAACATCTGTTTTCCTAATAAACTCACTATGCCCCTTTTTACACACACTGGTCTTTCTTGTCCCATGCAACTTTAGCTCCTCTCTGACCCCGGACTGGTTCTACCAGAAAGAAAAAGATAACCACATGTCTTTCTCAAGCTGCGAACCAATAGATCAGTTTTTTTCCACTTTGTTTATAGTGAATAATTGATTCTATTGATTCTGAACTTTACTGCATGTTTGAAGAAACGTTTCAGAAACGTTTTTTAAACATTTTGGTTGTGACGCCCTCTTTGTGTAGGGAGCATCACTTTACGGTCCCCCATAATCTTAAAATTGTAATCAAACCAATAACATATACAGTTATGCAATGCTGAAACATTTTTTTTTTAGATGGAGGGTTTATTTTTCTGATGTTCGAAAGCATGCATTTTTTTATACATTTCTATATTTCTTAAAATGCTACAAAATCTGTGGCCACCCTGGATCCATATTGGGGCCCCCATTTGAGAATCACTGCATTAGACTTATTAATTTGGGATATTACTTTAAAATAAGGTAAGGCAACCATTGCTTCATTTGCATATATTTTTCAAAATACTTATTTCCAAAAAACAGTGGCCCTCGGACATGCAAAAATGTTTATGTCTGCTCAGACCCTGACCTGGCACTAAGCACTTTTTCACATCAAAGAGCATTTTTATAAATATAAAAAATTATAAATTTTTATAATATTTTTTTGCATTTGCACACTAAACGATCAAATCTGTCTCCCAAGTCTCCTTATAGAGCAACATGTGATAACGGATAACAGCTTTGCTATTGACAGTCTGTTTATAACATAATTAAGGTTTGAGTGAGTAAATCAAAACTCCTGACCTTTCCTAATCTCATTTAAAGTTTCAGACTCTGCTAGCCCACTCCATTCCCATGATGACTAATCCAGATCACTTACCATTTACCAAACAATTTCTGAGAACAACCAAAAAACTTTTAAAGCAGCCCAACGGTGTTTCATGCATTCGGACTCCTTTACAATGTTAAACGTGCTGTCTTCTCATGCTTACATGGTCAACTTGTCAAAAAACGAGTTGGGCTTATTACGTAGTAATATTATCCCGGAAAAGCGAGCGGCACGCCCGCGCGAGAGCAGGAGAAGGAGCATGCGCAGACATCATTTTCACTTGTGTTCAAGATAGCGAGAGAGCACACGAGAAGTTCAGGTGTTTGTTTTTTCACTGCAATTGGGTGATGAATGTTATACAAACGGTGGATATAACGCTGGATTTGGAGATCGCTTAAAACTGATATGGAGTCGACCCAGCGCTAAAAGATGCCGGACATGAACCGCATGCGGTGAGTGAAACTGATGTCTGTGTTTTGTTGACAATGTGCTTTGGTTCAGCATTCCCCTCCCCCCGGACGCACCATATGATTTCGGAAACAATCGTAAAGCTGTTTCTATCTTATAATAAATGCAATCAAACTAAATACTTTCGAAGATACAAAGTATGGAATACTACCGTAAAGGTACTCAAGATTAATATGAGATTGGCAGAAACCACGTGTGTCTCGCCCGCTTTAAGGTTAACCTGGTACGATTTTTAGATAGGCCTAACAACTGTTTCCATTTTTAACGTTATTCTATCTGTGATTCTGATGATATCAAGTTTTCTCTATATTATGATATAGTGATCTTTGTTTCTTTTTGGGAATATATAAACTGTACATTACTCTGTGTACAGTATTTTATACAATACATAAAATGACAATTAAATGTCCTTGCACGTAAATAAAAAACAACGTATGGGGTCATTTTTATATTACAGACGTTCAAGTTACATTTAGTTGTTGTATTTGGAAGTGTCATTTTAGAAAACATTGTATTTCTTTATTAGGTTTGGAGTCCATGTAATCGTAAAGTAAATGTTACAGAGTAAAGCATTCGAAGCAATGGGTGATTTTTACATAAGAGAGATAAGTGTTTGCCGTTCTTGGAACCATTCCATACAACAGAATCTGATTTAAAGAGACCTTGTGCTCCGTATTACATTTTATGTCCTATGCGTGTCATTGCATGTAAATCAAATATATGATGCTTGCCTATTCCTAGGCACGAGGTAATTGAATCTTTTGGTTTCTAAGAACTAAAAACAGCTTCTCAGGAAGATTTAAATATTCCACTATTGCATAACTCCACATATCCTTCATAACTCTCTTTGAGCCAAGCAATACTAAACAAACACACATTCTGTATGAAGCCTTTAATTGTGTTTACAAAATAGACTTTGAAAACGACTTAAACTATGCACTAGAAATATGAATAAACAGTGAACATAAAACATTTAAGTCAATCATTTACAGCCATGTGCTGTAAATGATGTGCTTTCCATGTCCATATGTTTCTGGCATAATCTGACACATACAGTATGTTTGCATGTACTGTACTGTAAAATGATCTTTAACAGCTCCTCCTATATAAAGTTAGGGTACTTGCTTCTTGGAAAATATCATGGATCTAAAACAGCTTTTATTCTTAAAAGAGTTTCCATTTTCTCACCACACCTCACCGGACATCATAGCCAGAATGGTTATCACAATAGGCATATTTTTATTCCATAAAAAATGTCAGAAAACCGGGAGTGCTGAGCAAAAACCTATGAAATACCTTCCTGCACCAAAATAGTATAAAGTACAAGCTTTTAAGAGTTCTCTATATGGGTTTAGATCTATCAACTAAATCTGGAACTTCTCTCATTTTCCAACAAAAAATTTAATTAGGATTCACACCTGTAAAAATAACCAAAATGCATGTTCACTAATGTGTTTACAATATGGGAGGAGGGGCGTGGCTAGACCCCTAGCTTTTACTCGGGCAAGTGCCCAGTAAAATTCGGCTGTGCACCACTATATTTTTGACGAATGACGAGACGCGACTGCGGTACGCTCTGGAAACATTAAGAAACTTAAGTACGTTTCTAAATAATAGTGATCATTCTATTTTAACTCTATCATTAATAACCCCTGTAGATGGGTACACTGTAAAAAATGATTCATGGCCATTATGCCTCACTTAAATAGGCTGATTTTCCTCAAAAAATTTAGTTTTGAACAGTACTTATAAATTTTACAACATTTATTGAGACTGCCGTTTGCTTAAATAATGAGTAAATACAGCAAGTCATTTTTTGTAAAGTCGCATGAATCTGCTTATTAGTCAATTTGAACAAACATTTAAGATTTGGTTAGATCACGTGACACAGCACTTGTTGACTGTCTTTCAAGGCAATAGCGGCCATTTTATAATAGCATCAAATTTAACTTGTTTTATACTAAAATGTTTTATAAAATAAATCCCAACAATAGTGTGAAGATAGATGTTTCTTAGTGTTTTCATTTTAAATAAGTTTTATTGTTGGGGTGCACGTATAGTGTTTTAAATAAGCTTCTAGATATCAAATGTACAGAAACGTGCGTGCACGGTGCGCTTCAACTTTTGTGAGAATACATTTTATTTACGTTTCTTAAATGAGATTTATTGTAAACAATCACGATTACGTACTTTTATGAAGGCATGGAAACACGTTGAGAGTTGTATTCGCCGTCCAGCTCCTTGAGCTTTTTAGTTTCAATTTGACACAACGCGCCACATTAACAGACAACGTTTTTAAGTGCGTTAAAAAGACCGCGAAGCAGTCATTGCTTTATTTACATTTACATTTATGCATTTGGCAGACGCTTTTATCCAAAGCGACTTACATTGCTTTATCCTGTACATTTTTATATAAGTATTTGCAATCGCCTGGAATCGAACCCACAACCATGCGTTGTTAACGCAATGCTCTTACCACTGAGCTACATGTTTATTTCAAACCTTTCATCTGTTTATCTATACCGCGTGCCAGCGTTGAGATGCAACGCGACAAATGCCTTGTTGTTAATGGTTTCTTTTATCTTTTGTAATGTCGCATGTTGAGGTGCGAACATGATGTGACCTTTTACAGTGAGCTTGAAGTGCGAAGTGGAGGCTAGAACAGCGGGCTCAAAATCTCAATGCATAGTGTTGGTAAGAAAGCTCATTAAAACGGCACACTGTCACTTTGCAGACACGATAGAGGAGAATTGTGTCGGCTTATTGTTAGGCTAGTGATTTCTTTACTGTACTACTTACTTATATAATTGTATGTGTGTATCATAATCACATATTTTGCATAATGAGGAGTGTAAGTGAACAAAACACAGAAGTGTTATGTACAATCAACTTTGGTGTGACATAACACTATAGCAATGTGGTGAAGTTCTGGTAAAGTTCCATTTTGTGACTTTTATATATTTGTTTTATATTTTAGTTAAGCCAATGAATGAATGCTTAAAAATCTTGGGGGACCTGATTTTCATAGTGAGGAACATATACAGAACTAGTTAAGAACTTACGCAGAACTAGTTAAGAACTTATGCAGAATCCACATGATACAGCAGACCTATGCGTGTAACATAACAGTTCATATTGATTCTTTTAATTATCAGTATGTATATTTATATATTTAATACTATTCTTAATTGATATAATACATTAGCATCATGTTGTTTTGTTTCAGGACAATAACGGTGAAGTTAATCAACCTTGCGGAGCACACAGAAATCTAATCAACAGAGGGGGATCTCCAGATACTCCAGATCTCCATATTCAGCTCAGCACCACACTTAATATGCAAGCATACAAGACCACACACATACATTATATAATATTACATAACTCTTCGCTGTATAACTCGCACATATACTCTCATGCATACAACATCACAAATATTAAAAAAACAGCTTATGCAAACATTAAAACCACTAGCTTATGGATGTTGGTTACTGTTGTTATAATGTTGTCATTGTGTCTGTTGTTTAGCATTGTTTATTTGTTTTTGTTGTACAATGAAATAAAAATTTCTGAATTGCTGTATGTTTCATGTTTTAATTAATTCAGTGAAAAAATAAAGCTTTTAACATTTCACAGCTGTCCAGTGTTTCTGTATTTCAGGTGTTAAGAACATAAAATTATTAATCTAAATGAGCTTACATTTTATCATGAGAGTAAACTAGACTTTTTTGGAAGAAATAACACAAATGTGTTAGTAAAAACAACTTAAAAGAGTCACACCAACCTAACGATTAATCAAAAATCCCTCGCTGGGAATAGGGTTAGGCTTACTCAAAAATTTTAAATAAATTAAGTTAAGGTTGCTCAAAATTTCTGTAGAACTGTCTTAAAAAATTGGCATTATATTTTTAAGTAACTTCAGCGTATTGTTCTTTCAGTGTACCAGGGAAATGGAACCAGACGGAGGAGATGGAGATATCAGGGGAGACAGGACTAACAAATACATCCCAAGCCAGTCATGTCTCAGACATTAGAGGAAAATGTCTCAGGGAAACCTGTCATGTCTGTAAAATTGCATTGTTGCTTAGAAAAAAAACATTTGTGTTCTTTACTTTCAGAAATGAAATTGAGAACTAGTGCTATATAGGCAATACAGTTTAAAGCAGTACAGTTGGTTCAAAAAGTATTACTCTTAATACGAGTTAGAGCCATAAAAACCACAGGTTTCTTGAAACATTGTTAGCTAACTGTACATTTTTGAAAATATGTAATTATTGTGTAATGTAGAATAAATTCAGAAGTGCAATATAAAATTATCTCTGCTTTCATCATTTCCAAACAGTGCATGCAACCATTTTAATAAAGTTTATGTTAAGCATCTTGAAGACACTTTAGTTTTTTAAAATACATAAATGTTTACTCATAAATTGAAGTATTTTGCAGTATTTGAGTAGCGGTTATAGCACGGTTTGTATATTACTGCATTTTGTTGCATAATTCTTGCACACAGCAGGTTTTTAAGAAAAAAAAAGATCAAAAAGTCCCGGGGCCTTTGCCCCAGTAGAGCTTTAGGTCTATCAACGCCCCTGATGGGAAGATATTGCAGTAGATTTCAAAGCAGGAAATGTAGCACTTTTGCAGTGAGGTTGATGAGGGCGATGATCAGAACTGGGTGAGCGTTGTGCGGCAAAGTTTATCTCTAAAATCAGATTTTACCTATATAGCAACCATTATTTGATTTTATATATTTACATCTTTTTATATTAGTATTTTTATTTTATTAAACATTATTAAAAATAACTAGCCACTGTAAGTGAGTTAGTTGCCTCACTTATATGTAAATTGCTCGCTGCTGATTGGTTCACTTTCGGTGTGATATCTCTAGTCTAGATCATAACCGGCTCCGGATCAGATTAGCCGTGCAGCGTAAATAACCATGGTGATGAACACTGATTAAAGCTGAGTTACTTTCATGGTACTTTAAACCCAGGGTTGGCGCAAACGAATCCTAAACTTACCTGGCCAGCCAACTATACCGGCTTCATGGTACAGGCCCCATTTGAAGGGCATGAAACCATAACAAGATAATTAATGAGGAAACAAGAGGGGGGGAGCATAGACGAGACCGGAGAGTGCATGGCATGCCAAAACAAGCGATGCACATGCGCTTCCACACAAAACATATGGGACTGTCATGATCCTGCCAAAAGACTCTTAAAAACTTGACAAAATGAGGTAGAATCATGACACCACGACTATGAAAACAGATGATCAATGGAACTCCAATATTACGATTCATCAATGGCTAAACGTCTTAATTGATTGTTTATTCCTTTTAACTGATCGTTTCGGCATTTATGTCTGTATTTATACATTTCTTTATTCATGCAGTTTATTTATTTCTGAAATGGCCCCCGGAAGTGCTGAGTAAGACTGAACCAAATGGATTTCACACATATGGTGACTTTACATGGATAAAGCACAGTATAAGGTAAAGAAGAGGTTAGCCGAGAATTAACACAGCTCATCTCCTCACCTGTAAACCGGCTTTCACTCAGTGACCCAGCTCTCCACAGACACATACACAGATGGTCAACTGATGCTACAGACCACACACAAACCCTTAGCTGGAGGTGGAAGATGTAAACGCAGCTGAATACTTTGGCATGGAATATAAAGGAAGATTGAAATGTTTATGGCAATTTAGCCTTGAAGTTTCTGACGTCAAATGTGTGCTCTGAAATTGTGGCGTGAGGGTAACAGGCTGTGTCTAGAAAAAATATAAAAATAACAATAATTTTGCCACATCTTACGGAGAATATTTTCAGAACTCTGGATAACGTCGTCTAGAATTTTCCTTCCAAAAGTTCTCAAAAATGTTTTTAAATAACAATAAAACAGTTACATTTCATTACTAAACATTATAAAAATGTGTTTTTATAACTTAAAAGGAAGTTTAGGCAGCTTTACCGACTCCTATTAGACTGCATAATCTGAGCA
The DNA here is from genome assembly GCA_008369825.1 of Triplophysa tibetana. Lineage (NCBI taxonomy): Eukaryota > Metazoa > Chordata > Actinopteri > Cypriniformes > Nemacheilidae > Triplophysa > Triplophysa tibetana. The sequence goes on along the minus strand of CM017901.1, from coordinate 6,917,034 downwards.
GTATAAGAAGATAGACTACATTAAAACAGAGGGTTTCTGAAATATGAATCATTCTTCGTGGAGTTGATTGAAAAAACAATTATTGTGGTTAAGAATGATTTTATGTCTTTTATTACTTATAACATATTTGCCTAGTATGTGCTGCTGTGACATATACAGTTCCCTTAGGGGATTAAGAAAGTTTATCCGACCCCGATCCACAGAGGCCCTCTTTAAGCGGAGGCAAGTTGTTTACTATGATACACTGAGCGTGAAAAAAATGCTGAGCGGCGACACCGAGGCTGCGGAAAAGCACGCCTCGGTGGAAAAAGCCCCTTAGAACATAATTGTTAGCTGGGATCGAGTCATATCAGCAAAAGGAAATAATTTGATTTGTAGAAGATTGTAGAAGTTGAGAAATAATGTATTAATGATGAATAATGTTAAACGAATCATTCAATTAATAGAATCCTATATTTTATATCACTTAAAGTAGGAACTCTTTGTTTATAATACGGCTGCACACTCTTCTCTCAACCAACGTTTTGATGGGCATTCTAAAATGCTTTTGGAAAAGAAGAGAGACCGAGCACTACTGTAACATCATCTGTTTTACCAGTTCAAAATTACCATCAGGGATGATTTTACTGTAGTACTGTATGGCATGCGGTTGAGTTGTTTGTCATACAGCTGTCTGTCTGTCCAACTGCATTCTACTTTGTATGGAGTATGCACCCATGACTTTCGCTTACCACAAGTGGTGATGTGACAGTAAAAGTGATTTAATATGCTTTTGACACTATGACTATTTCGCGATCTTGTTGTAAAAGAATAGCAGTGGTGTCACGTAAGCATAATCGCTTGTATAATTTGGTCACACAAGCTCTTCCAAAGCATTAGACATGATATAACCAGTTATATAATCAACAACCAGCATAGTTGTTAAAAGCTCTTAACTGGCTCAGCCGCCTTGTCTACACCCCTGCACAGGATTTACTTTATCATTCAGTCCAGCATCAATAGTTGGACTGAGTGGTCAAGGATTTCTTGCGCTCAGACATCGATGGTCTTAAAAGGTTTAATGACCAGTCCTCGATTCTGTTTCAGCAGAGTTGGGGGGTGGTGGGTGCTGGACTCTAGCTGAACCCATTGTGCTGTGATAGCCATTGGCTTGGGCAAGGTAATGTACAGAACATGTATTATTAAAAGACCATCTGCTGGATTTCACACGACACGATGTCTCAATACGAGTCTGAACATTGTGCTCATCGCTGAATGCAGTTTTCTGATATATAAAGAACACATTTTAGACAAGAGTCACTATATATTACTTCAAATATTTACTACTTCAAAATTCAGATTTAAAATGGTACATTAATTCGGCTACCTTCTTTGTGGAAATTGCATTTATTTATGCATTTAATTACACACAAAAATGCAATGTAAATGAACCTGTTATTCGGTATCGGGCATGCTGAATTCACCAAAGCATGTCCAATTTGTAATGGATCTGTAAATCTGAAGGTTCTTGTCTCTTCGAGAAACCTGAGTTGTTGTGGGGCATTCGGGCCTCTTCCAGCTGTGCAGTATAGACTGAGGGGTTGGCCATCAGGTCACACTCTGTGCCGTTTCTCATGAGGGGCGTAAGACCCAGAAAAAACCCTGGTGGAAAGAATTTATGTGCCCTGCAATTTGATACTGTATAAGTATTTATGAGCAGACCTCAGACCTCGCGTACTATAGGAAAATTGGATTAGTTTTATATACACTTAAAGTATCGTGTGTAAGGAATGTGACACCGTTGTTGTGAAACATTGGATGGTTGTAATTTCTTATGTACTCAATGTTTTAGATATTTGTTTATAATGAGATCTTTTTACTTCTGTTACTACTATCTATATGAATACTTGCAAACGTTTGCTTTTTTTCTGTGCAAGCAGGACATACATTTTGGGCTTGTTTAAGTGAAACATTACAAAAGAGTTCATTCCTTTTTCTTTCTAAAATAAAAATGTTTTGAGAAGCCAAAACAGTTTAAAGTCTTCGGATAAAGCATGTGTCTGAGATGAGAGTAACTGGAAGAACATTTAAGCAATGTTTTTCCTTTCACCGAACTGTTCAGATCAGTTTGATTCATGACTTCCTGTGTGAACCGTTCATTCCTGATCTGAATCCATCATAGGCCAAGTGGCAGGAACTCTAAAGAGCACAGCTCTTTTCATGGCCTATTTTATTACTACTGGCGTATTTGGTTTTGTCTGAAAGGGAGTTAAAAGTTAGAGTGTATATGTATAAATCCAAAAATTTAATACAAATTATGATTGTTATGAGTGATTTTATTAAAACATAAGAATGAATACATTGTTAAGACTCGCTTTTCACCCTAAAAAATATGTCTAAAAATATATTGAAATTTTCACCATTATCTCCTTGGTAAAGTGGCTTGACCATATACCCAAGCACATAATCACATCACATTTACACCATAACTGGGTCACACTCTATTTTAAGGTCCAAGTCTAGGTATTAATAAACCATTAACTATGACTTTTGCCTCAGTAAACTACTTATTTGTTGCTTATTAATAGTTAGTAAGGCAGTTGTTAGATTTAGGTATTTGGTAGGATTAGGGAAGTAAAATATGGTCATGTTGAATGTGTGCTTTATAAGCACTCATAAACAGGCAATATGCTAAAAAAAGGCATTTAATAAGCAACTATTGAGAATTGAGAAGTGTAATCAATTAAATTGATCATATTAATAGTATTCTTCTATAATTCATTATACATACATGCTTCAAGGAAAGTGTTACCAAAAGAACTGCCCCTTAGCTTCAATATGTAGATAAAAATCACTTGTAGGAGAGGGAGGTATTTAAAAACACATTCCATCTTTTCAGGAGACATGGACTTTGTTTGTAAGCAGTCTACATAGATTTTTCTCAAGCCGATTAAAGCCTTTAAGTACAGATCATTTGCAGCTTGTGGTTTCTGTCACCACAGATGACTCTACCCAAGCTGCTTTCCTTCATTCAGGATTCTGTGCTATCAAGAGACACATTTGAGGTCCAGACTATTTCAAATATATGCATACCAGGAGATTTCAAGGGCACATTGTTAGTAAGATACCGCGCTTGACATGTCTAAGCAAGGAGGACTACACAACAAGTAAGGTTACAGAGACAATAGACGTGTCTAGCTCTGGGAAGGGGTATGGTCATTAGTTCTACAATGTTTCAACATTGGAGATGGAATATGGCAGGTAAAGGCTGTAATTCCCCCCTGTTAAGCCTAAATGAACTAGTAACACCTGTTTTCCTCCATCACACTGTCTTCTGAAACACACTTACGTGCGGGAGTAATATGTCTGGACAAGCGAGAGAATTTCTGAATGATACATTTAATCTTTATTCTATTCATAAACAACCATGGCTATTGCTGTGACTTGTACATAACAGATGAGCTGTGATAACAAATACTGTTGAAATAAAATTTATGTTTATACTTTTATAAAAGTTGATAGACATTCTCCCTAAAAATTAATTGCTATAAAATTAATAAAATATTCCAGTGCACAGAAAAAATAAGGAAAGTTAAAAGGAGCAGAGAAGTGTGGAACATTGAATAAGCTTTTGGGATACAGGTACCACAAATTTACGGAAACAGACCAATATAAATGATGTATCAGGTCTAAAAGCAAGACTGCAGGGAACTTTGGGTAAGATGAATCAATATCAAGGCAGCATAGAGTACTCATAAACATAAATAGACTCGGAAGAAGATATGAAAAGTTCATTCAACATGTACAGATTTAAGCAGACTGCTTAACTTAATTTATACGAACATTTTTGTATAATTGTAATATAATCTCCTCCACAGCGACTCCTTAATAAATCTAGGTTGAATATATGAGAGGGGTCATCATTTATCAGGGAGAATACAAATTGAACACCTAGTAGACTTTCTGTGCACATTAAATGACTGCTGGTGTTGGATGGTCTCATTAGTAAGGACATTAGTTTATATTAAAACCCCATCTCTGTTTCATAATCCTGAACTCTTTTGACCTCATATGGCTGACAAATAATCCAAAATTGCAGCCTCTGCATCCTACATCTTACAATGGCTGATTGGTGTTGAACGTATGTGTATAAAAGCCTCTTTCACTAATAGCTCAGGCGGTGGCTAATAAAATGCACAGCTGTGGCCCACGTGTCCCAAAGCCGACCCATGTCGTACACATACAGTACTCTCTCCATCACAGATCAAAAATTCCACTGTATCACTATAATACACCACATACTTGACCCCGCTTACCAAGTGCATTAGCATCTAATCAGTGCCCGTCTATGCTTGATATGACATCACCTCTCCGTGCTGGCATGCACGGGCACAGAACAACAGTCTTCAAGCATGGGCTGATAGAAATTAACAGAAGAATACAGCACATCTCAGCTTCTATATTTTACAGACACATCTGCCTAATTATGCTTGTTGGATCAAATCAATAAATCAGGGCTTGTAGCCACTCAAACGTCCATTGTCCATTACATTGGCATTAGGCAGTCGGATGGAAAAGTCGATAAATGCACCCATCCGTATGCACTCATGTAATAGTATTTCATACATTATACACTTTATATGGTAATGCAAATTATATGATTATGAATGTTATATGATATTCTTGTAAACCTTTTGTGTGTATAGGCACCACCGTAAGAAATTTACTGGAATGATATGGAAAGTTTTATAATATACAAAAACAATGGTTTCAGGGTAAACTGCGTTTTTATTCACTTAGCACTTGTAGTCGAATTTGAACAGATGCTAAATGTGCTGACACAGTATTTTTATGAATTTAGCAATGTGTGTTCGGTTTATAGATTATGGTTTATTCACAAACCTGGTGTTATTTGCATGACACAATTATGAATGTACGTCAATGGAAGGTTGGCAACTTAAATGAATTGAGATGTGCGTTTGCATTTTTATTGAACATCAAGTAATTCATTGAAGAAGATCATTTGCAAAAGCTGATTCAGATGTTTGGATTACTGTGGCGAAGCAAGGCTTTTCTATCCCATTAATATATGCCATCTGCTGCATCCTCTTGTACAATTACTGTAGAATATACAGCCGCGGAAAAAACAGCCACGTTTTTTTAGTAAAATTATCATTTTTTTTCATTCGGTGTAGCAACAACAAGTCTCCCAAATAAACATATTTTTTTTATTTGCAGAGAAACAGGATAAACCTTTACATTTTTTTTTCTTTTTTTGCATTTGGCCTACGCTTTATTCAAAGAGACTTACATTGCATTGTATTATACGTTTGTTTCTGACTATATGCAATCCCCTTGGATCAAAGACCTTGGTATCCATCCTCTAACCACTGAGCCATTTTGAACTTGTCAAAATCGTGTCTGTGTGTCTGTCCGACTGTCCGTCCGTCCGTCTGTCTGTCTGGCTGGCTGTCTGGCTGTCTACAAAAGTGTTTATGATTAACAATACATATGTTTGATGTTGAACCATTTGTGTATTTATTAGAGACAAACAAACTATAATGAAAAGATATGTCGTTATAGTTATAGTTCATAAGAAGCATGTAGTGCTGTACTCCAAAATAGAATAATATACAATTTAAAACATTTTTCTTTGCATATCTGATCACAACCTAGGTTAATGATGCATGTAAAAGTCAATTAAAAAGTTAATTTTTTTCAACTAAATACAACATTACTAACACTTTTAGTTCTATTCCAAAGCACATGTTTACATGTAATCCTACCTGGATTCCTCTCGATTTAGATTTTTTTTATTTTGCATTCAAATCAGATTACTAAAACGCCTCTAAGTGGTGTCTGGAAGTTTAGTCCATTTTACCACCAGACATGGTACTTTGACCCGAGTATTACATAGATACATTTTTATGAACTGAGCCCTAGATCTGGTCGATCTCTTGTCCCATACTTCTACAGCAATCCGGGACAGCAACCTCAATCAAGTTCTAATCCACTCTGGGCAGTGGCAGGAGATATCACTTCATGGGGAAGCTAAGCTTTAGTGGCCGATGGATTGGCAGTGTTGGCTCTAACCAGATGACATTACATGACTCTTATGCAAGACATACCAGCTGTGACCGGTGAAAGCTGGAATTGTCTTTACATAACAGACCTTGATTTTCTTTTCCATGAATTCAGACCATAGTGCAAGGAATAAGTGAATTCAGCATGAGTTTGGTTGTTATGCGGTACACAGTTTACAAGAAAGGTCAAAACTGGAGCATGTTTATTCTTCTCTATCTGGGACACTGTGTGTGTGTGGGGAGGGGTTGACACTGGCAAGTTTTAAGAAAGGTTATAGAGTAGTGTGAATACAAACCTTTTGTCATTTTGTTGGGCGATTCCTTGGTTATTTGATATCAAAAGTTGGGTATAGTTTTAAAAGCTTTGGATTTTGAAGATGGAAGGATTGATGTTAGTCGTCATGTGGCACCAAGGAATCACAAGTATCTATGAAATTGGTCCGGAAACATGCCTTGTGCTCCTTCAATATAAATGTACCAGATTTATATACAAGTTTCTCGACTGAAAATTAAAAACACAAGGTCAATCTCTTTGAAAGTAATACAACACTTTCCTCAACAAGCCCCAATTCTAAATGTGCATAGAGTTCCCAAAGAAATAGATAATCCAAAACATGCAGTGGAACAAAATTTGACTTATGATCTTGAGAGGTCTTAAAACGGGAGTACACGTGAATTACGACTTATTCCTTCAATCCAGTTCAAACACCCTGGCTCGTCAGTGGCAGAACTCTCTCTCTTTTTCTATGCCTCTCTCTCTCCCCCTCTTCTCTGATCCTGCTTTAGCTTTACTAATCATGTCTTTTGCATTGACCTTAATAATGCACAGTGTGACTCCACTGTCATGGTGCAGTAATTGCATCTACAGAATGCTAGTCTGATCTGTGTTAAGCCTCAGCCCTAAATTCTGCAGTCTGTCTATTTATACCTGCTGTGGGCCCATATTGTACGCTTGTCTCTTCACTGGGCTAAAGGTCTTGGCCTGGTGTCTGAGAGAAGACCCCCCCCTTCCTCGTTGGACGCTTTGAGGGTTCCTTCACCATATTTCCACTCCAAACTCGTTCTTCTGTTGTATTGGCTCTGATCTGTTTTTGTGCTTCTTGCTATAGGTAAAGCATCAGAAGTTATTTTCCTCATATTTAGGGTTGGTGTAACACACTATTTTAATCCCAATAGAAACAGCCCAGGAGGGGTCAAAAAATCGGGACAGGTATTGGAATGAAACTTTAGAATTCTCCATTGGAACAGTTTCTTGCCTGACTGATTTCAGGAGACATTAGTTTGCTTTTTTTCAACGTCAGTCTGGACCTGCATCTCCTACATGAATGCCAAGGCTCAAATGTCTCAAGCATGTCCAGAGCTCTGACCCCGCTGAACTCCTACTGTTAGGAACAAAAACCAATAAATTAAATAGCGTAAACTGTCGTACAGCAGCAATGTCCCGAAAAGTTAATTCAGATGTGTTCCTTGTATTTGTATGTTCAATGAAGAACTTTATTGTCTTTATTGACAATGCAATGACTTGACCAACCTGATCTCACAGGAATTCGTTACTATTTTACGAGAGCGCTAATTTGTTCATACAATGTGAATTGTTCAAAAACTTATACTTTCAAAAAAATGCTGGGTTATTTTCAATAGCATGGGGTCAAAAAAGAACTGTGTTAATGTAACTTAATAAATGTTTACATATTACCCAAAAATGGTTTAAAGCAATCCAGCATTTTGGGTTGAAACAACCTCATATGGGCTAATTTATAAACCGATGGTTGGGTAGCTCCCTTATTCACCCAATGCTGGGTCGAAAATAACCCAGCATTTTAAAACCCAATACTGAAGCCCCTCCCCTTAAATATATGAATAAAATCTTATGATTTCATTCAAATTAGCCAGCTCATAAAATATTTACAAATTTCCATGAAATTGTGTTCCTTCTACACAGACAGGCAAAACTGCAACACAGTAAAGGCTTGTGTGACCATTAGATTTCAGCAATGGCGTTTAGCAATGGTATAATGACCATTACAATTAGTTCTATTTCTTTTTAGTAAAATAATAAATAAAACAAAAATAAAACAAAATGTGAAATAATAATATGATATGAGTTAAATGCAAAGGATACTGGAGATAACTTGTTCTGTGGAAGTCTTAAGGTCATAAATGTTTGTCCCATTGTCAACCAATGTAATTCCTACAACTGTGTGCTGCCCACGCTAGGCTGCAATTGCTAACCTCTTTAAAACCAATTAACTTTAATAATTAACCCTAAAGACATTTAATTAACATGATAATTAGCCACTAGCATCTCATGTATGATTACAAAATGAAGCATTGTAATGTAAAAGGAGCCTGTAAGGGCTGGCATTAGCACAATACAACCATCTCATTAAGATGTCAAGAAAATAGAAAGGAAATCTGTTTCAGAATGACATGGTAAACTTTGCTTATTATTAGTCTAGGAGCCAAACAGTATTTTTAAACGTGAAGTTGGGTTTTGGGTTTGTAGAGCTATGCCCACATTGTTCTGGCCAAACACTCGCACCACAGTTTCATAAAATTTCCTCTGCTTCCCAGGAAAGAGCTGGTCACTGGCAGGTCAATGCATGGCTTCAAAAGCTTAGATAAATAGCCATTATTACTGTTGCATTTGGCCTTACAGTGAGGGGCTGAAGTCGTTGTTTGTGTACCAAAGGCACAGGCTAAAAAGAATTATGGAGATTTTCTTCCCAGTATTACCAAAGCTATAAAACGTGCAAAATAAATGTACAAATAAGTCTAGTCATTTAGTAGACACTTTTTCACTTTTAACAACATCATTATTGCTTTTGCATAACACTGCAAATCATGACTTTCTCACTTAGTCTTTTTTTTCCGGTAAAAATGTCTACAAATTCAAGAAAATAAGTAAAAAAAAAAAATTTCAGTGAATTTGTGCGTGGAAATCTGCCAACGGGGTAAAACAAATAATCTTGAATTAAGGTTTACCTTGTTCTTAGTCACTCAATTCAAGATTATTTTTCTTACCTCTTTCGCAGATTTTTTTGTGCTTGTTTTAAGCACAAATTCACAGAAATTGAACATGTTTATACTAAAATGAAGACTCATTTTCTTAGGTAATTTTGCTCATCAGGAAACTGCATCTTGCATTGAACTTTGTTGCATAACTACTCATATGCGATTTGTTTAGAGGTGTGGTACAACTTTCACTTGATGTTAAACTTCTGATTTTAATCTGCAAAAATGCAAAAAAAAAAAAATCGCATATAGGTTTAAAGTTGCATTTGAGAAACATTCCTTTCTACCCTAGCAACTGCACAGCAATACAAATAAAGTTTGCACCAAATTTTCCTACAAATATAAATAGCCATTAACTCGATGAGTGTAGCTTTACAGATTGAAATATTTCCAATATTTTTAAGCCAAGTCTAAAAAGGAAAAACACCGAAGAGCACTCTTCAAATTCCATATTATGGAAACTCGTCTTTGACCCAAAAGGTCAGAGGTTCTCTGGCTGGCGTTGCTTTATCACCGGTGTCATTTTTTAACTGCGTGACAGCATCATGTATCATAGCACTTCCACGGCCCTCAATTCCTCTCAAAGAATCTGCGACGTTCACCATTGTTGTGGTCCGCAATTTAAGAAATGCACGAACACACCTCATGCAACATCTCAGGAATGAACGACATGGTCTGTTGTGAGCCCAGTACAGACTAAGGTTGCATGGCAATTTTTCTGAAAGACGGCCAAATGATTTGAGGAGACACACGGGTGTTGGGCAGCCACCTGGTCTGAAAGATCACCGATGAAATGTATCCCGGTGGTCACGGCACCCATGAATTCAAACACTCGCGATGAAATCGAACACGTTGATCTCTTTATAAACATGATGACAAGCAGTCAGTACATCTCATGCCCACAATAAGGTTTCAATCAACAAAAAACTGCTGATTATTCAGTTCTTCACACATCTGTCCCAAAGGCAAATTCCAAATGTTCAAATCTTTATGCATCAGGACAGGCTGACATCAGGTGCCCATGCATATCTTATTATGCTGCTTTCCAAAACATCACACAGTTGTCAGTTGTTACTATTGTCAACTATTTGTTAAGCTTCAATGACTAAAGGAAAATGTATTTTTCATTTGGCAGGTGCCAGGAACTATTATATATCGTGTGCAACTCACGAATATTCTCGGTTATCTAATAAGCAGCCATTAAAAAGCATTAGATGACATTATTATGACACATTTGCTTTTATTGGCAACTATAACACAGTGCAGTCTTTTGATTGCACAAAGTTGTTATGGTTTGGGATTTAGATGTAGAGATAAGGTTTCTTTGTACATCTCGTATTTACCTTGCTAATTGTTCTATTTAAAACCCAATGTTTATTAAGGATAAACAGCACAGAAGAGAACATATTGTTCCTGCTACAGACATGAAAAGAGGTCGAGTATTACTTTCCAAACATTGAATATTACATTATATTCCTATTTGATAAACTTTTCCTTCCTTAAACAGAGCTTATAAAAAATGTAAACCTTTATATTAAATTGTATTAGTTGATCAGCTCAGTGTTGCTTCAAACAAGTTTCAAATAAAGGGATAGTTCAGCACAACATAAAAAAATCTTAATTTTCAAGTATCTTCTTTTGTGTTCTGCAAAAGAAAAAAAGGAATACGGGTTTGAAAAAAAGGGGGAGGGTGATTAAATGATGACAGAATTTTCCTTTTGAAATATGAAACATATTAAGCCATATAGAAGATAGTCATTTTGCGCAAATCCATTTGATTAATGTTCAAAATGAATGCTCAAAGGACTGAAAAATTCAACTCTTTCCCCTATGTACCTGGCATGTTTTCCGTGCTTCTGCCGCCAACTTACTCTACTCCACATCCATCTACTCTTTCTCTCACACTTCTGTTCCTGATGTTAACATTATGTTGTGTTTTTCTTTCCCTTATTTTAAAAAAAAGAACGTCTCCTGCAACAAATTCTCTCAGACTGACATGTTTATTCTTGTCTGTTAGTACGAACAGCCAGCGTTCCCATATTTAAAACTCGAGCTTTGACCGTTAATTGCAACATGGGACTGTTCATCTGAAGCTTGGCCTGCTCTCAATTCACAAAATGTTCTTGAACGTATTCCATCTGAAGTCAACACAGGCGGAGAAATTTTATGTCTCTGACATTGCTGTGTATATAAGCAATCTGTGTCAAGGTTAAGCGCTGCCATACTCTGTCACCAAATGTCCTGCATTTTAAAAGCACTTGTATACATAACACAAAAAAAACATTTACATAAAGAAAGCATTTCTTTCGTTCAGTTCTGCCAATGAGAAAATCCAGTGAACTCTGGCTTTGTGTTCAAATTGCTTTTTTTCTGGCCTTGATGTGCACGAACAGAACAAACTTTACAATGACAGAATTTTAATTCGAATGGGTGTCGTAACCTGCAGAACAATGAAACAAAGGCAAATGTTGTTTTCCTCATAACAGTACCACTGTGATAAGTTTCACAGATGTCTTTGTCCACAACAATAGTTTGTTTGATTGCAGACCATCAAATAAATGCACGTTTTGTTCTATTTATCTCAACATTTATCATGCACACATCACATAAAGTTATTGATTCTTGGCATAGTGAAATGTTTTATCAGTAATGAAGTGAGAGAAACACTGACCATCCTGCCTGATTTACCGTGTGCAAACCCTCTCTTCTATTTGTCTTTCTCAGACATTTGGCACCTTATTAATGTATTAATAAAAGCTGGTTTGCCTGAATTCAGAAATTGCAAGTAAGGCGACCAGGGAAACAGATGAGCTGATAAAAAAGGGTGATAGCAGAGGTCACATACGTAAAATGAATGCCTTTGTTCTTGAAGCTACATTAACAAATACAGAAGTGTCGTCCAATAAGAAAGAACAATGACAGATTTTTACCCAAATCTGTTTGGTTACAAATATTATTTCAAATATCTTTCTTTGTGTGCAGTCCACCTCTTTGTTCCTGCGTTTACTACTGAGGAGGGGGCTGTCAGAATGATTTAAATGTAGTGAGGTGAAATTAAGGCTCTGGTTTGAAGGCTTCTCCATGTGCAGCTCTCTCATTGATGTCTAATTTAGCGATTTGGGTCACAGGAGCCCTGCTGTCTACTCTTTGCACACCACTCTGCTCATATGAGACGGTTTCCACAATTGTCCTCAATACCAAATGCCATTTTCTGCCCCATTTCATTGAAGCTCACTTCGGAGGGGGTGCGAGAGAGGGGGGTGTAAATACAAATCTCTATGAGGATTAGGGTCTGGCTGGAAGGATTTTTTCTGCTTACTAATATGTGCGAGTGGGCACAATTGCATGTGCGGTCTCACGACAACAGCTCGGCCAAACAGCTGATGCAGGTGGTGAGATGAATAGGCCCTACAGTAATTTGGTTTTTGTGTCACGATGTGGGGGTGTTCGTTGAGCTGTTCGTTGAGCTGTTGTTCCTGAGCATTCAGATTTTCTGTAATTCTAATACTGACTGTTTTAATCCAATAATTAAAAGAGGGGCGCCAAAAACTGTGTTAAATGTGCATTACAATGACTGAGGATAAATATGGGCTCAATTTACAAAAGGATTGATGTGCATTTTTATATCAAACGTGCTAATGCTCCGGTATTAAAGGGGAAACATTATGCAGTACATGCAATGTGTAGGAAAATAAAGGCTTTACAGGAAGCTATGAATAGTATTGTTATACATCATTTAAAAATGGCCCAAAATATATGGCTTTAAATCCCGCTACTGCTTCCATCTATTCATTTTGCAAACACACTTGTGCAGATTTGCAGGGATCTAGAATGCACTGAAAAAAATCCCATTAAGAACCAGAAATTTTACGGCAGGTGGGGCACCAGAAAAATTGTGTAAAATATATCGTTTTTTAATTTGCAGTTTTTTTTTGTAATTTGATGTTTTCGGTCCAAAATTTAAAAAAAACATGACAAATCTGTAAAAAATATTTTACATTACAGGTTTTTGGACTTTATAGACATTCCTTTTTGACTTTTTTTAACAAAATAATCAAAAAGCATTGATTTGACATGGTATCTAAAAATACCATTGTTAAATCAGTTTGTGAACACCAAAAGATAATAAAAAATATATTTAGATCTATGCTTTACTCTCTTTACTCTTAGAAAAAAATTTGTTTCAAATTTTTGTATATTTATATTTTCTTGCAATTAGTATGTAGACACATTTGGTTTAACTCGCATATGATACATAAAAAATCCAATAATTTCCCCAAACTCAACAAAAGTGGTTCAGAGAAATTTGCAGTTCTCCTTTATAACTTCCCTATGAACATCTTTGTAACTTTGTGACGAATAAAGTGTTCACACTTCAATGTTACCACAATAACTTGTTTACCATACTTTACTTTACACCTATTGATGAGAAGCAGAAGTGTTTTATAAATCAGTAACAGATGCTTTACACCTATTGATGAGAAGCAGAAGTGTTTTATAAATCATTAACAGATGTGATAAACACTCCAGATATGAGTAGATAATGCATAAAGACATGAATATTGTTTATTATACCAATATATATTGGATTTATCAATAATCTATTTAAACCAATTTGGATACAGAAAGCCATTCAATCCTATCTAGCGTCATATCCTGTGTATTAACAATTGGATGAATCCTCTTGCCCCACCGAGATACTATAATCTGTAAGATTTGTTTCTATTTATACGTACATAACAATTGGATGTAGGTATTGCGTAACTGTCAGCAGCCTGACCATACGGGAAAAAAGAAAAATATCGACCTCTGCTGGTTAGATGTTTCTATTGCAAGGTTTTAAAAAAAGATAGGTTGAGTTCTGTAAGGCAGGGGTTTTCAACTGTTCTGTGCCAGGGACCACCATTCTGACTAACAAGTAATTGGGCCCACTATTGTGTGTGTGTGTACGTATATAAGGTTGGGGACGCAAAGCACAACGTAAGCAAAGCATAAGATAGATCTGATAGGTGCAAAGCTAGCCTATCCTGTGTCAGTTTGAATCTCAACTCAAACTCAAATTATTTTAAATATTTTCATTAAATTTAGTATTCACACCAATGCGCAAATATTCTGGAAATGTTTGGAAAAATAAATTATGGGAAGAAAGGGATTTTAATAGTGAAATTAGGTAGGCTGGAATGCATGTCACGGACCACATGCAATGCCGCCACGGACCACCAGGGGACCGCGGACCACCGGTTGAAAACCCCTGCTGTAAGGCACAAAACCAACAGAGGTTATCTAAACGAGCACCAAAGAGGTCTTGGGTATTTAAAAGATGTTTATATTGAAGAAGGACTTATCAATTTGAGTATGATGCTATAAAAGAAAGTTTTTCAACAACACTGTAATCCCCAATACAACTAAAAGGCATTGGAATGGTGAATTTAAGTCACGATAAGTCTGTGGGAAGCTGTTCATGAACAAATGACCTTATTGACTGTAAATAAGGTGATTTGTTTATGAAGTAATGCCATTGAATAGAATAGAAAACAACGCCCCCCCCCCTAAAAATAAGTTTTAAACTCAGTGCAAATTAGGCTATATTAAATTATGATGCATTCATTTACTTTCTTTATGAATGAAATAAGGTAATACTGGTTAAAAAAATAACATAGAAAATTGATAATTTTTTCATCCAATGTAAGATTTACCTTTACTTTAACTCACAACAATCTTAAAATGGCTTACAACACCGGCAGTCTGCCTTGAAACTTATTTTTTTTTAAGATTTCATGACAATGAGCTTAACCATGAAGACTATGTGCTAACTGTTTATAGACAAACAAAATGCTTAAAACAAGATGAGCATGTACTTTATATATATATATGAAAAAAGTATAGTTTATTTGCAAAAGATAACTCCTTTTATTAAATATTTCAAAAATCATGTTTTTTGTGTTTTATTGTATTTGTTAGCTGTGTTTTTCTAACTTAATAAAAAAATTTTTTAACCGTTTGATTGATATTAATTGAAATGCACAAAAACAATCTTTGTAAATTAACTCTTCACTTGTTTCATTAACTTACTTATATTTACTAATTTACTAACTTTATATTTTATAATCTTAATTTGAATAAAGCAACAATTCTATTTTTAAATATTTTATTTGAATAAGAGTACATTTTTATTTTAAGTTAATAATTTAAATATATAAGTGTGATACCTCATTCTATAATATTCCTATGAATAAATGACTGGCAGAGACCCATCCTCTATCAGCCAATCACTGTTGTCATAGTCAGTAAGCTTGCTGACATCATCCATAGCAACCAGGTCAACCATGCCCTTTCTCTTAGCTTAGATTTATTTTTGGTCCTTAGTAAAAGTTGTTGTCGGCAGCGTTGTGAATAGATTTTAAGAGAAAACTCTTAGTGGTAAGATAAATTGTTTTGTGAATTCAGGCCCAGGGCCCATATTCATGAAAAATCCTAGCGCAAAGAGTTGCTCCTATTGTCAAGATTCTGAGAAAAGTCTAAAAAATGTGAGCGATTCCCCTTAAAATTACAGGAAAGATCCCAGTAAAGAAATAGAAATTCATAAAGCATCTCAACCCTTAAAAAGCTCTCGAGGTCCAAAATTTTAGAAGTGGGACTTGTAAGAGACTGAAGAGTTTCTTTAGCAGCAGAGAAAATGGACAGAACACGAAAAGTTAGATGTAATGTGTTGCAATACATGACAATTTCCATATTATGTTTATCAGATTTTTTTTGTGTGTTCAACTTTAGTTTATCTTGGTTTTCTTGTGTAGCTGGATGTGGATGTCCTGGGCTAGTGTGGTCTGCGGTTACACGGGGTCTGCGGATGTGAGGGCGGTTGGATGTACTGCCAAATTCTCAGAGCCTTTAGAGACCTCTTTTGATAGAGAAATGAACATTCAATTCGTTGGCAACAGTTCTGGTGGACATTCCTGCGGTCAGCATGCCAATTGCACGCTCCCTAAAACTTGCAACATCTTTGGCATTGTGCTGTGTGATAAAACACATTTAAGAGCGGCCTTTTATTGTGGCCAGCCTAAGGCACACCTGTGCAATAATTATGCTGTAATCAGCATCTTGATTGCCACACCTGTTAGGTGGATGGATTATCTCGGCAAAGGAGAAATGCTCACTAACACAGATTTAGACAGATTTGTGAACAATATTTGAAGGACATTTTTGTGTACACAGAAAAAGTCTCATGAAAAATGGGGGCAAAAACAGAAGTGTTGAGTTTATAACTTTGGTCAGTGTACAGTATATACAGTGCATGCGTGAGTATGGTAAAACAGGAAACAATTTCAAACTAATGACCCTATACTTGGCCAACATACCATTCACAGTCTTTAAAGGCTAGCGTGTCATACACAGCACAAGGTCATCCCCACCTCCACACTAAGATAAAAGTTTTTGTCTTTTCCTTGCTCAGAGTTTAAGAGTTTAAGAATACGGGCCCAGATGTTTTGTAACGTTCTTCAGAATCACAAGAGCTTTATTTCCAAGTGTGCTTGCACACACAAGAAATGTTCAATGGTGTTGGAAGCATCTAGTGCACACATTCAACGTACTAACAAGACAAATTATAATAGTGATAAAGTCATGCAAAAATATTACAAAAAAATGTGCTTATATAAAATACTATTGAACAGCATGGGAACAATGGTCTATTGTTCTCCACATTTGATATTACGGAAAATAGCTTTAATACGTTTTTGTACAATAGCAAATGCGATAAATGTTTCTATTCATGAACAATCGTTTGTATTGAGAAAACAAGAAGTAAAACACTTTCTATTTAACAAGTTCCTTAAATTCTGTTATATATACAGTGTGGAAGTGACAGGGTTTTATTTCTGCCCTGTACACCATGGAGGGACCGTTTGTTCTTTGCCTGTTACATTACACTATATTTATACAGATTTTGGTTTATAATGAAGCAACACCATGGGTGAGGAGACAATGCTCACAGGTAAATATTATAATTCACAGCTAAATGTTAAATTCATTATGGTGTTCTGGAGGACAAAGGGATACTTTATAATTTGACCGTCAATCTGAATTTTTTATTGTAAACTTTAATTTGTAAACATGTAAACATTAAACTGATTTTATTTCAGATAACAGGCGGCTATGACTGTAGTGATATGAGCCTACAGTCGATTCCAGATGAGATACCAGATTCTGTCCATATTCTGAAATTCAGCTTCAACTACATGCCTGCTCTATACAACTTTACTTTCAAAAGGCTTATGAGCTTACATTATTTAGATCTTACAAGGTGAGAGAAATCATATATTTATTCAAGTGATTCATAGACGTTTTGCTTTTTCCCTTCAAATCCTGTTTCTCAACAGATGCAGCATCACTTTTGTGTATGAAGATATTTTTATACACCAGACAGACCTGCAGGTCCTCATACTCATTGGAAACCCGCTTGTGTTCTTTGCGGGCAGAGCTTTTTTTGGACCGTCAGGCTTGAAATACCTAAGTATGGCTCAGTCAAATATAAAAAGTCTGTCAGACATCCCATCAGATAATCTTGCTAATCTGGAGGTTCTAGACCTTAGGGGAAGTGACATTTCCAATTTAGATGGACTAAGCAAATCCTATTGGAGCAACCTGAAGAGTCTACAGCTAGGTATGAACATGATTGAGAAAATCACGGCGGAAGATTTAAAACCACTTCACGGTATGGTTGGGTTGAACGTTAGCTTCAAAGCCAACAATATTACTTCCATGGAACCAAGTGCTTTTCAGTCAATGACCTTTGGGAGTATTGATTTTAGTGGCTGTCTAGGAAAGCTGGACATTTCTGTGCTATTAAAGGGGCTTGTCGGCGTTAAAACCAGCAGGCTTAATCTGGGATTGTATGAAACGGATCCAAAATCGCACATATCAAATATAGCACTACAATCTTTTTGTAACATCTCAGTGACTGACTTGAATCTCCAGCTCCAGCATTTTTCAGACCTGAATAACAGGACGTTTCAGTGCCTCGAAGGACTTCAAAAGCTAGACCTGACGAGAAGCCATCTCAATTTACTGCCCTCTAACCTCTCCGGCCTGTCCACATTGTCTCATCTGGGGCTGAACGAGAACAGCTTTCGGGATGTCTGCCACATCAATGCTAGGAACTTTCCCATTCTTACGCACTTGTCCATGAGATCAAACATGAAGCGACTTGATTTTAGCAGTAGATGCCTGGAAGATCTTGGAAGCCTGGAGAAGCTGGATCTCAGCCTGAGTAAAGTAAACCCTATAGGACCTTGTTGTAATGACCAGCTGTTTGGTCTGGGTTATCTGAAGTTTCTCAATCTCAGCTATGGGTCACCCATGTTCTGGGATGTACAGCCTTTCAATGTCACTCCACAACTGGAGCACTTGGACTGCAGCCATTCGAGATACACTCTGAACGGCAGCTCACCTTTCAGTAATCTACAAAATCTTAGAAGTCTAAATCTATCCTGGACAAACAGCAATCTGACAAACGTGCAACTTTTCAAAGGCTTGAAGACTTTGCAACAACTCAGTTTGAAGGGGGCCACCGTTCAAGATGGAGTTTTTAGTCAAGCAGAGCTCTTCAAACACGTTCCTGATTTGGAAACTCTTATTCTGTCTGCATGTGGAATCAGTGCGATTAAAGAAGACTTGTTTAAGGAGCTCACACATCTGAAGCAGATAGACGTCAGTTCAAACCGACTGCTCAAATTCAGCATTTCGCCATTTTACTCATTGAAATTTCTCCAACTTAACTTTGCTAATAACTCCATTACGATGGTGGATGTTAAAGATCTTGCGGATTTGGGAAGTAAAAATACTGTCGACCTGAGTTATAACCCTTTGATTTGCAACTGTAGCAACTATGAATTTATTAAATGGGTTAAGGATAATGTTATCAAAGCTAGACATATAACAGAGACGACTTGTAATGGCACGGGAACAAGGATTATTGATGTTCACTTGAAATGTTCAGTAAATATGCCTATATATGCAAAAATTCTCGTTGCGGTTGTTATCGGGTTTGGCATTATCTGCATTTTCCAACTGATCAGGACCATTAGGAAAAGATATGCAGGCTACAAAGAACTATAAATACGGAGACTTTTTTCGTCTCACATTAGCCCGCACCCTCGTAACATTAGTGTCTTCTTAAAGGGATAGTTCACAAAACAAATCTTTCAATTCTTTTACCTCACTTTCACTCCAAATCTGTGTGACTTTCTGTGCGGAACAGAATGATACTTAATACACAACATTGGCCCCTACTGAAGTTCATTGTATGGATCATGCTAAACCAAAGAGACAGTTCTTAAAATATCTTCTTTGGCATTCAACAGAAGAAAGAGAGGTTTTGATGGTGAATAAATGATTCAGCTATTATGTAGGAAAATGGAACATGATCATTGTCAATCAAAACAAACAATCAATAAATAAATGAAAGTGTTGTTTAGCTTTCCAATTATATGAAAATTGTAAAGATATACTGGAATTTATAACGTGTCTGAAAGATTTGTATGAACTTAAAATGTGAAATAAAACAGCAAAATGGTAGTTTTCACATGCCTTTTTATTTTCAGTGTAATACAACTTTAGAAGTATAAATATTTGTATAGTATACAACATCTATGACATCCATAGAGCTTTTTGTGGGTGATATACAAAACTCAAAACCACATCTTATTGCACAGATCCTAAAAGACGATGATAAGCAGGGTCATCTACATAAACACCGATTACACACATAGAGAAGAAAGAAAACGCCAAGAAAAAACTGGAAAGACAAGAAACAATTAGGCTACCACACCAACAATCTTTAACAGCAAGTGTCTGCCAAGAGGAACGTACACACACACATCGATCACAGAGTAACTTCCTATGACAGCACATTAATTTGGCAAATTACACAATGTACATGATATACATCCATGAAGTAGCTGTAAACAAACATTTAATGTGCTTTTTCAACATCAATTTCCAGAAAAGGCAGGGGAAGAAAAGCAACACCAACAAAAATCTCTGGGGTCAATTCATGGCAATACTGACGAGGATACCAGACAATGCATGTGTCCTACAAAACATTCACATTTCAGTTCATATAATGCTAGCTTAGAATCATTTTCCCCGAAACCCCAATAAGCATCGTGTTTAATCATAAGGTGCATTGTATCTGTCCAGACTTCCTAAACTATGTAGTTAGGTCTACGAGGAACAGAAAATTCAGTCTGCTTACACAGTTTAAAAATCTCTAACTTTACTTAACACGGTGCATTGCGTTATTTAGATACTTAAGCACATTTGTGTGACCAGTTCCTATATATGCTCTTTGCTTACATTTAATATTGTAAAGTACTTTAATATCATACTGTAATATAGTCTAGACATTCAGCAATATATGTGTTCTGAAATGGGCTAAGGTAGACTATTGATTTACTTGAAGCTGGTATGTGAAGCATACATACCAGCAGAGTTATAACAGGTTTAAAGTTCAGACAACTGAACTGTCGATAAATCGTGCGATTGTATTAAGATAAATAAATCGAAACTAGTGATAAGGATGTTTTTACAGGCGATTACTTTGAAAATTTTACATAAATGTCCCTGACATGAAAGAAACAAGAGCATTTGATTTCACACCTATCAATTCTTTTAGATCAGAGATGTGACACCTCAAATGCCTTTAAGTATTTATAAGTGTCCATATGAATAGAATAGCAACTGACCGAACATGAAAAATGTGGTGAAACTCATGACTCTTACCACAAACAGTCACAAAAATCACTTTTGATAATCCCTGCATAAGCCCTTTTAACCAAACCAGGGGAAGTACATCATGTTGTGTTTACTGAATGTAAACGCTAGATTTTTTCGCAAGAACAGATTCAGTTTCCTTCGAACCTTCAGTTTCCGCCTTTTAAATCATGTGCTACATTTGCATTGTCCCTGTTTTTAGGTAAATACATTGTTTCATTTGTGATTTCTCAAGAATGATGATTAAGAGAACTTTGTGAGAACATTCTGCTGCACGCATGTGGTTTTCCCCTACATACCTCATTGAAACTTCAAGTACACTTCCATTTCCGAGTGAGACTAAAGTTATTCTATTATCGACTCTTAATCAGCGGAACTACTGAGCAGATGACATCACTAGGAGACTAACGTCGAGTACAGTTACAAACATGACTTAGCAAAATATATACATATAAAACATTCAACACTCATTTTTAACCGACCCCCTCTGTACAATTACGCCGCAGTATTTACAATATATTGCATAAAAATTAATACTTAGAAATGTATGTGAAAGGAATGTGAACTTCGCCATAACCTGCTAAGAACAGCAAGTCGTAATTCCCCAGAAAACCCTAAGGCCCCTTTCCACTACGATTCCAGAACCATAAGATGATTCCAATATAAAATAGTTCCAGGTGAGAAGCACAGGACAAAGTGCTTTTCCCTCTGTGCACCGCTACCCAAAACAAATCTTTGAAATAAACACGCAAAACAAACAAACAAAAAACAGTAAAGTACAATGTCAGTGAGTTTTCTGCTTGCAGAGTGTAAGCTACATTAATAGCACCATTGCTATATTTTCTGTAGTTTTTTTTTTAAATACGTCAAAAACCAGTGTAATACATGATAATGGTTAGTTTAAATGAGCAGGAACCTTTTTCACACCGTTTCACACTTTAAATCTGAGGTGCACATTCATTTCAACCATAATTGGCACAGCTGAGCCTTAAGAAAGGCATCTCCGCTCCATCTCCACAATTATTGCACACGCCACTCGCATAATGCCTAATTTGGCGCTTTCACAAGAGCTAAAAAGTGACCACAAATCAGCAGCAAAACAAGACTACATTCAGCCTACACTCTCTTTTTAACACAGAATATATACACAAAACATAGATTACAACGCAAATTAATCTCTCTGGTTTCTTGAGAAAACCCAAAGTAACAGTTTCACCGGTCCGCAGATAGGAAGGCTTGATGATATTACACAAAGACAACAATGACGCTTATATCCTCATAGTCCTTTGAAAAATAACCTTGGCAACTACAATAAGGTATTACTTTTTCGATCCTCTTGGCGAATCTTTTGTTTGTTTAGGACGCATTGAATCTTTTTCAGAAGTGGTAATATCCTTCGCTAACATTGCACCTTTCACAGAGTCTTTATGGATCGATTTGGGTGCTGATGATGTTTCTTGAGAAGGTTCTTTTTTCTTCTGTTCTACTTGTTCTTTCCGGCTGGATGAAACTGATTTATCAATCACCTTGGAATCATTGGAGATATGCTTAGAGTCAGGACTGGATGTTGTAGTGGTAGTACCAACGTTATCACTAGCGCTGGACACCTTGAGAGGTTCTGATCTCTGAATGTCTATTCTGGGCTTCATTTGCTCCTTAGAGGAAGATCCGGGGGTTTCACCAGAGCCCTTACCTGCCGGAATACCCCTTGAAACAAAGATTTTAACAGCTGGCACAGGTAACACTGGTGCACCCTGAGAACCAGTGCGGGTCACTTTCTGGGCTTTAGGCGTAGAAAAGACAGACTCTTTCTGATCCTTATGTTTAACTGTGCTGTCTTTGACAATGGGCTGTAGCTGTGATTTGTTCTCCTGCTTACCCTTGTCTTCAACCGCCTTTCCAGTGGATTGCGTAACAAGTGGAGAGTCAACTCTTGGTTTGTTCTTGGAACTCAAAGGAGGCTGTTTTGATGATATGATGCCAGAAGGTTCCTGCTGTTTTATTGCAGTCTGCGCTGGACCGGTCTCAGTTTTGGAAGCGTTCATAACTTGTTTATTAGCCTTGGTGTTGTCTAGATCAAGTCCTTTCTTGAATTTCTGCTTTTCGTCAGTTTTAAGTGGTGATTTTATATGCACTGCGTCTCCAATTGCAAAATTACAGCTCTTAGTTTTTGGGGAACTTGGACCACTCTCCTGCTTTGGAGGGATAGGAGCACATACCTGACTTTTGACAAGGGCTTCTTGCTTTTCACAGCTCTTCGAAACTTCAGTCGCAGAGCCAATCTTTTCACTCGAATGGCATTTTAGGTCTTTTTGAGTGGACAGTTTATCTCTGGAGTCTACAGATGGTCCAATGGGTTTTAGATCCATTACTGTTGGATTGGATTTGTTAGTTGCATTTTGTGTTTTGTCAGAGCTTTGTTTGGAAAACTGGACTGAATTACTCGTCTGTCCATTTGCCAAGCTATCAGGACGTGACACTTTGACACATGTTTGTTCAGACTGTGTATCTTGGATTGTTTTAACTTCAGTCAATCCATAAAGTTGTGGGTTGGTGTTTGCAATGGCTAGGGGTTGAGAATTAGTAGCTGGCAAGGCCTTAAGAGGGGAAGCAATGGAGGACGGTGTGTCTTTTCTTTGAAGCATAGATTTGGGAGAGAATGGGCTTTTAACTAGAGGGCTCTCAGAAGTTTCTGTCGATTTTCTGAAAGGAGATGCAGAAGATACACTCTGAGGGATGGATGCTATGTCATTGACATTTGTTTTTGAGTTAGCCTGCTCAAAGCTGGTTGTGATGGGAAAAGTCTTAACATTTTTGTCAATTCTGTCTAATGCCATATCTTCCACACAATTTTGAATATGCTTTGCAACAGAGTCATGAGAGTCTTTGGCACCAGCGATTGTGTCCTTTCTATCTACATGATCCTTCATTACAGCCAATATTGGACTTATTGTCCCTAATGCATTGCTTGTAATATCTTGTGTCAGATGACTCCGCTCTGCAACCTTTGCAGTTTTGCTTGATTTGTCTGGCTTGTCCTTTTCTGTAGACTGGGTTGTATGAGAATTGTTAGGTGCCTCAATTGTCCCACTAGGATCTGTTGGGGTTTGTTGAGAACAGTTTAGCTGGGGAATAACAACAGTAGAAACTGGGCACTTCTCATGTTCGTGAGTTTTGGTAGGGACCTGTTGTATTTTCTGAACTTGCTGTGCCGGTGCTTCCTCAGGGTTTTCCACATCCTCCTCTTGGTCTTCATTGCTGACCTCCCTGATGGAAGGTGTTTTCCCACACGAAAAATGAGTGCAGTGTCTTGCAGCCCTCAACTCCTGAGCTGTCTTTATCCTACTCTCAGACTTCACATTTATGTCAATGGATTCTACTTTAGGGGTATTTTGCAATTTCAAGCCATCCTTACATTTGCTTCCATGATAAAATTCTTCATTGCGGTCCTTCGATATGGGCTCTTCTTCTGAAGTTGTTTTGATGTTCAAATTCAAGTTGTCCGTAGGAGTAAGTGCCCCTGTTGCTTTATATTGAATTAGCTGTTTTCTACACAGATCTCCAGCAATTGTTGCAGTGTCACCATGGTTGTCTGACAGTTTGGAGAGACACGTGTCAGTCTTGGACACCCGAGGCCCAGAAAGCAGGCCAATGTCTAATGTACCTTCCAGTGGTTTTAGAGTGGACACAAGTCGTCCTTCCAATTTGTAGTCCGAAGAGGTTTTCCTGATGGGATTTTCAGATGAGGCGATCATTTGAAGTTTTTCTACGGCACTTTCTCCTCTCCCGCTGAACAGCTTAGGGACCAAAGTCTCAGGGCTCATTCCAGAAGAACAGTGAATGTTGCACATGCCCCCTTTCAAGTGTTCTAAAACCAAAGCTGAATCTAGCTGAAGACTTTTGGACCTGGTGGGGTTAAAATGAAGGCTTTCGTGAATGCCAGATGAAATGCGACATAATGAGTCCTCCCTTTCGTCAAATGACTGCCTCTTTCTTGCAAACTCAATGTTGGGTGCTTTAAAATCTAACCTATCTGGCTTACTACACTCTTTCATTGTCCTGGACAGCTGTCTATCTTGTTGGCATGGAGATGACCTCTCGCTTAACAGCGAAGCACAATCTCCACCGGCGGTCTCCGCAATGCTCTCACACACTCTTGGGTTTAGTTTTTTGTAAAGCACATCCTTCATAGTAGCATTAGAGGACTTGTCCAGTGATCCAGAATCAGAACTTTGTGCTCTTGCATTGGGTCTTGTTAGAAGAGTCCTCTCCTTATCATCAGTGGCAAGGGAACACACAGAACCTTCCAGATCTTGCATGTTGTCTTGTTTATGCAAAGACTCCCGTCTCTCAGACCATTCTTGCCTTTTCACCACCACCTTGGCCTTGAGTTTTTCTCTGTCCAAGTCCTCTACTGACTCTTGTCGACCAACCTTGCGAGACACAGGCCGCTTTAGACACCCCTGCTCAGCAGGTCTTACTCGAGTAATGGCAAGTGGTTCACAGGTTGCGCTCTCTTCTATGTATGCAGAGGTATGCTCCCCCTTACACAAGGCCTCTCCTTGAGCCTCTTCCTGGGTCACCTCCAAGCTGTGCTTTCTGGTGCATAAGTGTTTTTTGTCTCCAGGATATGAGGGGGAGAGCTTTTCCTCTGACTGGACTCGCTTTAGGAGCGGGGACCGAGGAGGCTCAGCGCTCTTAGGTCGCACCATATGGCGGACAATGGTCGGGGGTGAATGCATCTTAGTGGGGAAAGTCTGAGATGTTTTGGTGTTCCCCAATGTATGACTCAGCAAGGGAGATGGAGAGCGCTGAGGGGATGTCGGCTGAGGCTGCGGGGTTGGGGAGGGGGTGCGGGCCAGTGGAGAAAGGGGAATGCTGCCTGCTGATTTACGTCGCCCTTGACGGAGACGTCCAGGGAGTTTAGGTCCCAGACCATGCAGAGTGCTGGGCCTAATGTGGCCGGATCCTGCAGGTGAGTTAGGAGCACTTGAACTAGGGGAACTGCTCTGTGATGAAGTGCCACCTGGAGAAATAAAGCACCCAGACAAAAACGTATTCAAAGGGAAGTACATAAGAGGGCAAATCACTATAAACAGTTAACTGATCACATTATTAATAATAAATGTCATACACTACCTGACTGGGTAAAGTCGGGTGTTGGACGAAAGCCAGCTGTAGGGGAGCGTGGTGAAAGGCTGTGTGTGGGAGATCCGGGCAGGCTCTCTCCTGATGACAGCGAGCGGTTCAGTGAGGTGAAACTACGGCTGGTGTGTAAGAGTGGAGAAGGCTGCATGGCGAAGCGTTTGAATACTGATCGTCGCCTGGAGAGAAACAAATACCACAGTTACCAAACTCGCTCTATTATAAACAACATAGAATATTGAAATATAAAGAAAAACAAAGAATGTTCATAGTACACACTTACAATAATTTTAATGTAACAAGCAGAAACAATACCAACTTTTATTCAATAACCACATTTCCTAAATTGTATTCTTTACCTTTCTTGAATTTTCTCTTTCTTGGGTTTCTTTGTTCTTCGAATCATTTTGCTTCTGTAACTATTCCTTCTTGCTGGACCAGTCTTGATTGAAGTGTTTTCAAAAGGGGTTGTGGATATTGTAACTTTACTTCCACTCTGCAAAATGAAATTTAAAGCATCATTGTCAACAGACTTTCTATAATATAATATAAAAACATTTAAGTACATATAGTACAAATAAGTACTTTTAAAATCATTACACACCTTAAGTAGTAGTTCCACCACCTCAGTGTGAAGCAGTCCATGAACTGTTTCTCCATTCACGTGAGTGATCAGGTCTCCAGCTTTAAGTCCGGCCTTATGAGCAGGTCCACCATCTTCTACACTCTGTTATCAAAAAGACCCACAAGTTAAAATTAGTTTTATAAGCCTACAATTTAACAATAAGTGCAAACCAGGTGAGATGAGGAAAATGCTCTCTTACCCAGACCATATGATAAACCGTATAAACATCACTGTCACAGGCATAGACCCGGATTGCGCGCAAAGTGAAACCAAATTTCTTCCCTGAGCTATGGATGATGATTGGCTGACGACTGCTGACACCAGAGTGGGAGGAGTCTCGGCTGGGGGAGGAGTCTCTGGAGGAGGGGTCTGATGACAGTGAGTATGGAGAAATAGGACTGGCTAATGGGGATACACCAAAAACATCTGTGGAGCAAGATAACAGATTGCAGCATGTTATTAAAAAAACAATGCAAAATGCAACTTTTCATAGTACAAAGTTGTAATACTTTAAGGTTTTTAACCTTTTAGAATTGCCTGCTGTACAAACGTATTTGTAAAAAATACATTAAGAGGTTGATTGAATATTAATCAGAAATAGGACCTTAAGCTTATATACAATATAGTTATATACCACATATATACAATATGAGGACTCCCATTGACGTAATGATTTTTATACTGTACATAACCATATATTCTATTCAACCCCTAAACGTATCCATTACCAAAAAAATTCACCATGTAGTATTTTTTAAGTGATTTGGTTTATGAAGACACATAAAGGGTTTACGACTCCGTCTACACTAGTGCATTTTCATTTTCAAAACGGTCTTTGTCCACACTAACATTTTCAAGTGTTTCCCAAACTCTGCCCATCCACACTGAGACCTATGACATGTCCGCATGTGTCATTTCTGTCAGGCATTTATTTACTCTCTGCCTTGTCGCAGCAATATGGAGCAAAGACAGAATTTTTTTTGGATAGATAGACAACGAGGTCACTTAGAGATGTTGCTGGGGGGTACCACAAGACTATAAGGCTGCAAAAGCGAATGTGCAACTTAACTCACGCTCCGCTCCCAAATATATAACTGAGAGTCAGTGCAAACAATAACCGAGTAATTAAATATTCCCTCTCCTAAAATGCAATCTTAAGTAGGCATGAACTGATCAATCAAAGAGGACAACTGCTTCACATGACAAAAACCCGTAATCGTTTTTAAGCGCCTCCATTTTCCTCATCCACACAACAACATGAAAACGTACTCGGTTACTTACGTAACCTCGGTTCCCTGAGATATGGGAACGAGTACTGCGTAGCAGGACGCTATGGGGAAAACTCCTTTTTCTCCGATGACTGAAGCTTTTCAATAACGCAGTGAATACTGCACGGCCATTGGTGCGTGCAAAGTAAAACTTTGCGCCAATGGAAGCGAAGCTGCACGAACCTATGGCGATGAAGCCGGCCAGAAGGGGCGGGGCTTATGGCTATATAATCAGACACATCGCCGTAATGTCTTCAGGTCAATTCGACTGAAGCGACGACCATACGCAGCTTGTAAGCACGGCAAGGAACGCAGTACTCGTTCCCGTATCTCAGAGAACCGAGGTTACGTAAGTAACCGAGTACGTTCCCTTTCGATACTTCACTCGTACTGCGTAGCAGGACGCTATGGGGAACCAATACAATCCCGCGGTGCTACAAGTGGAACGAAAAACGTATGAGGCAGGGAAACCTGCGAAAGACGGAAGTGCCAAGCTAATAGGTGGCCTAATCCGGTTAATCGTCCCAAAGGAATGCTAGGTGCCGGTGTGGTTGAGCGCAACCACAGCCGAGCGTTCTAGTCTTAGGCAGAAAGGACCCGGGCGTGTAAGGCCGGAAGGTCCAGACTGTAGAATCTGGTAAATTTGGAAGGCGAAGCCCAGCAGGCCGGCGCACAAATATCCGCTATGGAGACTCCACTAGACCATGCCCAGGAATAGGCGACACCTCTTGTGGAATGGGCTCTGACTCCCGTAGGGCATTGAAGGCCCAAGGAAGAGTATGCTAGCGCAATAGCCTCAACTATCGATTTAGATAGTCTGTGCTTCGAGACTGGAGACCCTAAGGTGCGGTCACCGAAGCAGACAAAGAGTTGTTCCGATTGCCTAAAGGGGGGCGGAACGCTCAATGTAAATCTTAAGTGCTCTGACAGGACAGAGCAGATTGAGCTCCGGGTCCTGCTCGGAGGAGGGAAGCGCAGAAAGTGTCACTACCTGTGCTCTAAAGGGAGTAGAAAGCACTTTAGGCACGTAACCATGTCTCGGTTTGAGGACTACTTTAGAGTCATCAGGCCCAAATTCAAGACAGGAGGGGCTCACGGAGAGCGCCTGTAGATCGCCCACACGTTTTACCGATGCTAATGCTAGGAGCAGAGCGGTTTTAAGTGTTAGGGGACTAAGGTCCACTGACTACAGAGGCTCAAAGGAGGGACCCTTGAGAGCTCTCAACACCGTAGGCAGATCCCATATGGGAACTGTGAGGGGGCGAGGAGGGCGTAGCCGCCTAGAACCCTTCAGAAACCGAACGACCAAGTCGTTCTCCCAACTCCTCGGCCCTCTATGGGGGCATGAGAAGCTGCAATTGCTGCCACATAAACCTTGAGCGTGGAAGGGGAACGGCCCTTCTCCATCACCTCCTGCAGGAAGGACAGAATTAGTGATATGTCACAGTATTCTGGGTTTGCTCCGCGCATGGAGCACCAGGCAGAAAAAACAGACCACTTGAGGTTATAGAGACGCCTTGCAGACGGAGCTCTAGCCTGTGATATCGTATTTATGACGCTCTCGGGGAGGACCGTAGGCTCCCGTCGAGAGGCCAAAGGTGCAGTGCCCACAGTTCTGGCTGGGGGTGCCAGATCGTGTTGCCTGCCTGAGAGAGGAGGTCTCGTCTCAGGGGGATAGGCCACGGGGCTGCTACGAGCAGCTGAGACAGTTCTGCAACCCAAGGCTGGTTCTTCCAGAGTGGGGCTACGAACAGCACCTTGTGCTTCTGTTCTATGATCCTCTTTATCGTCTGTGGTATGAGAGCGATCGGAGGGAAGGCATAAAGGAGACAATTGGGCCAGTTGTGGGCCAAGGCATCCTTGTTCTTCGAAAAGTAAGTTGGGCAATGAGTATTGTCTTTCGAGGCAAAGAGGTCGACTTCCGCTTTGCTGAAGACTTCCCAGATTTTCTGAACCGCCTTGGGGTGGAGCGTCCATTCCTCTGAAGGGACGTTGCTCCGAGATAACATATCTGCTTCCTGGTTCAGTCTGCCCGGCACATGAGATGCCCTCAGTGAGCGCAGATTGGATTGGGCCCATTCCAGGAGGCGAAGTGCCAGGGAAAAAAGGCGTCTTGAGGAGAGGCCTCCCTGGTGATTTATGTAGGACACCACTGTCATGCTGTCCGATCGGACTAAGACATGGCGGTCCCGTAAGACCGGCAGAAAGTAGCGAAGGGATAGCCATACTGCCTGCATTTCCAGGTAGTTGATGTGCAGTCCCTTCTCCTGAATCGACCAGTGGCCGAAGGCCGGTGTTCCATCGCACAGAGCCCCCCAACCTGTGTTGGAGGCGTCTGTCGTGATCACCTTCCGTCTGCATGCCAAAGAGGATCCCTCCATGGTGTTAGGGCGGATACGCAGACTTGATCCACCGCGACGCGTAGGCGTCCGAGACGCCAAGCGTGTGGCGGAACTCTTGGTTTTAACCAGTACTGCAGCGGACGCATCCGAAGAACGCCCAACTGCAGTACTTGAGATGCAGAAGCCATGAGACCCAGCATCTTCTGAAACACTTTGAGGGGGTGTGAAACTCCCAGTGTAAAGGAGGCCGCGAGCTGCTGAATAGCCAGAGCACGGTCTGGCGCGATTCTGGCCGTCATACGGATCGAATAGAAACCCGCCCCCAGGAACGAAATTCGTTGACTGGGGGACAGAGCGCTCTTGGCATGGTTGATCCTGAGTCCCAGGCATTCGAGATGGCTGAGGAGGATGGACCTGTGGGCCCGTAGTTCTTCCTCTGACTGTGCTAGAATCAGCCAGTCGTCGAGGTAGTTCAGAATGCGGATTCCTATCTGCCTGAGGGGGGATAGAGCCGCGTCCATGCACTTCGTGAAGGTGCGAGGAGCTAGAGACAGCCCGAATGGAAGGACCATGTATTGATATGCAACCCCTTCGTAGGCGAATCTCAAGAATCGTCTGTAATGGTGGGCTATCTGGATGTGAAAGTACGCGTCTTTCAGATCCAGGGAGAAAAACCAGTCCCCTGGGCATATTTGCGAGAGGATCTGTTTCAGTGTAATCATTCTGAAGCGCCGTTTCATAAGAGCGCGGTTCAGATGTCTGAGATCGAGGATGGGGCGGAGACCGCCATCCTTTTTGGGTATGAGGAAGTAGCGGCTGTAGAAGCCTGACTTGGTTTGATCTGGAGGAACCGGTTCTATGGCTCCTTTGTCCAGTAAGTTCCGCAACTCCGTGCGCAGGACGTGTGCATTCGTGCTCTGAACACGGGTGGAGATGACTCCGCTGAACCGTGGGGGCCTGCGAGCGAAGTGGAGAGAATATCCCCGAGATATTATGCTCATAACCCAATCCGAAACCCTGGGGATGGCCTGCCAGGCCTCGACCCGTAGGGCAAGGGGTTGAATGCATTGGGGAGGTATGCCGCCTATTGGGGGCTTGACTCCCGTGGAGAGTGGAAGAGGAAGATTGCTCTTTTTCTGACAATGTTTGTGTTTTATTAAAGTATCCGCTAGAACAGCGGTGGGTTGTGTGGGTATGAGAACAGACACAGCATTTGTAACAACAAAGGTAAACACATTTTTGCCGGCACCCGGAACAGAACGGGGTGCTTGGGCACATGCATGAGCTTTCTTTAGAGGAGGTCCAGCAACAGCGAGACACGGTAACTTCCTCTTCCTCACATAAGTCTCAGGATGGTGCCTGAGGCGCAGGGTCCAGAGTGATTCTTGGCCGGGGTCCCTGGCGCTGAGGGTGGGGGAAGCGTCTCCCCGAGCGAGAGCGTTGACGGGTCTCACTTCCAGTAGCCTTCTGACCAGCGGGGGGAGTAGCCTTGACAGGCTGCTGAGCCGGCGCTGGTTTGGGGCAACCCGGAGCAGGTCTGGATCCAGGTCTCTTTGGCAGGAAATGTTTCATGGCCTGCGAAGACTTCTGCGCTGCCGTGAAACGATCCGCGAGACCCTCCACTGCTGGTCCGAAGAGGCCGGTGGCGGAAATAGGAGCATCGAGGAAGGGGACCTTGTCAGCCTCCTTCATCTCCGTGAGTGTCAGCCATAGATGACGCTCGAGCACCACGAGGCTGGCCATGGATCTGCCTATCGCCTGGGCCGTGACCTTGGTGGCGCGTAGAGCAAGATCCGTCGCACTCCGCAGCTCTTTGAAGGGCGCGATGTCAGAGCCAGACTCGTCCATCCCCTGGAGAAGTTTGGCCTGGTACACCTGGAGCACTGCCATGGAATGCAGTGCTGAAGCCGCTTGGCCGGCAGACGAAAAAGCGCGTCCAGCAAGGGCCGATGTGCTTCTGCACGGCTTGGAGGGATGACCTGCTTTCGCCGTCCAACCGATGGCCGAGGGCGGACACAGATGTGCGGCCACAGACTCGTCCAGGGGAGGCAGCTTCTCATAGCCTTTTCCCTTTGCGCCGTCAACCGAGGTGAGAGCGGAGGAGGATGAGGGTCGTAGGTGGGCAGAGTAGGGTGCGCGCCATGACTTGGTGAGTTCGTCATGAACTTCTGGAAAAAACGGTGAAGTCTGCTGACGAGGGGCTGGGCGGCGCCCCGGCAGGAACCATTCGTCCAGGCGGCTGCGAGTGGGCTCCTCCGGAGAGGACCACTCCAAGCCCAGTTCTTCCACAGCCTTAGTGAGGACCCGGAGAAGCTTGGAGTCCACACCCAGCGCGGGTTCGCTGTGCTTTACAGACGGCAGGGGGGCGGGGTCGAAAACCGAGCCCGACCGCTCCTCCCCGTCTGAAGCCGCTATTGACATAGCGTCGTCTTCCTCGAATTCGCTTCCGCTAAACGAGACCATGTCATCGGCGGTTGCCGATGGACGCTGGTCAGGCTGGAAGAAGCAAACCGGCGAAGTGTCTCTTGGAGAGAGCGAGGCACGCCGAACGGACGTGAGCTCGCTCTTCCCCGAGCGCTTTATTCCTCTACCCCGCTGCTTCGTCTCCGCTGGGGATTGAAGCGGGAGGGATCGAGGAGCGGAATCGCTCTCTGAAAAGAAAGCTATCCGCGAGCGCAGAGAGGAGAGACTCATACTCTCGCAATGAGGGCATTCCGTCTCTCTGAGTGCGTCTTGAGCGTGGGAAACTCCCAAGCATGAGACGCACTCGCCGTGACCATCAGCGGCGTGCAGGTGAACCCCACACGAGTGACAGGAACGGCGCGGCTTTTGCAACAACGCCGCAGGAAATTTGCTCAGGAAATTTGCTTTTTTAGAGCTTTGCCGGATGGCGGCAGGGAGAAAAACCGGTGCTGCTAATGCAAGCGAACTCGCTAAGCAGAGAGGTCTAATCCACTGCAGGACTTTTCCGACGGCGAAGCTATCAGTCCGGTAGCGAAGTTGAAGTAGTCGCTGAAGGAGAAGAGATCTGAAGACATTACGGCGATGTGTCTGCTTACATAGCCATAAGCCCCGCCCCTTTTGGTCGGCTTCATCGCCATAGGTCCGTGCAGCTTCGCTTCCATTGGCGCGAAGTTTTACTTTGCACGCACCAATGGCCGTGCAGTATTCACTGCGTTATTGAAAAGCTTCAGTCATCGGAGAAAAAGGAGTTTTCCCCATAGCGTCCTGCTACGCAGTACGAGTGAAGTATCGAAAGGGAACAGTGTTTTTTACATGTTTCCACTTTCGAGTGAGTTTCCAAAAAGCTCAGTTTTCGTTGACAAAAACGCTGTCACAGTGTGGACGAAAGGCCAAAACGGAGAGAAAAATATATACAGTATATTTTTTTTGTGTGGATAGGGTCTAGGTTGTTATACACATTATGATAACACACTAACCTCCAGGGATCATGAGTGACAGGGCGCTGGTAGACACTGATTTTGGCACTTTGCTGACTGCACACTGCTTGTCTGTGATCTCAGGTCTGGGAGTGCTCAAGAAGGAGACTGTTTCAGAAGAGGGCTTACAGGAGCTGTCCGGACTCTCAACTGCCTCGTCCCTCGACGGCACCTGGTCCAGGTGCTCTGAAAAACTGCCTACTCAAAGAAAGAGTTCTAATTACTATTATACCCAACTGTAATCAATACTTAAACTGTTAAATCCTGCAAAACATCAGAACAGATCAAACACAGAGCTAATGCACATTAATGCACTTCTGTACATTCACATGTGCTGTACCTGAGAGGGTCAAGTTACTGATGGTGCTACAGGGTGTAGTAGGATCAGGCTCATCCTGAGGACACTCCCCAATGCTAAAGGTCACTTTACTGGGGTCTTCCGAAGCCAGAGAGCCCTCGCCGTCCTCCACTTCAGCAGAGATGGCAAACTTGGGCAGGAGACCTGAACATCTGCTCAGGCTGGTGCTCTCAGTGTCAGATGAATGAGAGAGAGAGGGGCTGAAGGTAAGTGACAAAGAAGAATGTTAGTAGCTTTACGTTATCAGATGTCACTTCTAAAAAGATGGTTTGGTGACGTACATCTCAGTGAAGTCTGGAGTCCAGCTCAGTGAGTCGACAGTTAGTGGACTTTCAGTCTTCTTCTCTGCGTGTTCTCCTTTCTCCTCCAACTGACCTCGTGACAGGTCCAGACTACTGTACACCTACCAATCACACATACGCAGAATATGCATCACTAAATAGATTACGAAATACAAGAATGAACCAACCCTTTTTATTCTATATCTAGAAGTTTAATACAAGTGAAAAGGCATTCGTTTATACCGCATATATGAATAATAGCTATACTTGTCTTAACAAACGCCACTAATGATAAAAAATGACATGTAAAGCATACAGAATGTTCCTTTACTTTGTCATTTTGACACATTGAGGACAAGCAGACAAGTGAAAAATCCACCAGACACAATGTGTGCAGGATAGTTTCTAGACTCGACCTATACTGCATTGCACCAAAGCCCTTCATGGCTGAGAGCAAGCATGTGCATGAGTTTTTGTTGTGCCTTTACTCCCCCTGTTTTACAGAAATAGATATTCTAATGTCAAGAATTTCACATAGATCCATGAGATGCACGCTAGAGGCAGACAGTGTTGATACTGGTTTTAGTGATAGTTACAGAGGGTAATATCTGCAAATCATTCTACATCTCCGGAACACTGAATCTATATATTATGTATGAGTGTGTGTGACAAACAAGTAATAAGTAAAAGAAAGACAGAAAACACACTTTAGAGAATCGATGCGAGGATGAGGAAAACTGACGCAGTTCCACGTTGAAATCTTCATCATTGGTATCGTCTTCTTCTTCTTCAGTTTCAAGGTGATGGTACCTATCAGATCGTGCTGAAAGTGAAAGGAGAAAATGTGTCACACTGTGCTGTAATGTCAATGTGATCTTAAGCTACAAAAACATTCATTTAAACTATTTTAAAGGTGCAGTATATATAAAAAAATGCTGTCAAATTATATATAAATATAAAGGGGTAATATGGCGCAAATGCGTGTTTTTCTGTGTCTTTGGAGAGTTATAAGTTGCCCATGACTGTGACACGTAAAATTGCAAAAATGAAAGTATCGGAACAAAAGATGCATTCCATCTAAAAGCGAATGCTCACCCAGACCTGCCTGAAATGCCTTGTGTAACCACACCCCCACAAATCTACATCAGTTCGTGGTATGATTTGACCAAGACCACCCAAATATTTGCTTAATAGGACTAGTTGTTATAATCCCACAATTTCAGCACAGTCGAATTGCCCAATAGGACATTTCCCACACCTTATGCAGGGGGATCAGTCAAGAATATGAATAATTGAAAGGAGATCTGATGTTTCACTGGTTCGTCCTGTAGGCATCCTCTGTGTTTGCTCATAAATGATTATACTGTAGAAATACATCGCATACTTACCATTCCTATTCCCAATTTTATCAAATTATCCTGAGTGAAAAATGCTTTCTGGTGAGATGCTGCTGATAATACCCTTTTTGTATGGTTCCCGTCTATGCGACACATCGTCAGTTGTGCACCTCAGCCTCATCGGGTGTTTCGGCCCTTTATCATAAGACACCCTCAGCCAAGGGAGGCCCACCGCAGGTTGATCAGACCTGGGTGTGTGTCGCATTGTTATAAGGTCATCTGGCAGTGGGCACCTGTCACTGCAGCTAAAAGGCACCACAGTCGTTACCCGCCGGCCCTAAGATTCGAACCAGGCAACCTTGTGGTCACGAGTCCGACTCTCTAACCATTAGGCCACGACTACCCAAACCGTTAATGCGTGCTCAGTGCCCCCGGATCCATATTGCATACCATTACAACACATTACCAAAATCAAGACAACCACACGCCATACCAAGTAAGGTGGGTGTACATGTCAGTACAATAGCTTTGGAACCTGATGTTCCAAATATGGTAAGAGGCGTTACATTTCCACCACAAGCCTATTCGACCAATCACTATGCACTGGTTAACTGGCCAATCATAGCACAGCTTGCCTTTCAGAGCGATGAGCTTTGAATAAAAATCGTGCATTTTAGAGATGCGGGACAAAGAGGAGATACAAACATGCACGGTTTGTGGTAAAACACAGCGTTTTTTAACCTTAAGGGTGCGATCACACAAAACGCGCTTTTCATGCTCGAAAACGTGAGGCGTGGTGTGCTGCTCTTTTGGTGACTCTTTGAAAAGAGCTGCGCGCGGGCGTTTTTTTATGCTGCTAGGTAACCAGCCAAACAGATTTCCAGTCGATCAAGGATTATAGCACGAGCTCCGGGTGACCCGAAACAGCAACAACAAGTTTCTCCTCAATCTCTCCAGGCGTTCTGAGCATCTGTAAACTTCAGTTCCCGAAAGGGAAGCCCCCACACATGACGTCAAGCGCTTTTCTGCTCAGAGTTGAAACGCGAGGCGCAGCAGGCGGCAGAAAAGCGAGGCACCCTGCGCGAATAAGCAGCGCAGTACCATCTAAAAACAATTCAAAAGAGGCGCGTCTAACAGCAAAAGACACGTTCTGTCTGATCAGGACCTAAATCATGTATTCACATTGCATTGCAATCTAAAACAAACAAAAATATTCGTTTTAGCCGTGTCATCTGACCCCTTGAAGGTGTAGATTTCAAACTGACTAAGTTAATGACTATTCTTTTTTAGGTGAACTATCACTTTAGTTCATTTTACTTCAATATTAAAAACCTCAAATTATGGTTTGTATTTAAAAACCTAAAAATGCATTTCAGAGAACGACATAGAAGGGACTATGACATATTCCATTAGCTGCTTTAAAATATACAGTGAAAAGCTAATTGTTGAAATTATTCCAAACATTATACCATCATCATCACAAACTAGGTAATATGTGACAAAGTCCTTCATCAAGATGAACACCTGAACCTCCCTCGGAAACTAAAGACGAAGGCAGTGATAGCCGCTGGCTCTTAGCCCTGCATGCAAGAATGGCGAAGGCTGATGACTTCACTCCTGCATGAAATGTCAGGCTGTCACTTACTGTCAAAGTAGCTGGTGTCGTCTTCAGACTCCAGCTGAGGGATGAACTCTGCCTTCTGCCTCAGCAGACTGTTCCAGTCCAAACTATGAAAAAACTGATGGTGCTTGACCTCGTATGCCCCTCCTGCATAACAACACACATCCAAGATTCAGCACTGCACTGTTTACTTTAACATGCATGAAATGATAAAGCATGGAATAAATAATAGCTTTCGAATATTAATCTCACTCCACATGTGTCAGTAGCTTAGAGCAATAAAAGCTGTGATTGTATTATAAAAGCAAGTAAATTTTCACTTGTTAGATGGTATTCTGAAATGCGCTTCAAAATGTCTCATGTACATAAATATGATAGAACAAAATAAGACGAAATATAAAAAGACAATTCAAGAAACAGAATTTACTGTCTCCACTAAACAGAGAAAAAAGTGCTAGAGTTTGTCTTTTTACGAGTGGGAGCAAAGTGGTATGGCACACATGAATAATGCAACTTGAATGCCCTCTAATGTCTGCTTTAAAGGCTGAATTGAGAGCTGGACTGTCATAGTTCTAATACAAATATCCTGGTTTGATTCTATAGGAATGATGCTGGTCTTGTTTACAATCCAGGTGTCATTGTCAATTACCTCAGAATCTAGTAGGCCTAATAGAAAGGACTGCAACAGGACACGGACAAAGATTTTGTCTACTATCCTATGCAAATCATTTACTACATTTTAGGTGAGTATGTGCCAAAAATGTATTCCTATAAGCACTGAAGCTTTAGGTTCACAAGTAATTTTTACATATGTCAATAATAAGTGAATGGAAAAAGTTTAGCAGCTGTAAATATTTCATAAATTTGTTTTTACATTTCAAATTTTCACATATTAAAAAATGATATTCCAAATGACACTGTCAGAAATTTCTACACATTTCTATAGAATGGATGTGGGATGAAGAGAAGATGGCTGACTACGTCTGGAACTTAATGAGGACAGTATTTTTCAGTATTTACAGTATTTAACTGTTGTTTCGAGCTCAGTTTTATGCCAGTAGCTTATAATTTCTGCGTATCTGTAATAATACTAAAATGTGTAAGTTTTGTGAGTACCTTCAATCTTAAAAAAAACATGTGATTTTCGTATTCAGCATGTTAGACTCCATAAAGAAATAGTAAAAAAAAATGTAATGTGAAACCGAACTTAAAAAAATGGTCTCATCATGTTATTGGTCATATAACACGTGCTACTTTATTACCCCTAAAAATGATTTATGGCCAACTGGCTCAAAACTCTGTTATTTACTTGCCAAAGCCAATTTGTACTTGGCGAATGCTAATTTACGACCCTTACCACTGCCGAGGCGTTCCAGAGGGTTCTGTTTGAGCAGCAGGGTGATCAGCTCCTGGGCATCGAATGGTGGCGCATCCTCACCCTCCGGCCAGTTTATTTCATCTGAGAGAAAAGCAAACAGACAGTTTCATCATCCAATTCAAATAAAATCAAAACTCATTTATTTTTAAGAACACTTTTATTTTCATGTTAAATTGAACATTTTAATTCAACATGAAAGCCTATCTTGGTTTTTGTCAGGCCTTCATTGTAACAGTGAACCCCACCGCTTCATTCCCAGCATCACACACATGAATATGAAGAATATTTTTTACATATGAATTTAAACATGGGGTCATTACCGTACATCAACATTTCTACAACAAATAAACATGCATGCATAAAACATCCTAACATGCATTGATTTCCAGGGGCTGTTTGTTCTGTATTTTACATGGATCGAGGAGCGAGCCCTTGTCAAAAAACTCAAATGAATGCTGAGCAACAAAACAGAGCTCTCGTCAGAAAAAAGGAAGAGAGACTTTGGCTGAAATGCCAGAAGGGTGAAGTAAATGAGGAGATATGTTGTAGGTTTGTGACAGTCTCTACAGCAACACATGGCTCAAATTTGAATCAGATTTAAGAGCATGAATATGTATCCAAGCCCAGGGCGATGACAGCTAGCTGTTCACATTAATTAAGACTCACAGCCATGATAAACCCATGATAAAATACCACTAACGGCTACAGAAACCATTTGGTGTTTCCTCAGTCATGGGGTTTGAGTGCATGAGGCTTAAATGGATAATGAAAGACTGCTCAAAAATATTTTGGGAGTGTACATTTTTAAGTGAAATTTAAACTGATCCATCCCCCAAAAATGAAATTTCTGTCACCCTCATTTCAAACCTTAATGACTTTCTTTCTTCTGCAGAACACAAAAGATATTCTGAAGAAAGTTGGTAAGCGAACAGCACTGTCCCCCATTCATTTCTATTTTTAGTGTAATGCGACACATATATTATGTGTATAATTATCAAAACATATTGAGTGTTTCTATATGTCACATCAATTGTCAACGCCGATATATTGAGACACGTCTAATTACAAGATCATCATAAAAATGAATTATGCATTTTTATGAATTCCATACATTACTTGACCAAAAATCATTTACATTCAACAAATGTTCAACATAAACTTTGATAATTGAGTAATTTCGTTTTAATAGATTTAAATAGACACTAGATGTTAAGTCTTATTTGTAAGTTATTCCACAGCAGGTCATGTGTTTGGTGTCCTGTTTTAAGCATGTTGTTATGTGGTTGCTTGATTGTTCTGGGGGACCGTTTACTAGCCCATGTCAAAACAGCTAAGCCCTCTTCAACACTTTATGCAATGAAGCCTAACCTAGGAGTATAGGGAATAGCATTACTAATGCCTTTACAAGCACTAGTGATATTCTAAACAACCTTTCTGCTGGTCTTTTCAGACATGAGGCATGCAATTTGCATTTTGGAAAACTGCATTTAAAAGAAATCTTTCTTATTATTCTCTTACAAAGCTCAATTTAAATGAGATATAAACGGCTGGATATTAATCCAGAGACAGAGAATGGCAGGTGCAGGGTGAGAATAGGAGATCTAGTGTCTGTAGGGACCCACTGTTGATCCTGTGAAATACTGATGTCCAATAACGTGAAACACACATCTTGCAACACTATCTCCATCTGCTAAAGCTCTGGCCTGAATGAAGCATGATTTTATTGCACAAGAGAAATCAGAATGTGACTGACCACTGATGACCTGGCCAAACAGCTCCTCTGGAGTGTCTCCAAAGAACGGCACACAGCCCACCAGGAACTCATACAGAATGATGCCCATTGCCCACCAATCCACAGGCTTCCCGTAGCCTTGTCTCAAGATCACTTCTGGAGCAATGTACTCCGGAGTCCCGCACACCTGGAGAATTTTTTATGCAGAAAGTCAATATGCAGACCGACACCAAATGTTATGACTTGGTTGCTAGCTTTTGCATGTTAGTAAAGGTTTATCAAACAAGGGTCAGAAAGATCGTAATAGAACAATAGCGACTAAACATGCCATGAAATCAAAAACATTTGCAAACAATATGTTAATTTACAATATGAGGAAAGATTTTGAGATGCAATTAACCAATTATCACATGTACCTGTTTATCAGAGAACTCTCTGGCATCTTTTTCAATATGACCCTCATAGAGGTTAGTGGTCATATTCATCAGCCCCACCTTCGACAGACCAAAATCTGTCAGCTTGATGTGTCCCATTGAAGTCACCAACAAACTGTCAAAATGTAACAACACAGTGCAAACTATCACCACAACTGACAATCACACAAAATTCACTTTAACATTTATAATTAATATTTTTAACATTTACTTTTATACAGTATATTACTCATAGTCAGAAAGTGAGTCACTAGCATGGTCACTTGCTAGATACCCATTAATCTGGATTCTAGCTAAAGAGTCCGAAAAGGACCTGGCCAGTTTTCTTTTAGGGTGGTTTCACATTAGCACTTTTGATGTGCACCTGTGTTCGATTAAGGTAAGAGTTTGGTTTGTTTGGATGATGTGAACTCTGCCATGAGAACCCGGGTGCGCGCCAACGAAATGTACCCTAGTCCGTTTAAAAATAGAGGTCTGGTTCATATGAACGCCAATACGGTTCTCGCTGCTGATATGTATGTAATCGTACCAAATCGCGAAAGTGAACCGCTAATGACATATCTTTTGGTAAAAATGTGTTTTTGTGTCCTTGTCACATTCTTACGAGCGTGACTGACGTGCTTCGAGCAGAGAGCTGTGTATCTAATTTCTGATCGCCTTCAGCATTCTTAAGAGCATTTGCCGTACATTCGTAAGACAGACGAAAGTGCCGGTATGTACTGAAGCTTTGGAAACAAAATTAACGGTTCAAAAACATACATGTAAAAGAGTGAAGCGAGCAATGTAATCCATTTTGACGTCTTCTCCTGCATCGTTGTAACAAGCGACAGGGTAAACAGCTGTTGGTGTTTACTTGATGACACAAACAAAAGGACCCAGATAAAATAATATAAACACAGTCCAATGGGGGGCAGGGGAAGGCGGGAGCAATCGAACTAAATGTGAAACCACCTTTATAGGCTAGTGCTATTTTTACTAAATAACCAGATTTTGATCTTAATTGCTTACTTGTCTGGTTTGAGATCTCGATGGACAATTCCATAGTTGTGAAGATATTCCAGGGCTAATACAGTCTCAGCAAAGTACATTCTGGCCATATCCACAGGAAGAGGACCCATGTTCTTCAGAAGAGTAGCGCAATCACCTCCTGTGAATATGAATAACATACAAATTAATGTTGCACAAATTTTATGCTTTTCAGTTAAATTGAATGAAACAATACATACTGAAAGGCTAATTCAGGCAGGGATCAATGTTGAGTAGCATGATACAAGTAACAAGCATATTTTAAACAGATTGCTTTTTAGGGTCTGAATTTGTTTTGGGAAAGTACCTTATATAAGCACTTCTGTTACTTTTTACATATTGTGGAGTTTAGAAGGGGTTAGGAGGATGAGACTTCGACAAAAATAATGTAAGGCTGATTTAAGACAAATTTGTTAATTTTGGTTTTTGCTCATTTGAAATCCAAATAAAAACAAAGTATCCTGACTATTACTAGGTCTTTTATGTATCAGTCACTTGTTTCACAACAGGTAACATTACGTTTTAACATAACATCCATTTATAGACCATCATATTGGAATTGGGCATACATTTTTTTTAAAATCCCTTAACTTACCCTCAACATACTCCATAACCATGCAGAGATGCCTGCGTGTCTCGAAGGAACAGTACATGCTGACCACAAAAGGGTTCTCGGCGAAGGTTAGGATGTCTCTCTCCACAAAGGCCTGCTGGATCTGGTTCCTCAACATCAAGTTCTGCTTGTTAATTTTCTTCATGGCGAAGCGCTGTTTTGTGTCCTTATGTCTCACCAAATATACAGCACTACAACAGAATAAAACATTCTTCTATTACTCTGCATATAGTTGTGGATTAAATTAATTTATGTCATCTTAAAACAGCTATTGAGTCATCTTACCCATAGGCCCCATTACTGATGAGTTTGATCATCTCAAAGTCGAGTTCACAAGGTTTGCGTCGAGCCCGTAGTGCTGCACTTAGACTGTGAGACTAGAAGAGACACACAGCATGATGTACAGTATTACTCTCATACTAACAAATTCTTAGTTCTTAGTATAGCCTACACTTTTCTCCAAAAACTGATTTTGGAGAATAATTCTGTACTTTGGAGATCTAGAAATTAGGTTTCTGTGATCTGTCTGAATATTCGCCTGTTAAAATTTTCAAGCACTGGGTTTAGTTAAGTACTTACACTGGCAGAGTCATCAGTCTCTGGAGTTTCTGCAATCCCGCTGTCGTAGCTTGTCAACTGGGCAATTTCTGCAAAAAGCATTAATTGGTGAGGTCTTTGACTACAAATTCACATCCTTATTGGATACAAAAAGATTTCTGTGATTTCTCATTCTGTGTGCTAATAAAGTTTACATTGGAAAGTGCTTTATCGGTCCTCATATGTGAAGAATGCTTTAAACCCTTACCATGGAAACCATTTTTATTACTTTTCCCTACATTGGTCATTTTCACATTTCCCTACAACTCATTTATTATATAATACTAGTAGGTATGTAATGCAGGTTGTAGGAAAACTAGGAACAATGTCCCAGGACCTGTGACAAGGGTAAAAATGACCCCAAACCCTTTCTCCATGTCGTCAAGAATCAACTTTCATGTTGCTACAGCTACAGAGTTTGTGACGATCTCTACATTCAATGAGAAGTCACTGTACTATAAAACAACATGTAAAAGATCATGACAG
The DNA here is from genome assembly GCA_008369825.1 of Triplophysa tibetana. Taxonomy (NCBI): domain Eukaryota; kingdom Metazoa; phylum Chordata; class Actinopteri; order Cypriniformes; family Nemacheilidae; genus Triplophysa; species Triplophysa tibetana. The sequence continues at coordinate 6,873,505 of CM017901.1, read as the reverse complement.
ATTCAGAAATCAAAACTTATCTTGTAATCAAAACAGTTTTAATTCAAACCAAGATGAACTAGACTGTCCGGTCGAATAGTGCGAAGATGATAGAAGACCAACGTTCTGCATGTTGCAGAGATGCAAACACAGGATAACTTATGCAACAAATCGATAGATGCCTACATGAAATGTAAGACATTGTGCAGTTTATTTGCATTGCCATTCCTGTGGTTTTTTGAAAAATGCCATAACTTCTTCAGATCGCATAATTTTGTTGCTTTATATTGATAGAATTAAAAATATGTTTAATTTTGGTTAAGAATTTATAGAGTACATTCCAGGAACATTTTAATATGCAAAACTGTTTGCATATTTCATCAAAGAACATTTTAAACTCAAGATATTTTTGTTTATGTCATTTGTAAGCACTGGCCCCGAGCGTCAACTGCATGGATGTGCAAATACAGAAAACATAACTGCCAAAACCACACTTTATCCACCTTTTTTTTGTCTTCTTCAGTAAAAAAACTAAGTCGCTTCTTCCAAAAGAGTAATTTGCCAGTGCTGACTCCTGTGGTTTCTAAACGAGTTAAATGGTGTGGAAACCAGAGGTAAGTTTACACACATCATGAAACATTTACTTGGAAAAACTGCCACTCCAAACAAATCCCGGTTAGGCGAGACTCAGGAGGCTTCAACAGTAACCGATGAACAGCAGGAGGTAAATGAACCAGAGGGTCGTTCAGCTGTCTCTAAAGGGACCTAAACCCATCGGAAAGACCTTGGAACAGCTGCCTATCTCCATTTTCCATCTTTACACAAAATTATCTGGACGTTCTCTGAGGATTAAGAAGCCTAGGAGGGCTCTGTAACCAAAACTGTCTTGGCAGAGAAGATGAGGCAGAAGGTCTATGGGCGTATTCAGTTCTCATTAGTGATAATGGTAGTCTTGAGAACAAAATTGGAGGTTCATTACAGGATGTCTAGTCTGTAGGGCTTCAGGAAATTAAACACAAAAGAATGAATGAAACTCATATTTTCTGTACCTAGGCTCTGGACCATGAACATAAATGTCATGAACATCATGTCATTCCCAACCTGAATGACTTTCTTCGGCAGAAAAAAAAAAAAGAGATTTTAAAGAATGTTGGTAACCAAACAACATCGGCCCCAACTGACTTCCATTGTATAGACTTAAAACCGACATAAGGGTAAGCCAATAAAACGTTCAACTATTGCCGTTTCTGTTTGCAATATGCATCAAATGTTCTGTCAACGGCCTGTGGTCATGCCTTTTCAGTTAATAACAGCTTTATTAAGCCACCTACCCTCAAGTGGATCTCTTGTCAGGCCAAGTTGGCTGATAATGTATCTTGGGATGTCTGTCTTGATTCCTTGTCCCTCTTTGGCATGGCCCTCTGCAGCCTCCAAGAGGTGATAGAACTCTTCAGGGTCAAACTCCTACAAGACAAAATCCATACATCATTCAAAAAGACTCCAGATCATTCTGAAAAACAACTGAACTCAAATCAACTGAATACACCTAAACTTGGGGAGGCATTCTAAACTTTCAGGAGCATTCTAAAGCATGTCACATACAGTAAGAGGTGACGGGGCTAACTGACTTATTTTGGAAAGTCTTCTAGACAACATACCAGGCATTCCAGGAGTCGTGCAGGCCTGGCAATCACAATGAGAATCTTTTTGACCAGCTCCTTGATGAAGGTCACCTCTGCACTCTCCGATCGCTCTGTCGACTGCATTACAATGACAGAACACATCATACGCGCCCTTTTAAGCATGCATCAATGAGAAACAACTTGAAAGGTGATGATCCTCTGCCTTTAAGTACGGCAGACTAGTCCCACAGGGGAAAATGCATTCCAAATACTGCAGTTAAACAAAGAATAAAGACGGCAAAGCCTCTGGAGAGGTTATTCACCTCCTGAAAGAGCCTTTCCAGTTTATCTGTGAGCTCACAGAAGTATCGGGAGGTGATGAGGCCAAGACGTGACTTTTCCAGGCAGTCTCTGGCCAGCTCGATGATCTGGTGGTGCGCAAAGCTGAGCACGCCATCAGCCAGCGGCAGGACATTCTCTGGGGAGTTGCTTTGAATGATCTCCTTGATGCGCTCCTCCATCTGAGCCGTGGCCTAAGGGGTGGAGTGGAGACATCAGGGTTACGGTGTGTAATCGCAAGGTCCCACAATGAACCTGGAGCTTCAGTTCTCCACAATACTGCCATAGAATAAGCATACCTTGCATTCACATTAGATCACTTTAAAATGGCTGCGTCTTGAGATTCTTAAAGGTCAAAACTAGGTGCACCAGTTGATGGTCTAGCTGTCCAACCATCTGGACTATCTAGTAATTATGTAAAACCAGGTACCAACAGAAACTGGTTTAGCTTGACTTGCAAGCAAGGAATATCTCTACTTATTTGACTTTGCTGAAATCTATTTGCACTTACTTGTACATTCATTGCCTCAAGGCTGTAATCACATGACCCTGAAGATACATCGTTAAACGGACAGTTTACCCAAAAACAGAAAATATTTTATCATTCCCTTACATCATTCCAAACCTGGACTTACATTCTCCTGCATAACGTAATGAAGATATTTTGGTTACCAAATTACCAACATATTCTCAAAATATCTTCTTTTGTGTTTCACAGAAGAAAGAGTCATAAACAGGTTTTGAACAACTTGAGTGTGAATAAATGATGTCAGAAGTTTTATTTTTGGGTCAAATACTTACCTTAGGAAATCTTTCTTTGTACACGTGATTCATCATGATAATCTCATGGTCACAGCATGATGGTGATCTTCCAGGACTGTAAGAAAATTCAAGAAAAACACATTTCAATACATATGACATTCCGTATGACATTGTAAATTCCAGCAGCCGCAAACCAGCACCCTGTACCTACCTGAGACTGCGGGAGCGGGGACGCATGGCTGTGGCTCTTCTGCAGTCGTCACCAGAAATGCTCTCAGTGCAGAAATGCTTGGACAGGAAGTGCAGCTCATCTGGTGTGGGCTGGAAGGGCAGCTGATGGAGCTTCTCCTGTGATGAACAGGACGACTGGAAATGAAACGTAAAATACATTGAAAAAGAAAAGAAGAGAAATGGAATGAAGACAAACAAAAATATGACAGCTGATGTGTGATGTGATGTCACACATCAAAATGCGAGCATGCACGTGAATGGTTCTTCAAGATGATAATCTAAAAATGATGGTTAATGGAGAACTCCGTCAAATACAAAAGTATTTAAGAGAGTGGCTTAGATGCAGGGCGACCTTTCCTTTGAACCTTTTGGCAATGTTGCTTTGGCTCTTTAAAAAGAAAACAAGAGTGGTTCAAAAGCCCTCAAGACACCCAAGATCTTTCACAACCCTGTTGACTACTGTAAACTGAATTAGTAAAATTATTGCCGTACCAGCATCATATTGGGATGGGCAGCTGCTGCAACTGTGTCATTGAACACAGAAACAACCGGAGAGTGAGCGAGCGAACGGGTGAGTGAGTGGGCATTCTGGCACAGATTCAGGGACATATTTACCAGCAAACAAATCTGGCGTTGCTCAGAGGGACATTAGTCAGATTGAGAAACAGTGATGGCAGCATCTGTTACCCGTGGCAGACAGTCTAAGTACAAATATCAGTTCAGTTGTGCATATAAGCACACAGACCGATTCTAAATGAAAGCTTTAAAGGAAATATAGCAATGCATCTTGGACAATGCTGACAACATAAAATAATATGAAGAGTTTATTTGCAAAAACAGATAATTCTGTTTTTTTATTAAAAAATCATGTTTTCTATTATGTTATCATGTTTATGTTGTCTCTTTTATATGTGCTTGTTAGCAGCTTTTTTATTATTATTATTACTTCAAAACAACCCAACTACATTTGACTGATATTATTTGGAATGCAAAATAAAAAACGGCTTTCTGTCTTTGCAAATATACTCTTTTAATAATGCTAGTGGATTTCATTGTATACAATATACTGCATACAATTTTATAATGCAGGGTTTCCCAACTGAGGGATTGGATTCTTTATGACTAGTTAACTTTTTTTATTAATTCAATCTGTTAATGATATCATTTATCTGGGAATTTGAAGTCCTTTATTAATAATCATAGAAGCAAGTGGATTTTGTTTTGTTTATAAAATCATTGAAAAATTTAAGTTGCACTGATTGAGATTTCTTTGCTGCATTTTTTTTGTTTTGCTTTCTAACATAAAAAATAAATGAATCCTGTATTGGGCAAGTTTTAGAAAATGTTATAATTCAGATATTTTTTCACAGTAACACCAAAATTAATGTCACATATTTGAACTTTTTTTGAGCTAACTACACTTGTTTACAAATACAAATATATGTATATATAAATATAAAAAGATCAATTATTTATTTAAAAATATTTTCTTTCAAAATGTATCCAAAAATCGAATTTAATTTTGTGCAAACGCTTCACAATAAGTTGCTATTTATTGTTAGTTAATGCATCAGCTAACATGACCTAACATTGAATAATACTTTTAAAAAGGGTTTAATAATCTTATTCCTTGTTAATCTCAGCATTTACTTAAACATTTTTTAAATCAAATGTTGTGTCTGTTAACATTAGTTAATGCCCCATAAACTAACATGAATAACTGTATTGACATTAACTAACAACAAAAAAGATGAACTAAAAAACTAAATTGTGAATTGTTAGCTAATGCATTTACTACAGTTATAGCTTTGTGATACATACAGCTGACCGACCGGTGGGGCCCTTATAATGGATACATATGTACAGCTGACTCTATAATACCCACAAATGTTCAGACCAAATCTATGCCCTAATTTACTTGTACTATTTTTCATCTTTTTTAGCCAAGGTGCATACTGACTGTGACTTCACTGAGCTACTCACGGTGTTCTGTTTTCCAGTTATTCTGTAGCTGCAAATCATTGTCATCGTGTCAGCGTCTTTACCTCAAGTGTCTGTAATGTACGCTACTTACCGAAACAGTGGAACTAGGTGTGTTCGTGCCATAGCCAGAGGAGGGAAGGGATGCCAAGGACCAGCGTCGCCCATCGGTTCTATAAAACACAAGCAGCCTCCAGTTAATACATGTCCCAAATCGTTACAAGAACTATGCTTGAGTTAGGGGATGATGTTAGTAATCTCTCCAAGACAGAGGTACACTAGATGAAAGAAAAATGTATTATTTATTTTCAAAGTAGAGCAGACAAAAGCCAGTGACAGTATAAGTATTGGATAGTTATCTTTTAAGGCAGTGCTATTTGAGCAATTTCCTTTGAGTCTTCAAGCTGATTAAATTAAATTATGATAATCACAGGAATTCAAACGTCACAAATGGAGTGAAGCATTGCAAGGACCAAGTAAATAATGAAAATGTACAGCACTGGATGTTGAACAGATCTTTACACCCACGAAAGTGTGATGGGAAACATACTGAGTAAAGGTATACAGCAATTGTCATTTCAATTACCTGTCTGCTCTTAGGCCGTGACTATAGGATTATAAATAGTAAAAAGAATAATTGAAAATAGAATAAGCAATTCAAAACAACAAAAGGCATTTTTTCCTGTCTAACGGAACAGCATGGAAGCTCTGCTAAAGTCGTTGATGTGACGGTTAAACAGATTCCGGCTGTAGAAAGCCTGTCAGCTCATGAGGTTTTCAAAACCGAGAGCTTTTATCAACCAGACCAAAGAAGAGAAGTGTCAGAGACTGCTGCTCACATCAAAGAGCATTTTCTTTATGTGAATGTTGTACATTTCCCGACATTCCTGACAGTTTTGGACCATTCTAATAATAATGCTGCTTATAACTTTTCTGCTACATACTCAGATATAAAGCATGATATAAATAGTTTCCCAAAAGAAAATAAGGTTTAAGGATTTGGACACAAAGAAATACTCCACCTAGAAATGAAAGTTCTCTTATGAGTTACCCGCATACATCATCTCAGAAGAATCTTCTTCCTTTTTTAGTTTAACACAAATGAATCATTTATATTCAATTTAAATATCGTATGACAGTCTTGTGCTTATTGGATCTTGAACAGTTCGAGTTTAATATTTTGAGTCTGGATAAAATGACAGCATGGTAATATAATATTATTTGTTTGTGTGAAGCTCAGGAAGCCATACACATCTGGGATGACATGAGGGTGAGTAAATCATGAGGGAATTTTTTATTTATTTTATAAGCATGCTTAAAGATGGATGAATTTTACTGCATTAGCATCTGCAAAACAAATACTTGAATTTGTTTAATCATTTCAATGAATTTTAATGACTACTGTTAAAAATGATATGGTTACCTGCGAGTAAAGGAGAAATGAGCAGAAGCACTTGGGGAGAAGTTTCTTGGACTGTCTTGAGGACTGGTGCCTGCAAAAGGAGAAAAACAATATTTAAAACGGTTTAAACTCAACACTTCTTCCTGTGCCAGCAGTACTTTCTGCTCAGTAGGAAAATATACTTTCATTTATTTTCAAAAGAGGATACATTCTGTGCCTGTGAAGAGAGAGGAATAATAGGATAATGTTTACCCAAAATCCAGTTTTATTCATCATTTAGAGATCAACATGCTAAATAATAATCATTAATAAATACTAACAATAACTTTTCCATTAAAAAGTGTTTTTTGCTTATATTGTTTCATCCTTTAGAGATCCTAATGCAAAATAATAATTATTTAAAAATATTAATACTATATATTTTTTTTACATGGTTCAACTTTAAAGTTGATATTATTTGAAAATCCAAAGTAGTTTATTTCCTATAATATTATCAAATAAAACCTTATATTAATTTTGTTTTGTTAACATTACCTAACTACAGTCAACATAAATTAACAGTGAACAACAGTTCCAAAATATATTTATATTTAAAATCAAATGTTGTAACTTAGTTAAGACCATAACTAACTAACATTAATAAAGATTAAGAAATGCTGTAAAATATCATGTTCATAATAAGTTTTTTTCAGCTAATCAATTAAGTAATGTTAATGACTGAGACTTTGCCTTGTATAAGATAATAATAAAACTATGATAGAAAAACTTACTGTATACAACATGTCTTACAAAATTATAACATATTTTAATTTGGGCCACAAAGGAACTGCACGGCTTAAGATCCTTAAAATGCAAAGAAGATAATTAGTGATAATTTTGTGGTTTGAGGCCAAACGTTCATCCAAAATGAAAATTCATGAAAAACTGCCCCTTTAACAAAGAAGCAGGCTGGCAAGGCTCCTAACACCATCTCTGTAGCCATATGTGCTCTGTGCTCTTATTAGCTGAACCCCACTGTTTCGAGGGATTGCTTTTGGCAATATGGACACATCTGAGAGTCTGGGAGATCCCAAATCATGGTCATTAGGACCAGTGTTTCTCCTCATGCTAACAATGAAAACTGCCTTCTGCCCTGCAATAATTACAGACAATTAACCTGAGAGAATATGGAAAGGAGTTAATGGTTAATTAACAGACATCTCGAAGACCCCTCTTGGTGTTGGTAAAGAGGGGCCTCTGAGTGTTACTGATGCTTGATGCTCATTGGTGGTGACTCATTTTACAAAACTCACACAGCCGATAAGAGAAGACATCACTGTAAAATAAAGCAAATAAGATTCGGGTTATGCATCATGTTACAAACTCATTATTTTCCCAATGACTGTTGCCAAAATCTGTCTGTCTATATCTTAGCAGACACAACCTGTCACAGTCATCTCCTGATGCTAAACATCTCAAAACAGGCCAAATACAATTATTTGTTAAGGATGGCATACCAACATATCCCTATTTCTTCAATATTATGGGCTGTCCTAACCAAATTCACCGATCTGCTAAGTTCACCAATGCTATAGATATTTGACTCCTCATGCTGATGTAAGCCAGCAAACTTTGCCTCTATATTTCATGTCTATAAAATTTAAATCCCAATAAGATGCTGTAATTTAATCAACAAGAATGCTGAGTACAGAGATGGTGTGTAGAATAAAAGAGGATTTTCACTTGGCAGCTCATAAATTAGACACAAGATTGCTTCTTAAACAGGCTTTTTTCCACAGGCCTATTCCATTTTTTTGAAAGCCACACATATAGTGTATATCCCTTGGACTAATATCAGAAATTAGGTGTACAGAGAAATATTGGAAGCTCAAAAAGATAAAATAATATTGACAAGTAAGCCAATCAGAGACATGGGTGACATCACATATTTAGATTATCGTCAAAATGTGACTTTTGGGATAACACATTTTAATCTTAATATTTTTGGTTGTGCTACTCTTTGTTTAGTAACTGTTCTCTAAAAACCAAACCCTTCCCATCTTACACATTGCGTAGCCTTTTTTTTACGAATTCATCACCCAGATGGGTGACGTACTAGAAACAGAACTGACCATCTTGATATGTGTGACTATCACGCACCTGCTTAGAACGGAGTGTAACTGTGCCAGTCTGGCAGACTTCAGACATCAAAGCAGTAATGCCAGACGTGCACACATGAAAACACAGACGCACATACTAAACAGATTACCTGTGTGTGAAGAGAGAGGTGAGTGTGGTCGAGGAAGAGCAGCCGACTGTCCACTTCCTATAAGACTCTTTCTGTTGCTCGTTCTGCAGCTAGAAAAACAAACCAAAGCATATATATTTAAAAAAAAAAAACTTTAAAGATAAAACCTGTTGAAAAGTGTAGTAATACTGGCATAAAAAGGACATCTGTCAAATTTTACACAAGCATTAGCATCTATTCGAAATGGCTTGAGTTGACTTTCATGAATAATAGAGCAAAGGTTATCTCCTTTAATGCTGCATTGTGAGTTTGCCAAGAGAACCATTCGTTTGTTTACAAAGATAATGAAAGTAAAATGAAATAATATAAAAGTAAAATGAAATAATATATCATGTACAATAATTGTATTTATTTATTTATAATTTTGTATACCCATATAATATTAAATGAGATTACCATAAAACAAGGCACAAAATCACTCACAAAAGTCTATTCCTCTCGTGAGATGAGCTTAAGAAATCACATTATTTTTAGCAACAATGTTGATACAAAAGGGAATATTACTCTTGTTTACTCTTCTATACAATCTCAAAATTGTACTTGAGGTTTATTCTCCTCTCAGAACCTAAAAGTCTTCAGTAAAGACAGCATATCATAAATTGCCATGACTGAGGGGCACCACTCAAACAGAACCTCTAAATTCACAGATTAAATATATGAAGAGCTCTTTTCCAAAACGCATTAAACGCCTAATTTAAAAAAAAATTAGTTTGTCATGCCATTTTGCTGTATACTAAACCTATTCACTGCTCCATCAATGTTTCATGCCAAATCGTTATATTTCCTTTTTTAAACTGTACTGCAAGATGCAGTTTCTATCCAAAACGCTATAAGTACCGAACCTGTTTTTAGCCTAAATGCGATATGTCCTCTCGACCAATCAGAATTTGCTTGTTGGTGGTATTTGTAGGCATGTTATTTCTAAATTATTTGTTGTATGGGGTGGAAAATATTGAAACATTTATTATCGTACGGTGAGATTTTGATATTGTTACATCCCTTCAAAAAGTTGCTGACAGGTAAAACAGCCCTCCTAGCATCATAGAGGACTTTTTTTAGAATGGAGACATCATTGAATTATGGTAATGAGATAAATATGGTTGTGTCTAGCACATTACTGGAAGACCGGGTGAAATCTAAGAGGAGAACAGAACATGTGGCTGTGGCAAGTTTTTCAGTCATTGATTCTGCAGTTTATGGCTAAATGAGAGCTTGGCAGACATCACAGATGACATTGCAAAGTCCTTGTATCCTGATATGGGGCGGTTGCTAGATTTTAAAGGTATCACATTTATGGAGACTTCACCCAAAAATGGAAACTTTGTCACTCACCCTTATGTAATTCAATTTACTGTATATATGTTTTTCTTTTGTATGTGGGAGATACAAAAATTAACAATTTATTGAATAATTCAATAATATTCAGGCAACTCTATTCTATATAATAAAAATGTATTCTGTCTGTCATCTATGCTTCTTTAGCGTTTATGATTTAAAACGGCATGGAAACGGTGTTTCATGCATTCTGACTTCTTTACAATGTTAAACGTGCTATCTTCTCATGCTTAACATTATAAATTTGTCGGGCTTATTACGTAGTATTTCGGAGCTAGATACACTCCACCAGCGATTCTAAAGGTTTCGGAAAGTTATTTTCAAAAATATCAAACAGTTTTGCGACAACTTTTCTTAGTCCCTTATTGGACAATTCTCCCAGAAAAGCACGCGCCATGGCCACACAGCAGCAAGAAGAACAGAAGGAGCATACGCAGTCACTTTCACTTTTAAGCAGGAGAGAGAAAGAGCATATGTTCGCGAAGTTTGTTTCTTCACTGCATTTGGGTAATGGATGTTATATAAATGGTGAATATAATGCTGGGTTTGGAGATTTTTTTGAAACTAACATATGGAGCCGTCCCAGCGCTAAAAGATGCCGGACATGAACCACTTGTGGTGAATGAAACTGATGTCTGTGTTTTGTTGACAATGTGCTTTAGTTCAGCCTATCCCCTCCCCCCGCATGCGCCAAATGATCCGGAAGTAATGGTAAAGCTGTATCTATCTTCTATAAATGTGATCAAACTAAATACTCTTCGTAGATACGAAGTGGGCAATACTACTCTATAGGTACTCAAGATTAATATGAGATTGGCAGAAACCACGTGTGTTACTTCCACTTTAAGTGATATATTCCAAAGCCATATGATAAGCTTTGTGTGAGGTACTGAAAGAAAATTAAAGGATCATGGTGTAATTTTTAGCGGCAGCCAAACAGTCACACCATCTCCTCCCTTTCGAAGCACTATGGAAGCTAAGAGAGGATTAAATGTCTCACGTTTCGAAGGGGGAAACCCACGATGAAATGACTGCATTAGACAACGTCTCAATCTTTACTGTCTGAATCATGACAAATTATCAGTCACTGCTTATGTCAGTAAGCATGACATATCTGTCCGTCACTTACTTTAGTCATCCAGGCACTTTGACGCAGTTGCTTACAGTGCAACTGTCCCTTTTTCCTATAAAAGCCAGCTTTTATTAAAAGATAACGTTACGGAACCATTATATACCAAAAACTGATAACAACTGTCTTCAGATAATAAACACTTAAGTTGTGAGCAAGGCGGCATAATGTAAGAAAGTACAAATTGGTTGATGTCAGGGAAGAGGTAAGAGTTCTTCTAAATTGTTTCATATATTTCTGATAAAAAAGGCACAATTAAAGGGATAGTTCACCCAAAACTTTGAATTCTTTCATCATTTACATACTGTTGGATACTTGATGTAGTTTGTATCCACAGTTCAGAATACAGTATGTAGGACTCGGTTGGTCAAGGATTGAAACAAATCCTTTGCTTCAATACATTTACATTCATGCATTTGGCAGACGCTTAATCTTCATCGACTGTTCATAAACTTGGTATATAAAACAGGATAAATTGCAGATGTACAACAATCCTCAACAGGCAATCACAAGGTCAATACAAGGTGAACAATATGCACACAGGATGGACAGGATGGTTTTGGGTTCAATTACACATCCTTAAAGGAGAACTTAAAGGGACAGGTTGCAACTGAACGGTCTTCCTTCTCACCACTTGTAAACAATGGGACGGTACATCCGCTTACGTCAGACGCGTGTCCTTTCCAACGTGATTACCTATTACGGGAAGTCACTAACGTGCAACACGGTTAGGTGCAACCTGTGTATTTGTGGTTAAAAGGAAAAAAAACTCTTAGAAAATCACTCATTGTTTCGCTAGAAGGCACCCTATTTCATCGGCTGGTATAGCCATTTAAAGCTGCGAAGAAACTGATATTTGGACCTCAAATCAGGTTGCCCCCCCCATTGAATCCATTATATGGAGGAAAATCTGGAAAAGTTTTCCTCAACAACATTGGATTAGTTTCTTAAGAAGAAGTAAAGACATGGACGTCTTGGATGACATGAGGCAAAAAATAAACATAACATTTTAATTATAAAGTGAACTATTCCTTTAAATCCAAAATTGTTTACTGCAAATATTTCTATTTGATTATAATTTCAGTACTGGGGTAAAATGGCTTATGATGTCAACATAATGAAACGTTTCCTTGTGCTCGTTTCTATTGAATACAAATATTACATTTAGATTAAACAACATTAATAAATCCAGTGCTTTCACTTTCATATTATATTGGAAACAAATGTAATAAAAGTACAATTTACAATCTCCCCTTATCAGTTTAATGGAACTGTAATGTTTTGACTTCATGGATTATGAAACAGCACCAAAAGATTATCTTCCAAATATTCCAAAGCAATATCTATTTAAAAAAACAAATCTACATATATTTTTCCAACTACAATATGTTATTAGGCGTTTTAAAACGTATAACATTTTGCTTCTTACTCTCTGTGACCCTTCAAAGGTCTGGTTCAAAGCAGCTGATTTTGGCTCTCAGTAACCAGAGTGAAAACAAGAAAGGAATAGAACAGATTTTAAATAAAGGTCAGTTGTCAGCCATATTATGAAATTTTATGAAGCCTTCCAAAAAAATAGGCACATACATGCACTGTAGTTACCTTTCATATGCAGCATATTATTTTGTCATTCAAATTAAAATGTCAGAAGTCAAAAACAAAGTAACTGCCACTGTAGATCATCAATGTTATCATGATTACTACAGATGAATTAATCATAACTAAAACTTTAGCCCTAATAAACACAAGATCTCCACCCTGTACTAATAAACACAACACTGAAACAAATGCACAATTCAAGGTCCTGTTTTGCATATAAACGTACAATAATAATCTATACACACTATAAAACAAGATCAACATCAAGCATATACTGTATCTGTATTCGGAGTTGATCATCTTAACAGCAAATTGGGTCATACGCAGGATTAAAATGTGTGAGCCATGAGAAACACGGGCAAGGAAGCAGATGACTGTAGCTAACAAAGATATCATGACTGGTTGCCCTTTTGGTGAAGGTTTGGTCTTGTCACTTGAGAGGTGAAACTGAAACTGAAATACGATGCAACTTTCTGCATGAGAGCTGCATCTGAACACTTCATCAAATAACAGACACAACCACATCTTAAGGGGACTAACAGAACAATCCATTTTTCTTCGCAATGAGCAGTCAAATTCAGGAAAACACACTGTAATTACTTCTGTAGGTACCCAACAATCAATACAGTTGTGATTACAATCAAGAGGCACTCCAGAATAACATTCACAAGGGAAATCAAACACAATGGAAAACATGGCAACTGGCCGACCGCATTGTTCTTCTCTACAAGCTCAAATGACACAATTTCTCCTTCCAACTGCCTAAAAAAAATCAAGTCAACTTCGACTTAAACTTGATTACCTTTTGGAGCGTCGCAATCTTGCTCCACTAAAAGAGTGCGGCATAGAAAAGTTGGAGAGTACGGTCCATAGGCTGGATTCGGACATGGTCCCAAAGTCATGCCCACAAAGTGTTCCAAGCTGCCTCAGAAAAGAAGGTGAACAGAAGTGTCTGGCTTCCAACAGCAGTAGGCATCCAGTGCAAGCGTCTTGCCGGTAAGTCCTCCCAATACAACACTCTGCCACAACCGAGGTTTGTCCATGCACATCTGCCGTTCGCTGCAGCATATACAGGCTGTCAGGGGGACGCTGTGTCCTCTGAAGTGTCCTAAATCAAACAGTAAGAAAGCTCCTATGAGCTATTCTCACTATTCAGGTCATACCCACTTCTCGATCGCTGGGTGCCTTTGGGACTACGATGTGACCGTCTCCAGCAGGATGGTTTTTATGTTTTGCTGCCAAAGTCGCACGGCTTTGCTTCTATCCCATAGACTCATTGAGACTCAAGCATGCACCATATCATGTAACAGGCACCTACCGTATCACATCCTGGGGCGGGGAGGGTAGAGGAAGGGAGGGGGCGTGAGTCAGAGCAGCACTGCATCATCAGCAGACGACGCAGTGAATGCAATCAAGGCTCTCCCCATCTGGCCCCGCTCCAGCACCCGTCAGGCTGTTTGAAGTGGAAATGCAGAGCTTTTTTCCCTAGCTTTTCAATCAGATGCAAGTCCAGCGAGCTGCCGCCAAGCACCCTCTCTTCCATTTAATTCTTCTCCATCTGACCCGCCATACGAAGAAAACCTCTCTTTTCCACTTCAGCACCTTTGATGTCCTCCCGCTTTGCTCTTCAATCTGGTCTTTTGGCAAGCAGAACCACAGAGGGGCACAACCTCTCATTCTCATGACAGATGAAGTTGGAGGGGTGGAATGGGGCCGCTGGTTTTCGACAATTAACCACTGAATGCGAGGGGGCCACTAGCCACTAAGGTGTGAGGTGAAAGAAGCCAATACAAAGACCTAGTTGGTGGAGAGACATGCTGGGAAATGTCCGAGATGAACCCAATGACAACCAAGTCTAATCAGATCTTCAAAGACTATCTTAGATATGGATATTTTCGTGATGACCCTAGTCATGCATGGAGTGGGCAAAGTCTAGATTCACAGCTCATGACTACTTATCTATTCCTGAAGGAATAGTGACCTATCGAAACCATTCTAATCCATGGATGATCAGTCTGAGCTATATATGTGGATGTACGGTTTTTGGTGCTCTCATTTAGAGAAAATGCCGGCAGTCTTGTGATGAAGCTAGGTGGGATGTATGACAGGTTTAAACAAGGCAATTCCTTGCTGTCCTGTCTGTAAGTCATAAATCATCAACAAAGTTGTTTACTTTGAGTAAGGTAGACTATGGCAAGGGAACGCAACAGACATGGAATTGAATAGTTAAACTTCAAGCCAAGAAAAAGTCCGACCAACAAAAATTCTTTTAAAGCTTGCATGTCTGAACAATTAAACAATATACAGTGCAGAACACAGTACCAAGGTGCTATACAGAAGACAAACACACAGACTTCATAAAGTGCACATGTGCAAATCTGTTCAAGTACAACATTTAGTGCAAAAGAAAAAAGTCACAATATAAATCACAGGACAAAGTATTCAACATCGGAGTGCAAACAAGTATTGAAACATTGTCCATGTAATCCTGCAAATTTACATTTAAACGTTCCATGAGGAAATTGAAATCAACGAGTTGTCGACCCTCTTAAAAGTTCCAGAGTTTACTGAAACCAGATTATTTGTGTGTAAAAACTGACTTATAAAACAAGTCCAAACAGCTCAGTGAACCAATTCATCGGTCCAAAAGACAAGTTTTATGAACAAAGACAGATTTACTGTGCCATGGGACATAATTAAGGCATTGAATAGAGGATTCTAGAACAAGCCGCAAAGTTTAAAAAAAAAAGCAAGCTGGGAACAAAAGGAAGCTTCTACAAGACCTGACACATATGAGCAATATATGTTTACATTCAATGAGTGTAGTTTCTCAAATACATATTTTTTATTTATACTTTTTATTTTCAGGAGTTTTTTTATACCTATATTGATATGCAATTGCAAAATAATTAATTCATGATTCCTTAAGAAAGAGCAGACGCAGTCTTTTTAACTGGATATTTCACTGCGCAGTCAGTCCTGCGACTCCATTATTAGAACTATTCGAAAAGTCTTCCTCACTCAAAAATTAACAGGATGTGCCCTTTGTCTTTGCGATACAAGTAATCACTGCCACAGTGCCTCATTCCTAGCTTTTCAAATGACCTAATTTCTTGCAGAAATTGTGCACAGCTCTTTCCACCAAAATGTTCAATGGCCAGAGCAGCAAATCCTATTTATCACATAAAAGAGACTCGAAATGACAGACTCGCCAAAAAAAGAGGAAGGGGTGTTACATTATATAAGCATACAAAACAAACCCTACCCCACATTTTTACAAGCTAAAATCCTACTCAAAGGCATTGATCTAGAGATAAAACTCAGAAAATGCATATATTGTGAAACTGTATCGTTTTATTCACTAAACCCCGTGATATCCTATTTCAGTGGTGGAACTTGGAGCCATGAATAACACGATAACCCACAAAACAAAATGGCTATGGATGAAGCACGCTCTTACCTCCAAAAATGAAATGCGTGCAGCGGGCTGCATGGGCTGCAAGGGCTTGTGGGAGTTGGGCTCAAGCTTCGAGGAGTGAGGCTGGAAGTCAAATTGAGTTTTGTGAACGTTCATCAGGATCAGATGGACAAAAACTGTATTTTTCAGAATGCAGATTTTGAAGATCAGAGCTGACATGTATGCAAAAGACATACACGTGTGTGCATGCATTAACCACAGTGCAGCATCAATGCATGGCCTTTGAAGGATATTCTGGTAAGTGGCTTGCGTTGTGACAACACAAAAAACAAAACATTTAATGTGGTATTCAATTCAACACAAGCAAAACCAAAATGAAATGGTCTGATCCAGATATTACACGTGTTAATAATTTACCCTGGATAGCCATATACACACATTTATTTGCATCTTAAAATATCTCTTAGAACCCAAATTTAAATGCAAAATGATTCCAACCCAGGCCGTGTGTTTATCAAGAGTAACCATGATACGACCAATGATCCAATGAAACTGCTGAGCTGACATGTCCATGAGACACGCATGTATCTGTATCCTTAGCAACAGCAGGCGTGATGCAACACCTGATTGCAGACGCAGACATGCATCTCCTGCGACCTCTGTAAACAAAAATAAAGGCGTCTGGTCTTCTCAAAACATCATGAGCCAAACAAAAATGTAGAGAGATTAATTGTTTATGTCGCTGCATCAAAAGCTCAGCTGCAGTCGCTACAGTCTGGTGACGTATTTGACCTGATAACAGGTTGCAAACA
Source organism: Triplophysa tibetana (assembly GCA_008369825.1). Classification (NCBI taxonomy): domain Eukaryota; kingdom Metazoa; phylum Chordata; class Actinopteri; order Cypriniformes; family Nemacheilidae; genus Triplophysa; species Triplophysa tibetana. The sequence goes on along the minus strand of CM017901.1, from coordinate 6,856,610 downwards.
AACAGGCCTTGTGAGAGGGCAATTGAAGCACTTGACTCAATAATTCACGATGGTCAAAAGCAACAAAATCGCTAAAAGGGGATGCATGTCAGTGTAGCCCAAGAAAAGAGGCAGGTTGTCCAGCTGCGCACATTCTCGGTGTATAGAACACTGCATTGCTCTAGCAGCTGCGTCCAAACATAAGCCTGTTCTTCACAAGACAGAATATCGGCAAAGCCGCTATAAAAGAACTCCTTAAACATAACATGCCAGCAAAGACTAGCTGGATCTAGAACAAGGTAGAAAACCTATATTTACCCTTCAGCACATGCTGCAAACGCTGCTACTGTGGTAATGCTGCACTGCTCGGCTCAAATGTGCCCATCGCTGCTAAAGCGACAGACAGACTGCAGATAAACAGTCTGGAATCATCACGGCCACAGGGAAGACAAGAGAGAAGCAAAAAATACTCACTCCAGCGTCAGTCCTGGAATCCTCAGCCTCTCGCGCTGGGCTTTCATGATCGCACGCTTTCACTCTATTGTGTACATGATATATTCACACTGCTCGCCTGCACGCACCCCCATGCGCTGACAAAGAGCCAGTGACGGGTTCTGGTGCAGAGAAACCGGCTGAGAGGTGCTCACAGGGGAGGAGTAGATCGTGGGGACCCTGTGCTTTCGGTCGCTAGACTTCCACCTCGGGCTGTCAGATGTGATCATCAACTGCCTGTGGAGGGCAAGGAGGCTGGGCAAAATCCTGTTTCCCCTCCCCTGCCGCTCTAGCACGACACTAAACACAGACCTTCACGCCCCTCCTCCACCACTGAATACGCCTTACGTCAGCACAGCACCGATAAGAGTCTACAGGCTGCACTTGCTCACTGCAGCAAGCCTGTTGACCATCATTCAAGTTGGTGTTTTTCACCCATTACATAGTTTCTCCAAGCACTGCAGCATGACCAAATATTATTCTGCAGATAAGATGTATAAACGTGTGGAAGAAATCTTAAAAGACAAAAAAGAAATGAAGAATCTTAAAGAAACTTGTGTTATCTAAAATGTTGATGTAACTTGATCTTTCAATTAAAGTAATTGGGACTAATGGGGACTGAGGTTGAGAGGTGCCCCTCTACCTAACTCTACTTAAAATGAAAATTCTGTCAACATTAACTCACCGGAATCTTCATTTTTGGGGCAACTATCACCTTTACATATTTTGTGCACCACAAAAGCACAAAGTCATGGCAATGTGAAACAACAGAGTGGATTAAATGATTTACATTAAGAGACAATATCTAGGTAAAATATAATTGGAGTTTGCTCAAGGACAGAACACACTTGCCATCCCATAGCCATGCTTCAGCCACCATCCACAATGCCCTAGAATTGCACCAGCATATCTTACATATGCAAACACCACTGACGTTTTCTTTATTTAATAAAATTCTTAGCTGATCTGGTCATGGCTCAAAGAGATTCCTTAAAATATTGCTATAATACACTAGAAATTCTGCCCTGGTCTGTGCCAGTCTTTAAAACCTCAGTTTTACAGAGGACAAAGGAGCATGGAGACTGCCATTATAACTTTAAGGTTTAAAAAGCAATTTAACCACAGTTCCTCTAAAGAGCTGCTAATGAACTCGTGAAGCTAAAGAAATATCTGACCTGAAACCACTCATGTCTCCTGCTTAGCAACATCAGTATGTGCCAACCGAACAAGACACAGTACACAAAGTGCTGGCAATTGTCCAAAACGGTTAATAAAACTTGTTAAATTTGGAGTAAAGAGAATATTAAGTAGAAACGTGCAAATAAAATAGGTCAATTGGCAACATAGTTTTCTAGCTATTGCAACATCGTGTTAAATTATTCAAAATACACAAAACAAAGATCTGGAAAATATGAAGGAACAATGGTTCAGCCAAAGTATAGCCAAATGCATGACTGCTTTAAAACAATAAGAGGATCATTCATAAATCTGAGATCTAGCTTCATTACAAAATAACACCACACAAGTTACTTATGTTATACTGTATGAGTACTAAAACTTCACTCGCCCTCTCATGGATGCATACAAAATCGAACTGAATTGCAAGTGTACTTTGACAATATTAAGAGTAATGTTAGGCCAGCCACAGCAATCCAGCATTCATGACGTTTTTAATTACAAGTAGTGTATTTGTAATTTTTACCAAATATGAGATGACAACAGGGTAATGATAAAAAACTCCAAAGTTGGCTGTATTTCAGAGCAAGCGCAAACTGCTGAACACCCAAAAATGTAGACAACATTGTCTTACTCGATTATGCTTAATAAGCTGATAACGTGTAAGGTTATGTAAACGGGTAAACGTTTTTTGGGGGTTTTTCATTGAGTAAAGCTCATTCACAACATGAGGAAAAAATGCTCGGCAGAGGTTGTTTTTTGCCCATTACTCCGATTCCGTTGCATGTAAACACCTTAACCGGTTTTCTCTCAGTTTTGTTTATGTGCGCATGTCTGACAGCGTAATAGTAAAAGTCTCAAACGGAAAGTAACTGTAAAATCATGCTTAAAAGTACGCTCTCGAATCATGCAGTTGATGAAAAGAAACTACATAAAAATACAGATTTCCCGCTGCTTTTTTAATTACTAGATGAACCATCGGTGTTGACGTCACTAGACGCGAGAAACCTGGCAAGTTTCAAATTTACAAGTAATCGCTGTTTTCTGCAAAGCCGGTTTATTTATATGCATGTAAACACATGAAAACATGTTTCTTTTACACGCTGATTCTTGATAGTTATCTGTTTATTTTTTGCATATAAACACGCTCAGTGAGTGAACATCACATCTAAAGCCCAACAGGAGCACAAAGCAGACGGGAAATATAGCTTCAGCGCTAGTTCTGCCAGTAAGACTCAATCTTGCATCACTCACTACCAATCAACACCCATCCAATCACATTCCAACATGGAACATAAAAGATCGCCACTTACCCCTTTCTACGTCCGCAGTCGAAGCAACAGTGATTCGCCCCCATCCTCCCCACCACCACCAGGAGGTCCCTGTCAATATAACCCCAGGGGGGTTGGCTACGCCCCCGCCTTACCATCTCAAGGCGGGAAGTGGAGGACTTCTTGGCCCTCTGGATGCGAGCCACGGACAGGGCCTACTCCAAAGAAACTATAACCATCTCTATATAACCATATATATTCTGTCTATCAGATGTTCAATAAATGTTGATTACTCAACTTTAGCCTTCCGAGTCTTTCTGGTAGAACTGGGGCGTAAGGACAGAACCCAGTTAAACACCTACTTCGGCTCTGAAAAACTAGGCCAAACTCTATTGCGCTCATGTTTAGAAACTTGAGTAAAACCAAGATGTTAGATTTATCTAAAGAATGCAAGATAATTATCATTCTTAGAGATTTTTAACAGGTTTTTAATTAAAATGTTAGCGTGCATGTTAATGTGCACATAAGTGTGTGTACTTGTTTTTATACATTGTTGGGTGTCCCCACAATGATAGTAAAAGTCTCACACACTCACATTGTGGGGAACGATGGCCAGTAAACACACTTCTAATGGATTATTAAACATACTAGATTATGTTTATTTGAAAATGTTACAATGCAGAAAGTATTCTGTGATGGTAAGGTTGTGTGTGTGTGTGTGTGTGTGTGCAAATGAAGCAATCAGTTGAGGCCACTAGGACTGCTCCATTGGGATTTAAGAGGTCACGCCTAACATATTAGCTTCTATTTGCATTCATTAATTGCATTAACCCTTTCTTTCCTACAGTGCCATCATACATGTCATCGGCACATGCACTTTAAAAATCTCACTAAATAGGTTTTTCAATATTTTGAAAACTCATGACTTCTGCCAAATGTTTTTCACAAAATTATCTTTTTCTGCTATTCCATATTAAATGGGACATATACTGCTATCCTAGCTTTTCAATTACAATTTTTTTTGGAGTTGTATATTTTGCCATTTCATTTACAGTCACATATAAAAACATGTAAAAGTCCTTACAGGCACTGACCTGCTACTGCTTCTGTATACGCGGTAACTCATGGCTCATTAACATTCACTAAACACATCAGGACCTACATACATAACCTGAACATCCACATCCACCCCTGCACTTCACCTCATTGTTGATCATGTGACCAATGCATTGACTCGCTCTCAGAAACAAACAGACAACCGTAACAGCACATTCATCACGTCCCAGCGTTGCCGTCACAACGGACAGCCCATAAATCACAAACGCAAAAGGCCAATAACACTCAATGACATGTTTTTCTTCTAATTTGTTTCTGACAGGTTTTGACAACTTGAAAATCTATCATATACATCCAACAGATAGAGCGTAAGGCTACAATGAGCACATACTGTCAGATGAGAGTTGCGTTCCTAATGAATTGCTTTCTCATAGAAAAACTAATTTGGATAAGATATGTCCACATAGGATGTAAGTGCTGTGGCGTGGGAAGGAATGCAAAACGTGTGACAAACCGAAAACAGGTCAAATCAGTGTGCTTCACATATCTGCTGTAAAATTGTGGTAAACAAAACAATTTGTTTGTGGTGTTAATGTGAAACCCAAAAATTTAAATTCTGTCGTCATTTACCGCACGGTATGTTCTGGGAACACAAAAGAAGATATTTTGAAGAAAATTGGGAACCGAACGACACTGGCCCCTATTCACTAAAGACACAAAATCCAATGCAAGTGAATGGGCGCCTGTTAACCACATTCTTAAAAATATCTTCTTTTGTGTTCTGCGGAATAAAGAAAGTCAAACGGGTTTGAAATGACAAAAGGGTGAGTGGATTTTTTTATTTTTGGTTGAACTATCACCTTAATGTGACTCTTTAAATTGCATTTGTGTAGTCTATCAGTCAGCCCTAAAAACACGTTCACACCAGTTATGACCTGTTTACAGTGAACAGGTGTGGCGGCTCACAGGAGTCACATGGTGTGAAGTGAAAGCAGGGCCGACGCTACATATAGGCAGAGCAGGCAGTTGCCTCGGGCCTCAGACTTGGAGGTGGGGCCTCCATAACTGTAACGTGTTCAACGCACATAACATCAAACTACTGCACTGCAGCAAGCATATACGCAGCAGTCTGCAGTAGACTGTCTACTTGAGTCTGGGCTGTGCGCACCGGTCCTCACATGCAGCTTGTGACGTCATGTAGCGTGACGCATGTAAATGCATATCTATTTACAGTCTACGGCGTCGTTTGTCATCACAAAAGATTATTTGTACACGTTTTGAAATCCATGCACATTTAAACTTCCATCGATTTCTCACTCGAGGTGCACGCACGGATTCCAGTCCTTATACAGTGCAAGGCTACAAAGCAATTTCTCCATTTTTTCTTTTTGAGTGTCTTATGTACTTTGAAATACAAGGTTATGTCAAAAACACACGAAAACAGTCTGTTGTGTCTTAAATGAAAGTAAACCGTCTATATCACAGCTTTGCGTCGTGTCCTGATCCCGATCCCTATAAACTTGTCTTGATCTTTATCCATATACACTTGTCCACTAGCCAAGACCGGCAGCAAAAAAGTCCATTTGTCCATTCTCTGTATGTATAAAGAGAATAAACACTTTTCTGCAGATGACTGATTTCAAGTCATCAAAAGACATTTTAAATATATAAAGTAGACTAAACTCAGCCAAAAAAGAGTGGAAAAGTAATGTTACACTTACTTTTTTACCACTGCCATTCATTGTTGTTTAGTGAAATTTCTAATTAAAACAGATTTTTTAATAACATCATTAACTTGTTAAAATATTCTATTCATTTTAAAAGGTGGAGGGGATGGGGGTGCTGTAAGGGGCTAAAAAAAAACATTTTGCCAAGGGCCTCCCACTGTTTAGAACCGGCCCTGTGTGAAAGTCTGTGGGCTCTCCAGCTTTGTGTAAAGCTATCTGTGTGTTTACAGACACCAGAGAGATTGCTGAATGAAACATGAAACGGAGAGGGAACACACAGGGTGAGGGTCCCGGGTGATCACTTTTCTGTGCTTACATTTCAAAGTATACAAAATGTGAGGAAAGACTAAGCTTGACAGACAACATAATCACACAAGATAACTTTTAAATGATGTTTTCATAAGCAGCAAGACTAGTGCTTCTGTTTTCTGAACATGAAACCCCGGTCTGTGTGAACTTGCTGCTGAGATGAACGAATTGACCTACTTTGTGGAAGTGATTTGCTTTGTGACCTATGACTTGGCGCGTGTGAGCATTCTCGGTCATTTAACAGACAAGCATGACTGATGTCCTAAAAGTAGAGAAACAAATGCAGGTCTTATTTCTTCTAATCTCTGCAGTAATTGTTTGGGCAAGCAGCCTCCATTCTCTGCATCCTTAGCAATACATTTGTGGTACACAGACGCAGATGCTGTTCTGTGCTTGGATTTCAGAAATAAACCCAAGATGCGTGGACATCAATTATATGTAATTTTTGAGGGAAAGATTTCCGGCAGTCGCTTCTATGGAAGACTTTGACAAGTTGTTCTCAAAATTAAATGGTAGTCTAAGGTGACCCAGGACTTTTGCGTTAATCCTCAAAAATAAATCATTTTTTGTTCAACAGAAGAAGAAAAAAAGGAAAAAAAATATGTTCTTCTTTAGTAGTTGACGATGTCCAAGAACTGAAAATTGTATACAGGTTTGGAACAAGTTTTAAAGTGAGTAGAGGCAGAAATGTCTTTTTTGGGCTAACTATCCCTTCAATACTGACATTTCAATAATAAAATCTATTGTTGTGAGCTTGTGTTGTCAGGTTTTAGTAGCTGATTTTCTATAGTTTAAAGTCGAATTTACAGGTAGCATACTTGTACATAGAAATGCAGTAAATTATGAAGTATCAGGTATTACACCAGATCAAGTGATTGACTTTGAGCACTAAAATGTTATAACCATTTGCAAACCACTGGAAAAAATGCAAGAAATTCAAATGCGTGCAGATCTTTTTAAGTGCATGTGCGAGGGCTGTGTAATATTTGTTTACTCATCAAATTCTAAAGAGAACCACAACTTGGGAGGTAATTAGGAATGTTATATACATAGAACTTCTGCATGTGCTAACTAGGTAGTTTTTTGTATTTAAAATCTTCAAAGAATAAGAATATAAACAGCGAAATATATATATATAAATCATATCAGCCCAGTTGACACTTTCTAATGAGGACGAGATGTTTGTTCTTCTCATAATCCTAAAGCTACCAACCAAGGCTATGTGAATCTCCTGCACTCAAGATAAACTTCAGTCCGAGTTAAAAACATTAAATGAAATTTGGCAGACCCAAGTACAGTCTGTAGTTGATGATATTTTTTCTGATGGTGTGGGTTTATGAGTAAGCGCTTTGTGTGACTAGACATTTAAAGTAAGTTTACTTACAAACTTCCTCTTCTGGGAAGACTGAGCTCCTTCTGTAAGAGAACACAAAAACATATATTTAGCTTAGAATTATATTACACAACACATTACAAGACTTTTCATGTTAAGAATTCACTTGATGTAAATGACCAAGTGAATTTGAATGATCAACTCTCAATTTATACCACTGTGCGTGTGTAGCACTTTTTAAAACTCTCAACCTTATGGTGAACCAAATGCATTTTGGGGCAGGATCACATGTTTGTCCAAACAATGGAAGCAACTGGGAATAAGGGGCTATAAATCATGTTTTGGAACTAAATAGCCATTATTTTCAATTCTGTATGATGCTGTGTATGTTTCAGAAACCACATACCTCACTTTTAAACATTATTGTTTATAAAATTGTCACGAAGGACTCTGATTTGTCACCGTGATGTTTCATTTGAAAATAAATGGGTGGGCACGTAAATCCCCCTCAATTAGAAATGCTAACACATGGACATCTCTCCATAATGCTCACATCACGCGCATTACGCATCCTCTGGGCCTATTAATAAAAGACATCTTTGCCTAGTCATTCATCGCCACTGCATGCCAACAGGTGACCTATATTTCAACGGAAACCCCAGGTGCAAATGGTGACCCAGTTTCACAGATCTGCAGATGAATCTATTCAGTCTTAAAGTTAACATGAATTTCTCAGCTTCCATTCATAAAGCCTTCAAGCATCTATGACTGTATGGGTATGTGATTGTTTTCTGGGCATTAAAGTATAATTTTGTAACCCTACAATTCAAGAGCCCATAAACGGATAATAATTAACATATAATAATTTAAGATTATAAATACATTATAGATTTTACTGTTGGTTATTCCTATAAAGCCTAATTGAAATACACAATATTTACGATTTACAGTATATCTCTAACCCGATTTTTCAACATTTTTTTTTGCTAGTAATAAAAGGTGGTATTTATGTTATACATTAGATTCTCAATTGAGAATCTGCAAATGATGCACTTTTGTCTCTGTAGAGGCTCATCGACCAGCTTATGAGAATATGCAGTGACCAATAGACACCAGCAGAGGGCATATGTTCCATTTAATGAATGTCATTTGAGACCTTTCATTCTATCCAGAAAATACAGCTTGGTTTCAACTGGTCTAAAGAATGAGATGAACTAATAAAGATCAAAAAGAACAACTGATGCTACAAGTAGCCTACAATATTTATGAAAGAGAGAAAGACAGAAAAGGGAAAAAAGTTTGCAATTATAGAGGAAACTATATTAACTTACAGACAAAACATTTACTTTATTGTTATCATTACTAACTGTAACAACATATGTGCCCTATATTGAAAATCAAGTTCCATGCGTTTAAGTCATGTGAGATCGGCTTCACTAGATGGCCAACAAAATACCTTGGTTACGGTAAAATCTCCGTGCCGAATGGCCTTCGATGGCGTATTGTTTCTTCTCCACACCATCTGGCTATTATAGTTGTAACTGTTTGAATGTGTCAGCTCTCTCCACTGAGCTAAGCGTAATTGTGTGACCCGAACCTGCTGATTCCCATTAATCAAGTGAAGAAAATCCCATTCCTGCACAGGCTCAGGGTGAAGCTGAATACTTAATAAAATTACATAATCACGATACCAAAAATATATAATAATTGTTTTAGTATAATAGATTCCAAGTTTTTAAATACAAAATAAAAAAACTGAATTAAAGACCTCTTTAGAAGACGTAAACAATGCTGGTCCAGAAGAACAAAATAGCCAACAGAACATTTGGAAATCAAGAGAATCTTTTTTTTAGGTACTCGTCTACAAATTTAGTAGTAGGCCTACATTTTCAAAATATTCTCCTCACACAATTTTTTTACGATTTTCCAAGTGTTAAGCTTAAGACGCATGAATTTATGATGTCCTGTCCATTTATGATGTACAGTTAAATTAAAAAACGTGATGACATTTCTATCAGCATCCAGATCTGAACTCCTGATACAGTGATGTGGTTTCAAGCTCCTCTGCTGCTGCTGCACCCTGAGATACTGAAGCCTTTCGCTATTCAAAAATAATGAATGAAAGAGAGCGCTGGAGCTGCTGGGGCGCACAGCGGGGAACAGCAGTGAAATGGTGCGACGTTGGCAGGGTTTACCATGAATTCAGCACTGGGCAGGCTCACCCACGGCTGAACATGAATATATTCATTAAGCTACTTTTCACCAGGAGCGCCTGTGGAACGGTTGCAGTATTTCCATCACGTTTTAATGGAATGCCAAAGAAACTTGGAGAGAAAGGGGCTTGTTAGAGGGAGTTAAAGAGGGTCAAACTATAATGCTGTAAGGATTTTAAAAAGATCCATAAGAGTGCATTTTGTTTTATCAAGAACGTTTTTTTATAAATAATGCAGCTGAAGTATCACATTTGCAAATTTCGAATAGCAGAGGGGAAACAAAACAAGATTTACATTTATTTAACAAAGCAAATCTAGTGAAATTTTTGGCTGTATGAATCATAGAAAGACTGCTGCTTACAATATCATGTATTAGACAGTGTATGCATTAATCTCTATAATTTCTGTAAATCATTCAGGTACAAATGTGTAAAATGCTGTACAAATTTGCCACAAGTTCATTCCCATTTGGAATCTTCTCAGAGTAACTCATCCATGTGAGTGTCACAGAGTTCGGTCATTCCATCTCACTTATCCACCACAGTGAATGATGGAACACATTAACATAGTGCCGCGATCGACCCCTCCCTGCTGGGACAAAGGTAAGACACCGTGAAGAGGTGAATGTCATAGGGACAGGAAACTTGTTATCTTCAGCCACAGAAGTGTCCGAGGTCTGATTAGTTTCAGAATCAGGCGGAACACGCAAAGACTGCTCGCAAAAGACAAGCACCAATCTGATTGAGGGGCTGAATGCATCTTCTAAGAGTCAAGGTGCAGAGATGTTAAAAAACACAGAGGCCGTGAATTCTTATTTTTGAATGATTAATTGAATTTTGAAGAAATGCATTCGAAGTATTTCTAAAGCATTCTCGGATGGTACCTGTGACTGTAGTGAAAAAATACCGGCAGCAGTAACAATTTGTTTAATTTGTGCAGTCTTTATATTTTCATTTTTTTCATTTAACTCTACAAAAAAAATGCCAATGGAAGGCAGTACTATTTGATAATTGAATGGAGGAAGAGAAAATGACGATGTCTTGGCGGAAAGACAGAGAACTCAGGGCTGACAGCCTGAGATGGAATATTGCTGCCTGGCGTGGCGCAACTGAGTTTCTGCAGAGCAATTGCAAGTGCATATAGTGGTGGGAATATCCTAGAGAAGGCCAAGGTCATTATCTGGACTATACTTGCTTTGGTAAGATGCTCCGTGGTCTCACCTTACCTCTTCTACACACACTCAAGCAACACAGATCACCCGGTAAGACCTGATTCCAGCGGTGACCGCACGGCACTCCGAAAAGCTGGACTATTTCCATCTTGATGCGCACCGACGCGCCTAGAAAAATGTACATTTAAAAAAACGAATATGCACGTGGAAAAAACGCGAAATGTGAAAAAAGAACAAAAAAAATTAACAAAAATGTGTAGCTCCATTGAGAATTCTTCTGTATTTCATGTTTTTAGCAGTGAAGACAGTAAAGTGTTTGAGATCTTAATTTATTCTCTTTATATTTCCTACCTGTTAGACACACTTAATCTAATGGGTTTGATTAGTAGAAAAAAAATATATATATTTAATAAATACATCAGTTGTTAAAAGCCAACAATATTAGAATGTCAATATTAGAATGTCAATTCATAAAATGATGCTGTTAAAGAAATTTGTTGTTGCTATATTAATTTGGAGATAAAATATGAAATTATTAGAATGTAAAAAGATATTAAAAAAATAAAAGCTGTGTGTGACTAGTTTGTTCATTTTTTTAATCGATTGACAGCACTTAAATAAATATGTTAAACAAAATAAATAGTGTATGTTTAATTTCATTATACGTTTTCCAAATAATCGAAGTTAATCGCACGAAAAGGGTGAAATTAATCGGGGTAAAAACAAAGAATCTATTGACAGCCCTAGTGTGAATGCATATATATGTAAACGTATATACGTACAAGTTCAAGATTTATAGTTTTAAAGTATATATTACCTAGCCCCCAGCACATAAAGGATCAGATAAGATAATTCAGGATTTTTTGAATGCTTTTGTTTGTTTTTTATGCAGCTTTGGACCAATCAGTCTTTTATCTCTGAATAAAATTAAATCTGAAATGAGCAATACAAGGTCATAGTTCTTCAAACATAATGTACCAGGTATTGACAGACAGTCAAATTCAAACCATCACTGGGCTTTTGAAAATTGCCACTCGAATAAATTCAATGTTAAATATTTTGCCCTAATTGAAATGTACTTAATCTTCAAGAAGAGCAGACCAGTAACACCATCTCACACAACACACACATCACTGTCCTAAACGTTTCGGCCATTTTGCATCTCTTGACCACAATATGGGACCTCCCGTTTACCAGTTACAACATCAAAGCTACACTGATACTGTTTTAAATACCTTACCATGGTAGTGAATGAATAATTCTCTTTGAATTTGCAACAATTCCGCACCATCTCAAGATCAAAAGTGTGTCAGCCCCTGGAATATAAAATGCTGACTTGTAAGTTGGTAAGGGCTTCCCCTCTCTTTCAACGCTGGCTTTATTGAGTTTCTAATGAAAAACAGAGTGAAAGCAGAAGGTTGAACAAATCAGCCGTTTGTTATTTTCCCCCTAGGATAGTGTTGCTGAGCCGCTGGTCAAGAGGAGCAATGTTGTTTACATTAAGATGTCTGATAAGATGAGCGCTTTTTACTGCACAGACAAAGCAAACTGAGTGACTCATTCTGTACGGCAAGGGTAATCTGCAACATTTCTTGCTTTTAGTTTTTCCCAAATGAATCTATTCTATAGAACAAAAGCGGATGGTGATTTACATCCAGATGGTGCATTTTCAATACAGATAATCACCTTTACCAAAATGCTAAGATTGAAAGCTGGACATTTTAACACATGGAATTTTGTGATATGATGTATCAATAATGTTTATAATTTTAAGGGAAAAAGGTGTGACAGAGTTTTTGCAGTGAACATTTGGGCTTGACTGCATCTTCATTTTTTGGATGAAGAATAATAGGAAGGCTAAATTCATTCTTTTGTCTACATTTTCTTTGTCTAAATCAGTGGTTCTCAACACTTATAGACTACTGGACCCCATTATATCTCAAACGATCCTGATGGACCCCCAAAACACGCGCTCACATCCCATCCCATTTTTCCCCCCAGCACAACAGCACATTTCCACTAAATTAGGTAAATAAAAATCTTGGTTAAATCAATATATGTAAGCCTAACTTAAAATTACACGTGACCATTTGATAGTTTTCAGTTGCATTACAATTACACAATAATCACAATGATGCCGTCAAAACATTCTATTTCAGTATCTCAAACAGTATAAACACACTTTACTGCAGATTATTCTTTTGACATTCATTTGTCAACAAGGACTTCGACCATACAATTAACTGATCAGTTACAGTAATAAGTAGTCATATGTAATGTTTAATATCTGTAGAAAATGATTGAAAAGAATAAACCATAATGAATTTTCCAACATGATAAAGAGGCGATCCCATTGTTCAATAAAAATAAAAAGCTTTAAACTTCTATTTTAAAGAAGTTAAAATAGAATGGAGTGAACTTTGAACTTTGATGGGCAAAACCTGTGAGTTGCCCAACCTTGGTGGGGACGAAAACAATTAATACTTTGATAAATTGTTTCTGTAATAACTCTTATGGGAATATTCATCATATATTGTTGTCTGTCCGTCCATTGCCTATTCCGCTTTTTGACTCCAGCTCTCACTGTATGCGTTTCCCAAACTGGCATTTGGGAAGGTCACTTGGCTGTTGCGGTGCATTACACTTAAAAACTGTTCCCGTGACTAAAAATGTCACTGGTTCGTTGGTTCACACGTTTTGTGCTTGGACACTGGATGCACAAGCAAGCGCTGCGAAAGCAGATGATGCACATATTTCACATTTCTGGAGTCGGGGTACTCAATCGTCTGCAAATATAACTTATGAGTGTGGGTAACGGGAGATGGTGAAAAAGTGCCGCATCCTGCATCCTCCCATGTCTTTGTTTTAATTCTGCTTCACATTAACACAGAACCAAAAACTAACCTTTAATTGAAACTATAATTTACTTTAGGGGATGAAAATCCATTTATATTTCTTATTTCCTTTGGTGCTGCTAGTGGCGCATTGAAGGTGCTAAATAAATACAGCATTCCTATAACCCTGAACAATCTTATACACAACCTAGCTACGAAAAATCAAGGGAGTACTGTCATTTTTAAACCTGTAACAGTAAAGAAGACTTTCAATTCAAGTGGAGAGTTTATTAGATAAAACATCAGGTCTGGAGTCAGTGGTCAGGTTGCAGGGGGCGGAGTTGTGCTATGGAGGTCAATCCAGCTAATAATGCGGTCATGACACTCAGAGATCACACAAGGCCACAGAGCTGTGTTTTCATTATTGGTAAAGGTCAGCTGATATGACAGACCTTCACTCTCTCAACATCATATCGGTTACGTTTTCAATTTTTTCCTCCTTTGAGCATCTTATTACGAAAAAAATTGAAGGTGGAAAAGAGACAAAGCTCTTTAAGTGCCTATGAGGCTACAGAGAACGGTTTAATAACCAGCAGCAGAAATAAGCGCATACACAAGCAACAAAACAAACAAAAGGGGTTGTGGAAGTGCATATAAGGCTATGGAGAACGGTTTAATAACCAGCAGCAGAAATAAGCCCATACACAAGCAACAAAACAAACAAAAGGGGTTGTGGAAGTGACAACTACGCCTAGAGCTGGAGTCTTTTCATCAATGTTTCAGTGGCCTGCGTTTAGAAAGTCGATCTTCACAATACAGCTCTGCCTTCCACTTCTGAACTGCTTATTGACGTTGTAAGCTACAGCAACACTCAAGGTTTTACTATTCAGAAAGAAAGTGATCAAAATAAAATCAAAGCTGTAAAACTGTGATTGATTTCCTATAGCTGCAAGAATAAAGTTCAAGACACTTAAACCCCTTTCAAACACACAGTGATTCTGGAAGAACAGTTATCCAACATTGCGTGATTTCCTAAACACCCAATGCTAGAGATTTCCTGTATCCTGTACACATTCCCGACTGATCCGTAAGGACCAAAATAAAATCCCAAAGTGACGTGTAATGCACACATTTCTGGGAACAATGGAGATGTTTGCTTTAATTCTTAATGACGTGCAAAGCGGTCAGACCTCAATTCTCTACATCACTCCAGCTGAAGCTTTTTATGTTGTATTGGTCTAAAACCAATAAAAACAAGTCCAGCTCCATTTATGTCGGACAATTTCCCTGCAATTTCCCCACTGCTTTAATGGATGCTTTTCCCTTTGAAATCTCTCAAAGAAGTGTAACTTTACCTTCTGTAACAATTTTTTAGCCAATTTGGGATGCTCCTGCAGTCTGCAGTAAGTAGCACATTTGAAGAAGTGTGTATTTACTGGCCAAGAAATGGACTCCCACAGCTAGATTAACACAGCATCAACCAAGCAGATAGGCGGCATACGGCACAGCGCATACAAATTTGTTTTAGATGTGCTGATAACTTCCAGAGGAGTTGAACACACGTTGTGCTGGACTGGTGGGCTTTTGCTGTTGGCATGAATACAGTAGGGAACTCAAACTACACCTTGCATCAGAACAAACATACTATTGTTGCAACATTCCCATTTTTGTTGGATTAGCACTGGTCACATTTTTGAACTGAACATTACAACACAGCTCTCAAGTAGATTTACAATAACTATACTTTTTCGCATCTAGAATTGTAGTTATCCCAAATTGTGGTTTTCGTGTGTTTAATTTGCAGTTAGAAATTAGAGTGTAATTTTACATCAAACAGCACTTAATTGAAGATTTCTGTCACTGATCATAAAAAGAATCATCTTAACCAATTCATGATTGGTTAATCGAATTTTGCATGGTTGGGCTTGATGGGATGCTGCTCAAATGAACATATTAATGTTTGTAATGTGTGAAACAAGAAGCCACGGTAGACTTACAGCTTACACTTTATATGCCGCAGATTGTTGCTTAACACCCAGATGCTATACCAAATTTGTGTGAGATCTTGATTCATTGCAAGCAGAACAAAAGCCAATGACATTAGGAAACATGAATGCCTTTAAGTTTTACAGGACAAGCCATTTCCATGTATCTGCATTTCGGATTTGGGCAATTCCAGTGTTATGAATGTGACATTTTCACTCATAACTTAATATATAAATTCTGAAAGAATATACTTATTAAATTGGTAAACCCCTGTAGAGTCCAGAAATCAGAAAAATATTGTTACCAAGTCTCACCAAAAAAAAAAGAAAGCTGATAAACGTTGTTCAAAACAACCGGAGGTAGACTATGTTATCAAGTAATTTGATCATCGAATTTAAGTTATTTACCATTTATAAGGCCACCATGCCTGGTTTCCTTCTGGTTGCTGTTGTGCACAGTTGTGTATGTTGTTAAGTCTTATTTGAAACGAGTGATTGCTATGGTCTGTCATTTACCAGAATTCATTGAGCATACTTGCTGTTATTCTGCATAACAGTGACATTTTATCAGATAAACGGTACATTAACTATGGTCATTTCAATATGTTTAGTTCAATGGACCCGTTTAATATTAAGATATACTATCATAGTTTATTCACTGGTGGATCTCCGTTTACTGACATTACAAGCGGCTGTTCAGCTGTACATTTCCACCCTGCACACACATCTGTCAAAGTTCCCGCTCTCGTTTACTAAACTTTCAGGATGGCAGAAGTGATCGGAAATGATTGTGCGAAAAATAGCCGAACCCGACAAGGTTAAAAATGCCTTAATCGGCCCCGATCCCGCTCATTACGATCAGCTCGGGACATCCCTAGTAATGATGATTTGTATTATAAGGGTGTTATTTTAGTGATAACACACTGTGCTGTTTAACTTATTTCGTTTCAATTATGACGCGCAAGTATGATCAAGACAGTATACTTTGTAGGACTTCTGTAAATTGAAATGTAGGAACCAGAAGCAGACCCAACACATGGAGAAGAGACGGTCCTTTCTAGAACATATAACGTATATATTATTATTTCCCATTTATGAGGAAAATCGGCCGTTATGGATGTGACAATTCGCTAGCATGACATGGAAAACTACGTTTTAAAAACAAACAAAAATTTAAGAAAGGCTTTACGTGGTTATTCAATTTACCAAATATTGACATCTGACCTTTCATAGGGTTAAAAGAGTTTTGCATAGAATTACAGTTCTTAGTTTATATTTATAGATTATAGCTGTAATCTCTACACATTAAAATGTGTTATAGTTTGTAACTAATTTATAGAAGTCTAGCTGTTAATGTTTTTTCTCCCTCATTTAATGATAAAGAATTATCTGTAGAGTAGCTTTACTGGTGTAGCATCTCCAAAATCATGGGTTCAATTCCCAGGAATGGACTTTCTCATAAAATGCATAAATTTAAATTGCTTTGTACAAAAGCATCTGTCAAATACAAAAGTGTAAATGTGGCTCCAGGACTACTGCGTGTGTTGAAAATAGACACCTACCGATGCTCTAATCTTTTAAAAGAAATGCAATACGATAAACAAACTAAATTAATTTTAAAGGGATGCATGTTAACTTCGGCATCACTTCTATGTTCTCCATAGTTCACGATGATAAATGCATAACAGCACTGTGTCCTGTTCAGCGAGTGAAAAATTAACAGCTACACATGTAATGAATGCAGTGTATTATTGCCCTTAGTGTGGAAAATGAGAATTGACTGATGTGTCCATAGAGGCGCAAATATCTTTCATTAGACATTATCAATCATGCTTATTGAATTCTGATCTATCGTCATACATCATGCGCAGTTTCACTGTCAGCTTCAGGGAAAGCGTCTGTAAGATTAGATTCCTCACTGTACACATACATCATATAGAAAAGCCACAAAACAACAAACATAAATACATTTAGCCTAGGATCTTAACTGATTTTGAATAAATGCTTTTTAATTGTTCTGCATTGCAGATTGACATTTAGAAAAGACTACAAACATTTATGTATACATTAAGATTGCCAAACAATTACCTCCAAGAAAATTACATGTGCAAATCTCATTAAAAGCGAAACCCTATGTTATTCATAAGGCCAATGTGAAGTGAGTGCAACTAAACAAATGCAGAAACAGGCAACCCTATGAGAGTTATGAGTTCACACATTCTCTGCAACTGTAATTACAAAGCTAATACAACACCACTACTGACTATTCATTCTAATTACCTGCCAGTATCTCGTGTCTATTTCAATATGTTCAGCTGACAACAATATCCCCTATAGAACAAGCCAGGCCTACAGGATATGGCCTGAAAGATCCATGTTTATTTGCAAGACCATATATTTTGGTCTCTTTGGAATGCATTACTGAACCTAATGTCGTAAAAAGAGGTACGTTCTGCAGGTAATAAGCAAATATGGTGATAGCTAATTAAAGATGTTTTTATAAAGGCATGCTGATCTGAGACTGTAACTGCTGTGACAGTTTGTCCTACTCATAAAAGCCTGTTCAATCCAAGAACAATAACTATTAATATGAAGTCCTTCTTAATTTGAGAGAAAAATAAAAGTCCACATTGAATATATAATGATAACAATACGGAACAATATAACTTTCAGTGTTGCATAAATATGCATCAATTTTCCGTTCCAATTTACATTTAAATCCATTCTGCCCCAAGCCCACATCAAATAAAACAAAAGCCAACCAACAGAAAAAGTAAACACATGAGTGTATTTCTTAAAGGTGATGTGTGTAATATTTAGGAGGATCTACAGACAGAAATGCTATATTGTATACATAATGTCTTCAGGGGTGTATAAAGTTTTTAAATAAGGAAGCACTTCTTTTTCTTACCTCAGAACGAGCTATTTCTATCTACATACAGTGCGGGTCCCCTAACGTGGAATTCACCATGTTGTTTCTACAGTAGCTCTAAATGGACAAACTGTTCTAAAGAGCAGATTTCGTAAATACATTCTCTCTTTCTGCAAAGAAGTGAAAACACAACAACATCTTTCTCCAGTGAGGGCCCCCCGTAGTGCTTCGAAAGGTTGGTTGCAATTTGCAAACTCACCGCTAGATGCCACTAAAATGTCCATATTGCTCCTTTAAAGGGAGATTGACAAAAAAAATTAATTCGGTCAACATTTCTTCAGCCTAACTAAGGTTGATATTCCAAGAGATGTTTGAGTAGTTTTGTGTTCATACAATGGAAGTCAATGGGGGCCAGTGTTGATAAATGATAAAATCATTTTGTGTTGAACTGATGCTATAAATGAATGCATTGCTTTAAACTGTGTTTTGCTTGATGAAATATTCACTGCAAACATTTGCTTTTGGTGTAAATAGTCTTTTAGGTTTAAACTTTCACATAATTTTTTTCAACATCAAGCTCCAAACTAAATTAAAGGTGACACGGTCTGTTCGGTGGGTCTCAAAACAATTGCCCTGCGTGCTGCAGGTCCCTTCATTTTATCTACATTAATCAGCAAATTGACTTAACCTCTCACCAACATCAACCTGTCTAAATTTAGCCATGTAACACTCTCACTTTCTGTGCTGTACTGCCAATTAACACAACGAATTCAGGAAGTTCCCTCACATCACAAAAAAAAGACTTCCAGTCAACACATACTACCTTGGATGTATAAGACTGTAGCCCAGGGCTATACAGAGAGTGTAAAATAGCACATTGTCATGCATTTGACTGACAAATGGAAAAAGTATCCAATAAAAATCATACAGCAGAACTGTGAATCTTGTCCTCAGGCGAGCCTTCTTTTTTCTGCAGTCAGCTACGCTGAAGCCCACAAAGTGTCCCTTTACTCGACTACACAACGAGGAGGCTACAAGAGTCTCTTAGAAGGTAATAAAGTACACAAAGATCACTTAAATTAACAGGCGATGAGAACACTTTACTTAGACCGGACAACCCAAAAAGCAATTATGTCCAATGTCATTTTAGGGATAGTTCTTCCAAAAATTAAACTATTGAGCTTTATATACAGTAGTGCTGTTTGGTTTCCAACATTCTTCAAAATATCTTCTTTTGTGTTCCTCACTACAAGGAGAGTCACATTGGTTTGGACTGGCACAAGGGTGAGTAAATGATGAATTATCCCTCTTAGATCACTAATGTCTAGAGTAGGGTTACACGGTGTACCGGTGCTACAGTAGGATAAAGCTTCAAAATAGCCGCTACACCTCTATTTATGAAACGGTAGTATCGTAGTACCGTAGTTAATGTTGCATACGAGCATTTATATTCATTTGAACACTTACATCTGCCATTTTGCGGCGTTTATCTCCTAAATGAATGTGTGTTTTGAATGACTCTGATGAGATAAATGATTTAAATTGGCGTTTGAACGAGTTGGTTAAATGATTCACTAACCAGGTGGAAATTGACGCCACCTACTGGCCGTCTTAGTTCTGCATTTATAGTAAGCCTTTTATTTCCCTTTATATATATATAAGACTGCTGTATCAATTAATTTTTGTCCCACATTTGAATTAGTTCCCACGTAAAAAATGATCTAGTGTACTTTAGTATTTACTACAGTAAACTACTAAAACTCATAGATACAAGTGTTTTTGAGTCTTATCATAGTAAATATTGAAGTTTACTACAGTATTTGCTACAATTTATCCACTTGCTACAGTTAATACAACAACATATTCTAGTGCAAAGTAAAATACAGTTCACTATAGTTAATAAAAAATGTTTAAACTAAATCTGTATTTTTTGTATAGATTTGAATTATATGGCACAGCATCGTGAAACTACTTGGTATCGAGATACTTCAGCTGTTATAGTGTTGTAAGACATGTTTATGGTACAGTGACAACCCTAGTCTAGATTAGTAAAATTCCCATTTGCCTTTACATTATTACAGACAAACACGTCTACCTTAACATTTACACTTTTTACACATACACAAATCCAGCCATATGTTCACAATATAAAGATTGTATTAAAAACATTTACAAAAAATATCAACAATTGTTCAAAAGGTAGCATTCATTTTACAATTAATCCATCATCTACAATCCATCAATATAACAATTACATCCTAAACTGAACACAAAAGCGACATTTCTTAAATTCACATTTTCACAGACAGACTAAATATGCATCAGCTTAAAAAACTGGACAATATGTGTGGATGCGTTGATGTAAGCAAGTTATTTCCAATAAACTATTAGTCTAACAATCACTATCGCAAAGTAAAGATCTGGGCAGGGATTTTGCAGCGTGAATATGTCAAACTGAATGATTTGAACAGATAATTGTTTTAAAGTAAATACCTACTTCAATGTCACCATTCAGATCTTAAAATCCCAAATTCTTTATTAACTGTGACAAACCAGCAGCTACTGAATATTGCAGATAAATACATTAATATACAGTCCTCTGACAGAAAAACAATTTTAAATTTGGTCAAAAATGACTTACTTTGTTACAAAAAAAAAGTGTTTGTTGCGTTTAATCAGCTTTGTAAAGTTGTTTTACATCAACAGTAAAACCACTTTGCAGACAATCATGTCAGAAATCAATACTATTTTTGCACTTTACAGCTTTTCTCAGTGGCATCTAAAATATCCTAGTGGTGCTTTTAGAGTTGAAATGTCTGCGCATGCAGACACAGACTCTATTTTATTATTCAACCCACACATCAAGTGTTCCCGTTAAAGCAACAAAACTCCCGATGAAGCAAACGCCCCCACGTGCCGTTGCGCTACATTCCCTACCTGTAGCCCGCGTCTCCTTAGAATGCTGGACTCATCCATGCTGGAGAGGCAGAGCACACGCTCTATCGCTGTGTGCACGTCTCTCGTCGCTACTTATACTGCACTGCACTGCCTCCTCCAGCGTACCGGCAATCCTACAGGCATGCTCCATCCGATCCGAGCGGCTGCAAAGGACTTACATCAGAACTTATCTGATTGGAAGGGGCCGGTCAGCTGACGTGTCATAGTTTCTCTCTTTGAACTTCAGGACAATGTGTGAGGATGTACGCGTTTGAAGCAGAGTCGATGCGAGCGTGTGAAAGAGAGTGAGATTGTGAATGCATCCTTGATAATAGAGTGAGCCAGAGAAAGAGAGGGAGATGCAGGAGGGGCGAGTGAAGAGGTGGAGGTAAAGACAAGCAGCTCAAATTCAGTGTAAAAAATCTCACAGGGGCCAACGATTCATTCACCCCCAAGCAAACACGTTCTTTGGTGCCCAGAGTGACCGCACGGGGAGAGGCAGGAAATCCTGTCATGTATTGTTTTGCCAAAACTAAACAATGCAGCTGGCATCCTGTGTGTGCGAGCCACCATCGGTCAATAGCATTGGTGATGTGATCGTGAGGAGTATCTATTTATTTTTCACTGGAGGTGCTGATAAGGAGAGTGGTGTGAAGGTCAGAAGGCTGGGTGGACAGCGGTCACGGCCAGGGTGAATTGGGTCTGTTTTCAAGCAGAAATAGGATGAAGGGACTGCACAATTAGAGGATAAGAGTGCGCAGGAGCACATGGCACTTCCTGTAACCGCTTGTTTGAAAGCACTTCCTTCATTATTGTGATGAACCACAGCTGAAGGGTATCAGGAATGAGGTTTCCATCACCACCATATTTGTTAGACAAAACACCAGGCAATAGACCGCAAAAGCAATTAGATCACAATTTCCTAATTATTATTGTAAGACCTTGAATTATTTAATTATAATCTAACTGCGTGTTCATATTAAACGCGACTTGCACAAATAAATCGTGCTTTCCTGTGTAGTTGGACGCTTGAACAATTTGAGTTTACTTGCTTTATTCGAGCGTCAAATTCGCTTCACTACAGACGCGAATTCGCATTATGGGAGGGGCTTCTGCCAGGCGGCTCCAGTCTCATATATAAATATATATATATATATATATATATATATATATATAGTTAAAATTTTGTAAAGATCGTTTTTGACAACATACCAGATTGACAGAGTAAGATGTATAGTACAGCTCCTGGTATCCATATACAGCAACAATGATTTTGTCCTCCATTGTTGTTTGGGATTCCTGCCTCCGCTCGCAACGTCATAATCACGTCACTACTAGAGCAAGCTCCTGATTGGTTAATGCGGCAATTTTTTTTGTCAAAGTTCAGTATTTTTCAACTCGCGCGAATCACGGGTCAAACAGCCGAAACGCACAATTCGCACGAATCGTGTCATTCGCACCACCTCTTTCGTGCAAGGAGGTCTATCGCGTCTTTGCATTGACTTAACATGTAAATCACTCACGCTAAACGCTTCATTCGCGTTTGGTCTGAACGCAGCATAAGAGTAAATTTCTTCAACAAACATGGTATCGTCTTTAGATGCTACGCGTGACATTTCGCAAAGAAATTAGTAAATAGGTTCCTTAAAAGATATTCTGTTAGGAAATACAACAGTTTGAGATGCATTATTTTTTGTGGGTTTAAAGTGATGGTTCACTGCCAAAAAAAAACTCTGACATTATCTACTCACCCTCTTGTCATTTCAAACCTGGTTGACATTCTCCCACAGATCCCAAAATAAATTATTTTGAAGAATATTGTTAACCGGCACCGATTCACTTTTTTGTGTCTAAACAATGGAAGTGAATGGGTGCCGGTGCATTTGCGTAAACAACTTTCTTCTTTTGTTTTCTGTGGAAGGAAGTAAGTCATACAGGTTTTAAATGACAAGAGGGTGAGTAAATGATGGGAGAAGATTTATTTTCTGGTGAACTACAACTTTATATTGAGTAGGTTGCATTTACACGGCTACCATGTTTTCAAACCCGCAACAGAGATGGCTCGGTTTCTCCTTGTTAAAGTATGAAGATCTTGACCAGAAGTGGACTGGACTTTAGGCAAAATGTCAAAAAGGCTCCCGGAGACTCCCCCCACATGGTCTAGGCCAGCTGGACTACAAACTGGTGGGACAGTCGTTGCCCTAGTACACCGATTGGGCAGAATAAACACCTTAAATTGAACCAGCTACTGCATTCCCCAAACCAACCTGACAAACCCTAAATCGGGTATGACCTGGTTTTTCCAGGAGGGTGCCCTCAAAAACTAATTATCCCCAGACTCAGCTCATATCATAATTCAATACAGTGTGATTTCCTGGGAAGCTCTAGTGGTATTTTTTAAAAATCAAATTCCCACATTTCGGTCTCCTGGAGTATTATCGGCCTGTGTCTTCTTATTAACATGTAGAGATGTAATTTTCGTGATGGCAATCGTGCCATTCACAATTGTCAGTTTCACAGTATGTTGTGCTCTTTTTTTTCACCTTCCCACAGACTATCTCGCTCCAACACACTCCCAAACCCTCAGCCTTTCTCGCTCATTCATTTCAATTCACCATGACTGCCCTGTGAATATTAAGTGGGCTCCCCGACTTCTCCTTGTTTCTCTGGCCAGGCTTGAACGAAACCATATATGGAGTAGCACAGAGATTGACAGCTACCTGCAGAAGATGTACCAAAGATTTCAGAAGGTCAAATGTTTAAAAATGTAATAAACTCTTCTTCGTAGTTTCATCCAGTCATCTACCTCAGCTTGTCTGCTGAGAGACAAGTGTTTCCTTGCTGAGCCAATGATAAGAAGCGTAATCTGACGTTGCCATTTAGATTTCCTGAGGCGCAGAGGTGGGATTAAGAATGTCTTTTCTCTGTAGAGGAACAATTGCAGAAGATTATCCAGAGGGAATAAGTCCCAATTCAGCAAGTACAGTGAACAATGGCAGAGGAGAACAATTACAAATTTTAGTTTTAGAGTTTAAGCAATAAAGACTGGACCAGTGAAAGTATCAGAAATTTCCATTTCAGTGCCGGGAAGGCTCCCTAAAGTGGGGTATAACTGCAAACACTGAACTTCCTCAGTCCCAAATGAATTCAAGGAAACTGTTTCCAACAACAAAGCTTTCAACCCAAGTAGGAAATTTAAATTGAATTGTCTAGACACAACTTCATTGACAAAAGCAAAATCTCATGCCATAGCCCTATTTCCTACAGACTTGCAGGAAATAAATTAAATGACAAATCCATATGAGCCAGGATCTCCGGGCCATCCACTTAACCTGATTTACCCAAGGAGGATGTCTTCCTGGATCAACATCCTTGACGAAACATTGCAGTAAACAAATCAGAGATTAGGGTTGCATTTAAGGTTTGGTTTAGATTAAGGGCTCAAAAAACATTTATGCTAACCAATTATGACCTATTACAATATTTTACAGGTTATGGCTGGGAATAGAGAATAAATTTGTAAACATATTATTTCTGTTGTTGTGGATACCAGACCATAAAAAAGATGGTGACACATCCCCATTTACTTTCACTGTTGAAAATTGAATCCAAAACTTTCTAGATCTGGCTGCTGAAATTTCCCCTGAATGTCATCATTTGGCACCAGAGTCTGTGTGGTGAGCGCGAGGTGGAGCTGCGGTATCAAGGTCCCAACTATATTTTTATAGTCTAACGGTCGTTATCATATTAGATAAGGCTTTGATTCAATTGATCCAGAAACAATCTTTGTGAAATCATTGGTTAGGGACTTGAACAAAAAAATTTGCCTCAACAACTAGTATACTTTGGTGAATGACATCATGCATGGTTATCCTTTCTAACACATGCTAAAAACTGAGTGTGTTGGCAGATGGCTGCACCAAGGTAAGCAAGATGATGTAGATGAAAAAGACGGTCAGTTCAGGGTCACGCTGGGGTCACCACAGGTGAGGAATACTGCTTCGGCCAATCATCATGGCAAGATGTCAGAGACTAAGATTTTCTTTCTTCTCTGTAGGTGGGTGACTTGAGAGGCTTCCTTATGGAGGATAGACATGAGAAAAACTAAAATAAGAGGGAGTGGAGAGTTAGAGGAAAAGAGGTAGAGTGGAAACGGGCTTCAGAGGTGAGAGCAGAGGGCCTGTGGTGAAGGCTGATTGAGTGACCTGTGAGGTCGAGCTCCGTTCTAGCCCATCTGAGTCTTTAAGGGGCATAAGGATCTAAGCCAAGGGACCTGCAGAGACCAAACACAGCACACATGCAGCCTAAAACCATAAGAGCCACAGTCCATCTCACCAGCCCAGACACAGCCAACAAAATGCAACAGAATCACAACCTAAAAACATCATATGACTGCGCCAAAACATCTCACGGTGGTCGAAACCCATACCAAACCAAATCATTTTTATTGCTTTCCTTCCAAATATATCTAGGTGACTTGTCGTAATTCGTGGGTCGGGAAATATGACACATTTTTTTTACTTATCACAGGATGGTGATATTTCAGCAGGAAACCATTTCAGAATAGAACGGGCCAGTGAGTCAAGAGTCAACATCCCAACTGCTCCCACTTCATCAGACAGACAGCTTCCATTTAACTCCTGTCTCCATGTGTACACACTGACATGAAGTAGGCCTGTAATTCAATTCGGGTTTACCAAATGGGACTTTCATATCCCTCCTGAGTTGATTCTGAAGGTCAAGGAGAACAAATGTATGAAGGAGTGCAAAATGCGACAGGAAAAGACACACACATTGAAAACCTTCCGCCTGAGTAATTTTATGTTGTATCTGATACTTGAAACATTTAAAATGGCTTGTGGTCAATGTCGACATCTCAATAAAAGGGGGACCAAGGGAGGTACAAACCCAGACTAAAACATATAAAATGGTACAAAAATCTGCAGTCCACTTTCTCGACAGTCTAGGTACAGTACAGCATTCAAGAAAAAAGTAAAAGAGCTTGAAGTTGAATTCTCAAGTAAATATTAGCTCTCTGTATTATAAACAACATAATATTACAGTAGATTAGGGGTGGGAATCTTCTTGGGTCACGATTTTAAATAATAATACTATAGACGTTTAACAAGTTTTCCCAATATCATTAACAGAATTAAAAACTCTCCATCCAATACTCTCTGTACAACAGTATTCGTTGTTTCTTGCCGTTCTGGTTCCCTTGTGCTAGAATACGGCTAAAAACAAAAGACACTGCTATCTGTGAAGGACATCTCTGGCCCCAATAATGAAGAAGGACTTGCGGCCACAAAGCCTCGACATCAGGATTATGACGTCTTATCTCCATATCTGGCCAAGAGGAGCTGTATTGATTTTCTGTCAAAGTTCATCATGCTCACAACACACAAGACACCATAACAAAAGCTAGTTGCATTTTTACACTGATCTAGGATCAAAATCTTGAGCTCTCATATAATGGAAAGAGTTAAGCTTTGTTTGGCTCCAACCGGTCCAAAATCAGCATGAAAAGTCAATTGCTCGGCGGAAAACCATGACGGGCTGTAATGCTTGGTGAAGGGCGTAGCATTATAGATTGGGGTTGAGGACATGACAAACCCACATGAGATCAGAGAGGCAAAAGTTTTTGAGGACTTGGCGCAACTACAACACAGATAACAATAAAGTGGTAGAGTGGGCTCTAAACTAGACAGATGGTTAAATGCTGACCATTAAGAAATCACAAACCAGAGCCTCTTGGGTTTAAGCCAGGAGAAAAAAGCTATGTGGACAGAGCCATCAAAAACCTTACGTTCCGCAAAATAAAAAAATTAAATTCATCTCAATGTCCAGTGGATACCATTTATAAAAAAAACTGTAAAGTTGATTTTCACATGTTTGCATTTTCTCAAGTAAATGTGAGTTTTTCTTGTCAATCCAAACCTTGCTACCGGAACGTCATAAAGCTAGAACCAATATGTCTCCTCCTCCTGTAGTATATTTCCATCTAGAACACAAACATCTGTAGTTCCATAGATACATATTTACAAAACAATATCTTACTTAAAATAAATTTTAACAACCAACTTTGAAAATGAAAAGAAAACGGTGGTTTCGTTTATAAAAAAAATTACATTGTGAAGAATGAAATTTTTTCGAGAGTAGATAGAATGCATTCACATACGATATCAATACATCCCTATAGCCCAAAAAAGACTTATGAAAGCTGATGAAAATCTCCTCTGGGGAGAGCTTGAACTCCAATGACTCACTGCGAGTCCCGCAATGTCATTAGGAATAAATAATCCCTTTGTAGTCGTCATTTGTATTCTATCCCGTGAGACCACTGCTGGATAGTAATAAAAACAGCAATCGCCCTGAGCGGACCTGTCAATAGAGCACAGAGTCCATTCAAAATCGCTCTAATAAATTGCATAATTCATCAGTTTCAGATATGAGAGTGTAGGGTCTGCTGTGCAGATTTGATTTATGGAGCACAAAACCCTCTAGTGAAGCTACAGGAGAAATGAAGGAAAGCCTGTACATTTTGATCAGGGGCTGTGACGGAATTTTTATGAATTGAGAAAACGAATTCATGGAACCGTTTGCGTCTGTTAGTAGGGTTGAGTATCTATTAATTCTTTTGCGATTTCAAATCCGATTCTGCTTATCGATTTCGAGTCTTATATCTTCCCAGTTTCGATTCCACAGATAAAGTAAATTATAATGATAATGTAATGACTACGACAAATAAGATGAAAAATTAATTCAAAACGTCACTGAAGAAAAAAAACTGTTAAGTGTGTTTCAAGTGGAAGAGGAGCTATATTTACTAATCCCTAGACAAATATATTTTTTTCAAACCGTATCCATTACTCTTTTATATTCACCTGGAAGACACAGTTCCCGTGAAAAGGATTCAATAAATGCAGAAGCATAGTAAACTAACTCAAAACACCCTGAGCTCGACCGAGCAATAAGATACCTATAGTGATCTTTGCTGAAAGGATAACAAAATCCCATTTCTTCTTTTATCCCGACTGTCTTTGACAACACACACTGTTTACAATGTTACTGAATATCCAAACAGACCCAAGCAAAAACCCATATTGCCTCCACATGAGGTATACAAAGGATAACTAGATAAGCTCACTCTGTGTGTGAGGAATATCTTTCCAAGGTCACATCTGAACTCTACAGGGACTCGTTTTCACTAAACAGCGTTAACATTCCCAAGACATCATCCTTTCCTTTGTATTTTGGGGGAGTGGGAACATCCAAAAAGAAACAGGGGGATTGGCACGGGGGGAGAACAGCATTAGCAATTCAATGGAAGTCTCCGCAAAGCGGGAAGGGGCCAGCCGTCATTGATTTTCAGTGAGGCTGATTTAGAAGCAGGGTCATGTAAACGGCCGATAAAGCCAAACATCGCACACGGTGGCTGAGACGGATACCAAACAGAAATCGACACAGACCCAAGTGAAAGAAAAACATGGGTTTTAGATGGCTAACGCCAGTCTGTGGCTGGCATAGTCCGACCACTACATAATGGGGAACAGCTTAAGTTAACATAAAATTATATATATTACTGCTTGCAAATATATTGTAAGCTGATCATCCATCATCTAACCGGTTAAGCTGGTCTAGGTCAAGAAAGAAGCGAGAGAGACATTGGAACCCCTAGTGATCAGCAGATCGGATACAGGCGCCAAGTAAATGACATTCTGTTTGTGCGGTATTGACCTTGCTCCCTGTGATCATTAATTTCAATCAGGTACCCAACATAGAAGCTGGGCCTCTGTTTACAAATGCTGGGGAGAGCAAAGCAGCCAGGACAGGTACTTTGGAAAGCCTCACTGAAACAAGCACACCTGAAACAAATAAAAAAATCTTAAAAGCCTTTAAATTACAAAAAAACAATAGTATTAACTAGGGCTGGGCGGAATGAAGGAATATGCCGTTGCCTCGGAATTAAATGTCAAACGTAAGAGATTTTTCTATTTCTTGTATTCTGCGG
The DNA here is from genome assembly GCA_008369825.1 of Triplophysa tibetana. Lineage (NCBI taxonomy): Eukaryota > Metazoa > Chordata > Actinopteri > Cypriniformes > Nemacheilidae > Triplophysa > Triplophysa tibetana. Next base: position 6,827,244 of record CM017901.1, on the reverse strand, counting down.
AATGTAAATAAGGAGGCGCGAGTAACTCGTCGCTTTGTAAGTTGGGATTTATGATGAAAAAACATGTGAATTAATGCACCCACAACAATACTCTTTTGACCTTCTTTCAGTCTGTAGTTTCGTGATAGGCTCCAGTCCAGCTCATTCTCACATATTTCAGAAGTCAGATTGTTGTGTAGAGCAGTTAATAGTTTTAATAAAGTTCAACTTTTAGGGAGCCGAAGACTTGAACTTGACGATCTAGAGGAATTTATTCGGGAAATGCGTTTCCATGTCTCATTCGCATTGACCCTTTTTGCAAAAAACAATAACCACCCTCAAGCGAGTGTAAAAACTTTTGAGAATTAAGGGCTTTCATTTCGAAATTATGCCTTTCCATCACACGTTTCAGAAGCGAAACTTCTTAATCTGCATAAAACTAAAACAATGGTTATGGAAACCCGGCTACTGGAATTTAATTAAACAATCCAGAGCAACAGACAGCAACTGGTGCTAGATTTGTTTTTTTAATTTTGTTACTAAATTAAAAACAAATTATCTCAAATTTATTGAAGACATTGAGCAATCATTTACTGTGCAGGCTGGATAAAAGTAACTTAACCTATGTGTCAACCAATTCTCCAAAAGCTTATTGAAGTCACATGTTTCAAATAAGAAGATTATGGGTCACACGAATATCCCGCCCTTTAAAAAAGTCACTCACAGCTAAGTAACTGACAAATCTGTATACCATACCAACAACTTTCATCTTAGAAGACATATAATAAAAAAGCACAAACATGTAAAAAAATGAAGACCTGGGTGTTTATCAATACATGGCAAAACAACTACATTCTGTAGATACACTGTATATGGAGAAAATTCCGGAACATGGAAGTGGACGTCCTGCAAAGATCAGACCAGCAGCAATCTTGAAATAAAAAAAACTATAAAATAGCTAAATGGACCCCATTTCGGTGAATCACTATTTCATTTGGCCGTCTATGGTGTTAATGGAAATGCATCGTGATATAAACTCCGGCATATAGGCATTTCTCAAATTTGCCCAAGACCACATGATGTTCCCCATTTCTTCTAGGAAAATTAACAGTTGACCTTTCAAATGTATACAGCGCTATCAGTGAAGGAGAAAGGCTAGTTCCGAAACCTTCATGGTTTGGTGATGCTTTGCTGCCTGAGGGTCTAGGTGCCCTGCACCTGCAGTCATTGAGGGGACAATGAATTCCTTTACCGGAGAATGTCAGGGTTGCCCACTTGAGTAAGTGTGTGTGATGCAACAATACAATTGCCAGAATCCAGATTTGAACAATTAAAATGCCTGAACAACTTTGTCGATAGTCTGTTTCTAATTTAAAAAAATACTTGTTTTGTGTTTCACAGAGGAATAAATCCCATATACATTTGGGAATTTATGGGTGAAAATCTTTGTAAGAATTTAGTTTGGATGAACTTAAAGAATGTTCTGGCAATATTCATCAGTGCCCTTCATCATTTATATTCATCCTATATTAGTTTTCAGCGGTCCTTCAAATTAGTCGCAACTACCTCTTTTATCATCTTTAGCAATCTCCACCAATGAAGTCAACATTGAACCAGACGCCTTCTCTTATATGCGTTCTTCAAGGATTCTTTGGGTGTCATCCTTCAAGTTTATTGTACTGAAAATGTTCCTTGTTATTTAGCACAACAGGACAAAAAAGTCTGTATTATCCTCTTCCTTTAATACAGCAGTGCCCCCTAGTGTTGAAGTTTATAAAATAATGAATGATCTCACTCAAACAGATGTCTACAAGATGCTGCTGTGGGAATAAAGTAATGTAGCATACTGACCAGGCTGGCTGTGAGGGAGGGTGCTGATTTCCCGAGGGTTTGTGAGCGCATGCGCACCAGGTTGGTGGTCTCAGAGCCTGTGGCTGACCATGCCTGCTGTGCTGAGACGTATGGCAGCAGGTACTTCCCTGGAAAATTGATGATGGTTAGAAATAATAGGAAAAATGGCTAAGAAAAGATTTTTGAAAAAAAAGGGTTTGATATTCACTACTTTGCTTGATGTGTACTACTGTCTTTTCTAAATGCATGAACTAGCAAACATCTCTCAAACTGTTTATGATCCAGGAAGAAATAAGATTCCATTAACAAACAACTTTTATAACTGTGAAAAAAAAGCAATTCATTATAAAATAGAAAAGATTTTACAACAAGGAAGTTTAAAACCTACAATTAGTTTCCGAGGTAGGCGGGGCTACCTGGCACTTTGCTACAGAAAAAGGAACCAGGCAAGTGATAAAATGCCCTTCTATTTGCGTGTCGCTTGTAAAGACATTGTGTCTTAAACGAATGTGATAAAACATAGTGTAACATATTATAAAGTCCCAGTAGGTATACAGAGTTTTCTGCCACATTCACAAACGATCTATCCACTGAAACCAAGGGGCAATCTTCCGGTCTCTCTCGTGAAACCAACACAGAATTGACTACAGGCTGGCTCCAAAACAGAGCAGAATCTCAATGAGCCCCATGTAAAAATGGCCAACTTAACTGCACAAAAAGACATGTTTACAGCATGGTACAAAAAATATTTTGGTCTATATAAGTAATCTTCCCCTGCATGACAACTGTGAGGGTGGGGTAATTTTTTTATTACGCATACGTTTAGATTATATTAAGCCTTAAAATTCTGCATAATTAAGGGCGGGGGCACTTGAGTGACATGTGTCCATTTAGCTGTCACATGCACATTTTTGTGTGAGTGTCAGGTAATTTACCTCAAGAGTAAGCTGTAAACCACTATAAACATTTAAATGTCAACCGCCAATAGGTGGAGCTTGGCGGGCGTGGTTTGTTTCAGCAACCAGGCACGTCCGCTCCTCCCACGTCCTGCCTCTATGCCCGTTTTTGATTATCAGGGAGCGATGCGCAAGGCCAAGATGGTTCCGCTCAGCTCCGCCTACCTTAGGCTTAATTTTTACACTTCACAAACCATATTTTATACAGTCTATGACTTAAACATAGTGATTCACATAATGATACACAATAATACATGCCTATTCATTGCACATTTAACAAACGTATCCAAACTTGACTGCTCCTTTTCAATTCCCAAGCCTGATCATCAGATAAACTTTCACAACATTAGGCTCCCATACAGAATTGAATGCGTTGCTTACTTACTCCTGTCATATTTAATTCAGTTAAGACCCAAATCATATACAGCAGATTTCCTTTAAACAAATTATTTACACATTGCTGATTTGTAATTTAGAAACCCATTTTATGGTGCATTGGGTGAAGAGCACATCTGTAGTTTATTATTTAAAACAACATCATATACTGAGAGAGAAACATTCAGAAAGTTTCTAACACTCCCCATCTCCTCTTATTTATCCTTTCCAAGAAACCATTTGACACACATCATTTTCTTCCTATATTTCTGTCTATTTTGATTTAACTTAAATGGTATGGTAAAGTGAAAAGCCCAGTAAATCACACCAAGCGTGACAAAGCTGAACAAATTCAGAATAAAAGGAGCAGAGGGGATTGTTTGGCCAACACAAAACCTAATCATAATGTTCTATTATTTCGATTTCATTTATATTTGCTGGGACATAGAAAAAAAGATGATTACCACTCACATAAAACATTATAGAATGAATTAAATGGAACCTCTCCACATGATTAAAATGGATTTATTTGATCATTTGCGTCTCTCCACTTGTTATTATCTGTGGATTGTTATTTCATGGCTTGAGTTTTTTCTTGATGTCTGACGTGACATCCTTTACATATGAATCAGCAGCCGTTTACCCTCTCAGGCTAAATACGGCCATATTCTCCTTGGCAACTGGCATGTCACGACAGCAATGCTCTGTTGTCGTGAAGCTGGTAATTTTCTAAAGCACTTAAAAGGACAATTATTCAGGCTGTAAATCATTCATTTTAGGTGGGACTAGTTTTCGAGGTGGGTGAACTTCATTATGTGTTATGAATAGAATTTTTGAGTGTGAATTTCACCCAATGTAAACAGTGCTGGGAATTGGATACTTGAATCATATCCATATTCTGGTATCCATCTATAAATATCAAGCTAAATTAATTTGATTCACTTTTTTTATCCGGTAATGAGTTTAGGGATAGAACATTACATTGACAGGGTTGGAAAGCGATTTGTGAGATGCAACAGAGGGCAAAACAAGATTTCTGTATTGCAGTACATGGAAAACGAAGAAAGGAAACAATGGTTTCAAACAAAAGGAAGAAATAAAAAAAGGAAAGGAATAGACTACAGCAGAGCAGAATCATGTAAAATCATATGTCAGGCGACCTATACCTAACCTGTATTTATATGTTTGTAGCTGCACATGGACATGGTTAAAAAAACAGGATACGTAGGAGGAAAATTGTGACTCCTGCTTCCACAGTCATCATCCACAGAACTCCAGGAAATGCCAACTTAATACCCTCAGCATATTTAGCAACGTGCCCTATATACTTGAAACAACATGTACAGTACAGTACATATGTTGAAGAAGAGCTGCATTATGTCAACGCAGAAATCCCTAGTTTATTGAAACATACTCTTATTCATCGATTAAAATAACAATGGGGACATTCCGTGTCAAAACAAATTCTGAATATTTCCCTGGCTTGAATTTTTTTGTCTATTTTTAAAGAAGCAAGATCAACGTCTGGAGTGATGATAAAAAAATGAAATGCCACCAATAGTAATTAAGTGATCTATTAATTTGTAAAGGGAGGTAAAGATGACAATTTTTACCTGAAATAATAGATATTCGAATAGCAAGTGTGGGCAGGCTTATTTCCGGTCGTATAACATTGTATGGGAAAAGAAGGATTTGTGGCCAGCAAAGATGGGTATTTTTTTAGATAAAAATTTGAAACCAATATATCAGTGATATAACAGAAAAAACTATTTTCATTGCTTTGTACCTTGTTAGGACAACACAACTCGATATAACAGTAAAGACTTTCTCTCCCCGTTAATGCTTTGACCTAAGAGCTATGAATTCTTCATCATATTGAAGTGTGCTTGTACTTCTTTTTCATTTTACTTTACATCATTTTTGACAATACCGTTTTAATTATGAATAATTCTTGTAATAAAAATAATAATAATACGGTGTATGTGTGCATACTTACAAAAGAGAATATCTGTTTCTAGGTTGGAACAAACATCATTAATGCTGCGTCCCAATTCGCCTACTTATAATATGCATTAGGAGTATGTAATGATTTTGCAATGGAAAATTATATACATTTTAGTGTGTAGCAAAACAATATGCATGCACTGGGACAAACTAACAGGAAGCGGAAGCCATTAACTGTCACACATATCAAAATACAGCTCTTCTTTCCTTCAAGGTGCTTATTTACTCATTTTTTCCTATGTAATGTTTATTGTATACTTACAGTTGTTAATTCAGTGAAGCGTCAGTTATATCATTTATTAATGCAGTGGAGCGTCGCTAAACTCCGCCTACTCGTGGTGAGTTGTGGGTAATATTAGCCGTTAGAGTGTGAATTGTTCTGCACTTTGAATTTATACAGGAAGTAGAAGACCATCTGGGAATCTTTGGAATACTTTTTTCAACATAAGATTTGGGACATACTAATTTTGCTTTAGAATGCTATTTAAGATGAAAAGTATGTGGATTGAGGCCTAGGTTTAAATCATAGATGGATCCTATTGCTTGACATAGGAACATCCTGCAAATATAATATTGTTTATAAAATTTAGATTTATCATAAAATAGCATAAGAGAAATTTATCTTCATTTTTTTCCAACATTTTTTCAATCATACCATAAGACAAAACTAGTAGCATTGCTGAGTAATAGGGCATATGCACACAGAGCGGGTTACTTCAAGACGCATATAGGATTACAGTCAAGGAATCAAATTTTTCAAACACTACGTCAAACATCTACAACCAAAAAGGTGAAGTGCTTCAGGCTATCCGTTTCAAGCGAGGGTAACTTTCACATAGGCACAAAGCAATGTTCAGCCGTAGTGCTGCCGGTTCGCTGATATTTGAATGTTTTCTAGCTAAACACATCATAATCACTTGGTGAAAAATTACCTCAATACTATGAGAGCGGAAGTGGCTTAGAGGGCTGTGATTTTAGCGAAAGCATGTCATCGCCCCATCTGCATATACCCCGTTGGTTATTATTAAAGAAAAAAATATATAAATAGGCTTTTTGGTAGGGCATTACCTGTTAGAGCACCCCCTAGGCTTCCTCGTCGGCGCTCTCTGCCATCTTCGCTGAGCTGTCGCTTAAATTTCTGCACCAAACTGGCACTGTTGGAGACCTCTGGGTTACTGAACTTCCGGAAAAACATGGATGGGGGGTAGAGGAGGTTATCCGACTGTAGGAGAGGAAGAGATAAGATCAACATTTTGTTTAATCTGGGAACTATTAAAGAGAAGATCACAGATTACATTATAAATAGAACTCCACAGTCCACAGCAATATGCAACATGTAAGACAAAGGGCAGCACACCCACTACCGACAATCAGCTTAATCTTGTATTGTATTTAACTTATAAAAAAACGTATGAGCTAAAAGAATATTTTTTTGTCATTCGCAGTCTCAGGTTTTCAATCATCCCGATTAAATTTTCAATAATCAGTTGCTGTCGAAACCCTGATATCCTCCTCGGTATCAACACAGTTGACATATTAATTTTATAATCGCTATATGTTACATAACAAACAATTTCCTCCACATTTAGTTCATTTGAGGTTCCATCCTTTATATCCCTTTCACCCCCCAGCTCTCAGTGAACATAAGCCACAGATAGATTCTCTCTAGACACTCAAACACATTTGGGCTTTAACCTTCCAATGATAAACAAACGAGTGGAGACTTTAAAGTGTCTTAGGCCGTGTTTACATTTGACTTCTTTTTTGACAAGAGAAAGTTGACAATGGCGCTTGCAGCGCTGTGGTTACAAATAGCAGCCGGCAATGTTCAAAGATAGAATTTGTGCATGGAGGCAGGTTAGAGAGACAGGCTCCATAGGAAGCATAACATAATTATATTTGAATATAAAGTAAGAGCGTCTTTGCTATAACCAATCACATATTTAAAAACGACAATACTATTTTCACGTAAAACTATGCTGCAATGGCCGTTTCGACCGCCACTTAATTTTTTTAGAGCTTGAGCGTTTTGACCACTTACGTTCCTCGCATGTTGTTATGGAAACGACAGGTCTCTGTCACTGGTTAGCTGTTTTTTTCAGAACAGTTGATTTTTTTACACCAAAAGACGCTCTGAGGTGCAGAAAAATACGCTTGCATTTAAAAAAGCGCTCAGGACTTTTTTGAAAACATGGTTTACTCCATAGAATTATATTGTAAAACAGATGCTAGCAGCTTCAAAAAGGAAGTCAAGTGTGAACATGGCCTTACACAACAAAGTGCTCATTATCAAACCAGATTTCTCACTGCACGCAGTCAACAACAGGGCGTCAAAAACAAATTTGTGACTGAAAATTACATGGGTAACAGAAAAACAGCTTTTTATACAGATTTGTATTATTCAATAATCTTATATACTATTGCAGTGTAAAAGTGTGTTGGTTGTCACATTCAAAAGTAAAGACCTGCTCCAGCGCTGTTATCTCTTACAAGATATCATCTCCCCGCACTGTTATTTACAGCCCCACCATTTTTTACTTCACATCAAGTCATATTTTTTCCTGCTGAGCTGGTATCACTTGGAAAAGTTAAAATGGCCATGCATTTAAAATGCACAACCTGCTCCCTTATTGTGGGATATATTAAAAACTGCTATTAGAGAAAAAGCGCAACAGGTTATTCAGGTCTGCGCATTATGCTTCAACCCACTGAAATTAACAACCACACCAAAATATCAGCTTGCAGACATTTCCTGACTACTTGTTCTATGTGGTTAACTTGTTCTGAAAGTTTTTTTTCTTACATTGCCATGCCGTGCACTTTATGCTATGCAAGATATTATCACTAATCAGAAAATTCAAAGACTCGAGTTTTACACTGATAGAACTAAAGCTTTCATTTTTTCATTCAAGATTCAATATTAACTTTCCTGTTTCAAGTGCTTTTAATGATTAAAATAAAATAAAAAAATACACAGAACTTATTAGCTTAACAAATTTGAACATTTTGCTTCCGTGTACTATTAAATTACACAGACTAACTTAATATTAGCAACCATTAATATATTTAGAAACATAATAAATGAAGTACATGATAAAATGTGCCTATGGTATACACATGTTTCCACATTGTATTTACTTTGAAGTAGCCGTATTTAAACTATTGCAATAATCTGTATCGTTGGAAAACTGATTTGGACAATATTGGCAATATGGGCAAGTCAAAATACTGTGAAAAATTCTACATAAAATGTTAGAATATTTGTTTACATTTTTCTGAAACCACTGTAGCTTCCCTTAGTATGGTCTAATGTATTAGTTCTCAATCTTTTCGGGTCATTTACTTCTATCAGTTTTCTGTATTTCTCATTTAACTGCATTTGTGCTATTTTAACCTCTCATTGACCAATCATCCACAGTACATTCTCATATATCAGTATCGGCGCTGGCTATTACAAAACCCATATCGGTCCTCCACCAAAATGTATACTAAATTTTTCAATTTTCAAAATGTTGCTTTATATCATAAGTGATACATGTCTTTTTTCCTACGCAAGTTATTTATAGTTAAAAACGACAAATATAAGTAGAGCAGTAAAACCAACAATAACGGTCACACATGGACACAGGACTTTTAAAGAAGAAATGATTCTGTTAGTGGCCCAATGACGTGTTTTAGTCATTAATATCCAGGTTTTGAGGTAACATTAACGGTCCAGTTTAAGTTACACCGGTAGTTAATCCTTAAGGTTTGGGCTTTAACAATAGGAATGGTGATTTAAGTAATCGAGACACACCCAGGTTAACAGTTATTATAAGGAATTGACGTCATTCCATTTACCTGCAAAATCTCAATATTCTTCTTAATCTCAAAAGGGCATAATCACTCAATGTGTAAAACCTGGAAACCTTTCTAGTGGAATGAAAACAATTTTGGACTTGAATATATTTCTTACGTTGTACATTGCTGCATTGCAAGCAGCTCCACTGTTAGAGCACTGTTGGTCGTACCGCTTGAATTTAAAACTGAATCCATGTTTATATTGTTAGTTTTGCATTATTACTATCCCAAACTTCATCATCTCATTGTTTAAAGTTGAAAGGAGCTACTGCAACTTGGGTTAGGTAACCTCACTCTGAAACAATAGTAGAATAGATGAAGAGGTTCCTCCCGGTGTATGTAAACACATGGAGGCCCAGCAAGTGTTTTCTAAGAGAACACCCTCTCATTTGAGGGAAATAATTCATGACACTATATTCTCTTGTTTGGAGTAGCCCAAAAAGAAGTAACATACCAAGACCTTTTGGAAAACATTGCTACAAGACTTAATTGAATAGACTACTCCCTTAAGGGAACAGCAAATTTCACCCATGGCAAAATACTTTACCATGTGGGGTGCAGATGGATTTTAAACATGAAAAAGATGTGTCTGTGGTTGTTGTAAAAAGCTAAAAAATTGGCAACCCTACTCTTATAGAAAGCTATCGGTTAGCATTCTAATTCCTCGTAATGGCAGTAGTTTAGTTGGCACGGGACCCCATGGAAGTACACAACTAAAATCTGTTATTTTTGTTCACGGACCTACATTAACCAACATGGGAACCAACAAAGGGGAACTCCGGCCCAATATAAAAATTCTGCCATTCATTAAATCACATTAAATCAGGACCTCCGTTTTTCCCCAAAACGCAAATTAAATACACGGATACACTCTTGTGTGGCTCTCGGGAACGAAACTAACCCTCAAATCAGGACAAATCAACGCGCGTGAGTCCCTAACAAAGTCTTTTACAATGAAAATATACTCGCAGGCTGCGAATCTGAAGTGCCAGACTGTCTTTACGAAGTTGTTACGGTTGGAATCGCCCCACATTTTAACAAAAGCTTTCGTGCACAACCGGCATTGATCCCAGGATCGTGAAGCAATCATCTGTGAAATGCGCAGCACACACTTGAATATTCGGATTGTACTGTTCTGGAACAAGATTATAACTAAAATGTAACCATTCGTTTTTAGTTGTCTCATCTAATGGAAGGGCCAAAAAATATGCTTTCTTTTCGCAAGGAAACACACAGCGTCTCAACGACATGGCAGAAATTTTCATTTCTGACTGGAGTTCCCCTTTAATCTTGGAGAGATGCCAACAAAATCAACACACAGGTGAAAAAACAAGTGACACCTTATCAGCATTTAAGTTTTAAGATACTATCTATCAAAGAGTTTGTGCTTGCATTTTAAAATAAACTCAGCTAAAGACTTGCATGTTTATCACTTAAGATTGTGTTATCAATTCAGGGCACCTTAAACAACTCGCACAACTCAACATCTGACCAAAACTTATTTGCTAAAGGCCTCAGAAAGACAAGTCAAGGTGAGGTTCTCCAGGAGGAAATATGTGGCAACTTTTCTCAAAAACATTTATCTTGCAGCCAATACTTTTACCACAAACTTCACCGTGACTCACTGTCCCTCAGGTTACTGTTTGTGTCATCTTTATGAAAAACTGAGGGTCATACGTTGAAAAGCATTTAGAAAACTCAAACTTGTCTACTGCCTACTACCTGCTGATTTAGAGTTAAGAGTCTCACAAGGTAAAACATTTTATCTTTTATAAATGGTAGATAACATCTACTTGGAGCAACCTGGCTTAATGCCCTGCATTGGACAATCATGGCTGGTCGGCCAAAGGTCATTTAAAACAATCTATGATTGAAGTTGTTTCACTTGTTTCATAAAATATGTAAGCAATTTCCAACACAAAGTCTGGAAGTATTAAAAATAATCATGACGATACAAGTTCACGGCTTGTCTTTTTTGGCTTGTGAATTGATTTTTTCCATCAGATTAAATGACTCATTTCTTTAAAATAAAGATCCATTTACAAATTATGGTGCATATTAGTTTCAAGGAATGAAAGGCTATTTTCAAGTAAGTATAGTTCTAGCTTTTCAAGTTATTTCTATAGAGAGAAATTGGGTTGCTTGTCTATTAGACCAAGATGGCGGCGCGTGAACATCGCGAGGCTCTGCGTCTCTCCAGTTTTAGCATTTATATAGTGTTTTTCTTGCTCATCTCGGGCCTGTTCGTACAGAACAGTTGTGCCTTCACATCGTACACCCGGCAGGAGCTTTTGGATATCGGTTTGCGCATTCCCGGAAGTTATATCAGCAACATTCAACTCGTCCCTGAGAACATCAAAACACCCGATGCTACGCACCCCACACGGCCGGGCGGAGGTGCTCGTCGGCGGCGTCGAGATCGTAAACAAAGGCGGGGAACGCGCGGAGGGCTAAGAGCTAAGCTAAAGCTAACACCACACCGGCTCTCTTTACCCAGCATTTTCCTTGCTAATGTACGATCATTAGTGAACAAAATGGATGAGATTCGACTCCGCATCATCAACAACAAAAGACTTTTGAACTGCAATGTCATAATCTTCACGGAAACATGGCTACACAGCGGCATACCGGACAACGCTATTGAGTTAGCGGGCTACCACACACACCGGGCGGATAGAACGGCAGAGGAATCCGGTAAGACAATAGGAGGGGGACTGTGCATTTATGTCAATAAAGCTTGGTGCACGAACTCCGTTATTGTCGGGAGACACTGGTCGGCTAACCTTGAGTTTATCATGGTTAAATGTAGACCGTTTTATCTGCCACGGGAATTCACTTCCACCATTATAACGGCTGCTTATATTCCACCGGATGCTGATGCCAAGCTTGCTATGAAAGAACTTCATGCAGCCATCAGTAAACAACAGACTGCTCACCCGGAGGCTGCATTTATTGTTGCGGGAGATTTTAATCACTCTAACTTAAAGACAGTGCTCCCTAAATTTCACCAGCATGTTTCCTGCCACTCAAGAGGAAACAAAACTTTGGATCATGTCTACACAAACATGGCTGAAGCTTACGCCGCGACCCCCCTCCCCCACCTGGGTCAATCTGATCATCTTTCTTTGTTCCTCACCCCCAAGTATTCACCACTCATTAATCGTGTGAAGCCATCAGTGAAGACCATCAAGGTGTGGCCTGCGGAGGCAGACTTCACACTCCAGGAAAGGTTTCTACACACAGACTGGAGTATGTTTGCTTCTCAGGCCACCAGTGGCTCTCACACGGACATAGACAGCTATACCTCCTCTGTATTGGACTACATCAATACCACCATTGATAGTGTCACAACTCAGAAGCAGATCACCATATACCCTAATCAGAAGCCATGGATGAACAAGGAAGTGCGCCTCCTGTTGAAAGCACGCAACACCGCATTCAGATCAGGTGATGCAAAGGCCTATAGTACATCCAGGGCAAATCTGAAGAGGGGCATCAAAAAGGCCAAGCACTGCTACAAGTTGAAGCTAGAGGAGCATTTTACCAATTCTGACCCTCGACGCATGTGGCAGGGCATCCAGGCCATTAGTGACTACAAACCCATCCACTCCACCCCCATAGCCACAGATGCTGCCTTTCTGAACGAGCTTAATGACTTTTATGCACGCTTTGAGAGAGACAATAAGGAACCCGCCACCAGGCTCACACCTTTTACTGACCACCCAATCATCACACTAAACTCCACAGATGTTTACACTGCACTAAGCCGGATAAACGCACGCAAGGCTGCTGGCCCTGATGGCATCCCTGGTCGCGTACTCAGGGCATGTGCGGAGCAGCTCTCTGGGGTCTTCACGGATATCTTCAACCTGTCCCTCGCCCAAGCAGTTGTTGCAGCATGTTTCAAATCCACCTCCATTGTGCCCATTCCGAAACATTCCAGCCCGACATGCCTGAACGACTACCGCCCTGTAGCACTCACACCCATTGTTATGAAGTGCTTCGAGCGGCTGGTCCTGTCACACCTAAAAGACTCTCTACCGTCCACACTGGACCCATACCAATTTGCCTACCGCAGCAATAGGAGCACAGATGATGCAGTGTCCATGGCGCTGCACTCCGTGCTCACACATCTGGATAATAAGGACACTTATGCACGCATGCTGTTTGTAGACTTCAGCTCTGCATTCAATACCGTCATCCCTTCCAAGCTAATCATCAAACTTGGAAACCTAGGCATTAACAACTCAACCTGCAACTAGATTATGGATTTCCTGACGAACAGGCCTCAGCTTGTTAGGTTAGGCCACATCTGCTCCACCACCATCACCCTCAACAATGGTGTACCACAGGGCTGCGTGCTGAGCCCCTTTCTCTACTCCCTTTTCACACTCGACTGCAGACCTGTGAATGGACCTAACTCCTTCATCAAGTTCGCAGACGATACAACAGTGATTGGTCTCATCAGCAACAACGATGAGACTGCTTACAGGGAGGAGGTACGGCAACTGGCCACATGGTGCTCAGACAACAACCTGCTCCTTAACACCTCCAAGACAAAGGAGATCATCGTGGACTTCAGGATGGCGAAAGGAGGCACACACGACCCCATCCACATTAACGGGACGGCTGTTGAACGTGTTTCCAGTTTTAAGTTCCTGGGGACCCATATTTCGGAGGACCTGTCCTGGACCACCAACACCTCATGCCTGGTCAAGAAGGCTCACCAGCGTCTCTTCTTTCTGAGGACACTGAAGAAGAACCAACTGTCTTCAACTATCCTGGTGAACTTCTATCGCTGCACGATAGAGATCATCCTGACCAACTGTGTCACAGTCTGGTACGGGAACTGTTCTGTTGCTGAGCGCAAGGCACTGCAGCGGGTGGTGAAAACAGCCCAGCGCATCACAGGGACTACACTGCCTTCCATTGAGGACATCCAGAGGAAACGCTGTCTGCGTCGAGCTCGCAGCATTCTCAAGGACTCCTCTCACCCCGCTCATAGACTGTTTACTCTCCTGTCTTCCGGTAGGCGCTTCAGGTGCCTCCGGATAAGAACCAGCAGACTAGGAAACAGCTTTTTTCCCAGAGCTGTTTCATTATTGAACTCTGTTCCCCACTGATTCCACTAACCCTCATAACTTTAATGCTGCTACTACATTGTTTACATTGCATAACAGGGCTGCATCCATGACTGAACTGTACACACCAGTACTTCATGTTATCTGCTCTACCGGACTGTTTACACACAAATAGCATCATTTGCACTCTATACTGCTCACTTGCACACCAGGAATATTACACTGAATGCTCATTTGCACTAATAAACTACTTTCATAACTGCATTAACTCATCTACTGCACTGTAACTCATCTATTGCATCTATTGCATAACTAACTGCATCCACTCATCTATTGCACTGTAACTTCAATAACTGAATTAACTCATCTACTGCACTGTAACCTTAATAACCGCATTAACACATCTACTGCACTGTAACTTCAATAACTGCACTAAATCATCTTATACCCTGTAACTGTATTATCTGCATCTACTCATGTATTGCACTATAACTTCAACAACTGCATTAACTCATCTGCACTGTAACTTTAATAGCTAATGTCTGTAATTAATGCACACTCAAGTCACTTTCACTATTGTATTGTCTATATTGTTATCTGTTCATAACCACCTGTACATTAATGTTCACAGTATATAGCCTTCTGTATATATTGTTCATAGTACATACCGACTGTCATATTTTCATACAACATTTGTATAGTATTTCCCTAAAATTGTATTCTGTATTTATTCACACTGTATATCCTGCACTTGCTAATTGCACCTCTGGTTAGACCTAAACTACATTTCGTTACACTGTACTTGTATATGTGTAATGACAATAAAGTTGAATCTAATCTAATCTATAGTCCATTTATTTACAAAGCCCAACATAGCCCTTCATTCATTTAAAGAAATGAAATATAGCCTAACGGTGCTTTGAAAGCAAAATGTGAACGTGTTTAAAACAATCTTTTGTTTTTCTGATATAAGATACAGAAGATTAGAAAGTTAAATTTTTTTGGTTGGAGAGTATACAGTAAATGCTTTTTCTTTTATGCTAATTTTATATTTTCATTGCTCTTTTTTCAGTACAAATATAACATTGCATGTTACTGACCACTTTTTTGTATTCAAAACGTGTAGATTACTTTAATGCAATGTAGCCACTGCAATTTACCAATTGCCAATATACATGTCTTATTAGGCCTATGTATTTGCTAATCAGTCATGCTGATATTATTTTCTATATGTTTTAATGACTAGTGACCTGTTTTAGTTTGACTAGGTAAAGAGACCATAAAGATACAAAGATAAATGTTTGAAATGTTCATCTGTGTTGTGCATCTTTAAAATAAAATAATTTTTATTCAATAAAAAAAATTGCCATTGTTCTTAAATCTAGAGTTTTCGGCACATAACTTTTCACTTTACAAAGAAGGTTACGAATTTTACAAGCTGAAATGCAACTCCCAATATAAACACAATCAAGACGTCATATCTTTATTCATGAGGTGGTAATGTTTAACCCAGGCCTGCTGGACACAAGATAACATCTCTAAATTATATAATACACATGACCTCATAACTGGCCGACTGCCAATGCTTCTTTACATATGTCAGCTTTCCATCTATTATACAACCAAATTTGTTGTAAAATACCCGTCATGCATTTAAGCTATGTTTACAGATCAAACTATGATTCCAATTTACAGCATAATGTTCTCTTATAAGACATTTCTGAAGTAATTTGCACCATTTCATTATTTTACTTGATCCGCTAATGTCAGCAAAGGCCTTTTTTGGCAACAATATCTTACTTTTAGGACTGTGTGAAATCGAAAACGTTTCAACCTCTCTGTATGACTCTGGTTATAAACAACCTTCCTGGATCAACGCCCTTGTTCGGCAGGACTTCAAAGAGTCAGATATGATCGGTTATATAATTCAAACATAACTCATGGAGACTATAATTTAGTCCAGACCTGTCTAAGAGGATTAAAGGTGTGTATAAGTGAAACGTTCAACATAAACCAACATATTTCCCTGTATTTTAGGAACTTGTGAGGACAGATAGCGTTCAGCCCTGCAGTAGAACGCCGTGTATGGGAGAGTGAATTCTGTGACCCGTGGCTTGAGTTGAAAGCACATACTGGGATCCAACTAACAAGACACACTCGAGCATAACATCTTAAGTTTATTTCTGAAAATACTTTAAGCAAATTAATTTAAATATCCAATACCGCTTGCAAAAGACAATAAGCAGATTCAATCTAAACAGTAAAATAAACTAAACTGGCAGTCAACCCATATTTTAACAATTTTACATGGCCGGTTGGTCGTGTAACCTTTGGGACGGTTAACAACGATATAATTACAATTATGTTGATAGACCACCATGCAAGTCCTTCATTCAAACATTTTTGCAGCTGTCAGATCCATGGATCAGTGCACAAGGTAATGATTTAGATAGAAGGTTCATTCTTCATTTCCTCTAGTATGAAATCTTGCTGGCCCTGTGCAAAAATTTGCCATCCTAAATCTATACAGACCGAGCCGTGTTTTTGTGGGCTAACCCCTATATGATTCAAATACCAAATGTCACATTCAGAAGGTCAAAGAAACACTAAGCTCAGTTGTTTTACCACAGGTGTTTCTCATTTTGAGGTAAAGGAGCATGCAGTGTCAGGAGAGCACATACAGCAGAAACGGACAGTGAGAGAAATTTTTCCTCTGTCTAAATCCATCCGTGTGGGAAAAAGTGCACAAAATTCAATGATAAAGAAACTACTTGTCTGGAAAAGACGAGATGCTTGTAGACACTTGTGCATACAGCTGATGAAGCAGAACTGACTAAGTACGGCACTAAGCAAACAAGAACATCCAAGACACAAGCCTCTAAACCAGGGGTCTCCAACTACTTTTCTTTGAGGTCCAGATTCCAAAAGTATAAAAAGGATGCGGGCCAGTTTTTCCCACATCATTATTTCTTGTTATTTTGCATTTCCGTTTATGATTTAATTTTTTTCCTTTAATACTGTTTTTGTCACAGGTAATTTATTAAAGCATGCAAACAAATATTGCATCCAGTATATACCTTTTCATGATGTTTAATTAACAGGGATATTGCCTTTTTAATTGTATTCCATATTTCCTAAAAAGCTTAATGAAATTGCTGGCCCTGTGCAAAAATTTGCCATCCTAAATCTATACAGACCGAGCCGTGCTTTTGTGGGCAAACCCCTATATGATTCAAATACCAAATGTCAGGCCTACTTCCAAGATTTGGGTGGTATTGTTTTATTGAATTAATTGAATTAATGAAAGTCAAATAAAGAAAAAAGTAAAAAAACGCAAATACATTCAGCACAAAATGAATCTCTGCCCCTTGACGTTAAACTGGCATCTAATAAAGTGAAACAATCGGTCTCTGCAAGAAACTGAACGCTATTATCGCATCTTCGGATGTACAGTGCCTTGCGAAAGTATTCGGCCCCCTTGAACTTTGCGACCTTTTGCAACATTTCAGGCTTCAAACCTAAAGATATGAAACAGTAATTTTTTGTGAAGAATCAACAACAAGTGGGACACAATCATGAAGTGGAACGAAATTTATTGGATATTTCAAACTTTTTTAACAAATAAAAAACTGAAAAATTGGGCGTGCAAAATTATTTAGCCCCTTTACTTTCAGTGCAGCAAACTCTCTCCAGAAGTTCAGTGAGGATCTCTGAATGATCCAATGTTGACCTTAATGACTAATGATGATAAATAGAATCCACCTGTGTGTAATCAAGTCTCCGTGTAAATGCACCTGCACTGTGATAGTCTCAGAGGTCCGTTTAAAGCGCAGAGAGCATCATGAAGAACAAGGAACACACCAGGCAGGTCCGAGATACTGTTATGGAGAAGTTTAAAGCCGGATTTGGATACAAAAAGATTTCCCAAGCTTTAAACATCCCAAGGAGCACTGTGCAAGCAATAATATTGAAATGGAAGGAGTATCAGACCACTGCAAATCTACCAAGACCTAGCCGTCCCTCTAAACTTTCAGCTCATACAAGGAGAAGACTGATCGGAGATGCAGCCAAGAGGCCCATGATCACTCTGGATGAACTGCAGAGATCTACAGCTGAGGTGGGAGACTCTGTTCATAGGACAACAATCAGTCGTGTACTGCACAAATCTGGCCTTTATGGAAGAGTGGCAAGAAGAAAGTCATTTCTTAAAGATATCCATAAAAAGTGTCGTTTAAAGTTTCCCACAAGCCACCTGGTAGACACACCAAACATGTGGAAGAAGGTGCTCTGGTCAGATGAAACCAAAATCGAACTTTTTGGCAACAATGCAAAACGTTATGTTTGGCATAAAAGCAACACAGCTCATCACCCTGAACACACCATCCCCACTGTCAAACATGGTGGTGGCAGCATCATGGTTTGGGCCTGCTTTTCTTCAGCAGGGACAGGGAAGATGGTTAAAATTGATGGGAAGATGGATGGAGCCAAATCCAGGACCATTCTGGAAGAAAACATGATGGAGTCTGCAAAAGACCTGCGACTGGGACGGAGATTTGTCTTCCAACAAGACAATGATCCAAAACATAAAGCAAAATCTACAATGGAATGGTTCACAAATAAACATATCCAGGTGTTAGAATGGCCAAGTCAAAGTCCAGACCTGAATCAAATTGAGAATCTGTGGAAAGAACTGAAAACTGCTGTTCACAAATGCTCTCCAACCAACCTCACTGAGCTCGAGCTGTTTTGCAAGGAGGAATGGGCAAAAATTTCAGTCTCTCGATGTGCGAAACTGACAGAGACTTACCCCAAGCGACTTACAGCTGTAATCGCAGCAAAAGGTGGCGTTACAAAGTATTAACTTAAAGGGGCTGAATATTCTGCACGCCCAATTTTTCAGTTTTTTATTTGTTTAAAAAGTTTGAAATATCCAATAAATTTCGTTCCACTTCATGATTGTGTCCCACTTGTTGTTGATTCTTCACAAAAAACTACAGTTTCATATCTTTATGTTTGAAGCCTGAAATGTGGCAAAAGGTCGCAAAGTTCAAGGGGGCCGAATACTTTCGCAAGGCACTGTACCTCACATACATATAATGGCGCTTTGAAGTGCAAGTTCTGGAAGGAGATGATAAACAGGTGTTTTCATAAATATAGCTGTTTAAATCATACACAATAAATTTAGTAATATAAAACAACATTATTTTTTCCTTATCTGAGAGAACAGTTCTCGTGGTGTAGTACTCTTCCTGTACTGACTTTCAAGGGCACAAGACCCTAGACCTATCGTGTGCGCAGACCGACTGCCTGTGGCTGTGGATTGCGGATTATGACATTGCAAATAACATTATGTTTCTTGGACAGACAGATCAAATCGCTTTATGAGACGTCAATCGAGCCGCGGGAAATACTGTCTTATTGAATAAAGCAACGTTTTGGACTTTCAAAGGCGTGGCGTCTCAGGATGCGCATTACTTGAAGCACACCACTTATTTGAAATGTTAAGGCTGTCATCCATTTTGAAATGGAAATATATTTGTAACTGAAGGGCCTGCACATACTCCACACTCTGCTGCCAGATGAGTATCCCCTCATGACACATCACTCAGGGTTTGTCATTAATGCATTTTTGTTATGCACGGTGTTGTTATCATACACTGATTCAACTAATTTATCTCCAGTGCTGGTTACTTAGAAACGGTTATATAAACCTTTATTTGCCTTTTTTTGAACGCGGAAGTAAACTATGTGAAATACTTCCTTTTTGTCTTGAGACTTCCGTTATATTAGCAGGCCGGTGAAAGATTATGGAAGTGGAGTTGTGGGAGGCTTTTTAGCGTGCTGACAAAATGTTAAAAGTGCTAAAAGCTTCTGCTAAATTATTGAAAGTCCTGCAACTGTTAGTCATGCAGCTGCCATCCTCTGGCAGGTAGGTTTGCTTAAAACCTGTTACGTTTTAAATATCTCAATACATAAAAAAATGCTGACAGCTGAGTTTTAACTTCTGCTAATATTATTAAACCGCTTTTTGCATACTGTTTATTTAGTTGTCAAGTCAACTATATTTATATAGCGGTTTTTACAATTTTCATTGATTACAAAGCAGCTGTACATAAAAGATATTGACTATAACAAAACATTTAAAGCACACATTTAAGACAAGGGAGAGAGAAACACAGTTCAAATATTAAACGGACTATAAATTCTTATATCTAATATTAATTCAGTTAAACTTTAAAACGAATAAATAAATAATTGTGGTAAATATGTTTTGTTTATATGAAATCTATGATATTTGTGACCATGGACAACAAAACCAGTCTTATGGGTACATTTTTTGAAATTGAGATTTTTACGTCATGAAAAGCTTTTGAATCCTTTGAAATTGTTAATCAGAGGTGCTTAAGCAGACCATCCACTCGCAAAAATAAAGTTTTTATATATTTAACTTTAAGATAGGAAATTTACGGTTATCTTCATGGAACATGATCTTTACTTAATTTTCTAATGATTTTTGGCATAAAGGAATAATTGTCAATTTGACACATACAATGTATTTTTGTCTTTTACTAAAAATGTTCCCGTGCTACTTAAGACTGGTTTTTATGATCCAGGGTCACAATATTGATACATTTCTACATTAAGCGTCACTCTCCCCATAAATGCCACCCTTTGAACGATTTTTATTAGCTATTGTAGTTAAGAAGGTGAAAGGGCATCCAGTAGGCTAAAATAATGAATAATAGATGCTGATCATAAGTTGCGCGACATCCGGATTCAGCTCTGGTGCATGGATTAAGTTAAAAAAATGTTTTGTAGATTTATAGCAACCTCTAAATGCACACATTAAGCATGTACCGTTGGGTTGCTAGTTAATAAATGTTAACTATAGCCAGTCAAATCAGGACACTCGTCTCACTCACAATATGACTGTCAATAGCTATAGTGGCTCACCGGAAGTCTAAATAAAAACAGCACAAAGATAGTGGCGCTCACATTTACCTCAAAAATAAGATGAAAAGATCCATAAAGAAAAGGATTTAATGTCTGTTTTTCTTTTTCAGTGTTTTTAGTATCCCACAATCAGGGTCAAAGTCACAAGAAATTTCAGGAGCAATTAAAAAATCCAAGGCATTCAAATTTTAAACAGCAAAGTAAAGACAACAAGATCACAGTACTTTCTGTAAAATTTTAAGTTAAAGGTACAGTTTGTACCTTTTTATAGTAAAATATGCAAAAACCACAAGGCCGGTGTTATATATTTTGTTCAGTTGAGAAATGTTTCTAACTATTTGTTAATCGCCATCTAAACCAGTGGCAGTCGCCTGTCAATGGTGTCTAGGGCTGCACAATAAATCGCACGCGATTGTCACGCGCATCTCGTCAGTAAAACCGGTTCCTTGATTAGAAGTATATCGCCATCAGCTGCTTTCAGATAGAGCGGCATTTACTACACAGAGCCGTAGTTCACTGACAAGCAGGGAAATATCGCATTCATAATCGCAGGCGAATCATCCGCTATTATGAATGCGATATATCCCCTCTTGTCAGTGAACTACGGCTCTGTGTAGTAAATGCCGCTCCATCTGAAAGCAGCTGATGGCGATATACTATTAATCAAGGAACCGGTTTTACTGACGAGATGCGCGTGACAATCGCGTGCGATTTATCGTGCAGCCCTAATGGTGTCATATCAGTGTGTTACCAAAGACACTACATGGAAAGCCTGCTACCTTCAGCGGAATGAAGGAAAGGAGACTAGAGTCTGTTAAATGATTGGGTGAGGTGCCTCACATGCTTCCTGCAGCCCTTACGATTTCTCCAGACATTGCATCTCCCTCATAACAAAGTCTCTGGCATTAACATCCGTTTTTGCTTCTACTGCCATTAACAACACAGTCTCGTGGACCAATGTGACAGTATTAGTTTGTAGCGTCTATCAAATGACTATCTTGTTTTGCGCAGTCATTAAAGAGCAAAATTGTTCTTTACAGTTTGCAGCTGGTTCTGTCAAAAAAGACATGCGGGTAAACCAAACGACCTAAGAAGAGTTTTGGACTAGAAGATCTAATCGAAAAGGGTTAAAACGAGGATCAATATCAGAGTGGCATGTCCTAAATGGAGAGAGCCTAAATTTTTAGACCAAAGCGCTTATCTTGCATGTGATTTACTAGATTTAATGACGTATGATTATTTTTTCGATCAACAAGGTTAGTGTTATTGTTTGAATGCATTTTTCTTAATTTGGCACAAGCGTCATATATACATATATTATAGAACAAGCAGTAATCGTTTTTAGATCATCTGCCTAAATAGTAATAATAACATTCCATGAATAACGTCTTATTCGTTATAATGAATTAAATCAGGTCATCAAATGCAACATTTATAAACATTTATTACGTTACTTCATCCATAATGATTTCTGATCTTCGTTGAAGACGACAGTTCCCATTATTCCACACTCCTTCAGAGCGTCATCAAGCTACGGCGTTGTGGTTTTAAACATATTTTTTTTGAATGTCCCCCCTCTAGCTGTGGATTTTACAGTAATAACAAATAGTAACCCTTCTACTGTCATAAATCAGTTACGGAGTTATTGATAAGTACATAAAAATGTGTGTTTTAAAAATGCCTCTGTACCTTACCAGATTTGCAACAGTAAGCTTATTATAAATATTTTAAGTTAAAGGGGACATTTCATGAAAAACAGACTTTTTCCATGTTTAAATACTAAAATCGGGTCTCTAGTGCACCAGCCAACTCAGAAAACTATAACTATAATGGAAAACATGAAAGAAGACAAATCATTAATTTTTTTTATGTGAGCCTATCTCTCCAAGCCTTTGAGAAAACGAGCGCCTTAGAAATCGCGCTCTTACTGACGTAAGTAGCCGTTCTTATTATAATATTTCCGCCCCTTGTTCTGAATGTTTCCACCCATTGACATTGTTGTTTTCACATGTGTGAAGTTTCAACACCATGGGAGAAGTAGCAAAGCTTACGAACTGTTGTGTTGTTGGCTGCACAGAACAATGTTCCCAGCCTTACAGGAGACAAGAGGGCGATGGATTTATTTAGTTTTCAGGGGAAATCATCCACACTGAACGAGGCAAAGCTGCAAATAAAGACATTGTAAGTACCGGTATTTTTTAAGTAAAACCCCAGGGACCTGCGGTAACTTAAAAGTAGATAAAATATCACTGTGACACGTTTGTCAGTTCACTATTAGAAGGCAATGTGTGTGGCTTGTAAACATGCGACAGGATTGTTCTGTGTAACGATTATTTGATTATGAGAAATAGCGATGTGTTTGTCTTGAGTATCTTCATTAGAAAACTGTTTGATTGGTTTGTAAACAGGCAACGCGGTTCTCTCCCCAGACAGGGACCGGAGGGGCTTCGAGAATGGCCCCGGGGGAAACATCTAGTGAAACCACTCGAACAACCTCTCCTTTAAGTAAATTATGTAGAATGACCTGCGACTTTATGTTTCCAACAGAGATGGCAAATTACAGATTGCAGCTTTAAAGCAATGTTTTTCATAAACATTTTTGTCTTTGTCTAAAGTCTTTTTAGATATTCATAGACATAAATAATAATTCTTTCAAACCTAGCATTGCTACTGCAAGCCCTTGATATTGTATTCCGCATATCCTTGTATCTTTTCCGTTTTTATAGAGGTATGATCTTTATGGGACAAACTGTGATGCAGGGGTGTTTTTTCTCTCAGAAAATGACAAGATAAGGTTATTGGGATGCCTCTCAGGAGAACTGCTGACTTTAGAGTTACTCATGGACTGTTGGGTCATACTTAACAAACATACTTATCTGACTGATGACAACTAATGCAGCAAATCACTCTATTGGGAGGCATAAGGAAGTAACTTTCTCCTACATACTAAACTGTTCTTAAGCCAACCAATAGAAACAGAGTATGCTGACCTCTACCATTCATTTTAGCAGATAGATTTAGCATTTGACAACAGGAAGGGGGAAATCTCACAGGCTTGTGTAAAAGACTTACACCAGGGATAAGATCAAAGTTAAAACAGATGGATTGTCAATAATCTTCTTCTCATGAGAGCGGTGTATTACATTGTAAACCGTCACACTGTGATGGGAAATTTTGCACAGGCAAGCACTATACAAATTTTCTTTAGAAAACATAAAACAATTAAATAAATTTGGTGCCCGAAATATATAAACACTTTATGAAGAAAAAGAAGATACATTTGCAAGCTTCTGCATATAATGCACTGGATTTTTGCACTGATAAACCTGAAGGGACTGTCTGTGCCAAATGTTAACAAGTCGGGCTGGTAGGATCCCAAAACAAACAGAGTAATGTTTTATAGCCCCACCACAGTGTCAACTTTGCGTTATGTATTGTTAAACAAACATTACAGACTCTCATTTAACTAACAAGACATGCTAAACATACACAGACATCAGGCGTTTTGTTGCCGAGATCTCACAATATCATTTTGATACAAATCTCAGTCATTTACCCTTCGTTTCAAATTACACAAAACCGTGTTAACAAGATGATGTCATCTCGGGACGTTCTGCTCGCCGTATCAGGTTACATCATTTTTACATTACAAGACCCTGATATCAGATCTTTTGAACTTTACACCCACTAAACTCTAACCAGTAGAAATCATCATGCATTTGCCCAACCATGTTGCATGCTGTTAACATCATTAGCAGCCAATTTCCATTACTACAAGTCATTTCTGCAACTGACCAAAAAGGTATCACATGTCTCTGTCAGAAATGAATCAACATGAAAGGCCTTTATCGTGTGCAAAGGTCAAACCTACATGAGTAACTGCAGACCTAGCTGTAGCCCATCTGCCCAAAATAGCCCAAGGACAACCCAATATTCTAACACCAGACATGTAACCATGTAACCACCAGCCACAACAGCACTGAAACCAAAGTAAATGGAAAAACTGAGGTAAATTCATATCTTATTTTTTTTAATATTTGAATATTAAACTGAGCTGAAATAATTACAGTCTGATTCGTAGGTTAAAGCACAGCCCACTAAAACAAGTGAAAAGTGCTCTTGGTGTTGTGCTTATGCTTTGGAAGAGAGATGTGATTTGCTTCCCTGCTCTTGCTCCAAAATACAAAGACTATGCAAGATGTATAAAAACATGATTATCTGTTATGTCATATACTCTACCACAAAAACCACGTGGCATTCACAACTGGTCTTTTTATCTTTGAAACCTTGGAGCCCTTCTGTTCAAGGCAAACCAGAGCTCAATTTTAAAGAGACATGTCTAAACCATCTAATATCATGTGGTTCAGCTGAAGAACTTGGAAAAGTGCCTGTAAATGTGGAGTATATGAGTTACTGTGGAAACCGAAAAATCCTGGAACCATCAAGTGTGAAAGTGTAAATACTCTTTAGATTTAAATATCTATTCCAAATAACGACATCTGGCCATAATGAGAACAGATCTTATAAAAAGCTTTAGAAAACATACTGTGGTAGTTCCATTGTAGTGTGTTTATACCAGGAAGTAATATTGTTTCGCATTATTATCACACGGCTCTTTGGAATGCTTGATTCTGATTGGCCAGTCGCAACAGCTGTAGGTTCGTTATTCCCAGATAACAACCTCTCAAAACTAATAACACACAGTAAACCGGATGCAGCAAATCATTTTGACAGGTTTCTTTGGCAAATGAAATACAAATATGTCTTTTAATAACATGAATACAAATGTGCTCAAATTTCCTGGTACCCCTCCACAAAAAAAGAAGAATGCATAACTTTCTCTGAAACAACTTGAAACTGACAATAATATAAAGTAATGGGCATCCACCGTTGTTTATTCCACATTGAATAGAAATCAGACTAAGCTTTTGATATTTTATTCAACATATCATTATAAATAATAAAACAAATGAAAATGTCATGGACAACAATGATGGGACCCCTAACCTTATATTTTGTCGCACAACCTTTAGAGGCAATCACTGCAAACAAACGTTCTCTGTGGCTCTCAACGAGACCTCTGCACCTGTTAACAGGTAGTTTGACTGCAAGTTTCAGCTCTTTTCATAGATGTTCGATAGGATTCAGATCAGAACTCATAGAAGGCCACTTCAGAATAGTCCAATGTTTTGTTCTTATCCATTCTTGGGTGATTTTAGATGCGTGTTTTGGGTCATTATCCTGTTGGAGGACCTATGACCTGCGACTGAGACAGAGATTTCTGACACTGGGCAGTACGATTCACTCCAGAATGCCTTGATAGTCTTGAGATTTCATTGTGCCCTGCACAGATTCAAGGTACCCTGTGCCAGATGCAGCCCCGAAACATAAGCGAGCCTCCTCCATATTTCACTGCAGGTATAGTGTGCACTTCTTTAAAAGCTTGATTTTTCACATTGATCACCCTTATTTCTGCGATAACAACCGGCTGCTTGTACAATATCCCTTACTTACTTATGTTAAATTATGTGAATACTTCAGTTAAAGAAGGTCGTAGCCAATCCCAGACACCACGTAGAGGGACTGTACTCTCTGGGGCTTTTTTATTTGGCTATTTAAATTAAACATTTGTGCTGTAATTATTTAGTGGTGAAACGGATCTCGGATGATCCATGATCTGTACAGATAATGCTCTGTGGTTCGGAATGCATGTGACCCGCAAATTAACTTTAAATTTACTCATCATAGAGGAAAAGATCCATCTGGACGGATACAATATTAAAGTGCACTACTTCAGCAATTTGGATGCCACTGCCCACTCATAATTCAGTAACTCATTCAAACCATGAGAGAAAGTCAGTTGAGATACTAACTCTATGATATCGACCTCATAACACCCCTAACATTTATAATCCGATGTCTAGAGATCCAGTTGTCAGCTGTTTACTCTGACTGGAGATTAATATCATATTTATTTGTGATCATTTATTTGATAAATATAGTTTATTTTTTATATTGCATGAATACTATATTTGGCATAGCCTACAAGAAAAATAATAACTGTTTAGAAACAAGATTATCTGTCGAATGAATCTGTTGATATCTTGAAGCTATTTTAAAAAATGATCCAAAAAACGATCTGATCCGTGACCATAAAAATCATAAAAAAAGTTTTGTGATCCATTGCACAACTACTTTATATAAAAAAGTAACATAATGAAAACTGTTACATGTAGAATTTCAATCAATTATTACCTGTATGCCAGAAATGCTATAAAAGAACCATTTAGCCGAAAAAAAGTGATTCTGTGGCATTGTGAAGCATATTTGTATTTGTTTTAAGAATACATTAACTCCCTCACCGCCATTGACCAGTTATCTCGTCATTTAAAAAAATTGTCACCCGCCAAAGACGAGTTATTACGGCAATCAGTCTTTGTACTGTTGGTGCCGTTACACACCTTTGTGAAAAAGTTCAGAATCCCAGAACCTAGATCGTATATTTCTTATCGGTTTTTAATCATTGTTCTGAGTGTAATATGGGCGAAATCTTTGACAAAAAACGTTAAATATCTGAGCAGTTTAATTAAAGTGATGCATTTTTTAAGAAACCTACTCGCATCTAAGGAGTGAGAAAAAAAGCACAAATGAAGATAGAAGAATACGGTTTATTTTGTTTAAAAGCTGTTCTTTCATTTGACATATTGTTTGTCCATATAATCTTTACAGAAAATATACTGTGAGCCATTAAAGTTAGGTTAAAATGTTGAAAAACGCTGGCATAGGCTGGCAATTTTTTTTTAAAAAGGCTGACGGGGAAAGAGTTAATATCTGTTTAGGGTTGCACTAAATCTCTTAAACAGATGATCACATCATTATCAACAAATTGTTCCCTTCGGTTTTGTACAATTATGTGCAATTTCTTAAAATGTAAACAGCTTTGTTGATTTAATAGGAGCAATGAACTTTTGTTGCATCCTAGGGCACTGCATGCTCTGTATGCAGTGTAGGATTGAACATGCAATAGACTACATCTGCTTTTTTCTTTTCATCTGTTAAGTTAATGTATTACATTTCCCAGAAGTAGTTGTATTACTGCACAGAAACTTTATTTGGCTTTTAAGACAATAACAGGTGTTATTTTGTTATTTCAGCAGTCAAATACTGACAGTGCCTTTGTGAATGAACATGTCCAAATAAGATGAAGGGAAATTTCCTTTCCCTGTACTCACTAGGATCTAGTAAGGTTTCTACTCTTGGTTTTGGAAAGCATGCATCTGTTTACGTCTATTGGGAGATGTTGTCA
The DNA here is from genome assembly GCA_008369825.1 of Triplophysa tibetana. Taxonomy (NCBI): domain Eukaryota; kingdom Metazoa; phylum Chordata; class Actinopteri; order Cypriniformes; family Nemacheilidae; genus Triplophysa; species Triplophysa tibetana. Next base: position 6,798,898 of record CM017901.1, on the reverse strand, counting down.
ACACAGGAAACATGACTTTGCTACTGAGATTTTGCAGAGCTGATTTAGACCAGTTTATCTTCAGGGGGAAGGCGAAGTGAAATGTGCGGGTCAACGTGCCACTTTATGGTTAATGGGAACCGCCGTGACATGAGTTTCTGGTATGGCTGACCCCGGCAGCTCTGCTCTGTAATATAACCTCTAGAGATACATGATTTAATTTGGAATGGGAGCAGGGGAGAAGGTTAAGGTCAGGCAGATGTGCTGATGACATTAGTTTTGGATTATAAAAGTGGAAGCTGTCCTTGATTTGGGATTTCTTTTTTTATTGTTGCCAATAATTCACCCAAAAAGTTAAAATCTGTAATTTGTGACTCCATGCATTTTGTCTGCGTTATATCAATGAAAGAATGTCTGAAAATCTTGGCAAGTCTTCCGTATAACGGAAAAAGCTATATAAAAAAAAACTTCAGGTGCTCTGAAGTTATATGACACAGATTGGTTGACAAGTACACTGAAATTTGGGAAGAGAAGATGTTGATGGGACTAGGATTACATATGAACAGAGTCAGACTCTAGCTCTCATGGTTCTTGTCAGTTTTTTTCAGGATAACATACTGTATATGAAAAAAAAAAATCCTATATAAAAGATAACCCTTGATCATGATAACAGCACACGGTAACAAGTTTTTGTTTTATTGTGGTTCTAAGGATTTTTAAAGTAAAGTGGAAAACAAAATAAATATAATAATTATAAAATATGCTAAGAAGGGGTGTGACGAGATCTTCTGCCGCGAGATCTGATGTGTACAAATTTCCTTACGCAATTGGCCTGATGGATTGCTGGGCGCCAAACTGCCATCATTAAATCGCATATGTTCCCTAAATTTAACCTCTCCGACCAAAAAATATATTTGGGAGTATTTGTGTGAGTGCACATTTTATTGTGGTGCAACCTGATTTCATTACTGTACAGAACACGCTAATAACTACAGAAAGTATGTGCGTGTTGTGACCTACAGTAACCGGCCCGGACATTCATAGGCAACGAGATTTTCCATCCCGCGTTGTTACTTTCCCACCGTTTTGCTATGTGCCCGTGCTAAAGGGACTTGTTTCAATGTTCGCCTGTGTCTGGAGCGCTTTGCGCATAAGCATTGTGTTTACAGCCTTTGGCGCTGCCAGCAGCACTAAGGAAGAGCACAGTGCATGGCTGAACATCATCTGAGCAGACTGTACCACAAGCAAAGCAATTGCAAGTTCACATTACGTTATTTTAAATACATTCACAGTCAAACCTCTTCAAGAAAAGATCCTCTTCATATATGCAATGCAAGCATAAAACATGATGCGTTTCTGTAGTTTTAACTGTTTTTCTGAAGGATATGAGGGTTCAGTCAGTGGAGGAAGGAGGATTGACGGTATGAAATGATCACAACCTATGCTAACACAAGCACTATGGAAAAGCATATAGAGAAATCAACGACAGCACTTTACTAAAAGCTACGCCTGTTAAGAAAACAAAGCATACATTCTGTGCACTTAATGCCTGTATGTTGAATTTATGACAAAATGTCAGTGTTCAAATATTGTTTATTAGTGCATAATAGAATTCATTAATATAGAAGTTTAGTATGTTTCATAAAATGTTGATTTTATCATTTATGAGGCATACATTTTTTGCATTTTGTGTTAAGGTGAATAAAAGACTATTCTTCCCTATATATTGGGGGAAAATATATTAGGGTTGTTATCTGGGAATAACACACCAGCAATTTGCAAATGTCGCAGCCAATCAGAATCAAGCCTACCAACGAGCCGTGATATCCCATATATCAACCACTCAAAACTAATAACTCACGGTAACCTGGATGCAGCAAATCATTAACATAGGATTTTTTGAAAAAGTAAATATGTCTTTTAACAACATATGACATTATATTGTCAAATGTTTAAACCAAATTGACTGTTCGTGGCGTTTGAAAAAAGTAAACAGCTTTTCCTCGTGGAAGGTCTGCATCTGGTAAAATGAGCTGATAAAATTTCAAATTGAAATTTCATGTGCAGTTTTTTCTCATGTGGCAAGTTACCATGTAATAAGTGGGATAATGTACAAATAGGCAGCTGTGATCTTGAAATTGGCCCCAACAGTGTGATCAGGAAACAAATCTTTTTGAACATGACAAAAAAACAAAATGGGAAATGGAAATATTTAATTAGCAAATTTTAACTCATTCTTATTTCTGCGATAATAACTCCCTGCCTGTACAATATCCCATACATAACAAACCTTCAAGTGTTGCTACTGGCCATCCAGAATTAAGCATTTCAACGAGCCGTGTAGTAAAGCAGTATAATAATAACACTCTAGTTTGCTCACATTAATAGCTTTCAGTGTAGACAAAGTCTTGAGCAACCAGGACATATAGTTCCCGAAACAAAAGGATGTGTCTGCCACACTTTCCCTAGATCTTCAGGCTTAGTATCTGTCTTTGATAACAGAATACTAATACTTCACAAACCCCAATATCAACATTGTTTGGCAAAGGACAGGCACTAAGTTTTATTTTAGATTAGTTTACGAAATGCTTTGATGCACTTCCCTCAGCCAAGTTTCCAAACAAGTGTTAACAGACTGTCAACTTAAACAAAACAAAAAACCCTGTGCTGGCACAACTTCCTTATAATACCTTTAACCACTCCATCGGCTTCACTGCGGTTTTAATATCAACACCTTACCGAAAGGGTTCTGATTCTAAGTTACATGCTAAGGTCCTATGCTGAGTTCATATCAGTTATGGCTGTTTTGAATTCCTTGATATTACACTAAACACAAAACCTGCATTATACATAAAACCCAAAGCAAAAGAATAGATTAAAAACATTGATACATTAACCACCAAAAGTTACGTTGTCTAAAAGTCCTCTAGTCAAGTTCATTTTAGGATTTAAAGGATATCAAGTTCATTTTAGGATTTCTTACCATGCACCCATCGGACGATGCCCATTCTGGAACAGTCAAATTTCTTCTCAGTGCCATTGGTTTTCAATGTACAATATTCCCTCAAAAGCCGATAATATACATTTCATCACATGTCGATAGGGCAAAACCCATAAATCAACAGCAAGCAGACAAGCATGCTGTGAATGATATCACCTGCATTGGATGCAGGAGATACCCTAAAAAGATTAAAGTCTAATCCTCTTACCCAGTAAGCCATTCACCAAGCCTGTACGTCCTCTTCACAGGTTCAAGAAACAATGTTAAAATAAATTGATGTTTATTTATAACATCAGATATGGCGTTTTACTTGTTGAGTCCTGCTGAGAGCCTTCACTAATAGATAGCGCTCGCGTTATTCCGATTCATTTAATCACACATATGATCATTCTCTGAACAAACAAAGGTCATGACCAATTATTGACTTACACTGATTTTCAAAATACAGAATTTCATAGCCGAGAGAGGACTATGATAATTACAGAAGCAGTAAAGTAATTATTTTAGGTTTGTTAATGTAAAACATCTTGGTTTCATTGATTTCACTAAAGCAGCCTTGTTTCTACATGTCTGGGTAATTTATCCTTTAAAGAGTCACCAAACGAAACTCCCAAACAGGTTTTCTGAAAGATGCCCCTGTCTTACATTGATAAATTCAAACAGGTGGTCCTGCCCCAAAATCATACCATTGGTTCATCCAATCTTACTTGTTTCAGGTTGGTCAGGATACTCAAACAAACAATGTTTTGGAAGTGTCACAGAGACAACACTTTTTACACCACGCACAAATATAAAAAAAAAATTGGGGGGATAGTGGCACTGTCTTGCCATTCACCTTCAGTTCTTTTCTGGGGCAGCCTTCATAATGGAAGGGTGAAAACAGAAGAAGGATATTTGAGGGACGTAAAATAGGTTGATGAGTTCAAATTAAAAGGGTCAGGTTGAGGTCAAACTAGGGTATGTGTTAAAGAACAGGTTAGCAATGGCTAAGAAAAGTATTTTCAAACATTAAATCAAAAAAAATATTCAATTCTTAAATCAAAACAAAAATATCCAATATATTAAAAATTAAGATTTATAAGATCCATTTTATTCTAAAATCAAAAGAAGAAGAATAAACGCTATTCTGCACAAAACGAAGTCAAATTTAGGATCATTTATTATTTTACGGTATAAAATATACTGTAATACAAATATAGTTTTCATTTAAAGCAGTAAAAAGTGACAGCACAAAAAATATGAATATGCAATATAAATAGCCTACTTAACGATTAATATAGAACATCTAGAATAATATTATTTCATAATTGAACAATGCAAACAGTTATATGCCTATTGGTGCTGAAAACAACTTCATATTAACACTTAGTAATGATCCCAAATCAGATGGTAATCTTTTCTCATGACTACTTAAAAGAACACATGGTGTAAATTTGGTCCAAATGAAAAAATTATCTGCAAACTCTTGCATTTTTATGCATTTATAAAGAAATAAAAATACCCCAATTCTTAATCCAATTCTTAATCAATGAATAAAAGATTTAAATATGCCAAATGTCATAGCAAAATCCTAAATGCCTCCAGATGAGGTCCTTTAATGATTGTACGCAGCAAAGCAGCTAAACTCTCACAATGTAAACAGAAGGAAAGAAGGCTGATAAGACAAAGTTTCTCTGAAAACTCATTTCTGCAGTCACGTAATGGATTGAGGATAAATCTCTCCCTCTGAGCATCAGTTTACTCAAAGCGATCTATGTTCCCACTCACTTGACCTGGCTGAGTTGTTGACATGAGTGGAAACATCTCAGGTATCTGATTGGTGTGACAAGCTATGTAATCCTCATGCAAGCCAATTAGATGTCACATATACTGAAAGTGGCCTGACATACAGAATTAGCTATGAGATTAATTTGACAATTGCTTGGTGGAGCTGGACAAACCAGTTGGGAAGTGCACAGCAACGACTAACCTACTTTACAAGTTAGACTAGGCAAACAAAGGTCAAAGTATTGGTGTTTGAACGCAAGAACCTCTCCTACAGAATGTAAAATCCATGAACACTACAAATTCAGTCTATGAAATTCAATGAAACTGTATGGCTGACTTTTATACGTTTATGCAAAACACCTATATATAAATAAATATATGAATTTCCTAAATTATTTACACAGAGGAAAACATTTAAAATGTGTTTAAAACCTATTTTACTTCCCTTACATAATGAAATTGGAGTGAAAGGGGATATTTATTACAGAAAGGCGTCCACGGGATGAGCTAAAAAATGTTGTCCTGACATTTTATTGAAAGATTATTGTAAACTTGTTTATATACTCAATGGCCTATGTATTTGCATTAACATTAGCATATTTCCTACATTTCTAAATCACAATAAAAACTTATTTGAATTTTCTGAATGAAATACTTGAAAAGCACCAAAAATAGCAATTAAAAGTCAAAATCAAAACATAACGTCAGGTGGTTCTCCAATCAGAATTCAATATCAATTACACAAACAAATGCTACAAAGACGTCTGACGTAAATATTACGATGCCATTACCTCGCTATCAGTTTGACTTTAACACTGGCGAGATTCAACATTTAATTCCTAGTTTTTAATAGAGTCTTAATATTGTGTAAAGCACAACAGTAAACAGCTTGGTTTGTTTATGTCATGAATTTGAACAAGCAGCATGTTGATCACACACACTTTAACCAGGTGCGCTTTAACCAGTTACTGCGATAATCTACGATATTATAATAAACCCACTCATGCTTGTTGATATTAGTCAATGCACTTTACCATTTCATCCTCGTCTGCCTCGTTTTCTCCTTCGTTTTCTGCATTTCTCGCTTGTCTCTCCTCGTTGCATTCCTTTAAATCGTTGTCTTTTCCTTCCAAACTTACGAAATCTAAACAATGTCGTTTGAGTGACTCAAAGTGTAATTCGGGTTCAGACGGTTCGGAACGCGTCTCGCCCTCTGACACAGTGTCTGATCCAGATGTATCGTCTTCGTCACAGCCAAATATTTTACACTGTTCACTCTCCATTGCCCTAAATCATCTCGTTAACCGTCTCGAACTTTAGTGACATGCCGTCATACAACTCATCCAATGTCTGACTGAGGACTTAAAACAACTACCCTGTCGTTGTTTTAACTAATATTTATGTTAGTAAAAAGGCAAACATCCATTCTTACTGAAGTTTGTACCGCAGCACTGTGTGCTTAGTGCCTCGCTGCAGAGTCTTTAACTGAAGCCGACGCTCATTGGTTTAACAAACTCCGCCCATCAGCCAATGAGAGAAGAGTGCTCTTTCAACGTGCTTTTAACTCCTGACGTCTCTACATTCGAGATCAAAATAAGAGAATAATTGTTGAACACTAATTTTTTTGTAAAACATTGTAAACCATATCTCTTGAAATTAAAATATTAATATACCACTGTTTTACCAGCATGTTTTACGAAATAACCAAAACAATGCAATCGAAATAGGTAATAGAATGAATGAATGAATGAATGGAATACTGACTGGGCGAAAGGGGGCCATTGCCCGGGGGCCATTGCCCAGGGGCCCTTGACAACCATGAGCCCGAGAGGGCCATGGCCTGGGCTTCAAGGTAACGCCATCCAGTTTGGTACAGAAAACCCAACAACAATGAAAACAAATGTTTATTTGATATATGGTTCCCATAGACTATACAAGGCCTCGGTGGATACCCTGAACAAAAAAATGATCAACAAATCATGGCAACATATGTTACACGTTACTTTAACTTAAAAATGAAATGTGACTCATAAAAAATCTACTTTTTATTCTAAATTATGTACGTAGACTTTATTTAAAATCATATTATCACATGTTATTCTAACATTTAAATTCCATTACCTGGATCTTTTGCTTGATGTTTTTATGTTTACAGATATGTGTCACAGGGTTATTTTGTAGTGAGAAATATTTTATTTATTTATGTTTATTTTTATTCATATATATTTGACAGTTAATTAAAAACGTGTGTTTCATACACCTTAATTTGGTCCATTGTTGATTTTTGCTGTGAAGCTAATAATAGACTTCTATGAACCCTGTACATTTTTTTAAGTGTAGCCCAGGCATTTGACACTGAGCGAGAACAGTTTTAATATTCATTATCATCTTAACTTTCACTTTCTATAACTGTGAATGTGCAGCTAAGGGAAAGAACGTAAAAATTGTGGGAGGGGGGCCCTTTCACGTCATAATCCGTCCCTGGGATGATGGTGTTCTACTTTTACATCCCTTGGATTTTTAATTCAAAGGTAAAACATTTTTCACATCAGATGCATTCTGTGTATGATTTATTGAATCTCTTGTAAATAATAATACCTCTGAAATGTTGCATTGGTCACTTCACACACAACAACCCCAAGTCCGACAAAGGTTGAAATCTCTGAAAATGCTCTCCAGTTTTGATCAAAGTTTATAGTGGTTCAGAATGTATTTAACTTATTAAATATGCTAAAATTGTGCCTTCACCCCGTTAGAAGATACATTCAAATTCAGAAGGGTGGTAGGTTACAATTATTTTTTTTACTTCAGATGCATTCTGTGTATGATTTATTTAAACTCAGCTAGTGAGTTTAAAATGTTGCATCGGTCACATCACACATAACAAACCCATGTTTGTCGAAGGCTGGAGTCTCTGAAAAGTGCTCTCCAATTTTCATCAAAGAATAGTGTGTTTCTGAATATATTTAACTTATAAAATATGCCTAAACGGTTATTTTACTTTGGTTAGAAAATCAATAACAATGTAGTAAAAGCATCTAACCCTGACTGTATAATTAAACTTGACATGTAATTGTATCCCTCAAATAGGTTGTTTGAAATATTGTCCCAGGGCCAATTATGTTGACCCAAGAACATCTGTCACTTGGCAAAATCAGGCAAGACTTTATGTTTAGGCACACTAATTTTGTAAACGCTCACGTTTGCTGTATTTGAGGAAGGGACAAACGACATAGGTATGTCCTTTGTGTTGGAGGATATGTTGCTCTGTAAAGCCTCAGTGACATAGAAATAAAAAAGAATTTACAGTTACAGTGAACTGGAAGTTCGGTCAAACTTTTTCAACTGCAAATTAATTGGATCTAGAAAAGTATACACTAGGTACAGTATGTGTACAATATTTTCTTACAAATGACTGGTTTACTCATATTTACAATATAATTCCTATGTCAGAGAATTATTAACATTGTCATTTGCACATGGTATTTTAAAATAAATCAACTCAAAAAAACTATTGCTAATAAGGTTATCTGTTTGTTAAAATCAAAGGATGTAAATATTGAAAAACAAAATGTATCCATTCATTCATCCATTTAGCTCTACCTATTTCCTATAAAACTATTGGTACTTAGTCATTAAATACACTAGAGGGCACTCATCTACAACAGAAATATTTATTCTTGTACGTGCCAAAATTCGAAATGTCTGTAAGGAGCAGATTATGTATTTTTACAGCTATTTGGAAACTGGCGTTTTATCTCAATTTGTTTTGAAAACGCTGATATTATTAGATCAATTAGCTTAAAGATCTAGCATTATTATGAAGCAAAATGAATCTAAAGGAATACATTTTTAACATTAAACAAATCTTGTATGGAACAAGTGTTATTGTTTTTTTAAATGTTTAAAACACAAAGCAACACACATCACACAAAGCAAAAACCCCACACACTTTGATCTATACCTGGGATCTAGACCATCATCACCGTTCATGAGTCATGTGATGAAAAGGATGTGTGGCAGACGTTTAAATAAACATAGAGGTGGGGGATCTGAAAGAGTGCTGTTCAGTAGGCTTCAATGTATGAATAATTTCCTGTAAATGCCCTTTTAGCTGCCCTATAGATATAGGCAAACAAGAGACCATCTTTACTTACACTTTAATGCTGGACCAAGCCATTATCACAATTTTGGAACAAATAAAAGACTATTTGTATAATATCTATCTTTCTATCTATCTATAATACTATTTTGATTTTGCGCACCTATTTTTCTTTATAGTGAATAAGAGGTGCAAAATGGATTAAATGAAAGGATGTTCATGGTTTCCACAGTCCTTATCAACCCAAATGATCAACAGGTGGTGGGTGTTGTTCTCTCTGACTAAAAAACAGGTTTCATATGCTATGAGCAGTAAAAACTGGTCAACAAATTACAAAATATGTTTTTTATTGTGAAAAGGAAATGTTTTTTGAATTTTATTCATTTACGTGATCTAATTCAACATTAAGATGTAACACGATAAAGATTATAAATGCACACTGCACATTTTATTGAAGTTGTGACAGTGATGGATAGTTGAGCAAATACCTTCTGTGGATGGATGACTATTATGAAATGTATAAATGTACAGTATAAATGAAATGTAGATGTTGTAAAGGCGTCACAAGTTTTATGTGTTTGCAATGTGTTTTCTAAGTTGAGCCTAACGTTGAAGTCACTGAAGTGTGAACATATGTCTTCCTGTGTATGTGTGAGAGAGAGAGAGAGAGAGAGAGAGAGAGAGAGATAGAAAGAGAGAGAGAGCGAGAGAAAAAGAAAGATTTCAAGCATGTCACAGCTCTTATCCCACATGTTTTTAAATGTGTCATGACCGAATATCGCATTATCGCAATTGCAGATTGTTGTAGGTTGAACTGTTTGTTCTTCTAACCTCATTGCACTGAAAATACTCACAATCCGCTTATAATATAGTTAACATTGTTGTGCTACAAACAATAAAGTCATTAGACAGCATTAAAACTCAAACTGAAAAGATGTTTCCTTGAAAGCCCTACAGCAAAGAGTAGTTTACTTGGCTTTGCCTTTCTGAAATGTGTCATGTGAAACTGTGCTCTCTTTTCGTAATACTAGTCTCAAAGGGTTCGGAGTAATCTAAGAAAAGTGCTTGTTTCCTTTAAAAAACACATTCCCGCCACAAGTTTTGCACTTCTTAGACCACACTTCAACTGTGAATACTGAGATCCTCATATATTGTCAAACATTTGTCATTTCACCTAAACTGTATATAGTGTCTGAAAAAAAAATCTCCGTTGAGGATTTTAGGCCACGAGAGACTGTAGGTTTTAAGACACGCAGGGTGACATATGAAAAACAATAATAGCCATGTTAAATCTATTTTTAAATTGAAGAAGTGAAACTTTTTTTGCACTATAGTTCTTGGCCAGGTTCATTCAATAACCAGTTTACTAGATCTCCGAAGAATTGCATCCTCACACAATTTCTACCCCCCCCCCATTTAAAAGCACTACGCTGGCTACACAGAACTAGATGTTTCGTTATTGCTTCTCTGCAAAAGGGAATAATGTATTTACGGAGCATATGCTCTTTAGAACAGTTTGTCGGCTTAGGGCTGCTGTAGAAACAACATGGCGAATTTCATGCGAGGCTGCGGTTTATGTAGGTAGAAATAGCTCATTCTAAGGTATACAAATATAACCCTTCATTATGTAAGGTCTTAATACACCTGAATACATACGTATGTATATTATATTGCATTTCTGTCAATAGATACTTAAAAAAAAACTACACACTAAACCATTAACTGAATTTAACCGAATCCCTGTGAATCGGAAGTTACGATCGTTTTTACTTCCGTATTCTGCCGCATTTCCGAGTGAAATGCAATTTCGAATGAAAAATAATGTGCCGTGGCTTGTTTTTCGCTGCGATTTGATTGGATATATAAAAACATCCGTTGCATTTTGAAACGAAGCTGGAAGCAGACTGACAGTTGAAGGGGAGGAGTTAACAGATGCTCCGCCCGACGCCCAATTCAAGATCGCCTTCGACACGCTTGTCTCTTGAAATAAGGCTCTGGTTGTCCTAGAAACATCTCTAAACGAACCCTGCAGTAACAGATGAGAGACTGATGACGTGTGCTCCGCTGCTGTACTGGTGCAGGTAGTCGCTCATCATTTGCATACAATTGAGGAAATGTCAAATTTGTTGAGACGCTAGACGCTGTCGCCAACAGTCACTGTCGCTCGTGTCTCATGGTTACGCTGGGCGTCACTTTTCTACGTGCAGATGTCGGGATACGCCCTGGGACACGCTCCCCTGGATGACAAAACACCCAGCAAAATGGCTGAGGAGAATAGGGAAAATAAAGAAATTTGGCCTAAAACACGCAATTATTTGCTGAAATTACAAACAGCTTGTCTCGATGGGGATCCTTAAGACGTCCCTGTGACTTATAAAGGATTGGGTTGTTCCTGGACACTGAAATGTTGCACGGAATTGCGTTTAATGATATTGTAAGCAGAGTGTTTTGCCACCCACCGGGGCTCGCTCTGGCATTTTGATTGAACAATATGAGGGTAACATGAATTTAAAAAAGAGAATGACCAACACTATTATTCTATTCACAGTAAACGCAGCAATATTTCATGAAAAAAAAATTATTTCACTGGGACTTTAAATCCATCCATTCTCACAGTCTGCTCGTCCTTTATCCCCAAAATCTCAGACCGTTTAACAATGGTAAAAACAAATGAATCAAGGTTTTGCTTGACTAACCATAGTTTAACCACCTTATTTATTATGTGGTTATACAAATGATATTTGGTCAATGGTAACATAGTTGCTGGAAACATATTTGGGGCAATGTAGACGTACGAGAGCTAAACTGATGTAAAACAGAACTTCCCAGAAGGAGGGAATACCCCTCTGACTCTTCCGTCTGCTCGTAAGGTGTATGAGTTCATTTAGAGCTGCAGACGCTCAGAAGAGGCGACAATGCGCGAGCGTTACGGTGCTTTGTATTTGACTCTGGGTACCGTGTGTTTTAGATCTGTTTTTACCCCAGCGCATGCTACAGTAAACTGTGCTTGTATTTTTTGTTGTTGTGTTGGTTTATTTCTTAAACTTAAAGTTATTTATTTCATCTTTCAGGTTTGGTTTCTCTCTGCACAGCTGTTGGTGAAGCGTCCAAAGGTCAGTACTAAATAACCCAAAACTAGTACCGTGTGTGTGATGCGTTAAACTGTTTGTGTGTGTGAAAGAGCTTTTAGCATGTGTAGTTTTAGAAGAATTCTTGTCTTTTGTAATAGACTTGCTCCTGCTTAAGCAATTCAAATTTCTGTTATACGCTGATTTTGAATGGTTTTTATTTTTCAATATTAGCTCTTAGGCTCGTTAGTTGTTTTCTCATTTTCCATGTAAATAATTTAACATTTCAGGACCCTTTGACTGCAACAAAATGAATTCATTTGTCCCAGCTTGTAACTTCACAGAAGGTAGGAAATGGCTAACAAGCTGTTTGTTTTTTTTCTTATATACATGGATGTTTTAAAATGTTACTCAATTCGCCTTAGAAACATCCATATTGAGTGATTATGAAGGTCATACAGTAGTCACTAGAATCTTTAGAAGTGGCATCTATAAACAAACAACAAAGACAGACTCAAAACTACAAGGCAAGATGTCAGGCAAACTTGCATAGGCAGATACTGATATAGTCATGAAGTATAAATAGTTATTTTTCAAATAGCCTTAAATAACAGAATGTTTTGAGACCAAATAATCTGTTTCCAGAACATTGAATTTTTTTTAATGACTTAAAAATAACTTAAACAGAAGGTTCCCTGCCAGTTATTTTAAATTATTTCTTTACCATAACAGTAACAGAAACACTTTTTTTTACTTAACTGTTCTTTAGAAAACCTCTTTTGCTGTGTCTTGAGATGCCTGATCTATTTTTTTTACATTTTTGTTTATCTCATGTCATAGGAGTCGGTAATTTTACATGTGTTATAAAAATAAATCATCCTTATTACATCTGCGAGTGGAAACCTGAAAGAGATGTCTTAACTTCCTACAAAGTCTGCATTAAACAGTGAGTGTAAAACAAAATGAAAATGTAAAATGTATTAACAATAGCTCACAGACTTTGTCTCATCTATTCCTAATAGCTAATAGTAGGCTCACTGCACTTAATGTCAAGTTTAAAAGAGTTAAACTGGAGCGAGTGAGCAGTGGTGAAAAGACTGGGTCAAACTGAATTAATAAATCCAAACTATTTTCTGTGCAGGAGGAACTGCAGATGTGTAGATGTACATCAGAAAAATAGGACTTCAGAATCAAATGACTTTCGTTTTATAAACACACCTACTATGAAAGCTTATTTAATTGCAAGAAGGGAAGACCAGAGGAACTGTACATATAGAAGCTTCAGTGGTAATCCATCACAGATGAGTACGATAACCATTTAATTGATCAATCAATCATACACATTAATATTATTAAACTATTCCATATTTCGCCTGTTGAGTTTTGGAGACTCCTTTACAGTACAGTAGTCAGTAATATACTAATTTGTTAAGTAATTCTCTCCATTGGGATCTTTTATTTTTGTTAAATTCAGCACTTTGTGATCCTCCATCAAAAGTAACTTTCAAAAGAAGCTCTGGCCAAATATCTGTGCAGGTGGACTGGGCAGATGACAGCAAGTATATAAAGCAGTTCTTGATAAAGTACAGAGAGTTCAACTCAACCAGTTGGAGAGAGGTAAATATTAGAATCATGCAAACAAAAGGTATAACATTTGCAGCATTATTTGTCCTTTCTGCGTCTGCTTTATGTACAGTACACTCTAAAAAAGTAGTGCTATATAGTACTATATGTAGTTCTTGGTTCGATATCATAGGGGAACCACTTTTAATGCTATATTTAATGCTAATGAAAAAGTACCAAATTGCCTACCACAGCTATGCAGACGACACTAAGATCTACCTAGCCCTCTCACCCAATGACTACAGGCCTATTGACTCTCTTTGCGAATGCATTGATGAAATTACCAGATGGATGTATCAAAACTTCCTTCAGTTAAATAAAAACAAAACTGAAGTCATTGTTTTGGTAACAAGGATGAAACTAACAAGGTAAACACATACCTTGACTTAAGAGGTCTAAAGACACAAAGCAAGGTAAAAAATCTTTGGGTCATTTTGGAGTCTGACCTTAGTTTCAGCAGTCATGTCAAAGCAATAAGCAAATCAGCGTACTACCATCTCAGAAACATAGCCAGAATCAGATGTTTCGTCTCAAACATAGATTTAGAGAAACTAGTCCATGCTTTCATCACCAGCAGGGTGGATTACTGTAATGGACTCCTTACAGGTCTTCCCAAAAAGACCACCAGACAGCTGCAGCTCATACAGAACGCTGCTGCCAGAATTCTTACCAGAACCAAAAAATCTGAGCATATCCCTCCAATCCACAGGTCCTTACACTGGTTACCAGTAACTTTAAGAATCAACTTCAAAGTATTATTAATTGTCTATAAATCACTTAATGGTCTAGGACCTAAATACATCTCAGATATGCTCATTGAATATAAACCAATTAGACTTCTCAGATCATCAGGATCAAGTCAGTTAGAGATAACAAGGGTTCACTCAAAACAGGGGGAGTCAGCGTTTAGCCATTACGCCACTCGTAGCTGGAGTCTGCTTCCAGAAGACATCAAATGTTCACCAACAGTAGCTACTTTTAAATCCAGATTAAAAACACACTTGTTTAGCTTTGCATTCACAACCTGAGCAGGTCTGTCGATCATTTTATGTAAAGCTCTTTGAATTGCACTTGTGTATGAAATGTGCTATATAAATAAACTTGCCTTGTCTTGCCTTGCCTTGCCTATATAGAACCATATTTTGGTGCTTCAGATGTTCTTCAGCGGTTCTTTGGGAGGACTGAGGTGCTATATAGAACCACTGAAGAACCATGCAGGGGCTTAACATGTTCTTCATACTGAAACCTCTGTCACACCAAAGAACCTCTGAAGAACCACTGAAGCACCAAGATATGGTGCTATATAGCACTAAAAGTGGTTCCATTATGATTACGAGCAACGAGCCAGTTTTAGTGATATATAGCAATTCTTTTCTGCTTTTGTTAACGGTTTTAATACTCTAAACCCAATAAAACAATATTATCATTAGTTCAAGTAGTATGTTGTTTTTATGTGTGTTTTGTTTGTTGACAATGTTTATTGGCATTGACAAATTGAGTTTAGGTTAGTCTTTCAGACTCCAGTGAGATCTGAGAGAACACCGTACACTGGCCGTGGTGTGGCTTTGTGGTTAAAGATCTGGGGCCTTCTGTGGGTTTCCTGAAAGTAAACCCAACTGAAGTCTTTAAACCTTTAGATAAACGGAATAGGGCATAAAGATGATGACTTTAAATGGAATGCACCCTTAACCTTCCATGGTCCGTTTTTCGTGTCCAATATACATGCAATCATTATATATTGTACATGTATCCTCCGTAATTTACCTTGGCTATTGTTTGGCACATTCAAGATATGGTGGAAATTGGTCCCACTATTTTAATTAAGAACAAAACTGTATAGTTTCTTAATTCTTCTACCTGTGGAACGACTCCAAGTCTAACTTTTGACAGTCAATGGAATTACAGTGAACTTACTTTGCTCTCTTTTCTTCCGTAGCAATTGTCTATAAATAATAGAGAATGTAGTATATGGAATTTAACATCTTCTCTGACCTATGAGATGCAAGTACAGTGTATTCCCTATAAAGAGTGTTCCCAGTGTCCTTTTGGTGAGCTCATCACACTCCCATGCGGTGAGTAGAGGACAAGAGTTGCCAAAGTGACTTAAACGATAAAATACAGAAAATCCCATCCCAACCAGACACTGTTGTTATACAGACCAATACAACACAAATGACACACCTTGAATGTTTCATTAAACTGTGTTTACAAAATGCATTTCTCAGAACTTACAGAAGCACCATCCGTCCAGCATGAGATTCAAGACTTTGTACAAAATCTTCTCATATCAGAAGGACAGAGAAAAGTGATTTTGGAGTGGAAGGTACTGGCATTTATTCAATTTTTCCTTTTATAGTCAATTACTGTTTGATAATCGCAAAATTCCAATTGAGCGGGTGAAGCATTTATAGTAAATCTTATATATTTTTTTCATTATATAGTCTTTTATCATTATTTAAAATTTTCAAATAGGATGTTATTTTATTATTAATTTGATAACGGATAAGGTTTACCCCTTTTCAATTGAACAAACTAAAGCTGCGAGAATTAAGACTGAATGTATGTATTCTTGTCAGTGGCTGTTGGTGTGCAGTATGACTGATAGTGTGTAGTGTGTGAAAGTAATAAAACAATAATACAGTAACATATTAACTAATTCTTATTTGATCCAACTGGATTCTTTCTGCCATGATCATGGAAAAATATTCTAATATTATAAAATATTATAATTTTTTTCCTTCAGCATACAAACAGTGAGGCTGTAACTTACTACAACGTGACAGTGAAAAAAGTAACCGGAGAGTTCAGCAACTTTGCAACCAATGATTCATCCCTCACCCTGTTCCTATCTTACTCTGCCTACAACATCAGTCTCAGGGGTATCAACAGCGCTGGATCGTCCCCTGCTGCAACTATAATCATACAGAACACGGAAGGTCTTTCGAAAGGTATGGTTACTTAGTTCCATACTATGAGTATAAAACTGCTGCAAACAACAACTATTTTACTGTTGTTTTATAGGATTTTCACATATTATTGAAATGCATTAAAAAACAAAAATAGACTGCAAACGTTCAGGTTGGGTGTAAAGTAACATGAAAAAATATGTAGTTTTACTGTACAGAAATGCAATTTGAAGTTTTTCTGGCTTCCCAGCTGCTGGAATATTATAGTATTTTTACGGGTATTTTACACACTCAAGTTACTGCAGTTTTGCAAATGTATGCATTTGGAATTCATTAAAGGCAGCAATAATGTTACTGTATCTGTACGGTAAAGTTGCAGCATTTCCTTGTTGTTTTGTTTTCAGATTGGTTTAGGCCATTCAATGTCAGTATAACCAGTAACAACAGTTTCAGTCTGTGGTGGAGCAGCTCTACTCCAAGAGTGTGTTTCTCTGTGGAGTGGTGGGCAAGAGGACAGATACCAGCTTTCCGACCTTTTTATGCAGACACACAGAAGACACACAAAGACATAACGGAGATAACTGAGAGCAGTAATGTTCCTGTTATTTTATAAAGTAGCCTAGCTGTTGTCCTTTTACATATGCCCATATATGAACTGTATATCTACTGTAGTTACCTATTGTATTTATAGAATTGAAGGAACAGTTCACCCAAAGATGTGTGTGCTTCCTCCTTTAGTTTCGACCTTTTAACATTATTCACAAAAACCAAACCGCACCTTTTGGGGGAGTAAAAAGGGCGATAAAGCAAGTGCATGTTCTGGGTGAACTTTTCCTTTAGGAATTCAACCTATGCTTTCAAATACTACACATGATACTTTTTTCGATCTTTTTTTGTATTGAAGTTTTTCAGCCCTATAAGAGATACAACTTCATCCTGCACACCAGACCATACAAGGATACCTGTAACATGAAGAATGTCAATGACAGTGAAAGGACCTATGGAACATCGCAAGCGTACCTCACTGAAGGAAGTCAGTGCAAACATTCATTTAACTCAAATTAACCATTTGTGAAAATCTTTGCTGGTCCAGTTTGGTTTGATGCTGGTCTAATTGGACATGTACGTTTTACTTTAAAGGTGCCGAATGCAGGATTTTTGCATTAAAATACACAAAAACTACTAGTACGGTGTTATATTTTGGTTCAGAGAAATGCACAAGCGTACATTGTAATGTCTCTTCTTATTAAGTGAAGAAGCTCACCTTTTAATGATATCATGTCCCCATTACCAATAACCAAAAGTAAAAAAATACACTTTTTGTCTCTTGTAATGACACTATGTAGTGCTGCATCGCTATTTCATATAAAATATCCTTTCATTTTATTAAAATTATGAAGCAGAAAGTGTAAAAAGAACAAACAGTAGTTATGACCATATTGTTATTTACTCTGAATTTGTTGGATTCATCTGTCTATCATGTATTTTGTATGGTCTATGTATTATGTAGTCCCTGTCTTTCTTCTTTTCACTTTCTGTCTTTGTTGTCTATTCTGTCCAGTTGTTTCTTGTTTTCTTTGATTACTGTGTTTCTTCTGTGTGTCTGCTTGATAACTATTGTTCCATATCAATGACACCCAGCTTTATTCTGCATATAGATACTGATCTTTGCATTCATGTTTTGTGCAGAACATTACAAAGACTCAAAGCATTAATGACTGTTCAGTTTTAGGCTGCAAAAACAAACTCTTTCTGTAGTTCCTCTATGATGCTGACATCATTTCCACTTTTTCACATTTCATTTCAGTACAAGAGCGACCTCTGTATAAAAAGAAGTTGACAAATGTTAACAGTAGTCTCTTCTGTAATCTATATATATCAAAAAGTGAATTTAATTTAGATGGTTTCCTTTACCGCATTGTGTTTGACAACACTTTTATGCACACAATTATACTTATGCCATTATATGTATTCCAATATTCACCCAGCAAAAGATAAAGGTGGTCTAATAAGTAGCAATCGGCTTAATATTGACTAGTTACAAGAATCGCTGTAAACAGCAAAAAATGAACGGAGATGTACATTTGTCTCACATAATATAAAGCTAAAAGCCAACTGCTGTGTTTCTGCTCCAGGTCCTATCACTTCTCCTGGAAATGTGAGCATTCTGAACATTACCAAGTCTACCTCATTGGTCACATGGAGCCCTGTGTCTGAGGAGGACTTGCGTGGATTTTTGCTAGGCTACATAATCTACTACACAGAGGACAACACTGAAGAACGTAAGTGTAAATTCTGGTTTGCTTCGGCCATTTTAATCCATAGTAAGTGTTTATTTGTGTGTTACTATTGTTGTCTTTTTTTAAATAAAAATGTCAAATAACAGCAAAAGACCGCAAATTTACAAGAAACAGATGAAAAACATGTAATTTAACGTGACTGTTATTTTATAGCGTTTTTAAACAAGATGTTTTCACAGTGATTCTGTTCAAGTAAAGTTTCTATTTGTACATGTCAGATTATTGCATAAATGAACAAAACTTCAATTCATGGAAATTCTTTTTACAAATTTTAGCAGCTGAATGGTCATAAAATGTTAATAAATTTGGGCGTTTGTGACACCACTGTAGGTCTGCTTTACATATTCTGCTATTGCTGAGCAAGTGTGACTGACCGCTGCTATCACCCACCAGACATCTTTTGTAGACAGGGTGCAGTACATGATAATGTTAGTCCCAATATACTGTAAACAAATATTGACAGTTGGAGTTATGGGTAGGGGCGGTGATTGTTTGTGGTATAGCACTAACATCATGCTAACAAGATTTAAATGTGAAGGTACAAGAACAAGAAAAGCCAATGAGTTGGATTGAACCAGTGTTGATGTACAAGCGGAGTAGTTTACGGATCGAAAGACTATGGAATCAACCTGCACCTCTAGTATTTCATGACTTAACTGGATCATGTATTCTGAAGAAACATGAATTAACAATTAGAGCATGAAAGTTCATCAATTAACATTGATCTCTTTATAACAAAATTCTGTTCAAATGTGCTTCATGTTGTCTTGATAACACAAACTCTAACTTGTATTTTATGCAGCCTACAAAGTGGATCCCAGTCTAAACAGCTATGTGATGCAGAATCTGAAATTCAACACTGCATACCGTGTACAACTGTCTGCATTCACTGCTGCTGGTGAAGGCGAACGCAGCGATCCCAAACCATTTGTTACAAACCCACTGGGTAATAACCCTTGTATCTTTTGTATTTTCCATATTTTTCTTTTGCCATAAATCATTATTATAAGTCACCCTTATTTTTATCACTGGGTTTTGAGAATATCTAACAAATTAAAAGCATGTCAAATTGGACAACACGGCATTTCAAAATTTAAAAGTACAGCGAATTTGGACATGCGAGACTCCAGAAGTACAGCAACGATATTTGTTTGAGATTGAGAATTCTTAAATAGTTTAACATCTCTGACTGCATTTGTTTCTTTGATACATAATTCACAGGCTTGAGCAGCATTATAGCCGCAGTCATTGTGGGAATAATCATCTTTTTAGTAGCTTTTCAGTTCAGCTGTCGATTTATGCAAAGGTAAACACATATGCACTCCTATGATCTATAAGGACACTTACTAACAAACCCGTGCATGTTTTCCCACTTAATGTACACAATGTATTTATTGTATGCTATTTTTTTTCAGAGCCAAGAAGCTAATTTGGCCGAGTATACCAAACCCTGGGAACAGCAATGCAGTTCAGAAAATCGAAATTGGCCACGAATTGGTATGCATTATATAGGAACCCACTTACATTGTTTTAAATTCAAAACCCAATTTTATTCAATTTTTGTGTATTACATAAAATGTTCATTTATAGTGATGCCATAGAATGAAAATTGTTGGTTTAAAGTCAAAGGTTCTTAAAAGGTTCTTAAATTTCTTCATTACCATTTTATAATTTGATCTGAAAGGTTCTTAATGGAACCATTAAGCCAAAAATTATTCTTGAATATCATCCTTAGCTCATTGTTCTATTGTACAATCTCCAAAAACACACAGTTATACTTTGATATGTTCTGACCAAATGGAGATGCATCTCAACAACCTCATACTGAAATGTGACTTATGGCTAATTGAGATTTTTACATCATCTGAAAGCTGAATAATTGAGCTTTCGATTGATGTATGAATTGTTAAGGATAGGACAATACATGGCGAGGATACAGACGTTTATATCTTTGGAATCTGAGGGTGCAAAAAAATCGAAACATTGAGAAAATCGCCTTAAAAGTTGTCCATCAGAGGCGCTGTAGCAGGCCATCCACTCCACAAAAATAAAGTTTTTATATATTTAGGGTAGGAAATTTATAAAATATCTTTATGGAACATGATCTTTACTTAATATCCTTGTGATTTTTGGCGTAAAAGATACAATGTATTTTTGGCTTTTACTTAAAATGTTCCTGTGCTACTTAAGACTGATTTTGTGATCCTGGGTCACAAATTGAAAAGTGAAATAAAAGCTAATTAGTTGATGTTTATTGGTTATTCGTTCTGTTAAATAAATCCAGAGTTAAGGCAAGGGTAACCTTTGGCCATCTTGTATTGTTTGTCATCATCAGGATATCCTTGAGCCTCTCAACAGACAGAAGTTGGAGGAAAGTGAGGCGTGTGACTCGAGCACAGTGTGTGTTGTAGAGAGCAGGAAGGAGGCATCTCCTCTCAGCACCTCTCCGACACCTGAGTTCTGTGCGAAACCCACCGTCTTCCTCAGTGAAAATGAATGCAGCACATCCAGCTTGGAGGAGACCACAGACAGCTCAACATCCGCACCCAATGAGGAATCTGCTGAAACTGAAAACGCTGCTTTGAGTGCTTCAGTGGACAATGAGAACAATGAGTCTGAAGATCTTTTTAAATCTAAAACTGACTTCAGTGTAACAGTTCCTGTCAAGCCCGCTGTGGTTTTCATGAGTGATTACACCACCATGGAGTTTTTCCAGCAGGTTGCTATGACTGGGATTCAGGGTCCATCCATGTTAACAGGGAAACCAGGACTTGTTTCCGTACAGCCAGGACAGGATTACGTTCGTCAGACATGTTTTGCAGGAAATGAACAGTCTAGTGTCTCCTCAGGAGCTTGTAATGGTACAGATGTCTTACACATACAGGTCACTATTCTGTGAGTCAGAGTCAGTAAGATCTCTACTGTAAGGGGTTATAACATTTGATTGATTCCCTTACTTTCTGGCATTTGAATGTCAGTTAGAGGAAATTTGTGTCTGTTGACGGGAGAATGATCATTTGGACCAGAACATCACATTCAACAATGGTTTTATGTTTCTTGGAAGCCATGATAATCTATACACGTGTAAACGAACTCCAGCACATGTTGGATTTGCCAGCCAGGAAAGACAGGATTTCTTGAATGTTTGAGCTGCAGGCAATTTTTTAAGTGTTGAAGAAGAAGTGATGAAAGACACAACTGCACTGGGTGACACATCACATTTTTTTCTGTTAACAATAATGCATGCATGTCTAGCATCTTGGGCATCGTGTGTTCCTGTAGCTCTAACGATATAGCATTGGCTATGTCCGAAATCGAATACTGTGACGGTACCGAATCAGATTAAGTACCTATCCATCGAACGTTAGAACAAGACATTCTATAGTATATGGGGGTGCAGTATGAATACACTTCGGACATGTCACGTGAGTCATAAACTCTTGGAGTTATGACATAACTGGAACTAATGTAAATTGGTATTTCTTTCCTATAGCTCAGTGGTAAACATAGCGCTAACAACTCTAAGGTCGTGGGTTTGAACCCAGGGGATTACACATACTTAGAAACAAATGTATAGGATAATGCACTGTAACTCGCTTTGGATAAAGCGTCTGCCAAATGCATAAATGTAAATGTAATATGTAATGTGTATTTATACAGGACAATTTAACCACAAGAAATATACTTATCTATAACACTTAAAGTCATCCTAAGAGTTTTCCACTATTGGTAAATATTTACATTTACCATTTAGCATCTCCTAATGTCCCATGGCCATCTAATGCACACTCACAAATCTCAACAGAAGCAGTCTTGACCAGGGGATTTCAAACTTTATGATGCCAAGGATCCCCAAAAAGATGAACCTATTGCAAGGGACCCCCTTTCTTAATATGCTTCTATAATTTTTATGTATAAAGAAGCATTTGAACTTCATCAGATAAATTGTAAATATGATATTATAAAGAAAACATGTTGTTTCTAAATTAAAACAATTGGCTCCTTTTGTTGGGTGTATTCAAATCGAATTTAAATGTTCTGTTTATGTACTTCAGCAACTTTCACTTTTAGTGTGAAAAAAGGAACTATTCCGAGAATAACTCACTAAAGATACAAATATAAGCAAATCTGAAAACTATGCATGAAGCTAGAAAGAGATAAACACTTTATTAGTAATGAAACTATAATAATGTTCAGTAGACTTTTACCATTTTTGCTTTAACCTTTTCCTTGAAACTTTCTGGAGGACTCCCAGTTTGAAAGCCAATGGTCGAGACCATCTGTGTATTTCGTGTTGACTGTTTTTGCATACTGTGGTTTTGTACGTACTATTCATGACCCATGCTAATTTTCGCCTGCTATAGGATTAAAGCGATTTAGATGCAGCCATTGTGTTGGAAGCACAAAGGTCATGGGTTTCATTCCTACCCTACAGTACATAGACTTTACATCTATTGAGTTAAAATGTCTGTCTGTAGGCACCCAGGGTTAGTGCCTTGTTTGGACCACTTTGACAATAGATGGTGGCTCTTTCACAGCCCACCACTTCCTGGCCATGAGGCAAAATGACTGCTGTAATGTTAAAAAGCATGTCAGTTATATCAAAACTGATTTCCAGACCCTAACATCGCTAATAGACCAAGCTGTTCCTTGAACATTCGACCTCAGATATACAGTATACACTCACCTAAAGGATTATTAGGAACACCTATTCAAATTTCCACTTTTACGCAATTATGGTGGTGTGTAATGGTGTGAGGGTTGTTTTCTTGGCACACTTTACATTTACATTTACATTTAGTCATTTGGCAGACGCTTTTATCCAAAGCGACTTACAGTGCACTTATTACAGGGACAATCCCCCTGGAGCAACATGGAGTAAAGTGTCTTGCTTAAGGACACACTGGTGGTGGCTGCTGGGATCGAACCAGCAACCTTTTGATTTACCAGTTCAGTGGTTTAACCCACTAGACCACCATCTCCCCTTTAGGCCCCTTAGTGCCAATTTGGCATCGTTTAAATGCCACGGCCTACCTGAGCATTGTTTCTGACCATGTCCATCCCTTTATGACCACCATGTACTCATCGTCTGATGGCTACTTCCAGCAGGATAATGCATCATGTCACAAAGCTCGAATCATTTCAAATCGGTTTCAAATCGGATAATGAGTTCACTGTACTAAAATGCCCCCCACAGTCACCAGATCTCAACCCAATAGAGCATCTTTGGGATGTGTTGGAACGGGAACTTCGTGCATCCCACAAATCTCCATCAACTGCAAGATGCTATCCTATCAATATGGGCCAACATTTCTAAAGAATGCTTTCAGCATTTTGTTGAATCAATGCTACGTAGAATTAAGGCAGTTCTGAAGGCGAAAGGGGGTCAAACACAGTATAAGTATGGTGTTCCTAATAATCCTTAAGGTGAATGTATATACACATTTATGTACACACTTTCACATGAATGTAAAAGTGTTACAATAATTTCCCTATTATTTTTACATCCCTATTTAAAGTACATCATACATTGGTCCTATATAATTATTTGAGCATTGCAAACACAAAGGGCCACATTCATGAAACACGATTTTTTGTGTAAAATGTTCTAAAAAACGGTCTAAATTTTCAGATTCTAGAAAATGTTAGTATTTTCAAAATGCTAGGTGGTACAAAAGAAATGTATGTTGCTCCATACCACGTGTAAATAGTGCGTAAAACCATACGTGACGTTCTGTAGTCTTTTAGACAAACTGATGACATTGCATTATGATGGACTATGTATAATGGTATTTCACAAGTTCTTTTGCCTTGTTTTTTTATAACTTTTTAGGTCTGTTAAACTTTAGATTTAGTAAGGTTCTTTCTGTGTTTTGTATCACCCTTTAAATCAAATCATAATAGGTAAGGGGCGTCGCACTCGTGGGGGATGTGGCTGTTTTAACACCCACACTTTTCCCGCTGAGAGTTTGATCACCCGCACATTTTTTCTGCAGTTTTTCCGCAGTTTTGTACAAACGCCTTACAGCAGGAGCTCCTCCGTTTCTCTGGCCGCTCTGTGTCTGTGCTCGATGCGGCTGCTTCCCATAGTTGCCAACTCTCGCGAGACAAATAAGCAACCTCAGCTTTAAAAACAAGCCCAAAACAAGCCCAATATAATTCGATTATTTTTACCATCGTTCTAATTTATCAGTAACTATTTTTTTTACAATAAATGAGCCTGCAATATTTAAAGTGGAAATTCTCGTTTATTTTAAAATGAAGAGCAGAAGATATTTAGCAAAAATCAGCAAAAGGCAACAAAACGTGAGGGCACGCTCTAACCATTCATCTTCGATGAGCTGTGAGCAGAATAGGGTTGGAGAGATGGAACAGAAGAACAAGATAAGAGCCTTAAGGGGATTTGTTGTAGTTTTTTCCATACTTGGACCACTTTGTTGGTGCCATTGTTTTCTCAAATTTAAATGTTTTATTAATGTCCATCTAAATGTCATAGCGTGGATTACAACGTCACGCGCCTGCACTTTGAATTAGATTTTTCTCCAATGAGGGGAGAGGGGGAGAATGGGGTTGAATGTTTAGACGAAATACGTTACAGAATTGATATTACTTTATTGATTGGCAATTAGCTGTAATCTGAAAGTGTCAATCAATGCATGCGAGTAAAACGGTGAACATAAATTTAAAGAAACGAAGTTGCTTGTCAAATTTTCCTAACAAGCAACAATATTTTTTAAATGAGCCCAAAAAACGCAACCCGCAATTTATGATTTTTTAACGCGACTTGATGAAAAACAAGCCCAAATTCGCAGATTATGAGCGGACTTGGCAACTATGCTGCTTCCTCTCCCCTCCCACTCAAACAGGACACCGGCTTTGAGTGTGACCGGATGATGATTGGCTGTTCTGACTTAAGTCCCGCCTCTCTTGGTGTGTTACATTTATAATGGAGGAGGTGGGAACTTATAGTTCCCTTTCTGTCGGTCTCTCGACGTTGTGTCGAGAACGACAGATGGGGTTCGTCCTTGAGAACCAATCAACTCTGACTACTATAGAAAAGGCCAATGAAATTTGGCGAATGAAATTTGCATGACGGACTCCGCCCCCGGATATCCGGTATAAAAGGAAGCCGGCGTGCAGCATTCATTTACCTTTTGTTCTTCAGAGCCTTCACTCTTGAGTACAACTTAGGATTGCACTGCGGGCAGATTGTCTTTCAGAAGTTGCGGTCACGGGTGGCTGTCTTCCTACGGGAACCAGCCACCATTTCGTTCGCTACCTGGACTGTGACATCTGTGGCTACGGCCCTGATGACCACCCACGTTAGCAGCGTTAGTGATATGGGGAACTCTGCGAACGTAAACCCGCCAGCCAAGTGCTCACGGGCCGATCGCACCCCGATTCGCTTTTCTAAACGTTCCCCAACCGGCGGTGGCATACCGTCCGGATCCTCACGCACACACTCGGAAACGATGTGTGACGTAGATGAGACGTCGCTCGCAGCATCGGAGGGAGACTGGCATCCGGCTCTGACGAATCTGAGCTCCACCCCCGGGTCGAGTTCTAGAGGAAGCAGAAGTGATGCCACCCGTGCTAACCCGGGGATGCGTGGTTCCTGGGGTCGGAGCGCGGTGCAAACCGCGCCCACCCCCGGGTTACATGTTTTTCCCGGAAGTGCATGAGGAGCTGTGTAAAACTTGGAACGCTCCACGGACCGTTCCAGTGAAACCAGCTCCGGCTCCCTTACTTCCCTCGATGGTGTGGCAGCCAAGGTCTACGTCGACATCCCCCGGGTGGAACGTCCGCCCGCGGTGCACCTGTGCCGCGGACGGCTACCACCTGGTGGGAATCGGCCACACCTACCGCCCAAAGCACGCAGACTTCGGCATCACGGTGTCGAAGGCTTGCGATGCCGCGGGCCAGGCTGCCTCCTCTCTCTACGCCATGGCCATCCTGCAGGTCCGCCAGGCCTAGGTGTTGAGAGAGCTCCACGAGGGTAAGGCCGACCTGGGTATAATGCAGGATCTCCGTGCCACCGCTGGCAGCGCTCTACGGGCGACCAAGGCGGTGGCACGGGCCCTGGATCGGACGATGTCCACGGTAGTGGTCCAGGAGAGACACCCCCGGTTATACCTTGTGCAGAGGAGTGACACCAGCCACGGCTCTGATCGGTCGGTACGGGACGACTCCTGCCTCGTCACCTAAGCCGGGCCCTTATCAGGGCCTGGCGCCCACTTACTCACAGAGTTTTTCCGTTCTCCCCGGGTGTACTTACAGCCGATCGCACACTCCACTGGACTGTGCTCGGCGAACCGACCTCACACCCTGGCGAGGTGTGAGGTCGTACACATACGACAGCTGTCACCACTCTCAACCGACAGTGCGTGCCGTTGTCCCGCCAGGCAGGTAAAAAGGCGGAGCCAACCTTCCCTCCGGGGACCCTCCGCCAACCGACGAACCACCCCGACGAATGATGAAGCAGACCGTCCCCTTGGTCACCCTGTCACAGTCCCTGGGAGCTCGAGAGCTGCCCACACTGTCTCGCTGGCCTTGCGGGCCTACGTGCTCTCTCGCCAGTTTATGCCTCGTGGAGAGTGGCGACTTCACCCCCGCGCACCAGCTCATTTGGAGGCTGTTCGGGTAGGCCCAGGTAAACCTGTTCGCCTCCCGTAACACCACCATTTGCCCGCTTGATATTCCTGCCCTCGGCACGGATATCCTTGCGCACAGCTGACCGCGGGATGGGCGGAAGCACACCTTCCCCCCCCCAGGAGCCTCCTTGCACAGACGTTGTGCAAGGTCAGGGAGCAGGAGCACCAGGTGTTATTGGTTACACCACACCGGTCTAACCGCACTTGGCTTCAGAGCTAATGCTCTGGACAGCGACTCCCCCTGAACCATTCCCCTGACAGAGGACCTGCTCTCTCAGGGGAGGGACACGTTCTGGCATCCCGGATCAGACCTCTGGAAACACCCATGTCTGGTCTCTAGACGGGACGAGAAGATCCTGATGGCTACTCCCCCTCCATGGCAGAGACCATCACCCAGGCTAGGGCCCCATCTACTAGGCCAGTGGTTCTCAACACGCGGCCCGTCACAAATGCTGATGCGGCCCATGATGCTGACACACAAGAAAAAAAAAAGAAAAAAATTAATAACTTATAGTTTTACAATTCATATTTCATTATTGTTTTTTTAATGTATTAATTAAACCCATAAAAGTTTGAACAATATTATTATTTTGGCATAAAATAATTTTGGTGATCATGTAGCCTACTGGTTTCAGATATGCGCAGTACTGACGCAACTATGAACTGACAAATACACAGTTAATGCACACAATCACAAGCGCGCGCTCTGGCAGAAAACTCATCAATTAACAATCAAAATGGACAAATTTGTTATTAGAGGAGAAAAAAGATGCGAGGAAAATACTGATAAAGGAACACATGCAAACAAGAAGAGTCGTAGCATCAGCAGTGAAGGTAGGAAAGTGCTTGAAGAAAGGAAGAATCAGTTTGCTGTCATCGAGCGAGATGGACAGCCTTTCTGCTTGCTCTGTAATAAAAGACATCTCTGGACAAAACCTATTCATTCAAAAAAATTATTCAATTCAAAAGTGCTTTCCATATTTGAGTCGACATACATTTGCGAACGCACATTTTCTGCAATGACGCGCATCAAGTCACGTTACCGTGCGCGTCTTACAGACTGCAACCTGCAGTCGCAACTTCATTGTGCTGTTACTCCTTTTGAGACAAATTTCACCAAATTGGTCTGCTCCCGACAACACCAGGTGTCCCATTACTGGTAAGTAGAATTATACTCTAATAATAATAATAAATCTAACTGTGATAATTTAGATACCTTAATATCTGGTTAGTTTACAATAGTTTACGTATTGGTGACGCCAAATGTAAATGATATGCGGCCCGTGAAACTTGAACTTAGACATAGTGCGGCCCACTGAATAAAAAGGTTGAGAACCACTGTACTAGGCGGCTACACGCCTCTAGACGGCGCCTCTTCTCGTCCTGGTGTCTCTCTCAATGAGAAAGACCCACTGAGGTGCTCGATCAGGATTGTGTTTTCCTTCTTACGAGACTGGAGACTAACATCTCCCCTCCACACTGAATGTGTATGTAGTCGCTCTTGCCACTCATCACGACTCAGTCGGTGGAAAGAGTCTAGGGCAACACGACCTGGTCACCAGGTTTCCTAACGGGCGCGAGAGGGCGGAATCCGCCTCACCTCCGCTAACATAGTGAGAGATTGTAAATAGTGAAAAATCACACGTTGCAGTTTAAAATCATATGTAACATTTCTTTAATATCAATTTTGTGTTGGGAAATCTGTTTTGTACACGTACAGAATGACACAGCTTATAAATGTAAAAGCATCGTCTTCATCTTAATCATAGTCCTCCTGCTAACAAGTACATAGTTATATATAGTATATACCCATTCACTATTAGAATGAACAAAAAATACTTCATATAAAAATAAATAATATTCAGAAGCTTAAAGATTTAAATTGTAGTTGTTCTGAATGAGACTACAGTAATTGTTACTGTACTGTATTCACCAGACTTCTCAGAACAAATATATAACACACCACATATTACTGTAGGTCTCTATTCACTGATTTAAGCAAAATACTGTTAAAAATAAAGATAAAATGATGCTTTTCACACTATAATATTAAGGTGATAGCACAGGATAAATATATCTGTTACGACTTGATTTACAATGTTTTTAAATATCTTTTTGCCACACAATGTGTCTAGGCACTTTTACCATAAGTGTTCTCTACACATTTAACAATGTTTTTTTCACTCATGAACATAAAAACCATTAAAAACTGTCAATTTTTAAAAGCTCAAATTCAAAAGAATAAAATAAGCATTATTTTCTCAAGTCATCAAGTTATTAAGCTAAAGTTGAAGCGTCGACTGTTTCCTTGTTTATGAAATACAGGATTTCTGTAAGGCTTTTTTCCACCCTAAAATAAAAACTGTTACACGAGTAGTAAGAAAAAGCACAGTGCACAAAAATAGCATAAAACAATAACTTTCCATTTAGGCTGAAACACATTACATGCAAATGAGAACGAATGTGAAAACTCGTTTTTAATGTGACCTCATCCCACTCTTTTCAATACGCCATTGCTCTCACCATGCTAAAAATGTATCAGAAACTTTACTTTTTCATCCATATGAATATCATATGACGGTTAGCATATTCACATCAGCAAATAATGTTCTGTAAAAGTTTTTAGAAGCATACAATCACACACACCAATGAACACGAGGGAAAAACTTTCAGTAGGAGTGACAGCTGTTACTGTAAAATGCACTGATGGGCTGTCCAATACCGCAGTTCTTTGCACTTCATGACAGTCCGTGATCACTCGGCAGCATAGAAGTCGTTCTCTTCTGCGTAAGTGCTCCTGTAGCTGCCGTTGTGATGAGCTTGGGGAGATTTCTCATTACTGGCCACAGAGCCTGAGCCCTCAACATCGCTGTAATACTCATGGTCCACCTCCTCATAGCTCCTCTCCACCTGTAAGGTCACACACACAGTCAGTAATGAATGTTCCTACAGGAAGCTTCATCTCGCATTGCCCAGCAGGAATACTGTGAAAATAATGCTAAGTCAGATGACTAATAAAATTCTCTTTGCACCACGCTATATATAAATGCACTTTCCTAAAGCTTCAATAAAAGAAGAATAGATTAAGATATAAATACTTCAGATATAAATGTGACAAAAACTGGGCATTGCTGTAGTAATATAACGATAATTTAAATTAACTGCACAATTGCAGTGCTAGGAATTTAAATGAATGGCCAATCAAACGTTATAGAAAACACTAGACCGCTTCACGCTTTGTTGAAAACGCATCATATCTTGGGGGAAATACATAAGCCTTACAGTTGAAACAGGTCAGGTAAGCATGAGCAAGCCTGCACCGCCAGTCTTCAAGAACATCAGATGATATTTTTTTCCTTAGCTAGAAAAACTAGAGGAGCAGTTGTACTTGAACAATTTATTCAAATGAATCTTACAGAGTTCGGTGAACTCTTTAAAGTAAACGGGGTGCAACGACACCTCATTGAGAATATCATGCAAGTGCAAGATAACAATTCCTGTCATACAGCATTTCAATGCAGATTTGTTATTGACCCAGAATGATGAAAAATAGTTTGTTTGAAGAAATACGAGTAATTTTTTCTCCAGTAACTAAAACCACAAGTATCACTGCTCTTACCGTTAGCCTACCCGCTCCCAGAGATTCGCGGTATCTGGTAATTGCGTAAAAATGAGCCCCTCCATTACATTGAACATTCGTTGGCTTTTTAAATCAGTCACAGCCAGCCGTCCATTGTAATTTAATTAAATGAATTAAAATGTTCTAATCTTCTCCGTTATCATTTAATGCTCGATTTATGAGCGCTGGCTGTCAGTTAGGACAAATTTACAAATGTAAATAAATAAAATAAGCATAAAATAAGCATCCCTAATACCTATCGAACCGCTCACCACAATATTGTCCATTAGGGGTGTGACTTATTCCATGAGACGAGACATGAGACTTGGTTGACGAGAATGAGACAAGATTTTTAAAGAAATCCTCAATGAGGAAATATATTACTCACCTTAAAACACAAAATGCTAAAAATTAGTCATTATAATATCCACTTGTACTTTATGAAAAAAAGTAAACTTCTATGTTAATGAAATAAAAAAGATATATATATATTTAATCAAACTTGTTTTTTAATACTGCAAAAAGTTTTGTCACAATCTCTATTGACAGGCAGTAATTGCACAAAAATATGCTTTAATCAAGAGCTGTGGCTGTTTTTCCATATGCTTTTGCGTAGTGCTCATGTAAGCAGAGGTGGCGATCATATCACAATGTCTATGTGAACCCCCATAGCTTTCGGAGAAACAGTTAAAACTACATAAAGACATCGTGTTTTATGCTTAAATTGCACAGATGTAAAGTTCTTTAGCAAATTTCGTATTTGGTGCTCGTTCGTTGTCTCTGAATTGTCTAAACGCCACTCAAAATGCTTGCTACGGATCCGAATAACGCAGAAAATCGAAACCTGCAGTCCAATTCTTTTTACGACGGACAAAATCTGATCAGCTGTCCGCTCCCAAAGCACTACTACCAGGGGGAACCGCAGTAAACACTCGTGCTTAAAGGAGTGATGAATTAACACCCATTTTAACATGTGCTTTTGTCATATAAGAGGGAATCGTATTCAAGGAAACCGGACCTGGCTATTCCGCCGCACATTGGTAGCAATGAATTCATGACATTTTTTACATAGAAAATGGAAAAAATACGAGACAACATAGCTAAAGTGTTTTTCTCCTATAAAACAGGAAGATTTAATTAAACTTATTGCAACATCCAAACCAAACAACATTCTTATTAGACCCCATCCCAACTACATTATTAAAAGAGTTACTACCTGTTGCAATTGAGCCCATTTATAACATTATCAACTTGTCAATTAATCTAGGCCATGTCCCAGGACCCTTTAAACTGGCTGTAATTAAGCCTCTTATCAAAAAACCAAACTTAGACCCCAATGAACTTGAAAGCTATAAACCAATTTCAAATCTCCCGTACTTGTCTAAAATACTAGAAAAAGTAGTGTCAACTCACGTGTGCACCTTCCTACACAATAATGACTTACACGAAAAGTTTCAGTCTGGCTTTAGACCGCATCATAGCACTGAAACTGCGCTCGTTAGAATTGCAAATGACCTTCTTATTGCATCAGATAAAGGTAACATCTCACTCTTAGTCCTGCTTGACCTTAGTGCTGCTTTCGATACTGTAGACCGGTATTCAGGGACAGGCATTACAATGGTTAAGATCTAACTTAACAGACAGATATCAATATGTCCATTTAAATGGAAAATCGTCAAGTGTTACGCAAGTAAATTATGGATTACCTCAGGGATCGGTTTTAGGACCCTTGCTTTTCTCCATATACATGCTGCCGCTTGGCAAAATTATTATAAAACATGCAATAAGCTTCCACTGTTATGCAGATGATACTCAGCTATATATCTCATCAAGACCAGAAGTTTTCCTTCAAGCTATCCAAACTGGAAGAGTGCATCGAAGACATTAAACATTGGATGACTAGTCATTTCCTTCATTTAAACTCTAGCAAAACTGAAATATCACTTATAGCACCAAAAACACGTAAACAGAATATCTCAGATTACAACCTGCAAATTGAAGGCTGCACTGTTACTCCAACACATGCAGTTAAAGACCTAGGCGTTATATTAGACGGCAACATGTCATTTAAAAAAAAAAACATCTCAAATATCACAAAAACAGCCGCCTTCCACCTTAGAAATGTTGCCAAATTCCGAAATATTTTATGTGTTGCAGAAGCAGAAAAGCTTATTCATGCATTTGTGACCTAAAGACTTGACTATTGTAATGCTCTCCTTCGTGGTTGTCCTGTATCATCAATAGACAAACTACAGCTAGTTCAGAATGCAGCTGCCAGAGTTCTTACCAGGTCAAGAAAATACGATAACATAACCCCAGTTTTATCATCACTTCACTGGCTACCCATTAAGTATCGTATTGATTTTAAAATTCTTTTAATTACTTACAAAGCCTTAAACGGTTTAGCCCCTACTTACTTAACCGAGCTTTTATCACGTTACAAACCAACACGCTCTCTGAGATCTCAAAACTCAGGACTTTTGATAACACCTAGAATAACTAAATCCACCAAAGGGGGTTGAGCTTTCTCAAACGTAGCACCTAAACTCTGGAATAGCCTTTCTGATACTATTCGAGGGTCAGGCACACTCTCCCAATTTAAATCTAGATTAAAGACACATCTTTTCAGCCAAGCTTTCACTTAGGCATAGTTAATGAATAGCAGCTACGCTAATTATTCTCTTTCTGCCTCCGTCTTGGGATGCCCATCCCGAGGTCGGGAGAAATTCCGCCAGGTCCAGATGATCGAAATATGTACGTCCCCAAATAGAGATTACGCCAGCTACAGCTGCAGACTGACTGACCATCTCAGCTCCATCTAAGGCAATTCCACCACCACCCAAGATAAATACGAGCATCTGACCATCCCAGCTCAGACTTCTCCATCCCCATCCAAGAGCAAGGACGGATTACTTGTCACATTAATGCTGAAGTTACAATACTTTGTATTCAATGCTTATCTTACATCACATGTCAGCAGTTTGATACTCCTTCATTCTTCATGTTATGTGGTTTACTTTGATAGGTGAACTGTCTTTTCCCGCGTCCCAGCGCAACATCCGACAGGTTTCCCAGATCGCATCCCATATGTCTAGTCCGTAACAATAGCAGGTGAGCACACGCAGGTCGCTTCGCGAGCATATCATGAAAGAAAACGGGGATTTACAAATTGCCCTCATTGTGATCCGGCAAAATGTCAGACGGACTTCAGATTTTTCCGGCACTGCTAAAAAAATCCGGCAATGACAGAGAATTTTCGGTTAATGCAACCTCTGGTATACACACGTACAGGAATATCTGGACCACGGCCAGTCAGAGGGGGGTCCGCCCTTCACTATCATTGATTGGTTTAGACCACGATATGGGCCTAATGTGTCTGTTGTTGAGTCACAGGGAGACTTTTAGAGTATTAGAATACTTGCTCAGTCTATAAACACTATGCACTGTGGTGTGTTTGACCTTTTCTGTTTTTCCTGTTTGCCCCTGTAAAGCTGCTTTGGAACAATGCACATTGTGAGAAACTCTAAACAAATAAACTTGAATTGAAGGAAGCGTCAGAACTGAAAACGACCTTGTTACTGAAATTACAACTGTTTTTGGCACCAGGCCCAGCGAATGGAATGCACCTATTCAATTTCAGTTTATCATTTATTTAGCACACTTAAACACAACAGAAGTGGACCACAGTGCTTAACATAGTTTAAAACAAAACTACAAGAAAATGAAAAACAAATAACCAGATCTTAAAGGTACAGAGAAACCTTTAGCTGAGATTTAAATAGCGGGACAGAGAACAGGGATCTCAAGTATGACGGAAGCGAATTCCAGAGCATGGGACCAATCACAGCAAATGCCCGGTCGCCTCTAGATTTGAGAGTAGCTATCAGAAGACATCAGACACCCACCAGGGCTCTAGAATAACTTTTTGCACTAGTTGCACTGGTGCGACTAAATTTTCGACCGCATCGCATGTAACGCATTTTACATCAAAGTGGTTTTATGTCCATATAGGCAAAATTCACTGTGTTGAATCACAGGGAGACAGTTAGAGCTGCCCGGACTTTTTTTCCCCACAAACGGCTGGTCGCATCTGATTATTTTTAATCGCACCATTGAAAAATAAGGTCGCAAATTGGTGGCACTCTAGAGCCCTGCCTGCCCAAGGTTTTCCAAAACACTAGTTCACCCCATGGCAGGCCATCTGGGGCCCGTCAATACGGCCCCACGCATCCAGGACCAATTCCTGTGGCCCGGCGGCAGATGTCAAGAGATACTTCGAGGCTTTCCCAGTGTGCCAGAAAACGTCCCCCCAAGCGGCCTTCCCCCGTCCACTCTTACCCTTACCCATCATCTAGGTACCCTTCGAGCGCGTGGGAGTGGACCTGATAGGGCCATACCACTGAGCAAGGCCACCTCCAAGGACATTGCAAAGGAGCTGTTTCTCCTCTTCAGCCGGGTGGGTATCCCCTCAGAGATACTGACTGACCAGGGGACTCCGTTCATGTCCCGGTTGATGGCGGACCTCTGCCACCTCCTCCAGGTGAAACAACTCCGCACCTTGGTGTACCACCCCCAGACGGATGGTCTGGTGGAAAGATTTAACCAGACCCTGAAGAGGATGCTGCGGCGAGGGGTGGCAGAGGAAGGGTGCTACTGGGTCCTCATGTTGCCGTACGTGCTCTTCGGAGTCAGGGAAGTGCCTCAAGCGTCTACGGGTTTCACCCCGTTTGAACTGCCACGAGATCTCGTCGTACTCCTATCTTCCATCAGTTTTGAGTTAAGATCCCCAAGATAAGCTGTCAATTAATGTTTGATTTACCTGTGATGGATTCGTCTTGTGATCGGAATCTCTGCGTTTCCTCCTCAATCCTGAGCTCTCTCTTCTTTGCTTGCTAGAGTCCCACAATGTCTCTCTCTTTCTATCCTTCTTCCCTCTGGAAATGGACAGAAGATTAGAAACTTTCAGACTTCACAGACACAAACAGGGTACGTAAAACAAGCAAACCTTCTTGGCAATGGTGATCTGGCTCTCCGCCTTGGCGATCGAGATTTGCTTCTTTTGTTACCTCTTCAGCATAAACCAAAAAACAGAAAGAATAAAACTAGTGCAGTCAATCGATTAAAAACATTTATACAGATAGGCTACGGTGTGCTATCTGACAGAGATTCACGCAGCCTTTAGCCCGTGACTATATATATGATTATATAATGTAAAACTAGACAATGAATGACCAGGTAAACAGATGGTGCATTAATTTCGTTAAATATTTTAAAAAAAAAGGTATTGCATGCGTTAACATTGGACAGCTCTAATAAAACATATTGAAAAAATAACAAAGTTACTTCTACAACTTCTTTTAAAACTACATCTTATCATCCTACAAACAAGAAATTTAGCTAAGCAATTTAAAATTACCTGCTTGTACTGCTGGAGCGTCTTGCTACGCAGCAACCTTTGGAAGGCGTTCTTCCTTTTTTATCCCTCGGTCTGTTTTCATCCCCATTGTGGTTTTTCCGCATCTTTCCTTCTTTCTCCTTCTTTCTCCTGTCCCTGTGTTGAAGAGAGGCACTGAGCTAAAACCTTTCTACTTTGATCATGTTTGTTGATCAGTTTGATGGTGTAAGATTACCTAGAGTGAGATCGACTCCGGCTGTGTTTTTTTTCTCGGGACCGTGAGCATCTCCTGTGGGACCCATGCAAGTCGTTCACTTTCTGTCGAGACCTCTGGGATAGGTGACCCCTGGAGAAACATACAGACGTGATAAAGGTCAGGTTATTCTTTTAAAAATAATTCACAAAGTAGAAGCTGAGATTCATTTTAACTTAACTTTTCAACTGTGCTTTTTTATAGGGGCATATAAAAAAAGTTGCCTACGATTTTCTACTTTGACTGTAAAGTAGTTGGCTATTGTAAAATACAAGCTTAAGTTTAATATTAAATTCACTCACTCAA
Source organism: Triplophysa tibetana (assembly GCA_008369825.1). Taxonomy (NCBI): domain Eukaryota; kingdom Metazoa; phylum Chordata; class Actinopteri; order Cypriniformes; family Nemacheilidae; genus Triplophysa; species Triplophysa tibetana. Next base: position 6,761,928 of record CM017901.1, on the reverse strand, counting down.
AATGTGTTTACAGTACCTGTGCCTGGATCTGGATCGCTTTCTTTGTGAGTGTGACTGGGAGCGAGATCTGGATCTTCTGGAATGCCCGGATCTGCTAGACGGCTGTTTCTTGTCCTCCACTACATCAAAATCCACAATAACTCAACAAACAAAACATCACTTTGTCTGTGTTTGAGTGTGGATGACCGAGGACAGACCTGGCTCAATAGCAGCAGCGATTGTCGACTGAACCTCTCTGACCTTCTTCATCACATCCTCCAGTTCTTTGGCTGCGGCCTGTGCTGTGGGCTCTGGAGGTTTCACTATGGCATTATTGGAGTGGTTAATCCTAAAGATGACATGACAAGGGGACATGTTGTTTATCAATTATTGTATTGATAAAATATCAATATGCTTCAATGCTAACTGGTTACAGAATCATGATTTGTAAAGTTTCTGAAAGGACAACACTTACTTAAGTGGTCTGTCTCCAAACATGACACCATTAAATGTAAGAGCTCGAGTCACTGAATCCTGATCAGAAAATTCCACAAAGGCAAAACGTGTAGGTTGAGTTTCGTCTCCGGCCATCCTAACAAACCGTACATCTCCAACTTGCTTAAAGAACTCCAGTAGCTGTTCAGCCGTGGTGGTCTTCAGAAGAATAAACAATTACAAAACAATGTAAGTAAATAAATATAAATGAACGAATAGAACAATTTTTAAAGGCAACATAGAGATTTCTGTGCCATCACAAAAGTCAAGATCAATGTTCAAGACACTGCAGTGTTTAACAGTGTTTCTAAATTCACTTCCACATACCTGTGAATTCAAGTTGCCGACATAGACGGTCCTTCTGATCTCATCGATTTTCGAAGGATCAACATTGCCAATGAGTGGAGCTTGTGATGTCCTTCCACTGACTGCTGCCACAGATGTCTCCAAACTAGACTTCAAGACCCCCAGATTAGCTAAAGGAAGACTTCGCTGACAGCAAACCAATGCAATACAATTACTATCAAAAGGACGTGTTAGTAATGATGACTTGGCTACATCAAGAGCCATTGAGAGAGATGGAATTTTTCGAGCGTCACGTGATCCATGGAGCCTCCAGATGTTTTGTTCTATATTTCCTTATTATTTTATTGATTAAACGACTTACCTCTTTAAATGTGTCAAAAGTTTACCTCAATTGGTCTGTTTAGCCACAACTTCCGGGAACTATTGAGAGGCTCCACAAACCGCCATGGCTGTGAAAAAACTGTTCACTCTCTCTCAACAGCTCTAGTTACGTCAAAGTAACATTCCTGGAAAATTTATAGATGAAACAGCCCATTTTTAAACAAATGTATTTTTGCACACAATTTCAGCTTTTCAATGACATCTGTAATTTGTTTAGGCATCACCAATAAGCTAAATCATCCCCTATTAAAGAGGCTATCCATAATTTCTGCCTCTATATTGCCATCTTTGTTTGAAACCGATTTTTTTATGCACTTTATGATTCATTTGTTTGTTTCTGACCAGAAAAACTTGGGAATGCAGCATTAAAACCTTTTGATATTGTACATTTTATCTATTTTGGATACCTTAAAAAGACTAAAGCGCCACAAAAATGTAATAACGAAGTTGAGATTTTAGGTCATTTTTTAGAAAACTGTTCTTAGTAATCAAAGTAATAGTACTGTATGTGCAAGGGTGTGTTTATTACGTTCTGTAGTGTAGTAGGGCTGGGGATAGGCAGGAGTCCACCACCGCTCATCAGGCTTGCGACAGGCACGGCAGGGGCCAAAAGCGAGAGGGCCTTTGTCTCTTCAGGGATTTTTCCTGAGAAACAAGAGCACCTGCATTAGAGAAGTCAATGGAGACATATCTCCTGCTGCTTTTCCCAAGACTTCACCCAAGTATCAGAGAAGAGTCCTTCAATACACTAAAACCCACCTGAACAACTCAATATTGGACCATCAAACGTTATCAACTACTGTAGCATAGCTAACCTCCTTCTTACTGTCTTGGTTCTCCTTAAGAAACTGCTTCCCCATATTCATAGACATCTTACAGAGTTTTTCCTTCTTGCACTTGCCTTGATCAAGTTGTAAAACTTTAATTCTCATCGATCCTATTTTTTGGTAGAACTGCTTTAGAACAATGTGTACTGTCTTGGAAATAAACTGAGTCGAAAATCAACACAATACATACTGTAAACAAGATGACTTTTGCACACAAAAGAAAAACAGGAAAGAACACACTGATTTGTCCTTTGCCCTTTAAAAACCAAAAGATCAGAACAAAACATGTAGAGAATGAGTTAACACTTTGTGGTATGGTTCACCTGTACTGGAAACATATTGGTCATGAACCATACGATATCAAGCATGGGCGCTTTTCTCCCTGGGGCGATCGTTTCGCAGTGTTGGAAAGGGTGTGCAACACAAGACAACCGTTCATGTTGGCTGCATCACTAATAGCACACAGAACATCAGATACAGAAAAGAAGAACATTTTAGGTGCTTTGAGAAATCCCCCCACAAATTGTCACCCCTAAAATGTTTTGCCTTCACAAGAAATTTGAGAAAGAAGCTAACAATAAATTGCAATTTTCCAAATATGCATATTTGCCAATGTTGGGACAAATATCTACGCATGCTCTGTGTTTAGAGTTTAGTGAAATGACCTACCAATGGTGGTGTTTCAAAGGGATAGTTCAAAATAATATATACAAAATACTTTCATAATTTACCCCCCTCATGCCATTCCAAATGTAAATAACCTCCTTTTTAGGAAAACAAATGATTTAATAGTAAAAGTTCCTGATTTTATCCTCTCCAAAAAGCACATGTATCTATTATTAAAGAAATCCACATAGCTCCAGGTTAATAAATCTCTTCAGAAGAAAATGTTTGTGAGACTAATATTTTGAATTCTTTAGCAACCAATACATTGTGTATTCAACAGATCGGCCAGTTTGTATGGCGACAAAACTTTAAATCTCTCACAAATCTTGTGGCGAAACACCCATGACAACTAAAGTTGTCGACATGCCGCCATAATCGGTTGGATTTATGTGCTTTTTGGAGCTTTAATATTTTGGATACTATACAATATATTTGTGTTGAACTGAAGAAAGGTGATCATATACAGCTGGAACGGCATGAGGGGGACTATATTATGAAATAATTTTTAGCATTTGGGCAATAGTGGAGAACACCCGATAAAAACCTATTCAGGTTGAGCCAAAACGTTCTCCCCAAAACTGTGCAATAAAGATACACATGTGCAATGGTGTTTACTATTATAATAAAACGTGATTTAACTACAGTTATGAAATATGTTCACATAAGCAATTTTAAGGAATTTCAGATCCGACATACACCTGTTTGTCAGGTTGATACAACAATTTTGCCTTGTCTGTGGCGGTCAAACTACTTAAATGTGGACATTAAATGTAACTCCAAATATATAAAATTTGATAAGAATATTATGGAACATAAATCTTAAAGGGGTCATATGGCGGGAATACGTGTTATTCTGTGTCTTTTAATTTTCCGTGCATGGACTAGACACATAAAATTGCAAAAATTAAAGTCTAGGAACAAACGATCCATTCTATCTAAAGTCGAATGCTCACCCAGATCAGCCTGAAACCCCTCGTGTAACCACACGCCCACAAATCTACGTCAGTTTGCGGTTTGATTTGACTAAGACTGGCATAATGTGTACACCAGTAATGTGGGCGTACTTTTCAGTACTATTACATTGGAACCTGATGTTCCAAATATGGTAAGAGGCGTTACATTTCCCTTACATGCTTGCAGTATTCGACCAATCCTTACGCACTAGTTAACTGGCCAATAATAGCAAACCTCGATTTTCAGAGCGATGAGCTTTGTAAACAATTTCAGAGAGGCAGGGCAAAGAGGAGATACAAACATGCACAGTTTGTGGAAAATACAGTGTTTTTAAACCTTAAATCGTGTATACACATTGCAATACATCTAAAACAAAAGATAGTATTTGTTTTAAGCGTGTCATATGACCCCTTTAACAATTTTGCTTTAGCTGCACTAAATCTTTGAGAAAATCACTGTGGGGTTTGTAATAAAAAATGACAATGGGTCTGATACAATGGGGTTATTTTCCTAAGGGTCCATAAAGTTAAAGTAAAATCGGTGCAAAGGCACGAGAGAAAGAGAGACAGAGGATATCTTTATGGAACAGACATCAGTAATAGCTGCCCATGGTACCGTTCAAACTTTCCTCCAATACTGGGCGCCAAGTCAACCTGGACAGCTTTCAAAGACAGGCAAAGGAGCAACTGTGGAGTTGGGGAACGAGGGACAAGGGGACAGAAAAAAAAGAAAAAGAAAAACAACACAATGAATATGCAACTCTTCTAAGAGGCAAAAAGGGACAACATGTGAGAGAAATAAAAACAAAGAAACAAACTAAAACAAAACAAAAAAAGAGACAAGGTGTCCATCTTGGAAGGTTCAGCGGCTACGCTCCTGGTCACATTCCCCCCTTCAAGGCAGCGTGGGCCCCGGCGGGTATAGTGGCTTGGAAAACAATGCCTTGAGTCAGGCTAGTGTAGTAGTGTAACGCCTGGGCCAGTCTAGTGATCTGATATGCACACATAATCAACACAAAAAAACATACAAAAACCAAATTAATCAACGTAGTAAGCCATCCAGAACCAATTCACGAGGAGAAGCATTTCAGGCAAGAGGGAAGTGCTCTTATACCATGTGTTGCATGAATACGGTTGTTTACAGTAAGACAAAAATGAAAATAAATCATAAAAAAGGGAGAGAGAAACAAATGGTTAGCCAGTCTTTACACTGCAGACTTGTGAAGACCTCACCTCATAACCTCATAGCATGTAGCTTACATACTCAAGAATTCTTAGTTCATAATCACTTTCCATTAAAAGGTACAAACTAGAAAACACAATGTAACCTTTTCTTTTGAAAATGTTGGTTGCCGACATCAGGAATTGATTTTACAGTTTATTACTACAAGGTTGGCAACCAAAATATTACAGGCGTTTTAAACCCTGATTCATAATATTCCATTGCTGTAGCAATAAATATTTAAAGGAAATGGTAAGAGGGTTGCTAGTGACTACTTTTCATCAAGGTACAATGTTAAATATACTCTGTTTTAAAAAAGAATCCCCCAAAAAACTAGGTCAGACAAAACCTTATGATTACAAGGCGACAAATTCTACTATTTTAGTTTACCAAATTTTGACATATTTTTAAATGAAAATAAGTCACTTATAAAAATTCAAATTTTTGTGTTTATTATTTCAAAACAAGCGAACTAGTTAGCAACCTGTTCATGGAAAGTGTCAATCTCTGTGAGAGAGTAAAACCACACAAAAGTTCTCTTGTGGGTTGTTCCTGTGAGCTTGAGCGCTCTAGTGTACATAACTACTTCTACATTCTATATAACAGCTCTCACAGTTTACGTAGCAAGCAAATCTTCTAAACTCAACAAGCAAGCAAGGTTGAAGCAAGCAGATTATTAGAGCAGAAATACACTACACAGTGAAATACCATTTTGAACACACTTAGCTACTACTAAAATGAGGAATTACAATCTACTCGAAGACTATCTGAAATGTTCAGTTTTAAAAATGTTCATTCAAAATCAACAATGACCTACAGTAACGTTAAAAATGACTATAAACTGTTTCACCGGATGCGCGCGGCAGGACTGAAGCTAACAGCTAGGTCTGTGTTTGGCTAGTATCTAATAGTATAACTATTTATATTTAGTTAATATTAATTTAAATAATTATTTTATTGTATAATAACTGTATTAATTAAATGATTTGTTTAATTAAGTTGTATGTTCATTTAATTAAATGAACAATTTGTTAAAGGGTCCTGTATTTTTTACGCATTTAAAGAAACTGTAGTAACGCTCAGTATCACAGTCAAAGTTCAAAATATTGTAGAGTCAACTTTGGTTTGCTCCTTCTCTCAAAGCATCTAAAGTGGCGTGTATAGTCCGGCCTTCCGCATGACGTAATTTTTTGCTATCAGGAGGGTCTGCGGGCGTAGCGTGTACAACAGAGCGCACGCGCGAGAGAAGTTCACTAGTCCACTAGGGGTCAATACACACACAGAAAGTGAGCAGTGTGCCGTTGCGATACAAAACCAATACGCTGAAACCAAGAACAGTAAGCTAAGAAGCATATCCTTCTCCATACTGTTTGGTTGTTGTTCTTTGTTGTCTTTCTGTTTGCTCGGATTGTTTGCAATGGCGAACTCATTAATTTGCAGTGGGTCTGTGAATGACGCGACTCAGCCCTGCCCTCTGACAGACTGGTAGTGCAAACATACTGATTACGCATGTGTCAAACTCGGACGTCCGTGCATAATCCGTGTTGAGTATGCTCAAGAAGCTGTGCGGATGTGTCTGTGCAAGATGGATACAGACGCGGAAATTGAAGTATACCCGCTCCTTAAATGTTCCTCTCTGCTTCTTTTGCTTGATATCAGAAATAATCTACAGGCACTCTATTATTTGTGAATGTGTACCGGAAGTAAAGGGCTGTCCAAGAACGTGCACATGCGCAGTAATGTTTGTGTATGATGTGACTTTAAAACCGTCTATAAGTCTAAATAGTAGAATGAAAAAATGTTTAACAATATAAAGGACTAGGAGGATATAAAAGGCAGTCATCTATTATACATTAATTATAATTTAATTATTAAGGATCTATTAAATGTAGATGATGGATTATAAAGACTGTCAACATTGTAACATTTTTTTGGAATAACAAAGTAAAATATGTAATGGCATTCACGCAATATCCGTTTTTGTGTCATCATTGTATAGCGTTACATTATATAATCACACTCTTATTCATATAAAGGCCTTTAAACTATTTACGCGTGATTTGGTTTTATTGACAAGACCAGTATAGATTGACAGCGTCTGGCTGTGGAACACAGTGCACTTTTAGCCAGCACAGTCTTCAACGAGTTAAATAAAGTCTTAAATGAATCCAAAGAGAAGTGAAAATAGGAAACGCATTAAAACTGCTTAGAGCAGCAGCTCTTAAAGGGGCCGCTTTCTTAAAAGTGCTGTTGTGACTCCTGTCACTAATGTTAATCAAAGAACAAAAAAAGAAATCAATTGTGTAGCTTTAATGAGTATTCTTTGGTATTTCAAGTATTTATTAATAAAGACTGTAAAGTGTTTGAGAACTTTATTTATTTTCTGTATATTTCCCACCTGTTTGACAGGTAGGAGGGGCACACTTATTATAATGGGTTTGATTAGTAGAAAAAAAATTATATATTTAATAAAGACATCAGTTGCAATTGTTGACTTTCATTCATAAAATGACGCTGTTAAAGAAATGTTTTTTTCGACATTAACAGAATTACAGCACTCAAATAAACACGTTATGTTTAATTTCACTATACGTACGAAAAAGGGTGCGATTAAAAATGTTAATATATTCACAGCCCGATCAATTACAAAAAATGTAATAGTAGACAGCGGACAAACAGATTGTTAAATCACTTTTTGCTAAATGCTGTGAAGAGCTCAAATTAAAACATTAATTATTTAATATTTTATTTTCGCACATTTTTTGAAACTATATATTATAAAAATATATCCTTTTAAGTTTAACTTTAGATTTCTGAATTCATAATTAATTAATAATGGATTTATTCTATATTTAAAAGGCACTCCTAGTCCCTAATACACTCAGCTCCCTTACTGTAAAACAGCACAGACTCCGTGTCGATTCAAGTTAATCGCACTACCAAATCAACACATGAAACCACATCAGTACGCTTACTGCGTAATAATATGTTACTGTGTGTAGAATCAATATATGAACTACTGGTAAAATACCCTGAAAGCATGTTCACACAGTCCTAACTCTGCAACAAAAGTATGATCTTATCACCTCCATTCTTTCCACATCCTACAGCTCCGATAAACAAGAGCTAACACAACTTTGCAAAACTCAACAAAATCTTATACAGCTGATCTTGACGAACATACGCATGATCATCACAAACATCTAGGACACAAAGACAGAAAATAAAAACAATTTTGGTTTGCTCCTTCTCATAAGCTTGATTTAAAGCCAGTGTCTTTGTGAGATAAGACAGAAAAAGTAACAAGCATGCAAAAATACTAACCTTCTGCACATGGCACAACAATAAGAGCTCTGTCAATAAATACAGTGTTGGTTAAATGCTGTGCCACCCCAACACTGGAAGGGTCTCGATACTTTATGTAACAAACTTTGGATGAAAAGGAAAGAGGTGTGTTGCTGAAAGAGAAGAAACACATTGTTATTTAATACTGCTTTAATATGTTTGATAGTAGGTTAAATGGTGTTTATGATAAATAATGAAGTGAATTTTCTCTGCGGTTGGCAGTGCCAGTGTTCAGACAGATAGACTGTCCTCTGTCCATCAAAGTATTACACCATATTAAATAGCAAAATAGCAAGGCTGTTAAAACCAGTGTTAATGTTTCTCCCGGTGGTGTAAAAGAAGAAAGTTTTAATAACTTTGGTTATTATTATTATATACAATATCAAAATAATCATGGGTCAACTGGGTGCAAGTATTCTATAACATTTAAAAGGGGAAATAAACTACTATTAGGCTATTTCAAACGGGCATTTATTCATGAAGTCAATCTATTATCCGACAAGTTTCAGTACCATGTCGGAGTGACACACGGATATGTTATTTATTTAAGATAGTATCATTGTACATCCAAGTACTTTCTAAAGTACTAAAGGTTAAAATGTGTATGTACATGTCATTTTGAGCTGACATAACCACGACCACAGTGCTCTGATGTGGGTGGTGTTTGGTGTACATGATGCTGTTTGAATGGTGTATGTTGTCATTATCATTCTAAGGGGTTCGATATGTTTGTTAAGTGTGTAAGATGTGCTTGTATGACGTGTGTCTGTGTTGTTGTTGTGACTCACTCCGGCGGATAGAGCCGCAGCTCCTCGATGTCTCCCAGGAAGCCGAAGAGAGTTCTCATCTGATCGCTGCTCACAGCCGACGACAGATTGGTGATCTGAATCACGTTCGTCCCAGGCATCCCACTATTATTACACAAGACTGAGATTCAATCCTGGAAATAAAACGGCACAGCAGAGCGATCAGCGGTCAGATAGCCGCTGACCTGATGGAACGGTGGTTAGCATTGAGCGCTGCAAACAGCCACGAGACAAGAGCGCCGCCCGCTGGCTTGGAGGTTTAGAACTATTATCCTGTGTTATGCAGAAATGTGACCAGTCTCCTGGACCCCTTGTTTTTCATTACATAACACATAAACTTTTGGGAAATTATTGTTGGTTTTAACAAACAGACATACAGTACGTGATACGTATATTCAAATATGTGTTTTACAACATTTCCTTTCCTAATATGATGTATTCTAAAGCGAGTTTAACAAGACAGATGGACACAGATCAATCCTCGTTTTCACCTGATAGGAATAAATAAACTATTCTTCTAACAACATCTTTGCTTGAATACATTTTTGGCATAACAAACGTTTTCAGCTTGACTTCTATATTTCTATTTGGGTATCATAAACAGGACAACAAATAACAGCTGATGTATACATCAGCTGTAGCGCTCCTAACTTGCACTATTGTATTGTCTATATTGTTATCTGTTCATAACCACCTGTACATTAATGTTCACAGTATATAGCCTTCTGTATATATTGTTCATAGTACATACCGACTGTCATATTTTTCGTACAACATTTGTATAGTATTTCCCTAAAATTGTATTCTGTATTTATTCACACTGTATATCTGCACTTGCTAATTGCACTTCTGGTTAGACCTAAACTACATTTCGTTACACTGTACTTGTATATGTGTAATGACAATAAAGTTGAATCTAATCTAATCATCTAATACATGAATAATTATCTTTCAAAACATGCAATGTTTTATTCGCTTTCAGACAGATGGGTGGTGTCGTTCTGCATGTGTTCTTGTCCAGGAATGCATGTCATGACTATGGATATGTCTTTGTCTATGCCAAGTGAGACTAATGAACATGTAATGGGTCACTTGTGAAAACTGAGATGCTGTGCCATCTACCAGGTGTTGTGGAGTAGACTAGACACAAGATCACACGTCTGAGTAAAATGTATTTGGTGTCTACAACAGGCAGCATCCCACCCTGGTTGAGACACTTTAATTCCTTTTTTTAATGGCTTTAAAATGGTTGCAGTCCAGTTTTAAATAATATTATTGGCAGTCCCATTTGATGTTGACGGTTTTCTAAAACAGTAAACTAGAATTAACAAAATATTTTTGCAGATAATTTCATGAGAAATTATTTTTAAAGAAAGTACATGTTTAAATGCTCAATGTAGTGTGAAATACGTTTAATTGTCTTTGAAGGAAAACCTAAACCTTCATTAAATCTTTAAGGTGGCTCTTCTTGTGACATCAGAGCTAGGTGTCATATATCCCAATGAGCGAGAGTGCATCGAACAGTTTAAATGGATGACCATACTGTCTGGCAGGTCATCTGGAATGTTTTCAGATCTTTTCTGCATGAAACATTGAGGGAATTTATAATATTCCCATTTGTGAGCTTGATGTATTTATTTATTTTTTATAATTTAGCTTTAAGGGAATTCTAAAACCATCTGCTGCTGTGATCCATCTTTTTAAACATAGAGTTTTCTATCCGAAAGCTTTTAACTAAATTCAAATCATTAGCATGGTTGTTGTAGCTCTTATAATATACCAATATCAATCGATATTGCATATGTGAGGTCACGTGGTGTTACTATGGCAATAGGGAGTCAGTCACTGGAGAGCCGCATCACACCTGTGCAGTAATTTGTTAGACCACAGTTGCAAGGGAAGAAATTCTGATAACAACAGAGATCAGCTGGGGAGCAAAATGCCAAAGAAAAGTGATACGAGAAAATTAGAAGACGGTAAGTTAACTACATTTACTTTGAGAGCTATTTTAGTAGTTATCCATGGTAATGACAACTATTTCAGTGATACATTGCTAAAGTCTTGTTTTCGTCCATTTTTTCTATTAGTGGGAATAGAAATTGATGGAGAGGTGGACGGTGGTGAAGGTAAAAACAGCACTATATCTGTTATAACTTATCCTAGTAGTTAAGTGAGTATTAACGTAAGTGCATAACTCATTATTCGACTCTTGACGTAGCCTATTGGTGGAATTGATGAATCTGAGCTATTGAGAAAAGATGTGCTCTTGCTCTTCTAAGCAATGTGAATTTTGATTGGTTGCTCATGGGAAAACGTACAAGGAGAGGTTGAAGCAATATCGAAAGAAATATCATTTTTAGGATGTGCCCGTCGTCTGTGTAAAATGCACACCTGGGCCAAGGTATATAGCACTAGAACACCCTAGTGACTGCAACAAAGTGTATTAGTCTACGTTCATCAACAAGTCTTTTTTAATGTGTGATATGCTTTCATTTTACCCAGAGAACAACAAACCCAAAGGCAAAGGTGGTAAAAAAACAGCAGCTGGCAAACGAGGCAAAGCTGCTGGAAGTGAGGATGATGAGGATGATGATGATGCACCCCCTAGAGCTCGTAGAGCGGCCAATAAAAAGAAACCGGCTCAGGCAGACGAGGAGGATAGCGACGATGACATTCCACAGAGGAGGTGTGCAGGGAACCGGAGAAGAGGAAAAGTGAGAGACAAAGGTGGAGAAGGGGGAGAAAGCAAAAGGAAAGGGAGAGGCGGGAAAAAACAGAAGAACGCTAAAGGCAAAGCAAAGGAAAATGAAAAAGGGAGCGACGATGACAAGAAGAAGAAAAAGGATAGTAGGTATGGAAACACAAATTAACCTGGGATAGATTGATTATTAATTGACTTCATTAACTGATCTTGACACCAACACCAAGAGATCGTTGAATGTAAGACAAAACTCTCTTCAAATTCCCATTACAGATACTTAACCCTTTCAGGTTATATGATAACTATTTCAACTATTAAATAAACATATTTGTTTTGCATTCAAATGTGAAGGTGCACTTTATTAACCCTAACTTTCATTAAGCATTTCATTAAGCAGACTATCCACTAGAAAGCGTTATCCCTGACATGGCATTTTTCTTAAATAAAAAATGTTTACACATAGAACAAAATGTACTGTTTTAAGCTATGTACACTCACATGAGCTGGTTTGTTATTGACAGAAAATATAACATCTACGAGCCTCTACTTATATTTCCACCAGACTATATCGTTTTAACTATTTAAAGCCATTGCATTTTTAATACCATGTCTCACACTCTTTATATATGTTGTACCTGGATGGGTTGTTTTAGATGAAGAATGTAGTTAATCCGTATGTGAAGCACTCCTGAATCCAAAAAGCAATTATTAAGTACCCCTCTCCCTATTTTCTGTTTTAGTGGAGACGATTCAAATTCTGATGAAGAAGAGGACTCCATGTCTGAAGGAGAAATGGCCAGATTGAAGGAGGAGGTGGAGGAGAAGAAGAAACTGATAGCAACTATCAGAAACAAGCCCTGGAGAATGAGAAGACGACTCAAAGTTATCAAGTAGGCTACTGACACATCTAAAATGGGACTGTTTTAAACAAAGTGTAGCTCAGTTGGTAGACCACAGTGCAAAGATTATGGATTCAATAGGGATTAAGAAACATTTTGCTTGGATGCCCTTGTTTATCACTTTGCATTTAACCAGGTATTGTATTTACAGGCAGATGCAAGTCCTTAACCTGCCAATAGTTAGTTAAGTTTTTAACCTTTGAAGTTTTTAACCATTGTATTATCTGATTGTGTCTGCAGGGAGGCTCAGCAGTTTGTGGATAAATTTGAAGGAGCACTGGGCAAAGGCAAAGGCAGGAAGCTATATGCTTACAAAGTCATGATGATGAAGGTATAAGAATATTCGTCTCTCATTGCATATTATGCTTGTCAAAATCTCTTGCACTGTTATAGTAAGGGGTTTTCCAATGCATTGAAAAACAATGCAACAGTGGAAAATGTTGTAATGAGACCTTCTTCAGAAAATGTTAATAAAATTTCCGGTAACATTTGTGCCTCATCGTGTAGAAATGGATCAAATTTCAACGAGATTTCGAAAATTTTAGATCATCTTGCATACCTTGGGAACGGAAAATAAAGGAAGTTGAAAGTAAGTACTAATTATAAACACAGGCATAAATTGTACTACTATTAAGTTTATACTTAATTGTCGAATATATGGTGCTCGAAATATTGCCCACTAGTGGCCAGCTCGGGAATGTTTTTTGTGCTTGTTTTGCAGGTCACTTTGGCTCCTCTGTTGCTTCATATTTTATCTTCCTGCGTTGGATGTACGGCATGAACATGGTCCTCTTCGGCTTGACTTTTGGCCTTGTTGTGATACCAGAGGTCAGGATTTTTCCCTTATCAGCATACTTTGTCCTTAACAGTATCAAATCCAATGTTTTAAAGCAATACTTCACCAAAGAATGGAAATTCATTTTTACTCACCCTCAAGTCGTTTTGCAACTGTCATTTTAGGAAGGGATGACATTACGTTTAAATGGCCCTTAAATGGTCTCTCAGTCTAAATGGTGCAGGATAAGGCATATAAGGCATAAGATATCAAAAGAGTGAATATGAAGAACAATAAAGCTATTCTGTGTAATACAGGGGAAGGTAACAGATTTTTTAGCCCGTTGCCGTGCATCGTGAAATATGGTGACCTGCTGTACCACAGTCACTGTTCTCATCACAGCTTAATGCTCTTCAGGATAAGACATATAAGGCATAAGATGTCAAAAGAGTGAATATGAAGAACAATAAGGCTATTCTGTGTAAAACAGCTGAAAGTAACAGATTTTTTTAGCCCGTTAAAGTGCATCGTGAAATATGGTGACCTGCTGTAGGACTACAAGGTTACTCTGTACATTATAAACATATCATTTTATAATATGTTCTTATGTACATTTTATAGCCTTTGATTGCATGTATGTATGTAAAACACAAAGCTCATTGATGTTCATGTTTCTTAAATGGACAACGTTTAGAATTGTCGTGATTGCTGTTCTATTATTTGTGTAAAAGTGAATAGGCACTCACGCTGTGACGTTTTGTTGTATGTTCTGTTTGGGTTTTCCTCCCGTTGTCAATCTCGTTATTAGTTCATTAGTTTCATCTTGTGTTTCATCTTTGTTAATTAGTCCCACACCTGATTCTGTTTTCCCTAAGTGTCTTCCTTTGTATTTAAGCCCTGTGTCTCCCTCTGTTCTTTGTCGAGTATTGTTCATGTTACGTGTTATTGTTTCCCGAGTTCCTGTTTCCCGAGTTCCTGTTTCCCTGTTTACCTTTTTGTTTATTATTAAAATACCTATTTTGGATTATCCTGTGCTTGGATTCTATGTTCTGCCAGCATCATCCGTCATCAACCGTGACAGAATACTCGACCGCCAAAATGGATTGCTGTACCTTTTCTCCAGAGGCTGTCCTCAGGGACTTGAGGCAGGACGGAAGGCCTCTGGAGAACTACGTGGAGGAGTTTGTTGGCGTGTGCTATCGGGTGAGTTGGAGCGATCAAGCTCTAAACCTGGCCTTTGTGGCCGGTCTGGGCGACATTCTGCTCGTCCTCGTCATGCTTCCCGATGCAGATGAGTACCGGCTGGAGGACTTCGTAAATCGAGTCCTCCAAGCAGCCGGCTCCGAGTTCTGCGTCGGGGTGACTGATGAGGACTTGAGCGGGGGTCGCCCAGTATCGGTCACAGGCCAGGGGTTCGTTCCGGCTCATCCCGGATCCACGCCTCACTCCTCCACCACCCAGCAACGGGAGCAGGTTAAAGGGGACCTGTTCTCGGAGCCGGTCTCGTCCGGCTTTCCGAAGCCTCTCCAGCCGGTCCCGTCCGGCTTTCCGAAGCCTCTCCAGCCGGTCCCGTCCGGCTTTCCGAAGCCTCTCCAGCCGGTCCCGTCCGGCGTTCCCGGGCCTCTCCAGCCGGTCCCGTCCGGCTTTCCGAGCCTCTCCAGCCGGTCCCGTCCGGCGTTCCCGGGCCTCTCCAGCCGGTCCCGTCCGGCGTTCCCGGGCCTCTCCAGCCGGTCCCGTCCGGCGTTCCCGAGCCTCTCCAGCCGGTCCCGTCCGGCGTTCCCGAGCTTCTCCAGCCGGTCCCGTCCGGCCTTCCCGGGCCTCTCCAGCCGGTCCCGTCCGGCCTTCCCGGGCCTCTCCAGCCGGTCCCGTCCGGCCTTCCCGGGCCTCTCCAGCCGGTCCCGTCCGGCCTTCCCGGGCCTCTCCAGCCGGTCCCGTCCGGCCTTCCCGGGCCTCTCCAGCCGGTCCCGTCCGGCCTTCCCGGGCCTCTCCAGCCGGTCTCGTCCGGCCTTCCCGGGCCTCTCCAGCCGGTCTCGTCCGGCCTTCCCGGGCCTCTCCAGCCGGTCTCGTCCGGCCTTCCCGGGCCTCTCCAGCCGGTCTCGTCCGGCCTTCCCGGGCCTCTCCAGCCGGTTCGTCGTCCGGCCTCTCCAGCCGGTCCGTCGGCCTTCCCGGCTCCAGCCGGTCTCGTCCGGCCTTCCCGGGCCTCTCCAGCCGGTCTCGTCCGGCCTTCCCGGGCCTCTCCAGCCGGTCTCGTCCGGCCTTCCCGGGCCTCTCCAGCCGGTCTCGTCCGGCCTTCCCGGGCCTCTCCAGCCGGTCTCGTCCGGCCTTCCCGGGCCTCTCCAGCCGGTCTCGTCCGGCCTTCCCGGGCCTCTCCAGCCGGTCTCGTCCGGCCTTCCCGGGCCTCTCCAGCCGGTCTCGTCCGGCCTTCCCGGGCCTCTCCAGCCGGTCTCGTCCGGCCTTCCCGGGCCTCTCCAGCCGGTCTCGTCCGGCCTTCCCGGGCCTCTCCAGCCGGTCTCGTCCGGCCTTCCCGGGCCTCTCCAGCCGGTCTCGTCCGGCCTTCCCGGGCCTCTCCAGCCGGTCTCGTCCGGCCTTCCCGGGCCTCTCCAGCCGGTCTCGTCCGGCCTTCCCGGGCCTCTCCAGCCGGTCTCGTCCGGCCTTCCCGGGCCTCTCCAGCCGGTCTCGTCCGGCCTTCCCGGGCCTCTCCAGCCGGTCTCGTCCGGCCTTCCCGGGCCTCTCCAGCCGGTCTCGTCCGGCCTCCCAGAGCCTCTCCAGCCGTTCCCGCACGGCCTCCCAGAGCCTCTCCAGCCGGTCCCGTCCGGCCTCCTAGAACCCGCTGCCCAGCCGCCAGAGCCCGCTGCCCAACCGGTCCTGGACTACCTTCATATGAGCTCCCAGACTAAACCCAAATACTTTTTGGGGGGGAGCCATATTGGAGGGATGGCCTTCCAGGCTAGACCGGTCATCAGCCTCCCAGAATGGCCGCCGCCCTCAAGGCCTCCAGAATGGCCGCCGCCCTCAAGGCCTCCAGAATGGCCGCCGCCCTCAAGGCTTCCAGAATGGCCGCCGCCCTCAAGGCCTCCAGAATGGCCGCCGCCCTCAAGGCCTCCAGAATGGCCGCCGCCCTCAAGGCCTCCAGAATGGCTGCCGCCCTCCAGAGTCCCAGAGCTGGACGTATCGTCCTGGAGGCCTCCCATCCCACCATGTTTAGTCTTCCCTTCACCGGCCTCCAGGACGCCCACCCCCCCTTTCCCCTTTTTGTACTCTTTTGGCGCGAGGACGCGCTTTGTGGAGGGGGGGGTAATGTGACGTTTTGTTGTATGTTCTGTTTGGGTTTTCCTCCCGTTGTCAATCTCGTTATTAGTTCATTAGTTTCCACTTGTATTTCATCTTTGTTAATTAGTCCCACACCTGATTCTGTTTTCCCTAAGTGTCTTCCTTTGTATTTAAGCCCTGTGTCTCCCTCTGTTCTTTGTCGAGTATTGTTCATGTTACGTGTTATTGTTTCCCGAGTTCCTGTTTCCCTGTTTACCTTTTTGTTTATTATTAAAATACCTATTTTGGATTATCCTGTGCTTGGATTCTATGTTCTGCCAGCATCATCCGTCATCAACCGTGACACACGCACACATACAGTATATATATATATATGTGTGTGTGTATTCACTTTATATATATATATATATATATACATACATACATACACACACACACACACACACATGTTGGCTATAAAACAATTACGATGGCAATCACAATAATTCCAAACGCAATCAGTAGAGGAATTAAATGAACCTGCTTTGTACAGTTCAATCGGCGTGTTCAACCACTCACGTCACGTCAGCACTCTTAACACACTTTCCGAAAATCCCGCTCACAGTAACGTTCACGAGAACAAAGCGCGTTTATTGGCCAAGATTAAAAAGCTGCGCACGAGCACAAAGCGCATCCTTGCCCGAATTTACGCTTTTTGCGTAGAGAATTGTCGACACACACAGGTGTCAAACTCCGTTCCTGGAGGGCCGCAGCTCTGCACAGTTTAGCTCCAACCCTAATCAAACACACCTGATTCAATTAATCAACATCTTCAGGATTATTAGAAACTTCCAAGCTGGTGTGTTTTAGAGCAGGTTGGAGCTAAACTGTGCAGAGCTGCGGCCCTCCAGGAACTGAGTTTGACACCACTGGTCGACAGTGACAACAGCGCCTACTGCGGTCACAAAATATCACGGGTAACCGAAAATTGTGTAACACCTGTTTTCTTGCGTGCCGTGACGCCATCGTCGATGGTCTGTTTAATTAAAAATGCCGCGGGAAAACGGACAGAAGCTGTATTTTTTATCTCTTCTCATGTCCGCAGGACCGGAATGTGCAACCACAATAGTTCTTCATTTGGACGTTTCTGCATCAACTGTATGATTCGAAAGCGGACTTTTATACGTTATTTTACTATTAATTCCGTTTGGGACTTTTACTACTTCGCGTTCAGTGCGCGCAAAAACAAAACTGAGAAGAACCGGTAAAGGCGTTTACATGCCGCGCGAAATCGGAGTAATAGGCTAAAACTACCTCTGCTGATTGGTTTTTGCTTAAGCCGTTTAAGACCTTTCCCCGGTAAAAGAAAACCGTTTCACGCTTTTACATGATTTTACATATTACAGCGTATTAAGCATATTCGTCGTAAGACTGTGCATGTTAACGCGCTCAATGACGTATTATTACATCTCTATCTCTCAATTACAGTAACTGATATTCTAAAATGGCACTATCCACTAGGTTCTCATGGGACTTCCATATGGTTCCATTCCACGGAAAACTGTGCCGAGGGAGGATCAAGACACTGCGATGGACTACTCTGTACTTACGGACTTCAGTGTAAGCTTTTCTAACAGGGCTGTCAACTGACAAAATATTTAATTGAGATTTTTTTCGCACATTCAGCTACTTTTTATGGATTTTTTTATATTTAGTATGCTCTGTAAACATCAGCAAAGTATATTTATCGTAAGTGTCTTCTGGTTGTCAATCATTGTGTAGTCCTACATTTGATAATGCAGGTTTAAGAAAATTGTACGCAATGTCAAATTAAATAAATGGAGGAATGGATTGTTTATTTAATTTCAGAGTTAAAGTAATAAAGTAATAATTAATGTTAGAAATACTTAACAATATATGCTTGTAAAAACGTTTTCCTGGTGGCTTCTTTATAACAGGGTTACTGCAAGTACTCCGTACTTTTCTATGGCTACTACAATAACCAGAGAACCATTGGCTTCCTGAAGTTTCGACTCCCTCTGTCCTACCTCTTGGTGGGCGTTGGGACCTTCGGGTATAGCCTCATGGTTGTGATCAGAACGTGAGTCCCTCTTTCATCCATTGCTAGATGTTATAGCAATGGTATGAAATGTTCTTGAGAAGTACATGTGTATGCCATTTGTCCAATATTGCATTTCAAATAACTAAAAAGCGTAATTGTGCAGTCCCAATAAACATCTTTATATACAAAAGGGTAATCCCTTTAATTTAAGGGTGAAGTGTGTGTTTTTGGCACCAAAATGTTTCTAGGCGTGTTTCTGTTCAGAGAGGTTGTTATGGCTACTGTGGTTTTTGGAGGGGTTTCTAGGGTGATTCCAAGCTGTTACTAGCAAGCAAGCAAGAACACTTTATTTATTAAGCACCTTACAACCATGGAAGTGGGCCAAAGTGCTGTACAGAATAATAAATGAATAAAAACGTGTTTAAACATGGGATATAGATTGATATATCCCAGATAGATACATCACAAACACTAAAACAATCAAAATGTCCACATCAGGTTTTAAAAGCCAAGAGGAAAAGATGAGTTTTCAAAAGTGATTTGAATAAACAAAGCGAAGAAGCCTGTCTAATAGACAGGGGCAAACCGTTCCACAATTTAGGAGCTCCCACAGCAAAGGCTGGGTCCCCTCTCAGCTTACGTTTCGTTTAAGGCACACTCGGTAACAGTTTATCAGATGACTTGAGAGAACAGGTGGGCATATGAGGTTGTAGCAGCTCAGAAATGTAGAGTGGGGAAGACCATTTAGCACTTTACAAACAAATGAAATAATTAAAAAAATTGATCCTAAAGTGTAAAGGCTGCCATTGAAGCGAGGATTAAATGAGGGAGATGTGCTCATATTTCAGAGTTCCAGTAAAAAGTTGCGCTGCATCATTTTGCACCATCTGCAGATGAGCGACCGAAGACCCATTAACCCCCGCATAACACATTACAGTAATCCAGGCGAGTGGTAACAAAGGCGTGTATAACTGTCTCAAATAGCGGCCTCGAAAGAAGTGGGTTTATCTCGGCCAGCTGCCTTAGTTGGAAAAAGCTTGAATCAATGACTGCCCTGATCTGGCTGTCGAACTTAAAGGAGGGATGTCTGATTTCTCATTGCCGTGGTTGATGTTCAAATCATTTAAACAGACACACCCCTACCCCCATCTTTTGCTTTCGTAAGCGCTCGGCTCGACTAATGCCCATCTTGTGCACCTGACTGCAGATTGGCTACAAGGTTGTTTTGGTACTCGACTTTGTCTAAACATGCGTAATTCAGAAA
This sequence comes from Triplophysa tibetana, assembly GCA_008369825.1. NCBI lineage: Eukaryota > Metazoa > Chordata > Actinopteri > Cypriniformes > Nemacheilidae > Triplophysa > Triplophysa tibetana. The sequence goes on along the minus strand of CM017901.1, from coordinate 6,741,998 downwards.
TCGGACCCCCTGCCTTTAAGGTTGGAGTCAATCTTCACCCCTAAGAAAGTGATGGTTGGCTTGATGTACTGAGCCAGGGAACCCAAATCAACCAAATGCGTTCCTGTGGCGCTTCCAAAAACCAAAACTTCCATCTTTTTAAAAGAGTGTTAAAAGAGGTTGATATGGCTGCTACGGTGTTTAGGTGGTTACTACGTCTATAGATGGGTAGTTTAGAAAGGTTGCTAGATGTTGGCTTGGTGGCTACTTGATAGAGAGACAAAATGATTAAGACAAATAAAACAGACAGGCATATACACACTTCACCTTTAAAGACTCAGCCATCCCCCCAACTTTCCAATGGATGACTCTTTTTTTTACTGTATGAATACTGTCAACATGATTGTATTTTAACTGCAATCAGAAAATGCGCTTCTGTTATCCTGCCGGCGAGAATGGATTCTCTACAAGTGTTAAATAAAGTCCACTCTCGCTGTTAGGATGGCTAAAAACGCAGATGTGGGGGGAGGGGACGGCGAGGACAATGAATTCACTTTTGCCTGGAAGATGTTCACCAGCTGGGATTATCTGATTGGAAATTCTGAGACAGCCGACAATAAATTTGCTTCCATCACCACCAGCTTCAAAGTATGTGGTTGTGTTATTGTGTGTGAGTGGATGGGTAGGTGTGTTTGTGTGCTGACTCATACATTTCGTTGTTATTCATGATCGGTTGGTCCTTTCAGAAAGCTCCCTGATAAAAAAGGGACATTTTGATATTCCTGCATCCCAAATGGCCACGCATTAATTTTTCACAAGGCTGTAATGCATTTTGCAGGAGTCCATCGTGGATGAACAGGAGAACCAAAAGGATGAGAACATTCACCTCAGAAGGTTCTTGCGTGTCTTAGCCAACGTCCTTATCACCTGTACTCTTGGAGGAAGTGGCTATCTCATCTACTTTGTGGTCAAACGCTCCCAAGAGTTTGCTAATATGAGCAACCTCTCCTGGTATGAGAAGAATGAGGTAGATATTAACATATTACCACATTCAAAATCATGTGCAATATCCATCTATTTTTTATTTGTCACAAGTCGGATGAATATTAATATCCTGGATGGATAATAAAAAGATGCTAACAATGTAATAACTGTGCTTCAGCTTGAGATCATCATGTCTCTTTTGGGTCTGGTGGGTCCAATGCTCTTTGAGACGATTGCTGAATTAGAAGAATACCATCCACGTATTGCTCTTAAGTGGCAGCTGGGCCGTATTTTTGCACTCTTTCTTGGTAACCTCTACACATTCCTGCTCGCTCTGTTTGATGAGGTCAATGCAAAAGTAAGAACTTTACATTTATATTTATGCATTTAGCAGACACTTTCATCCAAAGAGATTTAAATTGAATTATGTCATACATTCTGTTTTTTTTAAGTAAGTGCAATGGGCCAAGTAAGGGCCATGCTCTAACCACTAAGGCTACAGGAAAGCTTTTTAATCAGAACTTTTATGAGGACCGTTTTTACCTCCTGTTCTTGTAGCAAATCACTAACTTGAAATTGACATGACAACTGACATGAAAATAATGTACAATATATTTTTTATCAAGCTGGAAGATGAGGAATCCATAAGGAATAACAGCATTTGGTTAATGAATGAGTATTATGCCAACTACACAGCCAACAACCCAAATTACACGGGCACTCCACCTCCTATGCCCCCTGCTGATGTCATCAGAGGACCATGTTGGGAGACAACAGTGGGAGTGGTAAAGTGTTACAAACTTTTTGTGAATTTAGCACTTTGTTCTGTATGCACACTGGCTGTTCATCGAAACAGTAAAATCATTTTGATAAAATTCTCACCCATCTAACAGGAATTTGTGAAGCTTACAGTATCAGATATACAGGTGACTTATCTGACCATCCTGATTGGTGACTTTCTGAGAGCAGTGATTGTGCGATTTCTGAACTACTGCTGGTGCTGGGACCTGGAAGCAGGCTGGGTGAGTCTGATTAATTGGCCGGCTCATCAAAATCTTTCTTTATGTCCGCTCAGAGCTAATTCATGTTTTGACATCAAACAACCTTTCTCCTCAGCCTTCCTATGGGGAATTTGACATAAGCGGCAATGTGCTTGGTTTGGTTTTCAACCAAGGAATGATCTGGTAGGGATGAATGCACATACAACATAAACAAATCAAAATCAATAGCAATGAACTTAATGAAAATTAAACCAAATGCTGGTAAAGAAAATTTAAATGCTAAGTTGATGTTTATATACTGTTTATTAAAGGGATTGTTAACTCAAAAAATGAAAATACTGTCACTTAGTTACCTTCACTGTTCAAAACCTACTAAGATGAGTATGTGCTGAAAGAAATGTCATTTGGGGTGAAACAGGACACTCCTGCCTATCTAAAGGTTAGCAGCTTTGTTAGATAAAAATAGCAGTGGTCTCACCAAAGTAATGTGCTACACCCCGTTGCTGGCGCCTAGGCTCTCCACATGAGGGCATCATGTTGCTCTGTGTTTCTGCTAGTGCTTTGGTTTAGGACTCTATTTCCCATCATGCATTGTTTGTGATTGTCACCTGTATCCCATTTCCTGTTTGTCCCTACATCTGTGTATTTAAAGCCCTTGTGTTCAGTTGTCTATTTTATATCGTTGTAGTAGGTTACACACTCATATAGTTTATGGTTATCATTGGACCATTTGTTAGTGATGGCAAAGTGAAGCTTTCTGAACCACCGAAGCTTTCAACAAAGTTGTCTTGAAAAAAAAAAAATCTTGAAGCTTTTCGAATCAGAATCTATAACCGCTCTCGGTGAAAGTGAGGGAGAGTGCTGTGTCGCAAAATGTTTTCAACGCAATGAATGAGTGAGTGAATGAATGAATAAGTAAATAAAAAAATCAGTAGCCTATATTTAGTACATCTACTATCTATTAACAATCTTTTTCAATTAATACTTTTATTAACTCAAAACTATAAACATAACATTTTGTATTGTGGATGTGGACATTTTCCCTGTTTGTAAACAAGTTAAACTCACAAATAAAGGAAGTAAATAAAAGCAGGTGCATTTACACAAAACACACTTTCATACGATTATAGTACATCTGTAGCAGTATCAACCCATGAGGGCGTGGCCTGTATCAGGCATTTTTTAACCTTGAATCAAAGTGCGAAAGCAGTCACGTGGGTGTGTGCGAAATGAAGCTTTGGACGTCATTGGTCACGTGATTTTGATAGAACAAATCAAGCATTGATATCAAAACCCTATTCTACAGGATTTGTATTACCTGGGGACCTCTGGTCATTTGTAATAATTGCAGAGGTTGTCTGTGATCTTAATCCTGTGCAAATCGTCCAATTCTGTAATTTGTAAAGTAAAAATTCCCCGCTATCGCCAACCGGACAGAAGATCACCACGATCGCGGGTCTCAAATGCTGACAGGTACGGTCATATATCATTAAACACCATACAACAATAGGCTATACGAACTATACCCAAAGCCTTGACATCACATCTGGGAAATAAGTCAGTATATTTGAGTAAAATCACAGGCTTCACTTATCCCCTGCGAATGCACCACATGAAATACAAATGTGGGGAGGTCATTTATGAGTCACACGAGGTCCCCAGAGAATACTAATCCTGTGCGAATAGGGCTTATGCTTCACCGTAAATCGCCTCTTTTTTTGACACAAGCATCGGAGCTGTGGTGAACATCTAAAATCACTACCTCTGTGGACTTTAATAAAATACCTTCTGTTCTCCTGCCTGCCAGAACGTAACAATATGCTGATGATTTAAGTTTTTTTGGAAATAGTTATAATATATGTTTTACCCCCATTTTTTTCTAAGAAGCGGACTTACCGTATATTAGTTTCTGTATTTAAACAGTCATCATCTTGCACTGTTCTGTACCTGCAGATATTCTCTTATTTAACCTTTGTTTGACAGGATGGGTGCGTTCTACGCACCTGGTCTGGTTGGAATCAATGTTCTACGTCTCCTGAGCTCTATGTACTACCAGTGCTGGGCTGTAATGGCCTGCAATGTCCCTCATGAGAGAGTTTTCAAAGCTTCCAAATCCAATAACTTTTACATGGGCCTGTTACTGCTCATCCTCTTTCTGAGTCTGCTTCCCGTAGTTTACACCATAATGTCTTTACCTCCTTCCTTTGACTGCGGACCGTTCAGGTAACGTACACTTGTATGCACTCACTTACAGTACTCATTCACCCACCACTCACTGTAAGGGTCATAATCAAATAACTATTCTTATTATTCTTACTTTACACAATAAAAAGGAAAAGCAAATAGTTTTTATGTTACTCGAGCTTGGTGTGATATTTCTTGTAACCACAGTGGAAAGCAAAGAATGTTTGATGTCATTATGGAGACCATTGATCTGGATCTACCAGCATTTTTGGGGACGATTTTCAGCTATGCAGCAAATCCTGGTCTTATTATACCGGCAGTACTACTCATGGTGTAAGTAAATTATAAGAAACTTCACACATTATAAAACATGTGACCAGGAAATTGTTTTATTTTTAATTTTTTTTACAGATTGGCAATTTATTATCTTAATTCAGTGTCAGAAGCCTACCAGAATTCCAACATGGAGCTAAAAAAGAAGATGCAGATGGTCAGTGATATTTGTTGAAAAAAATAACCCTTACAAAAAATGTATCCAGACGAACACAGTATAAAACCGAATTGATCTTTATTTCATTTCTATGAGTTCTAGATTTGGTTCTTTTGGCAGAACATACAATATAATGTTCAAGGGACCAATCCCAATTGAACTGTGCTTAAAAAAGATCTTCTCAATGAACTAGTTCAACAAATGTGTACTCTCTCTTAATTAACACAACCTTTCTTAAATAAACACAAGCAAATTTCGAATAAATATAATAAAGAGATACTTTAGAAAAACTAAACTTCTGTCATAATTTACTCACCTTCGAGTTGTTCCAAATCTGGATACACGTTTCTGTTCAGATGAACACAGAGAAAGATATTTTGAAGAAAGATTGTAACGAGACAGATGCCCCCTATTGACTTGACTACCATAGTAGGAAAAAATACGATGGCAATCAAAAGCACCACAGAAATGTTTGCTGTCCTACATTCTTAAAAATGTCTTATTTTGTGTTCAACAGAACTACAAAAAAGATTAGATTAGATTAGATTCAACTTTATTGTCATTACACATATATAAGTACAGTGTAACGAAATGTAGTTTAGGTCTAACCAGAAGTGCAATTAGCAAGTGCAGATATACAGTGTAAATAAATGCAGAATACAATAGAATGGAAGGTTCTATGACAGTCGGTATGTACTATGAACAATATATACAGAAGGCTATATACTGTGAACATTAATATACAGGTGGTTATGAACAGATAACAATATAGACTAAACAATAGTGCAAGTGACTTAAGTGTGCATTAATTATAGACATTAGCTTTTAAAGTTGCAGTGCAATAGATGAGTTAGTGCGGTTATTAAAGGTACGGTGCAGTACATGAGTTAATTCGGTTGTTATGGTTACAGTGCAGTACATGAGTTAATGCAGTTATTAAGGTTACAGTGCAGTAGATGAGTTAATGCAGTCATTGAAGTTATAGTGCAATAGATTAGTAGATGCAGTTAATAAGTTAGTGCTTATCTACTGCACTGTAAAGTCATTTTTCCTACTTTTCCTCAATAGGGGGCAGGATCTGTTTGGTTTTAAGCATTCTTCCAAATATCTTTCTCTGTGTTCATAAGAACAATACATTTATTCACATTTGGAACAACTCGAAGTTGAGTAAATGACGATAGATTTTTGGGTGGAGTATCCCTTTAATGACATAATGTAGAAAAATATACTACAAACGGGACTTAAATTTATCTGCTAAGTATTTTGAATGATTATTAATGTAATAAATGTAACATTTTCACATTATAGACAAGAAATCCAAGCACTAAATTATTCTAATATGCCGTCACATTGGAAACTTCAAATCTCATTGGTTCTTGCGTGACAAAGACATGAGAAAATCTTGAAAGAAAATATTCTTCACCTGGGGAAGGGAAGGCACAATAACTGAAACATGCAAATAAATTGTCACAAATTAAGAGTTTTTGCAAGAACAACTTAAAAAAACCACAAACACTTGATCTATAGGCAAGAGATGAAGAGAAGAACAGACGCAATAACAAAGACAGCACTAACCAAGTGATGAAGGATTTAGAAGATCTGCTCCCCAAAGGTTCTCTGGCACACCATGCCCATCCAGTGAATAATGCAGGTGTGAGACAATTTTGATGATTTTTTAGACTGTGGAATAAAACTAGCACATCAGGTTTTTCAAAATGACCTACCGATTTTGCTCATTATCTCATGATTATTTGTTTTTGCCTTAGAAAAAAGACCTGATGGTGGAAAATCTGCAAAAGTGAAACCAGGAACTGCTGGTGGCGGGGTGCATGTACAGAAAGACGTGTCACTCGCATCAGCCAATCCTAATGCCCGAGGTCCTGTGACTCGAGCACCAGGTCCCCGGGGACCTGGTCCACTACCTGGTCGACCAGGGGCAGGACCCCCTGGACGGCAGTAATATGTGATGAGTTTAGAATTGTGTGCACTAGTTGTCTATGTGCGTGATTCTGGTTTAGAAGTGGTATTGATTGTTTTTCTAAAGAAAAAATATTATATATGCAGTATATATGTTATATGTAGACCCTAAAAATAAAGGCACTTAAAAGGTTCTTCACAGCAATGCTATAGAAGAACCATTTTTGGTTCCACAAAGAACCATCCAATCATTGGTTCTTTAAAGAAACAGTGTATTCTTACTTTTTTATATTCTGAAGAACCGTTTTCTATTTTTTTGTGGAACAGAAAGGTTCTTAAGATGTTAAAGGTTCTGTATGGAGCCAAAAGGTTCTTCTATGGGATCAAAGAACCTTTTGATGCACCCTTTTTTTAAGAGTGTGTATAGCTGCTAGAAACATTTGTGGAAATTTGTAAAACATTAAATACGGTGTATGTTTAATGTACATTTAACTTTTCTTCAAGTTTGGAAAAGATTAGAGGTGTCACCTGGCTGAATGCTCATTATGTGTTTAAGGTGTGTTGATGATATCACTGCATATCTGTTATATATATAAATATATTCCGTTTTGTCTTTAACAATAAATCCATAATGCAATTGATTTTCATTTCTTTATTACATCAGTTATGTACTAAAACATACTGCGACTGCATATTATGCATATTGCAAGTGTGTTGTCTTGCACCTTGACTGCCTGGTCATCCTTTTACTGTATAAAAAAAAGAGCAGATTTAAACAAAATAACTAATTTGTTACATAAGGCGTACATATTTAAAAAATCATAAATTGATAATCATTTTTGTCACATGCAAGTGTCTTGCATAACTTTGACTTTAAGATTAAGTTTTTAGTTATGTTTTACTTGAGCAAGCTTAAGACCACTCATCCTGAGGGCGTAGGCAGAGAAAACACAGTACATGATAGATACGCAGTGCTACAGACAGGTACAACCAGAACTACCTGATTTAACCCTTCCTCCATGCCCAAAGTTGTCCTCATGGGTGTGCATTAAAGGCACGATTACCGAAAGCACATTTAAACATTTTCAACACTGGTAACAGGTAAGACATTTTCAGTCAGATGTAGATGATTAGCTACGAAACATTATTTCAATGCAAGTGAGTCACATTCACAAAGTTAGGTCTGAAGTGATTGATTCCATTGATGGATACACCTTCTTTTAGCTTCTTCTGCAAGATGGCGTTCTTTAAGAAATTTCTTGACAAAATTTGTGATGGTGACAGCTCCAAGGTAAGTAAACGCTTATCAACATGATGCAATTAAATGTATATTTTAAAAAATATTGAGCATGTAACTAAGCACAACTATTACGCTCGTCTTTGCATGTGAAGTCTCTTAAATCAAGTTTCAAGTTAGTGTTAATTTTGTTGTAGGGGTCTAAAGGTGGTCCTGGTGAGACTGCTTACTTTGGAACAGTCAAAGCTGCTCCTAACTTTAATGCCCAGAACGATGCTGAACAATTAAAGAAAGCCATGGAGACCAAAGGTAAAGCAGTGCCATCACCGTGTGAACAAGATCACTCCACACAATTTTGTTGATGTGTTCTGTCACATGTAGCAGATGCCCCTGGACCACCTAGCAGAATGTGAGATTTTTTACAATGGATTATAAGAGTTCGTGTATGTCAGAGTGGAAGGGCAACCATATTCCAGCTATTCTTAAATAATTGGGCAAAACAGACTTAAGGACAACAACCTAAAATTATATATATTTCCCCTTAATATTAGGCCTAATAATAACAAATATACATATATATATTTATTGAGCATTCATGTATCACTTTAAACACATTAATGGTGCCAATGACAATTTATATGAGAATTGCACCCACTTTATGTTATATGTGTCTTTATATATGAAATACTTAAGAAACTATTTATACAATGCACCTACCTTTTGACTTATTGACACGATTTTGAAGAATTTTGCCTCAATGTTGACTGAAGTTTCATATGGGTTTGGAAAAACAATGACATTTTCATTTCGGGTGAACAACCCTCCTATCCTCTTGCGTATCCATGTACACACCAACATACTGCACATCTGAATTATTTTGACACATGAAGGGGTGAACAGGAATAATTTGTTTTTTTTTTCTCACAAAGATGTGAATGAAGCCACTATTGTGGAGGTGATAGCAAAAAGGACGAATGCACAGAGACAGCAGATCAAAGCAGCATTCCAGCGGAGCACAGGGAAAGTGAGCTCACAAACTGCATTTAAAATCTTACAACAGATTTGTATCACTGTACAATAAATCTATGTTATATCAACGTTTGTCAGACGTTTTAAACAAAACCATCCAGTAAATACATACTTGCAAACTGTCATACAAATATTTACATTACATTACATTTGCATTTATGCATTTGGCAGACCCTCCTATCCAAAGCAACTTACATGGCATTGTATTATTTGTTTCTGACTGTGTGCAATCTAGGATCGAATCCATGACATTGGCGTTGCTAGCGCCATGCTCTGACCCCTGAGCCACATATTTCATATACATTTTTTGATTAACTTTTGCCACCTTCTTGATTTTTCAGGAGTGTTACATAAGTACATTTCTGTAAAATGCTGTTTTGCAAGTTACATTTTTCTTATTGTTCTTAAGCCTCTCGTAGATGCATTGAAAAAGGCTCTTAAGTCAGATTTTGAAGAGGTGGTTCTGGCCTTGCTCATGACACCACCTGAATACGATGCTTTTGAACTGAAAAGAGCCATGAAAGTACGAAGTGTTTCGTTATTTATTACACTTTTTAAGTTGTTTTTAATGATTATTTTAAAATAAATATATATATTTTACATTTTACAATTAGGGTCTTGGGACAAATGAGGTGGTCTTAAGTGAAATTCTGGGGACCAGATCGAACAAGGAAATTGAAGCATTAAAAAAAGCTTTCAAAGAAGGTGACTAGGAAGATCGTAGTAATTGTATGAGCATGTTCATCCTGTAATACAAATAAATGTGTAAACTGTTCAAATCTCTTTTGTAGTGTATGGACAGCTGCTGGAAGAACAAATTAAAAGTGAAACTAGTGGAAATCTTGAGACAGCCCTGCTTGCCCTTTGCAAGGTCAGAAATACATGTCCACTGTGCGTTGATGTCATAGCACAACAAAATCTAAATATGTGTGTGTAAAGCATAGTGAAATGTTATAAAATTTTCAGGCTACCAGGAACGAAAACTATGACATTGATAATGGACTTGCAAAGAGTGACGCAAAGGTAATTCAATGTGTTACTGTTAATCACAAAGACATTAATCTAGTTCAGGCTGTTACGTTTTTCTGGGTGTAAACCATTTTGAAGTAACCTGCTCAAAGAGAGTGAGAGAGATACATTAGCAATAAGCATTTCTTACTTAATATACCTTTACACATAGGTTAACATTAAACATAACATTTAAGACGAGATAATGGATACCAGAACACAGTGAGAATATATAAAAGATCTGGGTGATGAGGTAATCCATAATTGCTGAGGCTGAGGCTGTGGTAATTGCTGAGGCTGTGGTGATTACTGACGAGGCGCAGGAGCATGGAGCAGCGTAGGTGATGAATTCCAAGGGGGAACACCGGGAAAGACAGAGGAAAACCATGACACCTGCACCTTCGGAACACAAACTAAGATTTTTGTTGACCTCCCAGAGCTTCCTAGGCCTCCTTATAGACATCAAGAAAATTATCTCTGTCTAGGTCCAGAAAAGTACTAATGACATTTTTAAAATGTAGTGATTCAATTGAAATATTATGAAGCCACGAAAGTACTTTATGTGTGCAAAAGACATAAGAGCGTGCAACCCGGATGTGCATGAGTCGTTGTACTCTCGTGCAGTGTTCGAATTGTATCAAAGCTCTTGGGGGTCCCGTAACCAGCCCTAAAAATTTGAATCGACGGAGCTCCCAGTACAAACATCAATCACATGATAGCTTGGATCACAATCAATTGATCAAATTACTCGCATAATTGTCCTTAAAATGTTGATATTCCATTAAAAGAGATCCACATGATGCTTGAGCATGCATGGATTTTTCTGATAAAAAATGTCATTTTACCTTGTGTCTTAGGATATTTGGAAGAATAACGGACAGAAGTGTTTTCTTTTAGCGTGATAATTTGACAAAAAATATTTTAGGTTTTTAGCAGTCTATTTTTAAAGAAAAACCAGGGAACCTCAAGTTAATTATTTGAGACCTTATGTGGGGTCCAGGACCACCCTAGACCTCTCTCAATTCAAACCCTGCTCTAGTGGTCCATGTATGAGGGCAGACTTATATGCGCCTGTCACGGGATTTGGCGTGTATATAAACCGCACAACGAAAAGGTAGAATTCCAATTGTCTTTAAAAAAACAACAGAGAGAAAAACCAGGAACATCCACATCCAAACGTAACACTCTAATAAAACCGGAAACTGTACACAGTGCAAACACAGGGCTTAAATACAATGGATAACATAAAAGACTGTAACTGTGACATTACCCCCCACGGAACTGCATGTCCTCGCGCTGACAGGTGTAACTGAGGAGGGAGGGTGGCAGTTCAGGAGGCTGGCGTGGAGCAGGCAAAGGGCTAAAACAAAAAAAGAATCCCGGTCCATGGGGGGGTTGACGGAATTAGGAACCATGCTGGAGCTAGAGGTGGAGTGATGACTGATGGAGACGCAGGCGATGGAGAAGGAGCCCAGGATGGAGACGATTAGAAGGAGAGCCAGGGTGACAACGGGGATCCGGAGGGCCAAGGCAGAACTGGCAGCTCAGATTACTGAGGTAGAAACCGGGATCCGGAAGACCGTGGCGCAGCCAGAGCGACCAAGGATGAGTCAGAAGGAAAGGAGGAGACGACTGACGAAAGCAGAGCCTAAAGGATGAGGTAGCCTGGTGGAGGTGGTGGGATGATGGGCCACGTTGGAGATGAGGGAGGCAGGAGCCAAAGTGTAGCTTCTGGGTTTGAGGGCCAAGCTGGAGTATGAGTTTCGGAGGCTGGGGGCGGAGACATGGGATATTCAACCCCCGAGGTAGCTGGGGGCAGTAGATCCTGAAGCTCATGCGACCCAACAGCACTGTCGTGAATAGGGTGAGCTGAGGTGTCTCCAGATGCCAGAAGACCCTCGGCTGAAGGACTAACTGGCAATGAATGAGCAGGCGGGAGAGGGAGGCTTGTAGGGACTTACTTGAAGACTGGCGAAGGGGAGCTGGCTTCTGAAGGAGAGCTGGAAGGGACCAGTGGAGTTGAGGAGGAGCTGGTGTGCTGATGTGCTGATGTGATGTGGACTCAGCTGTCGCTTTTTCTTGTAGTGGTCTAAACGTTTTGAACAGTCAAGGTAGTGCTCACATCTCGGGGGAAAATATGAACTTATTGATGTATATCTGTATATAATTGGTTTTAAGTCGATGCTGCTGCCACGAAGAGCTGTGTCCGGGGTGAAGAACAGGATTTTGTGTGCAAGTCACAAGGACGCTACTCTCATATTGCCAGGCAACACACCCACTTGTATAAATGTATACATTTCGAACATCTGAATACAATAAAAATTGTACTATATTGCCACCTAGTTGTGCAACTGGGTCACTACTGCCTTACATGCCTTACAACCTGTGTTATAGTAATTTAAAGGTTACATATATTTGTTACATTATTTGCTGCAATCAAATTTTATTTGGTGGGGTGGGCCCAAAATGGTTATTTTGGTTGCAAAGGTTGCTAACCCCTACTTTAGGTGGTCCACAGGCAATAAAGTGGGGATAATAAGTGTCTTGGCCCCTTATTTGCATAGCCCTGGCAGAGTGGCTAATATGCACCCAATCATTATTATTTATAGAAATTTAATGATAATAGTATTATAACATTCATCATCAGGTGGGAAATTATAAGAGGATCAGTTTGTTTGCAAACATGATAAGTTGTGATTCATTCAGATGTATGAATAAGCAAAATGAGATTCAAAGGATGATTATGGATTCAAAAGTTTAATTATTGGTCAAACATTGCCTGAGAAATAATGATTAAATACTTAAATGGAAAGCAAAGCTGTATTTTGATGCACGTGCTGTCTAGGCAACAAAGAGCTCTTTCGTTTTGTTTTAGTATGTCACAATCCGTGCATAATGTTTAGCTAAGCCGTCAAATGTTTATACTTTCCCATAAATAAAACAGTATACTTTAAAGGCATAATCGTGTCCTTACACTTCCCGGGCTACTTCCTGTTTGCACATCCTGTTTTTAATTGTTGTCATAGTTACCAATGTTTTGTAACCTGTGTATAAGATCTGTCTTTTTCGTCTTTGGCTTGTTTTAACATGTAACTAACACATATATAATATCATATTTCTCTGAGCTGGTGCATGTGTTTTCTATTTTTTGTAGTTTTTGATCATAATAAATACAATATAGACACAATACTAAGTAAAATCTATGCTATGATGTTAGGCTCTGTTTGATGCAGGAGAGAATCGGATTGGCACTGTGTGTTCTGTCCTGATTAATGTTCTGACTACCAGAAGTGAAGCCCAGTTGTGCAAAAGTAAGTAAAACAAGTTGGATGATGTAATAAAGCCATACACTCTCCAGTTTTTGAAATAGTGACAGTGTTTTTTTTTAATGTGTCTTCAGTTTTCAAGTATTACGGCCAATACAGCAAAGACAGTTTTGCAAAAGACCTGGAGGGTGAGCTGCACGGAAGCCTTGAGGATTGTCTTATGACCCTCGGTGAGGAGCCTTTTATTTAAATATGTGTCTATAAAATTATGGTCTTCATGTACATGCCTGTACTGTATGTGGGTGTGACAAAAGACTCAAAGATGTAATGCTTTCATGGTGGCTCACTGGCTCTACAGGAGCATGCTCGAAACACTGCTCAACTGAATGCATCATTTAGAAAGGCCTGTTTTTCTTGCTTTGCGTGTTGAGGGCGAACCCAGTCGAACGCAAAACCTTATCACATGATTGGGTACGGAGATAAGAGAGTAACTAAATGAAGACATTCAAAATCAATACATATTTGTTCACATTAAAAGACTCAGTCTATTGTCTCTTAAATGGACATTGTTTACTCAAAAAGAAAAATTCTGTCATCATTTATTTGCCTTTTTTAAAAACACAAAGGAAAACGTTTAAAAAAATGTCGCGACGGTTCTTTATCCATACAATGTAAGTCATAATCAAAATATCTTATTTTGCATTCTGCAGAAGTAACAAAGTCATACTGATTTGGAATGACATGAGAATAAGTAAATGATGACAGAATTTTATCATTTGTACGTTTCTTGGTATAAAAGCATCTGCTAAACGAATAAAATTATATGTAAATGTTTCTTGTTGTTTTAGTAAAGGCTGCCTGGAACAAACCGGCCCTGTTTGCAGAAAAGCTTCATCTGGCTATGAAGGTAAAGTTGCAGGAGGAATTCATGAAATGTATTTCACCATGAATGCCACATAGGTTTTTGGTATTTTAAGTATTTGACTGTAATGTGGATTTGGTTTCTACAGGGTATGGGAACCAACACTGACACACTGACTAGAATCATTGTGGGTCGCTCAGAAATTGACCTGCTAAAAATCATTCAAGAGTACAAGAGGATGTACGGCATAACACTTCAGGAAAATATTCTGGTTAGTCAGAATGTCTTTATAATTGTTTCAAATTGTGTATTGTGAAAGTAAAATGGGTGGATGTTTAATGTACATGTCTCGTTTTATGAAATATTATATAATATCTTGTCACATGTGCTTTTCTTGCAGAAGGAAACTGCTGGAGATTATGAGAAGATTCTTCTGGCAATATGTGGCACTCAATAAACATTTACTTTGAATCACATTAATACCATCTGTGTACTTAAATTAAGGGTGTATTCATTACCTGTGTAAACAGTGCGTAATTCCATCATGCTAAGGAGTGCTTCATTAAAAGTGTGCACACTGTGAAACATTGTAGTGTCAATTAATTGTACATTTTTCTCCTGGCTGAAAGTTTCTATAATTTAACAAATTACAAATAAATACATTTTGAGGCTTTTGTTTGCGTGTTTTGTTATCATGTTTGGAAAATAAAACATTCCACAAACCCACAGAAATAATAAAATCATCTGAATACTTTTGTGTCTGTACTTCTGTTAGCATCTTGTTAACAAAAGAATTTCACACTTTTTTTGTGTATATGTATAAATCTAGTTTTAAAGGAATATGATGCTTTGAACTGAAAAGAGCCATGAAAGTACGAAGTCTTTCATTATTTATTACACTTTTTAAGGTTATTTTTACTGATAATTTTAAAATAATTACATATATTTAACATTTTACAATTATGAGGTGGTCTTAAGGGAAATTCTGGGGACCAGATCGTACAAGGAAATTGAAGCATTAAAAAAAGCTTTCAAAGAAGGTGACTAGGAAGATCGTAGTAATTGTATGAGCATGTTCATCCTGTAATACAAATAAATGTGTAAACTGTTCAAATCTCTTTTGTAGTGTTTGGACAGCTGCTGGAAGAACAAATTAAAAGTGAAAATCTTGAGAGAGAGAGAGAGAGAGAGAGCGAGAGCGAGAGCGAGAGAGAGAGAGAGAGAGAGAGAGAGAGAGAGAGAGAGAGAGAGAGAGAGAGAGAGAGAGAGAGAGAGAGAGAGAGAGAGAGAGAGAGAGAGAGAGAGAGAGAGATACACCTTTACACATAGGTTCAAATTAAACATATATAAGACGAGACAAGGGATACAAGAACACAGTGAGAATTTATAGAAGGTCTGGGTGATGAGGTAATCGCTGACAGCTGTGGTGATTACTGACGAGGAGCAGAAGCATGGAGCAGGAGGTGATTCTAGTTTTAAAGGTTTAGTTTAGCATTAGCGTTCATTGTGAAAAGACCACTCATTCTTCTTTTGACTTTTGAGGGTGTGTTGCCAACCTTAAATGATAGATTCCTGAATTCAGGTACAACCAGAACTACCTGGTTTAAACCATCCACCCAACCCAAGGTTTTCCAGCGGGCGGGTGTAAGGGATAAAAGGCCGTTACTGTTCCCCAATTTATTTTAGACCCATTCTTACAACCTGAAGGGTGGAACTTCTTCAAATCTCACAACATGGACTTCCTAAAGAAATTCACCCAGCAAGTTCAGGATGACAGCACCATGGTAAAGGCTTCAAATTTTTATATTTGCATGACTAAATGTGTAAGCTGTACATGAGTTTTTTTGCATATAAGGTCCACAAATCTCAAAAGAATCTAATAAGATTATAACTTTATTCACATTGCATTAATGGCTTTTGAAAGCTCTTAAACAAAGTTCTTTCTCTTAATGTAGGGTTTTAAAGGCCCTCCTGCTGAGACAGGATACCTTGGAACAGTCAAAGCGGATCCTAACTTCAATGCCCAAAATGATGCTGCAAGATTGAAGAAAGCCATAGAGACCAAAGGTACATTATAGATCTATATTGGTAAAAATGACATGTGTGATTCAAATACTGGCCTAGAAAACAAACATATGAATGAAACGGTTTGTGTTGCTGTAGCATGCTTATGTAACTGCTATTATGAGTAACAAAAAGGTGTGGAGGACACGCCACATTTGTAATGATGGCATAGCAAAAATGCAGGAAGTCTTTCACTGTGTTTGGACTTGTATTTGGTTTTAACTGGATTGCCTGTGACCATTTGTGATTCTGCACCATGAATCAAATGGTGCCCCTGTTCAGAAACACATTACACACCAAAATGCATCTGAATTATTTTTGTTTGATAAAAAAGAGTGCTGCTCACGTGTTGAGTTTAATACAAGTTTTTTTCTCGAGAAGGTGTGGATGAAGCCACTATTGTGGAGGTGATAGCAAAGAAAACCAATGCACAGAGACAGAAGATCAAAGAAGCTTATCAGCAGAGCGCAGGAAAAGTGAGCTCACAAATATACACCTTTACATTCCTTATACATGCCTATACAATATAGACCTTTTCTTTCTTTTTGTGCACAATAAGTCTTTGAGGTGAATTTTATTGCTAGTAGATTTGATTATGCATGAATTTCCTTAATCTCAACAAAATTTGTCTATTGAACAATGAGCTTCAGGGCAGGAACTCTGTGTAAATTTACTATTATTTTTTTCAGCCTCTGGCAGAAGCACTGAAAAAAGCTCTAAAGGGAGATTTCGAAGAGGTGGTTCTGGCCCTGCTTATGACACCCCCGGAATATGATGCTTTTGAAATGAAAAGAGCCATGAAGGTACACCATAGTGTTCATGAAATGTATATAATATATAAGTTGGTATACACTGCCATGCAGCTGTTTTGTTTACCCAAAAATTGATCATTTTGACGTTTTAAACCTGTATGACTTACTTTCTTCTGTAGAACAGAAAAGATGATATTTTGACGAATGTTGGTAACTGAACAACGGCAGTAACCTATTCGCTTCTATTGCATTTACTCAAAATCAATGCAAGTCAATGGGCACCGTTGTCGGGTTCTGCAGGAGAAAGTTTGAAATGACAAAAGTGTGAGTTCATTTCTTGTTGGACTATCACTTAATGCGATTTTATTTGATCATTAGGGTGTTGGGACAAGTGAAGATGTCCTAAGTGAAATTCTAGGCACTAGAACAAAAAGTGAGATTGAAGCATTGAAGAGATCTTTCAAAGAAGGTAACAAAAATCAAATCCAACATAAATGCATCTTTTTGTGAAATGCAAATGTGTTTGTATTTGTTTGTTGCTCTAATTCTTTTTCATTTACAGTGAATGGAGAGCTGCTGGAGGAGGAAATTAAATCTGAAATTAAAGGAGACCTGGAGACTACTCTGGTTGCCCTTTGCAAGGTACCAATATGACATTTTGCCTTGTCTAAGCACTTTCAAGTGTTTAGAATAGATATTGTAGTAAAATATATATCTCATGATTTCAGGGTACCAGGAGTGAAGACCGTAATATTGATGATGGTCTCGCTAAAAGTGATGCAAAGGTAAATAGATTTGTATTTTTACTGCAACCTATTTAAGTGGTCGTCCACCCAAAATGAAAATTCATTTACTCACAACCTTGTCATGTCAAACCTGTATTTTACTTTTTTGTGAACTATCAATTTAAATGTTATAAAATGAAGAAACCTATAATAGACTGACTTTGTTGAGTTCCTTTTCCAGGCTCTGTTTGAGGCAGGTGAGAATCGAATCGGCACCGTGTGCTCCGTTTTGATTGACATTCTCACAACCCGGAGTGAAGCTCAGTTGTGCAAAAGTAAGTATAGTCGATTCTTTTCAAGGTCTAGTTATAATATACAACTTCAAATAACAATGTTCGTTCAACGCATCTGCAGTTTTCAAGTACTACAGCGAACTGAGTAAAGACGGTGTTGCAAAAGACCTAGAGGGTGAGCTGACTGGACACATTGAGGATTGTCTCATGACCCTTGGTGAGGATACAAGTCTTTATTTTTGTCTGACTGTTTCTGGGTGTGTGGGAAGGGATGCCAGGATAGACGGGATACAAGTTTCACTGGATCTGAATGAAAGCACAAAAGCATGCTTAAAAGAAAGCTTTTAAAAGGCCTGTTATTCCAGTTTGCATGTCACACTTTGCAACACGCAACAAACGATGAGGTTCAAAATACAAGAGTAACTAAGTGAAGCTATTAAGATAAAATTCATCTTTGTATAATTTTGTACACAAAAAGGACTCGCAAACATTCATAAAAGCGTCTGCTAAATTACTAAATGTTTTCGTTACGTTTCAGTGAAGTCTGCCTGGAACAAACCCGCCTACTTTGCAGAAAAGCTCCACTTGGCAATGAAGGTAAAGTTGAAAAGAAATTCATGGAATGTAGTCGTCTAGTTCAGTGGTTTTCAACTGTTCTGTGCCAGGGACCACCATTATGACTAACAAGTAATCGGCGACCCACTATTGTGTGTGTGTGTGTGTGTGTGTATATACATATATGACGTTGGGGACGCAAAACACAAAGTTAGCAAATCATAAGATAGACCTGATAGGTGCAAAGCTAGCCTATCCTGTGTCAGTTTGAATCTCAACTCAAACTCAAATTATTTTAAATATTTTCATTAAATTCACACCAATGCGAAAATATTCTGGAAATGTTTGGAAAAATAAATTATGGGAAAAAAGTGATTTTAATAGTGAAATTGGGTAGGCTGGAATGCATGTCACGGACCACATGCAATGCCGCCGGTTGAAATCCCCTGGTCTAGTTGATCGTTTTTGTATCTTTGTAAAATCACTTTAATAGCTGCATATTTTATGATTTTAACGTTTTCACACAAATTGCAATGTAACATCCTAACTGGTGTTAAAGAGTGTTAAAATATAAAATAAAATAACTTATTGAAACTGACAAATGTAATTGATATAGTCAAATTTTTATTTTCATTTTGCACGTAATGTTGCACATATGTTATTGCACATTTTAATTGTCATTTTACATATTGCATTGCCATTTTGCATATTGCATTTCAAATGAAAAATAGCAACCAATATGCTTCCATTCCACGGCACCCCTCCCTTCAATGTAGTAAAGCAAAAATTTCCCACAGTTAAAACACTCTGATAAAGAAACAAAGAAAAAATACTCTGGTACTTTACACCTCTGCTCATGAGATGTGCCGGATGACACAACCCACAAAATCCTGCACGACTCTTATTTCACCGTTTAAATGTAATTGAATTGCATGCTTTTGTCGTCGGTGTCAAGTTTGTTTAATTACTTAACTTCCTTCGTTTCTGTTTTGTTAAATGTGTAATTTTGCATTCTAGGGTATGGGAACCAACACTGACACACTGACTAGAATCATTGTGGCTCGTTCAGAAATTGACCTGCTGAAAATCATGCAAGAGTACAAGAGGATGTACAGCATAACACTCCAGGAACAGATTCTGGTGAGTCTTCATAATTTGAAAAGCAACCTATAGTACTGTTCTGAGTGAACATCTAATCAAAACAAATGTACATATTTCACATGATTCTATTAACAAATTATGGATCATCTTTTTGGTGGACAAGATATTCTGGTGAATTCTGTAGATGTATGAAGCGTTTCGTTCCAGTCCTTGAATCTGATTGGTCAATAGCTGTGCTTAATAAAATCAATGAAGTACTTGAAGCTAGTGCTTTATCGTGAATGAATCACTGCTGAATGCAGCTCAGCCTTTTGTCCCTTATTGCTCACATAATAAGCAACGAGTGATCTGAAACCTATTGAACTGAATGAATGTTTTCCGATCCAATTGTTTGAAATTGACTGTTGAACTTTCCAGTTCCTACTATCTATTCTGTCCTTCATACCATAACAGAGAGATTTCAGAAAGAAAGGGGATGTGGATCTAAAACCAGTTTATTAAAACAAACTTAGAGAAACAAAGGTGAAACCTAAAAAACCGAGACTCACTACATTACCATCTTAAAACAAAACAAGACCCGACACTAAACAAAATAGATCTTAAATACACAAAGATGCAGGATGACAAGGGATATTCAGAGAGAAAACAGGAAAAGGTTACATTCCATAACAAAACGACCAATATAAAAAAACACAAATGGAGTGGTTTTGCACTCCAATGAGTTTTCACAGCCCCCTGCATCTAAATGCTCAACTTTAAGACCTTTTACTTGCAAATCTTGTCACCAATAAAAGTTTGAAGCATCATGGCGTGTCCTTTTTCGAAGGAAAACAAAGATATACATATCTCCCCATTCCATCAGTGCGACTCATCTCAAATGAGTTTAATAGATTTAACACATTAGGACCTTACGTCCACTGGTGTCTTAAAGTAATTTTGCATGCTTAACCTTAAGTGTGACAACCCCTATATATTAAATGATGAACATAGGGGAAAATATAAAGAAACACAAATAAGCATCTACGTTAATATACGTTATCTCCTTCGGCAAAGAAGCGAAAACCTGTTACATCTTTGTCCTTAGTGCTGAGTGGAGTGAACTGCTGGTTGCAGTTCGCCACCTCACCACTAAATGCCGCTAAATCTCCACATTGCCCCTTTTAACCTTGCATGAGAAAATGTCAAAATCTGCTCCAAAAACAACAGAATTGTTCAATTTGCTAACAAATATGCATTCTGTGTTTGGTTTTACAGAAAGAAACTGGTGGAGATTATGAGAAGATTTTGATGGCAATCTGTGGCGCTCCATAACCATCTAAAACGACACATTAAAAATGTATCGGTCCATCTCAAAAGCCAACTGTATAACCTCTGTAAGCACCATTTAACCATCCCATGGTGTAATTTATAAAGAGTGTTTTATTACAATAATAATGCTTGTCATCGTGGAATGTTATTTTGCTCAATAAATTCAGTTGACCACCTCACTGTCTTGTTGTTTAAGTGTAACTGTATAATCATACAAGTGCCTCTAAATGAGTTGTTGGTCAAATCGATTTGAAATTCACTGAGCTCCCTTCTTTTAAAGGAAAAAATATCATCTGTGTAAAGTCTGTGTGTGTGTGTATATTTATAAATATTGTGTGTATATATATATATATATATATATATATACATATACATATATACAAGTACAGTGTAACGAAATGGATTAAGAAAAATACAGCATAACATGAGGAAAGTTGTGAGAAAAACAGATACACATAATACACCATAGACAAGACTTGCAACAGGGGAAGTTATTCTCCGGCAAGCAGCCATCCGGTCCTGCAGTCATGACGGCGCTGGTCACAGACCCGCTTGTCAGACAGGCGGTTCGAAGCGACGGAGGCATGGGATCGGGTCAGGGTAATCTGTGTATCTGTGTGTGTTTTGGAGATGCGCAGATAAGCTAAAATGTCACCCGCATCCGCTGCTTCAAATAAATGATCCACCCGCAACCCGCCCGCACGTTTAATTTTCTCCAATATAGATATCCGCACCCGACCGTCACTTTAATTACTCAGGAAATTTAACTGATTTTTACGGTTAACTGTCTTTGTCTGTAAATGCTTAAATCTAATCTTTCGATTTATAACACACATGATATACCATATAAGAGGTATCAGTCTTATGGCGGTCACATACTGCGGTCAAGCCAGCCGCAGTTCGAAAATACACGGTCAAGCCAGGCGCCGTCTAGATTCACTATGCGCGCATACTTAGTAAACTACGGTAATTTCTAGAAACACCGCTTATAAAGCTTTATTTAAATGCCGATCGTCGATGTGTTTCCTCAATATTATATATTGTAGAATATGTCATTTTTGTAGTAATTTATGTATTTTTTCAGGTATGTTTGCATAATAATTTGTGTAGGCTAAAAGTTGGCCTACTTTATTGTAAAAACAATGTCTCTGTCTAAAACTAGGCTATTATTATAGACCTTTGTCCTGCAAATAAAACAGTTTATCTAATTCAATTATTTGTCTAATATCTATACTCCTACGACAATGAACCATGATTTTTATTTGTTCAAAACAAGTTTAGTGGTTTTAATGCACGATTTTTAATAAGTTTCACAAACGGATGGTCTCATCCTCTAGGGGGCATCCCACACTATATACACACCATATATGGCTTCATTTTACTGTAGCATTTTGAAGAAATTGTCATTTTTCCACTTTAAATGCCTATAGAAACAGGATTTCTAATAAGTTTCACAAGTGGATGGTCTCGTCCTGTAGGGGGCATCCCACACTATATACACACCATATATGGACTTATTTTACTGTAGCATTTGGGAGAAATTGTCATTTTTCAGCTTTAAATGCCTATAGAAAGATAATTTCTAATAAGTTTCACAAGTGGATGGTCTCGTCCTGTAGGGGGCGTCCCACACTATATACACACCATATGTGGCTTCATTTTACTGTAGCATTTTGAAGAAATTGTCATTTTTCCACTTTAAAGGCCTACAGAAACAGGATTTCTAATAAGTTTCACAAGTGGATGGTCTCATCCTGTAGGGGGCATCCCACACTATATACACACCATATATGGACTTATTTTACTGTAGCATTTTGAAGAAATTGTCATTTTTTTACTTTAAATGCCTTTAGAAACAGGATTTCCAATAAGTTTCACAAATGGATGGTCTCGTCCTCTAGGGGGCATCCCACACTATATACACACCATATATGGACTCATTTTACTGTAGCATTTTGAAGAAATTGTCATTTTTCCACTTTAAAGGCCTATAGAAAAAGGATTTCTAATAAGTTTCACAAGTGGATGGTCTCATCCTGTAGGGGGCATTCCACACTATATACACACCATATATGGACTTATTTTACTGTAGCATTTTGAAGAAATTGTCATTTTTCCACTTTAAATGCCTTTAGAAACAGGATTTCCAATAAGTTTCACAAATGGATGGTCTCGTCCTGTAGGGGGCATCCCACACTATATACACACCATATATGGCTTCATTTTACTATAGCATTTTGAAGAAATTGTCATTTTTCCACTTTAAAGGCCTATAGAAACAGGATTTCTAATAAGTTTCACAAGTGGATGGTCTCATCCTGTAGGGGGCATCCCACACTATATACACACCATATATGGACTTATTTTACTGTAGCATTTTGAAGAAATTGTCATTTTTCCACTTTAAATGCCTTTAGAAACAGGATTTCCAATAAGTTTCACAAATGGATGGTCTCGTCCTCTAGGGGGCATCCCACACTATATACACACCATATATGGACTCATTTTACTTTAGCATTTTGAAGAAATTGTCATTTTTCCACTTTAAAGGCCTACAGAAACAGGATTTCTTATAAGTTTCACAAGTGGATGGTCTCATCCTGTAGGGGGCATCCCACACTATATACACACCATATATGGACTTATTTTACTGTAGCATTTTGAAGAAATTGTAGTTTTTCCACTTTAAATGCCTTTAGAAACAGGATTTCTAATAAGTTTCACAAGTGGATGGTTTCGTCCTGTAGGGGGCATCCCATACTATATACACACCATATATGGACTCATTTTACTGTAGCATTTTGAAGAAATTGTCATTTTTCCACTTTAAAGGCCTATAGAAACAGGATTTCTAATAAGTTTCACAAGTGGATGGTCTCATCCTGTAGGGGGCATCCCACACTATATACACACCATATATGGACTTATTTTACTCTAGCATTTTGAAGAAATTGTAGTTTTTCCACTTTAAATGCCTTTAGAAACAGGATTTCCAATAAGTTTCACAAATGGATGGTCTCGTCCTGTAGGGGGCATCCCACACTATATACACACCATATATGGCTTCATTTTACTATAGCATTTTGAAGAAATTGTCATTTTTCCACTTTAAAGGCCTATAGAAACAGGATTTCTTATAAGTTTCACAAGTGGATGGTCTCATCCTGTAGGGGGCATCCCACACTATATACACACCATATATGGACTTATTTTACTGTAGCATTTTGAAGAAATTGTAGTTTTTCCACTTTAAATGCCTTTAGAAACAGGATTTCCAATAAGTTTCACAAATGGATGGTCTCGTCCTCTAGGGGGCATCCCACACTATATACACACCATATATGGACTCATTTTACTTTAGCATTTTGAAGAAATTGTAGTTTTTCCACTTTAAATGCCTTTAGAAACAGGATTTCTAATAAGTTTCACAAGTGGATGGTTTCGTCCTGTAGGGGGCATCCCATACTATATACACACCATATATGGACTCATTTTACTGTAGCATTTTGAAGAAATTGTCATTTTTCCACTTTAAAGGCCTATAGAAACAGGATTTCTAATAAGTTTCACAAGTGGATGGTCTCATCCTGTAGGGGGCATTCCACACTATATACACACCATATATGGACTTATTTTACTGTAGCATTTTGAAGAAATTGTCATTTTTCCACTTTAAATGCCTTTAGAAACAGGATTTCCAATAAGTTTCACAAATGGATGGTCTCGTCCTGTAGGGGGCATCCCACACTATATACACACCATATATGGCTTCATTTTACTATAGCATTTTGAAGAAATTGTCATTTTTCCACTTTAAAGGCCTACAGAAACAGGATTTCTTATAAGTTTCACAAGTGGATGGTCTCATCCTGTAGGGGGCATCCCACACTATATACACACCATATATGGACTTATTTTACTGTAGCATTTTGAAGAAATTGTAGTTTTTCCACTTTAAATGCCTTTAGAAACAGGATTTCTAATAAGTTTCACAAGTGGATGGTTTCGTCCTGTAGGGGGCATCCCATACTATATACACACCATATATGGACTCATTTTACTGTAGCATTTTGAAGAAATTGTCATTTTTCCACTTTAAAGGCCTATAGAAACAGGATTTCTAATAAGTTTCACAAGTGGATGGTCTCATCCTGTAGGGGGCATCCCACACTATATACACACCATATATGGACTTATTTTACTGTAGCATTTTGAAGAAATTGTAGTTTTTCCACTTTAAATGCCTTTAGAAACAGGATTTCCAATAAGTTTCACAAATGGATGGTCTCGTCCTGTAGGGGGCATCCCACACTATATACACACCATATATGGCTTCATTTTACTATAGCATTTTGAAGAAATTGTCATTTTTCCACTTTAAAGGCCTATAGAAACAGGATTTCTTATAAGTTTCACAAGTGGATGGTCTCATCCTGTAGGGGGCATCCCACACTATATACACACCATATATGGACTTATTTTACTGTAGCATTTTGAAGAAATTGTCATTTTTCCACTTTAAATGCCTTTAGAAACAGGATTTCCAATAAGTTTCACAAATGGATGGTCTCGTCCTCTAGGGGGCATCCCACACTATATACACACCATATATGGACTCATTTTACTTTAGCATTTTGAAGAAATTGTAGTTTTTCCACTTTAAATGCCTTTAGAAACAGGATTTCTAATAAGTTTCACAAGTGGATGGTTTCGTCCTGTAGGGGGCATCCCATACTATATACACACCATATATGGACTCATTTTACTGTAGCATTTTGAAGAAATTGTCATTTTTCCACTTTAAAGGCCTATAGAAACAGGATTTCTAATAAGTTTCACAAGTGGATGGTCTCATCCTGTAGGGGGCATTCCACACTATATACACACCATATATGGACTTATTTTACTGTAGCATTTTGAAGAAATTGTCATTTTTCCACTTTAAATGCCTTTAGAAACAGGATTTCCAATAAGTTTCACAAATGGATGGTCTCGTCCTGTAGGGGGCATCCCACACTATATACACACCATATATGGACTTATTTTACTGTAGCATTTTGAAGAAATTGTCATTTTTCCACTTTAAATGCCTTTAGAAACAGGATTTCCAATAAGTTTCACAAGTGGATGGTCTCGTCCTGTAGGGGGCATCCCACACTATATACACACCATATATGGACTCATTTTACTTTAGCATTTTGAAGAAATTGTCATTTTTCCACTTTAAAGGCCTACAGAAACAGGATTTCTTATAAGTTTCACAAGTGGATGGTCTCATCCTGTAGGGGGCATCCCACACTATATACACACCATATATGGACTTATTTTACTGTAGCATTTTGAAGAAATTGTAGTTTTTCCACTTTAAATGCCTTTAGAAACAGGATTTCTAATAAGTTTCACAAGTGGATGGTTTCGTCCTGTAGGGGGCATCCCATACTATATACACACCATATATGGACTCATTTTACTGTAGCATTTTGAAGAAATTGTCATTTTTCCACTTTAAAGGCCTATAGAAACAGAATTTCTAATAAGTTTCACAAGTGGATGGTCTCATCCTGTAGGGGGCATTCCACACTATATACACACCATATATGGACTTATTTTACTGTAGCATTTTGAAGAAATTGTCATTTTTCCACTTTAAATGCCTTTAGAAACAGGATTTCCAATAAGTTTCACAAATGGATGGCCTCGTCCTGTAGGGGGCATCCCACACTATATACACACCATATATGGCTTCATTTTACTATAGCATTTTGAAGAAATTGTCATTTTTCCACTTTAAAGGCCTATAGAAACAGGATTTCTTATAAGTTTCACAAGTGGATGGTCTCATCCTGTAGGGGGCATCCCACACTATATACACACCATATATGGACTTATTTTACTGTAGCATTTTGAAGAAATTGTAGTTTTTCCACTTTAAATGCCTTTAGAAACAGGATTTCCAATAAGTTTCACAAATGGATGGTCTCGTCCTCTAGGGGGCATCCCACACTATATACACACCATATATGGCTTCATTTTACTATAGCATTTTGAAGAAATTGTCATTTTTCCACTTTAAAGGCCTATAGAAACAGGATTTCTAATAAGTTTCACAAGTGGATGGTCTCATCCTGTAGGGGGCATCCCACACTATATACACACCATATATGGACTTATGTCCATGTCCAGACGACCGACAGATGCCCATCCCCAATTTGAGATAACGCCAGCTACAGCTGCAGACTGACTGAGCATCCCAGCCCCATCTAAGGCAATTCCACCACCAGCAAAGAGAAATATGACCATCGGACCATCCCAGCTCAGACCAATACACCCCCAACAAAGAGCAAAGACGGACTATTTGTTTCATTAATGCTGAAGTTACAATATCTGGTATTGAATGCTAAACTTAAATCACATGTCAGCAGTTTGAGTGCAGCTATGACATGTCAGAGGGGATCTGGCCCTCCCGGTTGAGCCTGGGTTCTCCCGAGGTTTTTTTTCTCCATTAATCAATCATTGGAGTTTGGGTTCCTCGCCACAGCAGGGCAGTGTTGGCCTGCTCACCGGGAGACTGCATTTATTTATTTATTTAGAAATTATATATTATTTATTAGTATGATCTTACTCGTTATATAAATACAATGCACTGTGCTGTGTTTTACCTTTTCTGTTTTTCCTGTTTGCCCTGTAAAGCTGCTTTGAAACAATACACATTGTGAAAAGCGCTATATAAATAAACTTGAATTGAATTGAATTTTACTGTAGCATTTTGAAGAAATTGTCATTTTTCCACTTTAAATGCCTTTAGAAACAGGATTTCCAATATGTTTCACAAATGGATGGTCTCGTCCTCTAGGGGGCATCCCACACTATATACACACCATATATGGACTCATTTTACTTTAGCATTTTGAAGAAATTGTCATTTTTCCACTTTAAAGGCCTACAGAAACAGGATTTCTTATAAGTTTCACAAGTGGATGGTCTCATCCTGTAGGGGGCATCCCACACTATATACACACCATATATGGACTTATTTTACTGTAGCATTTTGAAGAAATTGTAGTTTTTCCACTTTAAATGCCTTTAGAAACAGGATTTCTAATAAGTTTCACAAGTGGATGGTTTCGTCCTCTAGGGGGCATCCCATACTATATACACACCATATATGGCTTCATTTAACTGTAGCATTTTGAAGAAATTGTCATTTTTCCACTTTAAAGGCCTATAGAAACAGGATTTCTAATAAGTTTCACAAGTGGATGGTCTCGTCCTGTAGGGGGCATCCCACACTATATACACACCGTATATGGCTTCATTTTACTGTAGCATTTTGAAGAAATTGTCATTTTTCCACCACTTTAAATGCCTTTAGAAACAGGATTTCCAATAAGTTTCACAAGTGGATGGTCTCGTCCTGTAGGGGGCGTCCCACACTATATTCACACCATATATGGCTTCATTTTACTGTAGCATTTTGAAGAAATTGTCCTTTTTCCACTTTAAATGCCTATAGAAACATGATTTCTTATAAGTATCACAAACGGATGGTCTCTTCCTGAAGGGGGCATTCCACACACCCTAAAAATCATGATGTCATTGAAGAACCTTTTTGTCTATATCGTTCCACAAAGAACCTTCAACATCTGAATAACCATTTTGTTTCATTGTTTGTGTTGTAAGTAAGAGAAATTTAAAAATATATATATTGAAAGGGCTTTAAATCGTCTTGGTTACGTACGTAGCCTCAGTTCCCTTTCTGTCGGTCTCTCGACGTTGTGTCGAGAACGACAGATGGGGTTCGCCCTTGAGAACCAATCAACTCTGACTACTATAGAAAAGGCCAATGAAATTTGGCGAATAAAATTAGCATGCCGGGCTCCGCCCCCTGATGTCCGGTATAAAAGGAAGCCGGCGTGCAGCATTCATATTACCTCTTGCTCTGAAGAGTCTGAGAGCCCTTTCACGACTGCAGCAGAATACGATACGTGTTTGTGGCATAAGGGACACAACGTGTTATTCCCTCCATCAGGGAACTGAGGTTACATACGTAACCAAGACGTTCCCTTTATGTCGGTCTCTCGATGGTGTGTCAAGGACGACAGATGGGGTTGCGTATTGAAAACGCTGTATCGCGTCACAATCTCAGCGAAGCGACGGTAACAAGCCTGGGCGTGTCAGCTCGAAGTTTCGTGAAACTGTAACCTTCCAGTGTGGTGGTCGGGGGGTCCCAGAGCTTTCTTGGGGAAAGATGGGTACAGCCCTGACCGGTAAACTTTCGGGGACGGGGCCTTAGCTCTCTACTGGCGAGAGGCCGTCCGGCTCGGGTTAACACCGGGTGAGCGCAGCTCTTAATCAGAGAAGCGCTGCAGAGGCCACCTCCTACCCGTGGGGAGGAATATGGTGGATATAAGTATGGTCTCGTCCTTGGGGGAGAATGCATGGAACGTGCGGACTGGGTAGATAACCGCGAGTTGGAGGTCCACCTGGGGAAGCTCATGGGTTACCATGTGTCGGAACCACTGTCATGAGGGTATAGCAGACGGAACAGCCCACGGTGGGGGTGTTACTGCGTCTGATAGCACCAGGTCCGGTTAAAACTATCTGTGATAGGTCATATGGTATCCCGGCCTAAGGGGGAAGGCTGCTCTGCCCAGCCAACCCCCAGGGGATGCTTGCTTAGTGATGGATGGAATGCCTGTTCTTAACCAGTGTCTGGGTAAGAAGGAAGCTTGGTGAGGTACCAATTTTCTTAGCCATGTGTTTTGGTAAGAAAAAAAAGGTAGATAGCACACTGACCCAACCTCTTCGAGGGTGGGAAGGTGCTTTCGCAGGCATTCGCCCCCCCGGATGCCAGTCCTACATGTCGCCACACAGGACGTGGGCTGACACCGGGTTTATGCCAAGGTTGTTAACCCTTGCGAAGGTGTTTGGGCGTAGCCCAACCCGCAGCTCTACAGATATCTGCTAGAGAGGCGCTTCTGGCCAGTGCCCAGGAGGCTACACCCCGTGTGGAGTAAGCCGTCAGTGGGCATGGGAGATTCTGAGATCGGAATGCCTTCGTAACAGCATCCACGACCCAGTGCGCCAGCCTCTGCTTGGAGACAGCCTTCCCCTTCTGCTGTCCTCCAATACAGACAAGGAGCTTGTCAGAGCTACTGAAGCTCTGTGTGCGGTCCAGGACACAACACGGATGGGGTTGGGTCTTCCTCCCCGATGGGGAGCGCCTGCAAGTTCACCACTTGCTCCTGAAGGGGAGTAGTGGGAAATTTTGGGCACGTCTCCGGGCCTGGGTCTCAGGATAATGTGAGAGTTACCAGGGCCGAATTCAAGGATATCCGGGGACACATAGAATGCTTGGAGGTCCCCTACCCTCTTGAAGGAAGGAAGCGTGAACCGTCTTACTCAGGTGAGGAAGATCGGAGCATCCGAGGGGCTGTTGGACCCACGTTAGGAACCTGATGACCCAGTCGTGATGAGTGGCGATAGCAACTACACACACTTTCAGTGTGGAGGGGAGATGTTAGTCTCCAGTCTCGTAAGAAGGACAACACAATCCTGATCGAGCACCTCAGTGGGTCTTTCTCGTTGAGAGAGAGACACCAGGACGAGAAGAGGCGCTGTCTAGAGGCATGTGACCGCCTAGTAGATGGGGCCCTAGCCTGGGTGACGGTCTCTGCCGAGAGGGGGAGTAGCCATCTCAGGATCTTCTCGTCCCGTCTAGAGACCAGACATAGGTGTTCCAGAGGTCTGATCTGTGATGCCAGAATGTGTCCTTCCCCTGATAGAGCAGGTCCTCTGTCAGGGGAATGGTTCAGGGGGAGTCGCTGTCCAGAGCATCAACTCTGAGGCCAAGTGCGGTTAGACCAGTGCGTTGTAACCAATACACTTGGTGCTCCTCTTCCCTGACCTTGCACAGTATCTGTGCAAGGAGGCTCCTGGGGGGGGGGAAGGTGTGCTTCCGCCCGTCCCGCAGTCAGCTGTGTGCCAGGGCATCGGTGCCGATGGGGGCCTTGGTCAGGGAGTTCCAAAGCAGACAATGGGGGGTGTCGCGGGAGGCAAAGAGGTCTCTCTGTGCCTGTCCGAACAGCACCCAAATGAGCTGGACTGCGCGGGGGTGTATACTGACGAGAGAGCGTGTCGGCTGTCTGGTTCAGTATGCCTGGGATGTGCGTGGCCCGCAGTGAGCGGATCACCTGCTGACTCCACAGGAGGAGGAGTCGGGCAAGTTGTGTTAGCTGCCGTGAGCGTACTTCACCCTGGCCATTGATGTACGCTACGGCTGTTGTGCTGTCCCGGAGGACCAACACGTGCTGGCCCTGCAATAGAACCGGAGCCTTCTCAGCGCAAGCAGCACAGCCCACAACTCTAGGTATTTGACATGCCAGCGCAGACGGGGGCCCGTCCAGCGCCCCTCTACTGCGTGCCCGTTGCACACTGCACCCCACCCCTGCAGCGAGGCGTCCGTTGTCACCACGACGTGCCTCGTAACCTGCCCGAGGGGAACCCCCGCCCGGAGGAAGGTCATGGAAGACAAAGTGGTTAGGGTGCGTTGGCAGCAGGGCGTCATCACCATGCGCCTGCTGCCGGTGTAAGCGGTTTCATGCGCATCAATCCGAGGGGTATTACCCCCACGGAGGACGCCATGTGTCCCAGGAGCCTCTGAAATTGTTTCAGGGGGACCGCCGACTGCCCGAAGTGTTCCAGGCAGTTCAACACTGACTGGGCGCGTGCTGCGGACAGCTACGCCGTCATGGTGACAGAGTTAAGTTCCATACCGAGAAAGAGGATGCTCTGCACTGGGGAGAGTTTGCTCTTTACTCGGTTGACCTGAAATCCCAATCGATCTAGATGCCGGAGCACCAGGTCCCTCTGTGTACACAACAGATCTCATGAGGTTGCCAAGATAAGCCAGTCTTCGAGATAGTTTAGTACCCGCACACCTTTATCCCGATCTTCGTGAAGACCCCCTTTGGAGACAGGGACAGACCGAAAGGGAGGACTCTGTACTGATATGCCCGCCCCTCGAACCGTTGGAACGGCCGGTTTTGAGGGGATCGAGACATGAAAGTAAGCGTCCTTCTCGTCGATTGCAACGAACCAAACCTGACACCTGATAGATGTCAAGATGCGCCTCTGCGTGAGCCTCTGAACGGCAGCTTGTGAAGGTGCTTTTTCAGGGTACGCAGACCTATGGGGCGCAACCCTATGTCTTTCTTGGGAACGATGAAGTGCGGGTCGTGACCCACTGAACATCTTGGTTTGAGGGACGAACTCGATGCCTGTTTTGCCAGAAGGGTGGTGACCTCTACCCGAAGTACGGAGGCGTAACTTGGGAGAGTCTCTGGCGAACTGGATCGAGTAACCAAGACGGACCGCCCGCAATAGCCAGCGAGACAGTGTGGGCAGCTCTCGAGCTCCCAGGGACTGTGACAGGGTGACCAAGGGGAAGGTCTGCTTCAGCATTCCCACTGGGGGTGGTTCGTCGGCTGGTGGAGCTAATCATCTGTCGCAGGGGGTCCCCGGAAGGAAGGTTGGCTCCGCCTCTGTAACTGCTTGGCGGGACAACGGCACGCACTGTTGGTTTGAGAGTGGTGACAGCTGTCGTATGTGTACGACCTCACACCTCGCCAGGGTGTGAGGTCGGTTCGCCGAGCACTGTCCAATGGAGTGTGCGATCGGCTGCAAGTACACCCGGGGATAACGGAAAAACTCTGCGAGTAAGTGGGCGCCAGGCCCTGAAAAGGTGACGAGGCTTGAGTCGTCCCATACCGACCAATCAGAGCCGTGGCTGTGAAGGTTCGGGCCCGATGTTGTTCTCCCTGGGGTCTTCCCGTCAGTGTCCCTTCTCCCGAGAAGGTTGCTGACGGGGTGTATGTTTCCCCCTCGACCTCTGCTTCCGGGGTGACGCCCAGACACCTAACGCAGCGAGTGTGTCCAACCCCCTCCTCGATGAGGGTGCCGCACCCCAGAGAACAGCGGGACATGCTGCGCTGGAGAATGCTCAGTCAGTCCTGAAAAGGACTTTTTAGAAAAATCTCTAACACCTCCGGAACCGCCGAGACGCCCAGGGGAAGGTCGCTGCAGGTAGGGACGATCCACTGCTCTACGTCGTAGATCCGGCAATGTAGAAGAAGAAGAATTCATTGAATTCGTTCTCTTCGTAGTCATGAGCGAAGGCTCTGAAGAACAAAACGTAAATGAATGCTGTACGCCGGCTTCCTTTTATACCGGATATCCGGGGGCGGAGCCCGGCATGGAAATTTCATTCGCCAAATTTCATTGGCCTTTTCTATAGTAGTCAGAGTTGATTGGTTCTCAAGGGCGAACCCCATCTGTCGTTCTCGACACAACGTCGAGAGACCGACAGAAAGGGAACTTTTTTAAATTAATGTTAACATCATACTTAATGTTAATGTAAGTGCTATACTATACTAGATGTATAATTTATTACAATTGTTTTTACTTTAAAGGGTATTTACTTTTGATTTCAGCAATTTCGTCAATAAAATGTTATAATTGTCTGTGTTGTTAGAACATTTAGACATCAAAACATACAGAAATCACACAAAAGCAAAGCAGATTTGAATGTTACTTTTATAAAAATATGTATTTAGGCCTACTCAAAAAAAAAACTTTTCTTATAGGTCAAGGTTGTACAATATTAATATCCAACCCTTATAACACAAAATCTACAAAAGCCTATCCCTGTTGTTTGAATACTTAGGCTTTACAGCAATTTTGACAATTCCAGTCATCTTTCCCAAAAATGGCACCTGCAGGAATTTTAAGACAGGTTGGATGATACCACCTATGGCACTTTGAACACTGCACCATCGCTTCTTTGTGGTGTGGAGTCCTGCACACACAGTATACATTGACAGAAGTATGCCTCACATTAGCTTTGGGCAATGTTGGCTCAGTGTTGAATTTAATTTGTTCTGTTTTCAAGGAATGCATGAGCTCTGCCCTCATCCGTCCCTCACGGAACCGACAGTTCTCGGGTCTCATGTTGCAGCATAGCACATAAGCAAACCCCATTGCAAATGGGCCGCAATTGCTGCTTTTCGATTGCTGCTGTACAGGTGGACATTTTATGATAAATTGGTCTTCCTTTGGCCTCAACAACCACGACAAGACCTGTTTTGTACTACTGTTCAACACTGTAGAGAGGCTATCGTATATAAATACCTCATTATTGCCAGCAAACAGGTTACTGGCGGTCACCCAGTGACTTCTACCAATAGGTAAAATTTGAACAAACGGTGTGGTTGGTGTTCCCACAACTCCTCCTGTTTCTAAGGCACTAAATAACAGGGTGGATGGGAAACCGTCAATTTCTGTTTAGTCCCTGGCCATAAGGTAAGATGCTAAATCAACCTCATCACTTGTGAGCCAATGCTGAGGGTGAAGGATGGATCTCAGTGCACTTCCTTTTGGGGCTTGTTGTGGTCTACAAAGACTAAATGTAGGCAATTTCTCGGTAGGGTTCTTGTCCTGCCAGCATGGCCCAAGGTTCATAACTTTTTGTTGCTTCTGTAAAAGCCAAAACAAAGTGTTTTTTTATCATATAAATTTTATAATAAATATATGTAACATATTTCTGTATTTCTCAATAGCTAAAACACTAAAACCCATTGGCTGAACAAAGTTCTCAGTTGCCGGAACTCATTTTGCAAACTGTGCAGTCTGTTGTCAATACCTTAAACCATTTCACATGGGAAAACACAATTTGCAGATCTCACTTAGACTTTTCAGCAAAACTCTAAACAAATTCTTATTCTCAAAACACATTTTCGTTCATCCAAAAACAATGACGGAAAAATAAAACATTTGGTTTGAGATTAAAAATGTATCTCGCCACCGCTTGCCTACTTATTACATCTAGGAATTTTAAAATCTGTTTAGTATTTGACATGTGTTCCTCTCTGCTCTGTCTTGGATGTGTGCTGCTCTGTGATGACCACTGCGTTCATCTGGGTGCGTGTCCTGGGCATTAGCCTATTATAATTAAATGAATTTACTTAACAAGATAAAATAAAATTGTACTTTGTAATTTCATACTTTGATATACTGCTTTTTGTATTTTAAAGTACCCTTCTTTTTCAAATGTGTCATTTTATTTTCGCGTACAGTAGCTTTCATCCACAGGCAGGGGTGTCACCCCATCTAGAAATTGCTGAAAATATTTAAGACAATATCTAAGAGTGGAGATGGCCTCGACTTAATATGGCACTACAAACTGCATAGTATCCCAATTGTACATCTCTCAGACAAAAGGATGATTAAACTTGTATGCATATATAATCAGTTTAAATCTATTAATGAATGAATCTGTATTTCTGAGGAAGATCCAAAAACTTTGTAAATTTGTGTTTTTCTTAAATTTAAATAAACAATGCAATTGTTTTAATTGTCTAGTTTAAGTAAGTCTTTAGTTAAGCATTTTATATGCTTTTATTAACGCTCTTTCATGAGCATCACTATTGTTATTCTGCAAACTTATTATTAGTGGGACTCTTGTAAGAGCATCACTATTATTATTATGCAAACTTATTAGTGGTGCTCTTTTAAGGGTTAACCCTAGCCTAACCCTAACCCATCACTATTATTATTCTGCGAGCTTGTTATAATAATAATAATTATCATTGTGTCATTTTTTTCGGCCGCAGCTTTTGTCGTACGTTCATGAATGAATGATATGTCAAATCGTCTGGCTTATTGAGGAATGGTGTGCTATGACTTTTGTAAGCAATCAGGCGGAGGGG
Organism: Triplophysa tibetana; assembly: GCA_008369825.1. NCBI lineage: Eukaryota > Metazoa > Chordata > Actinopteri > Cypriniformes > Nemacheilidae > Triplophysa > Triplophysa tibetana. The sequence goes on along the minus strand of CM017901.1, from coordinate 6,706,478 downwards.
GTATGATAGGGGGGCAAAAACTCCCCCCAAAAATCCCATTGACTTAACTTTACGCCAAATTTCGCCGGGTCGTAGCTCCGAGCGAGAATTTCTTTGAGATACATTCTGGAAACAATATTTGAAGAGGCTGGCAGGCCCTGTAAGAACATACCTCACAATGGGGTGTAAGTTGCACCCCTGGGGTGTAGGAGCCCCCCAAAAAAGCCCCATTGACTATAATGGATGCCCATATAAGTAGTTAAAAAGTCCCGCATGATATAACTTAGCAGTAAAAACATTATATTTGACTCAGGCAACCAATCAGCATCCCAGGAACTTCATAAAGATATGAAGTCACGCCCATAGCAACCATTTACATGGACGTAGCAGCCGATCCTATAGACCTCCATTATAAATGGCCCACATTGATATCTTGTCAACACAGTGTCGTAGAGACAAGGGGGTGGTCTCATTTGACTCAGGGATTCAATTAGTCTGTCACAGGATCATTGTGAAGCTATTAAACCACGCCCATTGTAACCGAATAGGTTTACTTAGCAACAATTTTACAAGATGTATCTCTGCATCAGAACATCGTAGAGACATGGGAGTTGGTTAATTTTACTTATACCGCAGAGTATCATAAATTGTTTAATGCCAAGCCACACCCAAGGCAACCAAACAGCTTAGCTTAGCAACCGTTAGGGTCAATAGAAAAACCTTCATCATTGCATCAGAACATCGTAGAGACATGGGGGTTGGCTGTTTCAATTGTGGTTTGAAGGGTCATCCCCCTACCCCAACCCCAGCATTTTGCTACATTAGCACCACTTTACAATTTCTTCAGAAAATGTACCTTTCAATTTATAATTAATGTTTCTATAACTTTAGAAGCAGAAAATTACAATTTTTACCATCCGTTTGTGAAACTTATTAGAAATCATGTTTCTATAGGCATTTAAAGTGGAAAAATGACAATTTCTCCCAAATGCTACAGTAAAATAAGTCCATATATAGTGTGTATATGGTGTGGGATGCCCTCTAGAGGACGAGACCATCCATTTGTGAAACTTATTGGAAATCCTGTTTCTAAAGGCATTTAAAGTGGAAAAATGACAATTTCTTCAAAATGCTACAGTAAAATAAGTCCATATATGGTGTGTATATAGTGTGGGATGCCCCCTACAGGACGAGACCATCCACTTGTGAAACTTATTAGAAATCCTGTTTCTATAGGCATTTAAAGTGGAAAAATGACAATTTCTCCCAAATGCTACAGTAAAAGAAGTCCATATATGGTGTGTATATAGTGTGGGATGCCCCCTACAGGACGAGACCATCCACTTGTGAAACTTATTAGAAATCCTGTTTCTATAGGCCTTTAAAGTGGAAAAATGACAATTTCTCCCAAATGCTACAGTAAAATGAGTCCATATATGGTGTGTATATAGTGTGGGATGCCCCCTACAGGACGAGACCATCCACTTGTGAAACTTATTAGAAATCCTGTTTCTATAGGCCTTTAAAGTGGAAAAATGACAATTTCTTCAAAATGCTACAGTAAAATGAGTCCATATATGGTGTGTATATAGTGTGGGATGCCCCCTACAGGATGAGACCATCCACTTGTGAAACTTATTAGAAATCCTGTTTCTATAGGCATTTAAAGAGGAAAAATGACAATTTCTTCAAAATGCTACAGTAAAATGAAGCCATATATGGTGTGTATATAGTGTGGGATGCCCCCTAGAGGATGAGACCATCCGTTTGTGAAACTTATTAAAAATCGTCAATTAAAACCACTAAACTTGTTTTGAACAAATAAAAATCATGGTTCATTGTCGTAGGAGTATAGATATTAGACAAATAATTTAATTAATCTTTTTTATTTGCAGGACAAATGTCTATAATAATAGCCTAGTTTTAGACATTTTATTTTTTACAAATTATTATGCAAACATTCCGGAAAAAATACATAAATTACTAAATAAACGACATATTCTAAACGTAAAACCCAATATATAATATTGAGGAAACACACAGACGATCGGCATTTAAATAAAGCTTTATAAGCGGTGTTTCTAGAAATTACCGTAGTTTACAAAGTATGCGCGCATAGTGAATCTAGACGGCGGCTGGCTTGACCGTGTATTTTCGAACTGCGGCTGGCTTGACCGCGGTCTTTCACTGCCATAGTGCCTCACAGTCGTTGCATATTACATACCCATTACTTGATTCATCATCCTTGTTAAACCACTTTGCTTAAACGCTACCACACGGTATTTTTCTTTCCTACCTTTTGTTTTGTTTTTAATTCTCCCTTTTTAAATTTCTCTCGGATCTGTTTTGCCTCCATTTCTGCTTTAAGAAATAGACCATACTCTATAACCACCGCGCGAGCATTTCTATTAAATTACTGCAAATTAGCGCCTGATTAAAAATACATTTAAAACATATTCGTATTTTTTGAGAAATTGTGTTAATATTGTATATGATATCATCCACCCGGCCGCGACCCACCCGCAATTAATCGCAATGTATTTTTTTATTACCCGACCCACCCGACCCGTGGATCATCCGCAGCGCCCGTGGATTTAACCACCATCCGCGCATCACTATGCGCGTCACACTGTGTGTGTATGTGTGAAAGTTTCTAGACTCTGTAGAGTGGAGGGGGAACGCAAGAGCGTCTCACTGCAGTGCTCTTCTCAAGGTTGATTTCCAGCTGTGGCCTTGGCCAAGGCCGGTGCTGATTCCGGGGAGCCGAAAAGATAAGATTGCGTTTGTTTAGTCTTAGGGCGAGAAACCGTATCCATTCACAGCTACTCTTATTGTCTTGTTGTCTCAAATCGGTCTCCAATACCATCAATTTTTCTTATATATATATATAAAACTAACATGCATGAAACAAATCAAATTACCTAATTTAAACTGAAAAGGTGATTGATTTTAACTACTTTAAAGCCCATTAATTATGATCCGTTAAACATTATGCTAGTATGCACTACTGTTATTATTAAAAGTTACACATTCCCGATGTTTCCAATTTCCGGAAAGAACCCACAGTGCACCTGAAGAAACTGATAGGTCTGTAATTGGAGACGAAGTGTCACAAGCAGTTGATGTAGTGGAGCCATCACCGTGGAGCAGATCTGATCCGTTAAATATAGGTCCCTATTTAAAATAATTTAAGCATAGAGTATGTAAATAATGTGAGATCACTTTTTAAGAACTTTTTGCAAAGGATTTTACCAGACGAACAGTTCTGCATGAAGCTGCGAACATAATCACCTGAAGATGACACCTACAACTCTTTTTCCATATGCACTTTTTCTTGGGATTGGACTCCAATGTGTCCAGATGAGATTATTCACAAACCATTGGGCTGTTAAAATAACAGGAGGTCCGGATGTTGCTGATGTTATCTCAAAAAAATATGGATTTGTGAATGTGGGCCAGGTAGGTACACTGCTAATATGTTTCAACAGTTGCATTGTGAGCATATAGCTGCTAAATTAAAAATTAGTTTTTACCTGAAACAACTTGACAACACCATTCAGGGTCAAAGTTATTTTGAAGGATTCAAATTGCAAATGAATTTTTTTCCAGATTTAGTTGTAAATGTGTTGAGATGTTTACGTTACTTCAATTATATATTTCCAGTTTATTATGCATGTTTAAAATAATGCAAGTGCATTATTATTAACAATTTGCTGAATGATCTGGAGTCATATGTTATCTCTCATCTCTCTTATCATGTATGTAATGCTATTTGAAATACACATTTTTAAAACTTACTGTCTGTCTGGCATTTAAAATGTGCATTTAAATAGTACTTCATAGTATTTAGAATCACATTTTTCTTGCTCAAATACAATGTCCAAAATATCATGAACACAGTCTGTGCATTTGACACACATGGCTGCTGCCTCTAGGTCATGATTCAGTTTAGTATTTTGTGTTTGTCCATATCTCTGGGTCACATTTTTACATTGAATGTGTTCACTCATGCTAAACAAGCCTTTATGGAATTTTCCACCATTTCAGAACCTACTGTTACCATTTTCGGAAGAAAATAGTATGAACATACTTTTAAAAAAATATTGGTTATTATAAGACCTGTTCATAGAGTAAATTAGAAAACTTAGGTTAATGGAGATTTTTCAGTAAATTATAATTTAACTTGTTTTAACTCCGCAACATATTCCTTTGGTACAAGTTTTAGACCATTGTAAATCCTGAGTAGTTATTGTGCAATGCCTCTATTTGGGCTTCTTCACAAACTTGATTTGCTTATCTTAATCTACACCTTTTTGTGGTAAAGTTTAAGAATGAAAAGTTTAAGTATAATTCAGCCAAGCACTGTTTAGTTTCTTTGTCCAGCATGATAATGTACTGGATGTTAAAGGAAAAAGTTTAGTTTAAAGTTTTAAGCTCAGCTCAATTGTACATTGGTGGCTCATGTTGCCTCCTGTAAGTCTATCAGCTGTGTAAGACAACCCTTTTGTTGTTTCAAAGGCCTACGTCAGTGATGAATACATAATTGATATCTTTGTAAGTCGAGGTTGAACAGTGGTATGTCTTTAAAACACAAGCTGATCTTCCTCCCCATGTGCAGATTGGTGGACTGGTGGACCACTACCAGTTCTTGCACACTGAAACAATGAAACGATCCACTATTCAAAGCAGAAGAAACCACAGTCTTATTTCCATGGAGACCAAGGTACAAGGATCGTATATCTCCAGTCACTGAGACACCATTGAATAGTTTATTAGATAGATTACACCACCTAAAAAACATAATAAAACACACACCAAAACAGATTAAAATAACGTGGATGCATCCTCAAACTTGATAATAAGACAATTATTATACTCTTGACTATTTATTCCAATTCACAACAAGTATGTTTGCGGTAGAACATCATAAAAATGTTTCTGATCCTACAGGTGGAGTGGATCCAACAACAGATGGTTAAGAAGAGAATAAAAAGGACAGACACAATGGAACAAACACACACCATCAGCTTCAACGACCCCAAATGGGACAGCATGTGGTATATTGTTAGTATACAATTCATTCAAGTCTACATTCAATAAAGACACATAAAGTTATTAAATTAAATGATGCTGGGAAGATGAACATATCCAAAAACAAGCACGTTATATTGTAACAGCACTGTGATCACAACTGTCTGACTGACATGAACATCAAGGCAGCATGGCGCAGAGGTTATACTGGGAAAGGGGTTGTGGTCTCCATTCTGGATGATGGTATAGAAAGACAGCACCCAGACCTGAAACAGAACTATGTAAGTTTTTTATTTTATAAATCAGAAAATGGGAGAAATGACAATTTAGAAATGTTTTCTTTCAATGGCCAAAGCCAATATAAGTAGCATGGGCAATAACTGCTATAATATGGGTACCGTGCATAGTGCTATGCTAAAGTCCTGAACCACTTCCATCTTTGTTATTTGAGCACATTTTAATGACCAAGCATGTTTATTTTTAGTCTCTTTACAAACGGAAATACAAGTAATGTGTACACAATTTTTTTAATGGCTTCTTTAGGCAATAGTCTGTATTAGTGTGACCTTTGAAGCACTTTATTTGGGCAGACTGTCTTGAAGTCATTAAAACAAATCAGGATCTCCTTTCTTTTAGGTTTGAGAAAGCCAAGTTTCTGCTATTGAAGCTGTTATTCAAAAATTAAAATCAAAATTTTTTGTGTCTTGTCTGGTTGTATTTTAATGGAGAATAGCTGATAAATGATTATATACAATCCTTTCTTCCTTTAAGACCAAATCTATTCGTGGCATGGTGTCCTACAAGTTTTTCACTAAACTGTATGTTAATAATAAATACACACATTATCAAGTTAATTTACTGATTGTGAATAAAACCGATTTTTTTCGCTGAATTTGAATGTAATTAATAAATACAGTAATTTCATTTATGATTTACTCAAAACTGATCGGAAAAGCTTTTTAAAACAGAAAATGGGAGTCTATTTTTAATGTGTTTTTCTATTTTAACAAGGATGCACGAGCCAGCTATGATGTTAATGGCAATGATCCTGATCCAACACCCAGATATGATGCCACCAATGAAAATAAGTCAGTCCATTCCCTCTGTGACCCAATATATTCTCGTACTGTCCTTTAGACCAGTGTATCCCAACCCTTGTCCTCTGGGTACACCTTCCAGAATGTTTAAGTTCTCTCCTTATGTGAAACCCAATGATTGATGCGTTGAGGGGAATCAGGTGTTTTATATAGGGAGAGATCTAAAACATTCTGGAAGGTTTGTCCCAAGGACCAGGGTTGGGCGACACTGCTATAGACTACTCATTTTATACAGATTGGTGGAAATGAAAATAAGAAAATTAGGAAAAAATTAAGTATGTTGTTTTTCGTTTTCATTACAGGCATGGGACGAGATGTGCTGGTGTGGTGGCTGCTTCTGCAAACAATTCCTTTTGTACAGTAGGAATTGCCTACAATGCAAAAATTGGTGGTGAGCTTTCGTTTTCATCTTAAATGATTCATTCAGAGTTCAATCATTCCTGATATTCTATTAAATAAGTTTGCTTACTCCTCACTGTACATTATGTACTACATGCTGTATAAATAGTGGTAGTATGCAATTTTAAACACGTTCCTGTATTTAGGTGTACGCATGTTGGATGGTGATATGACTGATGTAGTGGAAGCTCAAGCACTGAGTCTGAGGCAGCAGTATATTGACATCTACAGCTCTAGCTGGGGCCCAGATGATGATGGCAGGACAGTGGATGGCCCCGGTCCCCTTGCCCGAATGGCTCTGGAGAATGGGATCCGCAAAGTTAGTGTGTGATTGTGTGCACCCTGTGGCCAAGAATATGACCAAGAGATTAGTTCCTGCCATCCGGGCATTGTACAGAATATAGAATAAGAAAAATAGAGGGCTCGGGTTGTGTTTTCCACCGCAAATGATTTGGATTAAGAAAATGAAAGGCGTTTCATTTTGAAATGGAATTTGCAGCTGACTGACAGTTGAAGAGGAGGAGTTAACAGATGTTATGATGTCATCAGATAAATCGCCATTGGAGGGTGGATTTTTTTATTTTGACTAAAGATTATGAAGAGACATAAATTGTAAAACCAGCATGACACAGATAAACTGTTCATAACACTGCAATATTCCATAAAAACGTTATTTTCATTTTTTATTTCATTGTGACTTTGAAGTTTACTGTGTCACCTTTTAATACCATGAGTGATTTATAGTATTGCGATGTTACGATATGTTTATCACTGTTTCCTGTAATACAACATTTCCTGGTAAAGGGAATGATAACATAAATACAAAGTAAAATAGTCGATATTTGAATAGTAGAATATCGTACACTGAAACAAAATCCTGTTTAATGTTAATTTTCCAGCATCTGGGGCACCATTAAAATACCGCAAAACAGTTTTTATGATTATCACCTAAAATGACATGTCTTGCATGTTATTTAACACACAATTTTTCTGTAATCTCTGCACTCCAGGGTTTTTGTTTTTCCCTGTTAAAACCACTCGTAACAGACCAAATCATCCTAAAATACCATCTGTTGAAAATTCAGAACACAAAACAATCTTCCCTTGTGTCTTCTCGGTTTCTCAGGGCAGAAAGGGGCGTGGCTCCATCTTTGTTTGGGCTTCAGGTAATGGGGGCCAAAGTCAAGACCACTGCTCGTGTGACGGTTACACTACCAGCATTTACACCATTTCTGTGGGCAGCACCACCCAGAGCGGACGAAAGCCGTGGTACCTGGAGGAGTGCGCCTCCACTCTCACCACAACCTACAGCAGTGGGGACAGCCATGGCCTGGGCATTGTGGGTCATCTCGTGTTCTGTAATTAAAAGATTAATGAATTGCCAGAAATTGATGGTTTCATGTCACTGGACCTATGCTTATATGTTTTCAGATAACGACCGATTTGAGGCAGCGCTGTACAGAAGAGCACTCTGGCACTTCTGCATCGGCTCCCATGGCCGCAGGAATCATTGCTCTGACACTTGAAGCAAAGTAAGCAGTTTTGTTTATCACACAAGAGATTATGTCCCGCTTGATCTGATGTACAGTATCTTTTGATAAAACATGTAACCACCATCCATCATAAGCATGATTCCTCTGTGCATTATCGTCAGCTCATTTTTGACCTGGAGGGATGTTCAGCACATCATAGTGAAAACATCTCGCCGTGGTCACCTGAGCGCATCAGACTGGCAGAGCAATGGAGCTGGATATGATGGTAAATCAACATCAGCTTATCTATTACACATTACTGATTTAACATCATTCAATATGTTATCTGGGTTAAACAACCATAGTGAATTTTGCCAATAAAGCCCACTTTTAGTGTTTGGTAAAAAGTGTTTTTTAAAGCCTATCATAATTGGCTTACGTGCAGTTAGTCACCTTTACGGGTTTGGGTTGATGGATGCTGAAGCCATGGTGAAAGAGGCAGAGACCTGGAAGCAGGTGCCTCCTCAACACAAGTGTGAAGAGAACACGGTCCATAATGCAAGGTAATGGTGCCACTGTTTATTTGTTTGATCATCTCTGTGTTTTGAATAATTTCTGATCATTGGTGAGCGTTTAAAATGTTTTTTTTTTTACGTAAACATGTACATACATGGTCCAAATAGCATGGTAATTCCATAACTTTTTTGCTACTTTGTTACTGTTGCACTTACTCAGATTTTCTTTCTTAAGATTCATAAGTCCAGAGAGAGTGCTGAGATCCGTGTATAAGTCGACAGGCTGCTCCGCTCAGCGTCTGCGGCGTGTGGTCTATCTGGAGCATGTTGTTGTAAGGATCACAGTCACACATCCTCACCGTGGAGACCTGTCAATCACACTTACATCACCAGCCGGGACCCGCTCTCAGCTTCTCGCAAACAGGTACAAACACCTCAGATAGCCATATAACTAATAAGTTATAAAGATGATAATAAGTAAGAAGGATAATCACTTAACTGTCCTATTAAATAAGGTATTGCTTTTTCTATAAATGTTATGATTTCATTCAAATACGGTAAACATTACGGTAGAAATACACTGCAAATTGTCTACAATATGGATGCAAAATAACATGAACAAGATGTAATTTTACGTGAAAAAACTGTTACTCTACTGTTTTTAATGATGCCCATGCAGCTACTGGAAATTTTTTGCAGTGTCTTTCTCATAATATTATACTAGATTTTAGGACACTATTTGAATTTCATACAGATGAAGAACATTCAGTTGAAACACATAATTTATTATAAATTATAAATAATAGTTTAAATAGAAATACTAGTACTCTGAATTGAGCTCATACAGGACTCTTGTTTTTGTGATTCTGTGTTCATGTTGTGTCCAGACCAAACGATCACTCCACTGAAGGGTTTATTAAGTGGAAATTCATGACAACTCACTGCTGGGGGGAAAGACCAACAGGAGACTGGACTTTGGACATCAGAGACACCCCGTCTCCATGGAGAAACAGCCGATTCGAAGGTACCCAAGTTCTGTGGCAGGATACATCTCTGGCTGCTTGTTGTAACGATTATGGTAGATTAAGATTATGTATGTTTATACTTCATGCAAACATGCTTTTCTCCATTATCCACATAAGGGAAACTGATAGAATGGTCTCTGGTGCTTTATGGAACGTCCACACATCCATACATTCGACATGCACAGCCTCGGTCTGCCCCGCTGCTGGCAGAAGATGACACAACAGAGGAATATAATGGTGATTGTTAAAAAGTGCAAAACTAGCAGATAGGAAAATACATGATTATATATACATTTTGGGAGATTTATGCCACTCTTTTCTCTCTTGCAAATAAGGTTTGTGTGATTCAGAATGTAGTGAGGATGGCTGTGAAGGACCTGGACCACACCAATGTGTTTCCTGTTTGCACTTTTTCCTAAAGTTCAAAAACAATACACGGTCAGGCGGTTTCATTTCTCATTTCTTTCAAAGAAAACCAAGCAGTGTGAGTTAAAGGTCTTCTATTGTCTGTGTATGTCCAGCACCTGTTTGCTTGACTGTCCGGTGGGGTACTGGGGTGACAGGAAGAGGTGTAAGAAGTGCTATTCCTCCTGTATGACGTGTCTGGGTAGCCGCAGTGATCAATGCACAATGTGTAAGCCTGGGTATCATCTGGATGAAGAAAAGAAAACCTGCGTGACCAACTGTGTGGGCGGCTACTACCTAAACTATGGTAAATGTATTATTATTCAAATGGACACATCCTGTCACACTCTGTCAATGTGCGATTTTAGACCACTGTCACACTGTCACACTATTGCCAACTACCAATTAAAATGCAGGTGGTGGCATTCACATGTTCTGTCTCTTGATAGAGTCAGAACATTCAGAGAAATGTCACTGGTCTGAAATAAATGGATTTGTAGAAAGGTTCATTAAAAGGAAGGAAGGAGACGGGAACCGGCAAACATTTAAATAAATAACAACAAAGTAAAAGACAGCCAGCAGCCCCTCACGGACGACCGCCGGCGAAATAACATAAATTCAAAAACAAACGTAAAACATGTTCGGGCCCGGTCCTCTTTCAGGTAAATTTTAAAGGGATCATATATACGGCTTAAACGAATATTATCGTTTTTTTTCGATGTGATGCAAGATGTATACACGATTTAAGGTCCAAAAATGCTGTATTTTCCATATACGGTGCATGTTTGTATCTCCTTATTGCCCCGCCTCTCTGAAACACGCAGTTTTCTTACAAAGCTTATCACTTTGAAAAGCGAGGTGTGCTATGATTGGCCAGTAAACCAATGCGTATAGTGATTGGTCGAAGACTGCAAGTGTGTGACAGAAATGTAACGCCTCTTACCATATTTGGAACGTTAGGTTCCAAACCAATTGTACTGACAGGTACGCCCATATTACTTGCGTAAACATTTTGTTGGTCTTTGTCAAAGCATACCACGAACTGACGTAGATTTGTGGGGTAGCGGTTACACGTGGCGTGTCGGGCAGGTCTGGGTGATCATTCGCTTTTAGATAGAATGCATCTTTTGTTCCGACACTTTCATTTTGCCAATTTTACGTGTCTAATACAGTAATGGGCAACTTATAATGCACCAAAGACACATAAAAACACGTATTTGCACAATATGACCCCTTTAAGCATATTTTATGTTTTTTTTGTAATGCAGAGGACAACGTGTGCAGGAAGTGCAGTGAGAAATGCATGAAATGCACCTCAGCCTCCATTTGCACAGAGTGCTCTGAGGGCTCCAGGTAAAAGACTTTAATGAAATTTAATTGCTGTGAGTTAGATAATGTGTCAGTGCCTGGTCAGGCCAGTCGAGTATTGATTTTGTCTTTGTCTCAGTTTGATGGGTAACCGATGTCAGAAGAGTTGTGAGGTGGGTCAATACTACAGTGAGCTGAAGAACTCATGTGAGCCCTGCCATCCAGCCTGTGCTACATGTGCAGGTACAATACACATAAACAACGCATCCTCTCCCATATTCTGCTCTATATTTTGTTTTACATTACTTGTAAAACAATTCTACTAAATGTGTTTCCGATTGGAATTAGGATTTTACTCTGTCTAAAAAGGCTCCATAGTAGTTTTATTTAAGGACCCAAATACAAGTGTGCTTATGTGTTTTACTGATCGTTGAGGGTGTTTTTTAATCAGTCTATATAGGATGTGATATTTCATGAACGTAACTTTGTACAGCTGCAGGTCAAGAGTCATGTAATCGATGCGCTGAAGACTACCTGATGGAGAACTGGAGATGTGTTGCCACCTGCAGTGAAGGTTTCTATCCAGTACAGCTGAACGCAGGCAGCACAGAGACTCAGAGCACATGCAAAAGGTGTGTGAGCTGTAACCTCAGACTTTTTCATCTGTTGTCATCATCTCTAAGTGATATTTTATTTACGGTGTGTGTGTGTGCAGGTGTGACGCAAGCTGTCTAGCATGTGTTGGGCCAGGTAAAGGGAACTGTAGCAAATGTGCAGTTGGACACACACTACAGGATGGACAGTGTGTTTTCAGCAACAACTGCGATGATGGTAAGTCGTGTTATGCTCACTCGATTTATACAATTTTAGATATGATTGTAACAACAGGCACACATTTGGATTTATGGTTTTAGGCGAATATAAGGCTGAGAGTGGAGAGTGCCATGCATGTGATGTGGCCTGTTCTAGATGTAAAGGTCCAAAAACGAATGAATGTCTGAGCTGCACCAACATACGGTAAGAAACTATTACTCATTTACTCTTCACACTATTAAACATGTGTTAATGTCTGCTACGCTGCGGCTTCTGCAGAGCAAGTACTGAGACGCGCTATCAATACATCAACAGACATGCTACTGCTGCTTCACACAGTACATTAATAACCCCCAGATCTATACATGTGGAGTTGGGGAAGGTGGAGGGCTTCTGAAAGCATACTGCAGACTGCTACAGCAAATACTGCCACGTTCTTGAATGTTGAGTTGACGCGACAGCAACTGCTGCAATAAAAAATAACAACACAATTGGCCCACGCCATCAAGAGTTTCTTAAAAACACTGTATTTAACTTTTTTGGACCATCATGAAACGACACAACCAGCAACCACTTGATTATAATGTACATTTTCTTGTCTTCTGCTGATTTAGTTTGTTTGATGAGGGCCGTTGTGTGGTCAGTTGCTCAGATGGGAAGTATCCATCCAGTGGACAGTGTCATCTGTGTGATCACACATGTGCCCAGTGTGTAGATGCTGGACCTGCTAATTGTACCAGCTGTGATACAGGTCAGGGCTCCTGTAACATCTCGGTTTATTTTAAACTTCATTTCATTCTTGCAAATTGTGTTGTTAATATGCATCGTTTTAAAGTGCACTACCATTCAGGTAGGCTGGAAATGCCAGCAACTGGCTTTGGAAAGTAAATACAACATCCAGTCTTTTTAAAAACATTGGAATGATCTTACCGCCATTTTGTTTTTTGGAATCTTAGTAAATAAAATATCTAAAGACAAAATTAGTAACTGTGAGTGTTACTATTAGGGATGCACCGATTCCACTTTTTAAAGACCGAGTGCGATTACCGATATTTTTTCTGCTACTCGGCCGATACCGATAACCGATGCCTGTGTAATGTACAATTATGTTAGTAAACCTGTATCTTACTGTTTCTTTTGTTTTTAGGTCTACTTAAATCAAGTGATTTTTTAATGATAAGTAGCTCAATTTTACTAGCACATTTATTTGAGTTTGCTACAGTAATCAATATACTATGTAGTCGAATTATAAAAAATTCATACTGGTATCGGTATCGGTGCATCCCTAATTACTATATGTATAATTTATAACATACAACATTTGTTCAAAAAAATCTGTAAATGATGGTTGGTACATTTTCAAGTACAAGCTACCCTTCTCTGTTATTGTTAATGTATCACCGGTATGTGTTTTATACATGTGTTTTGTAGATAAGTTCAGGATGGACCGTTATCTGTATGGTGGTGAATGTGTGGATGCGTGTCCTCAGGCTTATTTCCACACAGCGCTGAAGGCATGTGAGCCATGTCCTTCACACTGCAAAGTCTGTTCATCAGCCACACACTGCATCATGTGTGAGGACTCCTTCTACATCAATGATGGCGTGTGCAATGCGCTCGAGTGTGGAGAAGGTACAGCTTCTGTTATTGTGAAGCTGATAGAAATGTTACTGTCAATCAATTATCAATCAATAATAATACATATAATTGACTCTGTGTGCTTCATGTTAGGGGAGGTAGAAGATCCAGAATATGATATCTGCATGTCATGTGAAGAGGGGTGTAAGAAATGCGTTCTTTGTAAGTTCTGTTAAACTTTACTATTTAACATGACCAAATGTACTGTAATTGACATTTTCCTCTACATTTTACAGACAATCCCAAGCACTGTTTGTCCTGCATTGATGGATATTACAAGTAAGAATGTTTTGAATGAGTCATCAGAAGTGTCCACTGCCTTGTATGTGCATGTAACTATAAGGGGCGGGTTCCCGGACAGGGTTTAAGCCTAGTGCCAGTCTAATTTAAATGAGGTGTCTGAATCAAAAACAACTTACAGTGATATATCTTAAAATATATGGGATTGTTTTGTCTAAAGATGCCCCCCAGTGATGTTTTTTTGTAAAGCATGTTTTTAAAAACAACTTAAATATCCTAATTTAACCAAGGCCTAATCCTGTTTTAAATTAATAGTGGTCCGGAAAACCACCCCTTAAAGTTAAGATACTATAACTATTATATATTATATAGTGTTATTATATACTAATCTATTACTAGTGACTAAAAATGTCTGTCTTTGTGTTGCACAGGTTTGAGGAGAGCTGCTATAAACACTGTCCTGCTAAGACGTACACAGTGGAGGAGACCATGAGCTGTGTGGCGTGTGATCATGACTGTGTCAGCTGTGATGAAGATGAGTGCTACTGGTGTGAAGCTGACTTGTTCCTGTCGGGTTAGTTATAGTACTCTTTTTTTTAACTAATGTAGATTAAAATGTTGTTTTGTAACACAATAAAATGTTTAAATGAACAGAATCCCATAACAGTCTTACATCTAGTGAGTCGAACATGATTTTGAAATGTTGGTGAACTTGTTGCATGAAATTTGTGCCCCACTAATTGTGAAATCTACTTTGCAGATGGGAAGTGTTTGCTAGAATGTCCCGATGGTTTGTATGGTGATGAGGATTCTCAGGACTGTGAAGATTGTCACACAGACTGCAGGACATGCAATGGACCAGAAGACAGCGACTGTGACTCCTGCAGTGATGGACTGACACTTGAAAGTGGAGCTTGTGTGCCTGAACAGGATACCTGTCCTCCTCAGACATACCTCACTGGTGAGAGGCACATATTTCATCCTCTGAAATGCTTGTTTTTTGGTACTTTGAAAAATGAGATTTTGATATAAGCCCCCTCATCCCATATGAAGTGAGGAACAAGTTACAAGCTGCAGATTTGATGATGAATCTACAGTATATAGTTACAATTGTCCTGTCCTCTAATACCAGCCTCTTTATAAAACATAAAATATATATAAAGCATAAAACAATATAATGTGCTCGGAAATTTTCTCAGAACCTTTTCCCATATCTATGCAATTTGGCAATTTAAATTAGAAAAAAGGGGAAACAGATATTGGTCAAAATATTTAGCTAATGTAGGGGCCTTCAATTTCAGAACCTCCATCACATGTATAGTGTTAGCTTTAACTTTAGGTTGTAACTTTTGTTTTCTTCTATTGTGTTTTAGATGATGGGGAATGTGATGCCTGTCACTCTTCATGTGAGTCCTGCTGGGGAAGAACAAGGAATCAATGCAACACGTGTCTAAAAGGTCTGACTTTGTCTTTTGTGATCCATTTTTGCGTTTCTTCAAGCTCTAGCTTTCCATTATTCTGCCACTGTCCGTAAAGTTCCCTGTGTATTCTGTCAAACTGCAACTAAAATCAATGAAAAGTATAGAAGATACATAGATATTATAAATATAACAATGACGGGAGAAGGATAAATGATGGGTATGTAGATAAAAATTCTTTGACTGTGTGAATTTTTGGATATAAATATATATATTTTTAATTACAAGTTTTCCCAATTTTTCTTGTAAATTTGTGGTATAGCCTGTAAATGTAGTAGCAGTTTTTAAAATCAATATTGTTGTTTTTTTACAGTGCAGATGTCACATATGTGCTTGAAATGTGTGTGTTGCAGGTCGGTTTCTGAATGCAGAGCAGATGTGTGTGCCGCGATGTCCCACGGGTAGCTTTGGCAGTAAGGAGACTGGCCATTGTGAGACATGTCAACAGGGTTGTGCCCAGTGCCAGGATGAGCAGCACTGCACACGTTGCCAGTCGGCACGTAAAAGCCCTTTTTATTTGCAGGCCGGTCTATGTGTTGGCAAGTGTACTAGGTCAGAGCCATTTCCCCGTACATATTTGATGTATAAACGTTGGAATGAAAAGTTGTTTGTTATTTCACCGCAGTTTATTCTTTCAGATTCTTTCCTTTTCAATGTAACAAATAATAAAAACAATCAATTAAATTGATAAGATTTGGATTATAAGGGGGTCATAATTATTACTGATTATTAATAATTGTTTACTCTCAGGAGCACATGCAATATAATGTTAATCAAGGTAACATTATGATTATTTAGTTTAAAATGAGCATCTTTTACTCTCTTTTTTGAATAAATGTTTTTTTTATATGAGCCCTTTAAAAGGTAGGCCTACTCAAGCCAAAAAATAGTAAATTTTATTAGCATTTTCAGTAACAGAAGCACAGCCTTATGACATTGTGACCCATTTTCTGCTGTTATGTACCAGTGTCTATTTATGTATACATTTACCGTGTGTCTGTGTGTAGAGGATTTCCAGTGGGGCAGGTGTGTAAGAACTGTGCTCCCGGTTGTTCATTGTGTGAGAAGAATGCAACATACTGCCTGAGCTGTGAGGAGACATTTCTGCTCCACAAACATGAGTGTTTGGTGAACTGTCCGTCTGGACATGCTGCAAGAGATGGGGATTGTGTGAAGTGTCCTGAAAACTGTGTGCTCTGCTCTAAAGAAAATCTATGCACAGGTGAGAATAAATATGACAATTATGGTTTTGGCTTTTACATAATACACAGTCTTTAGGAATCAAACACAACCGAAATTATCTAATTTAACGTTAAAACATTTTACTGAATGTATAAGTGTTACCTCTGTTTTATCTTGAACGTTAATACAATTATTTGTATTGTCTATAGTAACATATTTTCACACTCTGTACTTAGTAATGTCTCTCATTTTCATCCCTCTTTTACCTTTTTCATCCTGTAATCCCAGATTGTCAGGACGAGTTCTTCCTGCATGTGGGTCTATGTGTCATGTTGTGTCCTGATGGGTTTTTTGAGGACACAGATCGCAGTATTTGTGAGCATTGTCACTCAGACTGTGAATTATGTGATGGACCGGAAGCAAACAACTGTGATTCTTGCTCTGATCCTGACAGCATGCTGCACAATGGAGCATGTTTAGCCCCCTGTCCCACTCATACTTACAGGGAGAGCAGATCTGGAGAGTGTATGTGTACGTATGGTTTTATTTTGTTAATTAAAATACAAGAAATTAAAAATGGGAAGATGTGACATCCATGTTTTGCAAAAATGAATAAAAATGCCTGTTAATGTTGAAGCCTGTTAACTTTTTTTCAATTGCTGGTGGGTAAAGTTTATAACATTTTTCATTTTAGAGTATCAAAAATCATCATATTTGCATAATACATCTACCCATATTTTAATGTTCAATAATTGTAACTTCTCTCATGATGTTAATGGCTTTGTCTGTCTGTTCTGTTGGTGTTTTGAAGCATGTGACAGCTCCTGCCTGACCTGTTCTGGCCCTCATGATACATCATGCATGAGCTGCTCTGAGGGGCTGGCGATGGATGCTCACAATCGCTGTGTTACACCCACCACCTGCCCGTCACACCATTACAGCAACCAGGACGGAGAATGTCACCTGTGTCACAAATATTGCCACGAGTGCTCCGGGCCGTACCCGAACCAGTGTCTCAGCTGCAACCAGAAACACTTTCTTCTCAGTGAGTTCACCCACTTCAGATCTGACTGTAAAGAACGTTGAAGGAATGAAGTTCTAACAGGGGGCAATTTGGTTGCAGTGACGTTTGGTTGAGTTATTATTGTTGTTTTGTTTTTGCTTTAATCCACAGACAGCAGCTGTGTGGAGACATGTCCAGAAGGTTTCTTCAGGGGAGAAACCCAGCGTTGTGAACACTGTCACCCCAACTGTTTGAGCTGCATGGGACGACACAGCCATGAATGTCTGAGCTGTAGAGAACACCTCTACAGAGATGTCAAAGAATGTGTGGACACATGTCGCTCTGGGTAAACACTAAATCATACTGAATATCTGTAATACTGGACAACAATAATGTATTATTTAACCATTTCTAGCTTATAAGTTTCGATAAGCATCCTTACAATTAATAGAATGGTTGGTTTTGTGTCAATTCCAAAATTGAACACTTGTCTCGTCAACTTTTCAAAAACCAATTGTATTCAAGCTTTTTATGTATATAAGTGTTACAAAAATGTTCTGAAAATTAATGTTTCCAATTTGAATTGCATAACTTTTGCATCATTATATTTGTTTATAGTTATACCGCATTTGATCTAACATTCTGCACTTCAGATATTTACTGTATATTGGCCCCTGAAAAAAAAATAAACATCCATCAATCAATAATTTGTGTATAATTCATGAAATAGTTTTCCACAACATATTACCTCTACATCACCAAAACACACGCTTTGACAGTATTTGGTGAACTATTATCCCTTATATCTCTCAGCTACTATTCTGCGGCTGGCTCCAGGACATGCGAGAGATGTGATGAGAGCTGTGGAGAGTGTACGCAGGCTGGAGGCGAGGGCTGCGTGCGCTGCAGAGAGGGAATGATATTTGTCAGGATACAGGGCCGGTGTGTGTTTTCCTGTCCAGAAGCGTACTACCACGACAAACACCACAAAACCTGTGAACCCTGCCACACCAGCTGTAAAACATGTACAGGTATGAAAAACTCAAATTATATCTTTCTACACAACTAGTCGCGTCAAACTGAATTTACAATTATATTGTGTTTAAACAGGTTTTTCTACAAGCTGTACTTTCAAAAGACTACTTTTGGCACACATAGTATTTAGAGATATGAAGTCCAGATATGGACAGAGGTTAAGTTCCGAGCTTAAACAGTGAAAATAAATTCTCTAAAGTCTGTGCAGATTATCATGTTGGATCATGTCCTCTTAAAGACACAGTATTTATACTTTTTATAAAATCAACATGCTTTAGACATTATTCCGAAGGTATCTGAATAATGAAAATATATATTCTGAATGATAGGCAGAGGACCTGAGGAATGTGATACATGTCGCCCAGGATATACACTGTCACAGGGTCTGTGTGAGTCGCCTTGCATCATAGGAGAATATGCCGTTTCTGAGGTAAATGTATTTTCCATATGATTGAAGCGTGGTTTTACTTAGACATGCATCGATTCAGCATAGCGTTCCTTTATGTCATTTACACATAGTTTAAATATATTTATTGAATTTGGTCATCAGATTGCTTTTAACATCTCTCTGAAGGAGCAGGGCTATAACTGTGAGCCATGTGATGTGTCCTGTTTGGAATGTAAAGGCCCTGGACCGCATAACTGCACCATGTGCCTAGAACAGTTCATCCTGACAGCAGGGGGGCGCTGTTTGCCCTGTTGCAAAATAACAGACCAGGAAGATGCTGCTGATGTTCAACAGGAGTGCTGTAATTGTACTGAGACCAGAGGTAAAAGGGATATTTCGTCTTGGTTGTTTTTTGTGCTAAAAGGTTATTTAGGGGTAAAAAAATAATATCTTAAATTGAAAACACCTCACATAAAAATAACTGTCACTCACCCTCATGCTGTTTCAAACACATTTTCTTGTTTTTGCATCTTGCATTATGCCAAGGTTGCTCTGTTTTATGCTGTAAAAGCAAATGGCTAAGTAAAATTATCGAAAAATTACCAGCATAAAAGAAGTCCTATAACACCTATATGGTTATTAGAGGCCATCTGAAATCATAGGACCTCTCTCTTTTGTTTGGTACAACACTTAAATATGGAATATATTAAAAATCAAATGGGTTCGACACAGCAGTGATGACAGAATTTTTTATTTGAGGTTTGGGTTTATTTTAGGTTTTAAAAGGATTTATCTCTGTTGAAGGTGAGTGTGTCCTCAGCACAAACTTTGCCTTCCGTAACCGTGAGGAAGAAGAATTCACAGGAAACCTACCTCTCTTCATCACCTCCTCAATCCTGCTGGTCCTCGCCTTAATTGCTACAGTCGTCCTCATTAAGCGCTCCCTTTCAAAACGCTCCTTGCCGGACACCCCTGTGCCCCGTGGTTATGAGAAACTGGGCCATGGGGGCGGCAAAGAGAGCTTCCACCAAGGTACAACGTCATCCACTTCCACCCACGGTGGTCACTCCAGCTCCAGTTTAGGACGCTTCCATGAGGCGCAGCTGGTGGACTTTGGTGATCTTAAGGGAAATCACCATGACGATGACGAGGATGACGAAGATGAAGATATTGTGTACATGGGGCAAGACGGCACTGTGTATCGTAAATTCAGATATGGGCAACTGGGTGACGAGCCAGAAGATGAGTTAGAATATGACGACGAGAGCTATAACTTCCGATAACACAGTTAAATGAAAAATAATACAGTTGTCCAGTAGAAGGGTAAGTGTTCAAGACTGCATTGTTATAGAATTGGCAAAGTTCTGAACTAACTTACAATGCGAATAATAATGAATTTGATTATACTATATGCAATTGACACAGAATGTCTGCATAGGATGTTTATTGTGGTTTTATGGATGTTGTTAAAGCCGTGTCTCCACTGTCATGTGATCAGTGACATCTGAATTTATCTGACCAATCATTTTGCAGGGTGCTGTCATATAGTCAGGTCACCAATTTCAGTTTTACCGGTCAGGTATTATAAATGTTTTATGTGTGCTTATTTAAAAGACATCATTTGCAGCACTTTTACATTTTTATGCAACGATTTGTAAAAGAGTGATGCTTTTTTATGATGGTTAACATGATGTCTTTTCCATGGTTGTTCACTTTTTAACAGCTTTTATTTGGCAAGAGTTTTGTTCTGTTGTAACTGTGTGAGCGAACTTCATGGGCTGTTTGCTGTAACAGCCCCTGTGCAGTCGTTACTTCCCTTCTATGGACTTTTGTTTCTATTCATATTTTGTTGTGAAAGTGTGTGAACCATTCATTTTAAATTAAAGTATAACATAATGAGATACATATTATTAACCAACCTTTCATATCTGTAAAAACAAAAAGGATATTGTGCGATTTTTGTTAAAGGAGCAGACTGAATTTTATTCGCTCATTTTGTTCTTCATCAATGTGATGGCAGAAAATTTTAACATTAAATGAGCTCTTTAGAGAACCCTACCGTTTTGTAACGCATGAAGAGGCATTCTTTAAATGTAATTTTAGCAAACAAAATCTTACAGGTGTCAGAGGATATACTGTACATATACAAGAGTACCACACATAACTGTTAGATTTATATTTATTGAATTACTTTGCATCCTGATATAACACATCTCAATATTCTCTGCTACAGAAGGCCTCGTTTTCTGTAATGTTTCATTATTTTTCTTTGATAAAATTTCAGTCTAGAACGATCAGATATTGACAACCACGGACACATGCAATCACTCACAAAATGTCTCTCACACAAACTAATATTTTCCCACAAACACACTTGCACACATATTGTACAGCATTCTTTTTAAATCATTTTATGAACGCCTGTTTGCTTAGAGATCTAACAGCAAAAAAACACACATACAACAACAATCACACATACACACCCTCACATACATCATTGACACGAGAGGTGTTTAGAAGTGGACAGAGCAGTCACAATGAACTTTAAAAACTTCAGAAACAGCATGCTTGGTGAAATTTACAGACCATTTGGTGGTTTCAATTGTTTTTTTCTTTACACATGGCAAACACCTAAAGTCAGACATCACAGTTCTTAAAGACCTATAGATTTGTGGTGCTTAGGGCACAAGATAAACTAATGGCTCACTATGGCTTGTGAATGCTAAAGGTAAAGAGTACAATTCACTACCGGCACCACACAGAATTTCAGAAGTTACCAGAAGAAAATATGAATGTTGTTTGTCTGTACACAAGAGTCACACTTGGGTGGTTGGTTGCCAGAGTGTTGTTGTCCAGTGGTTGCTAGGTGAGTTTTCCAATTGTTTAATTAATTGTTTTTTGTGAAAATAAAATTCTGTTTCCTAAACATGGCTTGGGCCCCTTTGTTAATGTCATTAACATTTTAAAGACTTTAAATGAGGCAATGTTGAGGTTTATCATGAGAATGTAGTCTACTGTATTATTGAATTAGCATCAGTGCTAACAGGTTACTTAGCATCGATTTTGTGTTAACCATAACCATGCATGCATTAATATTAATACAGCTCATGTGATGTGCAGCCTGTCAGACAGGAATTTTATGTCCAAACACTGCCTACTTTATAACATGCGCCAATTACAAAAATATTGACATTGAATATTGTTAAACTGAAGGGAAATATTACAATATGATTTTATTACTAAGATGCCTCTCATGCATAATTCAAGTAACAAGATAACCTTCTGCAAGACCATAAAAGACGATAAGGATGTTTCAGGCATTGGTTTGCTACTGCGGTACTGTGTCCTGTGGTGCAAATTCAGAAATGGACAATTTATCTGAGGTGATTTGTGTTAAAGAACAAAGACGCTCAGCACTGTGAGATACCAAAACTAAACAAAAATATTATTTTTTCCTTATTTTACAAGATTATTGCATCCACATCCATGTGCAATCAATACAATTTTGAATACTCGAAAGATGTACTTTCATCCTTACGAACTGTTCGCATTGGGCTGAGCTCTGCAAAACAAATGAAAGTAACATTAATAATATACCGACCTGAATTTTAAGAAAACTATTTTCAAGAAAAAATGACAAATTACTCATTCCATATTGTCCAAATAAAACTATTCTTAAAGGGTTCTTGTCGCAAAAATCTATTGAACCAAAACTAATGTTTAATTTTAATCTTCAATGCATAACTGATTTATTATCACATTATTATGTGATTTTGTGACCTCAATGACCCTAACTGAGTTTTCAGTAACGTTGCTTGTCTATCAAAAAATTTGGAAAGCAGTTGTGTAATATAAATTTTAAGGTTTTGGTGTTATAAACCTCAATGCAAAAATAAAAGCAATGGAAAAAGGATTCCATAAACATACTCCCCTGTTCACATGGGTCTACTAAAATATTTCAATCATCTTACATGGATGCATTTGTTAGAATCTCAGTCCCTTGGAGAAAGTTGTTGATTCTTTGGGAAGACATGAAGAAGATTATAAATCATCAATTTATATGCTATATCATAAATACACGGCAAATACAATGCTTCTTTTGTATCTGCGCTGCAATACTCACCTAGAGTTCTCTGTTGCTTCACGTAATTGTTCATCCACTCTGCAAATACATAAATTGATTTAAAATTATTAATTTTGATGCAAAAGATATTGCACATATTTACTACTTGATTATAACTTTATGACAGTTTTGGGACCTCAAAGAACCCACACTGATTTAACACACAAACTTTCCCCTTTTTTATGCGTTGAGATAATTGTACGTTGTAAAATAAATTACATTAATTGACAATTTAAACCATTTCTAATGTAAAGATGTTTCAAATTAATATGTAAGACTGCATTGATCAGCAACACAGTTATAGCTCCTGGTACAGGAAAGCATACGGTATAAAGCAGTAAACAGCTATTGCGTCCGAAACTTCTATACTATAAAGTAGGCGAAAATGAGAAAGAGACATGAACAGTATGTCCGAAACCTCAGTGTGCAAACTCTACTAACAGTAGGCGAGAAATACCCGGATGCTCTCCTACTTCCTCCGAGATTCGTTAGTGTGGGTAGGATGGACGCTTTTCCGAAAGGTAAATCAAATAAATATAGCGAAAAACTTCTATTGTTTTAATATGAATTTTATATAAAGGTTATAAATTGATTTGCATGTCAATCAGTGAAATAAGTAATAAATCCCTGATCAAAACATAGCTTTGTACTTGGGAGAGAAACCCTTGTTGGCAAGCACAGCGGTAAGACATTTCATATAGTTGGTTACCAGTTTTGCAGATTTTCTATAGAACTAGGGTCTAGACCTGCTTGGACATTTAGGGGCGGTTTCCCGGACAGGGTCTAAATCTATTCCCAGACTAATTAAAATGTTTGAGGTGTCTTAATCGAAAACAACTTGCACTGACAAATCTTAAAATATATCAGTGTGTCTTTTCTGTCTTTAGCCTATTCAAGGTGTGTGCAGGTCTACAATCTTGCCCCTGACATCCTTTGAAACCTATTTGGTCTTGACAATGGTGGTGGAGAGGTTGAAATGGAAGATACATATTCTGCTGGCAGGCACTTTTTATATACACAACAAGCTGATTTAGTAGTCCTTTCTTAAATTGACAGGACTAATCTGTATTCCATATAGGCACATAACCAATCTGTGGAGCCAGAATTCGTGCTGGTTGGTAGGGGATCACATTTTTTGGTTGATATTCAGTTTCTATCGGTTAAAATAAACATGCATAACATAAAAATGAAAGATCCTTCATTACTTTGTAAGCAGGGAAACTTATATAATAAGTAGGGGATCAAATGATTATTTCCCTCACTGTATAGGTTGTTGTCAAAACGTCATAGGTCAAAGAGCATACGGGTCACATGACCATAAAATATGGCGGACACAGTGTGTCCGAAATGTATTCATACTACACCCACTCATATTATATAGAACGTACTGTTTTAACAGCCTATAGCAAGTACTTACATATTTAATTTCAGTATGTATTGTCACAGTATGCAATTTTGGACGCAGCAACCTTTTATCCCATGTGTAAAAATGTCTGTTCCCATAGAAACGTGTATTCACAGGTTTTAAATTATAGAGGCACAACTCCTGTGAAGATTCTCACAGAACACTTTTAACACCTCTTCACAGCTGTTAGTGATCTCTACATACATTATGCCTACTGCTCACAATCCATGCACATACACTATACAGTTTTGATGGTTACTCTTTTAACTCTCGCAAGAAAAAACACAATTTATTCACATCATAGATGAGTCACATCACCAAAATATATTTGCTTACCTGATGATGCACTCAGGTATGTGGACGTACTCCATGGGGATGAGCTTCTCTAGTTCTGTTAAACTGTTCACATACTCAATCTTACTGCTGAATTTTGAGCTGGACAAGCAAAACAATTATGATTAAACCAATTTTAAAACCATAAAGGATGTATAACCTTTGTGATCATAATTTTGAATGTAAATGTACCTGATGAAAGGTTTAGTGATGGCTAGAATTGTCCTTATGAACCATGATGGGTGAACAATGATAAACGATTTTAAGTTCTTTTTGAGCCTAAAAAAGGAAAACATGTATTATTACAATGATTTATTTACTACTTATAACATAGAATGAAATAATATTAACTAGACTTCTGATTTCTGATTAAAAAGTCACGCTTGGCTGTGCAAACTCAAATATACTGTTTATTAAAATATATCACCTCCTGTCAATCATCTGATAGCATCTTTTGAGCCAATTGAGGCCCGGCATCCTCCGGTGTGGAGTGGCTCCATTAAGGTAGACGATCATATAGTCATCTGCAACCATGAGCTCAAGGGTACTGATAACATACCTGAATAACCAAGACCATTTATTTACTGTCAATACATATAATTTTTCTTTATCGAGGAAAGGGTTATAAGCGATTGGTCCAAAAATTTATTTCACTAAACTTACAGGAAAAGATTTTCCATAATCTCGTGATAATCTTCTCTGTCACTGTCTGGTAGGAAACATGCAGCAAATACAATGATAGCATTGGCACCATCGCCATAGTAGCCTGTAGATGAAAGGAACATTAACGGTTGTTAAATACAGGTTGTAAAACACAACTGGTTGACAAAATCTGTCTCACCACATAAAAACTGTTATTTGCTAATATGTCCGGAAAGTGCTTGCAATGGTTGCATGGGGCATGAATATTACAAATATATAATGGTTACACAATTATGAAAGTACAAGCATGAAACCTATCTAAACCGCTAATGAAAACTATTTGCCCAAAAAGTACAAGCTTCCTGTTCCTATTTTTAAATCCCATTTATCTCATAGGCTTCCATTATACGAGCTTTTCTTGTTTTCACATTTTTCCTTATCCTGGTTTATACAAACAGCAACAATTATATCATATTTTTATCTCAATCATGAGTATCGTTGGTGATTCATTCACCTCCATGAGAGATGACTTTTTGGTAAGGTTCGATGCTTTTCATGTTGATGCGGTGCTCTTGCTCTCCAATGATGACTGTTCTCCACAGTTTGGAATCATGACGTTCCTCTTGAGCACTGTATGTTGGAATGGGCTCAACTGTTTCTTTCACAGAATCTCTCTGAGCTTCTTTAGGCTCTGAAAGAGATCATGTGTTCAAATTTCACCTTTCATTACATCTTACACTGATTGGCAAACAAATATTATCTAAGTCCTACCTTCCCAGTCTATTTCATGGTCAGTATAATCTGCCTCATCAGGTGTGTCCAGATCATCCACATTGATGTCGAGGTCATCCGGTGTGTCGAACAGGTCGTCCTCGCTTTGGTCCAATGATAGGCTAATATGAGGCGCTGATAGCTTCTTCCTATGAGAGACCCCGCCTTCTTGAGCCTGCAGTGGCAAGGATGTGGGTGGTACTAAATCGACAAAAAGAGGATTTATAAATTACTGATATAGTTATGCAATGTTTGATTTTGCAAGCTACTTCTTTCACTGGTCTGTGAACTTATAATTATCTTTGTTAATGTAAATCATCTTGTGATAACTTTAGGCAGATTATTACAGGTAGTCTCAAAATATTTAAAAGGTTCACCTGGTCGACCCTCTGCCCCCTCAAAACTCATCGTGCGTTCATGAGGCTGCTCCATCCCCACATTGCCAGAAGGATAACTATCAAAAACACACAAAACAGAATAAGGAAATAACTCATTTGCATGGGTTTCTTTATAGATACTTGTCAGCATTTTATAATGAAAACCATCAAATCAATCCAGAATTTAACACATCAAAATAGAAATAATAACAATTGCCACAATTTGTAATACACACTTTTGTTTAAATTTAAGCTGCAAACAGGGACTTACAGAAAAAAAGCTGTTTATGTGTCTCAAGCAGAGTAGATGCAGATAATTGTGAAGACTCCAGAAATTTTGCAGCTTTTCAATATGTTGTCACAGAATAGCACTCTTACATTTCCTGAATGACTGGGGACATAAAACAGGAAGTATTGTGCATAGTCTTCTGCGCCCAAAATGTTGTTTTATCATTCCTACATCATTGAATTTATAATAACTATGACTATACATGTAAATGAAGCCATGCACACACACAACGCTGTCTATCGGTAATTGTTGGGACTTTCCACTGAAAACTGTAACCTTATATTCTGAGCCAGTACGCTGTAAAATGTCACATATTTCAACTCAAAAACTTTAGTTTAAAAGCTATCTTAAATTTTTAAGTTAAATAAAATTGGCTTTTTAAGTAATTTGAACTTAAATTATATTAAATTGATTTAAAAATCAAGTTATATTTCAATTAACAATTATAAGTTATGTGAAATATAACAATTCAGTTTAATGTAATTTAAGTTCAAATGACTTGTTATGCTAATTTGATTTAACCTAAAAATGTAAAGGTAGACTATATAAAATTTAGCGGCAGGTTTCAAATTGCAACCAAAGGCTCACTCCTCCCCTCCCCCCTCTCTTTGGAAGCACTATGGCGGCTGATGCAGGGCAAAGATGTCGTCACCTTTACGATTCTTTGCCATAGGAGATAACGTATTTACGAAATGTGCTCTGTTGAGCAGTTTGTCCATTAAGGGCTACTATAGAAAAAACATGGCAAATTCCATGCAAGGGGACCCGTGATGTATGTAAAACGAAATGGCTCATTCTAAGATAATAAAAACAAAACACTTCATTATGTTAGGTCTTTATATTTGTACGGAACTGAAGCCATAGTTATGTATATTATATTTCATTTTGACACGGTAAATTTTGACATTGGAATATTAAGGCAAATTTTGAAATATGATTTTAGTTTACATTTTTACAGCGCTTTTTTCTATGCCCTCACACAAACCTTTCTGACATTTTCATTTAAGTCACCATGCAATCAAAAAATTTGATATGGAATATTGCAGTGTTTATTATAAACTTTTGTGGATGTCATGTCGATGTCTAAATTCATGTACCCTCAAAATCGTATCTACAAAAACTTCAAACTATTTATTAATATCCAATGGTCTGAATTCCAATTTTCAAATATCCTGCCAATTACAGTCCCATAAAGCAAATTGTTTCAAACCGAATGTCACGAAAATGGCGAAAAAAACATCACGACATCAAGCAAAGCCAGATGAGTAGGAATGCTTGCTGCCAGATGGTTGTCAGCTCAACAGAGACTTTGGAATAGCATACAAAAATAGTCTGCAAAATATCTGTAAGGAATGGACATTTTGCCCATTCGTCCCTTCCACCAACGGGCCCCCTCTCCCATTATGGACTATGGACTCTCTCATTCTTCATACACTTCCTGTTTGAGCTGTATTTATGCCCTGCCCATGCAATGCCTAGATAATAATAAAAAAAATCCATGATTAAAAAAAATAAACGTGTTATTAAACATGCATCCTTACAAGCTTTAATGGGTTTTGAGATTTCGATTTTCAATGCATTCTGTATAACATATTATAAAAAATGTATACACTACTGATTCAGTAATAAACTAGATTTCTAGAGAGACGGATAAGGTCAAAGTGTAAAGGACCACAGATTTTTGCTTTTCAAGATGTTGGATTAATCCATCTGTCCATCCTCCACAGCAGGAAACAGGAGAAGTAGGCTGGTGCTATGTCATTATTTTTAACCCCCTCTTACTTGCTCTCTCTCCTCCTCTTTGAAAATCCCTCTTCCGCTTCAACGTCCACATGCATTCGCTTGTACAAACATGCTCACATATGCAAATAAATCAGCCTTTCATGAATTTGAATAATGGCCAAAACAGGTCGGCTGTGCTTTCATGCTCTCGTCTCATTATGTTAGAAAAGAGTTGCATTCAACCATGACAACACGTTCATTTTTGATGCACTTGCACACAAAAACAGCCTGTCTTGCATCATAAATGATCCTCAAGTTAAACCTCTTCCGTTGCCAAACACAGATGCATAACACACAGATGCATAACAAACAGATGCCCAACCCTCTCTCCTGCCCCCAGCCTATTGCACAGGGCATCAAATAATAACATGTCTCAATTTAACCATCACATCCCTCTGATATAATCATCCCCAATGCACTCACCACAGCCTAGGCACAATTCTTTCTCTTCTGCTCTGGCTTTGAGATCACAGATCTGTGACTGTCTTTCTCAGCTTCAGGGATGCTCGGCTCTGCTACTGCCTAGAGGTTCCACCATTTTGTGGTCATGTGACCCTCTTTTGTACCAAATAAGGGCATGAGGATGATTTCTCCACCCGAGACACAAATGAGTGAGAGAGACTCACACTGCTGCGCAGCTTAGTGACGCTTGGGGTCTATCACAGGGACAGCTCAGTGGGAGAGAGGGTAGGGAGAGATTGAGCTGAATGGACATGATGAATCTGTCTATGAGTCACAACGCGCTTTATAACAGCTGCAAATCTGATGAGTTTATTCAGGTTCAAGCTAAAGCTGATATGGTGCAGTTTGATGTCGACATTAGTCGAGCCGAGCGTTGACAAAAGCGAAAGATGGGGGTAGAGGTGTGTCTGTTTTGGTGATTTGAACATCAACAACGGCTATGAGAAATCAGACACCAGAAACACTTTTTTGCTATTGTTACTGTTCTTTAATTCTAGGTTATAAAAGTATAAATTTTAATGTAACTTATCTGGTTAAAGAAGATTTCAACAGAGTATATAACACAATACTGACGTTATTACATGCCATGGAAAAATGCACTTCCATTCAGAGCATTATGCTCTCAAGGGATCACTGTTTATTTATATACTGTCTTAAATCTGTATCTTCAAAAAAAAGACAACAACAAACAAAAAGTCAAGCCGCTAATGCTTTTTTGTTTCATGGTATTTGATCATTCTATTTTGATCATATCCACGATGTTAGGAGAAGCGTGTTGTGTGTATAGCTACTCACCAGGTCTCTGTTCCATGTGTCTCGCTATAAGGAAGCAATGGGAGGTGCTCTATGACCTCTTACTCATCAAGAGTTTGGTCCAATGTTCATTACTGTGGCAACTGTGCCACACCTGACAGAACTGTAAAGCATAAATCACTGTTACCAAAAGCCCGAAGACTGTAGGTGTATCTCAGATACACTGTAAAAAATACATAATTTTATAAAATTGTATTTTTTACAGTTTTTTCATGTATAATCTAAAAAAACATATATTTTACAGAATTTTACTGCTTCCTTCTACGGATTTTTTTATGTACTTTTTAAAATACGTTAAAAAAATTAAATTACAGAAAAAAACACAAACAGTGAAACTATCTAATTTTACAGGGATAAACTGTTATTTAAAGGTTTATTGCTGGCGCCCCAGCATATGATTTTTTTACAGTAGCAATATGATGTTATATAGTACTATATTGTTTTTCTTGCTTTGTTTATTGTGAGAGCAACCATGTGATACCTCAGCTATTGAAAAGATGTGAATTTCCTTTTGAAAACCAGGGAATTGTATTCAGGGCAAGAAAGACTGATCAGCAATTCTTTTTTACTTTATTATTTAGCAGACACTTTCATCCATTAAAATTTTAAGTACATTCATGCTTTACATTTGTATAAGCATGCCCCAGGATTCATAACTTTTATCATTTGGAGTATAGTGCTCCAATACATTTGCTCTCTTCGAATGAATCGGGGATCTTACAGTTCTAGAAAGTTTCAAATTGTTCAAGTACTCAATCCTTATGTCCCTGTTAACACACAATCAGCTGGAAGAACGGGCCAACATCTTGCATCAGTTGTGCTATTGTCATTTAAGCCTTACCACACAAACTGCAAAAATAAGTTTAAATGTAAAATGATACAAAAGTTTCCCAAAAACTGTAGAACCTGTGTAAGAGAAATAGCATATTGAATACATCAACTTTAATGCACATTTTGGGATTAGCAGCAGGTTTTCTCTTGCATGAAAAGAGGTTCAGGACTTCCAAATATGCTGAGATCAGAGGTATCAGCATTAAAGTTTACATAAAAATATTTTGTCCGTCAGTATAAAAGTAGGAATTAGCGAAATAAAGTATTTTTGGCTGCATTTGGGTAGCAAAGATAGTGGCTAGATGTAATTTGCATAGTTTCAAAGTTTTGTATGTTTGTCACATCACGTCGGAATTGTTATGTGTCAGTTGGCAATTGTGTAACAACCTACTACACCCGACGCGCCAAATCTAGTGTGTGGACAAAAATATTTAATTATAAGGGTCGATTCACATTTTGCCTTTAAAACCGCGCGAAAAACGCGATCCACGCTGCTTTCTCATGGTGGATTCACCCGGTACGCGACAGTCGCGTTTGTCCACTTCATTTTCAAAGGGAAACATAAGGTGGAGGCAAAACGTGGGCCACTTCGTTGGCTGTGCGCAAGCTGTGCTCGTGCATCCAAAATCTTGCAACTTCCACGGGCACGGCTCTTTGGGGCAGGCGCATCTGAAGATAAAAATATTTAATCTTTTTGTGAACGGCAGCAGCAGTAACATCGGCTTATGCTCAACGCAACTGCATCGCTCCAGATTTGCGTCTATTCTCTCTCCTTGTGTCTATTTTTGTCTATATTTAAAATAACAAACGTATGCGCAAAAGACACGAAATGTGAATCGGGTTTAATGAGTTCTAAAGCGTTTCTAAGTCTTCTGTCGTGTCACGTTGCGCCAATCGTACCACACCGTGACCACATGGTGTAATGATGGAGTAATATAGCTACAGTACATGTGGACCACAAAATAATAATGGGGCAGGGTAAAGCTCCCTGAATACCACAGGGTCTTCATTTATTATTTTATCTGGGTAGGTTAGTTTAAAATGGTTAGTTAAGCAATCATGCCCCACAAAATTCAGTTTTATAAGACAAAAAAAGGTTCATTGTAGGCTACATGCTAAATTCACAGAATAAACATAATCATACATGGATGTTTCTGAAGTGGCTCCTAGAGCAAATGTTTCCTAAATCAGAAATGTTAATATTGAGGCAGTGTATCTGTGAGAGCACATTTGTCACCTAACCCAAGTTAAACATCGAAAGGTTGTGTTTTAGAATAGTGTCCTTCACAGCACTGAAAACAAAGCGGATGTTCTCTGTGTCGGTTGCGCAAGTAAAATGGGCATAGATGGGTTTCTGTGTGTCCGAGTTCTTTTGCTCATACATAGACAGGATGAAGTTCATTGCAGCATCTGCGTCGCTTTTAGGGCCTGCAAAGAGAGCAACACAGAATTTAAAATGTTAGGTAATTCTGATAAGAATAAACACTCAAAATTCATTTGGTACCGAAATGGCAGGTAGCTACTTATACTGCATGTACTCTTTAGATTCAAAACTTATTGAAAGGTTACTCCCCAAATGACAGCTTCTGTATCTTTTTTCTGAGAGTGAACAAGTGATAATGAGTAACTAGTAGTAATTTTAAAGAGTTTGAATCAACACAAGCTACAGTATCGTTTTTAAATTGCTTTACGAACACTGCACTGTCGGATCTCCATAACTGTTGGCAGTTTTTTATCTCTCCAACCTGTGTATTCTGGAAAGTAGTCTTCAAGGTGTGAAGTTGAGATCTTCTCCTTCAGAATGTCAGTCTTATTGAGGAAAAGAATGATCGAGGACTCCTGGAACCATTGGTAGGAGATGATAGTCTTAAATAGTGCTTTGCTTTCTTCCATACGGTTCTGAGAGAGTAAAACATGATATGAATGAAGTATTTATCAATCACAATAACCTACTACGATGCGATGATGCTAACCTCGTGGTCACACTCATATAAGACCTGGTCGTACTCGCTCAAGGCCACCAGATAGATAATTGAAGTAACATTTTCAAAACAATGTATCCACTTGCGTCTCTCTGACTTTTGGCCTCCGACATCAACCATTCTGCAGCAACAGGAGTGGTTTAACAACACAGAATTGATCAATAACTTACTTACATCCTCATATACCCAATAAAAGTCACCTGAATATGACCGTTTGTAGGTCAAAGATGTACTCGATGATGCCTGTGGTCGGAATTCGGACTCGGAGAATATCTTGCAGGTTAGGCAAGTAAAACGCCGCAGAGATTCTGTCAATGTCATCAAGGTAACTAGAAAACAAAAATACGCATAGGTTTAAAAATAAATATGCTTCCAGTTTAGTGGCACATTTATTCAAGTAGAAGTGTCTTTCACTCACTATTTGGCAGAGTCTGAAAGTTGGAACTCTCTCCGGCGTTCATAGCATTTTTGCAGGTCACGGTCTCTCCAAACATTCTTGATGGCTTCAGCATATTCAGAACTTATTGAGTGTACTGTACCTGCTGTCACTGCTGTAAGCATTGCAGCGTAAGCCTACATCATACACGCAGCACACACACACAAAACTTTTGCTGTAATTATTTTTCGAAGACCAGCTTGCTAGCATTGCTGGTGAGTAGCTTAGATTGTTGTGAAATGCTATACAATAAAAGTAAAATGGTAGCTACCATTGGAATATTATAAGTATTACAATGCTTATTTGTGTATAACGACATCATAATATTTGTGACCCTATCCGACGTTTGTCTTTGACCCAGAACAAATGTACAAATAGCACTCATGTATTTTTTCATAATTATGGCTAAACATTGATGTAGTAAGGCAGTAAGACTTAATCATTATTATATAAATTTGAAATTCCTCATTATTAAACTAAACTTTGACAAGGAACGGCACTTAACATGACACATTTGAAACCAAATACGAGCCTCTAACCTCTACTACATTAATCTTACTAAAACATTTTACTTTTGAGATTCAAGACAACTGTGAGGTTAACTGTTAGATGACATTAGACATTTCTGAGATTTTAGATTCTAAGTTTTCTCTTAATTTGTAAATTAAATGTCTTAGGCCCGATTCAAGACGTTTTTACGCGTGCAAATTCGTTATTTTAAATGTAGGCATCGAGATTGAAATAGTTTAACTTTCGGAGTGCATATTCCGCATGATTTTAGACAGCTGTGACAAATGCGGAATCAATCTTGTGTAGAGTCAATTAAAAGTTAGAAAGAAATGTTCTTCTTAAGAACGTTTTGTACATTTTCTTTAGCTTCTCAAATGTATAGTTCACCCAAAAATAAGAATTCTGTCATCTTTTACCCTACCTCTTGTCGTTTTAAACCTGTATGACTTACTTTCTTTCGCAGAACACAAACATATTTTGAGGAATGTTGTTAACTGGTCCCCCATTCACTTTTAATGGTTTTGTGTCCATTCAATAAAAGTGAAAATGGGCTAGTGCTGTACCAACATTCTTCAAAATATCTTCTTTTGTGTTCTGCGGCAAAAAAAGTCATACAGGTTTGAAAGACAAGAGGGTGAGTAAATGATGACAGAATTCTTATTTGTACGATAGGTATCACTTTAACCAACTTCATTGACAAATCAACAAGCTCTATCAATCACCACTAACCACCAAATCCAGCTTAGACTGCATAAATAATTTATACAAGTCTAAGCTGGTCTTTTCAACTAGGAAGTGATTGAAAAGCATGTTTTGTTTCAGAATTCCAGCTGCTTACTGAATTTTTGGCATCAGCAAAAGGGATGTTCAGGTTCCTCATGGATTGGATCAGGGTCTGGATGGCCATAAAAACATTCTGGAACACCAGATTGGTATAGGCCTTTCTGTCCTCCTCTGTGTAGCCTTTTCCATGTATGATTCTCATCTGCTTGATGAAGGTGCTCTTGCCACTTTCACCTGTGCCTGTGGAAAGTTTGAGCTGTGAATGTCGAATGATTATCAAAGGTTGTTTCCGCTGAGCAATAGTTAGGAATAGTCCTTGGGCAATTCCGTGAAAATGTCAACCTTACCACGAAAAAATGTAGTTATTACCAGCGGTTTTGTTATGGAAACAGCACAGATATTACCATTTGGTGGTTCAAATATCCATGTGAGATCTCTCTTCAAATTTGTAAAGCATTTGTTTTATTTTTACTGCATGATTTTTCATACTAATGTAAGTGATCTTTTCAGGATTGTCACATCCCTAACATTACATAATCCTCATGGACACATGAAAATAAAGTAACTATTTTATGTTCTATAACATCCCTTCTCCATTTATTGGGTATTATTGCTTCACGATTTTGCATTTTATTTCACAGAAATCCTACAAAGTTTGTTGTCTCCCAAAAAAGGGTGCTTTTTGTCACTTCCATAGCGCATGTTTTTTTCCCTTTTTGAAAATAGAAAAGTTGCTCATAGACTGATTTTTTTATGTTTAGACTATCAACAAGATTTAGTAAAATATAAAAAGCATGGGTCGATATATTCGTAACAAATTCATTCTCTGAGGATTTTCATGTCACATCCATAACACAAAATGTCACGTCCATTGTTGCCCCCCTCCACAACTGAAAATTCATCATTTCCCTTACCTCACTTAACCATTTGCTGTCAAACTAAAGAAAAAGCAGGAAGCATATCAAAATGTAATTACGTTTTATCCACTATAGATGTATGGAAAAAAGCACTGCGAACATTCTTTGAAATCATTTTGCATTTCTAGAGGGTGACTACAGGATGAAAGAATTTGCATTTTGGGGGAACGATCAACTAGGCCTATAACACTTTTAAAGCTAAGTTTTAAAGACCTCTGTGGACAGCTGCTGTATTTCTATTTATAACCTATACCATAGAATAATTTATTTATTACAGTACACTCAAGAATTGCTTAACTTTGCACTAATTATGTTTTTCCTTATGTATGTTTTATCCTTCATCTTCTTTGGTTTTGTATGGAAATATTTACCTTTTTTCTTTTTGTTTATGTCTTTTGTTCTTACTACTTATACTGTTAAAACAGTTACATGCTTGCTTCTTATACTGTTAAAAATACTGCAAAACAATCTTCCTTTCATTTTATTGTCAAGAAAATGTAAAGGTAACACATTTAACATCCCATGTTTATTATTAGACTTATTGTGGAATTACTGGTTTGAATGTTTGTTTTCAAGAGCAAAAGTTATGAATAATTTGTATATCATTTGTTTTGACATGAAACCACAGGTGAACAAAGCTATATTTAGAATATACAATAGACACGCGAATGTAATAAATTTAAAGAGTTCTCTATGTGCATTTTCTGAGTTTAAATTATTTAATAATTAAATCCACTTTGCCTCTTTTTTATCTGATGCATTCAGGCTTTTTGATTATGACTTTGTAACTTCAGTATACAGTGGAATGCTTCTTGTACAGTAAATCAAACTCTTTACTTTGATGCTCGCTGACGTCTTCCCACAACATAAATGTTTCTGCGTTAAAATGGATAGTGCGGGCAAAAATGACTCGCATCGTATTTATTTCCCCTACTATTGCTGTAAATGAGGGATGAGATCAGTTTGGTTACTGGCATTCTTCCAAACATCTTCTTTGCGTTAAACCGAACAAAATAATTTATACAGGTTTGCAACGACTTTAGGGTAAGTAGTTTGTGAGAGAATTTTCCCTTTAGGGTGAACTTTCCCTTTAAAGTGTTGGATGGGCATGGGGTATATGCAGACAGGACGACATCTGCTAAACTCTCACCCAGGCTGTTACATCTTGCACACGTAGCGTAGGTAACAGAGGCGTTTTGCTTTAGGACTCTAGTATCGAGTCAAATTATTCAAACACCTCGCCATACGTCGACAACCACAAAGAAGAAGCACTTCAGGCTATCTGTGTCAAGGTATATCAACAAATATGAAAAAAGCAAAGTGAACTTTTGCACTCATATGAGGCATGATCTCAGAGGCACTTAATCATGCTCACCCGTAGTGATGTCGCTTTGCCGAAATTTGAACAGTTTCTTACTAAATACATCGTTATCACTTCTTGAAATATCCCCTGGCTTAGTGCTGGGAGCAGAATTGCCTACCTGGCTGAGATTTTGTCAAAACGAGTCACGTGTGCATGCATACCCCATTGACACAGACTCCTGCATTACCTGTGAAACTGGTCTGACAAATAACACTTTTACAGAAACATACCAGATTTTTATCAGCAGTGAAACAAGGAAACACTAAGCTGTCATATATTCTTGATGTTTAGTAACTTCAAGTTGATTTATTCAGAATTGTGGCGCTAATGGCAAATATTTATGCCAGAAAAGGTCAAAAGTATCTAATAGAGTCACTTTTTATAATTACGTGTACTGTACATGCAGCAAGATGAATCTGTCAGTTCATGTTGTGTTGCGAATTCAAACTTCTCTGTTTTCCTGTTTGCATGCTTTTAAAAAGACAGTGTCGAGTTTCAGTGTCACAAACACAAAGTAATGCTGTACTTTGTGATATCTAATTATTATACATGGACATGTTTTGCATGTATTTGCATGTGACCAGTAACAGTAAAAGAGAATCTAAACAAAAGAAATGAAGATGCCTTATAAAGCATGAAATATAAATGCACATCATCTGACAATTTAATGAACTATTAGTTTTTACGATGCTGAATGTCCAAAATACTTGAATGTGGCACAATATCACCAAAGGTTTCAATTTCTATGAAAATGACATTTGAACTTACCCAAAAGTAGGAGTTTTAGTTGTCTAGTGTTATCTTTTTTGTCCATTTTAAGCTGCCTTTCGATTTCTTGATGAATTCGGAAGCTTTCTTTGTCATCTCCAGACATGCAGCAGTCCCCCATCCTTGAGAGCCCTTAACTCCTTCCGTATTCCTCGCTTAAAACATTCAGCATATAACTTAAAACTAGATCGAAACAAAAGTGAACAAGAATGTCTATGGGAAGATGCCTACCTCTAATGCAGCTCGGTTTCATGTAAATTCCTATACAGGTAGGCTATTCTTCCTTATTCAGTAGAAGGGCAGGGAATTAGGTTTGCTTTACTGTCAACCACTTACTCATTTAACACCCATTTTAACAAACAGTGAAAACTGATTAATATTTTTTTTAAACATCAATTTTAGCGTATTAAATATTAAACAGATGTAATATATTTAATTGAGCTGTCCTTACGAAATGAAAATCAGCACCCATGTCCAGCAATACCCACCTAACAAACAAATTATTTAAAAGTTGTTGTATTTATACACCTTGTTGATCTTCTGCAAGCAAGAATGCAACTTTAAATACTGGTGATTGAGTTACACATGTAAGGAATTTGTTGTAGCATCATACATCATGTTCAGAATGTGAAATGAGAGCTTGTCAGAATTGCTGGTTATTCAGGGTAGTCCAGCTGGTCTAAAAGCCAGTTCTTGTTGTTTTTTTGCAAAGAAAAATTAGACAGAGGAAAAACTCAACATTTTCTGCGAAGTTCCTGTCATATGATAAAAGGTTGAAGGGAATGTTTGAGCAATACTAACGACAAAACTTTAAGCAATACAAACGACCCACCACTAACCCCGCCCCTTATCCTAATGTTACTTGCACGGAAGCAAATCGTCCACAAATGTAGCCAAAATTACCCACCACGTAAAAGAAAAGTTTTATAAATAAGAAAATATTATAAAGAATATCTCTTAAGGGTATTCAAAACATTGCACAAATCATTGCGAGAAACAATGGACTGTCTGCTGGAGCTGGACCACAGAACCATGTCCGGCTACAGGTTGGTCGCTGCGATTACCAAGGGGAAAGTAAGTCTGTGGTTTAAATCAACTCGCATTTCCCAATCCCTGGCTATACTCAGCAGACCTGAATCTGGGGTTAAGGGCTTGGGCCGCGGCTTCTGCCCCTCCCGAATAAAGGGTTGCCTTCTTAGCAAGTAAGCCTTGGAGTTTTGGGGGCTGGCATTTGCTGCCACTCTCTTGGTCTCTACTGCTGAAAACAAGCACTTTAGAACTTGATTGTGGCGCCATGTGTATCTTCCTTTTGTCAAGCTCTTCTTACAACCGACAAGAATATGTTTGAGGTTTGCTGGAGCTGCACATAGGTGGCAGGCTGAATCCTGCCCATACCAAACATGCACATTTGTTGGTGAGGGCAGGACATCATATGTAGCTCTTATGATAAAACTTAGCCTGTTTGTTTCCATACTCCATAGCTCCCTCCAAGTGATTTTGCGCCGCTCAATGCATTCCC
The DNA here is from genome assembly GCA_008369825.1 of Triplophysa tibetana. Lineage (NCBI taxonomy): Eukaryota > Metazoa > Chordata > Actinopteri > Cypriniformes > Nemacheilidae > Triplophysa > Triplophysa tibetana. Next base: position 6,667,364 of record CM017901.1, on the reverse strand, counting down.
ACCTAATCCAACAGCCTTGCTGGGCTTGAGGGACTGCTCTGGTTCATCAACTTGCTCCCTCTTGATGCCGATCTCCTCCACTACCAGGTGACGCTATTCCTTTGGTGTCGCTTTTCACCACATGGGTGTAGTTGATGCCAAACCAAGTCCCCATCTGCCATATTGCACTTGTCCCACAATGTCCTTATGTTGGAGGGCTGCTTTCTACTGTTGGATCAGCATCTCTTACACAGGATTCTTTGAGCGTCATCTCTAACCTTGTTTTGATACATTTATATTCCTCCACAAGGCTTGAAATGAGAAGAGAGAGAGAGCTCCATTCCCGTACAGCCCTATGTTGCAAAGAAATCTTGGTAATCCAAGCCATTATCTCACTTGTGTATTTACCAATTTCTCCAGGTTATTGGCGGGAGACACTGGGAGCTCATACATTTACATTGGCCACATCAGGCGTGGCAACAAGCTAAATTGAAAGTGCCAGAGTTTCAGCTTCCCAGGAAGACCTGTATTATTGATTTTCTTGAGTCCACAGGCTGTCTCTTCCCTGGGTTGTTCCACCTGTTCGGCATCTTTAAGGTCAGCGGTGAACCACTGTCCAAGGCTTTTGATGGGCTTTTCCGTGACAGTTGGTATGGGCTCTCCCTTCATACAGAACCTGTCATTGGTAAGCCTGCCCTTGACAATACAAATGCTGCAGGATTTGCTTGGCTTTGCTCCATTTGTGGCCGACTAATGTTCTCCTGGAGCTTATCCTGCAGCCGCTTTGTACACGCTTTGTTTCTTGTGATGGTTATCATGTCATTCATGTTTGCCCTGATTGGAGGCAGGCGCAACCCATTTTTTAAACACTCTCCTCCAACCACCCAATGTGATGCCCATATTTTTATTTCCGATATCATTGTGAAAGCTAGAGTTGAAATTGTGCAGCTTGCCATCATGCCAACCTTTAGCTGTTTCCACCCGGTGTTACTATCCTTAGTGTTCATACAGAATTGAAGATCCGGAAAATATGCCTCAATCAGCTTTTTTACCTGATCTGGAACATTTACATTTACATTTAGTCATTTAGCAGACGCTTTTATCCAAAGCGACTTACAAGTGGGGTAGGTAATGGAAGCAATTAGGACAGCATAAGTACAACAAGAGCATAAGTGCAATCAAAAAGAAGAGGTTTCATATAGCCTAACACAGTATACAGAAACATTCACTCATACATTTTTTTTTTTTGTTTGAGTAGAGAAGAAACGAGTAGAGAAGAAGAGAGTAGAGAAGAAACTTGAGTCAGAACAGAACAGTAAGATGTTGGCGGAAGAGATGGGTTTTCAGGCGATTCTTAAAGATGTCTACAGAATCTGCAGATCTTTTAGCAGCAGGCAGATCATTCCACATAGGTGGAACAGATCCGGAGAAGGTGTGCGAGAGAGATTTTCTACCTTTATGGGATGGCACCACAAGACGCCGTTCGTTTGCAGAGCGTAGGGATCTGGCGGGTACATATGTCTGCAGTAGTGAGTGAAGATAAGGTGGTGCCAAACCAGTGGTGGTCTTGTAGGCCAGGAGCAGAGTCTTGAATTTGATGCGAGCGACTATAGGGAGCCAATGTAGCTTAATGAGTAGAGGAGTAACGTGTGCTCTCTTCGGTTCATTAAAGATGACTCTTGCCGCAGCATTCTGGATCATCTGTAGAGGTTTGGTTGTGCAAGCTGGAAGTCCTCCCAGTAGTGCATTGCAGTAGTCCAGTTTGGACAGGACTAGAGCCTGTACTAGGACTTGCGTAGCATGCTCTGATAGGAAGGGTCTAATTTTCCTGATATTGTAGAGGATGAATCTACAGGACCGGGTGGTGCTGGCAACTTGATCTGTGAAGTTGAGCTGGTCATCGATCACCACTCCCAGGTTTCTTGCCTTTCTGGAAGGTGTGATGGTTGATGAGCCCAGTTGAATGGAAAGGTTGTGATAAGTTTTTATATCAGCCGGGATTACAAGCAGTTCGGTTTTTGAAAGGTTCAACTGCAGGTGATGGCCGTTCATCCAGAGTGAGATGTCGGCTAGGCAAGCTGAGATGCGTGCTGAGACAGTCGGATCGTCAGGGCGAAAAGACAGGTAGAGTTGTGTATCATCCGCATAGCAGTGATAGGAAAAGCCATGTTTCCTAATGACAGAGCCAAGGGATGTCATGTATACAGAGAATAGCAACGGACCAAGCACTGAGCCCTGAGGCACACCTGTGTCGAGATGTTGGGACTCAGACACCTCACCCTTCCAAGATACTCTAAATGACCTACCTGAGAGGTAAGACCTGAGCCATTGTAGCACCATTCCGGAGACCCCCATAGCCTTGAGAGTGGACAGGAGGATGTGATGGTTAACAGTGTCAAAGGCGGCAGATAGATCCAGTAGGATGGGAACAGATGAGTTAGAGGAATCTCTTTCCAGTCTCAGGGCTTCGATAACAGAGAGCAGCGCAGTCTCAGTGGAATGACCGCTCTTGAACCCAGACTGGTTGCTGTCCAGGAGGTTGTTCTGGATGAGGAAGGATGAGAGCTGGTTACAGACAACACGTTCTAGAGTTTTAGCAGCGAAGGGGAGTAGGGATACCGGTCTGTAGTTTTCTAACAGTGCAGGATTAAGAGTAGGCTTCTTTAGTAGTGGGGTAATACGGGCCTCTTTGAAGAGAGTAGGAAATGTGCCAGTGGTGAGGGAGGAGTTGATAATGTGAGTCAGAGAGGGTACAACTGATGGAGAGATGGCCTGGAGGAGATGGGTGGGGATGGGATCTAGGGGGCAGGTAGTCGGGTGGTTAGAAGAAATTGCCTTGGAAACTTCCTCTTCAGATAGGAGAGAGAACGAGGGGAACGAGCATGTGTCTGGGGATTGACTGTGGTCAAGAGGTGGTGGGGCAGAGAATTGATTGCTGATGGTGTTCGTTTTCTTTACAAAGAACGATGCAAAATCGTCAGCTGTTAAGTCTGAAGGAGGTGAGGGGGTAGGCGGGCAAAGGAGGGCAGAAAAGGTTTTAAAGAGAGTACGAGGGTCAGGAGAGTTGTTGATTTTAGTGTGGTAGTATTGGGTTTTCGCAGAGGAGACATCCGCAGAAAAGGAAGAGAGAATAGACTTGTAGAGAGAGAGGTCAGTGGGTTCTTTTGATTTGCGCCACTTTCTCTCAGCGGACCTGAGAGAGGCGCGATGCTCACGGAGAACATCAGATAACCAGGGGGCAGAAGGAGATGCACGAGATGGCCTAGATATCAGAGGGCACAAGATGTCTAAGCAGGAGGTTAGTGTGGAGCAAAGGCTGTGGGTGGCGGTGTTAGTATCAAGGAGAGAGAACTGTTTAGGGGGTGGGAGAGTAGCAGAGACTGCAGAGGATAGGCGGGAGGGAGAGAGTGATCGTAGGTTGCGTCGGAATGTGACCAATGGGGAGGCATGTGTAGTGTCTGGAGAAGTTAAGTCGAGATCAAGAGTGATGAGGAAATGATCCGACGTGTGCAGTGGGGTGACCTGGGAGTGATGGGTGGAGCAATAGCGTGTGTAGATGAGATCAAGTTGATTACCAGATTTATGGGTTGCTGAAGTGGGGACTCGCTTTAGGTCAAACGACGCAGTCAGGTTGTTGAAGTCAACAGCCTGTGGTTTTTCCAGGTGCATGTTGAAGTCTCCAAGTACCAGCAGAGGAGTACCATCCTCGGGGAATGATGACAGAAGTGTATCCAATTCCTCCAAGAAGAGTCCAAGGTGCCCTGGAGGGCGATAGAGAACTACAACATGTATTACAACAGGGTGGATGACAGTGACAGCATGAAACTCAAAGGCGGTGTTGTTGCATGAGGGTGCCAGCTGTTTAAATTTCCAGTCGTTAGGAATAAGTAGACCGGTTCCTCCGCCCCTCCCTGATATGCGTGGTCTGTGGGAGAAAGTGGAATTATTAGAGAGGGCAGCCGGTGTGGCAGTGTCCTCTGGTTTGATCCAGGTTTCAGTAAGTGCTAAAAGAGAAAGACCGGAATGTTTTGCAATAGCTGTGATGAAATCTGCCTTGTTTACAGCGGATTGGCAGTTCCATAAACCAATTGGAAAGGTAATTGAGGTAGTGTTGTATGCTGAAAGAGTACGCAGGTTGTTAGAATTAGCCATGCGTGGCCTTCTGCGAGTTACCGTTGGTTTACGAGATGTAATGACAGTGTGGATTTGAAAACACATAGTGAAAAAATGAAGGAATGTATAAGACAAATAAAGAAAATTGATTAGTGCAATAGTCGAAGTGCAAACAGTAATACTCAAGTGCGTTGTCTATGTCGTTGCTCGGTGGAGTCGCCCAGGTAGAGTCGATGGTCTTTACTCTCTTCGGTCTTCACGCGATGAGGGCTGCACGCGACCGCAGCACGCGGTGGTCAATGCCATTTAAATATCCTATTCAATCACGCAATTGAATTCAGCAGGACACCCCTTCCAAATGTCCCAATATTAACACGTAAACAAATGCAACTAACAGCGCGTGACTCAGCGGACATGGAAGAAGTCAAAGGCTGTCCACAGGAGCTCATGTGGAACTGATCCAAAGGCAAAGGCAAGATCTAGAAAAACCACATGAAGGTCTTTCTTCTCCTTTTTTCCCTTTTGCAAGTGGTGCCAGATGATATAAACATGTTCCAAACATCCAGAGAAACCCCCTATGCCTGCCTTCTGCACTGAAGTGTCAATGAATTTGTTTCTATTCAGAAATCCTGAAGAAAATCATACCATCCACATTTCATAGACTAATTTGGCAAAACTGGTCAAAAATTGTTTATCTCCTTGGGGATCAGTATGCCTCCTGCCCTATCCAGACCTTTGGTATCACCTGCTTTTCCATGCCACATCCATTAATCTCCAAAGGTAACTCAACACCTGTTCGCAACACAAGGTGCGAACAGATCGTTCAGTATCGTAAATCGTCGCAAAAAAGAATTACCATTTGCGAATGTGCGCTTTCTACTACGTCATTATGCGCATGCCAGACGGATCGTGCAGGCATCCCGGATCGTGTACCAACACTTGTATCGCTTTAGACCACTGACGTCACAGATGACGTTTGAAGCCTCGCTTCCACCTGATGAGTGGTTTAGTAAGAGGTTCAAATTTTGCCGCAACATTTAGACTGCCAAATAAACCCAATTACACAAACACATTCAATGCCCTCTGCCCAGTTAAGCCTAGAGACTTTCCAGATTTAGAAATAATATTGCCCATTCTGTCTATTATTACAAAATAATTGATTAACACACATTTGATAGCGCCATTCATTTCAGGCCAATACGTTTATTACACAATTATGTTATACAATCATTACATACCACAAGAAAATACACATTATATTCATATAAATAGATGTCTATGTGGAAATTGATTTTTGTCGTCACCGTTATTTCCAAGTCTTAACTGGCGCAAAATAAAGTGTATCAGGTACCACATCAGGCACATATGTAATATAACTGCTTGTTCTACACTCTTTGACCACCACGTGGGATTGTGAGCAAATGAAGCCTTGAGAAATTAACCCTTTTGTGAACCACTTGGTTGAAAAGCTTCAATGCTTCATGGGGATTCATATCCCCACCGATACAAAACTGACTGTTCAAAATCCTGTTTGAATGGGCATGACGCCTCTGGATCTATGTGAGCAATTAACATTAATCTTAACCATGAGAATAACTTAAAATAGCATGTAGCTCATACAATATCAGACAATCAACAATGGAAAACACTGGGGTGTTTATACATACAGTAATCAGACACACCTTGAGATAATAAACTAGGGGCCACAGTGAAAGACCTAAAACAGGAAGTGAAACAAGATACCAAAATGAAAGACAAAAACCCTTAAAACCTCACATACAGCAAAGAACTCTTTCAATACATGAAATTCATCAATTAGTTTTATGTTCTTAAGGAAATAAAAAAGTTTTTGATTTTGTTTCATAGCAAAAACATACTTTTTCAGATCCGCATACAACATATATGAGTTTATATGATGTATGGGTTCTTTAAAGTACTTATGATTCTTAATTTACAAAATAAATATTCTTAGCAGAACTTGTTAAATATGTTCTTTTATAGGAACAATCTCTAAAATCATTTGTTCCTAAAAAAAAGCCTTTATTCTTGAGAGAAACGTATGTGGGTATCACGTGTGTCCTTGTGTTCCATTAGATAAATACAATTAATAAGTAATAATTAAAAAAATGTTTTTGTAGTCTTATATGATAAATTCACGGAATGCACTTTAGCCATATTAATCAATAATAAAAATGTATGGTTCAGAAGTGGCTCAGCAAATGAAACAGTTTTTTCAAACAGAAATGAAAAATAAGAAGGCTTGGATCTGTAAAAGTGCAATTCCGCGAAAATGTCAACCTTACCAAGAATTTCTGGGCAAAAAAATGTAACGATTTTTACTGTCGTAACAGCACAGATTTGAACATTTGTTGGGTAACATACCCATCTGAGATCTCTCTTCAAGTTTGTAAAGCATTTGTTTTATTTTTGGTGCATGATTTTTCACAGTCAGGTAAGTTCAATTCTCAGGATAGTCACATCCATAACGCTACACATTCCTCATAAATGGACACATGTAAATATGATAAACATTAACTATTTTATGTTCTATAAAGTGGCATCCCTTCACCATTCATTGGGTGTTATTGCTTCAGGATTGTGAATTTTATTTGACAGAAATCCTACATAGTTTATCTTCTCCCAAAAAACGCATCCTTTTTTTGTCCCATCCATAACGCATGTTTATTTCCCTTTTTTTAAATATAGTTTTCATAGACTGACATTTTTTGATGTTAAGACTGTGTCAACAAGGGTTCAGTAAAATATGAACAGATGGTTCAATGTATTCATAACAAATTCATTCTCTGAGCATTTTTATGTCACTTCCATAACGCTAGAATTGCTCAAAAGCGTCTCTGTTGCCTAATGTATGTAAAACTCCTTAAGATTGAGTTGCAGAATGGTGTGCTTCACTGACTTGAAAACACGCTGGATGTTCTCTGTGTCAGTTGCGCAAGTAAAATGTGCATAGATGGGTTTTTCTACGTCCGAATTCTGTTGCTCATACAGGGACAAAATGAACTTCATTGCAGCATCTGCGTCATTTTTAGGGCCTACAGAGAGAACAGACAACTTGTCTATCATATGTAGCATTAAAAAGTCAATCTGTGAAATGGAACATTGCATTCACTGGTATGAAATTCAAGTTCATGTACTGTACATCAGACTGCTATGCTGCTCAATAGAAACTGTTGCTTTATTTAGTCAGGTGTGAATGTGTCTAGGTTTTCCAACCTGTATATTCTGGAAAATAGTCTGCAAGGTGTGAAGTTGAGATCTTCTCCTTTAGGATGTCAGTCTTATTGAGAAAAAGAATGATCGAGGACTTCTGGAACCATTGGTATGAGATGATTGTCCTAAACAGGGCCTTACTCTCTTCCATACGGTTCTGTCGTGGTAAAACAGAATTCCTTATTGTAAATGCAGAATTTTTAAATCATATGAATCCTGTTTGATGTAAGTGTGCTAACCTCATTTTCGCACTCATATAAGACCTGATCATACTCGCTTAGAGCCACCAGAAAGATCATGGAAGTAACATTTTCAAAACAATGGATCCACTTGCGTCTCTCTGACTTTTGGCCTCCGACATCAACCATTCTGCAGCAACAGGAGTGGTTTAAAAACACGGAATACATCAATAACTTACATACAGTATCTCACAGAAGTGAGTACACCCTTCAGGCTTTAGAAGCTATATTATTTAATATCTTTTTATGTGACAACACTGAAGAAATGATACATTGCTACAATGTAAAGTAGTGAGTGCACAGCTTGCATAACAGTGTACATTTGCTGTCCCCTCAAAATAATTCAACACACACCCATTAATGTCTAAACCACTGGCAACAAAAGTAAGCACACACCCCTATGTGAAAATGTCCATATTGGGCCCATAGTGTCAATATTTTGCATGGCCACCATTATTTTCCAGCTCTGCCTTAACCATCTTGTGTCTGAAGTTCACCAGAGCTTCACAGGTTGCCACTCGAGTCCCCTTCCCCTCCTCCATGACGAGATCACGGAGCTGGTGGTTGTTAGAGACCTTGCGCTCCACCACGTTCCGTTTGAAGATGCCCCACAGATGCTCAATTGGGTTTAGGTCTTCATCTTTACCCTCAGTTCTTTAGCAAGGCAGTGGTCTTCTTGAGGTGTGTTTGGGGTTGTTGTCATGTTGGAATATTGCCCTGTGGCCCAGTCTCCGAAGGGAGGGGATCGTGCTCTGCTTCAGTATGTCACATTACATGTTGGCATTCAAGGTTCCCTCAATGAACTCTAGCTCCCCAGTGCCGGCAGCACTCATGCATCCCCAGTGCAGTCTGCGGCGTATGGTCTGAGCACTTACAGCCTGACCCACCACCCCTTCAACCTCTGCAGCAATGCTGGCAGTACTCATACTTCTATTTCCCAAAGACAACCTATGGATATGATGCTGAGCATGTGCACACAACTTCTTTGGTCGACCATGGCGAGGCCTGTCCTGAGTGGAACCTGTCCTGTTAAACCGCCGAAGGTATTGGCCACCGTGCTGCAGCTCAGTTTCAGGGTCTTGACAATCTTCTTATGGCCTAGGCCATCTTTATGTAGAGGAACAATTCTTTTTTTCAGATCCTCAGAGAGTTCTTTTCCATGAGGTGCCATGTTGAACTTCCAGTGACCAGTATGAGAGAGTAAGAGCGATAACACCAAATTTAACACACCTGCACACCCCATTCACATCTCAGACCTTGTAACACTTAAGAATCACACAACACCGGGGAGAGAAAATTTCGAATTGGGCCCAATATGGACATTTTCACTCAGGGGTGTACTTTTGTTGCCAGCAGTTCAGACATGAATGGCTGTGAGTCGAGTTATTTTGAGGGAACAGCAAATGTACACTCTTATACAAGCTGTACACTCACTACTTTGCATTGTAGCAAAGTCTCATTTCTTCAGTGTTGTCACATGAAAAAATATAATAAAACATGTACAAAAATGTGAGGGGTGTGCTCACTTCTGTGAGCTACTGTACATCCTCAAGTGTTCAATAAAAGTCACCTGAAAATGACCGTCTGTAGGTCAAAGATGTACTCAATGATGCCTGTGGTTGGAATTCGGACTCGCAGAATATCCTGCAGGCTGGGTAAGTACAACGCTGCAGAGATTCTATCAATGTCATCAAGGTAACTAGAAAACAATAATAGACGTAAGTCTAAAAACAAGTATTTATGTATATGTATAAGTATATATTCATTGTACTCACTATTTGGCAGAGTCTGAAAGTTGGAACTCTCTCCGGCGTTCAAAGCATTTCTGCAGGCCACCGTCTCTCCAAACACTCTGGATGGCTTCAGCATATTCAGAACTAATTGAGTGTACTGTACCTGCTGTCACTGCTGTAAGCATTGCAGCGTAAGCCTACATCACACACACACACACACACACACACAATTTCAGTTTTGTCATTTTAGAGTAATTAATTTAATTGACTAATACTAATTAAAAAGACCAGCACTACAAAAAGCATTTACAAGAATAAACCAGGAAAAACCAGCTAAGACTTGAAATACAGTCTACCGGGAAGTGATTGAAAATCATGTTTTCTGCTTACTGAATTGTTGGCGTTGTCAAAAGAAATGTTCAGGTTCTCCATGGATTGGATCAGGGTCTGAATGGCAACAAAGACATTCTGGAACACCAGATTGGTATAGGCCATTTTGTCCTCATCTGTGTAGCCTTTGCCATGTATGATTCTCATCTGCTTGATGAAGGTGCTCTTGCCACTTTCACCTGTGCCTGTGGAAAGTTTGAGCTGTGAATACTTCTGATTTTCAAAGGGTTGTTTCCACTGAGCAATAGTTAGGAATAGTCCTCCCACAATAATACAAAACAAAAGAAAAAATCTTTCATATATGCACGTCTTTTAAAAGCTGTTGTATATTTTTAAAATAAGAAGATATTTTAAGAAATGGTTCTCTGGTTGTGTATCCATACAAATGAAGTTGTTTAGTTGTCAATGTTCTTTAGAATGTCTTGTTTTGTTTTCTGCAGAACTTGGAAAATCATACAGTGGTAGAATGAGAAGAGGGTGATCAAATGTTTTTTTTGGGGGGGAATATTCCATTAAAGCATTTTCCGCTTTAGAGACCTCTAGTGGTGAAAATCTGCTCATGATCCACCAGCAAATATGAAGCCATTTCTACAGCTGGTGTTTATTGTCATACTTATTTTGGACTTGCTATAAAATAATATTTTCTTCCGAAGAGGAGAATTATTTTTAAATAACAGGGCCAGGTCTGGGGGGCTATAGGGTGGTATTGCCCCTCCAGATTTTGCTAGGCTGACAAATAAAATAATTAAAAAATTAAATACTGATTATTAAATACTTAATCAATACATGTTTGTATGATCTATCAAAAATAAATATCTGTCAGTTTAATCACAGAAAAAAAATCATGCATGCAGTAAACTATGATTATATAGTATATCTGCCCAACCAGAATATACTATTGCCTCTCAGTCGAACTAGCTTAGTATATTGGGACTGATGAATAATATTTGTTTTGGTATAACATCACTGTTAAACAGCTACACACTAACATTACACAAAAAAATGATTATAAAGCCCATTAAGAACAAGACGTTTGTCATGTTACATCGTACCACATCTATTGAGGACTGGGTTCTTGGATTTCTGGATTCTACTCATTTGTGGAACTCGCATCAGGTCTGATCAGGGTGGTCACGTGTGATTTGGTATAATTTAACATTTAAACGAGCAATTCAAATAAATGTAGAAAAAAGTACAAAAAAAAAAGTTTATAGGGTTGACACTTTTGACTTGCATTTTAATGATGTAGTTTTGGACCCATCTACTGGTTGCATGAAATGATCATTTATGTTTCATTCTTGAAAATATTTCTTCCACATTCCAAAAAATTTTTTTTTATTTGTGTTGACTTATTTACATGGAATCTGAACAAACTGGTCAAAATAACAATAAAGATGCAATGTTTCCAGATCTTGAAAACTGAATAAACAAGTCAATATTCAGTGTTAAAACAACATGATACTAATGTTTTACATGCACTTTTGGGTGAATTTGTATGATTCCTAAAGTTTGTCATATTGAAATTCAACAGACGTTGAAATTGCAACAGTATACATGTAGTATGCAGAAATCCAAAAAAGCAAAAACTGAATGTGTACACCCATGCCAATCTTTGCCCGCCATGTTTATGTTCTTGTACATACAGTCATTGCTTAAGATAATGGCACATTTTACATAGGCTAGGACCTCTATGTATATAAAAATCTATAAATATTTGTTGATACCACCCTGGAACACACAACCTTAAAGTCCTAAAGTTTCCTGGTTGTCACGGGCCCCTAGGCAGCGTCCCGGCCCATTATACGTAATGAGTAAGTGCACATACAAACAACATTGCAATATGTAATGTAACTCTATCTTGTTTGCATGCTTCTAATGAATAACCTACACTGTTGTGTTCACTTTGCATTCTAGTTTCACCAAGAATTCGGTAATGCTGTACTTTTATGATACTGAATTTCTGTCCATGGAGATATTTTGCATGTATTTGCATGCGACCTGCAACTGTCACGCTGGATATACATCCTTCAAAAATGTTTGTTATAAAAACATTTGTATGCATTATAGAATAATTCTGATAAGATATAAAAATGTAATCTGACAATTGAATTGCATGATTTCAATAAAATGAATTATTAAATTTAATGTAGTCCATTATTCGCTTTATGTCATAAATTATGACATTATAAAAATTCAAATTGATGCAGAAAGAATGTTCATATGAGCTTTCATAGTAATAAAATAAAATAAGTTAAACAAATAAAATATGAACGATCAACTTACCTAAAAGTAAGAGTTTTATCTGCCTGGAGGCATTTGTCTTGTCCAGTTTAAGCTGCCTTTCAATTTCTTGATGAATTCTGAAACTTTCTCCATCATATTCTGACCTGCAGTCCCCACACAACCTGCAGAGCCCTAAACTTCTCCAGAATTCACTGCCTAATAAATTCATCAAATAACTTAACAGCACTATAAAACAATGGTGAACAAGAATGTCTATTGGAACATGTCTGTCTCTAAAGCAGTTAAATATAATAAGCTTTGCGAGTATTCTTCCTTTTCAGCAGATGGGAGGGGAGTTTTACAGTCTCATTTGAGTAGGATTTGCTTACTTCATAAATTGCTTACCTATATCAACTGATCAACTCCATTTACATACACCCCACAAACTGTTCATGTCCCCTGGTTTCTCTGGTCTTTTCTCCTTCCGTATGTGAGTTTGTGTTCTTATTGTTACGATCTTAACGGGAGATACATTTATACAGATTTGGAAAAATTTGAGGGTGAGTAAACAGAATTTTCATGTTTGGGTAAATGTCCCTTTATGAACACTGGTTATCATAACTGCTGTTTAAGACTGTTATCATCTGTTCTCTGCCATCCATTGCATTACCATCCAGTTACTTCTGCCAATGATGCTGTACTTCAATAAACATAGTAAACAAAGGATTTAAACATTGTTCATCTTTTGAAAACAAGACTGGTGATTAGGGCCGGAAAGTATTTTCCCTACTATAATTTGCCCAAAATAAATAAATAAATATTTAAGCCCGACTGTGTGACTAGTTTTAAACATTGGGAATTCACAGTTTCAAGATATGCAGTCTCCTGACAAAGTTTGCTAGATTAAAGCGCTTATACCACCTGACACATCTCTTGTTAACTCTACTTACAAAACATCAGTATAGACAGTTTTATTGGTCGCAGGCACTGGTCTGAAGTTATTGTCCTGTGATTTAGTTATAATATAAAAATGTATCTTATATTCATGTTAATTCACATTATTACAAGCCTCGTTGGAATGTTGATTCTGATTGGCCAGTCATTTGCATGTTCGTTATTTCCTTATAACAACCGCTCAAAACTAATTATACACGGTAACCCGGATGAAGGAAATCGTTTTTTTTTTTTGAAAAATTGTATATATGTATTTTAATAACATATATGACATCATATTACCAAATAATGAAACCAAAATCCCTGGGACATTTGAACGATAGTTTCTTACCTTGACACGGAAAGTAAAGGTCTTTTCCTTGCAGACGATCTGCATTGGGTAAAAATGAGCTACTTAAATATTTCTTACGCACATTTCATGTCAAGTTTATTTCTCATGTCTCAAGTAACCGTGTAAGCAGAATAATGTACAAGCAGCCGGCTGTTGTACAAGGCCCGTCGGGTCCTGATCACACTGTCGGGGATTATTTCTGCGATAAAAACCAACTGTCTGTACATACTCCCTCACTTAATATTAATATTTTATTGTATATTTATTGTATTTAATTCATTTAAAACTACTCCACAGTTAATCAGCCTTTGCAACGGTCTACAGTGGTTAAGTTTAGGACATAAAACGTGTGTTTGTGCTGTTGCCATAAAATATAATAGACATTTGAGCAGAGATTCCTAATGCTTCATTCTAGACAATTTTTTTGCTTTATAATTTTGCTTCATAATTCAAAAATACTAAACTGAAACTGTGGCCCAATAAAATAACAATGTGTGTTATAAAATCTATGCCAATGCCAGGTTATTGTGTATATAAAACAATTATTATAAAAAAATATTACAGGTTGAATGGCAGATGGCTGCCTCGGTGTGGAGCACTCCAGTTGTTTTAGTGCTTTTGTAAGTTTGTCCTGTTTTATGTTTTTCCCATACAATCAGTTTCACAAGAGATGAACTGCTGGCAGTGCACACCATCTGATATTTTACCGGTTTTTGATTATTCATCTTGCTGTATAGAAGACATACCTTTTACTGAAATAGTCTATTCTTATTTTTTACTTGTACGTATTTACATACACACATAACTTTACTCTCTATAGCTTTACTCTTATGTTTATTGTATTGTATTTCTTAAGTTTTATACACGTAGGCCCTTATTTAAATCATCTGTGTAACTGTTTTTGTATTGTTTGATGGTCTCTGTGTTGTTGCTGATTCTGTGTACTGGATGCTCCTGTCACCAAAACAACTTCCTTGTATGTGCAAACATTCTTGGCAATAAAGCTCTTTCTGATTCTGATTTCCGATATATAAAAAGGTTATTGTTCCCCTTGGGAACAATGAGGACCTGGCCAGGTGAAGAACATCATAATGGCCATTTTCTATCACGATTAAATTATTTTAAAAATACAGATTTAATAAAGATCCTTGGCATTTGGAGGCTAATGCATTCTTTAGATTTGTACTGCATCTTGCCTTGTAGTGCTGTAAACTGAATGTTTGAAAATAACTGCACATTTTGACAGAAGTGTTGTTGCACCACACTAACCACACTTTCACAATTGCAGCAAGAGTATCATTAGGTAATTTATTTAAAAATAAAAAGTAAACTCACAGCAACTTTCTCTTTTGGGACATCATTCCATTTAGATAAACAAAAACCGAAAAAAAATCTGAAAATAACAAATAGTCAGACAAAGAAGAGACAATGTCATTTCCCAATCAAACCAGGGCAACTTTTTGTAATACATAAAATAATCTCACCAGAAGGAAACTTCGGAACTTAGATTTAATGTATCTCATTGAAATCTAGCATTTCTTAATAAAAGCAAGTGTTTTGAGGGCAAAAAATCACCTTATCAACTGTTTACTCACAATAAAATACCACACAAGTACTTAAAAGTTTTCTTGACTGTCTAATGGGCTGACGGGAATTGTTTAATGTGCCCAAGAAAGAGGATCCTACATAATATTGATACAGTAGCAATAAAATGTGAACATGAAAAAAAACTTACACAGAACTATAGATCTATAGGGGAAAATTACTTAATCCAAAATGTTTATAAATGCAAAATAAAAGTATAATAACACAATATTTTCTATTAAAATGAATTAACATTCAAAGACCTTGTAAACAAGCTTCGATGTGCAAATAAATACTTATGTAGTAAGCAGCTTATGTCTCCACATACAGTTCATTTGTAAATAACGTAAGCATCCTACAGAATCAATGGCCTCCTTATACAATGAAGTCAGACTATCGGTCTGACTCAATCTGTTTGAACTGACTATTAAATGCAAGACAACACCAAAGCTGTTAACATCAGTTTTTCAGACTAGATTGTATTCCTTCAGTGTGTGTTGCAGGATAGTGTCTTTGACGGCTGCAAACACGAACCGGATGTTTTCTGTGTCAGTAGCACACGTAAAGTGAGAATAAATGATTTTGTCCTTGTCTGGATTCAGTTCGACAAACATCTTCAGGATAAATTCCCTGGCGGCTTGAGTATCTCTTTGGGGTCCTTAGAAAGGATAAAAGAGACGAGTCTAAGCAAACTGTTTTGACAAACGGACCAACAATAATTTAAGATTTGTAAATATTGTGAAACAAAATTGTTGCTTACTGGCCCAAAACAAAAGAAGCCACCCCAAGCCTCTGTTATAGTACAACAAGTCACAGTATGTTTACTTACCGTCAAATTCAGGAAAGTAATCTACAAGATGAGAAAATATTATTTTCTCCTCTAAAAGATCTTTCTTGTTCAAAAAAAGAATAACTGATGCATGCTGGAACCAGGGGTATGTTATTATCGTCCTAAACAATGCTTTGCTTTCTTCCATTCGATTCTGTGGGGAAAACATTCAGTGGTTGTTTTAGTCCTGCAATCAATAGTAACTGAATTTTAACAACATTCTGACAATTAAAAAAAAACATTTAAAGTTCGTCCAATCAAAAAATTGAAAGCGTTCAAAAATGAAAACAAATGGAACCTCTACTGGTTATTAAACTCCACAGTATTCACACAGCATGGTGTTCACACAGCATTTTTTTTTCAAAATATGGAGCATAGTATACCCATGTACACTTTTTTAAGGTAAAATGTGTGTTTTTATTTTTTACAGATATCAACTTCCCGTGATATGCAAACCTTCACAATGTATTAACAAGCATGAAATTATGTCATTGTCATGAGGATCCATAGGGGTCCGGTCATTTAATGTTTCAAGGTTTTAATGACACATGATGACAAACCATCAAACAAACTATTCCATGTCATAAAAGGCCTTTTGGCTCCCTCTGCTGGTAAATAATTTACCTCATTTTCAGACTCTACCAGAACCTGGTCATATTCACTGAGTGCCACCAGGAACATGATGGAGGTGACGTTTTCAAAGCAGTGAATCCACTTACGCCTTTCTGACCGTTGGCCACCTACGTCCACCATCCTAATAGAGATTGAAACTTCATATGGTTAAATCATACACTTAGAATGTGGGAACAGAAAAGCGTATGAGTACTGGACTCGTGAGACATGCCGCGAGATAAGTGCCGTGAGACATGAACGACAACAAACCGCAGCAGGTACAAAGTTACCTGAATATGACGCTCTGTAGGTCAAAGGGGTATTCAATGATGCCTGTTGTGGGCACTCTGACCCTGAGCACGTCTTGCTGAGTGGGAACATAGGAGTGATCAGCGATGCGATCCAGTGAATTTAGATAGCTGTGGACGAACAAGGGGAACAAAGTCAAAGATCTTGGCTTAGATAATAACACAACAGAGATCTTATTTGTAGACTTACTATTTTGTGGAATCTGAGAGCTGGTACTCTCTCCTCCGGTCATAGCACTCATGGATTCCTGGGTCATTCCATAAACAATCGATAGCTTCTATGTAAGGGCTGACAAACATGTAAACTTTCTCGACATCCACTTCTCTGACAATGTTCGCATTGACCTGTGAGAAGAAAACGTATTTAAAAAACATGACCCACCCTAAAGTCAAATCGTATTTATGCCTCTACGTAACCTGGTTACAACTTAATGGCCCCATTTAACTTAACTTTTTAGTGTTTTATCATCTCACTTCACCTGACCCAATAAATTGATGCTCAATCTGGGTTGTGATGTCTTTTATATTTTGACTATGGGCTGGAAAAAATGGGTTTGCCTTCGGGGCTGTCTAAAATTATAAAAAAGCAAAAAAGCACATTTCTGTGAGGCACTGAAATTGTATAATTAATTTCATAGCTTGGAGGGGTAATTTTATTAAGCATGGGCAACATGATTAGCTAAAGTGAGTGTATCTCTCACGGCATCTGTCTCAGTGGTTGACCTACTTCATGGCAAAATTGCAGAATGGCCTCTATAAATGCAACATGTCATCTGCAAGTTTTATATGTACTGTATAAATGTAACAGATACCAATTTATGACATCTATTTCCTGTCACTTTTGAACTATACAAAAGGGCTATCATATGCCACTTTTCATTTGTAGTTGACACTTAAACACTTTAATGATGCTTCAATGAAATATTAACATTAAAAAGTCACTTGATCAAGCATGCTGGAACATGACCAATCTTCCTATGTAGAATGCGAACATGGTTGATGATGCGGTGAATGGCTATACCTTATTGTGTTCATATTTATAGGGGATCTGTAGATTATCCATAGCTCTTATCATGCCCTGCATAGATGTGAAGATGTTTTGATAGACCAGCCTGGTGAAGCCTCTCCTGTCGTCCTCTGAATACCCTGAGCCATGGATGATTCTCATCTGTTTAATGAAAGTGCTTTTCCCACTCTCTCCAGTCCCTGAAAGCAGAAAAGTGAGTTAGATTAATTTCTACGACTCGGTTCAAAAGAGCAGGTCTCTTTGAATGATGCATTATCGTAAGTATTATTCTTGTTCATTTGGTGTGGTTATCATACTACATCTTACTTTGCAAATAAACAAATTGTGAGTGATTCAACCTAATAACTTGAAAGAATTACATGAAAAGAACCCACTTATTTGCACACAAGCACTATGAGATCAAACATCATTCACACCACACCTGCACGCAACTGTTGTCATCTGTCAAACATATGAATGAAATAAACTGTCCTGATAGACACTTCATTAAGACTATTGCGAGCGTTATTCGGCAATTCAATTGAGCGTTTATATTTGACTGTGCACTCAACATACTGCAATGAATAAATACATAAATTGATTTTATCAGGATAGGAATTGAAGTCAAACTGTTTGACATGACGCAGTGACGCGTAGCCGAAAGTTTGGTGACATAATCGTGAGCAACGCCGGATCTTGTACCCAGCAGCAGCAGTTTGATCTCGCGCCACGCGTCTTTCTTGTCTCGTCGGAGCTGCCGCTCGATCTCGTCGTTGATCCGTCGCGCTTCTTTCGCCTCCTCGCTGAGGCAGCACGCCATCATGGAATCCAGCGTCATGATTCTCCGGGAAAAAAATCTTGAATTAGGAACTTCTCTGTAATTCGATTGAGGTAAAACCAGTACCAGATCCTCTATAAATCGGACGAAAAACACCAGAGAAGTTTGCTTGCTGCTTGTTAATCCAGAATGAATTCATAAAGCGCTTGTCATCATTGAACACATGTTTCTATGGATGTGTGGCATTCTCTTGAATTGTTTTACGAGAGACTAAATGTGACAGCGTCTGAAATAATACTAATGTAACGTTAGTTTATCAGTGTTTTGATGTTTCTCGGATAAGCAACAGATCCTTAAGGTTTAACAACTTCACAGAAGACCGTTTTTGAAATTTGGAGTTTAATAGCCTTATACTCCTCCTCGATGTGGAAGTATATCCTTCTGGAAGAAAGTCTCCTCACCAGGAACTTGTGAGTGCGATGAAATTTGTATCATCGGTTGTGCCCCCGTGTTAAAATCTTCACTCCGGGCGTGGTATCACTGAATATGGCCGACGATTCCCTGGAATGCTGTTTCCATGCGGAGTAAACCCTAAAGAAGAAGCATTTTTTTGACAGCCGTTTAGCACTAGCGAAGCGATTGTGTTAAGTTTGTCCATGGAGGTCTTTGTCCCGGTTGAAGTACATTCCAGATTGAATAGACTTGTTTTGGACTCTCGGTTCTTCTACATGTCTCAGTGATATCCGATTCGCGAGAGAATTGATGTTTTGAACTGGTCGTTTTAAAAGATTCGGTTGAACCGAATCGTAAAGCACTCATGAATTGCTCGGTTTGAGAATAACATGTTTTAGAGGGGTTTCATGTTGAAACACAAAAGCACATTAGAGTCAGTATTGTGTACTTTAATAGTTAATTAATCAACAACCGTTAATTATTTGTTTATTTTGATGCAATTGAGCAAGGAGTCAAAAAAGTGAATCATTTAAAATTGCATACTGAAATGAATCGTTTGAACGATTCGCGCAAATGACTCAGACTTCCAGACGCTGCTGCATCTTCATGTTGTGACGCGCTGAGGAGGAGCCGCCGCAGCAGTTCGTTTGGTCGAAATAACGTTCTACACAAAAGAACCCAATGATTAGCATTTAAAGGCTTCATAGTATTTTATTACAAGCACACTTCTAAATAAAATAAAACAACAGGGTTTGTTGGAGTTACATTATTTTAATGCATCGGTTTCAATCATACATTTAATTTGTTACCCTGGGAATACTGCATAACTACTATGAACTAGCAGTCTGGGCCAACTAAAGCCAGTGTGCCAAGATGTGTCTATTACACCCTTGAGGGGCGTGCATGGACCAGCTCTGCAACTGCCATTTTCGGGTTATAGGACGGAGGAAACAAGGAGGCATATTGAGAAGCACCCATACTCCACCTCTCAGAAAAGGAACTCCCACTTAATTGTTTCACAGTCTCGTAGAATGGAAATTCATTCCAAATGCATTACCACTAAAATAAAAACACACCACACCCAAGAAATCACAGACAATAGTTTACTAAAAGGTGGCACAGACTTTATTTTTAGATTTGCAGCACATTCTACAAAGACACCAGAGGGACAGGGAAACGTTGCTAGAACATGGAAGAGACCTGACACAATTTTTACAGGGAAGATTTTATTTTCCCTCCAACTGTGGAGTGAAAGGTGTCTAAGAAAGATCCATCTAAAATGGTAAAAATGCTTACAAACAGACATACAAAACAAGCGCCAGCAAGAATAAACGGATCCCACTTTGGATGGAGTACACTCTGAAAATCCATCTCCTGAAGTTATGTCAATCTGAAAATCGGGTTGAGAAAACTAGCAATTAAAAAAAACACTTTGTAATCAATCATTTTCTAACCCTTAATACCCTCATTTGCCCCTCAAAATAGGTTTCTTCTTTAAATTAAATTGTTCTGATATTAAAACTTTTAGAGATGAACTGAATATTTACATTAAACAAAACGGCCTTATCAGTAAGTGGAAAAAAAAGGAAAGGGACGAGAAATTCATTCCAAAAAAAGATAACGCTAAGATTACATTCTGAATGTTGCACAGACTAAACATGCAGCGCTCTGGTAAGGCCAACAGCGGACAGTACAGATGGGCTCCCTCGACTTACATAAACAATACAATCAATCATGGAAAAGTGTGCTGAAAGAAAACATTAATAAGAGGATCCACTTGCTTTTGAAACAGCTTTTCCCTCAAATGTTTCGTTTTAAAAAATTGTTAGGAGAAATGTCAGGGAGCACATCTACCCAAGAAGCAGAGGAATGTAGGCTCTGAAGTAAATGGGTATGGCAGTTTGGCTTCAATCTCCTCTCTAGAAGAACCGACCGGAGTACTGCTTCACACTGCACAGAGGAAATGAAACGATTGACACCAGAGACAAACTTTAAAACCTGAGGTAATTGTGCAATGACAGTTTAACTGGTGTTTTTACAGTCTGGTTATGCGGTTACGATTAAACCCCAAAACAAAGTATTCAAATACATCATGTTGTTTACAAAATGTTGATTGCAATTTGCTTATTTACAGTTTATTGTGAGAAAATATTTCAAGATTTTTTTCATGACTTCATAAGCATATTTTAGACATACTAATACAGGCATGCAACATGTTTTCAAGTCAACATGAAGCGGCATCCCAATTCTGCAAGACCGGACACATTTTGGTTTGTAGTTCATGTTAATACATTATCAAATCTAAAAATTTCTTTCTTTAGTTTAATCTCTATAACATCAAATGGGATTACATTGCTGCATCATTAACTATGGGTGTTTTTTATTTTAGAAAGTTATGCCCGAGAAAGTTTGCAAGTGATGGCAAGTAAAGGATGCCAGATTGTTTATTTTTGGTTTGTTTAACCCCTACGCTTTCAAGAAGGCATGTATGGTTGATTTTGATTTCATGTTGACTTTAAAATGTAGCGATTAAGAATGTTTTAACATCCATGCAATAGGAGTGAACGGTTGCATTTCTATGGGCAAATCGGAACCGCATGTTACATAAAGGAACTGGAAACTGAGATTGACATTAACTGTATTTTACAGTAAGAACTCAGACAGGCAAGCATGTTACAGTTGTTGAGAAGGCTGGCTTATGCTCCATTTGCGGCAGAGTCAGTTGCTTTTGTTGAGAGGAGCTTCAAATACAAGCTGACAGTTATGAGAGATCAAATAAACCAGCAGTAACATGCGGCAAGATGAAAGTTCAAGATGTTAGTCAAAGAAGGTTAAACAGGCAGGCCTCTCCAGTCAGGGTGGGTGAAATGTGTTTGAGGGTGGGGGCAGATGATGCTGGGCCTGTGCTGTAGGGCAGACTGTGATTTGTTGTCACTTCATCTAACTAACAACAACAAAATCACAAGTCTTCCACACAGAAGCAAGCCAGCTTGCACTCCGTTCTCCTCTAATTTGCCCCGCAGTAAATTACATGTTGGGTCCCAATCGGAACTAATATAAGGAACCCGTTCCTACACATTTCACAAAAAGAAAGGAAATCAAGCTTCCCCCTGAAGTTGGAAGATGTTAGGTCAGGCAAAAAAAATTGCATGAGACTGCAGTCAAATGTATGTGAAGCAAGAAGCAAATGTGGAGAACTGCTGAAATGCTTCAGACACATTTTAAGAAAAAATGGAAATGAGATTAACGTTACATTAAAGCACCAGGGCCCATATGTATAAAGCCACTCAAGGAGTAAAATTTGACTCACAGGTGTGTCAAAATTATAAGAATGAGCCAATTTTAATCCTATTCTTACAGTTAAGAATAAGAGTGATTCATAAAGGTTCATAAGCGTTTAGACTAGGTCAAAGCTTCTAAATTATTTGAGGGAGTTTAAGAGGTCTCATAGGCTAGTTAAGTGTAACAACATGGCAGCACAAAGGCACATACCATGGACTTTGTCATTCCAACACATTGTTTCTTTGTTGTAATGCGAGGGAAAATTATATGTTATTAAATAATAAATAATATAAAATCTATTTTTTAAGTTATTGCAGCTTGTTAAACCAAACCAAAAAAGGATACATTTTTGTAATATCTTTGCACATAATGCGAATCTGAAACAGATTTTTTTTACTATTGTATCTCTGTCGCCATCTCTGCTTGAAAGATAAAATTGCAGGTTAATCTTCATATTTATCTTCAAATGGGCTTAAGTCAACAAATATCAAACCTCCCACAAAATCGTGCAGCTCAAATTATCAATCCCTATTATAAGATTAACATTTTAAATCAGGGCAAAGTAGGCAGACAGTTTTTAACACTTAAACATGTACTTGCCTGATAACAAGGGCGGCTGTTTTTGTGTACATCATTGTAGTCCTAAATTTACAACACTTAAATCAGAACTTCAGAATCACGCTTAAACTTAACTGAAAGTTGCTTTTAACTTCTTGATAAAAGTCTCATACGCTTAGAAAAGTCCTACTTCCTTTTTTGACACTCTAATCAAAGCCTAATTAAGACTAGTCTTAAGAACATTACTGAGAAATATGATCAAGGTAAAAGGAATTTTAGGCTTAACTTATTGTTCTAACCAGGCATAATAAAGATGAAAGATAACAGAAAAAGAATTGAGATTCTAGAAATATTCATGAAAACAGTTTTGCATTGTTAAAAACTAAAATAGTGCTAGCAAAAGATATTATGCAGAACTGGAATAGTAAGCACAACAGTTCCAGCCAAATCCGGCAACATAAAGCTGCATACTAAACATCAGATATGTTTTTTAAAGGACAGAAAAATTACCCTGACAACTCGTTGCATCAGACATGGTTAGGACACAGTGTCAGGATGCTGATGTTATAGAATTGTGGTAAATGGCTAGAATTAGGAATGCAACAATTCTCAATATCATATTGAACCATTCTGTACGACCAACATCTGTATGTGAATTGTGGTTGTTTCGGTTTCATGTTAAAATAATTTCAGTGCATTTCATTACATTCTGAACATGTTTGTCTGCATGTCTGCACGCCGAGAAGGATAAACGCCTGCCCACAAGTAAATAACTAATAGCAATGTGCTAAAGTTAGGGATGATTGCGATGCTGCTGACAGATTTCACGAGTGGTGAAGCCAAGGCTGCCTGCAAGAAAATTGCAATAAAGTCGTTTTTTATCTTTACTTGTTACAGTTCCTGACACTTAAAAGCATAGAATAGTGAAAAAAGCATGTGCGAAGCCATCAGAACCAAACCAAACCAAAAACCGTGGGTAAATACAGTTACATATTGTCCTGTGGTTAAAGGTAACATTCATATTTCTAGTTGGTTTCAGACAAAACAATAAATAACGTCCTGGTTTGCTTGGCGATCAGACTGGCATTTTTAGAGCAAACCTTAAGTTATCAAACCTAACAGTTTACGTGTTAAGTGGCAACGTGACTAGACCTCTTTTATTATTTATATAGTTTAAAACGGACCTTACCGGACATCTAAAACAATACTGTGTGCACAGTGCTTCATGGGTTATACAAACCGGTTTTTGGTTCCTTTCGATGTATTTGGTTCGTGTTGTATTCATATTTCAAACGAAAAGCACCAGAGTTCGCTTGTTTATTGCGCACCAGGGTATTAGTGGCAGTGTTCACACTTTCACAAATAAACTGCCCTAACAGAGCAATCCCTCCAGAGTTCGTTTTAATTGAACCAAACATGGCATATATGAACACACCCTAACTGTATTGTTGCATCCCTAAATGGAATAGGCGATAGACTTGCCTGTTCTGTAATAGATACTGGGCGTTCTGAATCTGGTCCTGTGTGCCTGTGATGGTAATGATTCTGTCCTCTGAGCCCTCCAGAGGCTCATCGATTTTGATAGATGCTCCAGACTCATGACGGATCTGCTTAATCCTCTGCCCGCCTTTCCCAATGATGGAGCCGGCCAACTAAAAAGGAGCATGGTTTAATGAACAGGGTTGAGGGTTATTGTCAATCACAAAAAAAATGTTTTACACACCATAAACGGAAAAAGTATTACATGCAAAGGCTAGCTTGCCTTGAATTAAATGCCCAACATTTTTTTTATGATGCAGTTCTTTACAATTCAACAAATATTTTGTTAATTTGTGCAACCAAGGAAAATTTGCTTCATGCTAACAATTTTTTCAAGAGAACTGGGCAATTACATTTTGACTCATCAAATCAAAACCTCGTATATCTCAATAAAGCTTAAAATCATAGCAAGCATAATCTTAGTAAAATAATGGTGAATATCACATATTCTGCTTGTGACGCACAAGGATGACGTGTCACATACCTGCACTGATGCAGATTTATAACAACAACACTGAAATATCCTTGAGCTGTCGACATTCTGACAACGAACCCAGTTGCAGAAGCACTGACATATCATGCAATGTTCTATGTGTTTGTGCCGAATAACCACAAAATACAATCATAAAAAGGTGATTTGCGTTTGACCTTGATATTAAAACAGTGGATGCATCAACTACTTTTTCTAAATAATACCATTAAAATATATATCCATCCTTTTCTTCAACAGATATTCTGCGCACTTACATCTTTGGGGATGGTCACTTGTGTTGTGATGACAGGACCACCGATGTCGCTGTAAGAACCTCGACCACCTGATGAAACATTTTGCTGTGAATTCCCAAGGTATTTATGTACATCTCTTGATACCTTCTAACAATTAGACATAATTCACATTCTAGAATCACAGACCTGACATACCAGATTGGAAGGGCTCCCAGGAAGAATTATTGTCTTTAGATAAAACAAGAAAAGAAAATGGAAAAGTGATCAAGACATTAGAGCTATGACAGAACAGGACATAGATGAAGAAAAGCAGGAAAAACTAAGCCATTGAGAGAAGCATGGTGGTCAGTTTGACTAGAGATCAACTTGAATGCGTGTGTGTTACTATAGAACACTCACCATATCCACCTCCACTCTATGTGCAATGATGAGGGAAAAGAGAAATACAAGGTGTCAATTCAGAGACCATAAAGTGTAAAGACAAAACATTCTACACATGGTGCTACTGCTATAAACTTTTAAAGTAAAATGTCCTCCTGTTTTTAATACAAAAATATCTAGCTTCATGTACAAACATTATTTGGTCAAAATAGCATTATATGAGTGCTAAAATACATAATCAAAATATATATATATACACAAAACACCATGGCCCGTATCTATCAAGTTTCACAAAATGACATTTTAGTCTTAATTTTGGAAGTAGGAGTAATGAATTCTCAGCACTTAAATATAAAAGCAAGTTATCAAATTTCTTAAAGCCAAGAATCACTCTTACTATCCCAATTATTTAAAGGGGTCATAAGCGAACATGTATTTCTGTGTCTTTGGTGTTTATAAATTGCCCATCCATCAATTAGATAAGTAAAATTGGAAAAATTCAGTATCGGAACAAAAAATGCATTCTATCTAAAAGGAAATGCTCACCCAGACCTGCCTGAAACGCCTCGTGTCAGAGTCCTGCATGCGGGCTCGGGTGAACTGCTTATATTTGATGTAACGGGTGGAATAATTATTCACGTGTCATTTGCGGTGCAGGTCGGTAATAAACAGGAGGAATGTTGGTCCAGTAGCCAAGAAGACCATTTCAACTCAGCTGTTTTTCCTCGGCCCTCTGCTTATTTGTGTTCAAGCTCTGTCTGAAGAGCTGGTTTCTAATTGCAGCACAATTTGAGGTGTTGAGCATTGTAGGCAATCGTGCGGCAGCTGATGGACAACGAGCACTCAACTCTATGCTCTTCTCACAACTTCAAGATTTAAGCTCATCATGGTGCTACTGGTCTCTTACCTGCATTACACTTCATTCAGCTTTGATGGCAGCTTTGCTTTTAGCGTGTAGCAGAGTTTCGGGAGAGACAACCATAAGTGTTCCAATATTGCTAGCTAGTAGGCTAACCTATGCATTTAATGTAGGATAAAACATTACTCGGGTAATTTGTTGTTGGAAGAATTCAGTATATAAATAAATGAAGGGCATTTCAGACTTAAGATTTTGTTATGTTCCTTAGGAGACAGAGAACCGGTGGACAGAGAACTTGGCCAATGGAACCGTATCGTTCCACATATACACGCATAAATTCGGTACTCCCATGCATAAGCATTATTGTGGGTGGTACTTTAATTTGCAGAAGCCATTTATTAATGAAATAAATCGTATAAATTGGATTATGAAAAAACGTCTTTGTCCGTAAAATAAAAGGCACCGGTCCGTACATGTCATCAATGCTGACGCACTTGAGTTATGCTCTATGGATCATCATTACTTTTGCGGGTTCTTGTTCTGCTGTATTTCAATGGATCATCTTGTTATGCTATATTGCAATAAATTTGCGCAATCTCGTTATGCTTCACTGTTCTCAATAGTATATGTGATTTCACATGATAGAAAAGAATTATACCAAAAACCATAAAGCGAAAATACTCGACTAAAGCAAATAAAACAAATTTCAACACCGGTTTAAAATGGGTAATTAAGAAATGGTGGAAAGTGTTTATTTTTCATTTCCAATGTCAGTATCATAATGTATTCTTTTGAAAAGTCTTTATGGTCATGTGGGTGTAAACCCATTTTAGGAATTTTACAATTCAACTTGAATGTATTGGAGAATATTCTTAAAGAAATCTATTCTGTGGATGGTCCATGCCAAAGTCATCATCTCAAATCCCGTTTGCGGTACAGCAAAGTCTCATATATCCTCTTTAAGCCTGACACTTAAGATTTAGTCCTACACTTCACTTAAATTACGAGCGAGATGCTTGATAGCCAACTTCAAAAAGTGCAGCTTTGAGCAAATCTTTTTTTACTCTTAAGCCCATTGCTTGAGGAGTCAGAAATTTCCACACGTTAAAAAATAAATACGACCTCATTTTGTGTCAAATCATATTTACACACTGCGTCAGTCATAAAAAAATTCAGACTACGCTAGATTTTCTGCCTTTTTCGCATCCGTGGAAAACATTTTGAGAGAACCGTTTTAAAAATTCAGAGACACCATACAAACAAGCGGCAAATATGAAAAAACACATACGAAAATTTCGGACTGTTAGCTAGAAGTTTTGTCCTAACCAGCCACAACAGTGCTGCGCGACCAGAAACGGCCCTTTCTATTTTACAAACAAATTGCTTCATGCAGGAATCTCATTGCATTTGGTTAGGTTGCATTGTAAAGTCAATTCTTAGCAGTATTCTTGCGAGTAATTCTTAGAAGCTTGATGAATACGGCCCAAGTTCACCAAGCGTAAGTGACTATCGGACCATTAAATTAATTTAAATAATATTTTATTAGAACATTATATTTTTCCCCAACCTATTTTGTGAAGCACATACATGCCATGTAAACATGGGCAAGGTTGTAAACGGCACTGGATGAGTGTCATCCAATCAGATTCCAAAAAACAATACATTTGCTGCTTCTCGTTACAGGCACTAGAAAGCTCACTGAGCAATGGTGCCCAAAGTTCATTGGCAAGTGTGACAGCTTTCACCTACGTATTTAACTGCTCCTTGGTAACCAAGGCAACAAGTGATTCAAAAACCTGTTGCTAAGCAACAGCGAGCCAAACCAGTGTGCCAGGCACATGAGCTTCACATATGCATCCATTACACTGTCACTTCAGAGAGAAAGAACAAGCTGTTCCGCTAAGATTATTATAAAAGTACCCCATTAATAATAAAAATAAATTCATTATTTGATGCAACCAGAGATCACCATCTGAGAAATCGCATGTCTGGCAAAAATACAAATGGACGTGTGTGTGCTTAAGTTCATATGTACTCACCATGCTCTCATAACGGTCTCCTGGTCGCCCCCTTCGGTCACTGCTTACAATAATAGAAGGATGGTACATTTTAGACTGTCACAGTTCTAAAACTCCTGAAATCCATTAAAACCTCCATCCACATGAAAACTTGTCTGACAACAAAAACCAATCCCATTGACCTTAGGGCATTTATATCTAGCACTTCTCAATTGACTTACTTTGGTCTGTCGTCCATATTGCTGTGATAGCTCTGGTGGGAAAATCGATCACCACTGCAAACAAAAGGGGTGCTTTAATATCAGTAGTCGTACAATAGTCAGACATACAATATTCAGAAATATGTCAATGATAATCAAATTGAACAACAGCTGTGCACAAAGTAATCATCGCAATTAACTTTAACATTTGTGAACTTTTATAAATCACGCCGGTTTGGGGGGTAAAATTCCTTTTGGAATTATTTAAATGTACTTACCCTCCTCTAGGTGGTGGCGGTGGAGGTAGAGGCAGATTTCTGGCCCTGCTACCACCACGTCCTCCTCTTCCTGGTGGGGGTGGAGGTGGTCCACGGCGCGGGCTCACGTCATCATAATCTCGTCTGGAGGGAGGCATGGGACGACCACCACGGTTGGGTGGCATGCGATCGAACCCTCCCCTGCCCCGCATCGGGAACCCCCCCATAGGCCGTCGACCCCTCTCCTCATACATCATAGTAAAGCCGCCATAGTCATAGGTCTCATCATAAAAGTTTGGGTCATAGGGCTGGGCTCGACCCTTAATGGGAGCCTACAGATAAAACACAAACAAATCTAATCTTTATTTCCAGAATCAAATCCAACAATACTAAAATGCATTAATGGCTAAACCTAACCTGTTACATATCAAGTAATTTTAAACAACAACAAATCTTGTATATTTATATTTCACAATCTAGTACATTTTGCGAGAATTGACAAATAAGGGACTAAGAAAAGTTGTTACGTAACAGTTTTCAAGCTTGAAAAAAAACTTTCTGAAACCTACACGAACCTTGGGGTCGAGCACAGAAATACTGCTTAATACATCCAACTCGTTTTTTCACAAGTTGACCATGTCAAGCATGAGAAGACAGCACGTTTAACATAGTAAAGAAGTCAGAATGCGGTTAAGGTTTTAACGGTATTACTACTTTTATCGATACCACTTATCGATCCGGTACTTTAAAGGTACTCTTATCGGTCCTTTTTGTCGTGTTTTTTTATGAAAGAAAAAACTAAAGCTGGAGTTGTTTTCACTATTTACGTATCTTAATAGGCGGGTATCGGTCATCTTTAAACTGCATTATTCATAGAGAATTAAAATAAAATGCATGTGGGCCTAAGTTTGTTAGTGTTTTTTGTTGTTGTTGTTGTTTAATAATAATAAAGAATTGGTGATGTGTGTAGTGTGGCACATGCATCAGCAACAGGCCCTGTCAGGTTCAAGCCTTAGACACTTTATACATTCAAATCCTTGCTATCAGATGCCCAGATGTCATTTCAAATCATGGTCCTGGCTTTGCAGTGTAACATGTTTGGGCTTAAAAGTTATACAGGTTTGGAACCTCTTGCAATGTTCAAACACACATACAAAGTTTATGTATTTCATCACTACAAATCAATTTTTAGGTAAGCTCTGCTTTATAATTTCTTAAGCATAATTTATTAGTATTCATCCATTTTAAATGCAGCACTGTGAAGGCATTTTTAATGGCTACTGCAGAAAAAAATGTCTATCTAAAATGTCTGTCTGCACATAATACACTATAGAAAGATGTTTTGCCAGATTGCCTGTGTTGCCGCTCTTACACGCAAAAATCTTGTTCCACTTGTTGCAACGAGCATTGTCTGCATCCACCAGAGTTAAATGTAACCATAATTTAAACCGTTTGATTCTCTCCGCCATAGTCACTCTATTAAGCGTGTTCGGTCTTTAATAATTTAGCACCGGGACCGATAAAGTACGGGGTTTCGGTACTCATCCCTACATGTAACACAGTTGCACATCGCCATTAAATATTTTTCTTTGTGTTGAACAGTTAAACATGTTACAAAAACTATCATGCCAACAATAAATATAAATAAATAATCATTTTCGACCAGTTAACATTTCTTTTAATGCACAATATCCTTGATACTTCCCCTCTTCCGTTACAAATGCCTTATTAAAAAACGTATGAAATTGACTATAAGAAAGCAGAGTTTGAGTTAAGCGCCCATTGATGTTCTTAGATGTTCTTCTCACCTCAGAAATCAGCTCCAGTATAACCTTGATGCATTCGACCACACGCTGAGGTTTACCCCCCACTAACACCACACGGTCAGTAGAATGGGGGCAGCACTCCTGGAACAGCTTGATGGTTGTCTGAGTGTTCTAAAAATGAGACAACCAATACTCCAAATGTCAGGAAAGCTGATTAAAGACGTAAAGCTACCCAGATTACAAACTTCATTTTTGCTTTATGGAATGTGCTATTTTTAACAATGCGCTCACCTCCCTCAGTTCCTTAATCTTGGCACCTTTGACTCCAATAATGCCTCCAGCCAAACTCTGATGAATCAGCAGACGCAGCTCACAGTCAAAGTCAGTGCCGCTATAGTGCTGATACTGTCAAACAGGTTCAAAACATGTTAAG
This sequence comes from Triplophysa tibetana, assembly GCA_008369825.1. Taxonomy (NCBI): domain Eukaryota; kingdom Metazoa; phylum Chordata; class Actinopteri; order Cypriniformes; family Nemacheilidae; genus Triplophysa; species Triplophysa tibetana. The sequence continues at coordinate 6,636,582 of CM017901.1, read as the reverse complement.
GACAACACCAAACCTACACATATTAGCCTACAGTGTAATTAAATTAAATTCACTTTGAACAAAGGTTATAAGTATATTATATTTTTTTATCATTCCATGTTTTCTTTTTCAGCACATTTCTGCTTGAAAACCATATAGTTTGTATGCTCACCTCCTCCAGGGTAGGGATGATCTTGAGCAGAATCTCACCAATTGTCTCTATGTCTGCACTTACGCTCAGGATACTGAGGCAGCACATCAAGCAAAATGAAAGACAAAAGCAAAACAAACGAATACAGAACTTTAGATTCTGAGCCCTGCTGTATGCCACAAAGCAATAAAGAAGAGGAAAAACATTATCAACCAAAACAAAGGGCACAGCTGAAAACGTTTAACATCTTCCAACACGGCACTGATATACAGGAAACTAACATGCACTTGTTTCGCACACATTCAATTAAAAAAAGGCCTTGAAGAGATGGGCGACAGTGCAAGGGCTGAGACTGAGCAAGCACTCTACTACGGCTGCACGAGCCGAGAGAGCGAGAGAAAGAAGGAGACAGGCCTGCTTACCACTCTCTCCCACCACCAGAATGATTGAAGTACGGAAGTAAAAAGTAAAATCCCTTGCAAATCAGTCTACGGTGCCATCAGCACACCACATTCTCTCAACAAGGAGCCAAAGAGAGAAATCAAACCAAAAACAGACAAAAGCAGCAGAGGAACAAGACGAGGGGAAGAATGAGCAACTCTGGCAGTTAAAGAGTCGGAAGGTATGTGGGCATAGAGGAAAAACACAAAAGGGGGAAAGAAATGCAGCACTGGAGGACAAAATCAAAGAAGAGAGAGATGAGTGACAGAGAGTGTTGGGCGAGAACAGAATCATGGATAGTGATGCTTGGGACAGTGAAGGGGTAGGGGCTGAGGAAGGGGGCGAGGTGGGCCAATAAGAACAGAGCGAAAAAAGAGATGGGATCTTTCACAAAATTTCACCATCATTAGCAACACAATGAATAAAAATCATCCAAACATTTCATTCAACATGAACTATTGAGATTGAGGGCTCTCTCCCTCTGAACCAGGAGAAGTGGTTGATTATATAATTCTGTGCGACAAAGAAAGTTTGCAAATTATATTGAAAGAATTAATGGGAGGGGTGTTGAGTAGGGGTAAAACAGTTCCTGAAAAAAAAAAACGGCGTTTGTGTCGGGGATAATCTAACGACGCCTGTTAAAACGGAAGTACTTAATGAGGATGAATTGTGTCCAAGAGTAATTCTTTGGTTCTCCAAACAAATCGCAAACATTCAGGCTCTTAAAGTCAAGGTATGTGTCTTAAAATGTATTTATTGAAATTGACCTGATTAATAGCAGTTTATTTAAAAACACTAAAAGAATACAAATTTGAAGGAAAAAGTATTGTCGTCACAACACTGTTCATAGCGGATTTCACAGTGAAACTTTGTGTGACTAAGAATGTGTGTATATTGCGAAGCATTTCGCATGAGCATACAGCTAATCTCACATAAAAATGCTAAAATCTTTGAAAATGAAATAGTAAATTAGTTTATAACAGACTGATATGTTTTTTTACTAAACCACACCCGACAGCAATAACTAAAAAAATATGAACCGTTACACCCCTAGAATTGGAAGAGAAGACATATACATAAATAAATCATTAAAAAATTAAAAGGAACATTAGACGTTTCTTAAAAAGGGGGAGGGGGACTATATGTGTGAAAATGTTAACATGAAACAGAAGGCAGGTTATCAAAGACATGTGTTCTCTTTCTAATCAGGCAGTGAGGCAATAACTGGTGGGACATACCGCTCTGGGCCACTGCTGTCTGGGACTGATACACTGGCATTGTACTGCATTGGTCGTGGAGGTTGGCATTGGGCAAGGGCATTCAATCACATGATGTCAAGTAAGGTGCCCATGTAAGGGGGGGCACGTTTATGGGCGGGGCCAACCGGGGTGTCAGGTGGGCGGGCGTTCAGGGGCGGAGGTTGGGCCAACATCAAGGTGGGCAACGCAGGAGGGGCAAGTCGATCCAGTACATGGGCAACGGAGGAAGGTGGCCAAAAAACAAAAAAGTAAAGGAGAGGGAAGAGGGGGAGAAGGAATACATTTTAATTGAATACATGGCTTTACTCATTACTCTACTGTCCACAAATTTCTTTGAAGAGACTTGGCATAGAGTGCACAAGAAACAGGATGGGACAGATCTGTGTAACCACTGGACAACAGCGGTCTACACACCACTATGGGTCAGCTCAAGAGTCAAGACATTTACAATTGGGTTTTCGAAGTGGGTGCGAATGCCTTAAAGAACATGGCGTCAAGAAGTACTTTCCTATTAATATAAAAACGTTCAAGATCCACAATAAAGCTATATTCAAAGAGCTTGTCTGTGCAAATGAGCCAACCAATAGATACTAAATAAAAGATCTGCCCTGAAGTTCAAATGTTTTGATCTGATTTTATTGGACGGATTGGTGTCATGGGCTGTCATTTAAGGGATTTCAAATTAAATTCATTTGTGCTTTTGGCTGACAAAAGCTGAATGTTTGTGAAAATAACTGTTGGTCATAGGAACTGATGTCAGAAGTCTTCATTAAACTTTAACATTAAAGCATTGTGTTTGTAAGATCATGAAAAGCATGCATTAACATCTTGATACTCACATCTGTGCGCAAGGCTTTAATGTTTTTTCCTCCTTTTCCGATCACAGCCCCCGCATTCTAAATACATAAAGGCGTTTTTTTACCATCATGTCTTCATTTTATGAACGTAAGAGGTCTTATCCATGTGGAAGTGGCGACCGTGACTGACTCACTTTGCTTTGAAGAAGCACCCTGAGCTCCACCATTTCATCAGTGTTGCGAGAGCGCTTAAAGGCCTGTTCCTCATCCATGTCCTCAGCGGGGCGTTTGCCTGAGGGAACACAAATATGGTTCAGCAATTAAGACGTTACCGTGCATCACATTTTTTGTTCCACGTACGTACCGTGACAGTATTCAAAACAAAGCAAATGATTCAAATTCCCATGGAATTTGAGGTCCTAGAGGAAGATTTTATTATTAAATCAGAATCTGTGTAGACAAACAATGTTTGTTAAAAATAAACATTTTACATGGTTATTTGTATATCTTGTGTATAATAAATAGGTTTGTAAGCTTTTAAATACTTTCAGTTCTTTATAGGTTTGACACATAACATCTCTCACACTTCTTAGAATTAGTCAATTTTCTTGCAATATGCAAGATAGTAGTAGATAGCGGATCTTCCAACACAATGTAACTAGCACGTAATCTCTTAATATCTTTTTACCAATTCAGTCAGTTACTTGCTTGCAGTTTCAGAAAAACTTTGAATCGCATATCAAGACCCCAACACATGTTCAGATTATTTTCACGCTGCAAATTTCTGTCTTTATAATTCCACACTATATTCATATAATACTTAAAGACATCAGTTAATTTGAAAGCCTACGTTACCGTTAGTGTCAGTGTTGCTAAATGTGCTCTCGTCTTCCTCCTGCTTAATGTCTGTCTCCATTGTCTTCAGCCAGCAGTGAAACTGGAAAAGGCTGTCCTCGACGGCTAACTGAGGAAAAACAGAGAGACCAATGGACTTTGAAGTGCATTCAAATACACTGGGTTCGTTGGGGTCTTAAAATGTTGTGGTCCGATAAGCCACTGAAGTATTTAAGGATATTAGCATGCTAACGTTACCCTTGTAAAAGTAATGTGAATACACGTGAACGAATCCCATGTACTACGTTTCCAAAACATGCTATTTCCCCGGTACTAAGCTCGAGGGCTGTTTTTTTCGACAAAAAAACGTGAAACCAAACGTTTACTGATAAGCATGTAACACTAACTATTCAGTGTTTTGAAAATATAAAAAAATAAGTCCAGCAAAAACAAAATGCAATTTTGTAGAAAAAAAATACAAAATATTAAACTTGCACAAAACATTCCCACTGTCAGGTTTTATATTTTTATGACTAAATGGGGCTGTGCCGAGGCCCACTTCTTCAAAATGGTGCGCATGTTGAGGTTAGCATTTAGCCATACCTTGACAGTATAATACACCACCATCAATAAACGTAACATTTACTGACCTTAAAAACAAATATAATTTCAAATTTAGCCGACTACAACGAGTCCTACTCTGTTAAGAGACAAACTATTTTTGCTTGAGATTCATTTGCTACAAAATAGCTTGTTTTCTAGCCGCCGTTTACCATACTGTGAACAAAATGACGACACGAGGTTTACGTTATTTAGCATATGCATTAAATGTATTAATAAACATCTTCTTATCCAAGACTCGTTTTTGTTTTGAAAGAAGCGAACATTAACTAATGTTGGTTGACTAGTGTCTGTTGCTCCCCTTATCAGCAGGAAACTCACTCCATTTTGAAAAAGGATTATCTTGGGAAACTAGCTGGCTAATTTACAGCACAGCGACGCATATAATGATACCACTCCTTAATTATTTATTTCCATAGTTATAAACTGTGGGATATAAAGCTAAGACGTAACTATAAAATTCCTGTTTAAATTATATAACAAACCTGCAGGCTGCCCTCCCGTCAGTTCGCCCGAAATTTTCTGCACCTTCTACCTTGATTTCGTTGTAGGTTTACGTGCATTGTCTGACCTTTGTGATTGGCTTTAAGGCACACCAAACTCGCAATACTATTGGTTTGAAAGACTGTCGATAAAAATTAAGACTGTGATTGGCTAATGTGGTCGTCAGTACCCGATGTTGCCCCGCCCATTGGCTGTCGTTGACGTTTTGGGCTATCGTCATAGCAACTGAGAAGCGCTGTCACGGCTTTAATCTTAGTCTGTGTTGGCATCAGACGCAAAATAAAAAGATGTTTACTTATTTCATATTGTGAATGACAGATTATAATGGTACATATTTTGCTATATATCCTATTTGGATGATTTGACATGCAGCTGAATATAATACAAGTACAAAAACTTCTAGAAACGACATTGTTTGATAAAATATATACCTAATCTTAGTCGTTTCTTTTCTGGTGATTTAACTTATTCCTTAAGATTTAACAAATGGTCTAGTTGTGGTAATGTAATCGTCTAAAGGCATAAATAAATCGTTATCGCTGTATAATCGGACTGGTAGTTCACAAATAAAATGTGTTGGGCAATGTTTTGCCTTTGTCGCCCTCTCCTGTTGCAGCATACGTATAACACTAGACTATTTCACTCGTGCGCTATATGAACAGTAGCCTACAACTAGCCCTCTATGTCCTCATTCTGACATTAAATTCCTCAAAATAAAAAAACTAGATGTTTTCAAAGTATTGCATTAAAAATCAGCTCTAACTTTCCTCGTGGGATGAGCACAGGGGATAAATGTAAACACTCCTGATAAGTGTAAGAAGAAAACATATAGCTTCACGCTGTTCTCTTCAAACAGGCTGTTGTTGTTTTCAAGCAAATCTCTTACATATTATTTAGTCTCATCACATAGGCTACACCTCTATCGTCACGATTGGAATGCAAGACTGACATAAGCCAGTAAAAAACAGTCTGGCATTTTTGTTTAGTAATTAGTTTTCGAGATGCAGCCCATCTTGTGCGTCAAACCGCACGTCACACTCCGGTAATGGCTATTCATGAAGTTGTGGTATTGTTGAAAAGAGCACGATGGAAACGCGGCAAAACCCCGCATTCGACGCCAGCTTAAATTGTTAAACACTGAATAAAAAAATCAAATTAAGTTATCGCCCCTAAATAACTCGATGTATACATAAAAAAATGTTACAGCCGTGTCAATCCCCGTTATCGATGTAAATATCCCGAAAGATCGCGACATTAACACCACAGATGATCGGATAAGGATATTGCCGATATCACATCGTTAAAAGCATTTTAAACATCTCCCTCCACATGTAATTACAGCGATGGCTGAGGAAGATGCGGTCGAAAATCAATAGGCGCTTGCAGGTACGCGCTGCTGCCTCTTCACAAGCGCGCGCGCACTAACACACACACACATTAGCAATCGCCCTCACACACCGTCTCGCTTGTTTTCTACCCCAGCGCTGGATGAGAGGCGTCAGCGTCAGCACCGCAGCCCGGAGACATTTCCTGCAGCCGCACGTTTTACCAGCGTCAGGAAGCAAAACCTACAACGCGCATCATTTGGCAACCGAAAATTGCAGTGACAAAATTTCCCTTTGCGTGATCACCTGTCTCCGCGGGAAGAAGGCCACTCCATGACAGTCTCGCATCGCGCACAACGTCTTTGCGCTTTCCACGGCAGCGGCGTCTCAGTTCGCGGCGCTCGAATACTACTATAAGACGTTCCACAATATTTGGTTTTATTGATTAAGTCACGCTGCACCTGCTATGATCGCAGAGCTTCATGGAATGGCTCGCTGGGGATTGTGTGGGGTTTTATTTGGGCTGCTGAGACTCGGCTCGGCTTGTCCTGTATCGTGCTCTTGCAGTGCCTCGAGGGTCTCATGTATCGATCAAGACCCGGGGATCGAGGATTTCCCCATGTTGGTGCCGGAGTCTGACATGGAAAACATCACGGACATGTAAGCGAAGCGTTACGGGAATTAACCGTCATGCGTGTAAAACGGCTTGACTGATGACAGAAAAACGTGTGTGCGTACGTTTGTGCGTGTTTGTGAGCGATTCGTCGTTTTAATTTTTGAGCATCATTTCGTTGTGAATAAGTCTAGTGCACTGTTTAGTCTATGTCGTGTAAATCGTGTACCGCGATGGGGTGACATCCATAACCTTCGCATTTCATACACTGCATGAGCATGTGTGGAGTTTAATAAAGGCGTGTAAACATAAAGACTTGACATCAAATAACACTGTTTAAATAAAGGACATGTAACGGACCGAATGTGTCGTACGTCTTTATGTGTTTTGTGTCGCGCGTGTGTAGCCTATGTTAGTGAGCGATTGTATGGGGTGGGGGCCATATGGTAAATAGGCAGTAAACTGGCATGATAGCACATTTTAAAGGACCCTCATATCTTTCTTTACCTTTCTGAAATGTGTTTCGTAGCATAGTTTAGTAGTCTTGCTGACTCACTCCGGCTAACTTTCTCTACCAGAATAGGAATAAGACGTTATTGGGTTACACGAGTACATTGTATAAATTGCCCACATAACGCAATTAGATACAGATCGGTGGAGATATAGTGTCCGGTTCACAACAGATTATCACTGATGATCTAATCTACTCGAGTGCTTGCATTAGACAGCACTGAAAGACTAGTCGACTTGAAAGACCGTCAAATGCTTCTATCAGATTGAGGCTGGTGAAGACATGCGCGTTTAGGCCTGACATAAAGAATACATCAAGGAAACACGTTTTATTGTAAAATGTTGACTCAGCGCAGTTTTCAGCATTAGTTTACATGCATTAGTTGTTATTGGTGAGTTGGGGAGTAGTCTCGTGTCCGCAGAGCAATAGCATCGGCGCCTACGCAAATATGTCACTCCGTTTCCACGACAACGGCTCACCGGACTCACTCTAGGCATGTGCTCTGTGTAGTGAAATCATGACTTGTTCGTGCACTCCTCTGTTAACTTATTTTATTTAGAGAGGGCATGATAAGTGGAAGTTAAATGCCTATTGTTGCTGTCAGTGAAAATGGATTATTGGATAATTTATTGGTCGCATCCGAGATAAGCGAGTTTGTGTTGTGGGTTACTTAAAATCGAGAACGCATGTACTGTAAATAAAATGGCATTTTGTTCTAACTGAATATGGTACTATATTAAGGTTATATTATTCTTAGATGATATTACTCAGACATAATATCAATAACAATTTAAAAAATAAAATGTGTTGTAATATATCTTATTACCAGTATTCTAAATTACCAAATAATATGTGTGCAATATATGGTATTTGGCACTATTTATGTATCATTAACATGTGGTAGTAATGTACCATAGTACTGCCCCAGATCATGTGTTTGTAGTGATAATAATGTTTTCTTGTAACAGATACATCATAAATCAAAGGCTATTTACAATCACTGAGGACCATTTGAAGTACTACTCAAATCTCAGGAATTTGTAAGTATATGGCTTTTTTGGGATCATATACAATTTTAATGACATCTTATGACAGCAAGGCCTATGTGAGTATATACTGTTAACTTTTTCCTCACACAGAACAGTGACCAACAGTCAGCTGACTTCTGTATCTACGATGGCTTTTTTTAACAACTCCAAACTTCAATATCTGCAAGTCCCTTTTTCACACAACATTGGAATTGAATTTTTCTATAAAAAGATGATGTTAGATGATGTCAGACAGTTCACCATTGTATTTCTTTCATTTAAATCATTTTCGTCTTTTCTGTTCTCTCCCTAGGAATCTGAGAGACAATAACTTACCAACGCTCTCATGGATGGCAACTCGTAATGCCAACATGTCGACTTTGTAAGATCTAAAATTAGAAGAACTGTATTTACATACATTACACTCACTGTCCATGCAGCATATAAGCATCTTTCATTCTTTGGGTTTGTTTAGGTTGCTGTCTGGGAACCCTTTGCAATGTGCATGTGAGAACATCTGGATTAAGGTGTGGTTGGATGACAGTGAGAGAGAGGGGTTGCAGTGTCTACAGGGGGGAGGAAAAGCTGTAGCCCTCTCTGGACTCACTCTGCCTTCATGTGGTAATTCAAACTATGTATTCAATGCATATCAAACTTGCACAAAATATGTAGGTAAATTAGAGAATCGTTAAAAACAAAGAATTCTACGCAACATACAGTACATGGGTGACTATTGTAATTGGGTGTAGCAGATAGTAATAGAAATTAGCTAGAAAATGTCATCCATCTAGGCATGTCTATCCTATCCTTCTCCTAACCTCAATAATGTTGAAAACAGGGTGGTGATTTGAATGTTAAAAAAATAGTACAGACAAAAGTTCTGTGCTATTTACTATTTAAAAAAAAACATTCTTAAACATTTAATAACTAAATGGCCTAAACGATAGTCAAATAATTTTTTTGAGTTTTTCTTTCTGGAATACTGAAAGATATTTTTATTAAATATAGGAATCTTGCAATTCTATTGCATAGGTAAGAACTGTTGTAAACTTGAACATCTGTTCTACTTATTCACTCTTTCAGAACACCCACTTGTGGAGGTTAACCCTATGGTTGTCACTCAGATGGCAGGAAGCGAGGCCACAGTAATATGTAATGTGTCCGGAGCCCCGGACCCTGAGCTTTCCTGGAGCCTAAATTCAAGTGAACATCCTCCTCTAATAACTGACTATGAGGTAACACTTTGCTTGCCCATAACATAGTTAATAGCATACTAGTACAAACTTTGCATATTGTGCACAGCATGCTTATAGATGTGAGGAATGATTCTGATTAAATTACAGTCCTTATTTTTTTTATCTATTTCTTAACAATGCAATAAAATAGACGATGCAACAAACTCACAGGACTTCATAACTATTTTACGAGGTGGCTCAGTCGTCGTACGAATTCATAAGATCTTATTTGTACATTTTAGTTTGATTTGCATTTTGGCGACAGCAGCATTACATTTCAGTGAATCATTGTAATGCCATATCAGCATGATTACAAATTTATTATTGCTTTTATACAATAGTTCAACAGACAACGAAATAGAAAGTTAAGACATGTCCCTAACCTTCTTGTGTGTGACTAAAGCATCACATTAGAACTAGCAACAACCACTTAGGCTATTTTAGAGAAGTTTATCAGAGTAATAAGTACAAAAGACCTGCATGAGAAAAATCAATAACTTTGTTGTTCCATCTGGTGTTGTAACAGCACTTTTTGAACATCTCATCCAATCAGATCTGAGGTGCAGATTTAACAGTTGTATAATCTTTGCTGACCCTGTTTACCGCATAACCTCTAGGCCTACAGAAGTCTGTATATCTTCACATCAGTTTTAACATCTCTACTCCTTACTCTATTTCACACATTAAGGACACTTAAACAATTAATCTCTATTGCATCCTGTAATGGGCTTTCAAATATCTCAATTGGACACAGCACTGAAACCAGCAGACGCTTGACACTAACCTCTGAAAGCTTTGTTTCCATTAATATTTAAGAAGATCACTAAAATACTTACATTATATGAGCCTTCATTCACAGTTTAAGCAGGAGTCTAAATGACAGGTTAAATACACTAAGGTTTTGAATAAGAACATTGATTATTTAGCACCAGTTAATAATATTTTGTTCGGCAGGTTTGGCATTGCAGTGTGAATGAAGACGTCTCATTTTTCTAAACGTACTTTGAAGATCTATTAGCTTCCCACTCACCTTAATCTATGAAATAAAAGCATAACACAAAATGTAATCTCCAAAACTAGAATTACTGCAAGAATTACTTTCCATGCAGTTGTGATTGACTTAAATATATAAAGCGCTTAACATCTTAAACTTGTTGAGCCAATGTGGCCATGTGTAGGCTACCTAAGGTCACAAACCCTAGATAAAAGACACTTTTCTCTGTAGTAAAGAATCAACCATTCAGATCATGTTCTTCACAGGTCAACCAAATGGAGCTCCAGTCAGTGTTGACTCTAAGCGGACTTTCACCTGACGACAACGGCAGAGAGCTCACCTGTAGCGCAGAGAACATTGTGGGCCATAAAGATGCTTCAGTCATTCTCAATATTCTTTGTAAGGATTTATGGTTTCTTATGTGGAATTGCTTTATTAAATTTCTATGAGCAGTATTTTTTTCAAAATGATTATATTTTTAAAACAACACCCAGAATTTTGTTTTTACATGACCATTAATCAACATCCATTTGATATATGCTTGTGTCATAAATCTTTAAACTTTTTTTCAGGTTTGTTCAAGTTTTAAATTCAAGTTTATTTATACAGTAATGCTTTTCATTATATACTTCACGTCAGAAAAACACATTGTAGACAAAACATGACAAATCAAGATCAAAGTAGTTGCTTTTAGATATTAGTAGCAATATTAACAAGCAGCAGTCTCCCAGTGAGCAAGCCAGAGATGACAGTGGCACCAAACCAAAACTCTAATGATGTATGAGGTGAGAAAAATGTGAGAAGCCAGACTCAACCGGCAGGGCCAGTGTTAAGAGAAACACTTAAATCAGACATTCTTTTTATTAGTGGGAAAAGTGGTCATTTTTTACGTTGAACTGTTTCTAAAGTTGAATGTGAGGTAAACAGAGGTGTGAACTATACAAGGATGTGTTTACTTCATCGGAGCACATTTCCACATTTTTCATCAGAAGGAAAGCTTTCCCAATTGAATTCCATCAAAAAGCTCTGCCATACATATCATTTATTTAACCCAACTGCATGCTTGTCCCGTTTAAAAAAACAAAATCGACACTGGTCCAAAAAAAGACTGGTTTACCTTGGTGATGTCACGTGTAGCCTATATAGAAGCACACGACAAGGAGTATATTTCAAAAGGGGATCGTTCAATGGGTCCAAAGGCAGAACAACACAGGAATCCATAACCACAAATGATAACCGACAATGAACTGATGAAAACACAGAGCTTTAATTCTGGGGCAAACATAATGAGAATAAACAGAAACAGGTGATGGACAAATTAGAAGGTGAACACATGTAATGGAACACAAATACAAAACCAAACAGACTAACACTGTGACAGGTGAAGTTTATTAGCTACAGATGAGTTAATAAAATATTTTACTCGTATGTAGCCGTGTAATAGGCAGGTAATGTACAGCAAGTAGGTTGTTATTGCAAAATTAACCTTTTCAATGTGATAACCTTGTCAGTGGTTATTTGCGATAACAACTGGCTGGCTGTACATTATCCATTAAAATATAAGACAGAGTGATCAGGACCTGGCCTACAGGTCTTTTGTGACCCTGAAGGATTTATTTTGTGTAAACAGCCATCTATGTGTGCCACGGCTATTTACCAATTGAGAATTGGACATAAAATACAAATAGGAAATATTGTAGTGCCTTTTGTAACAAATGCAAAGAATAAACTTCTAGCAACCTTAAACCGAGACATGAAATAAGACGAATTTGCAATTTGGATAATCATTTTTAAGAGTCATTATCTCTTATTTTATTAATTTGAAATACATCATCAATATCATATAAATGTGGCTGCAGTTTATCACAAAGCAAAGATTGTCCAACTTTATTTATACTGTAACAGACCTTTGCCCCGCTTAAAATGTTACATATTAACTTTATTATCGTGAACTATTGTTATTGTTTTTCCTTGATTGTCTTTAATAACATTTTTATTTTGAAATAAGATTTTAAAACAATAACAAAATTTCACTCTGAATGGATAATTTGACCTGACAAAACTCACATAGTTTCATAATACTGTTTTAAAATATTTGTAACGATTTATTAAAGCATTCTTGTAGAATTTAGCCTGCCAAATAGAAGTGAATTTATTTAATGTTCAGTGACAAGTTTAAGTAAGCTGTTTGTACGCTGGCTTCTTGAAGAGTAAAACTATAACTAAGGTACAGGCCACAGTGCAGCAAAAAAATAAAGTAAATACCAGACTTATCTCATTGGGAATTCGTAACTGTTTTACTAGGCGGCTAATTCCTGTGTATTTGTATAATGTTAATCCTACAAAAATGTACAATTGTTAGAAAAAAGCAAAAAATGTATCCCCACCCCTAACCTCTAAATAAACCCTAAATCTAACCATCACTGCCGCAAGCGGATTATACTAAATCTTATGTTTATACAAATCTTATAAATTGTACAAATTAAAGAGTTTTGAAATTCTATTTGGCTCCATCAGTTGAAAAGAAATGAAATCAAACTTTTTTGGCATACTTTGCCAGACCACACTATAGAAAATGTCACAATGTTTTATCGTATTTGTTTGCATACATTTAACTAACATCCATTATATCAATATTTATTGAATTAAAAGCAGTAAAATGAACCGATTCTACATTAGTTCTACATCGATTTAATGTTTTCAATTATACTGGGTTGATTTTTGTTGTAAGGCTTTGTTGAAACCTTTTAAACCGTTTTGCTTTTGGTCATACATTGTACAGTATGTTTCTTCCCGTTGTTTCATAATATTACAGTGAGCTTCTTCATTTTTTATCATCCTCTTGTATTACTCCCCCTAGTGCCCTCTATTCTCCCCTTCCACTCCATGTGCTGTCACATGCTTTCCTTTCGTCAGACTACAACAAATGTTTCCATGTTCCTCTTGTTTACTCCTGTGGTCACACTTCCTCTCCTCCTCCTTTCTTTTCCTTTTTCTTCCTCCTGAGCTAGTTCCTCCTTCTATAGTGCAGCTGAATCAGCCTGTGAAAAACCAAAAATGGTGCATCCCCTTCACCGTGACCGGCAACCCAAAGCCTGAGTTGTGCTGGTACCATGACGGAATGCCGCTGGAGGAGCACCAGTACATCAGGACGGAGATCCATGACATCACAGACACGGAGTATCACGGCTGTCTGCAGCTGGACATTCCTACTCACATCCATAATGGTGTTTACACGCTGGTTGCCAATAATGAGTTCGGAGAGGACAGCGAGAACGTTTCGGCACACTTTATGCTCATGCCCGATCTGGATCACTCTGGGACAGGTGGGCTTGGATTTTTCTGGTATCACTGTACCATGGAAGTCACACCCTGCTCATTGGGGGTCACCATCATGTAGTATTTACTTCCAGCCCTGATTTAACAAACTTTCTGTAAATGCCAAACACTGCTAGATGGTGGACCTTTAGGTGTTTGATTTGACACCCCTGCACTATATGCTGTAATGTGATGATTCAGATATTATTTATTTATTAATTTTAAAAATCTTTATTAATTTTATTAATATGATTCATTTTATAAATATTGCAGCCTAAGATCAGAATTTTCCATCTGTATATATAATATCAAAACATTTTTTATTGTTTTTGTCTAACAATAGGGAATGAGGGAATATTCTACTATGGTATGTAACACTATGACCTATTTTTAAAAATGTAATGTTAGATTATTTACTGGATAATAATTTCTATTTCTCTGTTTTTTTAAATGACATATGATTTTACACAGAAACAACTTTTAGTCCAGGTACGTGTGTTTTGTTTTTCATTCATTCTTACCTTGTCTGTGTTTATTTGTCACTGTGAATTACAATTGTGTCTTTTTTTTCTTTTTAAGAAACCCCGCAAATAGAAGACAAAGTTGCGGTATGTTGTCTCTGGGTTTACTACTACTAAAGCCTTTGATTTGTGCTGAAAATAATTTTGACTCGTACTTAAAATGTTTAAAAACAAAACTTTGTTTGCAGAAAAGCATTTATGATTGAAGTCCATGGGGCCACCAATCCAGAGAATGTTAAAGCAGAAATGTAAAGCTTGTAGTTTTGTTAAAAAAAGCTCTTTTTATTATTATAAATGATAAATTCAATATTGTTCTATTATTTACAATGAGCTACATAGTTCTGATTTATAGCGTATTGAAATGATCTGTTTATCATTATCGTTTATCATGGAGAGGGGGAAATTTCTAAGTTGAGGAAGATTTTCCAATAGTCGTCCATTGTAATAATTGTTTACATGTTTTCATTTGCTTTTACAAATCGAGAAATATCTATCTATTTTAACTGTCTGTACAACATGCAACTGATCGATTTAACTGGCAATGTTATTATTCAAGCACAGTTGTGGCTTTAGTAAAAAGTAATCATTTCATAAATGCAAGACACATTCAAAACCCTTTGTAAATATTGTTTGTATTTTCTCTCTTTTCTAGGTGTATGTAGTGGTAGGAATAGCTGGTGTTGCTTTAACTGGATGCATCCTAATGTTAGTTTTTCTAAAGTATGGCAGAACCTCCAAATTCGGTATGAAAGGTAAGTGCATGTAGATTATTTTCACTGCTGCTGAATGCTTGTTTTTTAATGTGAAAATCTACATATCTACCTTTATTGATTATCTACTGTGGATGATTAAGTGCATGCATAGTCCATATTCGCATAGTTTATGCCTATATATACATTTGCTTTTACATTTACATCATTTGATTGTCTTGACAGTCTTTGTAATCTGTCACCAAAAAGTTGGGCATTTAAATGGTCTTTCTTTTTCTGGCAATGTCACCAAGGCTTTAAAGGTTGTTGGATAATGTTAAACCAAAATTTATAAAAATAGTTATTGACGTAACAAGGTTCAATAAAAGAAGGAAAGGAGACGGAAACCGACAGACATTTCAACATTTAATGAAAAGCAAAACAAAGTTAAAGACAGCCGGCAGCCTCTCACGGACGACTGCCGACCAATTAAACAAACCACAACTAAAATCCAGGCCTGGTCCTCTCTCAACGATGGTCCGGCCGCTCGTCCTCTTATGCTCCAGATCTCCTCCGTGATATGAGACCGGTTCGCGCACAGCTGACGCTCATTAACACTCACTCACAGGCCTCGACTCACGGTCTGGCCCAGCCAACCCCACTACATTGACTTATAAATCATGTTTGAAGTTGATGTAAAACAACAAAACATGCTCCTTTGTGACTATACATTTACTGGCTTTTCTCTCTCAATGAAGCAAACGCATTCGCAAACGCTTTCTGTCTTCCTCTCGCTCTCTGATAATCTGATAAGCTTTCCTATAGCTCAGTGGTAAGAGCATTGCATTAGAAAACGCAAGGTTGTGGGTTCGATCCCAGGGGATTGCAAATACCTATGTAAAATGTATAGGATAAAGCAATGTTAGTCGCTTTGGATAAAAGCGTCTACCAAATGCCTAAATGTAAACTGCCATACGTCTCTTTTACGCCATTATCAAATGTTTAACTGCTAAACAAATGTCCTTTGCCTATTAATTGGAATGTCCTTGTTGAACACTTGATCATGTATAATTTAGTAGCCCAGTAATAAAATACAATTTGTATTGATTCGTGCATCCTTCGGGATATTTTATTCTCTCCATCAGGATCTTCATCTGTCATCAGTAATGATGACGACTCAGCCAGCCCACTCCACCACGTTTCCAACGGCAACAACACCCCATCATCCTCAGAGATGGGCCCGGATGCCGTTATTATCGGAATGACAAAGATCCCAGTCATTGAGAACCCGCAGTACTTCCGCAACCCCGGCAGCTTGCTGAAATCGGATACTTGTGAGTTGACATTAAGCACTGGGCGACCAGCGACCCCACTCCATCATCTGAAATAGATTCCCGTCCTAGGTTGCCCCTGGTCAGTTGTCATAGTAACCTCCCCTTCTGTCTCTATGGCGATGATATCAGGGGCGGCTGACGCTGTGTAACTTAAACATTGTTGAATTGTAGCCCTTCTGCAAGCATTCCATTTAACTCGCAAATTTAAGCATCATTGCCACCACTACATTTTTCAGGAAACATTTGTGACTATTTGTATTCCCCGCTCTGCAGTTGTTCAGCACATAAAGCGCCACAACATTTTGCTGAAGAGGGAGCTTGGAGAGGGTGCCTTTGGGAAAGTGTTTTTGGCTGAATGCTACAACTTATCACCCGACCAAGAGAAGATTTTGGTGGCTGTTAAGGTATGTTACATCAAATATTAAAACCAGAGCACAGTGGGTAGTACATGTGCTTCTGACACACCTAAAATTCTAGACAAAGCAGAACAGAACTGACAACACGGCCTGTTTGTAGTGGCATCTCCCATACATCAGAGTTAATGGGTCCATTGTTTTAAAACTGACATTGATTTACATAAGAAAGAATGAAATGCAATCCTGAAAATGTTTTTCTTGTCTTGTAGACGCTTAAAGAAGCCAGTGAAAGTGGGCGAGCCGATTTTCACAGAGAAGCAGAGCTTCTGACCAACCTGCAGCATGATCACATTGTCAAGTTTTATGGAGTGTGTGTGGAAAGCGACCCCCTCATCATGGTGTTTGAGTACATGAAACATGGAGACCTCAACAAGTTCCTCAGGTTTGAATTTATTATACGAAATTGCTTGTGTCTTGGGAATACATTTCTTTTGCCAGTTTAATTCCTGTGGGACTATGAGATTGATTTATTGTAAATGGCACATAGGCAACTGTACAACACATAAATACACTTTTTTGTTGATAATGCTTTTTGGTGTCCTGTACTTACCAGGTTTACGAAGTTTACAGTGTAAGAATATAAACTGTATACATCGTTTAATCTTAAGGCTATACGTTTGGAAACGCTGTGATATTTCTGTCCACATATTCTTAAACTAAATACTTTAAGGTTTTGGAAAAATTTGAAAACAAGTAGAAATGTAGCAGAAATCAACAGCATGTATTGTAGTTAAAAAAACAGAATAAAGTGATCATGACAGTCCCACATGTTTTGTGTGGAAGCACATGGCCATTGTTTTTTATGATGTGCCATGTGTTCTCCTGTTGTGTCTTGACCCCCCCTCTTGTTTCCTCGTCTAGCTTTCCGCCTGTAATAATCCCTTCCACCTGCCTAGTGAAATTATCCCTTTTTAGTTCCTCTATTTAATGCCCTTGTGTTTGGTGTCCTGTGCGTTTCTTTTCGCTTTGTTAGTATACCTACCTCGTGTCCAGGGTCCTGTATCCCGGATCTTGTCTAGCTCCCGTAAAGTGCTTAGTTTAGTTGATCCTGTCTCCAGGATTTGTTTTGCATTTTTTAATTTTCTGTTGTCATTTTGCCCCATCGTGGGTCTTTATTTTGTTATTAAAGTTTTGAGTTTTGTGTTACTGCCGCATGCTTTTGGGTTCTATTTCCTGACGTTCCTTGACAAATAAATTCTATCTCTTCCATGTTAAAGGAACAGTTAACCCAAAAATGAGAATTCTGTCTACATTTACTTACCCTCAAGTTGTTCCAAATCTGTGTAAATTTCTTTGTTCTGATGAACACAGAGAAAGATATTTGGAAGAATGCTTGTAAATATAAAAACAACAAAGATTACTATAATTAATAATAGGAATAATCAGTGTTGGGGAAAAGCTAACTACAAGTAGCGGCGCAAAAACTTAACTACATTTTTCAGTATCTTGGCAATAGCTCAACTACTTTTAAAACAGTGTAGCGTGACCAAAAGCTACATTCCGTTCTACCTTCAGAGCAGTGTTGTGTAACATCTCCTTCTTACTGTATCACAAACTGAAATAGTTAATTATCGCCATCTTCTGCAGTGACTATGTATACGCTTCACTTAGAAGAGATCGGAAAGATGTACATGAGTGGGTAAATATTTAAAGTTTGGTACACAAATTCTATTAAGTATTAAATATTAAATATAATTCTTATGTAAGGAAAAAAATAAATAAACAACACATATATAACGGTATTGTATTACATTGTTTTAAACTTCTCCATTTATTTAAAACATAAGTCAATAACACATATTCAGATGTATTACATCACATAAAAATACTGTAATATACTTTAGTATTTAACTGTAGTATACTACAGCTGAAGTATATTATGGTTATAAATAGTTAACTATACTACAGAATTCTATATAATCTAGCTATAGTAAATTTATACACTTTATAAATCCTGTAGTATACTTGAATATTTACTGTGGTAAAGTAAAAAATGTAAGGTTTCTAAGAAATTTACTGAAGACCTCTTTTGCGCCGATGTCACGCTTATGTCACAGCAATAGCTGGAGACAAAACAAATGAAAAGCCGGAGGGGGCCAATAAAACCATCACAGATTCGGCAACATAAGGAGTTTAAAATATCATCTTGTTGTGTTATTTAGTGCCACAATTGACAGAATGCTGTTTCCAATTTGATATTTGTACACATACCTGATGCCATGGCCAAACATAAAACACTGACGACAGCTGAAGTGAAACACAATAAAACGTGCGGACTGAACAAAAATGATCATCAAAAATGATCGCCTTTCATCATGCTTTGGGTATGTGTCTTAAAATATCTCACGTATGCCCAAATCAGAAACTGGGAAAGGTTATTTTTCAAGTAGTGTTTTTTTTTTTTGAACAAATAGGGTCAGCAAGCTAACTCTGTTAGTTATACTACTATCGGCCAGAAACTAAACAAAGGAAACCGTTTTTCATCTATTTTTCTTTTGTTGTCACAAGTGCATTATTATAAAGGGAGAGGGAACAGTGAGAAGGCTAATGTTATTGGCTAATGCATTGGCTAACATCTGCCACTCTTAGTACACGCAGGCATCTATAGATGTATACGCCTTCAGTTTATCTTTACTTTAAACACTTGGTTTCTCTGTCTGGTAGGTAATCCTTTCAGTTCGTCTCTGGATCCATTGAGTGAGCATGTACAGGTCCGGCAAAATCCTGGCGTTTAAGTTAACTTTTTCAAAAACAATCGCGGTCCTAGACATTGAGTGACCTTACATGTTAAAATGTAATCAGATTTTTTTCTAGTCATTGTCACAACGCAACCAAACATGCTACCTAGCATGATGAAAACTAAGCTTCGACCATAAATGTGTGTCACAATGTTTACTAACAGTAAAGGCATCTATACAGTTGCTTTAATAAATACTATACTACTGTATTTTTTATGTTTTTTACAAAGAAATGTAGTTTCAAAGAAGCTAGCTACTTTTTATTGTAACTTGTAGTGTAGCTAACTGGTTTTTTAGATGGGTAGCTAAGCTGTCACTTAACTACTTTTATTTATGAGTAGCTTACTTATCTAACTAATTTTAAAGATTCAGTTTCTGATAGTTATCCATTTAAGGGCAGTCGTGGCCTAATGGTTAGAGTCGGACTCGTGACCAGAAGGTTCCCAGTGCGATTCTCAGGGCTGGCAGGTATCAACTGAGGTGCCCTTGAGAAAGGCACCCTGCTCCCCGGGCACTGCAGTGATAGCTCCCCACAGCTCCGGGTGTACGTGTGTTCACACTTGCTGTGCGTGTGTTCGCTACTCTCTGGATGGGTTAAATGCAGAGGTCACATTTTGGTTATGGGTCACCATACCTGACGAATAGGTCACTTTCACTTCAATTCACTTCATATAGGGTATATAAAGTAATTGGTAATAAGTGATTAAAAACTTATACTTTATTTTGTGCATGTAAACGCACACATTCTGTTGCATCAAACAGTATTTTGTGATCGTCTTGTACATGAAGAACTCTTTGGCTATACTCTATTATCCCTTCTCTTTCTTGCAGGGCTCATGGTCCAGATGCAGTACTCATGGCAGACGGGCAGCAGGCTTTGATGGTGGAGTTGACCCAGCCTCAGATGCTGCACATAGCTCAACAGATAGCAGCAGGCATGGTGTATCTGGCTTCACAGCATTTTGTACACAGAGACCTGGCCACACGCAACTGTCTGGTTGGAGAAAACCTGTTAGTGAAGATAGGGGACTTTGGCATGTCCAGAGACGTCTACAGCACCGACTACTACAGGGTAAGTGTGTGGAATCATAGTGTGTCGAATGTGGGTCACATTCATATATAGGTCATATCGTACCTTTTTTGATGACACTTTAATTTTGTCTTGTATATCACTATGGTCGCTTTATATTGTTTATAATTGTAATGTTTTTTTTGTACATTTGTCTTGAGTATTCAACCAGTCAAAATGGGTTACAGGAACGGAATCAAAAGTAGTTTACGCTGTTGTTTACCAAAGTGCCTTGTGCCCATTCACAGGGTTGCCAGATCGATGTGAACAAAACTGGCCCTATGAGCCCATGCCAATACCAAAACTCAAAAAATGCCACTACTATACCTAAAATATTATGCATTACACACATTATCTTCTTTAAAATAGATCAAAATGTAACAATAAAAGAATCCAATATTTACTTATTTGTTAAGTAGGCATAATAAACACCATTATGTGATACAAGAACCCTTGTTGGGGTCATGATCACTCACTCTCTCTCAGATAATGATTCACTGACTGCACATTATCCCAAGCATATTCATCTGAACAGCTGATTAAAAATGAAAATGCCACACAAAACAAAAGTTCCCCACAGTAAGATCCTCCAGAAAAAGCACAGACCATCTGACACCAAAGGGTTCTCCCAAACACAAACCCTGCCAACAGCCGGAAACACTCCGCTGTGTCAGCAGGCCTGTGTGTGTGTGTGTGTGTGTGTGTGAGAGAGAGAGTGATGAAGGAATATAATCTCCCCCTACTGTAAAACTTAATTTTTTTATTTCTTGCCATAATAGCTTCAAACAGGAGTCTTCCGGAAAACTGTAATGCATGTATCACTATATACACTGTATGGTTGCAAATGTGCATGTTTTTTATTAGGGGTGTTACAATATATTTGTATTGACAATAACCGGTATATAATATACTTGAGTAAATTAAGTGTTGTAAATTTTGTCACAGTGTGACAATTTCAGATCACGGTAATAGTGACCAACATTATCATTATTATCAATAATATCACGGCTTTATTACCATAAGTATCCGCTGAATACGTTTCATGTTGCATTTACATTATACTCTTCATAACTTTGTTTGATGCTGGACAGGGTTTTTCAAGCCGTGACCGTGGTACCGTTTAACTGTAATTCAAATATGATCTGGTAATACTAACGGTTGGACGTTATAATCACGGTAAACCATTACACCGGTAATCGTTACATCCCTATAAATAGCCTTAAAGCAGACGTTTAGGGATCCTATAAAATGTTAGCTTGTCATGGGAACATAGGAAATATCCTATATGGCTAAAAATGTGTCAGAGATAGTTAATATTTAAAAATTTGATTTATTCATAATCATTGTTTTTTATAATAACAGGTGGGTGGTCACACCATGCTGCCCATTCGCTGGATGCCTCCAGAGAGCATCATGTACAGGAGGTTCACAACAGAGAGTGATGTATGGAGTTTGGGTGTTGTCCTCTGGGAAATCTTTACCTATGGCAAGCAACCCTGGTACCAGCTCTCAAACAATGAGGTAATAGTCATCACAGATCCAAACCAATCAAACATAACAATCCATCTGCTTAAAGTGAATCTGTTCCAAAGATTTAACTGATTCAATTCCTTGTTCAACATTTGCACCTTTGTCATGTTATGGTGAAATATTTAAAGTCCCCGTGAACCTGAAGTGGTGATCATCATTACTTAAGTATTTTGATTCATTTCTAAGTGAAACGGAATATGGAATGAGAAAAATTGTGGGCGTTGCTTGTGTGCTGATTGTGATTCCACTGCGAATTGATAGAATGTATAAAAAGGGGCTGGAGGGGAGGAGTTGCCAGATATTTTGCCCAAGCTCTCTGACATCATCGGAGCATATAGTCACTAGCGGTCGGCATTTTAAGATTTTGATTGAAGATTATTAGGACACATGAATTGAAACAAACAATGACCTGCACTGATAAATCATTTATAATAAACACGCCAATATTCCATAAAAAAAGGAATTGTCCATTTTGATTTCAGGGTGACTTTAATAAATGTGTCGGTTCATTTCTGCTTTTGTTAGTCATCTGTTGAATGCTATCAGCCTAACTGAGATCAATGCATCAGAAAATCATGTGGATGGCTTCATCTCACATATTTGAACACCAGCTATTTTTTGGAACTACTCCTAGTAAATTATGGTAATTCTTAATTTCTTGTGTCACAGAGCCAGTGTTTTAACTCTTTATGTACTGCCTCCCGCAGGTGATCGAGTGCATCACGCAGGGTCGGGTGTTGCAGAGACCACGCTCCTGCCCCAAAGAGGTGTATGACCTAATGCTGGGGTGCTGGCAGAGAGAGCCCTACATGAGACTCAACATCAAAGAAATCCACAACCTGCTCCAGAGCCTGGCCAAGGCCTCACCCGTTTACCTGGACATCCTGGGCTGACACTGTGTGGAGGATCTGTTTGTTAGTGTGTAATTGTTTGTGAGAAAGTGTGTGTGTGCGTCATAAAAGGAGAAATGGATGGTTTAGATTATAGATTTGTGTGTGTGCGCATAAAAAATGGCTTGTGCTTCAGCCTTCTCACCACATAGACTAAAAGCCTTAAAGTTAACTGTGTGCATTGCTTTGAGTTTTTCCACGTCACGCTATGTCCATATCGGACTTTCATCAATGTTTTTTTAAATCCTATGTGGTCTACAAATGAACAAATGGAAGCGTTTGATTGTTGTAAATAGGCGTTAAAGACAATGTAGACCTCTTGTTTTACAACCTTTTTGAGAAAGGTAGCTTGCGTTCAGAAAGTTTACAATTCCTGTGTTTTTCAAATGGACAACATATGGTATCCAGTCATTAGCACAACGCTGTCCAATCACTGGCGGACTGTACGCAGATCGCAATACTATTCACACAGCAAACTATCAAGTCATTTAACTGCCAGCTTTAATTTGTCCGGTTTTATGATTCGAAACACATTTAATATCATTTTGGACTATACTACTAAACCATCTTCTCTTTGCCAACTTTTGATGTCTAAAACTAAGGTTGATAAAAGGCATTTTGGGATGTATCAATGCGGCCCATCTAACTCTTGTCTGAACTTTGTGAGAAAAGCACAGCGACAAAGACGCCTCCAAATTTTCTTCACTTTTTTATTTTTAAGAGGCTTGAAGTTGGACACGTTGTGTTTGCAGTGAGAGTAACGGTCACCAGCAGTGGCATTGAAATATTTCCACAGACTTTGTTCGGTCCCCTGACCCCATGTGTTGAAGTACCTATTGGGGAACCTGCCTCTCCAACCGTTGGATGATGTTCCTGTGTAAGTCGATGGTAAACGTGTTGTTGATTTTTCACTTTTGGGTGCTTACACACTAGGGAATGCTCTGATGGAGAAGCTGATGGATAGAAATGCACAAGATGCCATTCGGAGGGTGTAGAAAGAGCCAATTTAGTTGGAATTTAAGTGGGAAATACAGCAGGAAGCACAACTGGACCCGCCTTTCTGAAATGATCACTGCTCGACGGATATCTACGTTCAAGTTTGTTGCATCATTAGTTCCTAACCTTTGGTCAGAATCAATTTTTTCATCGATGTCCTTGCAAGGCATCAACCTTGTCGCAATCACTTTAGTGTGTAGGTGCCCTTAATCGTCGTTGTGTTGCAACTTGATGGATTTTGCCTTTGAGAAGACAAAAGAATCCTTTCTTACCTGTTTGTGGGTACTCCGAGCCACTGATGTTCTCCATTATGTAACAGAGCCAGTCGAACAGGTGTATTTCGTTTTTTCTCGGATTACTCATTATTTGTTTACGTGCCGACTAAGAAATAACTGCTAAATAATATGTGTATGTGATGATCTATCAGATGATCGGTTTGTTCTATGTATTGTGGGCCGTTTCAAAGCGATGGGCTTGGTGGGCACTGT